>JAQFVV010012405.1:14546207-15892694 GCA_028023455.1 Epiperipatus broadwayi | reverse complement strand
GGTTAGAATATCTATATATATATATGTAGGAGATGGTGATATCAAGCAACTGATTATTTTTTTCACATTATGTGGTCATGTCTATCGGTTGTATAAGATGGAGTGCATAGCTGAAGGGGGCTTGAAAGTCTGAGTTCAAGTACCTTCTAATTACCTTAAATTTAGTATAGGCAATCTATTTATATTTGAATAATATATATATATAAATATGAATAAAACATTTATGAAATAACACATTTACTAATACAATCAGGTTTCTAATGGTTTCTACTAATGTTCTTCAGAAATAAGTTTCTCACCCTACCCAGAAAACGTTTCCATTAGTGTCAACAAAGCTTATTTTATGGTCAGTATTTAAACATGTAGAATGAATGAAGATGATGATGAAATTATTTTATTGTGTTAACATGTTAATCTATTTTAACACCGATGCAAAATTTCTCATACTTAAATAGGAAATTCATACAAATACCACACAGCATTCCTCAATTGAGCACATAGAGAAAATGCATTAGATTTTGATATAATATTTTTGTTGGTTGTTGACAAAACTGTTCTTATATTTTACAGTTTTATGGCTCAACTGAATGTGTCAGATGCAGAATATTTGGTGAAAATGTTGAAATGTTTTCTCCAAATATAATATTGCATTTAACTTGTTACATTTCAGTGACGGAATTGTCATATTTTTTAAAATGGTCCCATTATGTGAAAATCAAAATCTTTGATTATAGACCAGCATCTCATTTTTTTCTTTTTTCACACTACTGATAATTTAGAGAACTATTTTATTTATAATATTAATTCATATTTAAAATAATATCAGGCTTCATGCACAAAATTAATTCGCTTTTCTAGATAAATTTTGTCAAACTAGAAACATTCTTGCAAAAAAAAAAAAAAAAAATACGATTGTAAAAAAAAAAAAAAGAAATTGGATACTAAAAATAATTATGATGAAAGAAAACTTTTAAATAACTATAGGTGTATGTGCCTTTCATAAAAATAAGAATGTTAGAGACTTATTGTGGCTTGTAAAACAAAAACATTATTTAAAAAAGATATTTATTGTTTCTGTAGTAAAGATTATATATGGATAGATTATTGATGTTTTTATTTTAAAAGACATTGATTTTCTATTATTCTTCAAATATCTTTCATTTAATGTTTGGCAAAATGGAAGTTTAAATATATTTAAAAGGTATATTATATATATAATACAAATAAAATGTCTGTTCATTAAAAAACTATTGTAATAATAGTACAAATAATATATATAATGGTAATTAACTATTATATACAGTTTTTAAATCCACAGAAGTATTTTCAGGTAATTCATTAACCCTCCTCAACTGCCATTAAAGTCAAAAAACATAGAAGCAAACCAATGAATGGAGGTGCAGTATTGAAAAAAGATTTAAAAAGCATGTATACAAGCATGTGAAAGGTAAAAATAATAGTGATTTAATGACTGTTTCAGTTTTCTTGGATCATGAAAGAACATGTAAATATAAATTTAAGTTTGATTTTGAAAGTGTTACGATTCTTCATGAAAAAACCATAATAAAAGAAAAATTAAGGAGACAATTTTTTAATAAATAGAAATAAAATGACAAGCTGCTAACATTAAAATTCCGGAATTGTGAGATTTGAGTTGATGACGTTTGCTTCTGTTATGTTTTTTGAATTTAATGTCAGTTGAGAAGAGTTAAGCAATTACTGAAAGTACTTTGGATTGAAAGACTGTTTATAATAGTTTATTACCATCATATATATATATCACCCAACCCCCTGTGAATAAATATAAAGTCTGAACTTTAAACAGCCAAATTAAAAAGAATAATCTCTTGAGTTTTATGCTCCAATGCTGTTATAAATTGGAATTCAGAGCTATTCAAAGAGCATAAA
Organism: Epiperipatus broadwayi; assembly: GCA_028023455.1. NCBI lineage: Eukaryota > Metazoa > Onychophora > Udeonychophora > Euonychophora > Peripatidae > Epiperipatus > Epiperipatus broadwayi. The sequence goes on along the minus strand of JAQFVV010012405.1, from coordinate 15,890,786 downwards.
ATTAAATTAGCAATGACCTTAAATTGATAGTAAACATACGTGTTTAACTTAAGTATACAGAGAAAGACTACAACATTAGTCATTTTAAACTTTGCTAACTCCCAATATAAATATATTAGAAAATATTCCAATGCATATCTTAGCTGAAAATTAAATAGAAATTATTTAAATAACCCATCCAATTGTTATATTTCAGTAACGCACTCTGTGAGTAAATATAAAATCCAGCTAAACTCAAAAGGATACCCTTGAGTCTTATTGCAATTCAAACCTATTCAAATAAAGAGCATGAAATTAAATTAACAACGATCTTAAATTGCTAGAATATTTACATATATATATATCATTAAAAGCCCGTCAACACTAAGACAATCCTACTAAGATTAACAATCAACAATTTCAAACTGTTGTCAAGACAATCTCCCATACTTTTATGTTTAATTTAACTGAAAATGTATTTGTAGTGACAGAAGATAGTCAGGTTTGGGGGGGGCTGATAAATGGTTGTAATATAATACAGTTGAAGTGAGGGAGGGCACCTTAGCGAATATGTAAATATGTGGAATAACCATTCTCTTTCAAGCTATAAATAAACAACACACCGTTAACAAAGAAATAATAGAATAGATAATAGTATTATCTATCCATAGCCTGAGGAAGAATGATTTTTTTTCCATATGTCATAGCATCGGCCGGAACGCGAACCCACAACCGTCTGCAACCAACTACTTGCTTGCATGGAGGCTGCGATACCTCTCGGCTAACAACGCAAAACTACAAACATATGTAAAAATTTCTAAAATTTTAAAATAGTATTTTCCTTTGGACATGATATTTAAACATTTTGAACAAAAATACATTTAGTAGATTAGATGTCATTTAGAAGTGATAATTATAAAAAAGTGAAATATTATAGGAATTGTAAAAGACTTTTCAAATATACAGAAATATTGAAAGAAATGTCTGCATATAGTATTCTATAGATCCTAAATTTATCTCTATTATGAAAATAAATATAAACATTTTCAGCAAATAAAACTTGACAAGAAACCCCATTTTATTATATTAAACTGATTGGAATTTTAAATTACCTTGTTTATATTTTTTTTGGTTAGGATATTTTAATTTTAAAAATGTATATCAACTGTCTTAAAAATAGTATGCTTAATATATTAAATGTATGTCGTTATAAGTTAAAGTATTTCTATTATCTAGTTGAATTGTTAATTTTTTTTTTTAAAAAAATAATCAAATGTTAGTTATACTTTTCCGAATACTTCTAATAATAATAACCATGTTTTTATATACAACATAACTTCTCTTTTTCAGCAAGATAATCAAAACTTATAGTCTTGATATTACGAAAGGCTCTATTTGCGTACGATATAGCTTCACATTATTTCCTCTCTTGCGTTAACCATCGTGTATTCGTTTTTGTAATTAATCCAAGTATAAACATAAATAATTTCAGCTTGCATTAACAAAATATCATTGGTGCGATAAAGATGTATTAGTATTATGAATGCGACTAGTTTTCAACAAATTTGTAAGATTGAATAGACAATGCCCAGGCCGGAATATATGAAGACAAAAATTTCTCAGATTAAAATTGAAAAACGTATTTAACTATAAAACTCTGACTCGTAGTTTTTTTAAAAAATTCACATTATCTATCTTTTTTCTTATTATTTTAGGTACAGTAATTATTTCAATCAATAGAAATTATTTTTATAATTTGTGTTTTCAGTATTTAACACTTTTCAAACACTACTCAAAATCACAATAAATTTGCAGAAAAAATGTGTGCTTTTATTTTCCTTGTCCCGTTTTTTTATTCTACAATTCTGGAATTTCTAAATTAAAATAAAACTTATACTTCTCAAAGCAATTACTTCGAAAAGAATTTTAATGCTTTTCAAGCACACACACGGGTGTTATATTCCGAATATTATAAAGTTTATATATTACATTGAAAATTCCACTCTGCCATTATATACCCATTAAAATGATGTATGTTTTGAATTTATAATAATCTTCGTACTTTACTTAAATGGCTAAAAAATGTGATGTAATTAATATATGCAGTATTAATCTAATTCAAATTACAAATGTTAGAAGAAAGCATAAATATTCACGTGGTTGTATGCAGTCTGCGGATATTGGAATGCTAATCACGTCACTGCATATAATCTTTTTTATATTCCTACGATATCTCGTATTATTCTGAATAAAAGTAAATAAGTTGGAGAATCGAACTTTTATGACATTTTTGATTATTTATTTCAGTTCTCATAATTTATTGACTACACCTTTTTATTTATTTGTATTAGCGCCATAAAATTCTGCTGCCTAATTTATTTATTTATTTTACTTTTTAAAAAAATCTTTATTTCACTTAATAATATTTTAAAAATAAAGATTATATACAAACATATTTGTAATCTAATCATCACAATTAAAATTTGTTTAAAAATATATATTAATTTTGCATTTTAATCTTAAATTTACAATGCGGAGTTTATGAACGGAATACTAGGAACACCTGTGATATCTTAATTAAAATATAAAAAATAACGAATAGTTTATTGCACTTGAATTCATAAAAAGTTTAAGCATTGGAAATGATAAAGCTGGACCGCGATCTATGGATCTTGAGCTCCACAATTTACTATTTTGCCATCACACTAAACCATATAGGATGTTAATATATAATCATGGGAATAATAAACATTCTCCGCGATGCGGTGCGATGCACTGTGACTTCTTTTTTTGGAGTCAGGAATCCCTTAGCCTCTATGCCCAGAAAAAGCTATTAGCCACTTTACCATCCCTTTTCATTCCCCGCCATAAGTTTTTCCCATATTCTTCTCTATCCAGCTCCATTCCATTTCCATAACATAATTTTTGTCAACTCCATGACCTTTATATCAATACCCCCCTTATTTTTTTCCCAAACCCAGCATAAAAACCAAGAATCCACTTTCTGTATAATCACTTTGTTTATATTTATTCTTCCACAACTTCATTATTTGTACCCTTTCTGCTTGCAGGCAATTACATTCATTTAACAGATGCCTAATATTTTCTATGCCTTCCTTACTCAACTTGCAGTCTACATCACCCACATTTTTTCCATTTATGTGTATATTCTCTTGTTGCTAAAAAATGCATCACCCTCTAGTGTTAGATTTCATTTTGTAAACAACTCCTATGAAACAATTTAACATTTGGTTTTCTAATTCTTATAAGAATAGCTAATCTGACAAATGATAAAAATTATTTCAATACAGACACTCTCCACACTATCTCATACCACTGATACACTTGACCACATATATGTCTAAAAGATAAATGTGTAGAGATGATAATCTGGACCAACTGACGAGTGCTGGTTTAGCACAAAATACGTATATTGGTGATTATTTATCTTTTAGGCATATATGTGGTCAAGTGTATCAGTAGTATGAGATAGTGTGGAGAGTTGAAAAGTTACTGGTATAATGTGGGTATTTGGCAATTATTCATTGCCAGCTGAAGAAGAGATTTATAGGCTCAGAAATAAGTGCTTGGAAAGGGGATGGCTAATTTTTTTGTTAAATGTTGGTTACAATTATAATCATATATATAATGTTATTAAAGATTTTAATATGAGGTATAAGAATAAAAATATTAATAATAATATTGATTCTCCTGCTAATAAAAAAATATGGATATTAATACCATACATTTTGAATGATCAAGTAAATTTTATAAGGAAGATTTATAAAGGTATATGTGATATTGCAATTTACATACCTCCTACATTAAACAAATTAATAAATAATTTTAAAGATCAAACCTCATTTATAAATAAAAATTGTATCATTTATAAATGGATATGTAAGTGTGGTAATGTTTATGTAGGTGAATCAAGATGTACATTGGAAAAAAGAACTAAAGAGCACTTGCTGTTGTTAAAAAGTGTTCAGAAATCAAATCAAAATTGCAAAGTAGATAATGTTCCAGCATCCATTTTTCATGACCATAATAATTCATGTATTTATGGTTTAACTTCAATTACAAAAATGTTAAAACAATGCAAATTGAAAAAATAACAAAAGAAAAATAAAAGAAGCTATGCTAATATACAAATACAAACATGACTTAATTAACAGCCAGGCAGCAAACATTAACATCACAGAATTGTGGGAAGGTTAGTCTTTCAAAGAGTTAGTTGACAAAGACTACAAGGATAGTTGAAAGCACTACTAAGTGGATAAAATTTTAAAAATATATCTGATTACTGTATTTATAAATATTCAATTATATAATTACGTATATTGCTTTGAAGAAGTACCTACATCAAATTATAATATTATTACACACACACACACATATATATATATATAAATATTTAGTGTGATATATTTAGTGTGAAGACTTTTTCATTTATAATTATTTAATTAGAAAGTTTTTACTTACAATAGTAGCCAATCAAGGTTAACTGCTATAGACTAACAGTAAAAGTAAAACTGTCAGGCCATTGCATTCATAAGGAGAATTCTCTTTTGATTGCTATTCTACATCTAATATACATTCCAATGACAAAGAATAGCATCTATTAATAGAGTTCATATCTGCATTGCATCTTAAAATGATAAAATGTATAGATTGAAGCCTCATTATGATACCAGTAATACAATGTTTCACCTTTATAAAATAGCGATTCATCTATTATCCAGATGAGGCCTTGAAAACCAGGTGATGTAAATTAATTTTTTATTTGATTAGTAGATTACATAAATCTGAGAGTTATTTGCAAGATTATCAAAATGATTTTAGAAAGTCTGGCATGCAAACAGTTTGTATAATTTGCACATTTAAAGATTAATTACTTTAAAAATATTATTATACATATTAAATAAATGCTATAATGAAAACAAGATTCTAAAATTATCAAATGACATTTGTTTTAACACACATCACTCTATTTGTTAAAAAAGTTTCAAAATCGTTGTATTTTAAGCTATGCTGAATACATATTTTGAATTATTAATAGTTAATTAACCTTATAAAAAATTTAAACAAAATATAGCACAAATATAAGGGAGATAAAGTAAATTAAAATGTGGTATTATTGCTTTTACTGTAGAACAATTTGAGATAAAAATATATTTAGGCTTACCTTTAGCATAAGAAGTCCGATGACAAATATTCCCATTACATTTTCAATAGTAAGTAGTAAGCTGAATATCCCTAATATTGCTAATTCTCTTGACATGTTTGTTGAATATTGAGGAGTATACATGTCCGAAGGAAGCAAAGCTGTGCTCACCTAAAAATAATGGAAATAGTATTAACACTGACCTAATTACACACACTTCTGCATGCATATATTAAATAAATCAAATTTTATATGCGACATTTTTTAAATCTGTTCTGACTTCAAACAATAATATAAATTATATTAATTGAATGACTTCATAAATTTGGGAACCAGAAATGGCAGAACTAGAATTGATCCATAGAACCAGCTAACACTCTTCCACTGCACTATTTATTTCTACTTCTGCAATTATTCAATACATAGAAAGAAATGACTCGAAGAAGAAAATCAGGAGAGCATGCTATGTACCAGGAGTGTCCAACAAGTCAATCATGATCGACCTGTCAATCATAAAACCAATTTTGGTTGATCACGAGGCCAATCTGGCAAGAGCCACCAGGTTACAAGTGAAACAAATTAAGTCAAAATTTTCAAGTTTTTTTGTTATTTTTGTTTTTGTTCTAATTTTGTTTTCAATTCTAGATAGGTAAAGTTCACTAAATCCCATCATTATTGAAAATAATATTTTTAATCTTGATTTAATGTGTTTCACTTGTAACCGAATGCAATGTGTGAATGTAACACGCAAATGCAACAGTATGCATGCAGTTATGACTCATAGGAAAATACAGCCATTTAGCTTGAATATAGTGTCATATGGTAGCTTCATTTCTTTAGTATTAACAATATTATTATTATTAATCAATATTATCTATCCACGATGACCATGTTGAGTTTCAATTTTTTTTTCTGTTTAAAATGTAAATACCTTTTTTATGCTTTAATTTAAATTGTGGCTTTTCTCACCTATCTACTTACTTGATTAGTGAGCGTTCTAGGCAACAGATGTCTAAGCTGAAGTCGTTAATGGAGTTAATGACCGCAGTATATAAGTTTTTAATTTTGTTGGAAAATATTGAATTCAATATTTATTTATTTATTTTGAATATTTAATTTTATCAGTTAAGTTTGGGGAAATAAAATTATCATAAGTATTTCTTTTTTCATTTTAGTATACCCATGAACATGTGTAGTAAACCAAAAAAACAATCAAAAACTTATCATTTCAATGAAGAATGGGAACTCGATTACTTTTTAACAATGGTGAATGATAAATGTTGTTGCTTAATGTGCTTTACCTCAATAGCCATTGCTAAAAAGGGTAATCTGGAGAGACATTTTTTAGCTTTACATAACAAGTATCAAACAGATTATCCATAAAATACAGAATTGAAAAAACATAAAGTAAGAGATCTTAAAACGCAATTAAAAAATCAACAAAATGTTTTTAAAAAGCTAATGTTGAACTCACAAGCAGTAACTACTGCATCATTCAAAGTAAGATATCTTTTAGCAAAAAAAATGTAAACCATTTTCCGAGGGTGAATTTGTAAAAGAAACTTTTTTGGAAATGTCAGATTCACTTTTTAACAATTTTCATAACAAGAGTGAAATTATTGCTGCAATTCAAGATCTACAACTGTCTCAAAACACTGTGGTGTGATGAATTGAGAAGATGAGTGGAAATGTAAAAGAGCAGTTATATAATGATATTAATAGATGTTCTTGTTTTTTGCTTCAATGTGATGAATCGACAGATCTAAGTGATGCAGCACAATTACTTGTTTTCATCCATATGGTTTTTAAAGACTTTACATCTAAAGAAGAATTGTTGGGTATGATTTCTTTGAAAGAAAGGACAAGAGGTGTAGATACATTTAATGCCTTTAAAAACTTGATCAATGATTTGAAAGTACCACTTTTTAAATTAGTTTCAATAACAATGGATGGCACAGCTGCAATGATAGGTCACACAAATGGATTTATAGCCCTATGTCAAAATGAAGATGAATTCCAGTTTTTTGAGCTACCACTGCATAATTCACCAGCAAGTGTTAGTTAGCAAGAGAATAAACACAAAAGAAGTAATGGACATAGTGTTTAAAATTGTTAATTCAATTCAAGGAAGTTCCCTCAAATGATGTCTCTTCCAACTGCAGTTCGATGAAGGCCAACCTGAATTATTATTACATATCAATGTAAAATGGTTAAGCAAAGGTATTTCTGCAATGATTTTGTGGTTTATTACCTGAAGAAATAGGTTTTCTCTGCGAGCAAGATGGTAAATGTGAAAATTTAAATGATGAAATTTGGTTTAGTGACTTAGCTTTTCTAACCGATTTTACTTCAATGTTAAGTCATTTAAATTTAGAATTACAAAGTAGAAATAAAACAGTAATTGATATGATCAGCTAGGTAGATGCATATAAGACAAAATTTATTTTGCTAATAGAAGATCTGCAATAAAATAATCTGAATCATTTTCCAAATATGGCGGATCACCTACAAAAGTATAAAAATATTAATTATAATATCGACAAATATGTTGCAGAAATCCAAAAAGTAATTGAAGATTTTGGGGTAAGATTCCAAGAATTTGAAAAAATTAAAGAAATTGTGGAATTTATATCTTTTTCTTTTAAAAAAGATTTAAGTGTGAAACACATTAGCCAAAAATTTTCAGACATACTTCATATGGAGCAAATAACATTAGAAAATGAAATTATAATTTTACAAACTGATTTAATCTTACAAGCTAGAAATTTGAAGAAGATTTTTGAAAATACGTCAATCGAGAAAAATATCCCGATATCACCAAATGTAGCGAATATATTCATTCTTTTTCGGCTCTACATACCTACGTGAATTTGCATTTTCATACTTAAAGTTAACGAAGACTAAACAACGTTCTTTCCTGACTGATTCCCACACTGAGGATTGTTTATTATTATCTTTGCCAGGATATAAGCTAGAGACATGCAAACACAGTCTTGCCATCAATGTTAAGATAATAAAATAAATTCTAAATCTATCTTTATATGTAGCGAATTTGAATTAATAAATATTGTTAATAAAATTACTCATGTTGCTTTAATTCTCCTGGACAGGAGTTTTTTGAACCGTTAAATAATTATGTTATTTTTTACATAGGTAGATAACCATAAAAATAGTATGTATTTCACACCTCCCTCCACTTAGACTACGCCTATGACAACAAGTCGATCGCAACACATTTTTAAAATAAAAAGTAGATCTTATAAACACAAAAGTTTGCCACCCCTGCTATATACTAACAACATTAATGCTATCAACTGCAAAGATTCGTCCTTACCCCATCCAAAAAATGAATGCTCTGATCTAAATAATTAACATTGTAATTTAAATAAATTTGAATTCAAACAATTATATAAACACATACACACATCTCTCATTATTTTCCGTTATCTTGCTATATATCAGATACTATAGCTAATAGCTTGAAACCAGTTTAGGGATGGGGATAGTTTCTACATAGAGATTTTAAATGTTTTCTCTTGTGGCATTTATCGATAAAGCTTGTTAGAGCTATTAGCATGCTCATTATTTTATTTATAATTACAAGCTTACCAAGTTAAGTCACATCATGTATGAATTGATTTTATTTACTACAAACACATTAATATCTTTTTGCATGTGCTTTAGCAAACTGTGAGAATAACTGAAATTTGAATGTTTCAATAAAAAGTTAGCTGATTTTCTACAAAGATCTATTGCATACATATGTGGTAAAATATAGAAACATTTTTAGAATAAAATTTTATACTGAAGGAAAGCAACAAATATAAATAAATATGAAAATAACTCATTTTTAAAAAGGTTCATTATTATGCCATCCAAATTAAATGATGTAAAATGTATAACTGTAAAACAGTAAAGAAAGCTACAAAAACAGTTATAAAAATATATAATGATATCTTGATGTAAGAAGAAAATATTATACTCAGAAGACATCATCAACTCTATAGGAGAATTTTATAAAAGCAAAAAAAAAAAAACATGCAGCAATAAAGGTAAAAAAAATCAAAGAAGACACTACAATTATAACATATTTTGAAATTCCAAATATTTTAACAGAAGAGTTGAAAAATCCAATTACATTATGAAAGAGTTGGAATTACCCAGTGTGGCTCTATGAAAAGGTGATTGGTATTCTCTCTAAGATAACAGAAGAGATAAAAAAAATCCAATTAAATTATGGAAGAGTTGGAATTACCCTGTGTGGTTCTACAAAAAGGTGAATGGTATTCTCTTTAAATTAAATAGAAGAGATGAAAAATCCAATTAAATTATGGACGATATGGAATTACCCAGTATGGCTCTATGAAAATGTGATTGGTAATCTCTCTAAGTTAAACAGAAGAAATGAAAAATCCAATTAAATTATGAAAGACTTGGAATTATCCAGTGTGGCTCTATGAAAAGGTGGTAGGTTTTCTCTCTTATTTAAACAGAAGAGATGAAAAATCTAATTAAATTATGAAAGACTTGGAATTATCTAGTAGGCTTTATAAAAATGTGAATGGTATTCTCTTTAAGGTAAATAGAAGAAATGAAAAATCCAATTAAATTATGGAAGAGTTGGAATTATCCAGTGTGGCTTTTTAAAAAGGTGATTGGTATTCTCTCTAAGTTAAACAGAAGAGATAAAAAATCCAATTAAACTATAAAAGAGTTGGAATTATCCAGTGTGGCTCTATGAAAAAGTGATTGGTATTCTCTCATTTAAACAGAAGAGATAAAAAAAATCCAATTAAATTATGGATGAGTTGGAATTACCCAGTGTGGCTTTATAAAAATGTGAATGGTATTCTCTTTAAGTTAAACAGAAGAGATGAAAAATCCAATTAAATTATGGAAGAGTTGGAATTACCCAGTGTGGTTTTATGAAAAGGTGATTAGTATTCTTTCTAAGCTCTTTGCAGTGTCATCTATAAATCAGTGCAGGTATTATGATGGGGCCTGGTTTTTAACAGTTTACTAAAACAGTTTTGAGTCACCAGAATGTCTGAATCATGGATCATGACCTTGTGTTTTATTCTTCCATCAATTTTCATCAATGGTCTTCTACTATCATAAAATTTTGCAAACAACTTATAAATATTCCTGTAATTTATGGCTTCACTTCTATATACACTTTGATATTCATTTTAAATTGTGTGGTTTTGCCCAATTTTAAAACAAATTTTAATGTTAGCTCATTGTTCCATCATGGATTAAAGTAAAATCCACTGCCATATTTCATATTGCAGCCCAAATCCAGGTATCATAGTCCTTAAAATTTTTAATATGATATTTAAACTATATATCCCTACATAACACATGTTAGAGATAGTACTTCAGGAAACATGGAAAGAAAATCATTCACCAGTCTACTGGGACACACTTAGTGCAGTGGTGAAGTGTCGGACTTTCGAATGCAAGATCCTCAGCCTAACTCCAGTTTTGAAACTTCTGGTGCTTAAATTTTTTATGAACTCCTGAGCAAAAGTCATTCAATTATTAAAATCTTAAACTGTATTTCAAAAGATTGTAAATGACCTAAAAAGTGACCACGTGTGAGATAGATGGATGAAACAAGGAAGCATGCAGAAGTGATGTGGAGAAGAGAAGCTGGAGAAGATGGATTAAATTTGGAGAGACCTTAATGTTGCAGTGGATCAATAATGGTTGAAAATGATGATGATGATGATTATAAACATTTTAGAAAATATAAAAAAAGAATCAAAGAGTTGGCAAAATTATAGAACAAATGTCTTAATGACAAAAATGTATCATTCAATGGAAAAATACAATAATGATATTCATACTTAACAAATATTAAATATATTAGAAATTACAGTCCTATGTGTTTTCCTGAAGGTTGTAATGATGATGTTTTAGTTGTATTTATATGTTGGACTATTTCCATGATCTAATATGTGTATTGAATGCTTTTAGAAAATTTAGCTTTAGTATATGTAGAATGTTTTAAGAGATATTATTTGCCCCTCTTCTTCAGGTGTTGCTGGTCTGATTAGTGACAGTACTAGCATGGGAATCGAACTTGGATCCTTAGATTCTTGAGTATTGAATTTTAAGGTAATGCTCAACCAACTGAGCCATCCTGCCAAAGGCAACAGTCAGTAGAAATTTCATATACTTATCTATGAGGTTCCTCCTTGATTTCTCCACTTTTTCCTAAGAGCAAAGTTGATTAGTTGTTTCCATACATTATGTTTAGTCACACTAGGTTGACTTATAGGATTGTTTTTCATTGTGATGTGAGAAGCTTCTTTAATTTTCTTCTTTGTACCTTTTCTTCTCTACTGCATATTTCCTCAATTGAACATATGTTCATTTGTACATACAGGGTCTGCTACCTTAAACATATATGTCTTTTCACTTCTAATCATCAGTTTGTGTTTTTGCAAGTACTTTTCAATGGGGTGACTAGTCTCACCAATACACATTCTTCCACTTTGACATTGTATTTCATAGATGCAGTTTTTTCTTTTCAACATTTCAAGTTCAGGCTTTGTAGAATACAGACCTATGTATATCTGTCAGTTGTGTGTAAAGATTTTAATAATATTATTACAACTCTACTAAAAAAAAATCTCACACTCAAACTAACAAAAATTAATAAATAAATAAATTGGATTTAATAATAACCAATTATTACAGTTCACTAGATAAGAGTCAAATATATCACTCTCACAACTTTAACTCAATCCACTTAATGGAAGTATACTAATAATTATTATTAGTCATTTCTTAGTCTAGAGTTTACCCACTTAATGAATGGATTTAATAATGTTTATATCACAACGGATCTCATACAAATATTAAAATAAATTATGCAAAAGACCAATGAATCTGAGTTAAGTTGCCATTAAATTTTGGATTTATAAACTATGAAAACATATTCAGTTCTAAAAGCATTTTGCAGAGATTCTTACTTTAGAACATCAATACATAGAATATTAACAACTACTAAAGAATATTTATCAAAATACAGCAATAATGATACAATTATATAGTACCACTAAAAAGACTAACATATGATTGGTAAGAGTATTAAAAAAGCAATTCATATCTCCAATTATTTTTACAGCAGTTTTAAATAAGTAGATATGGTTTAAAATGAAGCCAAAAGAATATAAAATAAAAATTACAAAACAGTTTGACCTTTTTTTTCTCCATAGCTCCTCTGTGCTAGATTTAAACCCTCTCTGAGTACATGTATATAAGTGTCAATATGGCTATATAGAGAGGAGTGATGCCAAAAGAAAAGTTAAAGAAGCTTTTTACATAGCAAATGATCTCAGTGCCATTAATAGAAGAGAGGCAAGCTTTGCTCTCTCTAAACAATGGACTAACTAATTAAATATTCAAACTCATTTGCATATGTGTACAATAAATCACAACAGTCTTCATTCACAAAGCTATGAGTATGAGATTCGAACATTAAATCTCGAAAGCGCTAAGCAGACCTATTAAACATTATTTTAAGTATAATTATAGCTTCACTAACGCATACGAAAAAACTTGCATATTTTTTACTAGTGAAGAGAAAAACAATTTATTACACTAATGTATATTTTGTAGAAGATATTTTTATATATATAAATAGTACTTCAGAGCTTTGCAATATATTATAAGAACTATGAAATGAAAGCAAGACTAGAGACAGAAGCTAATAAAACTAAAGTTATGTTTAATGAGTCTGCAATTAAAAAAAATACAGATTGATAATAATAAATTAAAAAAAGGTACTAATTATATACGTCTTGACAAGATTATGGTGTGGGTAAAAACATTATGATTAAAAATTAACCAATGAATTAAACTTGGTTCAAATGATTTTGATAAAAGTGATTTAATATTAAAAGGTTATATGCATGTATACTTGAAAAGAAAAATATATAATAAATGTGTTTCCAGTGTTTAGTTTATGAATCTAATATGAGAACACTTAACAGAAGACCAATACAGAAATTTCAAAATCCCTCAGTAAATTATGAAGAATCAAAATATATAAACTTGAGTTAATAATGATAACATAGTTTCTATCCTAATAAATAATTATTAAAAATTATTACATTTATTTATAGTTATTATTATAAAGTTGTACAGAAGCTGAGGCTTATGCTTGAATGTTAAGCAGGGTTTAATAATAGTTTTAGAACAGTAGTTCAATCTATGTATTGAGAGAAATTATAGAAAGGTCTGATGAATATTAGTTGTTATAGGCCACCAGAAGCTAGTCTGGGGATATTGGATGAGTAGTCACTAGATGGGGACTTTGTGCATAGGCCTTCGGGCATCCATTGATTACTCTGGCTTACACTGAGTGGAAATATGTATAAAGAGTTTTGCCTGTTTTAATAGTATTGGATCATCAAAGTACAGAGCCAGGATAATATCATATTCTAAAGAATATTTATGAAAATGCAACAACCATGATTAAATTACATAGTTATAGTAAGATGATTAACACTGAGATGAGTGTGCAACAATGTGAACTCACATCTCCAAAACTTTTTAAAGCAGTTTTGCAAGAAGTATTTTGTGGATTAAAATGGAAATCTAAGGGATTAAAACCAAATGGAGATTTAAGTAATCTAAATAATGTGTCAGAACTGCAGGAAATATTACAAAAGTTACTAGATAAAAATAAAAATAGGATTAAAGATGAATGCTTAAAAAACTAATGTTTAATGAAATTTTTCAAAAAAAAAAAATAAAGCTTTATAATGATAAATTAAAAGAACAACTACAAATACATTGGTCAAATTACTAATACCAATGGAAAAATAATGGATGAAATTAATCATAGAATAAAACTTGGAAGGAGGGGTTTTTGGTAGAAATAACTTAATATTAAAAGAAAATATGGCAATGAGTTTGAAAAGAAAGGTTTTAATAAGTGTGTTTTACCAGTTCTTACTTATGGATCTGACATGTGGACATTTAATAGAAGAACAGTACAGAGACTTCAGACTACTCAATAAAGTATGGAGAGATGTATGTTAGGAGTAACAAGAAAAGATCAAAAATGAAATACATGATGAGGGAACAAACGTGTTATTTACATCATTGAAAGAATTAAGAGACTAAAGTGGAGTTGGGTTGATCATATTGCTATAAAAAATAATAGACAGATAATTGAAATCTTAAATTTGATTCTAAGAAATTGTAATGGATCTATAAACCAGCCCACATGTGATATTGGGGGATAAAATAAGTAAGTGTGCTGGTGTGATGTAGAGAAGTGTGGCTAAAAATTCGAGAAACTAAATTAAACTTGGAGAGACCTTTAACCTGTAGTGTATCAATAGTGGTTGGAATTTATGATAATGATTAAATAAGACATTATATATAACAGTATAAAAAGATTACGCGATTGAAAAAGGAAGTATTAATAATTGTATTAACATAAAAGTTGAGAAATAATTTTGCAGAGAAGTTTATTTTTTATTTTTTTAGCACAAAGTATACAATGTCCTAATCCATACAAAGGTTATCACACATACAAATGTATACTAATCTTAAGACTAATTTCATGGTATTAATGGTCAAAATAATTTTTTTTTAAAAAAAAAAAAATTCATTCTTAAATTTTCTTTCTAACAAAAACAAACTACATTTAAAAAAAAAAATTGATGAGTCTAAAAAATAAAATAGAAATATTCAGAATATTTAGCTTTTTATATGGTAAATAAAGAATAAGTTTAAAATATGAAATTCTGTACTGAAAAATCTATAATTTTAATTCAAGTTATCTGCAACGAATACATAATGGAATGTTCAATTAACCTGAAATTTTATACACTTTTAAAGAAAGAAATAAAAAAAGTGTTTGAATAAGTTTCTACGATTCTATTATAAAATTTTGACACATGAAGAATTAAATTAATTAATAACAAGTTATTATTTTGGAAGATAATAGCTAAAAAATAAATAAGTAAATAAAACTCTAAACCTCCAGGCATTCTTTTATAAAGTCAAAATACAGATTGTACGTAGTATTTAAGTTAAAACTAATATTTCATATATATATAAAGAATGTTAATTGCACTCAGACACAGATAACTAAGTTTTAACATAAAGAAATAACTTCACTTGTTAAGCAGTAAAATTATTTAAGGCTTAAATTTACTTACCACGATTGGCATACTTGCATTAGCAAGAGAACTGTCATTTGAATGCAGTAACAAAGACCTTGTTTCTATGAAAGCTCTCATTTTGAGAATTAGTGCAAGAGCCCAGCACATTCCCTAGCAAGACAAATTATAAATATTTAATAATAAAAATAATATGCATATGTAATAAAAATAATATACACAAATTATGTCACTATATAACACATGCATTCTATGATTGAACTGCAGGCAGCTTAAAGAGAGAACATTTGCCTGTTTACTTTGTCACACTATTGATCAAGGCTGTTTATGCACATTGGAAAGAACTAATTACAACTGCAAAAAAGTATTGACTTCTTTAACTCACAATAACTGCAATGCAGTTTACTGATATAAGTATCTCATGCAACTCTTAAAAAAATATTTGTTTTATATAAATATCATTTCAAATTTGATTTTTAAATTATAAGCATTATTTATAATAGACATTAAAATATTTGTTTAAAATTTTTTTAAAATATTGCCATAAAATCACAAAAATGGAAAAATAAAATTATTTTTGTTTAGTTGGATTTAGTTGATTGCTTTTTACAGTCAGTTATTATAATGAAATAAATTTGCTTTTTATTATTATAGACCACTAAACATCACATGATCACCATTATTAAGTTGTATATTTGGTTTGAAAAGTACAAAAAATGGTGATCATTTGCAAAAAATAAAGAAAATTTACAGCCATTTAGATTACAAGGGATGTAAAAAACCATTAAATTTGAAAATGAGGGCATTACATTTATATTATGTAAGCTAGATTCAAAACTCATACTTAGGTAGATATTGAGATGGACACCTGCTCAATTTAAAAAAATAATATAAAATTAAGGCATTGAAAATTTAATCTGATGTTGCCTATCATTTATAGCCATTGTGGCTGATTAATTTATCATTAAAATTCAATATTTCTTCTTTTAGATTCTTAATATTCAGTTAACAGCCTATTCAATATGCTCCTGCCATTTTTAAAACTGTAAAGTTTTCAGAAGTTTGAGAATGCCAAACACATTTTTAACTGAAACTGAAAGTAACTGTTCTTGGAAACATATGAATAAGCATGTGAAAGATCATGTAATGTTACCTGTTGGTATCAATTAATGATCTCAATAGAATACTATAAATCTAAAAAAAACAGCAAAAGAAAGCCTGCATTTTTCTGCACTTATAATTAGTTAACATCTATCATTTGTTAATCTCCTTAGCCTACATTATAAGATAAATAAAAATGTATGTTTTTAAGTAGTTCAATATAAGCTGAAAACTCTCCAAAAATAATGGTAAAAGAAGGCATTGCTTGTCAAGCTATGTACCTACTCAGTAGTAAAATTTTAATTTTTTTTCATATTCTTCACTTGAGTTAAGAATAGCTAGATGCTGATATACTAACAAATAATTGTTTGTCTATTCTGATTTGGTAAAAGAAAAAATATATATTTCATGTAACATAACAAAATTTCTTTCAGAATATATGCAGGTTTAAAAGTTTCATTTATCCCTGGATTCAATTATAGTGAGATCATGTTTTATTATCAGCCAACCTCATAAAACATGCATATTTTGCCTGCAAAATAATATAATTCTCTGAGCTGAAATATCCTTTGCTTTATTCTTTAAGTACCTATAGACATTTGATGTGGGCCAGGACTTATTAAAGAGCATGAGGCTGCTCAAAGTCTTCAAGAAAAGACAATCACAAGCCAGTTTTCACAGATGATCATAAAATTATTGATCATTTAAATATTTTTGTTTAGTTATTCCTATTTTTAAGATACAGAATTTAATGTATACTAACTTTTAATATTGTCTCAATTTTCTATCTTTTTTCTTATTATACTCTGCAATTCACTCCAATGTAATCTTGAATAATTTCACTATTTTATTATAATTTAATTTAATTTGTTTTTGAAGTTTTGAATTATTTAAAAATTATGTCTACTAATTCCTTTCAACATGTCCATATAGTGTATCCCAATAAAACAAATGGTTAGTGATTAATCCTCTTTCCAAATTACAGGCAGCGCCATCTGTTAACATTTTTATGTATTGTCGCCCAAATGTATAAGTAACCAATTGTCTCTTCAATTTGCCTGCAGTTGCAATCTTGGAATTAATATATGTATTACATAACAACATAATTTAATTATTCACAACAAAATTTTTAAGGCACTATTGTGTTCTGGATTACAAATTATGACCTGAAATGTGTCAATGTGTTTTGTACCTTAACCCTTAATGGAACGATGTGTTAACATCAAATTTTGATTTAAATTGAATAAAACTGCTACTGAAATGTTTGAAGTGAATCAAACTCTTTGTAGCAGTAAATTCATAAGTCATAAGAATGTTTTCAACTGGTTTTCAATATTTCATGATAGCAGAGAGAACATTGAAGATGGTCCGTAAAGATATAAAGCACACTGTCACATTTTATGTCATAATTTGTGATTCTGACTTGTTACTGCTTTAAAGTTTTTGTGGTGGCTAAACTAGTTAAACTATGTTACCAACCAACATGTGTTGATTCAAATGTTAATTCAAGTACCTTGAGAGTGAACAATTTACCTTTTTAGTACAACACACCATATTGTTGAACTTATTTTTAAAAATTTAGTTTGCTAATTAAAGCTTATTTTAAACATATTTTATAAAAAAATTTGTCATTGACTTCGCTGTATATAAAAGAGTGTTGTGATGTGTGCTGTTATGCACTGTGGCTTCTCCTTTTTCAGAGTCAGGAATTTCTCAGCCATTATGTCCAAAGAAACCTGTTAGCCACCTCACCTTGCCCTTTCCATTCTCACCTAAGTTTTTTCCATATTTTTCTCTATCTGGTTCCATACCATTTGCACAACATAATCTTTGTCAACATCATGGCTTTTATATTTAAATCCCTCTTATTTTTCCTCAAATCCAGCATAAAAAACAATAACCCATTTTCTGTTTAATTACTTTGTTTATATTTATTCTCTTACGACTTCATTATTTGGATCCTTATTTTCTATGCTTTCCTTACATAACTTGCAGACTAAATTAGCCATATTTTCTATTTATGTGTATATTCCCTCGTTGCTATAGATTCTGTTCAAGCCTTGAAC
The DNA here is from genome assembly GCA_028023455.1 of Epiperipatus broadwayi. NCBI lineage: Eukaryota > Metazoa > Onychophora > Udeonychophora > Euonychophora > Peripatidae > Epiperipatus > Epiperipatus broadwayi. Next base: position 15,872,328 of record JAQFVV010012405.1, on the reverse strand, counting down.
AGTAAACTATTTTAATGTATCATAAATTAACTTGCACACAGTATTCTCTTTACTTCTATATATATTTAAATTCTTTTTACTCTCCACACTAATTCTCCAATTTCTTATTTTTTTATTAATGCATCTATTCTTCTATCTCATTCCTAGCATCTATAACACTCAACAACAATCATCCCACTTTTTCTATAAATATACTGACATAAAGTCTTTATTCAAATCTTCTGCATACTGTACTACCTTTCTCACCTATCCTTGTTGCCTGTCCTTTACTCTTCACCCAATTAAATACTATTTTGGCTATTCTCTTATTATCTATAAATTTTAATTTACCAAACATTTTCATTTTGCTTTTTGCATCCCTCATATAAAAACTTGACCATCCAATTTCTCCTTAAATTGCCTCTTTTTTCTGTCCACACATGTGCATCTAATGCATGTCTTCCTACTTGTGACAAACTCTCAATACAGCAGTGCCACCCAGTGCAAGTCACAGTAATCAATAGATGCAAGAAGGTGTGCATAAAATCCCTATCTAGTGTCTGCTCATCCAATATGCTCAGACTAGTTTCTAGCTTATGGATTTCATCAGTGAGGATAAGTAGAAACTAGATAGGCATTTTCTGCATAAACCTTCTTGCATCCATTGATTACTGTGGCTTGCACTGGATGTCACTACTATAAGGAGAGTTTAACACTATTTTAACAGCTTGTGTAAACATAGAAAATTGTGATCATGAGATGTTATTCAGATTTGTACACTCATGTTCAAGATCAGGCTAGTTGACACTGTTGGTTATATAAGTGGAATGGTGGCTATTGCTATGCTTGGAGAAATCATAATCCAAAATACCTGATGGAAATATCATAATCCAAAATACCTGTTGGAAATAGTTATTCTAAAAAGGTGAACCCTGCAGAAGATCTAACATTCAGTATTGTGCATCATCTCAGATAAATTTCTTACAGCTTTCCCTAAATCTAAATCTAATCACAAAAATAACCAATATTTTTGTACTTTCTAAAGAAAAACATTTATCAAAACTTTCTTTAAAACTTATTCTACAAAATCTTTTACATGTACAACACAATCATATATCACTTTCTTTTAGAATCACATACTATAAGATTGAGTCAGTCAATGGACACCAGGTGGTATAGTGTTACAAAACCCTCGTTATTAGCTTAATAGATTTCTGGCTTTTGCCTTCATAAGTAAAAATTAGAATTCAAAATTAGAACTAATGTACTTATGTACCTACTATTTAAACTGATAATCTGGAGTCATAAAATTGACTTAGTGTATTAGCCTGAGTTTGAAACCTTAGGGTTTTAAAGAATTTATATTAATAACTCGAATAATTGTAATATAAAGGAGTATATGGAAGCTGCTAATAACATATGTACACAGTTCCAACTTAGTTTTTCATCATAAAGACAATAGCCAGAAACTACATTGAAGATGGATATTTTGTAATGTTAAACCATCTAATGTTTGTTGATTTCTCAACCCTACAATAGATGCCTTTAAATAGACTGAAGATAACTAATTTTGGAAGCATATACATAAGTATATGTGGCAGTCATGTGATATTGGTATTACTCATGTATTATGCTCTCAATCAATTTTTATGGCTTTAATTTGCTTGCATTCATTTCCATCATATATTTTCAACTTATTGGTTTAACCTTGCATAGCTTCTACTAATTTCATTGTTATATCTATAAGTTCTGTATTTCTTTAACAACAATATCACCTGTCTTCCTCACATGCTTATTTATTTCTGCCTCTTAACGCGGTTTCTCTCATTCTATTGTCACCACCTGCTGTAAGCTAGAGTAATCAATGGAAATTCTGTATTATATAGAAACGAAGAATTACCTAAATTTGGAGTAGTTTGCCATACTCTTGAAAGAGTATGAGTAAGTGTAAAAGAAATTAATGTGATATTGTCATTGGTGTTAGTATTCTTAATTAAACACTAAAAAAGACTTGAAATTGGCATAAAACTATCTTTCTAATACATGAAAGCTAATTTGTTTTAGATTATGTATAACTATGTGAGTTAGCTTATGATTAAGTCTTATATTTTTTTTAAATTTCAGGCTATTATCTTGAATAATATAAAGGAATGAAAGTGGCTGCTAAATGCATTAAGTGCATTAGTTACAGGTTTGAATTCTAGTATTTATTAATAAAACAAAAGCCAGTAATTGGCTGGGAATAGAGTTATTATAACATTAAACCAATTTGTATCCATGTATTAACTATCTCACAGCTAGATGGAACTCAGTCATTTCTATTTTCATACACATTTAAAGTAGTGCAGAAAAATCATTTAATATATTTTAATAATTATTTAGAATTGATTTGAACTCAGACTTTCAATCTCCCTACAGCTATCCACTCCATCTTCTACAACTGATACACATGACCAAATAACATGTGAAAAAAATAAATGATCCAATATATGTATTTCATTCTGAACTAGAACTTCATTAGTTAGTCCATATCATCATCTCTCGCACATATATATATAACCAGTGCTCAGTTTATATTAAGACTATGCTGTTTATTCAAAATAGCTAATGCACAACATTTCCCAGAAAAATAATTTAAAAAATTTTCATAGAAAACCTCTACAAAGACAAATAACTTTTCATAATTTATTTGTATTATAGGTTAAGATATAGTATATAGGATTGCCATTTTGTTACAAAACAGATGTAATTAAAAAAAATAAACTGCAAAAACTATCTAAAACAATTATGCCACTAAACATCAAATGATCATCATTTTTTATGCTTACCCAAGCTGTTTACACAGAGGCAAAACTCTCCACACAGTAGTGCCACTCATTGCAAGCCAGAGTAGAATAATCAATGGATGCTGAAATGTTAGTGCATAAAATTCCTATTTAGTGCCTACTCATCCAATATCTCCAAACTAGTTTCTAGCTTGTGCTTTCATCCGTGAGGAGTCTTGGATCTGACAACATTGCACCTATTTATTAGGATCTAATACAACCTTCCAGCAACCACTTTTTAATTTATTAGCCAACTATAAAGCTTTGAGTCCAAAATGAAGACACAATAATGCTTTCAATTTAATCTCATAAGCTTATTATACAAGCTAATAAGGTAAAAGGTGGTTGCTAGGGGGTTACATTAGATCCTAAGATATAGGTGCAGTGATCTCAGATCCAATGCTCCTCATTGATAAAAGCGACAAGCTAGAAACTAGTCTGGGGATATTGGATGATAGGCACTAGATAAGGATTTTATGCACAAACCTTCCTGCATCCATTGATTACTCTGGTTTGTACTGAGTGGTGCTATTGTATGGAGAGTTTTGCCTCTGTGTAAAATAATTACGCTTATTTAAAATTAATCGTTCCTAATCAGATCCAACACAAATAAGGTTGACATTTTTTTTGCATAATTAAAATAATTGCTACATATTTAACCTGTCCAACTCAATACCTGCTCTCATCCTACTTCTATAATGATCCCTTAATTATCTTTTCCCGAAACCCAATTGTGAATGAAAAAAAAAATAGTGCTCGAATATATAACAAAAATAGAGTTAATCTTATAAAATTTTACTATACAATTGCTAGTTATATAAATAAATGTTAAGCTATAAATAGTTTACAGCATATCTGAATAATATATATGTAATTACGATGGGTTGTTGATTACTGTTTCTTTAAACAAATAGCATTGATGTATTTTATAAGATTTATTCTAGTTTTAATTTATTAAATAAAATAGTATATTTAAAATTATCAATTTATAAAAGTGTGTATTAAAAAAAAGGAAAAATTGTTGCTTGGTATACAAACCGCATTCACAGCCGGAGGTAATAAAGATGCGGATATGGCTGTGCCCACCCATGAAGCCATATTAGCACCTAAGGTGGCCAAAGCACAGGCAGCTCCACATAGAAATGCAACGAGTAAACCTTCCCAGAAAGCATGGATTGATCCTCTATATATAAAAAATAAATAAATTTAAGTTATATTATTATTATTATTATTATTATTATTATTATTATTATTATTATTATTATTATTATTATTATTATTATTATTATTATTATTATTATTATTATTATTATTATTATTATTATTATTATTATTATTATTATTATTATTATTATTATTATTATTATTATTATTATTATTATTTTAAAAACATTTTAAATATTGTTCATGTATTTCTAAGAATCTTTTTATTTTTTCTTTAAAATATTTATTATACATATTAAGTAAATTAGAAATAAACCACTACAACATCACATGATCACCACTTTTTATGCTTGCGCAATCTGACAATACAGTAGATGTGACGTGATGTGATGCATTGTGACTTCTTATACGGAGTCAGGAATCTCTCAGCAACTATGCCCAGACAATCCTGTTAGCCACTTTGAACATCTTTCCAGTCCCCACCCCAAGTTTTACAATATTCTTTTCTACCCTGCTCCATCCCATTTCCACAACATAATCTTTGTCAACTCCATGGCCTGTAGATCAAAACCCCTTTATCTTTTCCAAACCTAGCATAAAAAACCAATAAGCCACTTTCTGTATAATCACTTTGTTCGTATTTATTCTTCCATAACTTTATTATTTGTATCCTTTCTGCTTTCAGGTATTTACATTCAATTAACAAATGCCTAATATTTTCTATACCTTCCTTACACAGCTTGCAGCCTAAATCACCCATATTTCACCAATTACGTGTATATTCCCTTGTTGCTAAAGATCCCATTCGAGCCTTAAACAGTAAACTACTTTCCTTGCTATTATCATAAAGTAACTCACACCCAATATTCTGTTTACTTCTATAAATATGTAAACTCTTTTTACTCTCCATACTAGCTCTCCATCTCTCCAAGTTCCTACTCTTTATTAATGCATCTATTTTTCTATCCCATTCCTTAACACTAAAACACTCAACAATTCTCCTAACACAATCATCCCATCTTTTGTATAAGTATAATGACATAAATTATTTATCTAAATCTTCTGCATAATGCATTACCTTTCACACCCATCTTGTTGCCTGCCCTTTATCCATAACCCAATTAAATACTATTTTGGTTATTTCTTCATACAATATTGCCATCTAGTGCAAGCCATAGCAATCAATTGGTGCTAGAAGGTTAGTGCATCATAATCCCTATTTAGTGCCTATTCATCCAATATCTACAGACTACTTTCTAGCTTATAGCTTTCATCAGTGAAGAGTCTTGAATCTGGGTTCAGATCCATAAGACTATACAAGATAATTAGCTTGGATTGAGAATATTATTGTATTTTAGTTTGGTCTCATAGCTTCACTACAATGACAAAAGATGGCTGCTGGAAGATTGCATTAGATCCTGAGATCTAGATGCATTGCTATCAGATCCAAGACTCCTCACTGTCGAAAGCAATAAGCTAAAAACTAGTCTGGGGATACTGGATAAATAGGTACTACATAGGAATGATGATGCACTAACCTTCTAGCATCCACTGGTTACTATGGCTTGCACTAGGTGGCAATATTTTATGAAGAAAGTTGCTGTGTTAGATTACAGATATTCAAACAAATTTTAAAATGTTTTAATGTAAATGATTAGACATAGATATTTTTTAAAAAATAATTAAAGTTTGTTTCTTTGAAAAACTTAAAGATGATGAAATTCATACTGTCATCTGGAAGTATACATGAAACAAAATAACTAATTTCTATTAAGTTATTGTGATAATGAGTACTCTATCTTCATTACAGAACAATAAACAGAATGTCATCACACATGCACACGCACAAATATATAATATTTATACATTTAAACACTCAAATAAATTATGTTAATGAGTTGCCAAGTAATGGCAAACTATTTGCCACAATGGCTATACACAAACATATACACAATTAAATTAAACAAGGAGATATATAAATACTATTAATGGTTTTTTTTTTTTATTATCAAAAGAAAGTCCTACGTAATGAACAATAGCAGCACAAACAAATATGTAAATAAAATCGCAATCAAACACATTTACAATCTGAAAATGAAAATAGTTTTTTTACGTGAATGTTATATAATATCCAAATCAGGAGAAAGTTATTAGTTAAAATGTTGGTTTATTATTTAATATTCACTTTAAAAAATTGATTTTATTTTTAAGTAGAAAATGGTAAATGTGTTTAATTCAGTTTTTATTTACTTATTTGTACATACCGGTATTGTTGTAATATAAGTGCATAATTTTCTCCATGTACAAAATATTTTCTCTTACTACTTATTGTAGTCTATATGAAACTCACCGTGTCTGATTAATTCATAAGTACCAATAATAATATAAACTTAGTTAATTTAATTAACATAAAATAAATTAAATTACATCAATTTATTTTAGTTAAATATCAAGATAATGTAGTCAAAAATGTATAATATGTCAAACGTTTGTGGCTCAGTGGTTAGCACAGCCGCCTTACAAGCAGTTGTCCCGGGGTTCGCTTTCTGGCCAACGCTTTGACACATTAAAAAAAGTGAAATATATTGATTTAAAGAAATATTTAATAATTAATATTCAAATGATTTTATTTAAGTTGTATATGAGGTGGTCATAAAGTGAAAAGATTGCAAACAAATGTAAAAATATCTAGTGAGAAGAAAAGTTTATGAAAAAAATAATAATAATAGCTTTATACTTATATAAGGCTAAAACCTTAGTACATGCGCATTGAGTGCTTAATTTTAGTAAGAGAAACCTCTACAAATCTTAACGCGAGATTCGACTTGCTAATGTTTTACAGATGAATACTTGGGTGCTGTATTGAAATGGTATATTCCTATCTTCATATACGTTTCACCTGTTTTCCCCTATAGTTCTATCTGTGCCAGCTTATATATGTGCCGTTCATGAGTACATATATAAAGACACTAAACGGTTATATATGTGTTTCCGCATATATGTATGCAGATAAATGTCTGTAATATCTTAAGATATAGCTATGTTACAGCAGGTTTTATTTTAAAATAATATATTTGAATTGTAAATTTTATTTTATTAAAAGAGTCAATTTATCATTTTATATATTATTTGCATGTATAGTCCATGTAGTGCAATATTATTTGATCAGTTCTTATAATTCCTAATTTTAACTTAAAATTATTGTAAACAAGAATCACACCATATGCACCTGTGTTGGTATAGCATGAGATAGAAGTCTAAAATTTGAATTTTGGCAATAATATTTTCCTCACAATATATCTTCTTGTAAACGAGATCTCAACTGGAAATATTGCTAGGACTTGAGGGATTAGAAATGATCAAAATTAGTTAAAAATATCCAATTGGAAAACTGAAACAAAGGTTTGAATGGCTTTAGTAAATTTAAAATATAAAATCTTTAAAATATGATAATGGCTTGACTTTGTAGAAAATAATTTTGTTGTCAAATTATAGTGTGATCACGTGATCATATAAATAGGCTATATTTTATTATTTATAAGCTTACTCTGTAAAATTTTAAAGAAGCATTGCTACTAGACACCATGCAAGTTTAAATTTTGATATGACGGAGTAGTAGGGTGAGATTTGATGATTCCCTGCCAGAAGATGGCAATCTCTAGTTCTATCCTATGTGCCAGCTGGTGCATCATCATCGTCATGGAGATGGGATATGTTCCTACTGACAGCTTGCTGCGAGATGATAACAACTTAATTCATGCTGCCTATTCAGAGATCCAGAATGCTACTACTGATGTGTCCCAGGAACAAGCTGTGAGAAGTTAGGTAATACCCTCCACAACACTGCAGAAATCTATATGAACTTTAAACCTTTAAATCTAGCTTATAATGTAAAAATAAACATTCAAAATCTACTCTTTAAACTCTCTCCTAAAGTAATATATAAACTTATATAAATCTTGTCTAAAACTCACCTGTAAACTTTAATTTTACTTATGCCAAAATATAACTGTAACCAATTGTTTCTTTAAATCTATTTATTAATGAGGTTATGCCTATAAATATTATTCTATTTCCTTAAAAAATTATTTTATTATATGTTATGATATGTCAAAAGTCTCGAAACAGTGAGCGCCTTTAATTTTGACAAACTTTCAGCAAAGATATGATAAGTGATATCTTCATTTTAATAGATTTTAATAATGCTTATTTAGCTTGTTAGCACACTGTTTTGAAATCCTATTATGTTGAAATAATAACTGATCACTCTGCACTCGTTATTATAAATTTGATTTAGTTTTATATTATTTAATATCTAGTATGGTTTGCATAATCAGAGTTATAAATTATAACTTTACAGATCTGTTTATCAAAGAGATAAATGAGCCTTAGAGATAGTATTATGGTATATTTATTAATGTATTATTAATCGCCCATTAAATATACTTTCTCCTCCTTAGTGAAATCTGACTTGAGATGCAGATTGAGTATCTATTAAACTAGATTAATAATTTAGTTTTAGTCCTTTAATTAAAAGCATGATTATGATGCTTATTTTAAAGTTCTGAGTTCTATTAGTTATACAGGTAGAAGCTATCTGTTTTTAGGCACCATAATTTAACTTATACATATTTGTATTTTGCTTTATGTATTGCAGGTGTGTTCTTACAAAGTATGGATGCATACATAATGTCTTGCTATATCCTTTAATGGACTCACAGAGGAGGCCATCCCCATATACTTAGTTTGGGTAAGGCTATTTTTATAGAACTGGATCATGAAGATCCAGACCCCATTTATAAAGCCTATCTGAGTTCTCGAATTCTGAATATTCATATTTTAATTGTAGCAAGCCATTTGGTCTTAAGGTACTGCATATTTTGATATAGAATCTGTGAATAACTACACACCTGCACCACAAAAATTGTATTAATATTTAGGTCTGCGCTATAGCAATTTATATTGATCTAAAGTAACCAGTTATTTCCTTTGTTTATTAATTATTTAGAATTAATCTGAAATTGTTGAATCTTTGATTGTTAGACTGAACCTGCACCCCCCCCCGAGCTTAATTATATGCACACATCTTAAGGTATATGTAAACAGTAGCCATATTAGCACTATAATTGTTAATATGTCTTTGGCTAGCACATTCACTTATGAAATTAGCAAACCATGATATAAGGATAGGATTTTGGCATTTTAACTTATATAGGCATAATTTTTAACCACACACCCACATCTAATTATTATATCATGATGAGCTACACTCTAACATAATTTAGTCTCACCCCGCTGTGTAATGCCTGTGCATTTGATCCCACATATTTAAAAATGTATAATTATTGTTTTCATTTTATTATTGATTTTGATTTATTAATAAATATAATTAAATTCATCTTGTTTCCATTTTGTTAATCATGATCCAATTTCAATTCATTTATTGATTTAATATTTTATATGAATTATAGTTGTAAGCACTGATTTTACCCTTAAGAGTGTGTCATTAGTTCATTTAACCCTCTAGGTTAGTCATTGTTAGTTAATTTTGAGTCTCATGTTTTTCCCTGTTTGGAGCCAGCCTACAGATTAAATTAAAGCCCATGTGTAACCTCAGAAATGTCCTACATAGAGTTTTAAGCCACAGAGCACTGGTGAATAGGTTGAAGCTTGGTCAAACCTGGGATATCATCATTCCATTTGATCATCTTTAAAGTATTTTACTGACTCTAAGTTTGGTTATATGAAGGTACAAATCTGACCATTACAGTATGCATATATGAAAATCATTTAAATGTATTTATTACTAATACAAGAAGTAGATAAATTTAATTATTAAACAATTTAGTTTTACTTTTATTATTTAATTCAACTTAAAATTTAACATTACAGAATTCCAGATATTTAATTCTACTAGATATGTATTTTTTAAAATTTTTTTCACTTTCATTCATTTCTTCAAACATTTTGTATTTCTTGATTTCTTGTCTCAACTATGTCAATAAGAACTGCATAAGAGTAATTACTATTGTTTCATTTATCTTTTTTCTTAATCTTATTCAAGTCTAAACCATCTTTAAAGTCTGTAATATTTTATAATAATTTGCAAGTTGTAGTTTAAATTCATTGGAGTATTTCTAAAGGTTATGAATATCAAGTGTTAATACTTTCTATATATAAACCAACCATTGATAGAGAAACAATTGTTAACAAATTTTTAATTTGATATTGATTAATAATTTAATGCTGAATTGGTATATTTAATTTAATATATGCAATAAAATATATTCTACTAAAGGATATAGACAATTATTAACTATTACAATAATAAATCTTTGGTACAAAATAACATTTGTTATTTTTTGTTGAGCCAGGTTTTTGATATAATGTATATTTGTCAAAGCATTGCTGTATCAAAAGCAAGAATCAGCAAAGTAACAAATGTTGTTTTGATAGTAAGGAAATCAAGTCATACATCATGTGACTTAATTTAATAATCTTGTAATACATATGTAATATGATAAGCATGCTAATAGCTCTAAACAAAATTTTCAGATCCATATAACTATTTAAGTTAGATAGTTGGATTTGAAGATGTATAGATGTCTAAAAATTTCAGAATTTCTACTTGATAGTTAAGTATTAGATGAATGCTGGGCTTGAGTTGGTATTTTAGATCTAGTTTATGAATGTCCTAGTGCTTCACTGATGAGAGCCATTAGCTTGAAACCAGTTTGGGGATAGCGATAATTTTAGATAGAGATTGTAAATGCTTTTGCTTGTGGCATTTATTGGAAAAGCTTGTTTAGTGCTATTAGCATGCTCATTGTATTAAATATTGTTTTGTATCAAAGATTTAATAATAGTTGGTAATTGTCTACATATTCTGATAGAATATATTTTATTATATATTATCTATGGTATATATAAATAATATAGTAATACAATTTTTTAATGAATGTCTAGACAGAAATCTTGAATGTGTGGAGAATCCATTTAAATCATCTTAATTAGAAAGCACTTAACCTAGAGCAATGACACCAGGCAAGAGTTTGACTCTTTGCCTGGTGCAATTGTTCTAGGTTAAGGGCTTTCTAATTAAATTGATTTAAATGGATTACTTCACACTCTTCACCTAGCGCAGTTGTGTCAGATTAAGTGCTTTCTAATTAGTTTGATTTAAATGGATTACTCCACCCATTCAAAAAAAATGTAGTGTATATATATATTGTGATGAACAAAAAGAATGAGAAAATAACCAGTACATATATTCACATTGGATTGTTAAAAAAAATTGGCTGATGATGATGATCATGTAATGCATTAGACAATCAAACATACATACCCACAACATTAAAATAGATATGCATCCATATAAGTACAACAAAGATTTAAGTATTGCAAAGAGAAAAAAATATTAATTTTCGGGCACCATCAGCTTTAGACATGGCAAGTATTTCATAAACATACACATATTTAGCATTCATTATAACCAGGCTACAAAATCAGTCAGTTGAAGCAAATAACTCTTGAAACTAGTGAAAATATGAGTCCAATATGTCAATCACAATTTACACATATAGAAGAAATATTAAATGAAGAGCAAACTGTGTTTTAAATAACAAAAAATGTTAATTAATAACAAATTCGATTTTCTTCCAATGCGTAAGCTTGTGGTTAAGACCTGTAGAGGTCCCTACCTTCGCATTTTCAACCTCACATGCTTTAGGTTTATTGTCTTAATAAATATTATATATAATAATGTATACTGATAAATGATCAAAATTAAACAATTATAATTAAAGTAATGAATAAAGTTGTACTTTCAAATGCAATGTTTTTTTTAATAAAAGCTCATTAATTTTAGCTTTTCTTAATTATCTAATTTATTAAATCAATTTCCATTCTTATTTAAATTAAAAACTTACACTGATATCGTAATTTAATGCGTTTTTATATTATTAAAAGTGTATATAAATGAGCACATTATCAATAATAAATATATTTGATTTATTGGTCAAAATTATTAAATATAATGAAATTAAATAAATCATTTAAAATCTGAATTTTTTTCTACGGTATAGGCTTTTTCATATCTGCACTTCTATATGTAATATATAGGGGTTTGAACTCACACTTTCACACAACCCTCAACTATCCATGCTATCCCATCACACGATGGTTGAAGGTCGTGTGAATATATAAATCATTTAAATGAAAATATACTTAATTGCGTTTTTTAAATTTTTATATCAAGTATTTTTATGAAATATTCCGACTATTCTTTTAAAAAAAATATTTATAGTAATTTTCTAAAATTAGTTATGCTTAATCCTTTGCATTTTAACTTATAGATTTCTTTTGCTCTCTGAATAAAAAATATTTTCTTGGAGTTATACTAACTTTCCGTATATTAGATATCATACCCATCATTATTTTCAACTATTGTCAATCTGCTGCGAAGAAGGTTTCTCCAAGTTAAATCTATTTTATCTTATCCATATCTCTCTTCTTCATGTTAAACTAACAAATATTTAATCAATTCATCTCACAAGTGGCTTTTTGTTAGATCTTTTACAAGCTCTTGCGATCTACTTTAAAACTTTGATAGGCCATCTATTAACACCTTTTTTTAATATTATATCCAGTCAAATTCCATTTTATTCTCCTAATTATTTTGATGATATCAATGATACCTGTTTAGTCTTTTACCCACATATTTTACTTTTGAATATTTCTTATTATTCTCAATATACATCTCATTATACTTTGTTGAGTGGTCTGAAGTCTCTGCAAAGTTCTTCTGGTAAGTGCCCAGTTTCATATCCATAAGTAAGAATTGGTAAACCTATGTATGAAAAATCTTCCGCTTGAAATGTCTAAGCATGTTTTTTAATATCAAGTTATTTCTACCAAACAGTTTCCATTAAAGTTTAATTCTATGATTAATATCATCAGTTATGTTTTCACTTGTACTGACATTACAATCAAAGAATTTGTAGATATAAATTTCTTCTAATTCATAATTGCCATTAACAATCTCTAATTTCATTTACTAAGAAAATTCGCCGATTATCACTTTAATCTTTTTAGTATATATTTTTAGTCCTATATTTTCTTGCAATGTTTTCTGTAAGTAGTATATGGTTTAGGTATTCATCAATAAAATTTGAAGGTACCAATGTGTTTGGACCTTAATCCACAAAGTAATAACCTGCTAACATTGCATTTTGTTTTAAATTGGACAAAATTGCTACTGAAATATTTGAAATGACTCAAAGTATATATGGCAATAAAGCTAGAGTCTCAAGAATATTTGTAAACCTTTTTCAAGATTTTGTGATTAAGCCAATAAACATCCCATAACCACTACTTCTTATGCTTGTGTATAGCTGTTGTTAATACAGGCAAAACTCACTATACATATTGCCACACACAGCAAGCTAGAGTAATCAATCAATGGATGTCAGAAGGCTTGTGCATAAAATCCCCATCTATTGCCTACTCATACAATATCCCCAGACTAGTTTCTGTCTTGTGGCCTTCATCAGTGAGGAGCAAGGTCTGGGGATATTGGATGAGTAGGCAATAGATGGGGATTTTATGCACAAGCCTTCTGGCATCCATTGATTACTCTAGCTTGCTGTGTGTGGCAATACGTATAGTGAGTTTTTCCTGTTTTAAGATTTTTGTGATGTTAGAAAGAGCATCATATATGATCCACAAAAGCTCAAAATACATTGTCGTATTTCTTATCATATCATACATAACTCATGATGCATAAATGCTAAAATTTTAAAATTTTTGTGGTGAATGTTACTACATAATGCATGTCTTGGTTCAAAGATGACACTGCAGTCAGCCTGGAAGAAGACCAATACCTTTTCTTTGGTACACACTTATGGTAGTTGTAACTTACGCCCCATGAGGCTGCAAGAGACACTGTTTCTGTGTCAACCACAGAAATATTCAGAGTAGGGGGCCAAAAGCAGCAATGCAATTTCCAGCTGCTAGGTGGCGCTGTTCACCATGTGTACACACAGGAACCTTATGCCAAGTAGCTTCCACAAGTTCCATCCGCTAGGTGGCGCTGTTCCTGGGTATACACATGGTGAACAGCACCATGGTGAACAGCGCCACCTAGTGATGGAAATTGCATCACTGCTTTTGGCCCCCTACTCTGAATATTTCTGTGGTTGACACAGAAACAGCGCCTCTTGTGGCCACATGGGGTGTAAGTTACAACTACCAAAATAAAATAATAATTATAAAAAAATTAAAAGGTTTAGCAATGATCAAGCATCATTGCTTTTTTATATAAACATATTGCCCTGGGCCAACTGATGAGTGCTGGTTCAGCACAAAATGCAGCTTGGAGGTCATTTGTCTTTTATTGTATCTTTATCTATATGAATGTAAAAAGAATGGGAATGTATGGAGGTGTTTATTATATCTATAAAAATATTATACACGGAAAAGACAAAGGTGAATAACTCTGTGTATGTAAATTTAAAAAAATCAGATATATTAATCTTTAACTGAGGTTTAAAGTTTATATCTGTGCTAGAGATAATCTTTAGTTTCGAAAATGATTAGTAATAATCATTAATGTATTTATCTGAAATGGATGGCATCAAAGTTGTGAGTGGCGGGAAATTGACAATGGTAGATAAAAATGTAACAAATATATTGTACCATTTATTTATATATGGTACAAATATATTGGCATTTGGTAAGATATTTAAAAGCTAAAAAAAAAGTCAATTTAAGGATCTTTTAAGACACATTTTTAATTTTTTTAGTTAAGTGTAATTTATTTTTTTAAAAATGTACAATGAGAGTTGACTTTTTTTGTTTTGAATTATTTAGTATATAATTTAATTAAAGATGAAATTGGAAGGAATAAAAAAGACATGCAGATTACTAATCCAGATAAATAAAAAGAAAGAAATTCTGAAGTAAAAGATTACAATCAGTAAAACCTTTTTGGAAGCTAATTAAAGATGGTGGAATTATGTTGTAAAAAAAAAGACTTTATAACTTAAATTTAAGAATGTACAAGATTATTATCTTGGATTCTGATAAAAGGTCAGAAAAACTTAAAACTGGGTCTTGTGTCTTCTCCCTAACTAGCAGTTTCTATTAGGTCCGGGATAAAGAAAATGTCCTATCCTGGACTACTCATATGCTAAGGTGAATCGTCATGTGGAGTGGAACTGATGCATTTACAGATACCTTTCATCATATAGGTCACTCATAAAAACTGTCAAGTCTAGCATTAGGACAGACCAAGAACATACAAAAATGTCGACAGAGTGAAACTAGTTAATTGAAAAGTGCATACCACATAACTTACCGGTAAGATTATTCATATCCTGATTGTGACTAAATTAAGTATTTGCTAACAATCCTTACCATAACCTTATAATATACTACAAATAGAGGCATTCGCAGATTTATCATTCAAAGAACTTTCTGGAAGAAACTTAAGTCTAATATGAACTGTAGTAATTAATTGATCGTTATCTGCATTAGCATGTAGATGCCTTCCAATTTTATTTAACAATTTATTTTTAAATATTTTAATTTGTTAGAATAAAATATTTATTTCTAATATCAACTTTTCATTGTGTGTTATAAATGTTAATTTATTAGAATTTAAATATATAATTTACCTTTGCCAATAGTTATTAATTAAGCTTCAGGAGTAATATTCTCTAAAAATAGATAAAGTTACGGTAAATCATAATCCCGATCTTTTAAATTATTTTCTTTTTAATTTACGATGTGTGACATGACGGATTTCAGCATATTCTTGTATGAATCCTGGTGCCCTTGTTAAAATAAATCAAAAAAACTGATTCTGCTGTCAATACAAATATTAAGTAATCTTAGGCCAAGTTAATCAGGAAATACAGCTATGTTTTTTTTTTAAAATATGAATGAAATATTTTTCTTTTTCATAGATTAATTAACTCATGCATTCCAGTGCATAATTGATGGCCTATCAAAATGGGAAAAACATTACAATATAATAAGGCAAAAAATAATATCAGTGTCTATATTCTTTGTCCAAGGGAGATCATATAATTTTATTTCAATTTTAACTTGGATAACACTAAAATTATTTTTGAGGAAAGGGACTATGATGAAAGGAAAAGCAATTTATATAAATAGGAAATCTTTAATTAATAGGCACAGCACAAATATTAAAATTCATAAATCTTGGGATATGCCATGATGATGTATACTTCCTGCAAATTTAAAATGTTTAGCAGTTGAGAATGGTCTTGAAAGGTATTGAAAATATTTCCGAATTTTTATAATTTGTTCTTACTAATATTTTCCATTTATACTTAATAGTTTTCTTTATTATTATTGCAATGTTTATATATTTAGATAATGATATGACAGATAATTAGTTGTAAGTTAACAAATTTAGAATATTAATAAAAAAAATTAGGTACTGATGTATTAGATTTGCTGTGGGATGGAAGAATGCTGAATGTTTCTCCAGTGTGTGCATGTGTATATTTGTATTGGCAAGCTGTCTTAAAAATTCACAACTACCTGTTTTTATTTAGTATTGTAATGTGTTTATTATTTTTGTGTACAACTTTATTCTTTACTAATCCCCAGACTCATACATAAACCTGGAAAAAAGGTAAGACATTTCCTATCGTCACATAGTAGATCTTCTACATAAGTACCAAAAAGTAATTAAGTAAAAAAGAATAAATATAGTAACTATAAATTAAAAGATTAAATAATATAATAAATATTTTAAGTCTAAAAATAAATGATTTTCTTTTAAGTTAAGTGAAATATAAAAAATAAGATATATGAAGTTTATAGACTTATATTTAATGATAATAATTTGATTTTGTTATTCTTTTATAAATAATAATAATGCCAAACACCATACTTGTAATTATAGTCAAAATAAAATAGAAATAAAATATAAAGATATTGATGAAATTACAAATTTCTACAAAATTTTCTTTTCAATGATAGTTTCATCTATTAAACACATAAACCTCAAATAAAAACTATAAAACAATATCTACATATAAAATTACCCACAATTCATTGCAAGTATCAATATTTTTAATATCAAAAAAAGTCCTTATAAAAACAAAAAGATTAATTAAAAAATTCTCTTTGATCTTTATTTTTATTTTTGCATTCATAAACGGTAACCTCTTAATGGTCAAGCAATATTTTATGATCAAAGGCTAAATAATCCTATTTATATGAAGTTTAATTCTTTCATAAGAAATATATTTACTTTGATTTATATATATTTTTTTAAAACAGTTGTATGGAATTTTAAAAACTGTTTCTGAAATACATTTCTTCATCAATAAACTATTTATAATTATTTAATAATGAAATCAAAGCATGTTTTTTTTTCCTTTTTTGCAAACGATTCTCATACTTCTTTTTTTTTTCATGTGTCAAAGCATTGGCCAGGAAGCAAACCCGGGACAACTGCTTGTAAGGCGGCTGTGCTGACCACTCGACCACCAATGCTTGACAATTCTCCTACTTCTTTATAAATGATTATTTTCATTAATCAATCTTTAAATCAATGATTTAAAAGAGAAATAAATATTTTTTTTTTATTTTCATTATCATTATGAGCGCATTTAAAATCAAAATTATTATTATAATTCTGAAGCTATGAACTTGTTTAAAAGTTCTTCTAATATTAAAGTATCTGGAGTGTGAATTGAAATTATATTTGAGAGGTCTGTAATTATTAGTAATTTAATTTTATCTAGTGATTTAATTGTGAATTTGGTTCTTAATTTATATATATATAGTGGAAACATTTGAATATGTTTTTATGACTGGTGAAAACCAAAATTTTTTTAAATAATCTAGGATTTTTTTTCCAAACAGTCCTGGGCAACTTAATTAGACATACAAGTGTCTACCTATCCATAGTTGCTAAATAAAAACTCATTCTAAACTGATACAATCAGACAGGCATTAATATGCTAACTATAAAACCAAAATATGATCATAATGTTATTCAACTTTAACTGTGTGGATGTGTCAATTATTTAATTGTCTGAGCTCGTTTGCTTCATTGATAATATCATAGAGACTCAGACAAAACTGATGCAATTCAGATTATATCATAAAATATAGATGCTAGTAATGGGTAGAGACTAGTAACCATCATAGTGTTTTTGTTACAATGTCAACTGGACACAACAAACTTTTTAAATTATTTTTAAATGTAATTTATTTTTAAACTTATCTTTACTGTAATTCAGATTAACATATCAATTTTTGTATTAATTTTTGTAAATTATAATATATATATTCTGATAGGAATTCAATTAATTTATAGCATAATTTTAAATACAAAACTTTGCCTAATTTCAATGATAAGGTATTAGTACTAAAGTATCTAGATGTCAACAGATATCAAAAATAAAAAATCAGTAGGTTTATAGATAATAGAAAGAGGGTAGTCATTCTGTGCAGGAAACAAAAGTCTCTTTTGCATTTTCACAACATAGATTTTTGATTATATTACAAATAAAAATAAGTTTATATTTAATCTGTTTATCTTTATATTATTTCATTTTTGTAAAATTATTAAATATTTGTTTTGTTTTAAATAAGTATGAGATGTACATGATGTTTACATTTAGATTTTATTTGATAATTATTAGCTTTTTAGCAGAAAATTAATCAAATGAAAACTTACTAATATTAAAAACCAAATGTTTCTTGTCAATAATCTTATTATTTTTGTAATTAAAATTTGAACTTTAATACTTCAAAAAAAATTTAAATGAAATATGTCTTAAATATACAGATTTTTGGGGGAGAATATTATTTTTTTACATTAAAATACATGTTTAACCAGAATATTCAAATAAAGTTTTTTGTTTTGATTATTTATTTCTGTTTGACTTTTTTTATTTACAAAATTAATATTTTATTTGTAAAAAAATGAAAAGATAAAATGGAAAATAAGTTTCTTAAAATAAAAAAATACAGTTCAAAAAAATCTTTAAAAAATAAATTATTAATGATGCATAGACGTTCAGTAAATTCTAGTAAATTTCATCGGCGTCATTCATTCATACGTCATATATAGTAATTTAAAGTGACTGTTCTATAGTCACACCTTCTGTGCCAGTACTTCATATTTGCTCATATATAAATATTTGAGTTGTAGGAATAAGAGGATTCCTTTTATTCCTGCATAAATTCTATATCTTGTATCGGTCAGACGGTATTCATTTATTATTTAACACTCGCAAAAGCGTTTGCACAATTTGGCTTGAAAGGCCGATATGAATGTAATGATGCATAGGTATATTGAACAAAAATTGAAAGAACAGATTAATCCAATATTTGTAATAGTAATTTAAGGATGTTATAAATCAATAATATTGTCTACAAATCCATTCAAGATATAGATGTTTACAACATATACATATCTTTATGAATTGATTATATTTTAAAATAAAAGTCAATGTTTTAAAGAGAATTGACCTCTCATGGGTGTTGGTCACATTTAATGTCATACGTATAGTTGCTTAGGATTTATGTGTATCATTTCTCATAAATAATATAAAAAGTTGTTTTTGACATATTTAAAGAGAAATCAAATGATTTGCAAACACACCATTAATATACACATATATATATAATTATAATAATGCTCAAGACTAAATGGGTTTGAAAGTAATCATTAAAAACTAGTTAACATGTACACAATTGCAATATCAATAACCATCAACAATCTCAAAATGTTGTCAAGGCTATCTACTTTTAACAGCAGTTTGAGATTGTTTGATTGTTATTGATATTGGGATTGTCTAAAATGTTGACATGTTTTAATGATATATATATATATTGTACCATTTATTTATATATGGTACAAATATATTGGCATTTGGTAAAAGCAAAAAAAAAAAGTAAATTTAGATTATTTTTTTTGATTAGTATAATTTTTTTTTAAATGTACAATGAAAGTTAAATTTTTTGGCCACATTTTTTTTTATCTTGTTAAAAAAAATAAAAGTAAAAATTGGAGAGAACAAAAGACACACAAATTACTAATCCAGATAAGCTAAAAGAAAATAATTAAAGAAGGCCAAAAGACTTTATAAAAAAAAAGAGAACTTTATAACTGAAAAAATGATAAAGAATGTACAAGATTATAAACCTAAATGCCATGATAATAATAATATGCACAGAAGTCTGAAAACTGGACCTCGAGTATAACAGGAAGAGACCAGTTAGCCTGGATAACAAAATTATATCCAGGACCATTCTACACTGAAATAATTCTGCATGTTGTAGTGGTCCAGTGCTTTTGCTGATATCGTTCCTGAAGACGGGCACCAGAAAAGCTTTTGTGACCAACCAGTAGGATAGACCAAGATCAACTTATAACCAATGACCGAGCTCATTCTCCCACAAAAAAAAAAAAACTATGCATAGTAATCTACAAGCTTTGTGAACTCACTAAACTTACCGGTAAGCTATGGTTCATTATTCCTGATTGTGACTAAATTGTCGGCAAACTATTCTTAAAAAAATAAGCTTAAAATAATCCCGATAGAGACTTTAATTTTATGGTTCAAGAGACTCTTGTTTATCCAAGAACTTTAATTGTTTAACTGTTATATTTTATTAATGGATTTATGTCTGGATTAGTGTGTGTTCTCTCTGGTTTTATCTAATTAGTAATTTATCTTTAACCATTTTAATTTGTTAGAATAAAAATATTTATTTCTAATATCAACTTTTCATTGTACATTATTGATGATTATTATTAAAGTTATTAATATTAGTTTAGTAAGATTTGGAAAATATAATTTACCTTTGCCAATATGTGTTGACTAAGCTCCAATAATAATAATATCTAGAAAATAACTCTAGTTATGGTAAAATATGATACCGATTCTTTTAAAAGCATTTTTCTTTTTAATTTTCGAGACGCAATGCGATGGATTTCAGTGGATTCTTATATGAATCCTGGTGCCCTTATAAATAGAAATAAAAGCTGATTCCGCTGTTCGCATAAGTTGAAATAATTGGTAGGCCAGTTAATCAGGAAATATAGTTATGTTTTATAGAAATATGAATGAAATATTTATATTTTCTGTATTCATAACTTGATTAACTTTCACTAAATTTACAGTGAGTAAAAGAAGGCTTACCAGATCTAGCAAAATGTGGAAAATGTTTCAATATATATATTGTACCGAGATATATTAGGAAGGAGTGTGTGTGCGTTGGCGGTACATATAATTTAAAAAATAATATTAATTAATAAGCGATTTGTGTAAATATTAATAAAATTAAAAGTTCGTGTAAGGTAAAATAAAATAAAGATTTTTTTCTCATAGACAGGTGAGCGTTAAAAGCATAAAATAAATAGTTTTCTAAAATATAATTTTGAGTCGTATTAAATAAAAGCTAAAAAAAATTAAGAATTGATATAATTAGGTTTGATTTGATTAGAAATTTGATTTGACTAAACTGAAATTCGATTTAAAATTGCTTTAAGAAAAAAAAAAAGAAAAAGCAAGGTGGAATTCGTTTTGTCTTATAATCATAATAAAAAGAAAAATTATATGTGTAATTGAATGAATGTAATAAACAATGGGAGCTAATGACAAACCTAAGAAATTTCCAGCAAACGGCTAATTAGTGCAAATAACTTTAACAAAGAAATTGGAAAAAACTTTAACAAAGAAATTGGAAAAACTTTAACAAAGGAATTGAAATGACTATAACAAAGAAAGTGAAATAACTCTAGCAGGGAATACAAAGAAATTAAATAACCAATGCGAACACCAGAAAATCAGCACGGACCATAACTGAAACACCAGAGGATTAGTTACGTATTGTAGATTGAATCCGCGAGATAAGAACTGTAAATATAAAAGGGGCAAATTTTCTATTCTATTAATCAATGCTTGTATTATTATTCCTAAGCAATTATTAAGCAATTGTCGTTCATTAATTATACTATGCTGCATTGCTAAAACCATCGTGTGAACAACCGGCCGAATCCTTCCAGGCAATAACATCAGCGGACAGTTCCAGATTCGATCATGGTCGCATAAACAAGAAGGAGACGGAGTGTCCACGTGGAGCCCACATGATCCCAAAGACATCGGGAACGGATTGCAAGCAGTTAGCGCTAACTGACCGAAGGAAACACTATTGAAGCAACGCTCAAAAAACCGTGCAGAGGGGAGAAAGCTAGGTAATATTTGTTTCAATTTCTAACTCACTAATTAAAGCCGTAATAATAAACTCTGAACTTTATCTTATGAACTACTAATTGTCGTTAGCTCCAATGCCCAGAGATTTCAGTGTGATTGCCAATATAAATAAATGCGTATAATTATTTTATCAAATGTATTTTAGTGTGAGTTTAAATATCAGTGTATGCGTATGATTATTTCTAAATGTATTTATATGAGATTTTATTGTTACTTCAAATGTAAGCGTATGCGTATGATTAATTTGTATTTATAATATGGAACTTTGAGTGCATTAAATTTTATTTCAACTTGATCGAAAGTGTAGATAATTGTGTTATAAGACAAAACGAAGTATAATAGCGTAAATGAATATTTCATTGTTTAGTTATTACTCAAATTAGATTTAACTTAAATAATTAAAATAAAGAAAAGAGAAAGCGAGAAAGTTAGCGTAGAAAAGATTTTTAAAAGTGATTTTTTAAGTAGGCGGAGTATATTTGATTGATTATTTTAGCTGAGCTAGCGGGAGCGGGTACTAGACCGTATTGGTCAAGCAGACTTGTCGACAAGCTCGGCTGGCGCCCATAGGATTTCTTCCTTTAAATAAATAAAAGTTTGATTGGCTAATACGTGTTCTAGTAAACGAGTATAAATGTTATTGGCAAAAGTTTTCCAATGATATTGATTACTCCACCCGTAGCACTAACCACCCTGTGATAGGATTCTGTGTAAGAGAGTGGTATAGAATTCTGATCGAGTCGTTATAATAAAATTTGGGACATTGTTATTACTTTATATAAATGATGTTTTATACAAATTTACGGGACGACGTACTTTATATATTATTATTAAAAAAAGAAAAAGACTAAATATATAGAGAGAGTGAGGGCGGGTTAGGTAGAATGGCGCGTCAACGTGGAGCAAAACTAGATGTTTTGGGATGGCAGAATTTACGTGAGTCAAGCGGTGGCCAGAGTCGTGTATGAGGACAGAAGTGATAGTTAGTAAAAAGAAGCGGAAGGGAGCGTGATAGTAGAATTAGAAAACGGTGTAAGCGGCGCAACTGTAAAGGTGATTTTTTTGCAATCAGATAAAACGTGGAGGCATAGGGACACTCCGGGGAATTTTAGTATAAAGAAAAAAAAAAAGAGGGGAACTGGGAAGGTTAGGTTTTGGTTGTGCGTACGTAAGTTTATCGTTAGTATTAAAAAGAAAAATGGAAATAGCAAGTCGGGTGATCAAAATAAAGACTTTCTCGGGAAACGAAGGGGAAAGACCGAATAGATACTTGGAGAGTCTAGAACGTTTTTTTTCATGTAATAAGTTCAGCGAGTCGGTTAAAGTTAATATAGCTGTTAGCTACATACAAGATGAGGCCGAAAATTGGTGGGAGTCGCTGGGAATAAAGCCAACGAACTTCAAGGAATATAAACAAGCATTGCTGAAGACTTATTGGGGGGAGGGGCTTCAGGAGGTTGTTAAATATCGGGTAGCACAGGAAAAATGGCGAACAGAAGAATCATTAAGTACATATTTCCGCAGACAAGTGGCGAGATTAAGGGAAATCACGGCATACAAACTGTCTGAGCAACAAATAATGCGGATAGTAAGGCGAGGCTTCCCAGTACACGTCCAAGAAACAATAATAGGGAATGATACCATAGAGCGAGCAGCAGAGATACTCAGGACGATAGATGATGATAAACAGTACGAAGAAAGTCGGAGGAAAGAGGGAAAGGCAGAAGATAATAGCAGACAAGTAGCAAACCTAGTACAAAATGAAGAAAGGGGCGAGTTGGGAATGGCATACCAATCATGTCCTAAAATAGAAATAGGCATCGAAGGGAAGGCTATTCATGCACTACTTGACTCAGGCAGCCAAGTGTCGGTGATTTCGCAGAAAACGTTCAATGAAATGGACCGGAGTAACTTACAAATTAAAACCTTGCCGTTAAAAGATGTATACGTAAGGCTGGCGAATGGGAAGAGAGCCAAGTTGGCATCGGAGCAAGTGTGGGTGAGCATTAAGATCGCAGAGAAGGAATACAACCACGTCATGCTGATCTTGGAGGGATTGATACATGATGTTATCCTGGGCTCAGACTTTATGTGCAAAGCAGGATGCGTGCTGGATTACGAAAAGCGACAGGCAAGACTTAATCATGCCGAAATACCGTTTGACATCTGCGAGGCAGCCAATAGTAGAACGGAGCACGATGCAGAAAGTGCAGGGATACAATTAGAGAAAAAAATAATAATAAGGGAAGAAGAACAGGGAAGCGAGAATGGAGAACGACTGAAGAGTTTGTTGAACACATACGAGGATGTATTTTCAGAAGTTCCGGGAGTTATCGAAGGATACGAACACCGAATAAAACTGATGGAAGACCAACCGTATCAAGCGAGAACATACCCAATACCACATCAATATAGAAACGCCGTAGAAGAACAGCTACAAAATATGCTAAAATGGGGAATTATTTCGAAATGCTCATCACCATACAATAATCCGTTGGTAACAGTAAAGAAAAAGGACGGGTCTATTAGATTGTGTTTGGACGCGCGACAGTTGAATAAAATAACAGTACTAGACACTAATGCCCCGCCACCTATAAGTGAGTTATTAATGAAGTTCCATAAGAAAAAGATATTTTCGACGTTTGATCTAACGGCCAGCTACTGGCAGATCAAGCTTCACCCTGAAGACCGGAAATATACCGCTTTCCGATATAATGGACGGGCATATAACTTTAATCGGGTTCCCTTCGGCTTAAAAAATAGCGGGGCGGGATTAATACAATGCCTTGATCAAGTATTGTCAGAAAAGGTTAAGAGTTTAGTTACGATGTATGTGGACGACATCATTGTGGCCTCGAATAGTGTGGAAGAGCACTTCGAACATTTGAAGCTACTGTTCGAGGAGTGCATCGAAAAGGGAATTAAAATAAATTTGGGGAAAAGCCACCTGATGACTCCGGAGGTGAAATTCTTGGGACACATCATCAGTGAGCGGGGAATATCTCCAAACCCAGAAAAAATCGAGGCGATACAACAGTTTCCAAAACCAAGCAAGAAGAAAGACATCAAATCTTTCCTCGGACTATGTAATTTTTTCAACCGATTTTATAAAAATTTTTCCTCAGACATGGAACCTCTCTTACAGTTATTAAGGAAGGACAAAAGGTGGATGTGGGAGGAGCTACAAGAGCGTAGTTTTGAAAAGGTAAAAGAGGGGTTTCTAAAAGAGGTCATGCTGTCATACCCAGACTTTAACAAACCATTTATAGTACAAACTGATAGTAGTGGAGTGGGCCTGGGAGCCACATTATCTCAGGTACAGGACGATGGGAAATATGGGGTGTTATTCTTTATAAGTCGCTTATTAAGTAAGCCTGAAAAAAACTATACAGTAACTGAGAGGGAGGCTTTAGCAATTGTCTGGGCCTTTAAGAAGTTTAGACAGTATTTAATCGGGTCGCAGGTGATAGTGATCACAGACCATAGGAGCCTTGAGTTCCTTAATCATAGCTTCCTCACGAATAGTAGACTAATCCGATGGAGTCTGATCTTACAAGAATTCAACTATCGCGTACAGTACTGCCCAGGCAGAGACAATATGGCGGCAGATGCTTTAAGTCGCTATCCGATAGAACCACCGCAGCAACATTTAACCTGTAATGACGCGTACATAGCAGCGGCGGAAGTAGATAAAGGCGAGGACATAGAGTGCAGTTTGAAAGGGTTAATGAAAGCGCAAGAAGATGATACAGAGTGTAAACAAATAATAGACCACTTGCGCCGTCAGCCTACGGGAGGACCTGTAAACAATACGGCCTGGAAAGAAAAAAAATATTGTTTGAAAAATGGGATTTTACAGCGTAAAATAAGAGATGAGGAGCATACACGAGTCGTTCTCCCATTGAATATGCGAAAACAAATAATCATGTTCATACATGAAAAGTATGGACACTATGGGGCAAGCAAGACGGAAGGGTTGATAGGCAATTGGTTTTATTGGCCAAGAATGTATAAAAGTGTTTTAGACGTCATTGAGGGATGCACTGTATGTGCAAAAACAAAGCCTCAGAACTCATCAAGCGTGGGCCCGTTGAGACCTATATATGCATACCAGCCTAACAGCCTACTGGCGATAGATTTCTACGGACCTCTACCCCAGTTCAATAGAAAGAAATATCTTGTTGTAACGTATGACGTTTTTTCCAAATTCGTAGCGATATATCCGGTAACGCAAGCTAATGCTAAACAAACTATACAAGTACTTGAACGGCAACATTTTCGAGACGTGGGAACCCCAAAGCAGATAATATCAGACCATGGAACTCCCTTTATGTCGGAGGAATGGAAAAGGTGGACGAAGCGCCACCAGATCAGACATATTCTCACTTCGATTCGTAATCCGCAGTCTAATCCCTGCGAACGAGTCATGAGGGAATTAGGACGCTTATTTCGTGTATATCTACAAACCAATCATCGTGGATGGGTAAAAGAGGCCACGAGAGTGGCGAACATGATAAATTGGTCAAAAAATGAATCCACCGGGTTCGAACCCATCAGGCTTCATCACGGGAGAAATACCCCGTACCCATTCAAAACCCCTTTACCGATTAAAACACCACCTATTGATAAAAAGAAAGACGCGGCTGAAGCACGCTGTAAACTCAGAAAGATGGGAAATATAAGACAGAGGAGACAAGGGAAGAGCAAGGCTATGTTCAAACTGGGAGATGAGGTCATGGTAAGGGTCAACCCAGTAAGCCATCCGGAAAAGGGGATATACAAGAAATTCCAACCGATATACGACGGGCCATACAAAATCATAAAGGAGTACGGAAATAACGCCTTCAAAGTCGCCCTAGGGTCCGACTGTAAGGGAACGTACAATGCGCGATCCTTACAATTGCTGAAGAAGAAGACTTAACGAGAATACGGACATCCAAGAATAAGAGAAGACGAACGTCCATCAAATTAAATCGAATAAAATTAAAATTAAACGTTAAAACTAAAACCTCAGAGTGATATTTTAGTTTCAAAAAGGGGGGACGGAGAAATGTACCGAGATATATTAGGAAGGAGTGTGTGTGCGTTGGCGGTACATATAATTTAAAAAATAATATTAATTAATAAGCGATTTGTGTAAATATTAATAAAATTAAAAGTTCGTGTAAGGTAAAATAAAATAAAGATTTTTTTTCTCATAGACAGGTGAGCGTTAAAAGCATAAAATAAATAGTTTTCTAAAATATAATTTTGAGTCGTATTAAATAAAAGCTAAAAAAAATTAAGAATTGATATAATTAGGTTTGATTTGATTAGAAATTTGATTTGACTAAACTGAAATTCGATTTAAAATTGCTTTAAGAAAAAAAAAAAGAAAAAGCAAGGTGGAATTCGTTTTGTCTTATAATCATAATAAAAAGAAAAATTATATGTGTAATTGAATGAATGTAATAAACAATGGGAGCTAATGACAAACCTAAGAAATTTCCAGCAAACGGCTAATTAGTGCAAATAACTTTAACAAAGAAATTGGAAAAACTTTAACAAAGGAATTGAAATGACTATAACAAAGAAAGTGAAATAACTCTAGCAGGGAATACAAAGAAATTAAATAACCAATGCGAACACCAGAAAATCAGCACGGACCATAACTGAAACACCAGAGGATTAGTTACGTATTGTAGATTGAATCCGCGAGATAAGAACTGTAAATATAAAAGGGGCAAATTTTCTATTCTATTAATCAATGCTTGTATTATTATTCCTAAGCAATTATTAAGCAATTGTCGTTCATTAATTATACTATGCTGCATTGCTAAAACCATCGTGTGAACAACCGGCCGAATCCTTCCAGGCAATAACATCAGCGGACAGTTCCAGATTCGATCATGGTCGCATAAACAAGAAGGAGACGGAGTGTCCACGTGGAGCCCACATGATCCCAAAGACATCGGGAACGGATTGCAAGCAGTTAGCGCTAACTGACCGAAGGAAACACTATTGAAGCAACGCTCAAAAAACCGTGCAGAGGGGAGAAAGCTAGGTAATATTTGTTTCAATTTCTAACTCACTAATTAAAGCCGTAATAATAAACTCTGAACTTTATCTTATGAACTACTAATTGTCGTTAGCTCCAATGCCCAGAGATTTCAGTGTGATTGCCAATATAAATAAATGCGTATAATTATTTTATCAAATGTATTTTAGTGTGAGTTTAAATATCAGTGTATGCGTATGATTATTTCTAAATGTATTTATATGAGATTTTATTGTTACTTCAAATGTAAGCGTATGCGTATGATTAATTTGTATTTATAATATGGAACTTTGAGTGCATTAAATTTTATTTCAACTTGATCGAAAGTGTAGATAATTGTGTTATAAGACAAAACGAAGTATAATAGCGTAAATGAATATTTCATTGTTTAGTTATTACTCAAATTAGATTTAACTTAAATAATTAAAATAAAGAAAAGAGAAAGCGAGAAAGTTAGCGTAGAAAAGATTTTTAAAAGTGATTTTTTAAGTAGGCGGAGTATATTTGATTGATTATTTTAGCTGAGCTAGCGGGAGCGGGTACTAGACCGTATTGGTCAAGCAGACTTGTCGACAAGCTCGGCTGGCGCCCATAGGATTTCTTCCTTTAAATAAATAAAAGTTTGATTGGCTAATACGTGTTCTAGTAAACGAGTATAAATGTTATTGGCAAAAGTTTTCCAATGATATTGATTACTCCACCCGTAGCACTAACCACCCTGTGATAGGATTCTGTGTAAGAGAGTGGTATAGAATTCTGATCGAGTCGTTATAATAAAATTTGGGACATTGTTATTACTTTATATAAATGATGTTTTATACAAATTTACGAGACGACGTATATTATATTAAATAGTATATATAAAAAAATAAATAAATAAATATAAAAAGAGATAGTGAGGGCGGGTTAGGTAGAATATATATATATATAGACAAAAAACTATGGATTTAATTTTACAATATTCAAAATACCAATATATAAAAATAAATAATATTATAGATAGCTTATGGCATGTCTGCCATACTGAGTATTTTTACAGTTAATTTTTTTTTTTAAATGTCATTAGAGTCACACAATGTTTCAATGTGAATGGCCACTTTTCATAATTTAAGTACTTTAATACAATTACATTGTTTATTTAATAAATTGTCTGCTATGATTATGAAATATGCCTCTTTAATTTCTCTTTTCTTCAAATCATTTTCCACATGTAAAATAAAAACACTGTCAAAGCAAAGACTTTCATTACAAATAACTGAATGTTGATCAATACAGATTTAAATATATCTATAAAATATCATAATTTATTATACAAAAGTGCATGTTCATAACAAGCATTGGTGGCCTAGCAGTTGGCATAGCTGCCTTCCAAGCAGCTGGCCCAGGTTCACTTCCCGGTCAATGCATTTGACATATGAAAAAAAAGTGCATGTTCACTAATGCTCTTTTTCAATGCACCCTTAGACTTCCAATATAACTGAACCCACATTGGTCCATGACATTATACTTAATATTACATTTGTTAATTTTATCAACAGCATTCTTTCCATTAGTAACTAATCTACTAATATATAAGTGACATTAAATGTAACATTAAAATAAAAATAAAAAACTGTATTACATACCTGCTTGACATTTCTATTGTTGGCCATGGACCAGCACCCCATGCTTCACCAAAGTAACCCGAAATAAGTCCAAAAATAAATCCTGTAATAAATAGTCACAATATTATTATTATTATTCTATTCAAAATAGCTTTTACTTTTTGATTTAATTTAAAAAATCTACTATAGCTAAAAAAATAATATACAGATACAACTGTATGAATATATACAAAACATCCATTAAGTTAAATAATAAGTGGTTAATGGATAAAGAATGGATAGTTAATTAATTAATATATGTGGATATATATCCATTCAATATATATAACAGAGTAATTTTGTAGTAGAATTGAGGGGGGGAAAAATCACATAATAGATCATGTCAGATATCCATTTTTTTATTTATCTTCTCTCATGTGTTTATATAGATGTCGCTGTATATGCTTTAAATCGTGGAGACATATTGAAAAGGGCAAAAAAACATAATTTGCCGAAAAAGGATTTTTTATAATAATTTTATAATTTGTAATCTTTGTTGCTTGTATATATGTATTTTTAAACATATTTGACTATTGTATACAGATAAAATATCCTCTTCTACATTTTTTTTAACATTAGTCTATGCTCTAGCAATTTTAATTAATTTTCTTTATTCTTTAAAACCAAATTTCTTTGTGTTTCAAATATTTATTGTGAATCTTATCCTTTTGTGTTTAGCTATTGTTTTCAAACATCTTTTGATTACCTATCTCCTCATCTTCAATATATTCTTTTCAATTTTAAATTGGAAAGAAAATGTTTAGAGAAAATAATTTTCAATGCTGTACTTGCATTATTTAAGATTCCTCTCATAACATAATTAATAATACATAAAATTTTGTTGACAGTCTTTGAAGGCCTGCATGATTTGATACAAAAGTGAAAAGGAAAATTCTGGAGTTGCTTAAACATTTTATGAACTCATAAGAAAAAACCCTTTTTGATTATAGCCTTGCATGGTTTAGTGTAGTGACAAATTGACAGACTTTGGAGCCAAAGATTCTTTTTAGATCTGTCAATTCTAGATCTCATATTTCTTATGAACTCCTGAGAAATAAATCATTTGATTTATTATACTAAATTTAAATCATTATATGCAGGAAATACATCATGTGTAGGCTATCCATGTGCCATATCCCAGTGACCTGAAATTGAGATTGGGCCTAATAAAACTGAAGATTTTTTTTATGTTTCAAATAGATTTAGGATTTTATTTTTAGGTAAACACTCACAGCCAACCTATTAATTATCAAATAAGGTATATAGTTATATCACCATATTAAACAGGCAAATCTATACAGTAGTGGTGATCATGTGATGTTTAGTGGTTTAATAACACCATATGGTAAGTTTAATAAGATTTTATATTTTATGAATTAAACTGGCTAAAGCAAAAACATCTAAATATTTTTAAATACTGTTAGAAGTTTTTGGGACAGGATCAGTGCAATACCTTTTTAAAAATGTTCAAAGTAGTCATTAAGTAAGATGATAATACAAAGTATAAATGTTTATCCCCAGACTGGTTTCTAGCTGCTGGCTGTCATCAGTGAGGTACTAAGATATTCAGACATTAGATCTAAAAATACCAGCTCAAATCTAGCATTTATCTAATGGTTAACTATTAAGTAAAAAATCTGAAATTTCCAGCAGTTTGAAATGGTTCAGTCCCATATGGCTATTTAAGTAAAATAGCTAGGTTTGAAGACATATAGATGTCTGAAAATTTCAGATTTTCTACTTAATAGTTAACCTATTAGATAAATGCTGGACTTGAGCTGGTATTTTTACATCTAATGTCTGAATATCCTAGTGCCTCACTGACAACAACCAGCAACAGCTAGACACCATCTGGCAATAGGGATATTCGGAAAAGCTTGTTAAAAGCTATTCATGCTCATAATATAACATTTGTAGTACAAGCTTATCGAATTAAGTCACATGATATATGATTTGATTTCCTTGCAATTATGGTTTTGCTCTTGAGATTTTGGTTATTTTTATATTGCTAAAGATATTAGCATATAGATAGCTGAATTTGAAGATACATAGTTGTCTGAAAATTTAAGTTTTCTACTTAATAATTAACCATTAGATAAATTCTGTACTTGATCTGGCATTTTTAAATCTAAGTCTGAGTAACCTAGTGCCTTACTGATGACAGCCAGCAGCTAGAAACCGATCTGGGGATAGGGATATTCAGAAAAGCTTGTTAAAAGATATTCACATTCATTATATAAAATTATTTACTCTTTCAAAAATTTATTAAAGGTGGATATAAACCAGTCTCTTAACTTGCAAGAGAGTGATGTAATATAAAAATATCATGATGTCATTATGAGCGTTGCGATTCAGATGTTCGATACTTCTAGGTTATCTTTTTAGCTTATATAAAATAAAGATTGCTTGAAATATATTCTTAGTGAGAGAGTGATCTGTAATTATTAATAGTTTTTATTAATCATTCATTAGCTTAGAGATTATCCACTTAATGAATAATATTTCTGCAGTATTAGCTTCACTACATCACTCTCACACAAGGTAGGGACTGGTTTCTATCTGCTTTTAACATGTTGTGGAGGGGTGGAGGTGACTATTTGCTGTATAGTAGATTTGAGGATGCACTGATAACAATTTTAAATAGTTGAAAATGTTACTGATTATTTTTATTTATTTAGATTAGCTTCTGTGTTTAGTTTTTTTTTTGGCCTCAAGGTTCTTATGTCTACATTAGTTTTTTTTCTATTGAATCTGTCTATATTTTCTTTAAAAAAGGTTTGCTTGGTGCAATTTTTTTTGTAATGATGTTTCTGAAAAATTTGGCAAATCATTGTTGTTGTTTATTTTGTTACACTACTGATGAAAAACATTGACTCCTTTCCCCCCTACACATAAATCATCAGTAATAAACTTCTCTTGAATGTTATTTAGTTTTCTCTTCTTTTTATTTCAGGTTTAATAGTCACATAAATTCTACCTTCTATTTTTTTTTTATTATAGTGCCACCTATTGTAAACTTGAGATTTTAGTCATCACCAGATGGCAGTGCAAATTAATTCCTAATCTGATTCAAGATTACAATAGATAGTGTTAAAATATAGGCGGGGAAAAGCTCTTCTTAATGCAGCAAACTTTGAGAGTCAGAAAATGCAAATATAACCATAATGGAAAGAGAAGGGAATTAAAAAGAGGTGAATAAAAGAGAAGCTACTTTCAAAAAGCAGAGAATTGAAAAAATGATTTTTTTCTAATTGCTACCGTTGTATATTATATGTAAATAAAATCTATAGAAATAGAGATTACATTTTAAAATTGATAATAAAATAAATTTCATATGCATTCAAAAAAAATAAATAAGTAATAAATTTTAATTAAAAGTTATAAAGTAATAAATTTTACCATATACAATGCAAAAGGAAAATCCTAAAATTTCAGTCCACAGAGCCAGTGAAGATAATTTTTTCTCTCTTACTAAAACCCCAAAACAGCCACTCATTATCGGACCCTAAAAATGACAATTATTTACATTTGAACATATTTAATTATATCTGATTTTTACAAATCTTAAGATAAATGTATTGATTGGATGGAATAAAACATTTTAAATTTTAAATTACTACTTACTTCATTATAAAAAACATATCTATAACTTTATTGACGATCCCGCCAACTATGACATAAACACATTAAAATCTCACAGAAATTCATATATCTAAGTATCAATCAAACGAGTTTCACTTTGTCTGAGATCTCAAGAATTTAAATAGGAAACAAATAAAAGATTACTGAAAGTGGCTGACTTTAATATTTTCAAGGCACAATCACTAAATATTCGTTTTAATAATCTTTCAAACACTCTCAATTTTTGTAAATATGTAATACTAGAATACAGTGTGACATATTACGTAAATTTATTGAAGTGGAACTCATTTTCTTTGATTGACAGACATTTAAGTTTTCTGCAAGTTTTTTATATTGTTTATGCAGCTGTTAAAAAGATTTTTACTTCAATATATTTACATAACATTCTCCCACCATATATTTCTAATATTACATATTTATAAAGACACCAGCATCGCAAGGTTAATAAAAATGAATAGTTAGTGATTTAGCCTTAAAAATATCAAGTTGAATTACTTACAATAAAACGTTATTTACATTTACAATCAGTAAAATTTTATTCTTATAATTAGTATTTTCTAAACTTGTTTCTTTACAGCTTATTGATAGCTTCGAACAAAGCGAGATCCATTTGGTTTGACTAACAGAAATGATTTTATAAAATTTTAAAATTGTTTATGCAGTAGATGGAATGATGTTTGTTTTCAACAATTAATTATCATTATGCATAGATATACATTTAAAACAGAGCTCTAGAATTAACCTTACAATACATAAATAAATAACGACTATAGCAAGTTTGTGAGATAATTGTAGTTCCAGAAATATTTACTATAACTTCTACTGGAAGTGATAATTATGCTGTAAGTTAGCTATAACATCACATGATCACCACTTCTTATGCTTACTCATGACTGTTATTAAAACAGTGGTGCCACTCAGGGTAAGCCAGAGTAATCAATGGATGCCAGAAGGCTTGTGCATAAAATCCCTATCTAGTGCTACTCATCCAATATCCTTAGACAAGTTTGTGGCTTTTGTCAATGAGGAGCCTTGGATCTGAGAGCACTGCACCTAGATCATAGGATCTAATGCAACCCTCCAGCAGCTACCTTTTATCTTTACTTAACTACAAAACTATGAGAATAAATTTTGAAAACACAATAATATTTTCAATCCAAGCTCATTAGCTTATATACTCATATAGGTCTAAGTGATGAAGAAAGATATATCAAATGAATAAATGATTGCACTAATAGTAATGATATTTAAGAAAGGTGATAAAAAAAGATGATATTAGAAATTACAGACTTACCAATTCTATATGAAATGTTCATCATGATAATTTCTAAACTATCTTCAGATAACTTTGGATTTTAACCAATCCAAAAGCTGAATTTAAACATAACTTTAGCAGAGTGGATGACATTCACATATTGAGAGAGTTTATATAGAAAAGATCCATGAATATGAGTTGACATTATGCTTTGGATTTGTAAATTATGAACAAGTATTTGATTGTATAAGCATTTGTACAGTAATTAAAGCATTAAATAGTCAAATATGATTGAGGATATTGTTATATTCTAAAGAATATTTATCAAAATGCAACAGAAATGATTAGATTACATGGCAATACTAAGAAAATTATCATTAAGATGGGTGTATAACATACTGATTTTCTATCACTAGAATCTTTTATTGCAGCTTTACAAGAAGTATTTTAAGTAATAATCTGTAGATTTATACTTTACGTTTGTCTTCAATATGATAATATTAAATCGTGCTATCGCACTTTCAACGTAAAGCTGTAACAACAAATAGAAAACTAAATTAAATGGCTGAGTGCTTTCAAGAAGATGTACTTCTCATATTCATAGCCAGTTATGATTTTTTTCTTTGCAATCATTATATAAATAAATACGATATGCAAATTCTATGCAAATGAGTCACTAAGACCATCTTTTAGATATAGTAAAACATGCATCCTTACGATTAATGGTGAAGGAGTACTCTGCTATAAAGTAAGCTTTTTTTACCTTTCACTTAATATCATGCCTCTCAGTACAAACTAATTTTGCAGATGCGGGTTTGGACACATGTCCTAACATTTTTTGATGTTGTGCAAAAATTGAAGTGCATTCTGGATCAAATCAGCATACAAGCACAATATAGTATATAGCAAAATTAGACATTTTGTAAATAATATTGAAAAACACAGAGATGAAGACAACAAGCCTTGGATGCTGTGCCCTATGTGCACTCTTTGCATAAAACGTTTTATAAGACTTTTTCTAAGGAATTTCGTTTGAGTTTTCATACACCCATCTCAACTAATAGGCTTATTAACAATACTAAAGACACTATAGCATCTGATCAGACCCCACAGGCTGTGTACAGAGTGGTATGCCCTCATAATGGATGCAAAGCATCATACTATGGTGAAACAAGAGCCACCATAGCTACTGGGATATCACAACACAAGTATAGATACAATAAGACACGTACGGATCCAGAATGCACTTCAATTTTTGCACAACATCAAAAAATGTCAGGACATGTGTTTGAACCTGCATCTGCAAAATTAGTTTGTACTGAGAGGCATGATATTAAGCGAAAGGTAAAAGAAGCTTACTTTATAGCAGAGGACTCCTTTGTCATTAATCGTAAGGATGCATGTTTTGCTATATCTAAAAGATGGTCTTAGTGACTCATTTGCATAGAATTTGCATATCGTATTTATTTATATAATGATTTCAAAGAAAAAATCATAACTGGCTATGAATATGAGAAGTACATCTTCTTGAAAGCGCTCAGCCATTTAATTTAGTTTTCTATTTGTTGTTACAGCTTTACGTTGGAAGTGTGATAGCACGATTTAATATTATCATAAAGAAGTATTTTGTAAATGAAAATGGGAAACTGAGGGGATTAAAGTAAATGAAGATCATTTAAGCCATCTATATTTTACAAATGGTATTTGTTTTTAAAAGTAGTGCTTCAGAGTTTCAGGAAATATTGCAGGAGTTGCCATCTGGAATAAAATAATACTAACAGTAAAAGCTAAAAAGTTTAAAGTAATGTTTAATAACTTTTTGTAGAAGAAAAAAATATCTATTGATAATTTGAATCAGAAAAAGTTAATAACTATAAATAATTTGTCAGATTATTAATACATACAAATCATAATGCATGAAAATAATCATAAAATTAATCTTGGATGAAGTGCTTTTGATAGATATAACTTAATAAAAATAAATAGCTTATCTGTTTGAAAAGGAGGTTTTTTTGTGCTTTACCATTTTTACTATGGATCTGATATTCATATATTTAACAGAAGAACAGTACAGAGACTTCAGAACATTCATTGAACTATGGAGAGGCATATGCTAGGAGTAATAAGAAGAGATTGAAAATGAAATAGTAGATGAAAGAACAAACAAGTATAACTGACATCATTAAAAAAATTAAAAAACTAAAATGGAATTAGATTGGGAATATTGATAAAAAAAGCTGATAAAAAATGGATAATTGAAGTTTTAAATTAGATATCTAAAGATTGCAAAATACTAGAAAGAAATCACATATGAAATGGATGGGTAAAATAAGGACACTTTCTGGTTTATTGTGGAGAAGAGCAAGTAGAAATTGAAAAAACTTCTTATCCCGAGTGTAATGGTAATGGTTGAAAATGATTATGATTTTAAAATAAAGTAAGAAGAGAATTATAATTTATAATACTATTTTTATTTGATTACATTGCCTTAATTAAAAAATGTGTGAATATTTAATTTACTTATTTAGTCATGTAAGTATTAGAGATTTCTCTCGTAAGTTAATTTCATGTAAGTATTAGAGATTTAAAAAACATTTAACATTTAAGTATTAGGATTTGAACTCAGATTTTCAAGTACCCTTCAACTATTCACACTATCTCATACAACTGATACACATAACCACACACATGTAGAAAATACACATGTAGAAAATATAAATAATCACCAAAATATGTATTTTGTGCTAAACCAGCACTCATCAGTTTGTCCAGATTATTATCTCCCACACATATATGTAATCAGTGCTCATTTTATATTAAGATAGAAAATCTTCATACTTTAATGGACATGCTGCAATCTACTCCAACCTCCAACTTTTAGCCATCCATATCATTGAAAATCTGATGATGAAAACCCAAATTCCACACTGATGCCAATGTTATTGCCATACCCATGTTGATCTCAAGTCACTCTGACCCCTCATGCATAGGACTGTATCCATTTAAATACATAGAATAGGGATGGGCAGGATACAAGTTTCATGTGTAAATATTTAAAAACCAGGCACTTTTCACAAACCTGGAGCTTAATGGCAAGTATTAGGGATTTGAACTCAGATTTTCAAGCACTCTTCAACTATTCACACTATCTCATACAACTGATACACGTGACCACACACATGTAGAAAAGATAAATAATCACCAATATTTACACATCAAGCTTGTATCCTGCCCATCCATCTTTTATGTATTTAAATGGATATGGTCCTATACATGAGGGGTCAGTGTGACTTGAGATCAACATGGGCATGGCAATAATATTGGCATCAGCATGGGATTTGGGTTTTCATCATCAGATTTTCAATGATATGGATGGCTGAAAAGTTGGAGGTTGGAGTAGATTAAAGCCTGTCCATTAAAGTATGAAGATTTGCTATTTTAATATAAACTGAGCACTGATTATATATGTGTGTGGGAGATGATAATCTGGATCAACTAGTGAGTGCTGGTTTAGCATGAAATATGTATATTGGTGATTATTTATCTTTTCTACATGTGTGTGGTCATGGGTATCAGTTGTATGAGATAGTGTGAATTACTGAAGGATGTTTGAAAACCTGAGTTCAAATCCCTAATACTTACAATTAAGCTCCAGGTTTGTGAAAAGTACCTGGTTTTCAAATATTTACATATCAAGCTTGTATCCTGCCCATCCCTCTTCTATGTATTTAAATGGATATGGTCCTATACATGAGGGGTCAGAGTGACTTGAGATTAGCATGGGCATGGCAATAATATTGGAATCAGTGTGGGATTTGCATTTTCATCATCAGATTTTCAATGATATGGTTGGCTGAAAAGTTGAAGGTTGGAGTAGATGAAGCCTGTCCATTAAAGTATGAAGATTTGCTATCTTAACATAAACTGAGCACTGATATATATATATATATGTGTGTGTGGGGGGGGGGGAGATGATAATCTGCACCAACTGATGAGTGCTGGTTTAGCATGAAATACATATATTAGTGATTATTTACCTTTTCTACATTGTGTGATCATGTGTATCAGTTGTATGAGATAGTGTAAATAGTTGAAGGGTGCTTGAAAATCAGTTCAAATCCCTAATACTTACAATTAAGCTCCAGGTTTGTGAAAAGTGCCTGGTTTTCAAATATTTACACATCAAGCTTGTATCCTGCCCATCCCTCTTCTATGTATTTAAATGGATACGGTCCTATACATGAGGGGTCAGAGTGACTTGAGATCAACATGGGTATGGCAATAATATTGGCATCAGTGTGGGATTTGGGTTTTCATCATCAGATTTTCAATGATGTGGATGGCTGAAAAGTTGGAGGTTGGAGTAGATTGAAGCCTGTCCATTAAAGTATGAAGAGTTACTATCTTAATATAAACTGAGTACTGATTATATATACATATATATGTGTGTGTGTGCGTGTGTGTGTGATGATAATCTGCACCAACTGATGAGTGCTGGTTTCGCATATTTACTTTTTCTATATTGTGTGGGCATGTTTATCAGTTGTATGAGATAGTGTGAATAGGTGAAAGGTGCTTGAAAATCTGAGTTCAAATCCCTAATACAATTAAGTTTTCAAATATTTATTTAGTCATGTATTTTTAAAAAATATTAAAAACTGTATTTGGTGTAATACATTAATATATTTAACCTTTAAAAATTCATTTAAAGATATATATCAAGTTTTATAAAGTTTAATATTTCATATTCATAATATAATTGTTTAAGCTTAGTTTGTCAGTTACTTTCATATTTAAACTATATATTTATCGTTTGAAAAAATGATGCTTGTAATTTAAAACTTGCTTGTACTAATAAGATTTACTTAAAAAATAACATTATAAATAAAAAAAAAGATTGTTTTACAATAATTACAATGTATGTGCGAGTTTTAGACATATGTAATTAGCATAGCTTAATGCATAGGTAATTAAGATGAACAAATCACTTCCCCTCGCCTATAAATAAATAAAACTGCATGTTTATCAAGAATCAAGAACAGAATATGTCCACATATCCTTCAAGACTTTTGAGGCAAAGTGGTTTGCTCTTCTTGATTACATAAACAGGAAAGTATACCATCTTCATGTTCGTGATTACTAACCTCTACCTTAATAGTCTTGATTTGTTAATTGAACAGGTGTTTATTATTTAAATATGAAATTGGCATAGCTTGCTGTATATGCAATTAAAGGGAGCAAATCACTTTTTCTCATAATGCTTAAAGAATAGGTGGGTCTACTTTATTTTTAATTTTGCTAAACATACAGAGAATTATTAATTCATAGCCTGAAGGAAGGCAATTTGCTCATATTATATATAAAAAAAGAGGGGGAGTGAATGTGAGATTATAATACAATGATATTACATCCATTCTGTGTTTATGTTTGGGTTGAACCTTGGCTGGATAAAACTCTGAATTTGTTTTAGTTGTAATTAAGTTTACACCTTTTGTTTAGATCATAATCAATTTAGATAATCATTCGATATTGATCAGTAAATGGATAACTATATTGTCTTAATTAGAGATAAAACAATAGTGAAAAATTGCTCAAATCTTCACCATCCAGTAATTGCCAAGTTATTTTGTTACTTTATAAGAGTTTTAATTAATTTATTGAGCGCGCAGAAGGCATATATAAATAGTTTGAACAAGCATTAACCTGTATTCAATGCGCTTTAAAAACTCGTAATAATCAAGCATATTTTGCCGACAGCGGGACCTTTCAAACCACGACACAAGATAGCGACTCTTGATTATTACGGAGTTTTAAAGCCCATTGAATACAGGTTAATGCTTGTTCAAACTATTTATGAAAGTTTATTGGAGAAATTTTTGCCCTCTGATTGAATATATATCATCATCATCAACCACTATCAATCCATTGCAGGATGAAGATCTCTCCAAGTTCAATCCATCTTTTCCGATCTTTAGCTTCTCTTCTCCACATCACTCCTGCACACTTTCTTATTTCATCTATCCATCTCACATGTGCTATCTTTCTGGGTCTTTTACAATCTCTTGGAATCCAATTTAAAAATTTCAATTGTCCATCTATTATCATCTCTTCTAGCAATATGTCCAGCCCAACTCCACTTCAGTCTTTTAATTTTTTGAAGGAGATCAGTAACACCTGTTTGTTCTCTGAATTGTTTAATAACAATTATTGTGCTAGTGTGAGATAGTGATCATGTGATGTTTAGTGGTTTAACTCATATTCATTTGTTCTTTCTATAACTTCTCTCAATATCTGGATATGATCTACTGTACTAAAACCACTTTTAAATCCAGCTTGTTCTCTTGGTTGGTGGAAGTCCAGTGTTCTCTGTAGATGAGTTGTAATTATCTTAGTAAAAATTTTGTATAAAACTGATAAAAGACTGATAGGTCTGTAATTTCTAATATCTTCTTTATCATCCTTTTTAAATATTAATATTAATACTGCATTCTTCGAATCATCTGGTACATCTTTATCATTTAGACATTTGGAATATAACTTTGCTAAAAAATATTCTATTTCTTCACCTGCTTCTTTTAATATATCAATTACAATTCCATCATCACCTGGAGCCTTCCCTTTCTTCATAAATTTAATTGCATGTCTCACTTCCTCATTCAAAATTCTGGGCAATTCAGAACATATAATAGGTATAGGACGTACTTGTTCTTTATTACTATATAATTCTTGATAGAAGTCTTCTACACATTTCATGATGTCATCTATCTTTTTATTAATAATGCCATCTTTTTTTCTTATTGCAGATATAAATTTTCTACCAATACCAAAATGTTGTTTTACACTCTTTAGACTTTTATTCTCTTCTACAGCTTTCCTTGCTAGTTCACAATTATACTTTCTTATATCATTTTCAATTCTTTTCCGCATCATTTTACAAAATCCAAGATATTCAATCCTTTTTAATGCATCATTTTTGTATATCTTCATATTCCTTCTTTTTTTTCATAAAATTCTCTAGTCTCAGTAGAAATTTTATTGGTCAATTGCTGCTTTTTTCTACCAGCTATCTTTGTTGCAGTTTTTAAAAGTGTATCAGTTATTTTCCTATTAATATCATTCAAATCTGAATCATGTTCAAAATCTACTAATACATGAAACCGATTTGTAAGTTCTAATTTAAATTCATTAGAATGTTTCTGAAGATTAGGAACATCAACTGTAAATATTGGTTTTTCTTAATAATTTTTGTCTCTCTAGTTTTGCATTAACATGTATCTTACATCTTGCTAATCGACAATCACTTCCTGTGTTAAATTTATTAAGAACATTACAATCTTGAAATATGTATTTCCTGTTAGTCAAAATATAATCTAATTCTGCTGTACCTTCATTTGGATGCTTCCATGTCCATTTCCTTTTAACCTTTTTCTCAAAAAAAGAATTCATAATATAAAGGTTTTTTTTCCTCCAAACTCCACAAGTCTATGTCATCTCTCATTTTTATTACCGTAACCAAAATTACCTACAGCATTTTCGTCTTTCATTTGTTTACCAATTCTAGCATTAAAGTCTCCCATAATAATTTTAAAATGTTGTTTACTCCGATCAAAAGACTTTAGTACATCCATATAAAAATCTTTTATTACTTCATCACTATTAGAACTTGTTGGGACATAAACCTGAATTATCTGCATTTGGCATCTGCTATTAAGTTGTAAAACTAATATTGCCACCCTCTCCGATACACCATCAATCTTCACAATGTTATTCTTCCATTTTTTATTTATAATGAATCCTACTCCACTTGTATTTCCAATATTTGTGCCTTTATAGTAGAGTACATGTCCACTTTTTAAATCAATTGTTTCTTCACCTTTTCTTCTAACTTCACAAAGTCCAATAATGTCCCATTTAATATAAGATAGTTCTTCTTCTAACTCTTGCAATCTTCCTTCACTTGAAAGTGATCTGCAGTTGTAAGTACCTAAATAAAAAGTCATCATCAAATGGCCACCTGACTCGGCAATCAGGGGATTCTTAGCACCCTCCGCCTTCGGCCACCAACCGCTGCTGCCTTGGTTGGTGACTTTACAGCCTCCTGGGAATAAGGGCCATAATTTATTTTTGTCTGTTATGATTGTATATGTTGAAACAATATTCTTAAACTTGGAGGTAAAAAGCCAATAAACTCACCACGCTGGCTAATGCGTGTTGGTGAGCAGCCCATCCATGTTTGTATACTATATGAATAATCACATAGTAATAACAGCTGCAATGACCAGAACGTATGGAATGGACATTAGGAATTTGCCCTGCTCGGTTCCTTTATGGCCTCCAAGAGGAATCAGAGGGTCTCCTTTCAGTTAATAGCAAACTCCTTTCTGCAGCCTGAATATATATATACTATTTTATCTATTTATCTATGTATATATGGATAGTGTGTGCACGTGTGTATATATATTTTTCAACTTACCATCAATGGGCAGACTATCATAGAAGCTGCTATTAGCACAGAATTTGCAGATGCTAACCCAATGGCTGATAACATACTAAACAAATATAAGCAAACTTTAAATTTTGATCGTATATATTATATATCAATACAGATTTAAAGAATGAAATATGTAATATAAGA
Organism: Epiperipatus broadwayi; assembly: GCA_028023455.1. NCBI lineage: Eukaryota > Metazoa > Onychophora > Udeonychophora > Euonychophora > Peripatidae > Epiperipatus > Epiperipatus broadwayi. The sequence continues at coordinate 15,828,876 of JAQFVV010012405.1, read as the reverse complement.
TGCATGCAGTGTTTTAATAATATGTAACACTTCGAGATTATTTTTCACGTCTGGTTTATTAGGTAAATTAATACTCTCAAACCAAGGCTTAAGATATTTTTTTTTGTTTATAATTCACATGTCTGGTTTATTAGGTAAATTAATACTCTCAAACCAAAGCTTAAGATATTTTTTTTTGTTTATAAAGAAAAGATTGTACATCTCTCTTTACGTCATTTTTTTTATAAAGAGAATTATGTGAAACAATTTAGCCAGAAAGCATGAACTTAAATCAATCATATTATTTATTTAAAGTAATTTTAATTGCTTTATAGTGATAATTGGCATTACTGTCAATTTAAACACTGTCAACACAGATTTGGCTAAAGTGTTTCAGTTAATCTTCTATATAATAATGGGTTTAAAGATAGAAGACTTAACGATCTCTGTAAACAACAAAAAATTGTCTTATGATTTAGCTCAAGCTAATATACTTTAACTGCCAAATGCTATTTAGGATGGTGGTCAGGCTGGAAGCTAGTTATAGCTATTATTTATTTATTTGGTATATTGAATATTGTACAGTTTACTCCAACATTTTTGCTTTACGCATACCAACACACACATGGATAGATATAATCTCCAATCATACGAATGTTTTAAACCTTATGATTAAAGCATATATCTATTCAAATATGTTCACATATATATAAATGTAAACAAACTTGATAAGATGTAAGCTCCGTATATATACATATAATCATTAAAAACCACTCAACAATTAGACAATCCCAATATCAATAATAATCAACAATCTCAAACTGTTGTCAAGGCAATCTCCTGTAGTTTGGAGCAAGGGTGAAGAGTTAGATTCCGGAGACTAAGGTCCTGGGATCGATTCTAGTTCTGATACTTTTGAGTAATAAAACCATTTGATTTTTTTTCTGGTTCTGAAACTTCTAATGAATTTCTCAGCAATAAATCTATTTGACGATTTTGATTCAGTTTACATGCCTATTTATCAGTTAAATAAATTCATTCTTCTAAAGTTAATATCCAATGACTTTTTTTTTCAAAATGTGAACAGCTTTTACATTAATATTACTGTTATTATAACAAAAATAAACGGAACCAAAAGTTTTCAAATATTGTAGCAAATATTTAGAATTACAAATAATTTTTGATTGAAAGATTTTTATCACTTAAATCTGTAGTTGGAAACTAGGTTTAGAATAATCTATAATGGTGCGCCTTTGCTCATAAGGTCCCGACTATTACAAAAATATAGTAGGACATTCTTCCCTAAAGTTCATCAGTATTTAAATCCTCAAAGAAGTCTCCCATTTTTTCCTAGATCTAATTTCCTATTCATTTTTTTTAAAAATATTTTTAGTAATAGTTACATTTTTAAAGATTCGTGATTATTTGAAGTAATAAAAAAATAAACTTTATCTATTTTGCCTCTAAGATCACTAATTAGATATATTCCTTATCATTTTTAACAAATGGTCCAATTTGCTTTTTTATTTTGATTTATTTCTCTAATTTTTGAAATATGATTTTTTTCTACAGAATAGGCTTTTTCCTACCTGCACTTATATATGTAATAAATAGGGTGTTTTGAAGCCTGTCTATTAAAATATGAAGATTGGCTATCTTAATATAAGCTGATGTTTGATTGTATATATGCGTGGAGATGATAATCTGGACCAACTGATGAGTGCTGGTTGGGTACGAAATACGTATATTGGTGATTATTTATCTTTTCAACATCAGGTGTATCAGCGGTATGAGATAGCATGAATGGTTGAGGGTCACGTGATTCTCTAATTTTTGTACCGCTAATTTGAAAATGTTTTTGTTCATTTAATATTTAACTTTAGAATATGGCTTATATAATAAAAAAAACATTACTTTTAATGAAATGCATGAGACAATTTTTTCTCATCTATCCCAGTACTCTCTGTTACAAATGTGAATAATCATAAGTACTATATGTTAGCGACAATTAGATCTGTATCAAATACCATCCTATCTACTAATTTCTGACTTATGATCTTCATAATTAGCGTGTATCTGGATCTAATGCATCTGAATCTAATTCCATATTCAGTGTTATCCTATCTATATCTTAGAGTAATTTCTGGATCTTATGATCTATAAGATGCAGACACATTAGATTTGGATCTAAACTCATTGATGAAGACTATAAATGTCAAAAACTAATCAAGGAATAAGAATAAGATGACATGAAACATGGATTTAATTAGCACTACCATTCATATTTATTGATTAATCAAGCTTTCTATATATATATATATAGCGGCATCAAATTAGAACAGACACGTTCCGAAAAAGCATTGTGATATTTTTTGATTTTTATTAAAACTTTAAAAAATATTTAACCAATATTTTATGCTAAAAAAAAAATAAAAATAAAAAGATTGCTACATTTAAAAATAAACAAAATGGAAGTTGCTGTAAATTCCCAGCAAGCTATATGTAACCTAATACAAGTTCGTCAATAAATGAAAAAGTACAGCATAAGCCCGGCTTTACTTAGCTTAGATCATACTTAATCATTCAATTTATTCACGTGTTACAACACGAGCGCAGCTGCCTTGCAAGCAAGCAGTTGGTTGCAGACGGTTGTTGCGGGTTCACCTCCCGGTCGATGCTATGACATATAGAAAAAAACAAAAAATTATAAGTTATTTTGAAATCATTAGAAACACTCGGGAGGAAAGACCGTACTCCATATTTAACAATTCTTGAATATCAAATGAAACAATGAATGTAAATATTAACAGTGATAGTTCAAATGTAAACGAAATTAAATTCTATATTTTTTTCTTTATTGACAGATTTGTATTAGTTTATATTTAGCTTCCGTTTTAATTTCGATTATATTTGAGCTATCACAATTTATGCTTCGATATCAATTAAACTGAAAATCAAAGAGAAAAAAAACTATCAATTTTGCGTCAAAGATTTGGTATTTAAAAGCAAAAACGTAACTATTTTATCTGCAGCTGAACAAAATATTTTAAAATTATTAATATATTCTTTTTTCAAAAAAAAGAGGTATATATGTTATCCCTGAGTGCAATTTATTGCCTCAGAAGTTTTTTGATTTAGACAAATTAAATATATGATTGCCAATAATCAAATTCTATATACTGGTGATAAAATTTGTTTGTGCACAATGGCAGTGGAAAACTTTTATAAAGTTAATATGCTAAAACATTATGTGGATTCTTATGCACTATGTAGTTTAGAGCAGTCATAATTTTAGAATTCAATGCCCATGGATTGCAGTTCAGGCCTATCATTTTTGGTACTCAAGCTTTGTCAGCCATTCAATTATTCATAATAATAAAAAAAAGTATTAATTAATTAAATCTTTCTTGTCAAATATGTAGAAGTGACTTTATTTATTATAAGTATAAATGTGATCCCCAGAAAAATAAAACGATAATATCCTAATTATGTGATTCTTTCTATTAAGTCAACACAAATGTATATTATTTTTAAATCTTTTTTTTTTTTGCATTTCAATGGTATATATTTATATATTTTTAGTTGCTTTAAATTTGATGGTTTTTTTTAATTTCAAATATATGTAATTTATAAAATTAGGTAAATCGATGTATTAGTTTTTAATTTTAATGATTTACTTCAGAATTATCAGTTTAATATATATTAAATATGGAGGAAATTATTTCACCAGAAGAAGAAACTGAAGATTGATAATAATGAATTAAGGGAAGGACTGCATATACTTTATTCAGATTCTTAATAGAGGTGTAAATATAATTGGTAATGTTAATCATAGAAATAGTCTTGAATGGAGTGCTTTTGATAGAAATAACTCAGTACAACATAAAAAACTCAATATATATTCAAAAGAAATAACTCAATATTTTAAAAAAATGTATATTAATACAGTGTTTTACTAGCTGTTATATATGGATCTGAGATTTGGTTGTTTAATAGAAAAGTAAAGCAAAGACTTCAGCCCACAGAATGAGGTATGGAGAGATGTTGGAGTTACAAAAAGGATTTGAAAGAAATATGTGTGGATGCATGAACATATATCTAACATTAGAATTATTGAAAGATTTAATAGGTTTAACATATGTTAGAAGAAATAATAAAAATGACAGCTTAAATTAGTTGTTAAAAGTCTGTAAAAGATCTAGGGTAAAAAAACATATATGAGATGGATAGATGAGGTAAGGGAATTAATTGAAGTTATGGGAAGAAAAGAAAGTATGGTTTGGAGAAACTAGATTAAGTAGAAAAGACATCTGGCTGTGGATTAATTTTGTTGATGGGAAGAAAAGAAAGTATGGATTGGAGAAACTAGATTAAGTAGAAAAGACATCTGGCTGTGGATTAATTTTGTTTGAAAATGATGAATGACATCAAAAATTTTATGAATGTGCAAAACAGTCATTTAAACATTCCAATTATACAAGTCTTCCTGATAGCACACAATAATAATAATAATAATAATAATAATAATAATAATAATAATAATAATAATAATAATAATAATAATAATAATAATAATAATAATAATAATAATAATAATAATAATAATAATAATAATAATAATAATAATAATAATAATAATAATAATAATAATAATAATAATAATAATAATAATAATAATAATAATAATAATAATAATAATAATAATAATAATAATAATAATAATAATAATAATAATAATAATAATAATAATAATAATAATAATAATAATAATAATAATAATAATAATAATAATAATAATAATAATAATAATAATAATAATAATAATAATAATAATAATAATAATAATAATAATAATAATAATAATAATAATAATAATAATAATAATAATAATAATAATAATTTCAATTCAATTCAATTCAATTCAATTTATTCTATGAAATAAAACAAAGTACATCACAAATATTTAAAAACTCCAAACAAGAAAAATCTTGTGTGTGGAATTTACATGTAAAAATAAATTAAATAAAAATACAATCAAAAACTCAAAAGAACAGTTTAGGAAATAAATAAAATTAATTAAATAAATAAAATAAATGCCAAAATTAATACATACTACACAACCATTGACACAAATATTTTTTGAATGATATATAAGAAATATTATTCAGATCAATTGAACATTCATATACAAATTTATTAAACAACTTTGACCCAGAATAAACATATTGTCTTCTACTAGATTCCTTAAAAAATTTTGGTAAAGGTAATTGAAATTTATTAGAAAGACGAGTATTTAGAACATAAACTCTAGAATTCAGAAAAGGTTTAGCACAAAAAATATCAAAAATAACTCTATATTGATATAAGTGATTTACATCAAATAAACCAAATGCAATATAAATATCTCGAACAGAAGAGGAACGAGATCTACCAAAAATAATGCGCAAAGTATAATTTTGCAAAACACGCAAAGAAGATAAAATATGTGGAGAAGCATTACCCCAAATAATGATATTGTAAGATAAAATACTCTGATAACAGGCAATGTAAATAAAAATGAGAGCAGACCTAGGAAGAAATTTAACTAAATAATAAAACATATAGTTTAAATTACGTAACCGTTGACAAAGATAGGTAATGTGATTTGTCCAGGACAATCTTGGAGTCAATATATATTCCCAAATAACAATAATTATAATAATAATAATAATAATAATAATAATAATAATAATAATAATAATAATAATAATAATAATAATAATAATAATAATAATAATAATAATAATAATAATAATAATAATAATAATAATAATAATAATAATAATAATAATAATAATAATAATAATAATAATAATAATAATAATAATAATAATAATAATAATAATAATAATAATAATAATAATAATAATAATTCAATTCAATATCCATTTATTATGTGCATTTCAACATTTACACTTTAACAGAAATACACAATAAAAAAAAAATAATAATAATAACAATGATAATAATTAAAATTTAAAAAAAAAACAATTATAATCAAATACAAGCTAAATACATAAAATTATATATACATATATGTTCATAACTATACATTTAGTTGTTTTTTAACATTCATCACAAATTGATCGCAAAAAATATCAATATTATTAAAAGTTAGATTATATACCATTTGCAATCTATTAATAACTGATTTACCAAAGAAAGTATTTTTACATATACTAATCTTGAAAGTTTGCATTTCTCTTAATAAGCGACAAGGTACTTTCAATTCTATTTTTGATATACAGTTACTGACATCAATTTTCCCATCAATCAACTTTTTCAGTAATATCATATCCTTCAACATTCTCCTTTCTTTCAATACTGTTTTGACAGTTTGACATTCACCCATTATTAATTTATTAAATCTTTTTTCAATATTATATATTTTAGACTGAATATTAATCAGATTGAAGTTCCATATACAAGAATTATATTCTAAAACTGTAACAACAAGAGAAAAAAGTAACCTATATTTTATGGAAATAGATAAATCTCTCCCATATCTCAAAATACAGCCCATCTTTCTGTATGCTTTATTAATAATACATTTAATATGTGCATTAAAAGTAAAATTACTACAAAATATAATTCCTAAATCAGATACAGTCTCTTTATATTTAATAACACCATTCTCAATTTTATATTGATAAACAGATTTTTCAGTTTTATTAGTATAGGAAACAATGCATGTTTTATTAATGTTAATCTCCATGTTGTTATACCTACACCATATAATAAAACTATCTATATCCTTTTGAACCTCAATATGATCACTATAAGTAATAATTCTTTTAAATAACTTACAATCATCAGCATAAGTAAGTATCATACTATTTTTTATGCTATGATCAAGATCACACATATAAACATTAAAAAGCAATGGTGCTAATATTCCATCGGAAGAGCACACGTATCATATTATCAAAAAAAAGAGAATTAGTTTTATCCATATGTACATAATAATAATAATAATAATAATAATAATAATAATAATAATAATAATAATAATAATAATAATAATAATAATAATAATAATAAGAAGAAGAATAAGAAGAAGAAGAAGAAGAAGAAGAAGAAGAAGAAGAAGAAGAAGAAGAAGAAGAAGAAGAAGAAGAAGAAGAAGAAGAAGAAGAAGAAGAAGAAGAAGAAGAAGAAGAAGAAGAAGAAGAAGAAGAAGAAGAAGAAGAAGAAGAAGAAGAAGAAGAAGAAGAAGAAGAAGAAGAAGAAGAAGAAGAAGAAGAAGAAGAAGAAGAAGAAGAAGAAGAAGAAGAAGAAGAAGAAGAAGAAGAAGAAGAAGAAGAAGAAGAAGAAGAAGAAGAAGAAGAAGAAGAAGAAGAAGAAGAAGAAGAAGAAGAAGAAGAAGAAGAAGAAGAAGAAGAAGAAGAAGAAGAAGAAGAAGAAGAAGAAGAAGAAGAAGAAGAAGAAGAAGAAGAAGAAGAAGAAGAAGAAGAAGAAGAAGAAGAAGAAGAAGAAGAAGAAGAAGAAGAAGAAGAAGAAGAAGAAGAAGAAGAAGAAGAAGAAGAAGAATAATAATAATAATAATAATAATAATAATAATAATAATAATAATAATAATAATATAAATAAGCATTTATTTTTATAGCGTCTGTATATAATTTGTAATTACATTCATATCGGCCTTTCAAGCCAATTGTGCAAACACTTTGCGAGTGTTAAATAATAAATGAATACCGTCTGACCAATACAAGATATAGAATTTATGCAGGAATAAATTGGTCAGACGGTATTCATTTATTATTTAACACTCGCAAAGCGTTTGCACGATTGGCTTGAAAGGCCGATATGAATGTAATTAATAATAATAATAATAATAATAATAATAATAATAATAATAATAATAATAATAATAATGAGATGATGATGAAGAAGAAAAATTAAAAAAGAATAATAAGAAGTATAAGAAGAATAAGAAGAAAAAAGAAATAGAAGAGAAGAAGTATACGCAGAAAAAAAGAAGAAGAGAAGAAGAACAATAATAATTACTGCTATTATTGACCAAGCTTTATTTTTACTTAAATAATTTTTATAAGTTTTAACTTGATTTTATAAAAAAGTTCATATACACATATATATAAAGAAAAGGAGTGAGATGGTTTTCTTACCATGCGACTACCAGCCATAATACAAAATCAAAGTTTATTGTTGCCATTGCAGTTACAGCTTCCAAAACCTAAAAAATGATGATGATGATGATAATAGTAATAATAATTTAGTACAATTAATATAAGAATCAAATTTAAAATATTTTATATTATTTTTATAAAAAATATTACATGCCCATTAGTATAAATTCCAACTATATATATTATATTATAGTAAAAAATATACTTAAGTGTACGACCATATTTAGAGAAAAGCTTTTTATTATATAATTAGCAAGGTATGCTTAGCATGCTTTTGGCTACTTAACAGTAATAACCATAATCATGGCAATGATCATGAGAAGAAATTGTGGTACTTATTAGGGAATAAATCACAATAGAAAATTTGGATATTTGAATGGTAAAAGGAAGTCTCAGGGCATTTTTGTATAGGAATCATAATCTGTGTAAACTTGAAACTGACAGAAAAATCAACATTGAAACTTATATCACAGATTCACACAATATTGATATAAAATATAGCTCTCATCCAACCATAAAATCTTTTATTCTAAAATTAAACATCTCTCCATTAAAACCAATGACAAACCCTGGTATCACTGCCTTAAATTCCATGGGCTACCCATCATATTAAGAAAGTCTGTGCTGTGAATTATCAAATTGGCCTTCACAGCCCTTCCTACTCTGAATCAGCTAATTAACAACACCAAGAATAGACTGATTTTAGGCTGAAATCTCAAATCATTTACAAAATTGGATGCAGCTCTACTAACTGCCATGCTGTTCATTATGGGGAATCATGTGTCAATTTATCCACCCTTATTGGACAACTTAGATATTTATATAATCGAGCCAAAACACACATTGATGCAGAATCAATTTTGTACGAGCATGAATTTAACCTGGGCCACACCTTCAAACCTACCTCCACCATCATTGTCTGCACGAAATGCAATGATGTGAAACGCAAAGTGAAAGAGGCCTGGCATATTGCCAGAGATAAATATGCAATCAACAAAAAAGATTCCTGCATCCCCCTATTGAAAAAAATGGCCAGTATAAATAATTTATTTACCATTCAAATGTGTAAATTTTTTATTGTGATTTAGTCTCTAATAAACACCCCAATTTCTTCTCATGGTCAGTGCCATTATGACTATTACTGTGAAGTAGCGGAAAACATGCAAGACATACCTTGCTAATTATATAATATAAAGCATTTCTCTAAATACGGTCATACGACATTTTGTATTATATTTTCCGAGATAAAGTTCATTGAATTCTTGAAGTTTTATTATGAATTTTATAATTTTTAAACCATATATATATATAACAAATTAAAGCAGAATCAGTTCTTCAAACTGTCACCTACAAATTGTATAATATTTTATTCATTTCTACATCGATGAAAAAATGAATATCAACAGGACAAATATAAACTCAACCGTTCTTTTCAACTGTCACGAAAAAAATCAAATCCCATATCAAACATAGCAATTTCATTTCTATTTAATACAATTAATATGATTTATTTAATATTAAATTTTCAATCTTTAATTTAGCGTCTTATTTGAATATGCAATAAACAAATTGATGAATCAGTAATCATATAACAAATTGAAAAAATATTACATTTTTAAGATGCCATCTACAATATATATATATTGTCCATTACTATTTTTTTTTTTCATATCAAATGCGTTGACCGGGAAGCGAACCGGACCAGCTGCTTGGAATGCAGCTATGCTACCCACTAGCCACCGACGCTTTGACTTGTCCATTACTATTTTCATGCAAAAAAAATGATTAATCTCTACAAGGCATATATTTTGGACTCAATCGCCCTTATTTACTGCATGAGAAAAATCCAATCCCGCATCAACATAACTTAATTTCAATTTTAATACCATTAATAGTATCCATTTTTGCTAAAGTTTGAATGTTTAATTTAGTTCTTTTATTTGAATAATGCCCATTTCAGAAATGCTCTTTTGACAAGGGATTGTTGAATTACGACTCTAAATTAAAGATTCAACCATTGACATAAAAGAAGTTATATCAATGGTATTGAAATAGAAATAAATTTGCCACATTTGATATTGGATTAATCTTCTTTCATGGCAGTTGATAAGAGCAGCACCAATATGGGAAAGATGATTTAAAATGCACTACCATTTGGTAAATCATACATTATTCAACTTTATTATAGGTGACGCTAGTGTAGAGAACTATTCTGGTTTTATCATATACTGCATTATATAAGCTAAAGAATTAAGTGATTTGATACATACAGTATATATTTAAATAGATTATTACAGAATGAACTCCTCTACAACAGTCATCTAACGGAAGTAATAAAAAAAGAAGACATAACGCAGATTTGCCATCAGTTAAATTTTAATGATTCTATCTTACTTTATAATTAAGAGTAACTTTACCTAACTGGTTTGGCTAGGTTAATTATCTGAAAGAAAAAAAACGCTGCTTGGATAAGAAATATTTTTTTTTAAGTTTTAGCCAACTTGTTACATAATCACTTCTGACCCCCCCCCTCCACCTATTATTCAACTTCCTTTAATTACTTCCCACTTTTACGTTCCTCTATATCTATACACATATATAAACATGAGTTGGAGTGTATATATAAAAATATATAGAAAAACTGTCAATATGAAATTGTATTGACAGTTTTAATTTTTATGTGATTTTAAGATAATTTAAGCTTTTTTTACTTTTTTTTTTTTATTCAGATACCATCATCGCAAATCTTTAGGAAAACAATGACTTATACTTCAAGTATTGAATGTCTTAGAAAAAATTAACTTCATTTAATTTTTTCAACTGTTAATAATAGCACACAGTTTAGTATATGCATGTTTCAAGTGGTATTCTCCTCTCTTCTTCAGGTGTTACTGACCTGACCAGTGACAGTATTAGTCTGGGAATCGAACCTGGACTTTTAGATTCTTGAATATAGAATTTTAAGATAATGCTCTAACCAAATGGGCCATCCTGCCAAAGGCAACAGATAGTAGAAATTTTACACACTACCTATAAGGTATATCCTAATTTCTCCACTTTTTCCTAAGAACATGACTGATTAGTGGTTTCCATATATTGTAAATATGATCACACTGGATTGATTTATGGGGTTATTTGCCATTGTCATGTGAGCAGCTTCTTTGAATTTTTAAAATCAAATAGTTCATAAAAAATTAAGCAACATAAGGGTCATTTAGAGCTGCAACCCATGGGTCTTGAGCCAGATTCTAATGCTGTTCTAAACCGTACATGGCAAAAATATCTGCTTATAATAATGTACAAAAACATAACTTTGAAGAGCTGCTTAAAATAAATTTGATTACCTTTCCATTTCAACACAAACAACTCACATTTTTCCGTGCAAAAAAGAAAAAAAAACACCTCTTTAAAGCAGTCTAACCTGTAAAAATCAGGGATTAAAAATTACATATATAGTAAGTTTCAATAGATATAGGCTAACTGCATAAAATTTTAACTGTTGTATGTGTTTGCATTCTGTAAAACAAATATATATTCTGTACTGAGAGTTTATGGAAGCAATAAATGTTTTTAAAAAAAGGTAATCTATATACATGAAATAGACTAAACTTCAGATTAATATATACAATATAAAAAATTATTAAACAATAGTTAGACTACTATTAATCCGAACATTACTGATTTAAAATTTCTCTCATTCAGATAAATTTTTAAGTATTGTTTTGATTTACAGTTTTAATTACTGCTATATAAATACTCTTGATCTTAAAGTATTATAATTTTATTAATAAAATAAATAGATAAGTTGTACAAAAGATATTTCTGTATATAGAAACTATAGATAATAAAAATAATGTCTAACTAAATTTCAGAAGAGTACGAGTTAATACCGTAATAAGAGGGAAAGTATTTTTTGTTGAAATCAAGAGATTTAGAATTAATGGTAGTCTATCTATATTTAAGGTACTTATGAAGTATTATAACTTTATCTTTCTTATTGCATTGCCAAATCCATATAATATTAATATCATCTATGTTCTTTATTACTTTTTTTTTAAGTGTCATAGCATCGGCCGGGACACGAACCCGCAACCCGGGCAACTGCTTGCAAGTGCAAGGCAGTCGCGCTGACCTCTCGACCACCAATGCAAGACTTCTTTATTACTTTTAACAATGTTTTTTACAACTCACTATTGATTATAAGATAGAATATATATATATAAAATGTAAAATTATATGTTCATATATATTTATATTCATGTATTTGTATTGTGTTTGCTATAGTTCTGAAGAAGATTGCTGGGGCAATCGAAACTGTCAATAGTGGGTTGTAAAAAAGCATTATAAAAAGTAATAAAGAACATAGATGATATCAATATTATTTAAGGTACTTACTTGGGCCACTGTCATTCTCGACTTTATTGATCTCATAAATTGACTTCGTTTTTGCCATTGATCAGGATCATAATCGTATTCAGGACTATATACATATAAATGTAAAAAGATGTCATAAAATACTATGATTATCTAAGATATCTTGATTTTGAGAATACATGTAAATATATGAGTATGTTTACCATGCAAAATAGTGAAAACTTAAACTAAAAATATTAATATATGTTTGTGAATAGAATTTTTAAATAAAATTTTTGAACATTTAAAATAATTTTTTTTAAAAAAAAACTAGTTTCTATTTATTTATATATTTATTATTATCAATAAAGCAAATCATATATAATGTGACATTGCTTTTATAAGCTTGTATTTACAAAAATGTAATACAGAGAGCGTATAGCTCAAACAAACTCTTAATTGATAAGTGCAGTAAGAGAAAATATTTAAAATCTCTATCCAAAATACTCTCACCCCCAGACCAAATGGTTTCAAGTTTATGGCTCACCTCAGTGAGGAGCTAGAAATATTCAGACCCTAGATCCAAAATATCAACTCAAACAGAGAACTAATTCTGTGTGTATTATTTAAGAAATTCTGAAGTTTTCGGACATGAAAATGTCTTTTACTCCAGCTAGCAATGTCTGAAAATTTCAAAGTTTCTACTTAAATAATATGCGCAAAATAAGTGCTGTGTTTGAGTTGATATTTTAGATCTAGTATCTGGATGTTCTAGCTCCTCACTGAGGTTACCCATAAGCTTGAAACCATTTGGTCTGGGAATGAGAGGATTTTAAATATTTTCTTTTACCACACTTACCAATTAAGAGCTTGTTTGAGCTGTTGGTACACTCTCTGTATTATATATTTATCTATTGCTATTGATTATATTTCTACCTCAATTCATTTTCCTTCCCTACTTCAGCTAAAATCTTAATAAAACACACCATTCTTACAGAAAAAATAATTGATATATTATATTTGGTTAATTCTGTCATGAATGACTCTACAAAGTGTAAGATTTTCATTGGTTAATCTTTGCTAAGTAAAGTATAGATACAATATTTACACTTTATTCGTGTTGGTGGGATGCAAGCATATTGCGACCATTAAAGGAGACTTTTTGGGAAAGTAAAATCCCATATCTTTGGAAATAGTTCAGTGTATCACTTGTGACAAGAAGGTCCTAAATTTTTATCATTATGACAAATTTACCAAAAAAGCTGCTGACAAAAAGAAATATACTTAATTGAATCAAGGCACGATAATGTTAAGAAAGTCGTGTTGCTTCTCATGTTATAAGTAAAAAAAAAAAACCAATTGAAATAAAGTTTCTTAATGAAATTTAAGAAATGTATTCCTTTTTTTAATTTTAACAATTTATTTATAATTTTGTTTTAATTGAACAACTAATACATCTTAGATTGACTGTAGGCCCCTGAAACTGTATTTATCAAAAATATGAGCTGCCATCTTGGTTTACTTAAAAACTCACAAGTACCAAGAGGATCTATCATTATCTCTGTGTTAAGAACTAGTTCAGAAAATTTTAGAGGAGATTATTTATGCTTAATTTATTTAAAGGGCAAACTTGTTTTCTCTAGATATGCAATAATTGATTAAATAAACCCATTAAAGCTCAAAGGAAAACATATTAGTTTTTATGAATGTGCATTTTAGTACCAATGAAGTTCTTAGAAAAACCCAATACTTAGTGAACACACACTTTAGTATCAGCCAAGTTTTAAAGAAACATTCACTAATTGGTAAACATATATTAAATCGCTAAACATCACATGATCACTATTTCCTATAATTACACAAACTATTAAAACAGCAGCAAACTCTCCATATAGAAGTGCAACCCAGTTCAAGCCTAATAATCAATGAATATACTAATGTTCTTGCATCCATTGATTACTATGTCTGGCACTGGGTGGCACTACTGTGTGGAGAGTTTGATATTTGTACAAAAGATGGGATGATTGTGTTAAGAGGATTATTGAGTGTTATAGTAGTAAGGAATGGGATAAAAGAATAAATTTATTAATAAAGACTAGGGAGTTAGAGAGATGGATAAATAGTATGGAGAGTAAAAAGAGTTTAAATATATATAGAAATAAACAGAATATTAGGTGTGAGTTAATATATGATAATAGTAAGGAAAGTAGTTTATTGTTTAAGGCTCGAACGGGATCTTTAGCTACAAAAGAATATACATGTAAATGGAAAAATATGGGTGATTTATTTTGTAAATTATGTAAGGAAGGAATTGAAAATATTAGGCATTTGTTAATTGAATGTAAATGTTTGAAAACAGAAAGGGTACATATAATGAAGTTGTGGAAAAATAAATATGAAAAGAGTGATTATACAGAAAGTGAATTATTGTTTTTTATGCTGGGTTTGGGAAAAGATAAGGGGGATTTAGATATAAAGGTTATAGAGTTGACAAAAATTATGTTGTGGAAATGGGATAGAGCAGATTATGGATAAATTTAGAGTGGGGAATGTAAAAGAAAGTGGCTAACAGGTTTATCTGGGCATAATTGCTGAGATATTCTTGACTTCGTTTAAGGAGAAGCCATAATACATCACATAATGGGATGGAGCAGATTATGGGAAAGCTTAGGGTGGAGAATGGAAAGGGAAGATAAAGTGGCTAACAGGTTTCTTTGGGCATAGTTGTTGAGAGATTCCTAACTCCGTTTAAAAATTCATGGTACATCACATCACATTACTGTAGTAAACCTACACTTTAATATTGGTGATCAACAAAGTTTATTACTTTATGAACACACACTTCAGAATCATTGAAGTTCTTAAAAAAGTTTATTGCTTAGTGAACACATCTTTTTAGAACCAGTGCAGTTCTCATAAAAGTTCATTGCTTGTTGAACATACATTTTAGTACCAATAAAGTTCTCAAATTTACTGCCCTTCTCCCACCTCCACAAAAAAATTATTTATTTTATTTACTCTAGAATAAACCTACCTCAATTCCATGGATTTTACTGTATCTAGAAACTTTATCATATTTAATACAAGCTTTAGTTCTAGCATATATCTCTGCTTTTAAGGGAAGTCCAGCACTTTCAACAAAAATTCCAGCTTTTTGTAAAGTTTGACCACCAATACAGTCACAGTTTGGGACTAAAGTTCACAAATGCTAAGAAAATACTGCTAAAAATCATAAAGTCCACTCAAGATTGAAGTCACACATGTCTGATTAATTTGAATTTAGTTTTGAAGCTGTGAAAACTTTCATTCAAAAGCCACTCAAAATATTAAAGGCAATCTTCAAGATGAAGTTAAGAGCAGCTAAGTAGAAATTTCAAGCTACCAAAACCAAACTGATCTAATAATATTACGGTCAGTTGACTAATGTTTATACAATAAATATAAAATTTCCTAACATCATAGCCATTGCAAACTAACTAAATCATCTCAGTTCTCAAGTGTATAGCCTAAACAATTTATGGAAACCATTATAGGTTAAAGATAAAAGAGTGATGACATGGAGTAAGATCAAAAGTATTTACCTTTGTCACTATATGTTTTTAAATGTTGTTTTAAACAGTAATATATATATATACTACTTGTGGGTACCTTATTTTATCTAGAAAAAAAAATTGTTTAATATCTGAGAATATCTAAGACATTGGCACATATATCCAGATTTGACGTCATATTATTTTGTATTCCAAGAAATACCAATTATTTGCATACCTTCTATCCACCAAAAAAAAAAACTTTACAATTTTGAATTTTAATAACAAATATTTTATAGAAAAAATAAAAAGGACAAAATTGATTGCTTTTCACAAAAACATTGATACAGATATATAATAAGCTTGTATTTCAGTTATTATATAGTAAAGATGTCTGCCCATCCCTCGTATATGTATTAAATGGATTGTCCTATACATGAGGGGTTAGATTGACTTTAGGTCAACATGGGCGTGACGAGAATCTTGGCCTCAGGATGGTTTTTGAGCGTTCCATCATCAGATTTTCAATTGGATGGACGGTTAAAGAGTTGGAGTGTGGAGTGGATTGAAGCCTGCCCATTAAAGTATGAAGATTGGCTATCCTAATATATCTGAGCACTTATTGCATAAATGTGTAGAGCTGATAATCTGGACCAACTGATGATTGCTGGTTTAGCATGAAATACGTATATTGGTGATTATCTTTTCAACATATATGTGTTCAAGTGTTTCAGTCTTATGAGATAGAGTGGAGAGTGATGGATCGTCTGAAAGTCTGTGCTCATATACCCTATATATTTCATATATTGATACAGGTATATAATAAGTCTGTATTTCAGTTATTACTTTGTTTTAAAAAAGTGCTTTTAAATATTATTAGTGCGCCGTCACTAAACTTGCTCCCCCCCCCCGCCATTTCTGATCATATCTAACTATCAATATAAATACATATGTATTTATTTGATTCAGTACACACACAATTTGTAAGTTATATTTTTAAAAAACTTGCTACTAGATTTTTTTTTTTAAAAAAGAGGAAACTAATACATAAGAAAACTGGAAATTATTAGAAAAGCTAATAAGGTTTTGCAAAATAGTTTTCATACGTAAACTAACCATCAAAATTATTGGCAATATATCAAATATTTAAGTAGCGTAAGATATGATTTAAGTCATTTTATTAAGTATAAATTTAATATTTTATGCTACGTAAAATTTTTCATTTAACACCTGAAAATCTTTTAAAATGAAATACTGAAAAGTATAGGGCACTTTTTTTTTAGTGTTTCAAGTTTTCAATTTTTTAATCTTGTAAACTTTTAAGATATTAAAATTGATATAAATATATTTGATTCATTTCTTATAAATATTTTTTTAATGAAAATTTTGAAAGTAGCCTTTGATTTTTACTATCAAATACACCGACTATAACGCTCTGCATCGTTTAATGCAATGGTGAAATAACGTTCGTGGATTGCAATGCGGCTTCATAACTTTGAAAGTTCGAATATCTTGTTATCTCTTAAAAGATAAATCATTGGAATTTTTTATTATTAAAAATAATGTAGTTGTAGCAACAAACTTTAAATAAAATATATTGAGATTTCAAGAATGTACGATTAAATAGGCGTTTAAATTATATCAGAGATATTAAAATAAAAGATGGCGTCGAGATATACCATGAGTTTATCTGTAATTAAAACAGATAAATTACTCTTTTAAGTGTTTTAAAATAAATGTGTGAGTTAGGAATAATATGATAATCTTTAAACACGTAAGTGATTAATAATAATCATTAATATGTTTATCTTGAGTTGACAGTGTTAAAATTTTTATTGAATAAAATTTGATACTTAGAAATTAAAATATAACAATGTAATTTATAAGATATCTTTAATCTTGTTTCAATATCGGAAACTGCTTCATCAGTTTTAGAACATGGAAGCATTCAATAGGGTTAACTGAAACGCGTAGCATCGTGCTTAGGTTGATATCTTTATACTATCATATTCGAATTGGCTCTCATGTGAGTCCTTAATACTTTCTCTTGCATAGTAATTTTTTTACAGTATTGTACAAATTATTATGAACTTGTTTGACTTTCTTTCTAGGCAAATTTATCATCCAGTTTCCTAAGTTCCATTTCTCAAGAAAAGTACTCTTTTCTCTTAATAACTTTTGTTCTATCTGTATGTCACTTTTATGTGTCAATGTCATTGAATCCATCATTAAGGAAAAGATATGGCCTATTATTCTGCTTTTTGTCTCAAATTATCAGTTTGCAAAAAATGATGCTAGATGCTATCAGCCTATTTAAAATTGTTACTGACCAAGTCAAAGCCACTAGAACAACTGGTCCCATTGTAGTACAATTGGATATTTCATCAGCTTTTGATTTTGTCACTCTCATTGAACTATTACAATTGCATAACATTCCTGTTCCCATTTTCTACATTTTAGCTAATCTTCTAGTGAATAGAAAAAAAATTTATCACTCTTAATGGCAAAGTAATACCAGGATTCAAACCCCATAATTCCATTCTACAGGATTTATCTTTGAGTGTTTTGTTTTTTTATTATTTGTATAAATTTTCTGCTTTTGGAAATAGAGGAAATTGTCTGGTGTATATATATTCCGCTGATTGATAAGGCAATCAAGCATTTATCATTCCAATGATCTCATTTTTCTCCCTTCTAGGAAGTATCTTCCTTCACTTACTTCTATTTTGAAAATTACATGATATACTATGAACTTCAGTTTAATTTAAATAAGTCATCCATATGGAGTATACTTTCTAGTAATAGTGTTTCCTCTCCCTTTACTGCTTCCCTTCATAACTTTTTCGGATTTCTCATTTATAAATCTATGAATGCTATGAGAATATCTACTTAGAACTCTATCCTCAGATTGGTTAAAAATATAATTACCTTCTTATCTAAAGCGTACTTTTCCCTTCATGCAAAAATTTCTTTTATCAAACATCTCGATTTTTCCAAAAATGGCTTACTATATGCATATTATTAACAATACTAATGCTTTCAAGAAGAAAATTAATTTGCTTTGCTCCAAACTTATTTGGAATAAAAGATCTGTCACAATCAGTATTAGAACTTTATATACTCATGCCAAAGACAATGGTCTCTCCCTTCACTCAATCCCTACTTTTTATTTTCAGAGATCATTCAATACTATTTTTAAATTTGTCTGCTTACCCTAATGCTGTGAAATTTGTTTCAGCACCCCAGCTGATATGTCTGAACCTAGTAAAGTTAATTTTTTTCAGTCCTTAATCAAATCCTTTGCTGCTTATATTGATCTTAATAAATGCACATTCTCTAGGAAAATACACTTTTGGAATGTTTACAACATAATTTAGAGTGCTAGTCAACTTCAACCATTCCCATCTCTCCTTATTATCACCAATAAACAAATAATCAAAAAAATTCAAATTTTAGTATCTGAAACCAAAATTAATCAATTTCCTTATCAAAATTAATTTAAAAGCTCTTATCACTCGTCACTTCTTATCATATAGAATGGTGCATACTAACATTAACCACCTTTGTTTTCTTTGTCATAAATTGGAAGAAACAATACATTATTTTCTGTTCCTGTGTCATGCTTTTCATATCTATAGAAATATCATGGAGTTAATTACTAAATCATATCTCCCTCTATTTCAACTCTCATTGATAGCATGAACAGAGGTCTTTTCCCTCCAATTAGAGTTATTATTTTTTATGTTTACCCTTTGGTTTTTAAGATGCCATTTTCTGCTTCAACCTTACATCTAGGAAATTACAACTGTTTTACAATGAAATTTCAAAAAGTAAAAGCAGAGACACGATGCTTGCCTATCCAAACATTATTAATGCTACATGAAGCCTGGTATATTCTCTGATGCCATTATAAGTAGATAAAAAAGAAATGGAATTTTCTTTTTTTTATTTTTGTATGCTTTTGCTATGTATTTACTAAATGTACCTTTTGTAATTTATACACTATTGTATTTGTCTGTTCTTTTATGATAAGCTTTAAAACATTCAATTGAATTTCAAATCAACTTTTTCAATGTTGCCCAATAAAACTTTTTTTTAAAGTATAAAGGTCATTCCTTCAGAAATAAAGTAGCTAATTATTTAATGTTCTATTGAGATGAAAAAAAAGTTCAAATCAGGCTACATAATCCTGAAAATAATATCACAAAGTCTCTAAAACTGAACGGGTTTCAAAACCTTGATTAATATAATATTAACATCATCAATATTCTTTATTGCTTTTACAATGCTTTTTTTACAATATAATATAATAGTTTTGATTGCCCCAGCAATCTTCTTCAGAACTGATGAAGCAAATGGGTTTCTTGTTTCTTTTGGTGGTGAGCAGAAATCACCAACAAAAATCAGACAGCCAAATTAAATGCAGCGTTTGTAGAAATATGGATGTTGACAGTGATATCAATCAGAAACTTTTACATAAGTTTAGTTGTTTAGGTACTACTGACAAGATGTTTTGATATCCGAATTTCAAAAACGTTTGGAAGTCAATTGAATCCTACTAGATGTACTTTCTTTTTAGATATGAATAACTGAGATTATATGGATGATTACCACTATTGATGAAAGTGTTCTAATTATTAGCTGGAAGTCATTATTTTGTAGCAACAAAATCTATATACCCAAATATAAGCAACTATTAAAAAATATAATTTTAGCAAATGCAAACTTAAAAAACTAGCTCGAAAAAATCAATTGAAACGAACAAACAGTACGGATTTATTGCTCATTCAATACTTCTAATTAAAATCTATCAGCAATTTATATAATTCCTTCATAAGCTGAAGAAAAAAAATGAATTCATATCTTATAAAACTTATGTTTCATAACAACTAATGAAAATCAAAAATAATTACTTCTAAAAAGATTTTACAGCAAACTTAAATCTTCTCTTTAAAAATTTAGTTTATAATTTTCTACTTTACATATACCTCCAGACAAATACTTACAAGGTGTATCAATTAAAATTTTGGACCTGTATCTACTATTTCTATATTTTTTTTCATTCTATGCATGATGTTGAAAACTCAAATGGTCTGATGTTTTGAATTTTTGCATACCATAAGGACTAATCAACATGCAATTTATTCCACTCTACTTTGAATACTTTTTACCATAAAACTTTTTATTGTACATATATGCATATATAATCTTATGTTTTGACTGACCTGCAGTCTTCTTCAGAGTTAAGATGTAATGAACAAAATAAAATACATAACAATATAAATAATACCATTATTTTTTTTATTTATATATATTTTAATTTTATTAATTTTATTGTTCACATTTTTATGGTATTATTTATATAGTTATGTATTTTATTTTGTTCATTATATCATAGCTCTGAAGAAGACTGCAGGTTAGTCAAAACGTAAGATTGTGTATGCATAAATGTACAATAAAAAGTTTTTTGCTAAAAAGTGTTCAAAGTAAAGTGGATAAATTGTATTTATATAAGATACTAGAGCAAAATAAAGGAAGGGGTGAATTTAGTAATAAGAATTAATTATCATGAACACACTGTTTAGGTGAAAAATCATTATAAAAATGTGGGCACATTCACACTTTAAACAATGGTGTCTAATAGATTACTTCATAATTATAAGCCAAAATATAAGTTTATATTAAGGGAGAATTTACAAGTACAGATTGTAAGAGTTAATAATAGCATATTATATTCCAAAGTTAAAAATAATACTTTAATTTTAAAATAGGTCTTATTCTAATCATGTTCACAAGAAACTTGGCATTTATTTTTTACAAATGTCTACTATAACTTTAGATTTCAACAACTATTATACATTAAAATTGCTTATATGGACTTACAGAGTTGCCATATTAGGAAGGTAGAAATTTTTGCAAGGAAATCAAGTCATATATCAGCTATCTAATTTAAATATTTAGAACGAAAACCTTAATAGCAAAAACAAAGCTTGTATTACAAATGTTATGCAATAATTGTGCCAATAGCTCTTAATAAGCTTTTCAGAACATCCCTATCCCCTGACTGGTTTCTAGCTCTGGCTTTCATCAGTGAGGTGCTAGGATATTCAAGCATTAGTTCTAAAATACCAGGTCAAGCCCGTCCCTTTATCTAATGGTTAACTATTAAGTAGAAAATCTGAAATTTTCAGACATCCATATATCTGCAAATTCAGCTATCTAACTTAAATAGTCATATGGTGGAGAACTAAGTCCAGATACCCTATATATTAATAGTTTTAGCAATATAAAATCACCAAAGCCTTAAGAGCAAAAACAATAATTGCAAGGAAATCAAGTCAGACATCATGTGATTTAATTTAATAAGTTTGTATTACAAATGTTATATAATAATGAGCATGCCAATAGCTCTTAACAAACTTTTCAGAATATCTCTAACCTCAGACTGGTTTCTAGCTGCTGCCTTTCATCAGTGAAGCACTAGGATATTCAAGCATCAGATTTAAAATAACAGGTCAAGCCCAGCACTTTATCTAATAGTTTACTATTAAGTAGAAATCTGAAATTTTCAGACATCCATGTTTTCAAATCCAGCTATCCAACTTAAATAGCAATATGGAAATTAAGACTTTGGTGATTTTATATTGCTAAAGATATTAGTATATGGTGTATCTGAACTTAGTTCAGTCCCATATGGCTATTTAAGTTACATAGCTAAATTTCAAATTCTTTACTTAATAGTTAACCATTAGGTAAAGTGCTGTTTTTGACCTGGTATTTTAAATCTAATGCTTGAATATCCTAGTACCTCATTGATGAAAGTCAGCAATTAGATACTTGTCTCAGGATAGGAATATTCTGAAAAGCTTATTAAGAACTATTGGTACACCCATTATATAATATAAATAGAATTTTTTTTATAAAGAGTATACTATAATTATAAGTAAATGTATTCTTTGGTTCACTAAAGAGAAGAATTGTGACTGGTTGCCTGACAATATTTGTATTAATAGTAACTAGATTAAAAAGAAATATATAGTTTCTACTTGACAGAATAATAAATAGAATGCAGAGTTTTCAAACCAATGTAACGATTTAAAGGCAGAGTCCAGCAGCAAGAATTAAGGCTTAAAATAAAATAATTGCTGGATTAAAATTGCAAAGGAGATAGATATTTTCTAACCAGGATCATTTTAGATGTTCTTTTTAAACATTAAAAAAGCATATGGAACCGAAATATTATAATCCTATTAAAGCCATTTATGACATTCTTTTATATAATGGCAATGATATTTCAACCAGATGGAAGGAGTATTGTACTCAACTTTTGAATAATAATGTATAATTATGGATGGTGACTTTTAATGATTATTATTAAACAAAAATAATTTAGCTTTGAGAAATTCCATAACAGTCGCTAAATTTGTATTAAATTGCTTTAATAAGCAATGGATTTCTTTCTCTTCGGTAGTTCAAGTTAAACTCGTTAAGTAAATATACTATTTGTCGTTAAATTATTGTATTCCAAAAATGAAAGTTCTGTCTTTCTTTGGATTAGATTTTTCTTTATGTATTAATTTAATGAAAAATGTGTAGACTTCTCTTTTATACGTTAAGTGCGCTGAGACGCTACAATAGAGAAACTGAGCAGAGTAAAAATACGATGGCTGAGCGCGTGCCAGGATTTATTGTACCTCATATTTATAGCAGAATCAGAAAAGGGAAATGATGGAATTTATATGTAGGCGAGTGGCATTCAAATTTATGGAAATTATAGTTCGGAGCTCCGCCTACATATAAATACCATCATTTTCCTATTCTAATTCTGTTATGAATGTGAGGGCACAACAAATGCTTGAAAGCACTCAGTCATCATATTTTTATTCTGCTAAACTTCTCTATTGTTGCGTCTCAACGCACTTAACATATATAAATAAAGAGACTGCTAATAGCTCTGAAATCTTATTTATCTTATTTATATTATTCAGGGTGTGGGAATAATGAACAGGCTCCACGATTGGTAATGCAAGCTAAATAGGTCATGTGTCTAATTTTTACTAATACATATATAATATTAATTGTTATAATTAACATTTATTGTATTAATGGTTTGAAGCTTGTTTCATGTTATTTTACTTATTTATCAATTGCAGAATGTAAATATCTTTTCATCAGTACATACACTTTTAATCTCAATAATTATCTATCTATCTATCTATCTATCTATCTATCTATCTATCTATCTATCTATCTATCTATCTATCTATCTATCTATCTATCTATCTATCTATCTATCTATCTATCTATCTGTCTGTCTGTCTGTTTGTCTGCCTGTCTGTCTGTCTCCCTGTCTTTCTGTTTGTCTATCTTACCATCTATGTATTTGTTTATGCCTTTATCTATTAGCTGTCTACTTACATATTTATAGTATCTATATTTTCCCTATCCTATCCTTATATATATTTATATAATTATTTAATCTAGCTATCTAATCTATATCTACCTATTTATCTATATAATCTTTTAAAATGATAGTGTGGCTTGAAAAATTTCATAGCATTTTCGGATTTTTTAGCCGTTTTTTTTTTTTTTAGACGAGTTATTTAGAAACAGTTAACTGCGTTAAGCATGAGAATTATTGTAATCTCTAGTTTTTACAGAGTCGAGTGTTGCTTTTCCCCCTTGGTTTTATAAATAGAGCATATTAATTAGTATGCAATCGTTTAAAGTTATATATATAATAATTTTATATTTAATTCTATAATAAAATATCAAATTTACAAATAAATAAATAGCTTTGCGCTGGTGGTTAGTTCTATGCAAATTTCTAAGGAAAAAAATTCGTTTCAATCTAAATAAAGTATGGATGTTTTAAAAAGATTAATTTTCGGACTTTTCAAACATTTTCCACATTGATGGACAATTAAGAAATCAGTTACTTGAAGTGATCTCACTGAAATAAACCACAGAATAGTTTAGAGCAGTGATAAAGTGGAGAACATGAGAGAAAATGAGTCTGCTAAAGGTTTATCGATTGCGAATCAATCTGTTCCTTCTAATAATCCAATGTATGGCAAATCCTTTGATTATGTATTTACTAAAGGAAATAATCTACCGGTAATTAAGCTACTATTAATTGTCAATTGATATTTTATATTAAAGAAGAAATAAATTTCTTGCAAACATCTGAAAGTTTATTTATAGAATTTTTTGAAAGTTATAACGAAGAAAATTCTCCAGATACTTCCAGATACATTAACTGTGTGAATTATTGATTGTTGAATGTTTTGAAAATCATTCAAATTAACTTTACTTAATGAGTTTTTTTAATGTATACTTAACAAAAGTAATTTATTTATTTATTTAACAAGTGAATATTTCAAATTGGGTACTAGGAGTATAATGAAATAGTGTAACTAATGATTTAAAAACAATTTATAAATTTGTACTTATATGTGGACTATTGTCTATCATTCAATTGAAGTTATTAAATATCTTTTAAAAAATTCAAACTTTTACTTTTCCAAATACATTTAACAGTTATTTAAATATACAGATTAGCAGTGGTGGCTTGTGAATAGGCACTGTGGAATTGCAGCATAACATATAACAGTGATGGTTAACCTACGGCATTCATGCCAGAGATGACATTCAAATTTTTTACTGGCACGTGAACTATTTACATATCATAATTTTCTATACTTTAAATTATTCAATATTTTTTTCATTGCTAAAATCTTTACTAATAAAAATTTACTGTAAACTAAAGGTAAAATAAATAAATATAATATTATGTTAGAATTCAATTTACAACTTAACTCTGATTAGAAGCAATAAATTACAAAATTTGAAAAAAGAATTATACACATGTAGTGGGAATGATATTTTAAAAATGGTACCAGTAAATTGTGGTATCATATTCTATAAACCTGTCAAATGATTCCAATAAAAGTAGAAAATAAACTCAGTAAATTATTTTATAACTCCTTGAATTAAATTTTTTCAAAGCTAAAGTAAAGTAATAAAATGGTTTTCTGTCCTAATCTTTTTTGATTTAAACGTATTGACACTATTCATTTTTTAACATAATCACTAAATGCATAATCAATGCCATCAAAGGACGTTTTCTTTTTTTGCTTGAAGTTTTGTTGTAAAAGTGAAATGGAAAGATAATAATATATTTTAACATATAATAAATTTTTGATTTATAAAATTATTAAAGTTCATTTAAATTTACTTTTAAATAAATTTGTTACCAATGTATTAATATGACTAGTGAAAATATAAAACAAAAATTGTCAAGCAATTTCAAAATTGGTGGACTTGTGAGTATGGAATGATTAACAAAGACACCAAGGCAATATGTGTTTTGTGTTTAAGAACAGTTGTATTGAGAACATCATGGTAAAATGGCATTATGAGGCCAATCATAAATCACTCTGTGAAAAAAGTAAAGTTGAACAAAAGGAATATATTGTCCAAGCACTTAAAAATATAAATATTCAATAAATATCTATAATAAAATTTATTGAAAATCATTCAAATATAACTTCTGCTAGTTTTTTTAATTCAAATATAATTGACAAACATGGGAAATCTTTTAATGATGGAGAATATATGAAAGAAGCTTAGATGAAATGTGCACCAGTTCTTTTTGAAGATTTTGAAAACAAAGCAAAAATTATTCACTGAATAAAATATTTACCATTGGCTAAAAATACAGTTAAAGAAAGAATCTTGAAAATGGTTAACAACATAACATAACCAACAAAAAAGAGATATAAAATCTTCTAGTTTAATTTTTCTCTGCCTTGATGAAAGTACAAACATAAGTAGATCAGCTAGTTTTTTTAATATGTCAAAGTGGTAAGCTAACCCATGCCAGCTGCTTGGAAGGCAGCTATGCTAACTGCTAGGCCACCAACACATTACTGTTGTTGGGAATAATATCAAAGAAGAATTGATCAATTTAACCTCATTAGCAGCAACAACAAAAAGAATAGATTTTTGCAAAAAAGTTTCAATTGTACTTGCTGAAAAAGAAATAGATGTTGCCAAAATTGTATTAGTAACTACAGATGGTGTTCAAAGTATAACTGGAAAAGAAAATGGTTTTCTCAGTTTATTTACCAACCATATTGGACATTCAATTTTGGTTTTTCATTGTATTATACATCATCAGGTTTTATGCACAAGGACAGCTTTAAGTCACTAGATACTATTATGCATGTAGTGACAAAATTAGTCAATTTTATATCAATACAAGCTCTAAATAAATGAAATTTTTAAAATTTACTGAGTGAGGTGAACCCAGTATACATTGGTTTACTTATGTACAGCAATGTCTGATGGTTGAGTCAAAGAAAAGTTCTTCAAAGATTTGTTGAGCATTTAATGAAATTAGACTGTTGTTATGTAATGAGAAAATTATTGAAAAATATAATGAATTAATGATGTTAATGTTTCTATTGATATGAGTTCACATCTAAATGAATTTAATGTGAAACTGCAAGGTTATAATAAGACAATAATTGTCACCATGTTTGATTTGATCAGATCATTTGAAGTTAAATAACAAATTTTCAAACGTGATGTTATTTCATATACTTTCAAATATTTTCCAAATATAAAATAGTTCTTGACTGATTTAGAATCATAAGAAGCGAGATCATGTAAAATTGAGGCGAGTTTTGTGCTGTTATCCAATCAATAATTGTTTTTTTTTTTAAAGATTTATACAGTTCAGACAATTTTCAGAAACATCAAAATTTATTTTGTATCCAGATAAAATATCAATGGATAATTTCAAGTTAAAAATTTTTGAATGGTTTAATTTGGAAGATCTAGAAATGCAGTCAGTCGATTTTCAATCTAGTTTTATACGGAAATAGAAATTTGTTGATTTGAGGAATGAGTTAGAAATAATGGGAAATGATCGATTATTGGGCATATGTAAAAAGAATGTTAAAGAGAAACTATTGAGTGCCTGGAATGCTATTCCTGAAACATTTAATTGTTTAAAAAAATTAGTGACCACTATATTATTGATTTTCTCCTCTATATATGCAAGTGAATCATTGTTTTCAGAAATTAATTAAATTAAAGACAGTTTGAGAAAGAGAATAACAGATGAAACTAGTTCAACATGTACATTATTAAAAGTCACAAAATAAGAACCAGATATAAAACATTTGGCATCCAATGTACAACAGCAAAAATCTCATTAAATAATATATATTTATGTTGATTTTATATGTTTATTTCCAAAATTTTGTTTTAATTACTATTAAGTTTTTACTATTACATTTTATTTAACTTGTGCTCACCTTCATTTAACTTATTTAGAAATTTTGTTCAATTGCTATTGTTATTATTATTATTATTATTATTTTGTTTTATAAACTTTTAAAAAAATTATTATTATTATTATTATTATTATTATTATTATTATTATTATTATTATTATTATTATTATTATTATTATTATTATTATTATTATTATTATTATTATTATTATTATTATTTAGAAATTTTGTTCAATTGCTATTATTATTATTATTATTATTATTATTATTTTGTTTTATAAACTTTTAAAAAAATGCAATAATTAAGTTGTTTATATTTTGATTTAATAACTGTATGGCACGCCCATTCAATAAATATTTTTTGGAAATTTTTGGCATGCACACGTAAAAAGATTTGCCACCACTGCCCTATAACATTCATAATGAGTCTTTTTTTCTTTAAATTCTTTCTTTATACTTGTGCAGTATATAATTTCTAAGCTTAATATCAATAGCTGTTACCTAGTACATGAAAAAATTTACAAAAATCCTTGTATGGAACTGTGCACTTCAAAATTCCAGTGATGAGATGTTTGGCTGATGAGCGCATGCACACGTCTGAGATAAAAGTTGCAAGCTAGATAAAGGGAGCACTGTCATTTATGCAGTCCTGACCCTGTTGTGCAAGTATAAGGTAATTAAGAGTGTACAACAATGTTAAGAGCATCATCTCATCACTTCTATATATTTTTGATAGATATACAGTTTCAAGGGCTTAGATGTGTTAATTGTCAAATTAAAAAAAATAATAAATCGATTATTAAATTTTTTAAAAAAAAGAATAACTTCAGATGAATTTCATTAAGAATCTTTATTTCACTTTTTTACTTATATTACAACAGAATTGAGAGACATTCTTAACATTGTCATATGTTGTTTTCCAATTCTGTGTGTTTTTGTCAGCACTTTCTTCAGTAAATTGTCATCATAGTTAAAATTTAGGACCTTTTTGTCACATAACTTGATACAGTGAAATATTTCCTAAAGGATTGCACACCACTGATATGAGTTTTTTGTTGTTGTTGTTAAATACATTTCCTAGCAACCTTGTTTTCGTAAACATTTTCTGTGGGCCACTGAAACTGCATATTTATATAATGTACAGGCTGCCATCTTGGTTTACCATAGTACAGATTCTTTTTGCCTCAATGTGTGTTGTATACATTTTCTTTTTATATGTTTGTTTCATTTTACACAACAATAAAACAATGGCTGAAAATTTTCTGAAGCAGCACCCTCACAAATTTTAGTTACGAACTGCCCCTGCAGGATTAGCATAAAATCCAATGTTTCAAGTAGTATTTTTCTTTTCTCTTTATCACATGTTATGGCTGACCAATGAAAGGATTAGCATATGAAGGATGGCTCTTTAACCAATGTTTTTCCAAAGACGGTAATGAGTAACATTTTTATATTTATTCTTTTTAAGAGCAAAATGATGATACTTGTGTATTATCCAATCAATCAAGCTCATCAGCAATAACAATAATAATAAAACTGGAAATATAAAATATAATAGTTTCTTTTCAGCCATTTTGTTTCAAAGATTTATTGTATGCCCCTGAAACTGTATGATTTAACAAAAACCACTGTCAATATACAAGTACCAAAATTAATGAGTGCTTACCAATTCAATATACATGATATCACTACTATTTGTTAGGAAAATTATATGAGAAAATATCATTCAAAATATTATATTCTACATTAATTTAAGAGTCATTACGAAGAATTAAATGTATTTTTTTTCATATGTCATAGCATCGGCCGGGACGCGAACCCACAACCGTCTGCAACCAACTACTTGCTTGCATGGTGGCTGCGATACCTCTCGGCTAACAACGCAAGACAAGAATTAAATGTATTTGAACATTTATAAATGAAATGGTGATCATGGAATATAAAGTTGATTCTTACATGTATACCCTATTAATTTTTTATGCATTCGGCTGAAGATGCATTTTTCACAATACCATTAGATTACATAATAAATATAAAATATATGTTTCAGAAAGCTATCATTACCATAAAACTATATTATATACAAACATTGTGCATATTAAATTGTACTACATTTACTGTAAAATGAATTGGCTTTATTTAAATTTCTCATTGCAGATGTGGAGATAAAAATGATAAATAAAGTTTGATTTTTTTAAAAAAGCATTTAACAATTCAACTAAAAGATAAAAATAGTCCAAAATATAAGTAACAATAAAAATCTATCATCATAAACTTTTCAACCAACAACAATTCATAAATCTTTATTCATTTACAAATCTTTTTATTTATATATATAAAAAACAAGTCTATAATTAATTCGAATAAAAATTCGGTTTTATCACCTTTAATATAAATAGAATAATGATAATATAAATCGAATGATTCGTCATTCAGGAAAAACTAAGACAATCAAAAATTGGGGGGGGGGGGCAGAGGAAAGCTAGGATCCACAAACCTATAGCTTTCTATTCTACCAATGGACTAACTTAAGTGATGAAATTGTTGCTACCAATAAACTTCTAGTTTACCAGTAGATTACTGCACTAAACCAGGGAGAACCTTATGATAAAGGTGGAGGTTGGCTGTAGATTTTTTTAGCATTCTAAATGAAGTACATTGGTACTCTATGTAAGAAATTAATTTTATATTATCACATTTATCTTCTAAAAACATGAAATGATACTATATGTAATCATAATCTACAGTAATAGGGTAATTCCTTCTCTTGTCCAATTCAGCATCAGTGAAAAACTGAAGTGCAGTAAATATCTGGATTATTTTTTTGCTGAGAAATGTGGAAAAAATATGACTTTTGTCAAATTGAAAGAACCATTGTTGTTAGCCAGATCTTTTGATGCTGGAATATGATTGTATGCTTACAAGACTTCTCTACACTTTTCTAGAGTTGTCTACTGTGATCTAGAGTTATCAAAAAACAGCAGGTGATATAGTAATGTAATAGTCATATCTTTAAATCAGTTTTTGATTTTTGCTTTTGTTTTGAGGACCAGGATTTAAAGCTGGAACAAATACCCTTGTTCATTTAGCAGTTGCCTTTCACTTTTTTATACTGTTCAAACCAATAGTTTGAAATTAGAAAAATAAAATAGTTTCATATCCAAGCCTACTTGCTTATATAAGTATATAGATCTCACATCAAATCAACTTTTATACATTTAGAATCTCAGTTTGATATTAACTGTTGATTCCTTCTACCCTTAGAATATAGAAGCTCAATATCAACAACAATATCATGTTAATTTCCCATAAGCTAGCTTACATGCTTCTAGTAGCCATCATGTTTTAGTTTACTGTAAGGGTCTATTGTAAACTTGACAACTTAGGATTCAAAATCATATTTTTTTTAAATTTCAGTAAAAAGGAATAGTATAAAAAATACAAAATTGTTGCCAGGTGTATAAGCACATTAATTCGAATTTCTGAATGCTAAGTTGACATGAGGATAAGACAGATACTTGTATGGAGATGTAAATATTATAGCACTATACCAGCTGTGGTGTTCATTGATTACTCAAACTAAGAGAAGACTACTCTTGAAAGTATGTAAGTAAGCATATGAGATGGTCATGTGATATGTTTCTTGGTATGGCTATAATTATTATTACATTAATATCAGCATAATAATAGCTTTAAAATAATTTACATTATACACCTTTACAGGTGCATTTGAATATAGCTTTATAAGCAATCTTCAGAGTTCTCCGTTTTCTAAAATCAATCTACAAGGTATTAAAAGAGTTATTTGAAAAAAGGAATTAACAATTTAAAAAACGCTTCAAAAGCCTCAAGAATTAATATTCTGAAAATATTATTTGTGTTTCAACAAAATCGAACGTAGAATCTTAGAATTAATAAGCTAGGATATAACATCAGATTAAGACTCTAATTTTAAAAACACTAAATATAGAAATAATAATAACTATAACTCAAGAATTAAACAGACTATAATAAACCCATTGTACAATAGCAGAAAAGTATTACTAGCCATGCTTACTAACTGACTAACTGACAGATAACGTTTGAAGTTTGAAAGAAAAAGATTTTTCACCCAAGTTTAAATCCTGGAATGTGGAAATAATGCTGATTATTTGTATTTTTATATTGGACTATTTCCATCATCTAATATGAGTATTGAATGTCTTTAGAAAAATTTAACTTTTATTTAAATATTCCAAGTACATTCAATTGTTAGTAATGGCACATCAAACAGGTTAGTAAATGCACAACGTTTCAAGAGGTATTATTCTCTCTTCTTCTTCATGTGTTGCTGACCTGACTAGTGACAATACTAGCATGGGATTCGAACCTGGACTCTTAGATTCTTGAGTATTGAATTTTTAATGTAATGCTCTAGCTCAGTTGGTTAGAGCATTACCTTAAAATTCAATACTCAAGAATCTAAGAGTCCAGGTTCGAATCCCATGCTAGTACTGTCACTGGTATGGCTAACAATACCCGAAGAAGAGGGGAGAATAATACTTGTTGAAACGTTGTGCATATACTAACCTGTTTGATGTGCTATCACTAACAGTTGAATGTATTTGGATTATTTAAATAAAGTTAAATTTTTCTAAAGACATTCAATACTCACATTAGCTGATGGAAATAGTCCACCATAAAAATACAACAAGAACACCATCATCACAAATCTTCAGAAAAATACAATGCTGATTATTATGCCACAATGTTATTATTAATAATCTATTTATTTTGTTAAAGGTCTGGAAATAATTTTTTTATATAAAAAAACAAAAACAGCTTTTTTTTTTTATTTATTAACTTTATATTAGCAAATTGGTAATAGAAAAATAATGATGTTACTTACTTATATTCATCATCGTCGTCATATTGGTCGTAAGTATCAAACTGTTTAATCTTTTCTTTTATGTGAACACTGCATGGGATCACACTATAAATATACATATAAAGAGAGTTAAATGATAGGCCTAAACAAAATAGAATATTGAGCTAGTATTAGCATATGAAATAGTGCATCAATTACAAGATTCAATGGTTTTTTTTTTGGAAGTTAAAGAGATGATTTTAAACATAACAAAATAAAATTTGCTCAGGCTGACAGTTCTAAGTAATTTTTAACCTATACATAAAGTCAAAACATGAAGTTGGAAACAAATATGTAACAATGGCAATAATTGTCAGCTCTTTTAAATTACACTTCATAATATTTTTAATATATGATTTTTTTCTACAGTACGGGCTTTTTCATACTTGCACACCAATATGTAATATATAGGGGGTTTGAACTCAGAGTTTTACATGACCTCAACTATCCACGTTATCTCATACTGCTGACACACTTGATTACACACATATTGAAAAGATAAACAATCACCAATACACATATTTCGTGCTAAACCAGCACTCGTCAGTTGGTTCAGGTTATCATCTCCACACATATATACAATCAATGCTCTGCTTATATTAAGATAGCCAATCTTCATACATTAATGGACAGGCTTTAATCCACTCCACCCCACAACTCTCAGCCATCCATTTCATTGAAAATCTTATGAATATTATAAACTAACGAACCAATGAAAATATATTAGAATCATTTTTTGAAGTGTGTATATATATATAGATAGATAGATAGATAGATAGATAGATAGATAGATAGATAGATAGATAGATAGATAGATAGATAGATAGATAGATAGATAGATAGATAGATAGATAGATAGATAGATAGATAGATAGATA
The DNA here is from genome assembly GCA_028023455.1 of Epiperipatus broadwayi. Classification (NCBI taxonomy): domain Eukaryota; kingdom Metazoa; phylum Onychophora; class Udeonychophora; order Euonychophora; family Peripatidae; genus Epiperipatus; species Epiperipatus broadwayi. The sequence goes on along the minus strand of JAQFVV010012405.1, from coordinate 15,794,739 downwards.
GATAGATAGATAGATAGATAGATAGATAGATAGATAGATAGATAGATAGATAGATAGATAGATAGATAGATAGATAGATAGATAGATAGATAGGCAGGCAGGCAGGCAGGCAGGCAGGCAGGCAGGCAGGCAGGCAGGCAGGCAGGCAGGCAGGCAGGCAGGCAGACAGACAGACAGACAGACAGACAGACAGACAGACAGACAGACAGACAGACAGACAGACAGACAGATAGATAGATAGATAGATAGATAGATAGATAGATAGATAGATAGATAGATAGATAGATAGATAGATAGATAGATAGATAGACAGACAGATAGATGTTTTAGCTGGGTTTAAAGATGACTATTTTCATAAGACTATGAAGTGCAATTTAAAAGCACTGACACTTGATTTGATTGGCTGTTTATGTACATAACTAATTAAATCAATTCATACTGTTTCTAAAGTGCAGTTCATAATCTTTCTCTAACTATATATATATACTGCGGTCGTGCAGACGAAGCTACGTCACCCACAATAAATTTATAGTTTGTTCATAACAAAAGAAACATTTCTTTCTCAAACTCTGTAAAGTACGAAATAAAGTAGGGTGAAGATTTGAGGAAAATAACTGATATAATTTATTAGATTTAATTCTCTCTTAAGTAAAAATAAAAAGGGAAACTACTCAAAAAATGAGTTATTTATTTATTTGAAGGGGAAAGTTAATAAATGAGCAAACACAAAGACTGTTTTTATTAATGTCTTTCTGTGTAATAAAAAACTTAAATAATTTATTATAATAATGTAATCATTGTCAATCATTATCAATACTGTAGAATGAAGGTCTCCCCAAGTTCACTCCATCTTCTCTGATTTCTAGTCTCTTTTCTCCATACAACTGCACACTTTCTTATTTCATCCATCCAACTCACATGTGGTCTCTTTCTGGGTCTTTTACAATCTCTTGAAATCTACTTTAAGATTTCAATTGTCCATCTATTATCATTTCTTCTAGCAAAATGTCCAGCCCAACTCCACTTTAGTCTTTTAACTCTTTCAACGATGTCAGTAACACCTGTTTATTCTTTTACCCATATATTGCATGCATTTTTCCATACTGCTTTGAGTGGTCTGAAATCAAATAATATTTAAAAATATTTATTGTTATTAATTATTATTTATTAATATATAGCATGAATTTGAAGAAAGGGTTTAAAATATTACAAATTTGAAACATGTTGCAGTAAATTAAAAAAATGAATTGATCGCTTTATGAGAAATAAAAATATTCCAAAATAAAATATTTTAGAAAAGACTGTAATAAAAAAATTAGCTTAAAATTGATGAAATATTAATATTATTTAATAACATTAAAGAAAATATGGATAATCATTGTTTTAATGTGTATTAATTTGTTCACTTATTAGGATTTTTTTGACCAAATCAGCTTGTACAGATAGTTTTACTTCAATATAAAGCTTTAAAAGGTCTTGAACGCCCTGTGTAGTTTGGTGCAATAATGTAGCTGCAGTGAACTCATTCCAACTCTGCAGAAATTTACCCTCAAATAATAAATGTGTTCTTACAACCTTATCTATATCGGATACAAGTTATAATAAGACTTGACCAATGAAATGTCAATAAAAGAAAATAAACACCAATGATATAACTAGCCAATTGGAAAGCTAGGTCAGTGAATTCGATAATTTCTATTAAAGTCAGAGATCTTATTATATAGAGAGACTCATTTGAAAGAGAAATCAGATACTACAAGACAGACAATTGTCAGAGTTGAACAGTAATATACATGCCTCAATATTGCGTAAACAGTGAAATGAGATCAACCATGAAGATTGGAAACTTCTAGCAACTGTCATTACCATATATGGACCCGAGTCAAGTGCCCAATAGACTGGTAATGTCAGGGTCTCAATAGGAAAGTCACTGCTTTTCTCATGAACATAAGATACATGCTATTAAGCCAATAAACATCACATGACCACCACCTCTTATGCTTGTGTATAACTTGTTAAAACAGGCAAAACTCACTATACGTATTGCCACACATAGCAAACTAGAGTAATCAATGGATGCCAGATGAAGGTCACAAGCCAGAAACTAGTCTGGGGATATTGGATGAGTAGGCACTAGATGGGGATTTTATGCACAAGCCTTCTGGCAACCATTGATTACTCTAGCTTGCTGGGTGAGGCAATACATATAGTGAGTTTTGCCTGTTTTAGCTACATGCTATTGTATATAAACACTTGTATATGCTCTGTATTACTGGATTCTCTGAAACTCAAGATCCATTGATCTTTCATTCCAGTGCACCAATTTCTTATAAACTCCTAAGCAATAAATCATTTGGTTTATTATTTATTATCTATACTAAATGATTTTCAGAATAATCTTACTCATTGTTCCATAGTTTGCTCTTCTCTTAAACTCTTTTCTCTGAGTTCTTTCAAATTATAAGACAATGAATAGTTTTCCATGTTAACTGGCATCATTTTACCCACACTTTTATTTATTATTTTTCAGTTTTCCGAAAAAAGGTTTAATACATAGCCATTAGTTTATGTACCTTTCTTATTGGCAATGATCTCACAATTAATTTATCTTTATTTCCCAATATTAAGAATTTTTGTGTGTAGATAAATTCCACTAAAAGAATTCTCATTGATGTTCCATGCTGTATCTTCCTATTTGTAATTTTGTCATTTCTATTTTATTTTTGTTATATTGATTATAATTTGTTTATTTGCATTTGTAAACAAACCCATATCATAAACAATTCTATTTGCTCTATTAAATCTTTTAAAAGACAATTTCTGTTTTATGTTTTTTTAATTTGATTTACTTTTTCATATTTTTACAAATATTTTCCCCAAATGCTGCTGGAATTTCTATTTGTTGTTTTTTTTTTCAAAAAAAAAATTCATCTTAAATTTTGTCTTCTCTTATTTTTTTTTAAGTATCACTGTATCCTTCTGACATCCATTTTGAACATTCTGGTTATCTTAGTCAAATATTTCTCAAACCCATCTATAATTATTTCTTTTACTTCCTGTTCATAATTTATCTGCATCACTATCAATTATATTCAAAATGTCAAATCTATTTCTGATGTTATTTCTTTATTTTATTTTAAGTAATATCATTATTAATAAAAAATACATTCACCGATTTTTTTTATAATTATGTATTTCTATATAAGCACTTTTTACAATAAATAAATTAAAATTTGTATGTGGATGAAACATAACTTTAAAAAAATTAACATTTAGTAAATACTTATAAATTAATAAGATTAATTGTAGTGAGTTTTTTATTTTATTTTAATTCAATAGCTCCATTTACTTTATGATCAAATACTATAATTAATCTTTAAAAAATATTATAAAAAAAAACCAAAGAAAAAACACAAGAATTAATCAGTAAAAATAAATTATTGTTTTGATTTATTATTTTAATCACTGCTATAAAAAGTGTTTATGCTAATCTAAAAATAAATATATATTTTAAAATTCTATATTATTTTCACAGTACACAATATATATATATATAAAACTATAAATAATTAAATTCACATGATCACTATCTCATACTAGCACATAATTGTTATTAAACAATTCAATCCTAAGATCTAGGTGCAGTGCTCTCAGATCCAAGGCTCACTGATGAAGGCCACAAGCCAGAAACTAGTCTGGGGATATTGGATTAGTAGGCACTAGATAGGGATTTTATGCACAAGCCTTCTGGCATCCATTGATTGCTCTTGTTGGCACAAGCTATGGAGAGTTTTGCTTTGTTTTGAATTGTTTAGATAATTAAATTAATGTTTCTTTATTTTTTTTAGCAGAATTGGATTTACAGTGAGAGAATAAAATATCTATCAATTCTTGAAACTAAAAAATTCCCAAATCCAAGACAAAAATCCCAATGATTCTGAACCAGGAATTTTAGAATAATTAAATTTAACTGTATATTAGTAATAATCAAAAGTCAGATGTCATGTGACTTATATATAGCTTGCACTTACAAATATGTAAAATTAAGAGCATGCTAATTAGCTCTAAACAAGCTTTTTTTTTATTTATGATAAATGCTACTACAAGAGAAGGCATTCAAATCATTTTTATCTTGGATTGTCCCCATCTCCAGAACAGTTTCGACCTATGGGTCTCTTCAGTGAAGAGTTACTTTATTTAGAGTTAACTCAAACTCTTTTAAAAATTCTGATGCAATAAAAATTTTAAGAACAATTTTTGACATTATGTTTGTAAAAAGATGTTAAAAAGTAATGTAAATTATGTCAGGTCAAGTTTGTCAGTAAAAAAACAAACTACAGTCAAAATTTTACGAACAAAAATTGACTTCACATTAATTAGAATTTACTTATTTCTTCCTAAAATGCATTTTTATTACAATGAGAAAGTGTGTTTGTCACATTTTAAATATGAAAGATCGGGATTCTCAGTATGAGTGTTGGGTGATATTTAACACTCTCTGATGCACTTCTGTTGGTGTGTGTATCAATAATAATAATAATGTCTATGTTGAGGCACATCTTAAAATATTTCAAAAGGAAAATATAATTGGATATCAGTTGTGTGAAGATCAAACCACTAAACATCACATGATCACCATTTTTTATGCTTGCTCATAACTGCTATTAAAACAGGCAAAACTCTCAATACAGTAGCGCCACTCAGTGCAAGAATCCATTGATTATTCTGTTTTGTACTGAGTGGCACTACTGTATGGAGAGTTTTGCCTATTATATGGAGATTATGAAAAAGCATGCTACTCTGTATTGCTTGATTGGTTCATCCAGTATAAAACTAGGTTCCAACAATATGAATATTATCAAGTGCCTTACTTACCATGTGCATTATTAATTGTTATAATGTTAACAAACTTTTAATGCAATTTGTGCAATAAACTTGCACAATCATTAAACTGCAGGTAGACAATTGTTAATCTGAATACCTGGTTCCAAGACATTTTTAGATATCAACAATTTAAATATTTCTTATTTTAAACCCAAAATATGCTGAAAATAAAAATAATCATTAATTTTACGATTAAATTATTCCAATACATTGTAAAGGTACAACTTACTGCTTCCACAACTCTGATCCCACCTTCCCCAGAAGGACATGTGAGAGATTATGACCTGAGTTGAATGATCGGTACTAGTCCAGCATAAATGCATTATGGGATCATAATAATTTTACTTTCTATAGCTTGTACATATTGAAATATTATTTATAAACTGTATAAATTAATTTTTATAAAACGTTTTAAAATAAAAAATATGCTTATATTTGTATCAGCGCAATTTTTTTATGTGAGCAATAATTTAAACAACTACTTCAAATAATACTCGATAATTTTATTTGTTAATATAAATTTTTAACTTAGTATAGTTCAGATTAATGATAGCTACTTGTATTACACCAAATATTGTGAATCATAATCAACATAGATCTAAATATCCTCTCACCATTGTTTTCCCCATATGTCAAAGCATCGGCCGAGAAGCGAACCCGCAACAACTGTCTACAAGCAACTGCGCAGCGCCTTTAACTGCTTGCAAGGCGCTGCGCTGACCTCTCGACTACCAACGCTTGACTACCCTCTCTCCATTTAATGTGTAAATGAATGTTATATATAAATTATAAATCTAAAAGTACATATAATATGGAATAATAAAGAGAGAGAAATAAAAGAAAATATTGTCAATTTATTATTTTTATTTTTATACTATTTTTTTTTATTATACCTCAATGATGTGTGGCTAATAGTTCCGATTCCAATTTGGTCCAAAGATAGAACAATATTTTCAACATCATCAGAATCACAGATAAACGTAACCTTATTAAAAATAAAATATCATAAACATTCACAAATCATATAAAATTACCTAAATTGTTTTTTCTTATACAAATACATGTGTGTATATATATGTGTGTGTGTGTGTGTGTGTGTGTTTGTTTGTGTGTGTGTGTGTGTGTGTGTGTGTAAATACATGAAAACAGTCAATACTTAAACAATACAGCCTAAGTGATAAATGTAAAATAGCTATTGATGTTGTTTAATAGAAAATCATCGCAAATTATCGTGATAACTAACTTTCTATTTTGACACTTGTAAATTGTATTCTAATAAATTAAGCGAATTAATCTGGTTTAACAAGATATTTTTATAAAACTTTAAAAAAATGTATAATTAAAAAAATATTTAGCAGCTTACTTCATGGAATAATTCATCATACGAAAGAACCCATGCCGAATCGTTAATTCCTAAATCTCTTAAGGTTTTTTTTAAAATCTACAAAAAAAGAAAGAACAAAAACAAATTATAATATATTTTATTATTAAGTATAACTAATTATATTCGATCATATACATGAATTAGTTAATACATTGTACAGGCTAACACCTGCATTTATATATGTAATATATTCGGGATTCGAACTCAGACTTTCATACGACCCACAACTCTCAGTGCCATCTTATATTGCTGACGAACCTGATCACACACATGTTGAAAAGATAAATAATTACCAATACACGTATTTCGTGCTAAACCAGCACTCATCATTTGGTCCAGATTATGAAGATTGGCTATCTTAATATAAAGCTGAGTACTGATCATATATGTGTGGAGATGGTAATGTGGACCAACTAGTGAGTGCTGGTTTAGCACGAAATACTTATATTGGCGATTATTTATCTTTTCAACATGTGCGTGATCAGGTGGGCCAACAATATAAGATGACAATGAGAGTTGTGGGTCGTGTGAAAGTCTGAGTTCGAATCCTGCATGAATTATTTAATTAACTATCGATCTATCCATTTTTTTGTATTTGTCTTTTTGAAAATAATTTTTATTTGATCCAACCTCCTCACAGAGATATATTTTATATATTAAGAGATCCAATTTAATTTGTGTTTTATATTTGCAAATGAGGAGTTAAATATTCGATGCGTTTTATGAATCGGATTATAAAAGTGGTTATTCTTATGTTTAAAAAAAGCCTTTGTGCATGCTATGAATGAAGGTGGTTATTGTTTGCGTATGTACGTGGATAATATCAATAGAGGGGGCATTCCAATAGAAAATACCGAATGATATCTTCATTTCTATAATAGAGGACACCCGATTGATCTATATTCATAAAGAGTACTTTGTAGGAAAGAAAGAGTATAGTTAGCAAAAGTTTTGACAAAGAATTTAAGTAAGAAGTTAATGAGAAGGTTGGTTCCAGAGACCTTCATAAGAATGTTGTTAAATAGTAGAAAAGATTAGAATTTTACTTGGATATATTATTTTTACTTTTCAACTCATACATTTCCAAAATACAAATCTTAATAACAAAAGATTGTGAGAAGGAATACTTGGTAATGAGGTTAATTAACGTTTTAACCAAATAATTGTTCATAGATGATTGACTGAGGGTGAAATTAACTAGAATCATTATTATCACTTTCAAACATCTTCATAATGAAAAATACTCCAGTTTAATCCCTTTCTTCAGTATTTTATATATCCATCACACATGTGTTTCTTTTTTTTTTTTCTATATGTCAAAGCATCGGCCGGGAAGCGAACCCGCAACAACTGTCTGCAAGCAACTGCTTGCTTACAAAGCAGCCAACGCTGGCCTCTTGGCTACCAATGCTTGATAACACATGTATTTCTTTTTAAAACTTTAAGATCTTTTGGGAATCAGTTTAAGGTCTCAATTGTCTATCTACTATCATCTCTTATATCAATATATCCAGACCATATCTATTTAAGTTTTCCAATTTTTTTAATAGTGCCAATGATAGATGTTTGTTCTCTTGCCCAAGTTTTTCACTCTCAATTCATTTTTTTACTCCCAATGTATATCTTCCCATATTTCATCTGAACTCTTTTTGTTAGCCTTCTGTTAAGTATCTACATCTCACATCTGTGTAAAAACTGGTAAATCACATTTATTAAAAATTAATTGTTAAATATTGTACATTTTTATATATGTTCTCCTACTAGTAATAGCACACAGATTACTATATAACACAAGGTTTCGAGTGTTATTTCTTCTATCTTCACCAGATGTAGATAGTCTTACCAGTAGCACTACTATGAAGGTTTAACCCTGGGACTTTTAAATTTGTGAATGTTGAATTTAAAACAATACTCTAATGAGATAAACCATTCTGATAAAGACAGCAGCCAGTATAAGTTTCATATATTTATCTATGAGAATCCTCCTGATTTCTCCAATTTTTCCTAAGAGCTACTTGAAAGAATGGCATCCAAATATTATGAATTATCACACAAGATTGTCTTATGGAGTAATCCATCTTTGTCATGTGATCAACTAATTTAAATTTTCTTTTATCTATTTCTCTGTCCAATATTATAGTCTTTTACCAATTAAACATACGTTCATTGATATACATGTGGTGTGATACTTAGATGTATCTATTTTTTTATTTCTAATTATCAGTTTATGTTTTTTAATTACCTTTCAATGGGGCAACTGTTTCTTCAGCATTTTCATGGTATTTTGTAGACACAGTTATTATTTTTTAATATACCAGAGATAGCAGACAAACTAAAAAAAATCTGTAATCAATTATAACATTAGAACAGCTTTTCAACTCCATGGCTCTCTGTGAGGAATTGGAAGCGTATACAAAACCCAAACTTGAAATGCTGACAAACAAAAACTGCATTTATGAAATATTGTGAATACAAAAGGGTGTGTATTAGTGAAACAGTGATTCCACTGAAAATCAAATTAAAGGAACATAATCTGATGATTTAAAAATCAAAAAACATATAGATATAACTATCTAATGTAGTAAACCATGTATATACCAATAAACATATGCTCAATTTAAGAAAGAAAAAATAATGTATAGAGAGGAAAAACCACAAAAAGAATAATTTAAAGGACCTGCTCTCATGATAATAACAAATAATGCCATAAGTCAACTTAGTGCGACCATTTATAATATTTGGTAATCACTGATTAATCTTGATTCACTTATTAATCTTCCTCTTAAAAAGCAAAGTGGTGAAATCAAGAGGATAACAGAAAAGTGAAGAAAATTAATAAAGAAAGAAGTGAGGAGATTATGCATGTGATAAAAGATTATGGAACACTCTCATCACAAATTTTGATGATTATCTATTTAAATATTTATCTATCTATCTATGTCAAAGTCCTTAATAAGTATTAATAAAAACATTTATTAATCACAAATATATAATAATAAATAATCATAACATTTTTATGGTGTAATTGAAGCGGAAGTAATTACTTTCCACTGAGTTATGTGTCATCAAAGGTAACGAAAAAGACAATGAATGGTACCATCCTCTCTTTCATAATTTTTAGTAACTCAGTGAAGAGGTAGTTACTTGTTTTAATGTAATTTCTGGTTTTGATCAATCAATCATATACTGTTAACAATCATTTTAACACCTCCATGTTTACTATTCCAAATGCATATAGGAATTAGCTAATCTAACAAGTTTGCAAAGAAGAATGAAATCCATTAAATCCTAGATATCAACACATTTATATTTATTTATGACTTACTTTAACTTTTTTTGAAAATTTATTTCTTATTTATTTTGAATACCCATGCAAAGGAAATTTTTTTAAGTCATATGTATATATTTGGGAATCTGAAACTCAGCTATGTAAAAAAAAATTACAAAAGACCACATCGCAGACAGACAGAGACTGCTTTAACAGACAGACATACAGATAGATAGATAGATAGATAGATAGATAGATAGATAGATAGATAGATAGATAGATAGATAGATAGATAGATAGATAGATAGATAGATAGATAGATAGATAGATAGATAGATAGATAGATAGATAGATAGATAGATAGATAGATAGATAGATAGATAGATAGATAGATAGATAGATAGATAGATAGATAGATAGATAGATAGATAGATAGGAAGGGAAATGCTCATAATCCCAAAATTGTAAAATACTAGAAAAAAAGCATATGTGAGATAGATGAATGAAACTGCTTAGAGTGATGTGGAGAGTAGAAGACTATATGGTGAAAAAACTGGATTAAATTTTAAGATATTTTTATTATCCCTCTGTTGACCAATAATAATTGAAGTTGCTACTGTGTAGACGGTATTCACGAAAACAATTACAAAAATCATAATATCGAAGATATAGAAGATATTGACACAAATAAATGAAAATATATATAAGAAATATATGGTAAATGGCATCTGGTACTCAATGAAGCTTTAAAGGTGCAGTGTTTAATGCATTAGCATGCTATGTCCATGTCTTAGATTTAAATCTAGATTCAAAAATAGTTTAGAGATTCCAAGTTCTAATTTTTTAAAATAACTAAGGTAATCATTCTGTGATGGTTAGTAAATGAATCTCCAGCTATTCTTAGCTACGTGGTATTCAATTATTTCCAATCTCATGAATACTGGAAATGCTTTTTTTTGGAAATAAATCAGAGGGGTTGAAAAGAAAACAGTCCAGTAAGGGCTAGTTTTTAATTTCTCACCCAGACAGAATTTCAAATAATACTCGTTTTCTTTTAAAACTGTGCTTTGTGATTTACTGCAGTGGTCGGATAGTAGTCCGGAGAACTAAAGCTCTATAGATTATAGCTCAGTTTGTCACTTCTGACATTTGAACGTCACATGACCTCCCAAGCAACAAATTATTTTACTTTTTTAAAAAAAAATGTTTTTATCTGCAATAATAAATGTTTTCAACAATAATTTAAATTAGTTAAATTTTAAATAAAAACGAATATTACAAATTATAGTTTAGTTAACAAATTATCACTTTTTTAAAAAAATCTAAGATAATAATAGTATGAAATTTATATACATATAAAATAAAAATAAAATTAATTATAATTTGAAAGGAGTAAAAAAAGATTAACCAAAATTATAGACAATGGTAATTACATATTAAGGAGTAATTTACAAAAAAGACAACGAATTTCCTTTGCCTTTTGTTTTGGATGTTAATTCTAGTAAAATTGTGTACTAATTTTTTACTTTGCAATGTTTTTTTATTTATTATTAAATAAAATTCTACTACTAAGTTATGCACGCACAAATTTTATTTATATAATTCAAAACAATGCTCAGATAAATTGTCATTAATCCGAATACCATTAAATATTTTAATTATATAAACTAAATCACAGACTACTATTCCGATTTATTATTTAGCTACTATTATAAAAAAATTCTGTACTGATATAAATATAAAGCAGGATTTTTCAGTTCAAATTCCTCTACTTACATATATATGAAATATCCAGTATAAGCAAATTACATACTATCTTAGAATTAAATGTATACAATTAACAAAAAATATTAAGAAAGTATAGTGATTTCTTATGCTGAAATTTTTAAAAAGTTCGAGCACAATTGGACAGGATATACTGGACCTTGAGTTCCAGAGAAACCAATGTTCTACTGCATCAAACTATACAGGATACAAAAGTATTTTACATATTAAACTATAGGTAGTAAAATTAATTTTCCCCCTTAATTTTTAGCACAAAGTTTTTATTTATAATGAGTGGGAAAGAGTTTATTGTTGAAATCCGAAAAATTCACACACACACACACATCCAAAAAAAAAAATTAAAAAATAACCCCTGGGACCAAACGCTTTAGTTTTAGAAGGAACTTTATTCAAGAAAAATATATCTACAGATATTTTATTTTAAAGGGGGGAGAGATTATACAGATAACCGTCGGTGGTCTAATGGTTAGTATCACTGCCTTCCAAGCAGCTGGCCGAGTTCGCTTACCGGTTAACACATTTGACACATGAAAAAAACCAATCAAAGAATACCACAATAAATATTTTCAATAGCATTCGGAGAATTAAATTATTATTAAAACATTTACAGTAAATTAGGAAACAGAAAATATAACTCACTAGAAGTTAGAGTATTGATGGACAAGTAACCAAGTGTCTGCGAAAATGTCTAATGAGGTGATTTTTTAAATCTCTTTGTTTTATTGTCTCTAATTTGTTTTCAAAAGTGTTAAAATTTCTTGCATTACTGTTGTAAAGATAAGTGCACCTAGGGCACCATAATGCATATAATGTAAATGTTATATTTCTTATTTCAGTGAAGCAGGCATTTGGAAAAGTCTCTATAATTGAACTTATATTGGCATTCTTTTCTTGATAAATTTTTGTAATATAAGATCGAGTGTATTGTAGGCTACTACATTCAAAGAAGATATGTTTTTGATTCACTTCTGATCTGTGGCGCAACTCACATATAGTGGCCATGTTAAATATGATTCTCTTATATCTCACTAAATATAATGTTGATAATGACCACATGTTCATTTTAAGTAGAAAATCCAAAAATTTGTGCTAGAGTGTCCAATACTTAAATGTACATATTGGCTGCTTATTATTAATGCCTAGCATTGATAAGTCTAAGTTTTAATTTGTGTTTTGTGTAGACGTTCATATGTATTCCAGTAGCACTATTTGACTTGTGGGAAGGATCAAAAATTTTGAACTAATAATAGTCTATATTTATTGAAAAAGGTATTAACTGCTCAAATATTAATTGTATTTCAAAGTTAAATAAAAATGATTAACTTTCAGGAATAAAACTAGAATTGAGAAGTACGTATGTGAGATCTTAATAGTTGAAAGACTGTACGTATCTAGCTTAGACCCAATATGTGATTAGTAAAGGTGCCAGATTTTGCTGAAAATAGTTTATTTTTGTTAGTGTGGTACATCCAAATTGTTAATGAATAAGTCTTGCTTAGCAGAAATGTTAAGCAATTCACTTGATTCAACTAAAAATAAAATCAAGTTTAAGCAGACTGGATTAAAAATTTCTGAAGGGCTAAGTTAACGGATAATCAAATTAAGAGTAAGTTATGAATATTCATTTAGTGTATAGAGGCGAATATTCTAATACGGACAGATATATAATGTCATTAATTGAATTTTACGAAAGGTATCTTCTTATTGAAATTTGTAAATAAATTGATCATAAAAGTGCAATTAAAGAAAAATAAACTTTAAAATTTATAAAATCTAATAAAGTATTTGAAAAGTATCTACAATAGTTTATTTTGGGTTTTTAAACGTATATATAATGATTCAACATTCTAGAAGATAAAATACTTAAATCATTTAATATTAGTAAACGATATTACATGTAATAAGACAGAATACTGTATATATACACGAACATAGAAATAAATTGGGAATTTTTTAGTTTAACATTTTCCCCAAAGTTAATATTTTTGTGATAATTATATGCAACATTTGATAGCATTTTCCAATACACTTTTTAGCTCTTTAATATCATTTAAAATTTTTAATTCCATATTATCAAATGGACTTGAAATTTCACTCTCTCATATTCAAAATAAATTAATATGTGATTTCGTAGAAGGTTTATCAAATAATTTAAAGGTCTGTGGGTTTAAACTTACAGGTGTTAAAATTGAGTTTCCTATGTTTGCCAAAAGTGGCATGCTTTTATCTTTTGATAAAGATTGAGAATTAATACTACTGTGACAATTTTTCTTTTCTTTGTTATTTGTAAAAGGTTCATTTGGCACTATTCCAAAATATTCATTATTTGAATGACTTCTTCTTCTACATCTTTATTGGTAACTTCTTTGGCTTTTAACTACACTTCTGTCCATGTTATTATATTTCTTTATAATTCAAATGGATGTTCTTTTAAAAATAAATCTACTGAATACTTCTGATGAAAAATAATTGGTAACACAACCTTGCTAAGAAGATGGAATTTCTCTGATATTTTTAAAGGAACACAATCAATATAACCTATATCACTAATAGACTGAGTTATTTCTTTCAAAACTATTTGTCATAATTTACATAAAATTTCAATTTACCAATATCTCCATTTCCAACAAATAGCAACTGAAAATGGTTTTTGTCTGAATTTATTTAAAAATAAAAGATGATCCTCTAAGCTGAGAATCTTCAAATTTCTCTCATATATAAAATATCCAATTCCCTATAAGTGGTGGAATGAAAGTGAACTATCTTTTATTTCTAAATAAATTCAGACAAAAGCTATTATTGTGATTGTTGTTTGCTAGATCATGTGTTGTGATTGTTGTTTGCTAGATCATGTGACTTAACTTGGAGATATCAACATTATATAGTGGCTATAAAGTAACATCATAGTTGGATTTTTTTCTCTGGTTATTACATAAAAACTACAATTTATTTCTGTGTTTATATCTTAAATTATTTGTGAAAATACTTAATACATATATTTGAATATAATAATACAATAAATGTCTGCTAATAAAAATATTGTATAAAATGTAATTATATTCCAAATAATGATAAATAACAAAATAAATTCCAAATATAAACTTTAATCAATAGTAGCACTTTCAATGGTATTCATAATCATTTCCAACCAAATTGACTTAATTTCAAAATGGAGTAAAACAGCATCAACTGGAATTATTGAATTATGGGATATATAAATTGGCATGTAGTTTCTGAGTTATGCTGTTTTCCTCCATTTTGAAATTAAGTCATTTTGATTGAAAATGATTATAAATATAATTGAAATTACTACTATTGATTAAAGTTTATATTGGAATTTATTTTATTTATTTATTTATTTTAAGTGTCATAGCATCGGCTGGGATGCAAACCCACAACCCGGGCAACTGCCTGCAAGTGCAAGGCAGTCGCGCTGACCTCTCGTCCACCAATGCAAGACAGAATTTATTTTATTTACCCTTATTTTGAATTTATTTTATTTACCCTTATTTTGAATATAATTACATTGTATTACAATATTTGAATATGTACATGTTGGTTAAGTATATTACAGTTTTAAAGAAGCCTTGTTTACCATTGTTAAATACAAACACATCATCACTGTTAAAAATTGATAAAAGATGAAGTAGACTAAATTTCTTAATTGCCATTAGATTATAAATTTTCATTCACATAATAGAAAATAGGAAATTGAGATGGATATCTTTACACATAGTTTCTTTAGAGTCCACATACTTATCAATGATACTATATGCTTTTGGTCCTTTCATAATTGGAGTTTTATCATGTATGCCCAAAAAGTCCACTAATGATGTAACACATACTGCTTTTCAGTTTAAGGATGCTAAAAATGACAAAACCTTATGTAGATGTTGCAGGTTATTTATTATTTGGGCTTATGAATTTCTATCATCTTTCTTCATGAATACTATTAATAAATATATTAAAAAAATTAAATCTTAAATACGTTTAATAAAACAAATTAATATTTTTTCTGGATTTTATAATTTGAAAGATTTTTTTTTTTTTTTGGAAAGGACTTTATTTCAAACAGATCCATTTTTGGATAGAAAAATGTAAGAACAATCTTTAATTTACTTTGAAAATTCTTATCAATAATATTAATTAAAAATAAAACTTAGGCTTATTCTAAAAGTAACGCTAGGACATAATTTTTGTTACGTTTATTCTTTTATTTTATTATTTTAAGTAAAATCTTTATTAACAAAGAATCAAAAATTTTATACACTTTTATAATAATTATTTAGAAATATTACCAAATCCACTACTTCCTTTACTTTGCTGCAATATCTTATATAAATGCAATTTACCCACTCTACTTTGAACACTTTTTAGCAAAAAACCTTTTATTGTACATATATGGATATACAGTCTTATGTTTTGACTGTCCTGCAGTCTTCTTCAGAGCACTTTTATTTGATGAAGAATGCAGGACAGTTGAAGCATAAAATTGTGTATTTATATATGTACAATAAAATGTTTTTTGCTAAAAAGTGTTCAAAGTAAAGTGGATAAATTGCATTGATTCTGAAGAAGACTGCAGGACAGTCAAAACATAAGACTGTATATTCATATATGTACAATAAAAGGTTTTTTGCTAAAAAAATGTTCAAAGTAGAGTGGATAAATTGCATTTATATAATAATTATAAGATTGTATATTTATATATGAACAATAAAAGGTTTTTTGCTAAAAAATGTTCAAAGTAGAGTGGATAAATTGCATTTATATAATAATTATTAATATATAAATTTTAAATTACAGATCTTCATACTTATTTATACATTTTTTTTATAAGTTTCTTCTTTAATTAAATAACACTTTTCTGATTTTTCTATTATTTTTATTTTTCACATGAAGATAGACCAGTATTTGATCAAATTTTTCTATTATTTTTTTGCCATGTATCTGATACAGATATGAAAGTATTTATTCCAATTATCATCAAGTTTTTTTAACCAATTATATTTTTTATTATCAAAAATCATTTCATATCTTATTGTTTCTATAGTTTTTACAACATGCAGCAACACCTTTGCATTACCGTGGATTAAATCTTTTAATATTGTTTTTTTTTAATTTATGCATGATGCATGAAATACTTTTGATCTTAAGAGTTTAAATGCTGCACAATTAGCAAGTGAGAAAAGGTTTCCTCTTTCATCTTACAAAAAATACACGAAAGTTCCAAATTCAGTTTTTAGTCGACCATATTAAATAAACCTTCATTGGTAGGAAACCTTTCAAAAATGTGAATAGGATTTGATATAAAATTGTGCAGCATATATTTTGTGGAAGATTCTTGATGAACTTAATCACTGACACTTCTGTCCAAGGTACTGAACATTGTTTATTAGTTTTTTTTAAATCATTGGATTTAATGTTAACCAAGCTACTTAAGTTTAAGTCATCTTGCAAGTCTTTATATGTTACAAGTCACCATAAAATGATCGGTCTTTTTCAATTTCAGTAATTAAATAAGCATTGGCTGATAGTGAACTAAACATTTGTTTTGTATTATATTAATGTACAGCTTTTCTTGGAGTATTATCATCTATTTACTCTTTTAAAAATGCTTATAGAATGCATATAATAATGAGGTTCAAAATTATCCCAAATTCACAACTCAACTAGACTAGTCACGAAAATAAAATCTAAAGCACTACCAATGGTTTCACTGCTACAGGCAGACTTCTCAAGTGTAAAGAACTACAAAATAACATATTTATACTAAATATTACCCACAGTTCCACTTACCTCTCATACACCCTTAATATTAAATAACTTTGAAATAAACAGGCAAAACTCTCCTTACAATAGTGCCAGTCAGTGCCAAACAGAGTAATCAATGGATGCCAGGAGGCTTGTACATAAAATCCCCATATTGTGTCTACTCATCCAATATCCCCAGAGTAGTTTCTAGCTTGTAGCCATCGTCAGTAAGGAGCTTTGGATCTGAGAGCACTGCATCTTTATAAAAACAGTTATGTGATAGCATAAGAAATGGTGGTCATGTGATGTTTAGTGGTTTAACTTTTAAATAAGTTAATTGCTTCAGAATAGTAAATTTTTAATTATAAAGATTCTTTAATTCTTTTTTTTTATTTCATTTCACTCAAAAAAGACAACCTTAGCTTCATCAAAATTAATAATGTGGCCTCCATCTTTTACATGGATATATAAGACAGAACTAAGATAAAGTTCTTTTAATATTATGGGTGGGTGGAAGGTAAGTGGAATTGTGGGTAATTTTTAGTTAAAATATATTGTTATTTTGTAGTTCTTTACACTTGAGAAGTCTGCTTTTTCTTGGCTAGTCTAGTTGAGTTGTGAATTTGGTGTAATTTTGATTATTTATTGATTAGTTTAGCTTTGTGCATTTAATGTTTGAATAATGATATTGGATATAATTTCTGTACAATATTAGGACTTTTTAAATCTTCTATAGTTTTGCTTTTAGGCTGAAGTTGTTGTTAATTTTTCCTAAATGAAATTCTTGTATACTTACAGCCTTTTCATGTTTGTGATAGTCAAAGTATATATTATTAATTGTTTTTATTAAATGAGGAAAACGTTGTGAAAAAAATTCTATATTTGTCCTTTAATGAGAATATTTTTGTTTCAATCAATTAAATTTGGCAGTCTTATTTACAATGTTAACCCTATTAGGGGTATATTTACACTTGAAAAGCTAAATATAGAACCAGATTTTCTTTTATGGTTTTGTTGCTCTCGAATTCGTAAGAAATTTCAATACTGATCTGAAATGCCAATGGAAACTATCTCAGAACCAATCGCTTCATTATCTGAAATTCTATCACTACATTAACCTACGTCATATGACCATCTCTTCTTATGGTTGTGTATTACTGTTGTTAAAACAGGCAAAACTCACTATACGTATTGTCACACACAGCAAGCTTGAGTAATCAATGGATGCCAGAAGGCTTGTGCATAAAATCCCCATCTAGTGCCTACTCATCCAATATCCCCAGACTAGTTTCTGGCTTGTGGCCTTCGTCAGTGAGGAGCCTTGGATCTGAGAGCACTGCACCTAGCCTTCTGGAATCCATTGATTACTCTAGCTTGCTGTGTGTGGCAATACGTATAGCGAGTTTTGCCTGTATTAACCTACGCAGGGACTTCTTTAGGTTAGATTTTGTAAAGACTTACTTTTCCCTATTCTCTCTTCACTTTTCTTTTTTTTAAAGTGATATTTACTAGTCAAATAAACGTGAACTTAGTTTTTATATTCCGAAATAATTTGACTTTAAATTAAAACATCTAAAATAATATATGCACACACAAATATTCATGTATTAAATAACAAGCTTAAGGAAAGAAAAAAACTAATAATTTACACATATTTATGCAAACTTCAAAATGTTTTAAATTTCAACAAATAATAATTAAGTATAATTTTTCTAACTATTAATCAAGTCGGGAGAAAATAATTTACACTTTTTTATATATTTTAAATAACTACCAAAAAGGGGGAAGGGTGATTACATAATTTCTTTAAAGGTATTTCTATCTATTAATTTAAATAAAACTGTTTATTCATCTTTTAATTAAAACAATTTTAAATTAAAAGAACGAAGGCAACTTAGTCTTTAAAGCTAATGTTTCGTGAACTCTGTTAGAAGTACAAACACATTTCATAAAGGTAAACAAACAAGCTAGAAAAAGAGTATTTTATTTTTAATAGATTATAATAATAGAGTGAAACTCTGAACATAAGGGTCGTGGATCTTGACCCAATGATTTCACTTCCGGTGCCCGAATTTATGAACTTCCGAACTAGTCATCCGATTATTATTATTTTATGTTGTTAATAAAACAATTTTATATAAATTCAATAATTTCTTATTTTTTTAAATAAACATATTGTATACATAAAATAATTATATATGGGGATGGGGGCATTTTAATATTGTACTTAACTGTTTAAAGCGCAAATATGTAGGCATGTTAATTACTAAAACTGTTTGAAAACGGATTCAATTCATAATCAAAAAGTACTACGACTAAAGTAATGTTATTCTACAATCGCTTATCACTGTCTCAACACATTTTAATTAAATAAAGATCGTTTTACCCCTTTTTAAAATGCATTTACAAAGAAAAAAGACTAAAATTAAAATGTGATATATTAAAACTTTTAATTATTTACTTGTGTGACAGCTAACTAAAGTTTATGAAATAATTTTTACAAATACTAAAATAAATTGCGTTAAACGAATGGCAAATAATGAAAAACACTTCCGATAATGAATGCGGTATTGTCGCCTACTTATTCTATCTGCCTCCAAACAAAACAAAAAAATTAACATAGATGTAATTAAAAAGCCGTCTTTACTAAGAAACTCTTAGGGGTTGTCTAACCGGATTTCTAGAGCAAATTTACATTACATAATGTTTGGAATACGTGCGTGTATTTGAAGTATATTTACGTCTGCGTATAGATGGGTGTAGAATATATAATTAAGTCAGTTCTTTTTAGTAAAAAAATATGTATTTATTTTCTTTTTATTCGTTAGTGTGGAAATTTATTTAAACCCCTTAATCATTATGACAATTCTAACTCCCGTTACTTTGTAGTAAGAATTTGTTTATTTAAATTAGTTAATATATTTTAAACTATGATCGGAATGTTTCCTTTGTAATTCAAAAACTTTTTTAAGAATATTTAGTTTAGGAATAATATTTACCGATCTAACAATTATTTTTATTTAATCTTATAATTACGAAATTTGAGTATTGTTAATTACAAATAGTTGTTTATGTATAAAGCGAAAATTATGTAATTCTTTTCACGCAAATAGTACGTTTTAATACTTCTGCGGGTTTGAGAAATACAGTTTTCAAAAGATAATCTCAAATTACTTTTTTTTTTTTGTAAAAATAATAATAATAATTTTAAAAACAATTCATGATTATGGATTCTCATTATCTAAAAGAGTTCATATGACATGTCATATATAATTTAATTTAGTAACAAGAAAAACTTATTTCTCTAATAATAATAAAATACCTTTTCTAACGGCATATTATTCGGTATCCCAAAACGTTTACGGCCATGATACGAAGATGACAAATGTAATTCTTGCCATGGAAGTCGTAAATTATCGGTTTTGTCATCGCCTAGTTTATTTTTATTTGGATCATTTTTATTTTTCGCACTATTAGGCAGACATACCATAACATAAACCGCCGCCATTGTTTATAATCTTGATTATATTTTTTAAAAAAGGGGAAGACTTAAATCGTTACATATATTTTTTCAGTGATTTTATTTCATAGTGCGTTTTTTTTTTTGGCGACTTGTATAGTTTGGGGCAATATATGATTCTAGCTTAGGTTGGTTTTAGCTCGCTCATAGAGTATATATCTACAAACCGGTTGCTATCATGTACTGGGCCATGTCAAAGAGAATAGTGATAAATGAGAAATATTGTTCCTGTTTGTAGTATTTACTTTTTACACGCATAAATACATTTTATTAATACAAATCGATGAAATGTGATGTGCTATTATTATTAGACAAATAAATTATAGTTAATTTTAATTAAATCAATATTTTTCTTTAAAGTCGAATTAGACGTAAATATTTTTAATACTTTTAAAAAAAAATTATTTTAGGCATTAACGAGTAAGACATACACACCACATACAAATATCACATGATCACTATTTCTTATGCTAGCACATAACTGTTATTAAAACAGGCAAAACTCTCCATACAGTAGTGCCACTCACTGGCCACAAGCCAGAAACTAGTCTGGGGATATTGGATGAGTAGGCACTAAGTGGGGATTTTATGCACAAGCCTTCTGGCATCCATTGATTACTTTGGTTGGCACTGAGTGACACTGCTATATGGAGAGTTTTGCCTGTTTTAATCACATACAAATATATTTACACATATCTTCGTATTTATTTTTATAAGAATCTTTTTCCCCTAAAATGGACTAGTTAAAAGTCATTTTACTTTCTTACCAATCTCTACAGTTATAAATAACAAAGAATAAACATATATATATAAATTGAAGATTTTTTTAAAAAAGAAAGAGCAAATAAAGTTAAGAAGTACATTTAAAGAAGCTGGTTTCATTTTGTATCATCACGTTTATTAATTTACACGTCGAATATACGTTTATTTTAAGAACCTCGTCATGCCGTAACAGCATACTGATTGCTTAACTTATGACCTAAGTTCAAATACCACCTGAGTGTAATTGCTTTAACTGAAGTATTTTTTATATATTGTGAATCCATAACCAAACATAGATATCCAGTCAATATTGTTCAATGAATACGTTTCTATTTTTAACTAGAAGATAAATTATAGATGAAAAATGCTTATATTTTTACCATTTGATAATTTGAAAGTCGATTGAAAATGAGTTTTTATTTACTGCTGAGTTATTAGAGAGGACTTTTTGCAATGAGCTAGTTAAAGGATGCTTACTCTATTAACTACCAAGCTGTTTTTTAATAGATTATTTTGGGGAATGTGAAAGACAGTGTAAAAGCACTACACACACATTCAGTGTTTTTTGTTGTTGTTGTTTGCTATTTGGTCTCAATGCATGTCACCAGAAAGATTTTTTGGAATGCAGCGTTTATATCCTTAGATTGATTTACATATCATCACAGATATATGTATATCATAGTGAATTTATACTCTTTTTTTAAAAAAAAAAGAAACGTTTTAAAAATTCTGCCTTTCTGATTGGATTATCTCTTAGCAACAAAATTTTGCTTTTGGAAAAAAATACCTGTAAGTCTATTCTCAATAAAAAAGACTACTTTTATATTGTTTGGAGATTATTTAATTATCTTTCCGTTTTTAATAACGAAATTTTATTGGACCGTAAGTCAAGAAATTGAATTTGCATTTTTCGCCCTCTACTGAGAAATTTTATGAACCTTTTTTTTTTCGTTTTAAAATTCACGTGTATTTATTTTCTAATATTTTAATTTAAAAAAAATTCAAAAGAACTCAGGATTATCGAATAAACGGGTTTTCAAAGTCCTCGATGATGGTTGCCTATTATATATTTGGCAATCTCAAACTTTGTGAGATTATAGATATAATAAACACCTACACACTTCCCCATTCTCTTCAAATTCATATAAATAAAGATATAATAAAAGATAAATGACCCCCAAGATAGTTCTTGATATAAGACCTAATCTACCAGAAAACGGTACAATACAAATATTAGGTTGTGGCTGTGTAGTATCAATAGAGGTTGTTTTTGTTATCTCATATATATCTAGAAATAGAGTTTGAACAATAATTAAGACAACACTAGAGCATTGTAAATAAATAATAAGCATACAAAGTCATAATTTTGAATTTGGCATGTTCATGCATTTTATGGATTAAAATTGTAATAATTTTATTCCAAAATAACTGAATACAATAAGAGTTTAGTGTAATTGATATTAGTCATGTAATAGATTAGTTTAGGAAACATTAGTTAGTATATTTATAGGTAAGACTGGTGTATTGGATAGATATGTTTTTGTGAAAGAGTTGTCATTTGAATTGGTATTATCTGATTTGGAATATTGGTTCTAAGAATTAAATGATAGATGAATAAGAAAAACTATCAATTTTGTTTGGGATGCCTTTATAAATAGAGGAAACTTTCTCCAGACATAACATTTCAAATTGAGAATTTGTCAGTATTGAAGTAAAGATGGTACTTTTTACTGAAATTGTATATAATAATAAAAGTGTAGGTAGAAATGTTTTAAAGGGAGAGTAATGCTAATATAACTGTATGCAATGTGAGTTATTGTAGTGGTTTAGAGATGAGATTTGAATTCCTGGAAAATTATGCTTTATTATTGTTGATAAAGAGTTTGTGTAAGTAATAAATAGAAAAGATCTCAAAAAGGAATCATGGGAAATTGAGGTATGGGATAATTTTTACATTTAACATGATAGGTATTTTCCAAATTAGCATAATATTGTGGATTATTTAAAGGAGAATAGGAGTATTATCAGTAGTGACTGGTCCAAAAATACTGCAGTATTGCAGCGTTCCCAAAAAAAATTATTAAATTTGCACTTGAAAATATCAGTCAATATTTTGCATAATTATTATGCAAATATAACTAACTAAATCATTTTTAAAAAGAATTATTTTAAGCGATGATTGAGATTCTATTCAAAGAGTTGCTAATTATGGCAATGCCAGAAATATATTCAGAGAATTTCAGCAAGTAAATAACTATCTCCATTGGAGCTGCTAATTTGAACATGATATGTTTGTCTATTTTACTTTCCCTTCAGAACAAATAAATTTTTATTGTTTTCATTTAGGATGAGCAGTAAAATATTGTTGTTTATTTAACATTTGTAAATTAAAATATAAATATTTATTATAGAAAACCATAACAATAAAAGAAATATTATTTTAAATATTTAGTGTGCAATATATATATACCCGGGTCTCATTGTATGCAGATTATTTTAATGCGATTTTGAAGTTATGTGATTCATGTTTCTTCTTAATATCTTTCATATTTCACTATATTTATTAGATATCAAAAAATTTAAATTATTAATAACTTATTTTGACTTGAAATACTTTTTTTTTTCAAAAATATAACTTTATATTAGCAGCTAATGTGAATATGGTCTGAAGCTGTATTTAGAATCTTAGCTTCTATGTAAATAACCTACTTATACTAATGAATAAATAATAATAATAGATTTATACTTACATATAGAAATATCACAATAAATATTCAAAAATTTTAAACTTTTAAAACGTATTTTGTTAGATATAACAGAAATAAATAATTTTTTAGATTGTTGAAATAAATAACGAAAATTTTATTGATTTTGTAAACTGAAAATAATATTTCTATGATAATGTATAATCTTTTTGTTTTAATTGTGATCTCATTTTTTTAAGATAGAAACAGAAAACCATTAACACAGCACAAGACTGAAAATGGTGCTAGTTGTACATCACATCACAAATCGGATTTCTCACCAGTTCACAAATGAACGCAAATGTCAAATAGCGGTTATGATCAAAAAATGATTAAAATATGTATGAAAAAATGTAAAATTAAATACTGTAGTTAATAAAAAAAGTTTGTCTTGTATTAATTTTTTTCAAATATTTGAAATTTTTTATTAGTCATACTTTATTTCCTTATTTTTTTAATGCGAATTTTAAAGTAATTTTTCCTTCTTGCTTTGCTTTTATGAAAATTACATGACCTATCCCCCATTTTTCAAGGTAAGTTAAGTCTATTTTTGTGCAATTTCTTTTGTGCACGTTTTCTGAAGAACTTATCTACCGCATAAAATGAGACCCAGGTGTGTGTATATATATATATATATAATCAATTGTCATTATGAAAGAATTGAAATAAAAATTAACGGTTGGTCTACTCTAGATATTATTAATTTGTCAAATAGCAGTTAGTAAAAATAAATAAATACATTAGATCTTTTAACAATTAATATGGAAAAATAAAATGGTTGGGTGGTTGGGAAATTGGAAATACTCCTTTTTGCTTTCCTTGCTTACTTACTGGCTGGCACCAATACCATAAAATGCACTCCTACTTAAAAATTTCATTAGGCAAAATATTATACAGTTTTTTCTCCATCAAATTACACAACCATCTATTCTTTCATGTTTTCGTCTCCAAGACCATATTTACTCACAAGCATTTTCATCTTGCAATCGTTTTTTGATTCTAACATTAAGTCTTTTCATGACAATTTTTAAGCATTATTTGGTCTGATTAAAAGTATTTTGTACATTCAAATAAATATTCTCTACTGAGAATACATTAAGACATAAATCTGAATTATCTACATGTGGTAATCTTTTATTAACTTGAATAAATAAACTTGTCACTTTCTTCTGATATATTATCTTCTATTCTTTCATTTTTTATTTATTTCTTGTTAATTTATGTGTTTTTATTGTAAAGCAAATATTCGTATTTGAAATCAGGTTTTTTTTCACCTTTTCTGCCAAATTCATAACATCTGACAATGTTTCATTTAATATTATATTTCAATTTATGCATTAGTCAAAATTTGCTTGGAAGTTATCTGCAGTTACTTATATATTTCAATTAAAATCATGAAATTTAAATTATATATTAGTCCTGTCAAATGTATTTACATATGTCTCTCTTACATTTCATTAATGATCAGAACTGCGAAATTTAAATTATATATCATTCATCCAAAATACATTCAGATACATATTAATAAATATTGAAAAATTAACTTGATAAATATTGGAAAATTATTTATAATAATCATCAGATAGTTTAACATATACTAATTGATAGCAACTTGATAAATATTGAAAAATTATCTATAATAATCAATAGATAATTTAACCTATACTAATTGAGAGCAGATTATCCATTTCCAGATTGTCGAATTTTCTGGTCTTGCTTGCCATATTCATTGTCCTTTTTAAATATCTTAGAAATTCCATCTATATTCATAAGAAATGGTGACTGTGAAAATAAAAGCAGCAATACAAAACTTTATCTCAAAAGAAAACTAAATATTTGTTTGAGAAAATGGGAAGAATAATATTCGTGGTTAAAATTCACGCTCGCCAAGAGGTGCAGAGCTTGTTGTATAATGTAAAAACCTCCAACAGAATTTATGGGTAATACTGTTGTCGGTTAACATTCTTGCTTAGAAGAACAAACAAAAGAAAAGGGATGTGAAGATATCTTCAAATTCGCACTGCTTTGGGGAAATAATTGAAATTCTCATACTGCAAAACATAACTACGGCTACAAAAGTTATTGAATAATATTTGCCATGATTCTAACTGGCCAAACAAAGGCAGAAGTTATTTTGAAAAATATTTTAGCATTAAGAAATGTGCAAGACTTCACTGATATGTTGAAGACCCAGAAAAGTCAAACAACCAGTTCACTACTGCAACATGTTTCTCCAACCACAAAAACAGAAAGATATTCACATTGGTTGTGAGATATTTTGACTGTCTTTGTGGTGTTAGTGATGAAATAATCAACACTTTTCATAATTAAAAATCTAATTTTGTATTATGCAAATAATCCTAATGCAAAATATTATAAGTATAGTTCCAATGCTCAAATTGCTTCAAGATGACAAAATACACTTAAAACAAACTGCTCAAATCATATGTTGCATAATGCAGAATGTGGATCTGATAGATTAAGTGTGGATATTGAAATTATCATAATAAAAATATATATGGATATCTTTTGTATCAGCAAAAAGATGAGTAGAAACCATTCTTTGATTTTATTGATACTGTTTGCAGGCTGTTACTATGTGGTCACTTGAGATTAACACAAACTGTTTACCTGTTAAGAAATATTTCAAAAATATAAATGACTGGCCAAATACATTCAAAAAATATTTCAGGAAATAAATTCCAGAAAAGTTTACATTATTCAGACATATTTTTTATTTTTCCAATATATAATCTTAATATCTTAAAATACTACGGGGTAATGCAAAGTTTAGATAATAAATACACAGAGAATAGAGTGCAGATTGTTTGATACTGCCCTTGAGAACATTTAAAATTGTTTGAATCCACCCCTGCCAAAATATTGCTAGGCATCATTTTGTTAATTTCTACTGGTCATTTACATAAGTACATTTCTAATAATTTTGAATTATCAAATGCAAATCCTTTCCCATTAAATTTGAATATTTTTCAAGTCATGGGTAAACCTTCGTAAAATAATTTCATCTTGATTTTGTAATGAGGACAGCCTATGTCATTTCCTAATGGAAAAGGATTGAAAATGAAGTAAGAACAGGAAATACAGAACAATGCTGGATCAATATTTTCAATGATTTAAGAAATAAATTGATGTTGCAAACTTTATTAAGATCTTAGATTGTTTCAAGCAGTTCTGGATTCAGACACCCAGTACTGAAAGAATTTTTCCACTGATGAACAGTAAATAGACTGATCAAAGAAATAAAAGCTGTTTAGAGCTAATTAAGTTGGAGCTAATAGTAGTAATTAATTATGACTGGTAAGTGTAACTGAAGTTTGCACAAGAGGATAAGTTATATATATATATAAGTTAGAGGTAAGAATTTCAAATTTGTCAATTGTTATTCTATTTCATGATGTGTATATTTTATGAAAATTTGCTGAAATAATGTCACATAATTAAAAATGCATAAAAATTTTCATAACTAATCCCACCCCCCTAAATTCATGGCTAAAAAAGATACTCATTTATTCTCCTGTCAAATATTCTGCTTTATTATTCTGAAATGTAGCTTTAAATAAACTCTATTCACTAGATCAGGGGTTCCTAACTTTTTTGGAGAATTACCATGCAGTATATCATGCATAAGAAATTCAGATGCCATGAAGGTGAGTCTCAAGAGGTGCCAATCTGGAAATTTCACTAGTTATTTTGAATCTTAATAACATATTTTGCACTATTGGGACCTGCAGTAAAAAAAGAAAAAAGTCTGTGCAACCTCATTGTGTTTGTATCCAAAAAAAGACCTGAAATGTTGTTGGCATAACTGATATACAGAACCATTATGGAATAGCCCACAAATGTTGATAACATTATTTTTGGAATATATTAATGGTATAATATACTTGTTTGCCTGCTATTCACCACACCCATGGCCAAGCTTCTCATGCCCCCTAGGAATATGGGTACCACAGGTTAAGAACACTTGCACTAGATAATCTATTTTTAATTTTAGCCTTTTTAGCTGCAACTATTTTTTATAAGCTTGTAACTTTATTCTTCATCTGAATCTGTAAGTGTACATTTATTTTTTAATACAATCTCTAAATGTATTTTAACTACTAAGTAATTTACTTAATCTTATTTTTAAGCTTTTAGAGATTTAATCCTTTTTTTTCTCTCATGTGTCATAGCATCAGCGGGGAAGTAAACCCACTAACCCGGGACAACTGCTTCTAAAGCAGCTGTCGCTGACCTCTCGACCACCAATGCCAATAGTGAATAAAATGTAATATCAACAAAAAAGAGACTGCTTTTTTAACTTCATTAAATTTCTTGCTGGAATCTTAAAATGCCAACTCTGTTAAACATTAAATGGCATTTAGCAGCAAAATTGTGTTTTGCACACTTGAAACATTCATAGTATAGACCAAATCATGCCTTTGCTACTTAAAATACTTTTAACTTTGAAAATAAAACATCAACGATTATTTGCTACACTACACGCCATTATTGTAGTTTTCACGCATATAACTTAATGAGGTGACATTTTAAGTGTGACGAAACTTTACAAAAAAATCCAACTGTTAGCTCAAATCATCTTTTATATCTGGATAATCCTACAAAAAACGTAACTACCATATTAAGAGAAATCATAATTTTTGAACTTTTATTTATAATTTTAGATAGCGTTAGAAACAATAGATTCCAAGACTGTTTAATTGTTCATCAATTTAAAAATCTATATCCATATTGTCTATTCTCCTATCATCGGAATTTTTTTTATTCAGTAATAGTTTTTCAAAGTTTGTATTTTTAAGTCTTGCTTTCCTTTTAAGGAGTGATGCCTGTGTATTTTCCATATCTTGAAATGTTTTTTTATCATTTCGGGACAACCGGCGCCATTTTAATAGACAGAACTTATCGACTTTATCATTGTCGCGGACAGGCAAACAATATTTTCGATGTAAGTACGATTTATACCATGATGAAAAGCAGGAAAACGCCATTTTTACACTTATTTGACATTAAATCAGTCTCTTTTTTTGCTTTTTTTACGACATTAATTAATATTATTTTTGTTTATCGTTTAAAACACATAATCAATTTTTTCACGGAATAGTTTTGACATTTTTACTACTTTCGATTCGAAAACAAAAAATATAAACAATTGAAGCGCGTTCTGAGTGAAATGTGTAAAATCAGTATATACAAAATAATTTAGAATCTTTATATAAAAGAACTATAAGTGTCTTATGTTTTAATCTTTTTAAATCTAAAAAAAAAAAAAGTTATAATATTAACCGTTAATTATTTTATCAAAAATAGATAAATACGGTTAGTTTACGACTTAAGCTAATACATTTGCGAATGGCCACTGTCTTATCCCAATATAATTTTTTTAAAGGCAATCATATCAAGTTAGTAACCACAGTTACCTAATCGGAAAAAGATACTCAATTATTAGAAACATAAAATGTTTTTAAGCACTTAAAACTTAAGATTCGATTTTTTTATACTTGTTTATTTTTTAACTTAAAAGATATGCTTTTATACCATAATTAAATAGTAATTACATGATGGATTATTTCCATCATCTAATATTGAATATTGAATAGCTTAAAAAAACTTTTAAAACACATGCAATTGTTAATAATAGCACACAGATTAGTACCACGGCATTTTGAGTTATATTATTCTCTGCAAATGTTTTTGGCTTGACCAGTGACAGTACTAGCATGGGAATAAAGCTTGGATCTTTAGATTAATAAATACTGAAAATAAGATCATGCTTTAAGCAACTGAACCATACTGCCATTAAAGAAATAATCAAAAATTCCAATAATTATCTATGAGAGTCTTGTCCCACTATTATCTAAGAACAAGATTAATTAGTGACTTCCAGATATCATTTATTATCATACTAGATTGACTTATGACCTTATTTACCATTGTCACATGAGAAGTTTCTTTGAATTTTCTTTTTTGTATTTGGTCTATTTTTTTATCTTCTAATCATCAGTTTATGCTCTTTCAATGACTTTTTATGGGGTGACTGGTTTATATATATATATTAATTCTAATATTCGCATGGATAAAAGATTAATTTATAATATTATTTATTGGATCTTCCCTGTAATAAAAATATAATAGCAAAATAGCTGACATTTCATTACAATAAGTACTTTTCTCAGAGCTTTTTTTTCAAATCATAACAACGTTTGTTGTGAGATTTAAAATATTTTTTTCCTTTGTTATTTTCGCCTTATTCTCAAATTCTATTGGTTGAGAAATTTTACAAAATATTTTATCCTCCAATAGCTTTCTCCAAATATTGCCAATTTTCTTTAATTCACACTTTTCATTTATGCTCTTAGGCCTTTTAAAAATATCTACAGCTGCTCTTAGCAGTTTCTGGGCATATTGTTCAATTTTTGCCAGAATATGTCTTTTATTAAAATTGATGTCATGGTTAGTTAATTTAATGTGTGAATAAATGGCTGATGATTTAGATTTTTCTCTAATTGCAAAATGTGTTCTTCCTTTCTTATATTTATTCTACGATTGATCTGTCCAATGTATAAATGTAAACAAACTCCCCATGGAATTTCATATACACCATGACATTCCACAGGAATTTTATTATTAAGACATGGAAATACTTCATTAATTGTTTTAATGTAGTATAAATTGTATGGATATTACCAATTACTATATATCAGTTACTCCCTTTATATATAGCAGAACAGTCTTAATTTTTGAAGTAGCAAAATCGTTTTTCTTATTATAACGGAAACACACAGGCTTATTATATATCTGTGTCTATGTATGTAATATATGGGGTATATGAGCACAGATTTTCACACGACCCATCACTCTCCACGCTATCTCATAACATTGATACACTTGAACACATATATGTTGGAAAAGATAATTTCATGCTAAACCAACAATCATCAGTTGGTCCAGATTGCCATCTCTACACATATATGCTATAAGAGCTCAGATATATATTAAGATAGCCAATACTCATGCTTTAATGGACAGGTTTTAATCTACTCCACACTCCAACTCTTCAACCGATCATCCAATTGAAAATCTGATGACGGAATGCTCAAAGGCCACCCCTGAGGCCGAGATTTTTGTCACACCCATGTTGAACTAAGGTCAATCTGACCCCTCATGTATACGGCATAATCCATTTAATACATATACAAGGGATGGGCAGACATCTCTACTATGTAATAACTGAAACACACAGGCTTATTATATATCTGTGTCTAGGTATGTAATATATGGGGTATATGAGCACAGATTTTCACACGACCCACCACTCTCCACACTATCTCATAAGACTGATACACTTGAACACATATATGTTGAAAAGATAAATAATCACCAATATTATTATAGAAAAAAAGCCTTATTAATAATTCTGTGATCAAAATTATTATGAAGAAGTATTTTTAGTGGCATAGATATCTTGCTGAAAGTGGCTGTCATCAGAAAGTCTTTTAGTTCCATCTAACAATATCTTTGCTATTGAAAATAATTATGCTGATTGATGATAAGAAAAATGTAGATATCTGCGAATGTGTGCTTGCTTTCTACATATATATATAAATTCTAATGTTTTCACGGATAAAAGATGTTATATTATTATTACTATTTGCGGGATATTCCGTGTAGTGAAAAAGCTAAATGCTGACGTTTCAGCATTTAGCTTTTTCACTACACGGAATATCCCGCAAATAGTAATAATAATATGATATATATATATACCATGGGATAAAGAGCCATCGTTCTTTCTTTCAATTAAAACATCTAAGAATGGAAGTTAGTTATTATTTTCTACTTCCAGAGTAAATTTGATGTTACTGTGAAAAGAATTTAAGAAAATTAAAAATTCATTAAGAGCATGCTTACCATGAAGAAAAATAACAAAGGTATTATCAACATACTTCAGCCATATAGATGATTTTATTAACTGCTGATGTCAAAATTTTCTTTTCCAAGTTCTCCATAAAAATAGAAGGCACTGCTGAAGAAATTGGTGAACCCATAGCTAAACCTGTTGTTTGTTTACACATCTGACCATCAAAAATAAGATATATTTAATAAGCAGTGTTCAATCAAACTCACAACAAAACCAAGCAATTAAATATTTATCAAAACTTTAATCTTTACACATACACTAGTAAAAAGGGAAACAATATCAAAACTTAAAAAAATATCATTTTTAGTTAATTTAATATCTCAGATAAGCTCAAAGAAATTATTGGCATCCTTAACATATGACAACATTTCTGTTAAATGTGGCTATAGAAAATAAGATAGAAAACTAGGTAATGTCTGTGTTTTTAATTAATAAACATTATATATATATATATATGGTCAATAGATAGAGCTTTACCAAGAACTCCAAACAAGCGTATTTTTGTTTACATAAACGTCAGAGTCAGAATTAACTGTCTCTTTCGTTGGCTTCACCCTCAGATCAGCTGATTTCAAGCTGATTTGCTATCATCAGTGAAGGATAGGAGTTAGAAACTAGACCTAAACACTAACTCTAAGCGTTTATGCAACAAGTTTCTATCAGTTTGCAAGCATGAATTTTTTAGACAAGTAAATGTCTTCAAACTCAGCTTATCAAGCCAGATAGCTATATGGGTCTGATATCAATTCACTTTCTCCACATAGTCAAAGCTTCTGCAATATATATCATTGCAAGAAAATATCATTGCAAGAAAACTTAAGTTTTCTTGCAATGATATATATTGCAGAAGCTTTGACTATGTGGAGAAAGTGAACTGATATCAGACCCATATAGCTATCTGGCTTGATAAGCTGAGTTTGAAGACATTTACGTGTCTAAAAAATTCATGCTTGCAAACTGATAGAAACTTGTTGCATAAACGCTTAGAGTTAGTGTTTAGGTCTAGTTTCTAACTCCTATCCTTCACTGATGATAGCAAATCAGCTTGAAGTCAGCTGATCTGAGGGTGGGCCAACAAAAGAGACAGTTAATTCTGACTCTGATGTTTATGTAAACAAAAATATGCTTGTTTGGAGTTCTTGGTAAAGCTCCATCTATTGACCATAAATACAAGTGATAGCAAGTTTATGTATATAAAACTGGTTTTTGTTTTTCATATATATATATATATATATGATCACTAGATGGAGCTTTACCAATAGCTGCTAACAAGCTTTTGTTTATATAAACGCCGAGAGAGAGAGAATTCAATATCTCTTTCATTGTCTCCACCTCCAGACCAGCTGGTTTCAAGCTAATTGGCTCTCATCAGTGAAGGATTTTGCAATGATATATATTGCAGAGGCTTTTACTATATGGTGAAACTGAACTGATTTCAGACCCATATAGTTGTTTAGTTTGTTTAGCTGGATATGAAGATATTATGTGTCTTATAAATTTCATGCTTTCAAACTGATAGAAATGTGTTTTATAAATGCTGATTTTAGAGTTAGTATTAAGATCTAGTTTCTAGTCCCTACCCTTCACTGGCATGAGCCAACTAGCTTGAAGCCAGCTGGTCTGGAGGTGGAGACAATGAAAGAGATATTGAATTTTATCTCTCTTGGTGTTTATGTAAACAAAAGCTTGTTAGGAGTTATTGATAAAGCTCCATCTAGTGATCATAAAATGCAAGATATAAGCAAGTTATGAAATTTATAACTTGTTTTGTTCATCATATATATATTGTGACCTTTTATTTAGGTCCCTGTAGTTAATAATTCCAAAATTTTAAATGATAATATATTTGGCATTAAAATTTTAATGAGTGTTTTTCAATAAAGATTGTTTTGGATGCACTGGGAAATTTGCTTGAATGGAGATGAGATTTCAAACCCAGTCTAGGCCCTGACTAGACTAAAATAACAATTTAAAAATATTATTATTAATTGAGAGATAAATACATTGCTATTTTATTAGTTTTGAATAGCAACTGAAATAAATAAGTAATTAAATCAAATTTGTAAATCTTGTAAAATGAATTGTTATAGTAAATTACTTAAGCATATTTTTTTAGTACTGAACTACAGCTGTCTTAAATAAAAATGGGTAGTTATTAAAAATGAAGCCAGAGGGGGTAATACTAATTATGCATACCAAAATTATTGGCCAATTCACTCCCAGAATGCATCAGAAAAACAAGCTATATATTGTCTAACCCAGCTGTAGGGGTGTGTGGACTAATTAAGAAAAACAAGAACTAAGCAACCACAGAATTCAAGTCTGATCTAAAATAAGGAAGGAAAAAAAAACTAAACATCAGAAAATTCTGGAATCTAATTCAATGAAATGATAATATCTTGCTATCTATCAATGTTGGAATAGAAAATCTCCAAAACCTTGCAGTCATTTAAACACCATTTTCCTATTGATTGATAGTTCTAAGAAGTTATACAGAAGAAGGAATGGAAACCTTATGCATCCTAACTGTCTCTCATAAATCTTATTTTAAACCCAGGAAAATTCAAGAGGAAGTAAGTATTTGCTTTTACTTTATTTATACATACATTCAAAGATCAGCCTTTCAAGCTAATTGTGCATGCGTCTTCTGCGAGTGTTAAATAATAAATGAATACTTCACTCTACAATACAAGATATAGTATTTATGCAGGAATAAAAGGAATCCTCTTATTCCTACGACTCAAATTCTTTTATATGAGCAAATCTGAAGTACTGTTGAGTAAAGTGTGAGAGTAGAATTCTCACTTTAAATTACTATCTACGATGTTGTGATGAATGACGTCATGAAATTGTCTAGAATTTATTAAACATCACTCTAAGTGAAACTTAATTATAAGTAAATAAACATTTATTTTTATATAACGCTATGCATACAATTGTATACATTCAAGGATCAGCCTTTCAAGCTAATTGTGCATGCGTCTTCTGCGAGTGTTAAATAATAAATGAATACTTCACTCTACAATACAAGATATAGTATTTATGCAGGAATAAAAATAAATGCTTATTTACTTATAATTAAGTTTCACTTAGAGTGATGTTTAGTACATTCTAGACAATTTCATGACGTCATTCATCACAACATCGTAGATAGTAATTTAAAGTGAGAATTCTACTCTCACACTTTACTCAACAGTACTTCAGATTTGCTCATATAAAAGAATTTGAGTTGTAGGAATAAGAGGATTCCTTTTATTCCTGCATAAATACTATATCTTGTATTATAGAGTGAAGTATTCATTTATTATTTAACACTCGCAGAAGACGCATGCACTATTAGCTTGAAAGGCTGATCTTTGAATGTATACAATTGTATGCATAGCGTAATATAAAAATAAATGCTTATTTATTTATTTATACATGTAAATTTTTATCTTTAAAAATAATGCACAAATTATTTATTTGTAAACTAAGAAGTTGATAGTGTTTGAATTTCGCGCCTTTCTTATTATCTAGCAGAATGATATTATGTGTTTGTAAATTAAAATATAAAAAAAAAATAATGCTTCGAAATAATATTAAAAACAAGTGTTATATATGATATATATAGTAAATAAATTTAAAAGTCATTTTTGAATCATCTAATTTTTAATAAAGTAAACATGAAAATATTTGTATGATTTTATTCTCTATTGTCTGCTAAATTTTATCACGGGAACCCATGTAATGCTAAAAATAATCAATTATCAATTAATTAAAATGCTAAAAATGTCGTATGATAATTGAATAAATTCTTTCTAATATTGAAAATCACATCATACTTTGCCAATAAGAATGGAATGAAATAAATATTTACTCTTAAAATTTTATTGGGAAAATATACGTCGTCGTATTATTGGGAAAATATATGTCATCGTAATAGTAGTTTAAAAATGTTTACAATGCTCAGATTAATTAAAGTTGTTACACATTACTGCTCGGAGGGAAAACCAAACCAATAAATAATTTTAAAAAGAAAAATAAATATGTTAAGTGTAATACAATTCTACTCATTTTCAAGGAAAAAATTATCTGGATTTTAAATGTAAATAAATGATTCTTGTTATACTTCATTTGAAACGCTTACAGAATAAATCAATAAAGGTCTTGAAAAAGTTCGTTTTTGAAGATTAAAATAACTTAAAGAATTATTCAAGAGAATTATCTCTAGAAAAATGAATAAATTGATTTTAATTGGGATAAACTAAAGGACCTTTGAATATTGCCTTGTTATATAAGCATTAAACAGGATAATAAAATGTATACGCATTATCTGGGATGTTTGCTCATCACAATCTTAATTCTTACAACAATGGAATAACTTGGACGAATTGTATAAAATTTAATGGATAAAAGTGTACTGTTATTTTTCTTTATTATTGCTATGTTATGTATATTACTTAAGTAAGGTATTGTTTGGAAATTTTGTTTTTAAAACATATATGCTTTATTGTGGCATGGAAAATATATATATTGAGTTAAGAAAAAAAAAATGTGTAAAATATATACATCTATTATATGTATTTTATTTTTTTAGTTAAGGGAAAACCGGAAATTATATATATCGTTTATCTAGAGAAAGTGATAAACATATTTACTTCTCTCATATTTTAAAACTAATTTTAATGTATATTATTAAAGAGGTGAATATGCAGACATTTTATCAAATATATACTGTATATTAGAATGACAGATTATTTTCTTATATAAAAGAAAATTTGATATAAACCTTTTTCATTTCTTAATTTTCTATAGAAATGAACTTGTCCACTTTGAATACAAATACAGGTTTGATCTTTATGCTTACATACGTTGTGCTCTTTCTAACAAAAGAACAGTTGTCATTTTAAATGATTAATGATCATTTGACATATATATTTTAGTTTGGCTGTTGATTCATTAATGGTTTTACATTATAAAATAGAATATGTAGATTTTCACTGTTATTGTTGGTATTGTTTTATCTTGCTATGATATTGAGAATGACTAGTGACAGTTTTTAATTAATAGGATGTTCCAATTGAATGGCATCCAATATATTAATATTTATATGGAGCATAGGTTGATGGAGTCACCTATTGCTGATTTCATGAGAGGAAAGTTTTGGTAGAGGCAAAGTAGCAATTAATGCTTATAAGCACAAATAATCCTAGAAAGAAAGGATATTCATGGTTTGAATTCTATTTTTTCCTGTGATGAGGCAAGGCCCACACATGCATATACCCATTAAGAGGTAGTAGAATCAGCCATATTATTATGCAACTGTCATGTTGTTTTTATAAAGCCTCCCTCTTTAGTGTAAAATTCCTCATGATGATCTAGAGTTAGTTTTTCCACCGTGTATGGTGAAGTATAATAGGTCCAAATCATATAGCAAGTATAAAAACAATGTTAAAGTTAAAAACATTGATCTAGCATAGTGTTTTCTTAATTGAAATAGTGTTTATGATGTTGTAGGATCATCATCGGTTATAGACAGACCAAGCCAGGATCTATTAATGATTGTGGAAAATTTTAGATATACAAGTAAGAGATGCACATTAGTAGTGTGGAGTCACCTTCATCAAATAATGATGTGACAATAGAATTGTAAGATCAGTTATGTATTCAAGGTTGAGCTTGGGACATAGGTAATGCTTAATAAGATCTATGTGTATTTGACTTTTAATGTCTGGTCTTCATTTAATGCACTAAACTTATTCATTTCAAAGTTAAATAAGTTAGTAATTGCACAGAATATGATAACTGCCCTTATCATATTCTGATAAAAGCAAGGGTTTTAGGAGAATGCAATATTTTTAAAAAAATTTCTGAATTCTAAATTTATACTTAGTGCATGTCCTAAAGTTCTAGGTATACTGCTAGTTATACATTTAAGTGCTCGTCAGCTTAAATAAGTTTTAGTATCTTATTTTTAAAAATATGCCCAAGAGTAACAAATGATATTTTGAATATTATTTTCTAAGCAGGTTGTATCATTTGCTGAGTATATGATCAAGGGATAATAAGTATTTGTCCCATCCATAAATCATTTTAATAGATTAGTTTTATTTCATGCCATATCTGTGAATTAAAAATTTGTACATATTGTAAATAAAGTTTGTTGTGTTTAAAATTTTATTTAGTGGCATGTAATCTTATTGCTAATTACCACATGTATACACTATTATTGTTATTGCTATCAACCTATCAGAAGATTATGAATTGAAATCATCATCAACCAATATAGCACTATTAACTATATTATGCTATATCATAATAATGTTGGTAAGTCTTATAATTTATTGGTACATCTAATGCATCATCCCACAATAATCAAACTGTTAATAACTTAGAGCACAGATTAATGCAAGTAATAGATTAAATATAAACATAATATTGATTTAATTGATTTAATTAAATCTGCTGAGCTATCATTCACTGATCTTGATCACATGGTTTATAATTATTTAAGAAAAGGAATTTGGTAAGTTATTGTATTTATTTATTAAAAAGTCATTCCCAGTCATAAATTTTAAAGTTTATGTTAGTTATAAAGTTTATGTGTAATTGCTAAATATAATTCTTAAATTGAGTTTATATTGAAGATTGTTATGGGCATTATGTTTGGGTAGTGGTAAAATCCCTCTTACTTACCCAAATATATGTTGTATAACAATTTTGAGTGTTAGAACCCTGAGAAGAATTAGTTGTTAAATTTCAAGATAGAATTTCAATTTGTAATGAAATTTATATTTAGTCAATTGTTATAGTTAGACTAGAAATAGATTACTTTCACTGTTTATGAAAGTCAACTAAGCTTTAAGATGCAAATTACTTTTTTGGTATAAAATGTATAGTTTGTTTTAATTTCATGATAGATATTCTGGTTGTGTCAAGCTTGAAATCCCTATTTGTATTTAGCTTATCTTTTTACCATTTAATCTCATATTAGTTTATAGTTTAAGATTTCAGTCTCCATTATCAACATTGTTCTTCAATTTCCTCTTGATCGTTCTTTTAGTTATTCATTCTCATTTGACAGTAATTCGTTATCATAATTGATTAATCATACATTAACTTTTATTCGTTTATCATCTCAACTGTTCATTAACTCTTATTCTATCATCATCTCAATCATTCATTATTCTCTTACATCTTTCTCTTCATTCTTAGACTCATTTCATTCCACTATTTAATTATTACTTCTTTCCATCATCCATTTAGTCATTTACATCATAATTTACTCATTATTTTATTTATAGGTTTAATTTTGTAATCATTCCAGAGATATAATTATTAGTTATTTATTAGTTTGCTGAATATCAAATTTAACTCATCTCATTTTGTTTGTGTGGATTTCAGGGCTGGTTTAACCAGAAGTTTTTATCTTTATTAGTCACATTGTGATCTTCTTTAGATAGACAGTTTCATGCTAATTTTATTAAATCCAGGAATCATTTTGTTAGTTTTACATTTTCATTTCTTTATGCCCATATTCGTGATAACGAGAGCACGATAGGTTGCATAAGAGAATTTAATCACCAAAATGTGCGGTATGAGTCATTGGTGACCAGTTAGATCAGGAATCTAGGTTACAGTTGTGATTCACATGGCATTTCATAAATGTAGTTTTTATTTCAGCATTTTAAGTTTAGATTTTGTAGGTGCTATAATTCCTCATAGTGTGGTATAGCTCCGGAAAACTTCTGATATTTTGTTGATTGTAGACTTTCTTTAGTTTGTCTACTATTTGTGATATTTATGGACACTAAAGTTCCAATAATTGTTGTTTTCTTTTGATATTTCTTTTTGTTATCTATTTAAGATTTTCTTAATAACAGCTGGGGTGGATAACCATTCCATTTTGAACCACCATATCAAGAAGATCTTTTTATGTATTTTTGGTTTAGACCATATTAAGTTGTATCCTCTTTGATTTAATCACACAATTCATCAATTATACAGCAGTAGTTATTCAAGAATATGGTGTCAACAGAATCTTTGAATTTTTATTACTGCTCAGTTGATAGCTGGACCCCAGAATCACAACCCAACCAGATTAGTCAAAGAAAATAAACCCTAAAATACAACCAATGGTTTCACTAATACAAGCAGACTTCTTAAGTATAAAGGACTACAAAATAACAAATTTATACTAAACATTACCCACAACTCCACTTACATCCCAAACACCTTTAATATTAAAAGAATTTTTAAATAAGTTAATTGCTTCAGAATCATACATTTTTTGTATAATAAAGATTCTTTAATTCTTTTTATTTTATTTCTGTATCTTTTTCATGAATATATAAAGCAGAATTAAGATATTTATTTCTAACCCTACTTTTATGTACCTTTATTCTTTTATTTAAACTCAAACTACTCTGATCTCTATATATACACCTTCTTATAAAAACAAGGAATAATATACACTACTCTAGGAATAGTTTTTCTATCAGAAATTTCCTTTGTATTATTTAATAAATTATTTAAAGTAATATCCATTTTCCAAGTAATTTTATTTCCAAACAAATTATTATTTTTACATATAATTCTATAAGAAGCCAATTTAAATGGCGAAGAAATAAAATCATATTTTTTTTTCCCTATGTTAAAGCGTTAACCGGGAAGCAAAAATTGACCTTTTTGAAACAAAGCTAATCTATTATTTCTATAACGATAATTTTTTAAAGCAGCTACTTTATAAGATACAGATCTTTCTATAAAATATGTTGTAGAAGGAGGGGAATTTGATTTTGATGACTAGAAATGTAAATAATAATTGTTTAATGTGTAATCATTATGTTAAGATTTAAGGTCTATAATTAAACTGATAGCTATCAATCTGTATCTCATAAAATAGCTGCTTTAAGAAATTAATATTTGTAATGAGATAGCTTTGTTTCAAAAAGGTCAATTTTATAAAGATTATTTCAGTGTTGGCTACTTTGATAAATTTGTTAAAAGTATTTTATTTACTAGCAATAATATTTGTAATAATGTAAAGAACAAATAAAAATATTTCATTTCTTTGCCATTTAATTGTCTTCTTATGAATTGTATGTAGAAATAGTACTTTGTTTGGAAATAAGAAATTTGTTTGGGAAAGGGGTATTACTTTGAATAATTTATTGAATAATACAAAGGAAATTTTTGATAGAAAGATTATTCCTGGAGCAGTGTATGTTATCCCTTGTTTTTGTAAGAATATATTTATAGGTCAGAGTAATTTGAGCTTAAATGAAAGAATAATAATACATAAAAGTAGGGTTAGTAATAAATATCTCAGTTGTTTTATATATCTATGAAAAAGATACAAGCCACAGTATTAATTTTGATGAGGCTAAGGTTGTCTTCTTTGAGAGAAATGAAATAAAAAGAATTAAAGAATCTTTATTATTAAAAATATATGGTTCTGAAACAATTAACTTATTTAAAAGTTCTTTTAATATTAAGGGGGTGTGGTATGTAAGTTGAAATGTGGGTAATGTATAGTATAAATTTGTTATCTTGAGAAATTTGCTTGTAACAGTGAAACCATTCATTGTGATTACGGTTTATTTTCTTTGACTAGTCTGATTGAGTTGTGGATTTGGAGTAATTTTGCATATAAATATAATAATTGTTTCAATAGGTCTATATGGAGATGTATTTGTGCTTTGAACTCAAAAGACTATACTCATATGTAAATGATAGCTGATATTTATGGTGATGAGAGATAAAATAGTTAAATGTAGAAAAAAATAAATCTCATAAAGCTTAGCTTAATTTTTTTGATGTAATGTTGTATATTTTTTATTTCATCCTATATTTCTAGTGAGTTTTACATTACTTATATTAATAGAAGATAGTTGAAAAAGTGTGTGTATATAGATTTCATTATATTTAACATATATTTGCACAACACATCACTATGGAGAGAACATCTATATTTAATAGCGAATATTTCTTTATAGTAGCAAATCTATTTCTCCTATTTCAATGCTGTCAACTGGTGTGGTCTTGAGTAAACAATAGATACCATATAGCCAGCTTTATAAATTTTAATCAACTGCTGGGCTACCTATATCACTACACAGTTACTGGTTATTGCGTTGGGGGGGGAGCGGGCTGCGGGCGTGGGAAGGAGGGTCCTGAGAGTTAGTCTGAAAAAGAGGCTCTGAGAAATTAAAACTCTCTAACAAAAATCTCATTTGAAGAATATTATTCTCAAATGTTTTTTAAAAATTTTGAGAGTAGATTTGAAAATCATATGAAGTCTATTATATCTTATTAATGCCAACGGTACAGTCTGTAATATTAAAATATAAAACAATCAAATTATTATTTTCATGAACAATAAACTAAACATAAAGTTTTTTATTAAATTTCATATTGTAATGTTATATATATATAGTACTGTTAGAAACTTAGTACTTTCTGTCAAATTATAATAACCCCTAAAAGTTTATAAATTAGAACTTATGTATGTATTGGTTATATATTTAGATCATGCATAATTTTGAAATCGAAGAAACGATTTAATATTGAAATAAAACTTTTCTAATTTTTTTTAAATAATAATTTGATATAAATATTCGAACGTGTATGTATTTTTTAGGTATTCAGTACTTTATTTTCAGTTTCTTTTTTTTTATTTTTATCGTTGTCAAGTCTTTTTCTGATTTATTAGGTTGCAATTATCTCGTTGCTTGTGTTCGATTTTAATCTTAGTAAGAACTTGTACTAATTAATAGGAATTTTCTTTGTCGAGGGGAGGCCCTGTGTAGAATTTGACAAGAAACTGTGGTGCCGGTGGCCTGGATGTTTTTGTCTGGCTGTGTTCACCAGTAAGGATTTTTGAATCTGGATTTAGTACACTTGGATTTTTTGAATGAAAATGTGGTTTCTAGAAACTGCCATTTACTTTTTTTTACTAAGTTATTAGTCTGAAAGATAAAAAAAAATGTGTGAGTCCCAGTTTCATGTTTGCACATTTATATAGGTAAATCATCAGGTAAGTATCTATATATTTTGGTATTCTCAGTTTTTAACAACTGTAGATGTCAACATCTACAGTGTTATCTCACTAAAAGAATACATTCTGTGACCTCTAACACTATTTTCAAATAACAATTACATTTTTTTACTTTAGATCTGAAGTATGAGAACTACATTCATTATTTAAAAGTAACACATAAAAATGTAAGTATCTTTAATTTTTAAAGTGTGTATATATTGAACTGTTGTCAGATCTATTTTATCTATGCAAGCAAAACAGTTAACATTCAGAACATTTAAGATGTTTTTGACTTTCAAGATGATGATGTTATAAAAGAAATAAGTGATGGATTCTGAAGGAAACATACCTTGGATCCAAAAGTCCAGATACATTAGTTCTAGATCAAAACTTCTCACTGATGAAAGGAGTAAACAAAACATTAGTATTGGAGAATATGATTAGGGTAACACTTATATAAAATAGACCTGTATAAAACTTCTATTTAAACATGCACATATTGCGAATATTGAATTAATAATTAAATATTTTAATTTTTGAAGCGCAGATAGTTGAAAATTGAAATAAATCGAGATACTGCCAAATCTCTAGTGCTCGTTATAACACTTAACTGACAGCCAATCAGATGTCATGGATAGCTGTCGAAATAACATCCAAACCTAAACATACAGCAAAGATTTTAGGGTGGCCACCCTTTTCTCGTAAAATCTTTGTTGCGTGTTTAGGTTTGGATGTCATTTCAACAGCTATCCATGACATCTGATTGGCTGTCAGTTAAATTTTATAACGAGCGCTAGAGATTTGGCAGTATCTCAATTTATTTCAATTAAGAATTAAATAAAATATTTATTTCTTAACTACATCTTTTTCTCTCTCCAACTTTTATAATAATTCTATTTCATTCTATCAGAAGTCCAATATTCCAATAAATTACCTACATTTGTTTGGTCTATCTACAGATTGAATCTATGACAATGCTGAAAGCATTTGCTTTGTTTTTATAACAATTTTCACAGGCAAAGGTATAACCAGCAAAAATAAAATTCGAAATTTACTTCATTTTATTATTATTTTGCATTCATTACTTTAGAATGGCTACAGGAATAGGGTAACAAAAATTCGTACAGAAAATTGCCCACTTAAAAAGGAATGAACCAATATATTTTTTATTGAAAGAAATAGTAAATCAGTGTGCATAATATGTGTGGAAAGTATTTCATTTAATAAATAACACATTATTAAGAAACACTATTTCTGATTACAACAAACATATTGGGAAAGAAAGACATATTAAAATAAAAAATATCAAAAAGTCCTTCATCAAATAGCTGACATGTTTTATAAAAAGTCCAAACAAGTCAAAGAATTCTGTGATATTTATATAAAAAAGGAAATTTTAGAAACATTTTCTGAAGGGAAGATTATAGAAGATTATCCTAGATAATGTAGAATTAACCTGTCCAGAACAAAAAAAAAATTAAGAATATTTGTTATAAAAATAGGTTCATGGAAAATTGGAAAAACTTCAATTAAATATGGAACAGACATTAATATTAATGATGTTACTTTATTTTTAATTCACAAAAAAAGTATCACCCTCATTTAAAAGGGGAAAGTTGAAATTGG
Organism: Epiperipatus broadwayi; assembly: GCA_028023455.1. Classification (NCBI taxonomy): domain Eukaryota; kingdom Metazoa; phylum Onychophora; class Udeonychophora; order Euonychophora; family Peripatidae; genus Epiperipatus; species Epiperipatus broadwayi. The sequence continues at coordinate 15,750,056 of JAQFVV010012405.1, read as the reverse complement.
CCTGCTGGTTGAAGCCTGGCATTAATTATTAGAGGCAAATTGCATTTTTGATCAAATATAGTAGGCTAATTTTTAAGGTGACAATTTTGTAGCTCAATGGGGTTATAAATAGCTAAATGGCCCCTGGCTGAAAAAAGATTCCCCATCCCTGTTATAGACTTTAAATATAATTAAGCTGAAATAGCTCTATATGGAAGTAGTCTTTTCAAATACTTGCTAATTCATTAGATGTTGAAAGCAGAACGAAGTCAGTTAAATGGAAAAATATTAAATTGTCAACATTGGTGCAAAGAGTCAAGTGTTTACTGCCTCTAACACATCTGACAAATGAAGATGTGAAATGAATGTGTAATGAAAGAGCATAGTGTGGATTTTTTTACACTAATGGATAATTGCAATATAATGTAGTTCAAGGCAAGGGGTGTTTCTGCTCACGCAAAATAAATCTTTAGCTTATTGTTTTTACTTACAGCACTAGGTTTTTTGCAGATGCATATTCAAATTGTAAAAACTGTATTTAATTATTTGCATATTTCCCCTCTTTTCTTCCAAAGAGTAGGCTTGTGGCTAAGACCTGTAGAGGTCCCTACCTTCGTATTTTCAAGCACATATGCTTAAAGCTTTAATGCTTTGTAAATATTATTTAACTAAATAAAAAAGCAATAAAAATGTTTGAGCACCAAATTGTAATCAATACAAGAATCTTACACTCAAGAGTCTGAATATTTGTAACCAATCAAGTATTTTAGATGTGCAACATTTTGAAACATTATTAAAAATCTTGAACTATCCTCTCAGTACACTTTCCTGACCAATCTCTCTCATCGTGTTTTTCGGGCAAACTAGGAGCTTAAAATACCATATCATTTACACAGAAATGATAGTCATGCTTCTTTGTTTGTTAATTTTATACATTTTGTTTTCAAAGCTGATATGTTTTATCACTTGGCATATGCACACACATATATATAAATTCAAATGATCTACACCTTAAGATTCATATTTAGAAGTATATACTTTTATTCTTCTCCTTTACTTTTTTTGCATTTCTTCATATATTCATATATATTGCTTATAATAACTTCATTCATATACACTTTAGTGCAAAATTTTTTTTTTAAAAAGCAGAGAAAGTTTGAGAAAGCTATGATGAAGACTGCTGGACAGTCGAAACTGTCAGGAAAATAAAGAAGTTTTATTTTTAAAAAATTTTTGCATTAAAGTGTGTACGAAAGAAGTTATTATAAGCAATATATATGAATATTCATATTACATAATAGCTGGAATAATTTATACTCACATTAAAAACACCAAATGAAATAAAAGTATAACTCTATAAGGAATTTATGCAATAAATTACTAATTCATCTGAAACATTCAACCTCTAAAATCAAACTGACTGTAATTAAAGCATTATAAAGAAAAAAGTTTGACTATCATTTCTGCATGGTAGGTCAGGGAAATTTTACACTGAGAGATTACTCAAAATTTACACTAAGAAAGAGAATATCACAATTCTGGAAAGATTTAATTGATTAGATATTAGCACTAATTATTTACACCCTCTATGGAAGTTTACAGAAATTTATCACCTTCTATGTGGCAATGTCTGATCAAAGATCAGCTAACTTCTTGCATGCTCCATGTTTCTGTCAGTCAGACATCATCAATTATCCAAAAGATGTCTAAAGATTGTATTAATCATAGCAACTCAATTTCTATTTAAAGATTCACAATGCTCAATTTTTAACATGAATTTTAACCATAATTTAACTAAATCTGCTCTATATTGGCTTAACATCAATAGACTAGACAGAGTTTATAATACAATTCATTTTAAAATAACATTGCCTTTAAATAAATACTTTAAAGGTGTAAAATATTAATTAATTACTACATAAATATGTAATCTATATTATTATTTATTTATGTCCTCTATAGAAATATATAAAAACATTGTTTTTAAACAATATTTGATGAAAAATCATGTGACCAACCTCCTGCAGAATGTATGTTTCTGTCAATTAAATCCGAAGTCATCAGCTGCTTGGGAGACCAGCTGAGATCATATCAGACATAGAACTCAGTTTCTATTTCAATAAACTCATAAATTTCATTAAATTTCTGTACACAGTATAAGTAAATGATGTTAGTAGATTACATATCTGTAATTTTTAATTAATTAGTATATATGATCTTTGTTGCCTTGGAGGCATTATGGTAGCAAATTTTATTTAGATTTTAAAAACTGTTTCCTATTTGTAAAAGGTTATCATCTATTTGTCCCTTTAAAATGTTAAATTTATATTCCACTGGCTCTTTTAATGTCGATATAAATTATATAACTTATTAAGACATTTGAATATTGAAACATCAAACTTTAAGCTCCAATCAAATTCGTTGAAATTATGACATACAAGTAGTAAAGTCTAATATTTTTGTGAGAAGGTTCAGGAGTTTTAAATCTCGGACTTGTAGGATAAATGAGTTTTTATGAAATGCACGTATGAGAGAATTGTTTTGGAAAATTTTATAATGAACAATAGCTCAAAATTTATAACAAGCTTTGAACAAGCACACGTTACAAATCTGAGTTACTTGATTGGTTATATATGTATAAAATATATACATGCATAGATATCTAATGTTTAATAATGTTCTGAGAATTTAGTAGTCAAATTAAATTAAAATTTGAATCCAAGACAAAATGTGAGCTATAGAGGGTAGTAAATATGATTTTCATTGATATGTATAAAAAATATCTAATGGTGTATATAACCAATACAGAAAGTGAATACTGATATATTCTGACTATAAAATTGTACACTGTTAATGTATAAAGGTAAATAAAATCTTTATGAGTGGGTGTACATATATAAATTGTCAGAAAGTAAAAAAAAAAATAGCACACTCAAAAATGTAGTATGCATAACAATAAAATTATGCAAATATGAAAATTAACTAAAGTATGCCAATTTGCAAAGAATGAAGAATAAGGACTAATTATGCAAATTAAGTAATACTAAATAAAAACTTCATAACGAGTCACATGTTTGCACAGTATTGTGTGGGTTATGTTGTAGCAAGTGAAATACCATTTGAATAAAGCCATGTGCAGCTGTCAAATGCAGTGAAGCAATACCAGACTATGTAAATTATACATGGATAGATTATTGCAGAGACCTGTACAAGATAGTATAGTAATAAGAAAATGCAAGGAGTTTGCTTACTTTATCTGAAAGTTTGAAAAATGTTAAATCAATCAACAAGCTTTACTTGAAGTTGCTAATATTTCTACTAATTTATTATACATTTACCTTTAGAGTAAATAAACTCTTGTTAATCTTTTAATTTCTGTATTTATTTTCTAAAAATAAATTAATGTGTATAGTGCTGGCTAAGATCAATCTTATCCCTGTATATATCAGTTATCTATAATGGGCACAGTAAACCTCCTCAAAGAAGTGTTCTTGACAATAATTTTTTTCGAAATAGATTTCAAATAAATTTTTTATAGACTGGCTATTGATTTAAAACTATTCTAATAATGCTATCATAAAATAATTTGATTACTGGATTTTTTTAAAAAAGACTGGGCCATTGAATACATTGAGTAATGTAGTAAAACTAATACAATATAGAATTATTTTTTTAGATATACCCAGCTTTTACTCTAATGCACATTTTTAAAATATGTACGTAAAAACATTTTAAAAAAGTAAATGATCCATCCAAGATGCATTTTATGCTAATCCAGTACTCTTCAGATGAATCAGCTCACAACCTCTTATACATCTTAATCATTTGTTCTTTATTTACAAAATACTGATTTACAAATATTTAACTTTCGGCCGCTATGCGCAATTCGCTTCTTTATAAATGCGTTATTTGTAATTATTTACTAGGCTAGAGATTATTATTATTATTTTATCCGCATATAAACTTTAATCTCAATTAAATGTTAATATACATATGCTTTTTAATAAAACATTCTATACATGAAATGACTAATCCACTTATATCTCTTGTTTCAATGCGGGATGATTTCTTTACGATTTCTTAAAACTGCTATTCCACCATAGTCGTGAGTGAAAAGTTGATATTTCTAAATGAAAGTATAATACTACAATATTTATTTATTTAACGGAAAATTCATTATTATTAAGCCATAATTTTTAATTACACATAAAATTAGAGATTAGTAAAACAAAACTTTACAGTATATATAAATATTCTAAATTGTATTTAGATATTATAAGTTGTTTTATATCTACACGGGCTGTAACATAATTAAACCGAACGCGCGCTCTAATTGTTAATATTATTTCTAAAGTTTCGTTTAAAATTCCTAAGCAGTAAAAATGATAAAAGTATTCTACGAAAAAGTTGTTTAATTTTAAGTAATAATTACAAAAAACTTATAATGTATTAACGTCTTTTAAAAATAGTAAAAACGAAATATGATATAATCGTAAATAATTTTTTAAAAAAAATGTCATCAAAATTCAAGCCAGTGAAGTCCCGAAATCTTTCACCATTTTCTCATTTCTCTACCTGGTACAAATCTAGTTTAAATGAAAAATATTGCTTGCCTGTCCACGATAATCGTAAAATCGATAAATTATGCTTAGTCAAATGGCGTAGATTGGCTCTCAACGATAAAAAAGCCTTCCACGAAATGGCGAATGCTAAATCAAAACTGCTTAAAGCAAATATTAAAAACACGATGTCTGAGAAAATGTTGCAGACAAAGAAAAATGATCTTCTTTGTTCTTCAAGCAAAAACTGTCTTCAGTCCAGTTTGTCTACTTGCGATTGTGAATATATAAGAAGAAGAATATGCCCTAGAACAAAGTGTACTTGTTCTAACAATCTTCTACCGAATGTTTCTAAAATGGAAAAAATACAAGAACCGAGTTTAAATATCAATCCTAGTGTGAAAGTAGTCAGGAAACAACATTCCAAATTTTCAAGCCACACAAAGAATGACAGTAAGGATGTAAATTTTTAACCAGTATAAGATTATGAAAATGCTTCTTTTTTATTATTGTAATTAATACTATAAATAAAAATATTTTTATTGATAGTTGTATTTTTTCTCATGTGTCACAGCATCTGCCGGGTAGCGAACCCGCTATCCCGGGACAACTGTTTATAAAGCAGCTGTCGCTGACCTCTCGACCACCAATGCTTGACTATTTGTATTTTTATACATCTTTCAAGTAAAATAGTCAAAGTTGATGAGTTATTATTTATTTGTTTTTATATTAAGTTTGATGTGAGATCGATGTGAAATTATATCTAAGAATGAATGATTAATATTTAAAAAATGTAATAAATGACTTATTTACAATAGTGCTTGATAATGTATATTTTAAAGTCAAACGTATCTTAATTAATGATCACATATATTTTTAAAATCTTATGATTTGTGTATGAAATGAGTTGTGTTTATAGTGTAATGGCAATCATGTTATTATATTTTGATTTAATAAAGAAGTAGTCACATAAAAAACTGATACTCAAGAGTTGAGAGAAAAAGAATTAAACTTGAATGGAATGTTTTTAATAAAAATATCTTTATATTAAAAATATACCTGTGTTTGAAAAAAAGGGCTGTTTAACAGATAAATATTGCCAGTTTTTACATATGCATCTGCGATTTAGATGTTTAATAGAAGAGCACTATAGAATGAAATATGAAGAAATGTATGGTCAGAGTACAAAAGAGGTCAAAAGCAAAATATATAGGTAAGAGTATCAGCTCAAAAAATTAAGATCCTGACTGGAGTTGGATTGGACATAGTACTAGAAATAATAATAGATACACATGTTAGTCTTAAACTAAGTCTCTAAAAAATTACAAAAGATCTAGAAAAAGGTAACGTGAGTTGTTGAATGAAATAAAAAAAATTGTAGAGTGACATGAGAATCTGTGGATAGAAGAAACTGGTTTAAACTTGGCATGGTTGTCATCTTATAGTGATTTGATAATGATTGAAAGTGATGGTATTGATGAAAAGTGTGGCATTCAAATAATTGTAAAGACTTTTGATGCTATACATTAGAATTTTCTTGCTCAACAATGCTGACTATGGTACACACGCATTATACAATATATGACACTTAGATCAATTGGTTTTAGTAATGTGATGCATTGGTTTTTTAATTTATATATAAATTGTAATGATAACCACCCTTTTTAACAATTGGTAATGAATCAAGTTAACAATAAAATAATAAATAAAAAAATACAATATTCGCAAATTAAATTTTTATCACGGTGAATTTAAGATAACTAAAGAGCAACAATGTACAAGGTGGAGTGACTATATCCAAATTATTTTTAATTGACAAGCAGGTACTAGTTACAAGCAATGATCAAATTGAACCCACATAAAAACAAGTTTCTATATAGATTCAGTTATATTTCATGATGTTATCCCTCCACCTAATAATTTATTACATTAACAAAATAAATAAACAGCTTGGTTTGGATGAAAAATGACAAATAATAAAATTATTAACAACAACAATAACTTTAATTAAAGAATAGAATTATATGATAATAATAATGATAATTTTAAAATACATTTATATATTTACAATTAAGAAAATTATATATTTTGTATCTCTAAATGTGAGAATATGGCCATTAATCATTAAATTTTAATGTCTGCTAGCAATGTAATATTTTAGCTTCCTTGGGTTCATTCCGAGGCAGTTTTCCTATGAGAGTTCCTATTGCAATTTTCTTCTGAGCATTTAAAATAGGTAGATTCACAGAATAATTTATAGAAGTACATTTCCATGAGATAATCACTTAAGTTTTTTTTTATACCAAGTAAATGTCAAATATTTCATCAGCATTGTATATTGATGAATAGATCGGCAGAATCAAGGTTAATTTTTAAGGCATATTTTTGCTTCCAACTCATTATTCAGCTACAACACTGGACAGGTCAAATAAACCTTTCTGGAGAGTGTTCTACTCATAAAATGCATGATATAAACTTAAACATCCTTGCTAAAATTTTGTCTTCTATACAATAAAAGACACACTGATGAAGTGTGTTACAATTCTTCATACTGTTTCTTGGAAAGCAGATGATTTAAAAACCTGTTGATTCCTTATAGCAACATTTTTTTTAATATTCTTTATTTTAAAAGACTAAAATAATAACACATTTTGTCTTTACGCTTACTTTTTAACATTTTAAAAACACATAAAATTTATTCTACATATATGACCTTCAGTACTTTGTTATACATAATAACAAAAAATATTTGCATTAAGGCAATGCCTGTAAACTCAGATGTAAGGGTTAAGATATATTTATTAGAAGGGATTTGAACTCAGACATTCAATGTCCCTACAACTATTCATTCCATTCTATACAATCAATACACATGACCACATATATGTAAAAAAGATGAATGTGTATTGGTTGTATAAGATGGAGTGGGTGACTATAGGGAGCTTGAAGGTCTGAGTTCAAGTCCCTTCTAATTACATTAAGTTTAGTGTAGACAATATACACATATTTAAATTATATATATATGTAGATGCAGGTACCAGCATCTTTTGGTAGTATCAATTTCTTCAGATTTAAAAACTTAATATTTTAAGCTTGTGTCAACTAGTGTTTGGTAGTTCATTTCTGACTTTTAACTTCCAATGATAGTTCATTTGACTTCACTCCACAGCTCACTATTTTAAACTTGAGTAAGCTATGGATGCCAGATAGTATAGTGCTTTAATATTCCAATGGATAGCTTTTGTCTTCATCAGTCAGCATTCACATCTTGAATTTATGCTTTTATGTATTTATCAGCCATCTTTTACACCATTGCACTATTTAAATAATTGCCTGAAATTCACAAACATCCTATGTTTTTGAATATATATCAACTTGCTTGTGTAGTCATATAGATCTGATATCAGATCATTTTCTGTGTGTTTTACAGACTTGACTCTCACGCCAGCTTATATGTGACATTGTTATTGACCTCTGACTTTTGATAAACTTCTTAATAACTAACAATGTGGACTTTTGATAGATACATTTTTATGCATATCAAATCGATTTTAAAAAGTAATTATATAAAAGAAAATTTAATCAAAATTCAAAGCTTTTTTTTTTATGAGCTGATATAAATTTCATTGGTTAATTGGTCAATAGTTTTTTTCGTGAAAAGCTACTTCATTTTCCTACAGACAGACATTGTGAATCATCTTTTGCTTAAACAATTGTTTTCTTAACTGTTTTTAAAATGTGAATTATTTTTAATTATTTTAGATTTTTATTTTCTGATTATATTGTTTTCTTCTTCCAAATGTTGAAACATGGTTTTTTAAAAAAAAATTAAATGTTATTATTTTCAATACAATCGCCAAAATAATAATAAAGATGATAATCATGATGATGATGGTGGTGGTGGTGATGATGATGGTGGTGATGATGATAATGGCACTTTAAATATTTCATCTCATTTCAGTTTGTTATATGGTGTATTTATAATCTCACTGATTTGTTATATATGTATAACATTCTGTATAATCGTTTAAATAGTATACGCTTTTATAGTAAATGGTATACACTTCCGCTTAGGATTGGACAATACTTATAATAATAAAGTGGTCCACTTATTTACATAGTTCTCTTTTGTTGTAAATAATTAGATTAATTATTATTCATATTTCTTGCTTTAGTCATTGAAGACAATATTCTTTCCAAAGAGAATTACGTAAGAAAGTAGACGGTTTTATTATTATAAATGATTGTATACAACGTTATATGTATATAAACATTATGATTTATTGTATATACAATATAGTAAACATGTTTGTTTAGAAGCAGTTTAAAGATCGTTGCTTATGTAATTTCACACTCTCTGTTTGAGTTAGTCCATATTTGAATATTTACTATCTTTGCAGTCTATAGTTCAAATATGTATGTTTTTGAATTAGTTGTTTTGAGATATGGACTCTAAATGTTTATGTCACAGAGGATAACGTTTCAGGTGAGTTGACATATCCATAAATTACAAATTAATGTGACGGTATCAAACTTCCTGAACTCACAAATACACTGAAGAAAGATAAAGATGACATAAGAGATTGTAACATGGACCAACTGAAGAATATTGGTCACAATTTGGAAGTCTTTACTTTTTCAGAAGTCTTTATTCATGTAATTAAAGTATATGTGATGAAAATCGAAATTTATATATACATTTGGGTCTCGTTTTACACGATAGATAGGTTCCTCAGAAAACACACGCAAAAGAAATTGCACAAAAATAGACATAACTTAGCTTGAAAAAGGGAGGATACAGACTGTGATTTTTCAAAAATTGCATAAAAGCAAAGCACCAACGTAAAATTACTTTAAAATTCGCACAAAAAAAAAAAAATAAGGAAATAAAATATGACTAATAAAAAATTTCAAATTTGAAAAAAATTGATACAGGACAAACTTTTTTTAACTATAATATTTAATTTTATTCAAAACAATATATTTTTATGCATAATTTACAGTAATTTACATTTTTTTATACACGTTTTAATTATTATCGCTATTTGCTGATAAACAGGTTCGTTTGCAAACTGGTAAAAAATCAAATTCTTCACAAGAGGAAATACAACTAGTGCCAACTTCACTCTCATGTTGTGTTAATGGTTTTTTGGTGACAATGTAATTAGTAATTAATCTAACAACTAAAAATTAAATTCTTATTTTTGTCTTTAATTTTTTAATTTTCAAATCCGTTTAAAAATAAAATTTCATTTCACATCACATTAATTTCAGGTCGCCTTAAGTAATTTTTAAATTGTTAATTGCAATTAAAAATCAGATTTTAATTTTTAATTGTCAAATTTAATTGTGCCCACTGCTATTAATCACCTTTTAAAAATAAACTTGTGGACACTAAATGATTAATAATTGATTATGTTTTTTTTTTAAAAGCAAAAACAGAATGTGATTTAAAATGCAAAATTAACACGTACAATGTTTGAACAAATTTACATTATAATCTGGTAAAATTTAATGTGTGTATATATAAAATGTGGAAATTATAATTTTAATTTCATTATTGCATAAAATCTTACTATTATAAAGCACTGAAAATATTGAAATTACTAAGATGAAAGTCAAATTCCAATAATGTGCTATTACTTTCAATATGACGTAAGTACGCAAAATTTATTATTTAAAGTAATAGCACTTTATCAGAGTTCGACTTCCGAAGAAACATGAATCACGTAACTTCAAAATCGCATTAAATAAATCCATGTAAAATGAGACCCAGGTGCATATAGTATAAGAATAGGACAATGTGCAATGAGAACAGAAATAATGCTGCTGAATTTGATCATATAATCATCAAATCATACATTATTAAGGAGTCATTATGGTCAGAATAACTAATTCCTAAACTAAATCATCAATACCAAAATGTTCATAACCATAATTTTATTCATGCAACACAATATTGGTCAGAATTTAGATTATTGCCAAGATCACCCAACATCATCAATTTACATAGTCTGATTGCTCAGAATATAATCTTAATGAAGTAAAAATGAAAAGTAGTTATATTTTTCTAGCAATAATCAATTGCTCTTTGATCTGAACTGATCATAAGGAGAATATTGGCTAGCCCACATCAGCTTTTAAGTACACTTCTAGATCTTTGGGATCATCCCTAGATTCAGAGTACTGATTTTTCTATCCTTATTACTATGTTATCTACTAAACCTATAGGTTGGCACTATTTATGAATACTGTGAACTCTTTTCAGAATATTTGATGATTCAGAATCGTATATACTGTATATAAAACTATGTGCTATACAATCAACCTAATTGAATAAAAAATGGATGTAATGATTATGTGATGGATGTTCCATAAATGCATAAATTACCCTTCATAGTATGTTTATTTGCATACATAATCAACTGAATCATTACTTTATTTACGCATTCCCTATCTCTAGCTTTTCAAATGATACCCTTATACGGTACATCATTTGTTTGTTATAAACACACACGTTATCCAGATATCTCTTTAAACCAAAGAATTACATAGCTCATTATCTCATAATAAAACTGATTACATAATAAAAGAAAAAATCAAATTTTTTAAAATATTCCAAAAAGTAGGCAAAAATAATTACGAAAAGTTTGCAAATTAATTAATCTATTACTAATTAAACGAGCGCCATTGCTTGAAATATTTTACCTAACTATGTCATACACTGATACACTTGAACACATATATGTTGAAAAGATAAATAATCACCAATATACGTATTTCATGCTAAAACAGCAATCATCAGTTGGTCCAGATTAACATCTTTACACATATATGCTGTAAGTGCTCAGATATATATTAAAATAGCCAATTTTAAAGTATGAAGATTGGCTATCTTAATATATTTCTGAGCACTTACAGCATATATGTGTAGAGATGGTAATCTGGACCAACTGATGATTGCTGGCTTAGCATGAAATACGTATGTTGGTGATTATTTATCTTTTCAACATATATGTGTTCAAGTGTATCAGTGTTATGAGATAGTGTGGAGAGTGGTGGGTCGTGTGAAAGTCTGTGCTCATATACCCTATATATTACATATATAGACACAGGTATATAGTAAGCCTGTGTGTTTCAGTTACTAACTATGATATAATAGAAAATACCAATATTAGTGGAATCTATTTTTTATATTCTCACTTTTATTTAATTTTACTTTACAGTTCTTTTATATGTATATGATTTAATCTTAGTACACACTTTTTGGCAGTACTTAAATAAATTATTTCTTTGCAGAATAAACTTTCTAGTCAGAAAGTTTTTTATTGGATATAACACAGAATCGTATTTATGTATCAATTGCTTAGTTTAATTTATTCTTTTGAAGTTTAATTTTACTTTTTGCTTCATAATTTTTATTATAATCTATTGGCTGATTTTTATTTTACCGCGCACTTTTTTGGTTAATAAACAGGCTATTATCTCAAGAATGAATTTTTCTTGTAGGATGCCAGTGGACAAGTTAGAAGGTTATTTTTATGGCTATAAAAAATACTACATTTGCAGACATTGACAAAGATTCAAATGAGATTGGAAATTAGGCTAATAATCTTATAATTCAAAGCAGTGATACTTCTAATGGCCTGTCAATGCTTCTAATGGCCTGTCAATGCTGGTCTAGCTTACTTCTTTAGCAAACTTGATACTATCCTTGAAAGGAATTTCTACTAGTTCTTTGGGAAACATGATTTATCACACCTTCAGACACTACTGACTACCAACTGAATTTTATTTTCAGCTCATTCATTTACAAATGTAGTTGGATAACTGAAATACAGACTTTTTATATACCTGTATCAATCTATATAATATATAGAGTATATGAGAACAGACTTTCACATGACCTACCACTCTCCACTCTACCTCATAACACTGATACACTTGAACACATATATGTTAAAAAGATAAATAATCACCAATATTCATGCTAAACCAGAAATCATCGGTTGGTCCAGATTATCATCTCTACACATATATGCAATAAGTGCTCAGATATATATTAAGATAGCCAATCTTCAAATTTTAATGGACAGGTTTCAATCCACTCCACACTTCAACTCTTTAGTTGAATAAAAACTTAAAAGACTAAATACCAGCTGGTACTGTTTATTATCTCCTACATTTCCTCTGTCTTACTGGTCATACCAAACAACATTATGTGCTTACTGACTTAAAAAATAAGACACCTGTTTATCTTTGGTTAATGACTTCTTTAATTAATAAATTGAATAATTGATTAAATTACATTTTTTATCTTTAAATAACATTTTTTAGTTTTATAAAATTGAAGTCTAAATCTTAAAAACAAAAATATCTTAACATAGTAATTAAAATAAATTCTTTACTTCACAATGAAACAAAATTCATATCATAATACCCAAATTTAAATTTATAAAGTAATTTTGATAATGTTTAATTACCTACAATAATATTTGTAATAAATATGAATATTATAAACAAGGCTTCACAAAAAACACCATATAATTGTTTTTCTTCATATCTCAATAAATATGAATTTTAATTCATATTGCTTTACAGTATTTTAATTATCTCTATTTAACTTTAACTATAACAGCAAATTGGATTCAAATCCTTAAGTCAGTTTGAATAATTCCAAAATTTTACAAAAAATATATTTTAGGACTAAAACATTTTATTTAAAACCTTATATAAATGCCTATGTGTTTGAAAAAGGTTTTTAATAAATGTGTTTTACCAGTTCTTACTTATGGATCTGAGACTTGGACACTTAATAGAAGAGCAATAATGAGATTTCAGATCACTCAAAGAAGTAATATATGTAATATATGGGTAAGAGAACAAACAGGTGTTACTGACTTCATTGAAAAAAAATTAAAAGACTGAAGTGGAATTGGGCTGGACATATTTCTAGAAGAGATGATAATAGATGGACAATTGAAATCTTAAACTGGATTCCACGAGATTGTAAAAGACCCAGAAAGATAGTACATGTGAGATAGATGGATGAAATAAGAAAGTGTACAGGGGTGATGTGGAAAAGAAAGATTGGAGATGGATTGAACTTGAGAGACCTTCATCCTGCAGTGGACTGATAATGGTTGATGATGTTGATAAATGTCTCTTTATATGTGCACATATATTTTTAAATACAAAATACCTGTTAATCCTACATTTTCACTTTTACAGTAACAAACTTTTATGACTTATTACTAAAATCAACTATAAGTTCTTAGGTACCCACATGCATTTATAATCTTACACCCCCCCTCCCTTATTTAACATGTGATTTTCAGTATTTTGAATTTCACATATTTCTATTTAGGCTAAATTACCTGATTCTATTATTCTACTTTCTCTCTAATTTCCTTCAATTACTAGCTTGTATAATGATACCTGTATATATATATATATATATATATATATATATATATATATATATATGTCTTTCAGTAGAAAGTTGACTGCTTCTCTTTCCAAGCTATCTTCAGAGCCCTCTCTGAATAAATTCATGTATTATGTAGCATCTCACTATTCATAACAATTTTTTTAATCCACTATCATGTATGGTTTAACAGGTTACAGCATAGTTATATCGTGTTTTGTATGTTTGTGGAGCAACTTTAGTTCTCTCCATCTTACAAACATGTTCTTGCAGACACCTTTAGTTCTCTCCATCTTACAAACATGCTCTTGCAAATCATGATTTCACTGATGAATCATTTCAAATATATCATTAGCAATTTTGCTCAATTTAAAATAAAAATATTCCATTGAGAGTTAAGGCATTAAACACATCCACATTTCATTTCATAATTTGTAATCTTGACACAAGATACCTTGAGATTTTTATGGTAAATAGCTAGACTACATAACATATGCATTGATTTAGAGATTGTATTTGAAGAGATAACCAATTGTCCTTTCACTATGTCATGATACTATTTTAGAATGTTATAATTCTAGGAGTTGATGTAAATCTTTTAGTGCCATCTTTATTAAATCTATCAACTACCTTTTATTCATCATCATTCAATCTTTCTATAATTATGGTTGATCATCAATAGGTATGCTTTAATGCCATTAGTATTGAACTCAAGAGCTCAAGACCCATGGATCATGATTCCTGCTCTGAGACTTCTAGTACTTGAAATTCTTACAAATTCCTTAGCAATAAACTTTTAAATTTACTTTCTCCCTATATGATTTGGTTCAGTGGCAGATGGATATATTCTAGTACTCAAGTTCCATGGATCATTGTCACTTCTAAGGAACTTCTTATGAACTCCTGAATAATAAACCATTCAACTACTATATTCTCCCTGAATTCCCAGCATGCTTTGCAACAATGGTAGGTTCTGAAGCTCGAGATCCATGGGTCCTGGTACATATCACTTCTGATGCTTGAACTTTCTCATGAATTCCTGAATAATAAACCATTCAATTACCACTTTCTTTCTGAGTTCCCAGCATGCTTTGCTGCAGTGGTAGAGTGGTGAACTCTGAAGCTCATGGTCCATGGATGGTAGTCCAGGGCTATCCACTTCTGATACTTGAATTTCTTATGAACTCCTGAATAGTAAACCATTCAATTTGTATACCCTTTCAGAGTTCCCAGCATGCTTTGCTGCAGTGGTTGATTGGCAGATTCTAGAGCTCAAGATTCATGGATTTCCACCCAGCTCTGTCACTGCTGATACTTAAATTGCTCTACTTATCAGCAGATACAACAAGAGGCAGATATTTAATTTTTATTAGGCATCGTAACTTTAACTTCTTAATATCCCAAGAGTGCTATTTGCTTGCCTTGGTAATCAATAATTGTTTTGCTGTTAGGATGCAGCTGATATTTATTTTTATTAATAATAGCCCATGTACTTTTTCACACAATGGACACTGTAGACCCATTGTCCAGTTTTATTCTCCACAGGCTGGTCACTAATAAGAATTATGCATTTAAAACCAGAGTCAATGGCTCTCACAATGTTTACATAGGCATTTTGTTTTTAAGACTTTAAATTGCCGTTCTGGCTTTTTGGAATAAACTCATCCATTCTGATATTAGGTACTTGTTGTTTCCATGTAAAACAAGCAGCTTTTGTGTGGCCGACATGCTTGCAGTATGCACACACTGTATACCAATGTGGACATTTGGCTTGTGCATATATCAGAAGATCACATCTATAACAATGCTTATCACTCATTGTTGTTGATTTATATGAGCAGTGACTTTTACTGTCAGATGAATACTTGGCTGACATCGTTTTCTGCTCATTGGTTTGAATGCTATAGTTCATTTTCTTCAATGGACTTGTTTCTTTAGCTATTGATTCTACTAGAATAGCTTGAGAAATAGTGGAATCAAAGGTCAGGGTACATTAAGAGCTTGACTCTGAGCTTGTAGTCTCTCATGCTACAAATAAAATGTTCTCACAGAACTTCATATTATAAAGCTAGTTTTTTTAAGTTAATAGAAAAATCTATAGCTTTTTCTCCCCTTCCCCTTGTGCACAAAAATTGAAAAAGCTAGAATTTATACTCACAACAATAAACTCAAAAAGGATCTACTCAGAAGTAGTTGTTAATCTGGATTTGAACCATAAGGTAATGCATGAGACTAAAATTGCAAAAAAGTGTATAGATACTCATGTTTTATGCTGCATGTTTACAGTAAACACCAAATGGATTCCAGCAGAGATGATCAAAATTAAAGAATCACAAATAGCTGATGGATGGCAGCATCATAGACATCAAAACTAACTTAAGATTAATAATACGCTGATGCGTTGCGGTGAAACTTTTTATGTAATAATTTGTAGGCTTTTGTATATATATTCTGATTTACAAACTTAGCGCTTTCATAGCCCTTGCTGCTCCATATTCATAGTCTTTTCAGATTATTAATTATATGCAAATGTATGCAAATTGTCTCCTATATCATCCATTTTTTAGAAATGGTGAAACAAATGTCTTTTCTGTTTATTGATTTTGGCATCAGAATATATATATACAAAAGCCTACAAATTATTACATAAAAAGTTTCACTGCAATGCATCAGCATATTATTAATTAAAAAGTGAAGGTGAAATAAAATTTGATATAACTTAAGATTGAAGTCCGCATCATCAACATTCAGTAAAGTCTGATAAGATAACAGAGTTATCAGCCAAAATTGATGAGTCATCAGCCAGCTGTGATAAACATACAATTACAAGATCTATAGATGCTGACAGCAAAACTTCTGAGAAAATCACCAAGCTGGATGAAACCATGAAGTGAAGAAGACACCGACCAATGCCAATGCATAACTACATTCTCCAGGGCTAATTTTAGCCAAGGGGAGGGTATGTCATATCTCACTTTGCCTTTAAATAATGAATTAGTCCTAATTGATCTTATCTAGATCAGATTGAACATTCATCATGATAAATCTATGTGTATATAAATAGATAACATATAGTGCATGGCAATAATGGACCAGTAAGTGATAATGCTTACTGAATCTGAATGTTTTGATTAAGGATGGGATCTAGCAATGAAGGGAGGGTCAGAGAACTACTGTCATGTGGCTGAAAGTATATATTTTCAAGAGAACTATTGTCACAAAGATGAAAGAAAAAAAATCATATTCACCATACAGGATTCTGAGAAAACTACTGTCATGAAACTAAAAGACAGAATCTCTATTCTGTAGACAATAGTGGTTAAGCTACATGGTTGGTGAAGTGAGGCAAGTTCAGATTCAGGATTGAAAACTATTAGAAACAAAAATCGACACAAGGCAAGCTGTCATAATACAGCCAGAAGGGTCTCTAAACCTAGTCATGAAGCTGTCTGCCAAGATATAGCTGAAAATAGCAGGAAAACTATAAGGACACGTGCAGGTTTTCTTCCATAGTTCACCTAGAACTAAAAGCTGTACTTATCAGTGATAGCAAACCTAGTATAGTCATTGTAAAATATATTGTACATTTGTTTACATGTTATTAATAAAGATAGTTTGTGTTTATAGATACTGTCACACATAAGCATAATAATGTGCCATGAATTTACGTTAAATTTTACAAATGTCATTGACCATATCCGCCATTTTGCAATTATTATTTTCCATCTCTTAATTAAAGGAGGTTATTTCTTAAAGGTAGGTGGAGGTTATCGCTAGTTGATTAAATTTTTTAAAATGTCTCTCTAGGAGATTTAAAAATGGCTCTTAGAATTATAACATTATAAACATCACATGATCACCCTTTTTTAGGTTTGCTTATAACTGTTACTAAAACAGACAGAACTCTCTATACATATTGCCATTCAGTGCAAGCCAGAGTAATCAATGGATGTCAGAAGGCTTGTGCATAAAATCCTCATCTAGTGCCTACTCATCCAATATCACCAGACTAGTTTCTGGCTAGTGGCCTTCATCAATGAGAAGCCTTGGATCTGAGATCACTACACTTAGATCTTAGGATCTAATGCAACCCTCCAGCAGCCATTTTTCATCTCTACTTTACTACAAAACTATGAGTCTTAAATTGAAAACATTATAATATTTTCAATCCAAGCTTATATAGTCATATAATTATTAAAGAACCAAAGATGCCAAAATGTATAAGTACTGTACCCATCAAAACATGTTGATTCATCTAACATGAGCTGGAACTTAAAAAATTACTTCAAACCCAGTCAAGCCTGAGATTTAGGTCAGGGACCAATCTGGATTCAAACCCACTCCCTAAGCCCAGATCAAAAACCTAATGAATAACATATAATGATGGCACACAAAAACTTAGTCTAAGGTCTGGCCCACTAGCAGAATGGAAGAGACAATGAGATTTATTTACTAACTATATTATAACTTAACTAACATAAGCATACACATGGTTGTATGTGTGGAAGTGAAGAAAAAGGAATTCAAACTATTCAAACAAGGGTTAGACAATAAAAATAGTTTAATATAATGAATTAATTATATACATTAATGTTTGTGTGAATGAGTGGTCTATCAAATGGTAGATAATTATATTGGGATTCACACTAATGATTCTCATATGCTCTTTTCTCAACCAAATAGTATATATACATTAACACACATTTTTGGTGGATATGATATTAATATGCCAATCAATTATTAGGAATATTACATAAGATTGCTATTAAGGCTTTGATTTATGGTTCTGAAACATGGTGACTAATATTATTTCGGGGAGTGTTCCAGGATTCATTACATATATAAGAAAACTATTTTCACACCATTGCGGTCATGAAAATAAATAAAATACATTTGAAAAATTATATTTGATATGATAAAATATTTATTGAAAATTCTTTTAATTAACACTGTCAATAAGAATACTTTATCTCCCCAAGACATATACTCTTAAATACAGAAATAATAAATTATGACAGTGGGATTGTATAATAAGATTGAAATAACATTATTAATTAATAAAATTGGTAATTTTCAGCATTTACATATATTTTTAAGCAGAGCACAATTTTAATATTACAGCACTAACATTAAATCATGAAGCAAAAGAAATAACAAATTAAGAGATGGCGGTACTGACATAATGCCGAAGAAATCAAAATATGGTCAAACTTCTGCACCAAAATGAAATCTAAAAGCCCCTAGTGCTTAGAGAAATGTAGTTAAGTATGGCATGGACATCACTGAAGTGCAGAGGCCTTTTATAGGAAGAAGGCCCTGGGAAGCTCAACTATCTGCAGGACAGAACATAAGGAGAAATCCATGGGTTCGATCTTGTCGCAACCCCCAGATTAGAAACATGTATATATATTCACAAGATAAGTCGAATGCCAGTAACATAGTATGGATAAATGTCACTAATGACATTGAATAGGATTTACTGCTCTAAAATAAATGACCCCTTGGGGTTCTAATGCTATAATTTAGACAAGTAATATGCTATGCTTCTATAATATATGTATAGGGACTTCCTTTAATAAAAAATACATTAAGATTTTACTCCCTCTCCTTTTTTCTGTTTAAAATAATTAAATCACACCTTTGTGGATTTTGATAAATACTAGACTATTTAAACATTTGATATTTTAAGAATATAAAAAATAAAAAAAAAACTAGCAGTTGTGAAGTAACAACTAATAAGTCACCCTTTCAGAATTTAAATAAATAACATTTTAAAAGATTTCAAAGTGTTAATTAGCTTGAGCAATGAATTTACCCCATGTAGAATTACTTCATTCTAATTGGAGTTGAACAAATAACAATTTTTATAATAAACCAACATAAAATGTTGATTTGTAAAAACAATCTGATGAGCATATTAATTAATCATACATTATATTTTAAGGGGATGTTAATAACCTTAATTCATGGAAGTTTACTTAAAAAGAGGAAAGAAAAGACTTTAAAAATTTAGCTCATCAGGCTTGCTTGAGATTGGCATATGAATAATAACTAAAACAGATATATAAAATCAAGTAATAAATACATATAAATAAGTGACCGCACCAAAGTTAAAGAAAGTTAGAGCATATGAGATAGGATTAAATAAAAAAATTATTTGAGAGCAATTTACATTTTACTTATTAGAAAGAGACAAAGTTAAACAAAACATTAGGAGAAATCTTGATAATAGGGTTTGAGATTAGATAGATTAACTTTACTTTCCAGTTGCAACATGAAAATGATTTACCTTGTACATTTCTTAGAGTCCATTTTAAAAAGTCAGCTCTTGCATGGCAGTTCAAAGATCCATTCAAATTCTTAGGTAACAGTAAGTTTCTGATCAGCACTCCAAAATTCTCAGGTTACACTTTTCCTTCATTCTAGGCAGCAGGATGGTGTGACAGCAGAAGATGACCTCCATGTGTCAGGAAAGGTGATGGGCTTTCTACTCGATCATCATTTTAAATTTCAAACCAGCATTGGTTATGCTAACAACACAATTTTCTCAATAGTAGCTAACCTTTTAGTGTTTAAAACTGGACCATTTTATATTCCACTCAGGTATTTGTGGAATGCTTTTAACTTTATTTCTAGCTCAAACTCTAATCTTCGATCTAACAAAATCTTACATTTTCTTTATCTATTGTTCTTGAAGGTGCAATCGTTAGATAATGTTCCAAAAATATATTCAAATCTATTTCCAGATTGGAAGCAGATTTGACAAAAATGTTTATAACAAAAGTAAAATCCATTAGTTTTTATTCCCCATTTTATTTCTAGTAAAACTTTAATTAAAAAAAATCCTTCCCAAGACTAAAACAGTATTATATTTCTACCCTGTAATTATTTTTGGACTATTAACAGTTGCATCTTCCATCTTGGATTTTACAAAATATAGAGTTCGATAAAAAAAAAAAAAATTAAAAAGAAAAAGTTTTATAAATGACATATAATAAAATATTTATAAAATCAATATTTTGTTAGTATGTTTGCCCCTGTATATATCTGAGCAACATCTATGTATTTTAATGTGAAGAAGAAAAAATATTAATAATAATAAAAATATTGAAAAGCTAAAATTTATAATTTTTAGACTCACTTCGCCATGCTTCTCAGAATATATATATATATATACACACACAACTAAAGGAGTGGGATATCAGTTAGTAGTTAGTGAGTGGATATAACTATGAAGCTCAATCTTGGGCTAAGATTGACTGCTTCAGTATTGAACTGAGTTCAGACCTATATGACTACATATGCTTATGAGCTTGGATTGAAAATATTATAGTGTTTTCAATTTAAGCCTCATAGTTTTGTAGTTAAGTAGAGATAAAAGGTGGCTGATAGAGGGTTACATTAGATCCTAAGATCTAGGTGCTGTGCTCTCAGATCAAAGGTTCCTCATTGATGAAGGCCACAATCCAGAAACTAGTCTGGGGATATTGGATGAGTAGGGACTAGATGATGATTTTATGCGCAAGCCTTCTGGCATCCACTGATTACTTTGGCTTACACTGAGTGGCACTGCTGTATGAAGAGTTCTGCCTGTTTTAATTGTAACATATACAACCAGAATATTTTTAAAAAATTCAACTTTAAACTCATATTCTTATTGTGAGAGTATTAATACATTTAACAGCATAATGACATTGAAATGTTTAGAAGAATGTAGAAATTTAAAATACAAAATTGATTGTATTAATGTGAGATCTGAATATTGATCTAATTACGTGTGTATATATAAAAAAGGTAAAACGTGTGTTTTTCTTTTTTCTTTTTTTTTTTAAAAAATGTTATTGATATATATATATTAAACCTTATAGTACCAAATACTAATAGATAATACAGTTAAAACTAAGAATTTATTTCATGTATATTACGTGAATGTTTTTATTTAATAGTGGTTTTTCCGCTTTCTTTTTATTCCCTTCGCCATTCTCTTATTACTTGGTGAACCGCTTCCTTCGTATTACTTTTCATCTGTCAATCATACATTTTTTTTACACGAATAATACAATTATAAAAATAGAAGGTATATAATTATGTCTTACCAACTGTCAGTTTGTCAAAGTAAGAACAGTAATTATTTTATCTTTTCATATTATTGATATTTAATATGGTCTTAAACAATTAAGGAAGGTTTTGTTTTTATATATATATTGCAACCTTATATAGCGGAAACAATTGAGTTAATGTATATTAATATTTACTTTATTTATAAGCGCTAAATATTTACGTGGAAATGAAATAAAATTAATGTAATGATAACTTTCTTGAAGGTCATGCGATTGCAGGTTGAATTTTAATCTAAAAATTTATAGTCCGTCAATCAGCTACTGAGCTAACGTGTGCACTACGATAAATTATCATTTAATATCGATTCGCTATGCTTAAATAATATTTATATAGATACATTTAACGTATTCATTATTAAGATTATATTACGGTATTTCTCAACATTTGCACCCATGCTTGGAATTAAAAGCTAGTCGGACTTGTAAAACAATATGAATTTTCATATGCACAGTGGAATCTAATTACTGAATATTTTTGTTTGCTAGTATATATCGGCCTTGGAGAACCAAGTGGGTTCAATCGTCCTGCATCGTTCGATACAATTGTAGAACCCGAGGACCATGCACCTATTCCTGTAATACTTCCAACATATACTATTTAAATATTATTATTAACAAGATATTACATTGAGTTTACATCTTTTTACTTAATGCAAACTAGTTAATTGTGCAATAAATTAAAATATTACACTTTAATATGAAGGTGTCAAATCTTTCTATATCCACAACTCTGATCCACTCTCATCCAGGTAAATAACTTTGCGATTATTACCTATTATTTATAAAGCTAAAAATTATCCTATTATTTTAATCCAAGATATATCCTTTAAACTTTAATTAAAAAGTAATATATGTACTAACACTATCATTCTTCCTTTTTCATGTCCAATATCTTAAATATATCTATAACTTTCTAAACAGATATATTTTAATCATAAAAATAGAGATGTAAATTACTTTCCTCGTGTATATTTTTATTCGTGATTAAATTATATGTAGTGAAATATAAAGTTAGGTGTATATTTAAAATAAGGTTAGAGATATATTTAAAAAATTTACATCACTGCAAATTCATCATCATCATCATCATCAACCATTATCAATCCACTACAGGATGAAGGTCTCTCCAAGTTTAATCCATCCTCTCTGATCTTTAGCTTCTCTTCTCCACATCACCCCTGCACACTTTCTTATTTCATCCATCCATCTCACATGTGGTCTCTTTCTGGGTCTTTTACAATCTCTTAGAATCCAGTTTAAAATTTCAATTGTCCATCTATTATCATCACTTCTAGCAATATGTCCAGCCCAACTCCACTTCAATCTTTTCATTTTTTCAATGAGATCAGTAACACCTGTTTGTTCTCTTACCAATACATTGCATTTTCGATCTCTTTTTGTTACTCCCAACATACATCTTTCCATACTTCTTTGAATGGTCTGAAGTCTCTGTATTGCTCTTCTATTAAGTGTCCAAGTCTCAGATCCATAAGTAAGAACTGGTAAAACACATTTTTTTTAAAAACCTCCCTTTTCAAACACATAGGCATATTTCCTTTTAGTATCAAGTTATTTCTACCAAAAGCACTCCAACCAAGTTTAATTCTATGATTAATTTCCTCCATTATGTTTCCATCTCTATTAATAATCTGACCAAGGTATTTTTAACTGTTAACTTCTTCTAATTCATCATAATCAATCTTTATTTTCATATTTTGAGCAAATCTATTAATCATTACTTTAGTCTTTTTAACATTTATCTTTAGTCCTACTTTCATCTGATAACCCCTGCAACATTTCCTGCAGCTCTGAAGCACTATTTGTAAAAACAACTACATCATCTGCAAAATCTAAATGAGTTACATCACTGCAAATTATTAACCTGTATTCATTGGGTTCTTATATTTAATATAGGGGATTTGAACACAGACATTTATCTAATAATTGTATTATATGCTGAACCAGCACTTATCATCTGTTCCAGATCATCATCTCCCATATATATATAATCAGTGCTCAGTTTATATTAAGATAACAAATCTTTATGGGTGGGAGATGATGATCTGGACCAATTGATAAGTGCTGGTTCAGCAAGAAATATATATATATATATATATATATATATATATATATATATGGAGATTAATATATATATATATATATATATATATATATATATATATATATTGGAGATTAATTATCTTTTTCATATGTGTGTAATTATGTACATGTGTATTGGTTGTATGAAATAGAGTGGATAGCTGAAGAGAGCTTGAAAGTCGTTCAAACCCCTACATTACATCTAAACTTTAAGTATATAAATTAAACTAGTATTTAAATATTAAATTTTATATTATATAGTTATAGATAATAATAAAATAATTTACTTCTTATAATCAAGAAACAAAAATTTCACAAACACTGTTTTAAAATGTCAAATTTTTTATTTACCTTGCTATATTGCTTTATTGAATTATAAATACAATACAAAACATATAAAAAGTTGTGGCATTTAAAACATGCTAAAGATCACTATATATATATGAAAAACAAAAAAGCAAGTTAAACTTGCTAACGCTTGTATTTATGATCAATAGATGGTGTTTTACCAAAAACACCATCAAAGCGTGTTTACATAAACGTCAGAGTAAGCATTCACTACCTCTTTCATTAGTTCCACTCTCGGATCATGATTTCAAGCTGATTTGCTTCACTGATGATAGAAAATCAGCTTGAAATCATGATCTGAGGGTGGAACTAATGAAAGAGGTAGTGAATGCTTAGTCTGACATTTATGTAAACAAACACGCTTTGACGGTGTTTTTGGAAAAACGCCATCTATTGATCATATATATATATATAATTTTTGAGCCTTAACAGAAGAAAAATAATTCTTATGATAGACGATTTAAAGATAGTAATGCGTTTTTATTACTTTGTCATGGAATATCAGTGATTATTAGGTGTGCATAGAAAGGAATGATTACAAACACAAGATAAAGAAGGCTTGGCATATTACCAATAATGCTAACTTTATAAATAAAAAGGAACCCTGTTTCTCCCTCTCTAAAAAGTGAACCATAACTCATCTGTATATATTTACATAAAATTTATATCATATTACCCACAATCCTCTCATTCACTAGTCATTGCTATGAATATGATTTCAAGATTAAGATATCCAAAACTGCTCAGCATAAGATAATAAAATAAAGTTCCATTCCCAACACTCATAATTTAATTACAATTGTATATAAAAAAGTGCATATAGAATTAAAAACAATAAATATAAAAATTCAAATATAATTTAAATTGTCCAATTTTCAAACTTTAAATTACTCATTTTCTTTATAAAGTATATATTAGATTTTAAAAAAATAGCCAAAATTACTTCACTTTAACTATAATTTATTTACATAATTAAATAATATTTACTAAGGCTGTAACCTCAAGATACTAAGGCTGTAACCTCAAGAATATGCACGTAAAAATGCAATAGTAGCGATCTCTACAGGTCTTAACCACAAGCTTACGTTTTGGAAGAAAACTAATTTTTATTTCTTTTGAAAATCATTTTAAATGTCTATTTCTAATTATCACAAGGCATGAATTATTCTACAGCTCTTTCTTCTAATAGTCATCACTGAAAATACAATAAATTAAAATATACACTCAATCATATATTACAAAAATTTATCAGAAAAAGAATGGCACTATAAGTTCAATTATAGTCTTTCCCAAATGCCTGCTTTGCAGAAATAAGTATAACATTTATACTATATGTGTTATGGTGCACAAGGTGCACTTGTCTTTGCAATAGTAATGCAAGAAATGTTAACACATTTAAGAACCAATTAGAGACAGTAAAACAAAGAGATAAAAAAATCACCCCATCAGATATTTTCATATCATTTGTTCATCAGTGTTCTATTCTCTAGTGAGATATATTTTCTGTTTTCTAATTTATTGTAATTGTTTTTAATAATAGTTTAACTCACTGAATTCGATTAAAAGTATTTATTATGGTATTCTTTGATTAGTTTTGTATTAATTTTTTTAAAATTTAAACTGAAATATCTGTATCTGCATAATTTTTTCTCCCTTTAAACTAAAATATCTGTACATATAATTTTCTTTAAATAAAGTTCCTTCTAAAACTAAATACAAACTTATTATTTTCTGTTTTATATAATCACAATCGACTAAATATAAATTTAAAAAATTTAAATCCATATTTCATCTTTATAATGCTTTATTTTTTAACATACTAAAGATTAATTTTCACTCAGTATATTTTTATATTTTCTTCAGTTTCATTTTTAATTTTTATAATTTTAGATAAATTTTGTAAAAATTATATATTGAAATAATGAAAATAATCTTATAAAGAAAATATCACTTTTGCAAATAAAAAAGTTAAAAAAACAAAAAAATAAAAGATTTAATCTCGTTCTAAAAATATATATTTAACAAAAAAAAATATTATTACCAAATCTTTATGCTTTAAGTAAATTTTATTAACCTATATGTTCAAATAATAAAATTAATTTTAAATACAAAAAAAAGCAATCTTCCAATTTGAAAATATTAAAAACTGCAAACTTATGAAAAACATTTTCCGTCTGATGTCTCAAAAGTTTTCAGCAGATGAAATTTATTTTAAAAATTAAATATATTAAAAAAGAATCATTAAAAACCAGTCAACACTTAGAAAATCCCAATATCAATAATAATCAACAATTTCAAACTGTTGTCAAGGCAACTTTCATGACAACAGTTTGTTAGTGATATTGGGATTGTCTAAGTGTTGACTGGTTTTTAATAATTATTTATAAACACATTTAGCTTTGAGCATTATTACACTTATTAAAAAAGAAGTACTATGTATGTAAATATACATTTTTTAAAAAGTAAATATTTATAAATTTATTTAAAAAGTAAGAAACCCAAATACATTTATTTTTCTATCAATATTGAGATTAACAATGGTTTGTGTTGTGCAAATATAAAAATTTTGTATTTTATTATGAATATAGAATTTTAATTTCTTCCTACTTGATTACTGATTGCAGATGACATTATGTATAAATGGATCTAAAATCTTAATCTAATAAGTAGCTTCCAGCCATAAAAATTTTTTGAAAATTAAATTGTCATAAAAAATTTTACTTGCATTATATATTTAAATGTTCTGCACACATATTATTATTAGATATCTTTATATGTTCTGAATATTGAAGTGTTTTTGTAGCACATTTTCTGGTAGCTTTTTTTTTTAACCAGAAAGTCTATGATTATATTAATGTAGGTTTCATTTTCTAGCACAGTTCTCTCTAAATCCATATGCAGTTTGTCTATTAGTATCAGTGCAAATTAACTGCACTCATTCATTGATAGTTATCAGTTTTAATTGTTATATATACACTATGGTATTAAAATAGTTCAATTCTGTGCATAGTTAATCTATCCGTAGTAGAACAGGCATCAGCCTGTAAAATAAGACTCCATATTAGGTATTGATAAGTTACTCTTTTGTTCTGTATATTGCATGGCTGACAAATAGTCAACTAATGTACAGTGTGTAGTTTTTAAGCAATCATTTTGTGAAAGATATAAATATAATATCTTAGCAAAAGGGAATATACTGAAAAATATTGACTGCAGGGTAAAAAAAATTATGTTGGTAAAATCTATTAAAATAGGCAAAACTCTCCAAACAGTAGTGCCACTCAGTGCAAACCAGAGTAATAAATGGATGCCAGAAGGCTTGTGCATAAAATCCCTATTTAGTGCCTACTCATCCACTATCCCTAGACTAGTTTCTAGCTTGTGGCTTTCATCCCTGAGAGCCTTGGATCTGAAAGCACTGCACCCAGGCTCCTCGCTGACAAAAGTCACAAGCTAGAAACTAGTCTGGGATTATTGGATGAGTAGGCACTAGATAGGGATTTTATGCACGAGCCTTCTGGCATCCATTGATTACTCTGGTTGGCACAGGGTGGCACTACTGTATGGAGAGATTTGGCTGTTTTAATAAGAGTTACGAGCAAGCAAAAGAAATGGTGATCATGTGATGCTTTGTGGTTTGGTATAAACTAGATGTACTATTAAAGCCATCCCAAGAATATTGATGACATCCATTCAATTAACCTACATTTCTATCTTAATCAAATTTTAGATGACTGATTAATTAAATTCTGACTTGACTTAAAAAAAGTAAATGCTAAATTTTTTTTGAAGTCTGATAAAATATTCTCTTTGAACTATTTTTAATATGGTCACCAATATTTTTTGACCAAAAATCATGTTTTCCAATGTTCAGAAATAATATGACCACTAAGTATGTTGTTTTTAAAAAAACATATCTGAGCTTTCTGCCTTACTTTACAAATCCTTAATTACTTTTGGCTTTCATGAACAGTACATTGTTTTTAACCTATTATTTCATTGTACTGAAAGTTTTTATATAAGTAAATAGAGGTATTTGAACTTAGGATTTTTCAGTCTAAATTCATTCTTCACTCTATTTTAAACAACTGACACACATTGCTAATACATGCAAAAAAGGTAGATGATCCCCAATAATATGTGTTATATGCATAACCACACTAATCAGTTGGGGCAGATTATAATCTCCCACACGTATATACAATCAGTGCTCAGCTTATATCAAGATAGCACTTTTTTAAACTTTAATGAAAAGGCTTGAATCTTGTCACCCAACTATTCACCTGTTCATTTCATTAAAAAACCAAAGATGGAACCCTCAAAGCAATTGGTGGGGTTGATATTGTAGTCATACCCATGCAGACATTACATTAATCTACCCTCTCATATTATTGTATCATTACATATCCATATATGAAGAGTTAGTTTGATGTAATCCTTACATGGTTATGACTATAATATCAAATCCACCAAGTGCTTTGAGCATTCTATCATTGCTTTTTTAATGAAATGGATTGGAAGGGTGAGAAGATTAAAGCCTGTCCATTAAAGTTTAAAGAGTTGCTACCTTAATATGAACTGAGCACTGATTGTATATACATGTGAGAGATTATGATCTGGCCCAACTGATGAGTGCTCATTCTGCACAAAATACATATTTGGAGATCATCTATATTTTTGCATGTATGTAGTCATGGGAGCTAGTAATTTGAAATGATGTGGGGGATGAATATGGACTGAAAAATCCTAGGTTCAAATATATTGTTTTATAAATATTTTTAAATTGAAGACATTTGTATTTATATCAGAACTTTGACAACTTTGGATCATAAAATATTATTTACACCATTATTTAAATTATCTTAAAGATTTATCATTGAAAATTATATTACTTAACGGTGTGCATTCACAAAGATCAATTTCCTTAGCTCCATAAAATACACATCCCAAAATTACAGACCTTCTACAAATATTAAAAATAAAAATTATTTTAATTCTCAGCATGAGTAATTCCATAAATTGCTTCCACCACTCTTTCATGATTTTATTTACACTTTTCAAAGAGTTATAAATAACAAAATAAACAAGCAGTGAAAATTATTTAATGCTATATAAATATTTGGGAATATATGCCTTATAAATACATGAATATTTATTTTAAACTACTAAACATCACATGATCACCATTTCTTATGCTTGCTCATAACTGTTATTAAAACAGGCAAAACTCTCCATACAGTAGTGCCACTCAGTGCAGGCTAGAGTAATCAATGGATGGCAGAAGACTTGTGCATGAAATCCCTATCCAGTGCCTACTCATCCAATATCTCCAAAGTAGTTTCTAGCTTGCGGCTTTCATCAGTGAGGAGCCTTGGATCTGAGAGCACTGTACCTAGATCTTAGAATCTAATGCAGCTCTCTAGCACCCATCTTTTACCTTTTTAGTTAATTATAAGTCTTTGAAGTAAAAAAAACAATATTTTTAATTCAATCTCGATCACTTAATATAGTTAACTAAAAAGATAAAAGATGGCTGCTGACGGTTGCGTAACATCCTAAGGTCTATGTGCAGCACTCTCAGTTTCAAGGTTCCTCACTGATGAAAGCCACAAGCTAGAAACTCATATGGGGATATAGGATAAGTAAGCACTAGATGGGGATTTTATGTACAAACCTTCTGGCATCCATTGATTGCTCTGGCTTGTACTGAGTGGGATTTGTGTAAGCATAAGAATGGTGATCATGTAATATAAAATTTGTAGTGGTGATGTGGTTCAATTCACAACCATTAAAAGGAATTGAATATATATTAATAAAAATATATCAAATGATATTTTATTAAAAATAAAAACAAAGGACGATAAAAAAAAATTCTATACATTAAGAAAATACAACCAAAACTAAATAATGATTCTGGAATAAAATTATTTATGGTTAATTATATATATATTGAAACAGTCAGATCTGTATATCCTTCTATTTCACCTACTATATGCTACAGTAGTATTTATTTATGTATACCTATACCCAAATCTTCGTATATTGTGCTAATATCATGCTAATTTTAAACCTAAATATACTAGTTGTGTATGTGTGCACATATTTAGCATACAATATAGAAAATGTATGTATTTATGTAAAAATCAGTAAATACACATGTATATATTTTTAGTAGCTAAATAAATGGAAAAATGCTAGATATGTGTAACAAGAAACTACATATATGCAGGAAGAATAGTGATATAAGATTAAAACATTAAACATTGAGAGTATTTAATCTAAAATTAATATTTGAAATTATAATATTACTGCATTTAATGTTAAATTATATAATTGCATTCCATATAATAAAATGTTTTTCCATCTTTAGATTTGTTTTTCTAAAAAGGGATTATTTCATAAAATTAATCTTTCTTACTGTATTCTGACCTATTTAAAATTTTAAGAGTAAAAATAGATTTTAAAACCAAGTATGAATAAATTAACCTGGTCAATATTGGGAAAACCTACTTGTAAAAAAAATCAATAACAGTGGGGATCCATGATTTTCAAGAATACAGTGAAATAATTAGAAAAGCAGATCTGAAACTACTAAGACAGGGGAGAGGGGTGAGATAGTATATAAGCTCAGTGCAACCATCTTTGAGACATTCGGATACTCAGTCAATTCATTCAGACACTCTATTTTTTAAATTTAAAGTATTTTGTAAAAATGATGATGATGATGTGGTAGAAGGCAATTCCCTTGCTTTTTGGACTCAATAATAGTCTACAAGATGCAGAGAAGGATGAACTAGAAGCTGATGCCACCTAAAGAAACCCTCAAGATGAAACCAACTTGCCACAGCAGAGAAAAGATAGTGGTAACAAATCTCCATCCATCTAAAGTTAACTTTTAAACTCACTTTGTAATTCCTAAAAGCTAGCTAAATTTATTATTTATGGCCAATAATTTAATGTATTCTAAACTTCCAAGTTAGATGTAACTTTTATTTTCTTTCATTTAATTCCTAAATCTTGCCTGATTTATTTCTGATGAATTTAGTTTTAATTCATTTATTTTATTCTAATTTATTAAAACTGATTTAGTTTTAACTTGCTTTAATTGATTGATTCTAATTGATCAATTCTAAATGATTTATTTTAAATGATAATTATATTTCCAACGTAATTTACATATTTAACCTAAAAATAATATTTGCTTTTATTAATAATATTCATAAATGAACTAAAGTTATATCAAGCAGAATCAATCTAATTTAAGCTAATTGTGTTTCCATTCTCTTTTAAACTAAGCAAATAAAGCCAAAATTCAGATTTCACTTACTTGAAATCTTATTTTTAAATTTATGTTTTATTTAAATCTATGCCAACTTTATTTTATTTTCAATTATGTATTTGTTTATGCTATGTTGTTCAGAATGGAGTTTTTACTTTTAGTTAAATCATTAGTGAGAAGTGATTAGATATTCTCATGCACTTATATGTAATTTCGCATTTATTAATGCACAAACAAAACTTCCTTCTGAAATGGATAAAATAAGTCGTATTTAAGAGATATAATTAAAAGCTTATAAATGCTTTAAGATAGATTTGCTTTAAATGAAATATTTAATTAATATTTAGCTGAAGTGATGAAATACAGCATAAAGCTAGAACTTAGCATTATAAATATCAAAAGATGCTGTCATCCTCCCTAGAATTATAAATACCTATATAGATAGTTTAACAAATTAGATTCATAAGCCTTCCTTAATAGCATAGTTATATATGCTATATAATAAACTGATCTACATAGTTTCATGGAAGAAAACTATTGTTTAGCATCCTATTTTTATTATATAATGATATAGTCAGCAGGGTGAAAGTGTTCTTAAGAAATGCTTAGGCATACATACTTGTTGCTGTATCATTCTAATGAGCGTATGTTTTAAGGGCTACCCCATTACTCTTAGTTTGGACAACTATCTTCTTCAAATGGGCATAGGTTAAGGGCCATCCCATTCTGCATATTTAGAACTGGAGCATGAGGATCCAGAGAATTAAACTAGTTGTTCAATCATCTGGACTAAAAGGTCTCTATTTCATAGCAATGGGTACGGTGTTAAGGGAACCGGTACTAAGTACCAATCCCGTGAAAAAGCACACATTCGAAACACACAGATTAAGATTGTATATTTTCTATACGCCTTGGTATCTGAAGTCTGACTGTCAATCATCAGTTCATCCTGCCATATAATTGCATATTTTAGCTTTGATCTGAAACAAAATCAAATTTCATAGGCATATAAGCTATATAGAGAATATATTAAATAATATGCGTCTAATGAAATATTCTTTATAAATGATAATCACTTCTGCTAGCTCTAAAGCAAATCTAAATCCAAATATATAGCATGAACTAGGCATAGATCAATATGAGCAAATTAAACTGAATTTTAACATAGTAATAAGTCTCATGAAAATATAACTTAAAATATGGCAAATCTTCATCACCTATGAATGATACACATATATGACAAATAAAGTAAATTAAATAATTTGTAACCAGAAAACTAATATCACTTGCGAGTGATTTGAAATGTCATATCTATATATAAAACAAACTGCTTGTACCTGTAAAATCATCACTTGTGTGTGAACCAAAATCCCAAATATTAATACATTGTAATTTCTAAAATCATCACCTGTGTGTGAACTAAAGTGCCAAATATTAATACATTGTAATCCCTAAAATCATCAGCTGCAAGTGAGACAATCCATAGAATCCCATTGTAATTATTATTTTGTTTATTAATTTTATTATTTATAATTTGGCTTTTCATTAAATTAATTTAAATTTTAACTTCAGCTTAGTGTATCAATTTTGCTCATTATTGTTATTGAATCATTAATATCATCATCATTATTAAATCACCATTAATTAGTTAATTATTAGTTATTAAGAACCACATTCCATATTTGATAATTATACTCACGCCTACACCTATATATAGCTATACTGTTAAATATGCCAGTTTCCTATAGTCTCATGTTTTACCGATGTGTTACTGCCTGCACGCGATTAAGGAAAATATTGCTGTGACCTCATATATGTCATTTGTAAGGTAGTAAATCTTTGAGTGGTAGTAAAGGAACTGAGGTGAGATTGGACACGGGGTCTCAACAACCTCATTTCGATCAGCTTTGGGATGATTTACTAAAACTCTGGATTTTGTTGTGCAAATGTACAAATTTGACTGTTACAATATCAAATGTTTAAAGGCTATATGGGTCCATTCGATTCTTGATCCTTGATAAGCTTGAAAAGTGTTATTTATTTGTAGTCTGAGGAAGAGGGCTTTGCCTTCTTAATGGCAAATACATTAAACTATAAAAAGTTTATGTTTACAATTATTAATTTCTGCTTGATTATTAAAAGAATGTTATTTAAAATTAGATTTTGTCTACATCTTCTAATTGATTATTCATTTAATAATTATTAATACCATATTTTTATTTGGCTGATATATTAATTTCATTCTGAATTTCCACCCATCAAAAACTTAAAGAATAGATAGATCCATTCTATTATTGGACTTTGCTGAACATATAGTGATATATATTTATAGCCTGAGGGAGTTATTTCCTCATAATTAATATATGTAGTGTGTATAGATATGTAAGAGATGGATATGTAAACTTTTAAGCATCACATGATCACCATCTCTTATACAAGCACAGAATTGTTTATAAACAAGGCAAAACTCTCCATACAGTAGTGCCACCCTGTGCCAACCAGAGTAATCAATGGATGCCAGAAGGTTTGTGCATAAAATTCCTATCCAATGACTATTCATCCAATATCCCCAGACTAGTTTCTGGCTTGTGGCCTTCATCAGTGAGTAGCTTTGGATCTGAGAGTGCTGTACCTAGATCTTAGGATCTAATGCAACCCTCCAGCAACCACCTTTTATCTCTAATTAACTATAAAACTATGAGAATGAAATTGAAAACACACAAATATTTTCAATCTAAGCTCAATAGCTTATATAGTCATATGGGTCTGAACTCAGTTCGGCACTCATACATTTGTGTCTTTGGCTCTTTAACAACCATAGCCACCCCTATCCTATTAGGCAGGATTGGTGTTAAACCATTAAGCATCACATGATCATCATCTCTTATACTAGCACATAATTGTTTATAAACAAGGCAAAACTCTCCATACAGTAGTTAAGTAGAGATAAAAGGTGGTTGCTGGAGGGTTGCATTAGATCCTAAGATCTAGGTGCAGTGCTCTCAGATCCAAAGCTCCTCACTGACGAAGGCCACAAGCCAGAAACTAGTCTGTGGATATTGGATGAGTAGGCATTGAATAGGGATTTTATGCACAAGCCTTCTGGCATCCATTGATTACTCTGGTTGGCACAGGGTGGCACTACTGTATGGAGAGTTTTGCCTTGTTTATATGGAAACTTAATAAATAAAAAATAAATATATAAATATTGGTGATAAAATTCTAAAATAGAGTTGCTACTAAATATATAATAAACTAAAATTAATAAAAATCTTCAAAAACATTCCAGTAGAGAGAGGCATAACAAAGTTTAATTTTTTTTTTAATTACTGCACTTTGAAAGGAAATTATTTAAGAGTTATTCAAAATATATAATTATTTGTATATATTTTTAAATTTTAAATGATATTATAGACGATAAAAACAATCAAAATAGTTTAATATAATAACTTTGCACATACATATTAAATGTTTTGGTATTTTTACCTTTTTGATTTCATGATCATTAGGGAATTACTCATGTACATATGCACTGTATAGATTTAAACACTTGTAAGATGAATCCATCTTAACTTTATTACCTTAACATTTATGCATAGGAAAATCTTAAGCATTTAGAAATGAGAGCATAAGATCTCAATTAGTCACTTTTACTTCCATTCACTATATCTTAATAATTGATGAAAGTGAATTTTTACAATTTACTGCATATCAGTATTAGATGTAATAATAAACATATATTATAAGTTATTTATCTATCTAGCACTGTGTTTCTAATTTGTAACAGTCATTTTTAAATGCTTATGATTTGCCTATACATATATGCTTATGTAAAAGTGTTAGGATGTATTTATCTTATTTTTTCAAAAGACTTTATCTTTTGATTAAAAAGAAGAGTATTCCTGAAGTGTTTAAGTCTATGCAGCACATCTATAGAGTGATCCCTAATAATTGTTATAAATTAAAAACACCCAGCACTAGATAAGTAACTTATTATATATGTATTTCAATTTTAATTTTATAGAAGTTTGTATATGTAAGAGTTGTGGTTATATCGTAGTATGACTGGATGTAATATTTCTGGTCATTTAAGAATAACATATAGCTCTGAATATAAATATATTTGTTAAATGTATTTATACTACAAATATATAAGAACAAATGCTAAAAAGACAGGTGGTACCATCTGTTATTTAAGTTTATTTGTGTGTGTCAAGCATTAGCGGCCGAGTGGTCAACACAGCTGCCTTACAAGCAGTTGTTCTGGGTTTGGTGGTTCGCTTCCCAGCCGATGCTTTGACAAATGAAAAAAAAGAGTTTATTTGTGTTACATAACTTTTTGGAAGCTTCAGTTACTTCTTGTTCAATTACATATAAACTTGGTTATTTATTATTTACAAATAAAAATATATATGTAGAATTTTATACACGGTACCTACAACATTTAGCTATGGTGGTTTGACTTTGTTACAATTGGAAAATTATGCAAGACTGGCTGTTGAGGAAAGATGCTGTGATCTCCCTTTAAGACCTTGACATTTCCACATTATGGGTGGCTTGCCTTGTAAGCAGTTATGATGATGACTATAGTTAGCCATCCTATTCTAGAATTGAGCATGCATCGTTGCTTTCTTTAATGTTGTGAACAATATAATATTGCCATTAAACCTGATAATTGTCTGCCTATCTAAATGTGGTTGCCTCTTTTATATTGAGATTTCTATTCTTACTGGAAATGAATGGGTTTACTGACATAGCTTTCCAATTTGCCCATGTTGTGTGGTTGGCTATTTATTTATTTTTTATCATTATCCCATTAGTTAGTTCTATTGTAAGTTGAATCCATTTCTGATAATCTTGTAAAAAGGACAAGGTGTTTATTTTAGGATAAACTTCTGCTGAATTAGGATGAGTTCACAACCGTAACTGTACAATATTAAAATTCCTATCTAGTGTCTATTCATCCAATATCCCCAGACTTATTTCTAGCTTATGGCTTTTATCAGTGAGCAGCCTTGAATTTGGGAGCCCTGCATTCATAGATTATAAAGGCTTGCAGTTGGTGGCACTACTGTATGGAAAGTTTGCTATTGTTATTATCAGCCTGTGTAAGCATATGAAATGGCGATCATGTGATGTTTTGGTTTAATACCTATCCTGCCTATAGGATAATGGTGACTCTAGGCTTTGAAAAACTAAAGACACCAAAATGTATTTATGCTGAACTTAGTTCAGATCTATATCATTATACAAGCAAATAAGACATACACAGGCAAAACTCTCAATACAGTAGCATCACTTAGTGCACACCAGAGTAATCAATGGATGCAGGAATAGATGCTACTGTAGAGAGATATTTGCCTTTGAGTACCAGTTTGTACAAGTATAAAGAATGGTGATTATGTGATGTTTATAAGCAAATGAGCTTGGATTGAAAACAATATTGTGTTTTTATATTGGGCTCCTCGATTTATAGTTAACCAAATAGGTAAAAGGTGGCTGCTGAAGGCTTGCAGTAGATTCTAAGATCTAGGTGCAGCGCTATCAAATCTAAGGCTCCTCACTGAAGAAAACCACAAGCTAGAAATTAGTCTGAGGATATTGGATGAGTAGGCACTAGATAGGGATTTTATACACCAGCCTTCCTGCAGCCACAGATTATAGACTTGCACTTGGTGGCACTACTGTATGAAGTTTGCTATTGTTAATAACAGCCTGTTACACATATGAAATGGTGATCATGTAATGTTTTGATAATTTTAGATCTTCTATAAATGTTTTGTACCATTTCTTTATTTAAATGCTGTAATATAAGTATTAAATATTAATCTGATAAATCATTTAGACACCAGGAACATTTGATGAAATATGTTCTATTTCTTAAAAAAGTTTAAAGCTGATTGATCGAATAATTATGGGAATGGTGCTTGAAGGCATCACATTTATAACATATTTAGTATCAAATTGAAACCATTATTGAGAATACCTTGATCAATACTATAGCATTTAATAAATTAAAAATGTATTTTGATTGCAATTCAGATGATACAGAGTTTAAAGGCTTTAATAAATAGACAATAATTTCTTGAGTCAGTAAAACCATGATCGTTTCAACTTGGTTAATTACATGATCTACACATATTCAAATATTGAAGTATAAGCCCTAACTCTCAGACAAAACAAAAATAGCTCTTATATAAGCAGGCCTTAATTAATATTTAAATAAGGCATATGTAGATGCACATGGATAAGATTTTTTACTATATTGAATTTGTTCTGCCAAAGAATGTAGTATTTATATCTTGCTAAAGATAAAAAGAGCTTAGAACTTTGTCAAAAATGTAGCTATAATATAATTTTTATTCCTAATGTGTTTATTGAAATACCCAGGAATATTTTTAGTGATGTATAGGAATTAGATGAAATTTTTTACACAATCTTTAGTCAGAAGATCCTGGTGCATTTGGTTGAGTTTTTAATCTAAATACAACTTGAAATTCTCTCAAGATGAGTGTATAGGGCAAACCTTGCCAAAACAGGTTTGTGTTATCGACTCAATGGTTTATGATATTCATCATCATCATTATCAACCATGATCAATCCACTGCAGGATGAAGGTCTCTCCAAGTTCAATCCATCTTTTCCAATCTTTAGCTTCTCTTCTCCACATGATCCCTGCACACTTATCTCATCCATTCATCTCATATGCAGTCTCTTTCTGAGGCTTTTACAATCTCTTGGGATTACCATGATAAAAAGGCAAGAAAATTGCCATGGAAAAACCACAACCCTAACAGTCTTTGAAATTCTGTTGCAGTTTTCAAAAAAAATATTTTCTTATTGCTGTATTGTTCGATATTGCTTTACTAAATATATCAAGTTAATATTTCTTAAAAAATAATTTATTGGTTCTGTTATGCCCATATGTATGGCTATATACATTAAGACACAATGTTTTTAAGTTATCAGAATAGCGAATAGTCTGCAACAACTCTATCTTACAGTTCACTAATGTTCAATTCCCTCGATGTTCATTCAGGCTGGCTGCTAAAAAAACGGTTCACAATGGGATAGGTTTATGCATATCTTAGCCCCAGTCCAGTTTAGCTGTATTTGAACGCTTCGTAGTAAAGCACTGTGACTGATCTTAAGCTCCTTACAGCTTCTGTCTCTACAATAGTCTACCAGTAACTCCACTTGAAAACCGCTGGAAACTCAACTCTTTATTCAGCTGCAATCCAGACAGTTTCCTCAGGCTACAGTCTCCCCATCTCTGTGGGCTCTTTAAGCTGTACCCGTGGACTACATTTCCACTGAGTGCTGTACATTAACCGACGAGATATCTCCTACTGGAATTGAAACAGACATCTACTGGAGATGCACTCAAATACTGCCCTTCATGTAGTTGTTAACAGTCTTTTTATAGCTTTCTGATAACTGCAACAATTAATCACATTGTCCAATAAGGTAATGTCTTTTATCTAGAAATATTTGCAATCAGCAAATATCTCTTGGAACTATCGTCTGCTATTACGTTAATGTGGTAATTAAATTCCTCAGTTATCAGTGCGCGATCTAAAAACAACCTCTCGAATAAATATTAGTTTTTCTGGAATGCACAAACTTGCATTCAATTTTTACAAAATACAACAGGTTCTATCTCAAGTACAACTATCTTATTTGATTCATGTATAATCTCATCCCTCAAATCAATAAGCTAGGGATAGATTTGCTATCCTAAAATTGCAGCTTTTTTTCTAGGAAGATAACGAAAATTGGAGGGGGGTGTAGGGTTCAGGTTATTTTATAATAATATTGTAAATACACATAAGTTAGTTAGGGAACAAAAGAGGAATATTTTTAATATTTATTTTAAACAAAAAATAATATCACCAATTACAGATCAATTAACGTTTTAGAACATAACTGGTTATTAAAGAATTATGCATTCCATTTGCATGTAAACTGAGGGTACAACTTATAACTTCAGTGCTCTTATCTCTTTTTGAATTATAATTTTCACTATGTAGTTGTTATGACTCAAATTACCTTCAGGAAATGGTCTTATCAAGATGCAGTCTTATCTTGATTGAAAATAGTATTCATCATTACAAATTAATGAATAACTCACTAAAAAACCAGTCAACTCTTAGATAAACCCAATATCAATATCAATCAACAATTTCAAACTGTTGTCAAGGCAACCTACTTTTAACAATAAAGGTGGAATCCCAATATACTTATATAGATGCTAAAGATATATGTATATAAACAAAAAAAAGACTTATAAATCCAAGAAATACTATTATATTTCAACCAGAGGACTGGTTTTCATCAGAAAGAAAAAAAATACACAGTAAAATGGCGATAATCCAAAATTACAGATTTGATAAAAGATTATAAAAGATTATACATTTAACAAACCCTCCCTGATTGGTCAAAAATCTAACACAGAATATCTACCCAATCAATGACAGAATTCAAACAAACAAAAAAAACTACATTTCCTCCTAATCAAGCATAAATTCTATTTAAATTGAAATAAAAATAAATAAACATCCAAAATTAAAATATACATATGTGCATACATACAAAAATTAGACTATGCTCACATACAAAAAATAGCTGTGCTCACAGTAATATTCATTAAAAACTAAAATACTTATACATTTTAATCAAAAATTATAGTTAGTGCAAAGTACAATAATTTATAATAATTAATTATTTATCTATATACCAATTAAACACAGATATTAAACATCCATATAACCAATCTTTACATAAAAAAATCTCATATAAGAAAATTTTCACATAAAAAACTCACATATAAAAATCCTTTAGGAGACCAGGTAACCCAGAGATGTAATAGTTCCAATGTTTAAATTCAATCCATGTGGTTCTAAAGTCTTGAATTTAAAAATAAAAAACTCTCCTTTTGTTTCCTCTCCCTTGTAGAAGAAAAACCTTCC
Organism: Epiperipatus broadwayi; assembly: GCA_028023455.1. NCBI lineage: Eukaryota > Metazoa > Onychophora > Udeonychophora > Euonychophora > Peripatidae > Epiperipatus > Epiperipatus broadwayi. The sequence goes on along the minus strand of JAQFVV010012405.1, from coordinate 15,709,275 downwards.
TGAAGAATTACTACTCTTAAATCATCAATTGAATGATTCGGTAAATTAAAATGTTTTGAAACCGGTCTATCTTCATTCTTATGCAAAATGTCAAATCTATGATTAGTCATTCTGACATGTAAACTATTTGCTGACTCACCTACATACTGGCTTAAACATCTATTACACTCTATCAAATATATCAAATTAACACTTTTACATGTAACATAATTAGAAATATACCATTTAAAATTACAATTCTTAGTACTAAAGACCACTTTTGTCACAACAATATGTTTACATGTAAAACATCTTTTATCCTCACATGGAGAACATCCTTTTCCTGTACAGAACTACTAATAAAATTTGTTTTGACAAGTATATCTCTAAGTGATCTATGTTTTCGATATACAACCTTAGGTGGATCAGAAAAAATAGATTTTAAATAATCTGTGGAGTGTAATATGTTAAAATGTTTCGCCAATATCCGGTTAATTTTAGGTAAATCTCTATTAAAAGTAAGAACCAATGGTGGAGCATCTAATTGTTTTTTACTCTTTTTAGATAAAAAAAGTTTCTATCAATTAAAGAAGATCTCCTTACTGCATTATCCAACAATGTCTTAGGATAACTCATATTAACCAATCTATTATATAAAATACTATTATTTTGTTGAAGAAATTTCTCATCATTACAAATCCTCTTCATTCTTAAAAATTGACTATAAGGAATATTAGCCTTAAAATGTTTAGGATGGTTACTATAAAAATGTAGATAGCGGTTATTATTAGTTGGTTTCCTATATACAGTAGTAGTAAGAACTCTATTAGTGTAAATAACTTCAACATCAAGAAAATGAGCAATTGATTTTGAAAAGTTCATTGTGAAATTAATATTTTTATTAAAATTATTTAAATAACTTAAAAAATTATGAAGTTCAACTTCATTATGTGCCATATCATGAAAATGTCATCTATATATCTAAGCCAAGTATGAGGTTTCAGCCTAGCATTATCAAGTATAGAGGATTCTAGTTTTGACATAAAAATATTCGCATAACTTGGTGCCATCTTTGTACCCATTGCAGTACCTTGTTTTTGCAAATAGTATCTAGAATCAAAAGTAAAAAAAAGTATTTCTTAAAACCAAATATATTAATTCAACCATAGTAGTAATAAGACCATGATCATACTTTCTATCTTGTAAAGCACATTTAATAGCCTCAACTCCATCATCATGAGGTATATTTGTGTATAGTGATACAATATCCAAAGTAACCAAAAAACAATCATCTGGTAATTCAGATTTAATATTTTCTAACACACAAAGAAAATGAGTAGTATCTTTAACATAAGAATTAAATGATGGTGGAATAAATTTAATAACATTATCAACATATGCTGAAATATTTTCTGTAGGACTACCAATACTAGCTACAATAGGTCTGCCTGGACAACCTGTTTTGTGAATCTTTTGCAAAATATAAAAACTACTAGGATGAATTTTGGTTGGTACTAAAAAGTTATATACATTATTATTTATAAGACCCCTAGCTCTCATATCTTTTAAACTATAAAGTATACCCTTGAATAATAAAGTAACAGTGGTTAGTGAAATAGACTCATAAAAAATGTTATCATCTAAAAGCTTCAGAGCTTTTTTAACATAATCATCTTTATTCATAATTACTATTGATCCACCTTTGTCAGCTGGTTTTATAATATCCTGTCTTTTCACTAAATTGTGTAATGCATTCATCTCTTTCAATGTTAAATTCTATTTTCTCCTAGGTGATTAGTTGTTCCTGGCCAATATAATGAAATGTTAAATTCATCACCTAGGAGAAAATAGAATTTTTTACACTGCCTTGATAAGGACTTATAAGAGTTGAAAGCGCTAGGAAATATTATTTAGTTATTATTTTTATTTATTTATATTAAAGAAACTCTGTATTAACAATTGACACGAATTGTTATTTTATAGGATATTTTAGGATATTTTTTAAATAAATTCAATAATGTAAAAACGCTTTAAAAAGTATCAATTAAAATGCATTATGTAATAAATTACATGATACATTTCAATCTGAGGTGCGTTATATGATTGGTTACACATATATTTTAAAATAAAACAATTGCTATGACAATATTTTTCATAAAGATTTATTATGTAGCTTTTAATTGGTGTTTATATAAATTTTATATTTTTTGTTGCTTTACACGTTAAATTTTCTCATTGGCTTAAATAATCTGCTGTTCTATTTTGCTTTAGTGGACATATCGGATTTACGTTCAGCACCAGAAGAGTTGGTTCTAAAAATATTAAAAAATAAAATTGACATTTGACCTTATTTCATCCATTATTCTAGCTTCTACTATTAAATTGGTACAATTATTTTAAAATGTAATAAATTACAAAACTTACGTGAGATTTTCGGCACTTCTTGATTTTGCAGCTTTTGATTTTTTTATCTGTCCACTCGAACTAATTTTAGTAGCTATTTCACGTTCACCATCTTCAATGTTTAATGTTGTTCGAGTGGACTGGATTGTTTGTCTTCTCACTCGACGACCTATTAATTTTAAAGACACAATATAAATGAATAATGTTTTAAAAAAATTATTATATAAATCTTGCAATTCTAAATAAGCTAAAAATACTTTTCTTTATTCAAATATAAAACCGTTTCAAACTCACCCTAAACTTCGCGCCAAAAATATATATCTAATTATTATAACTACAAGCGCCAATGTTTTGTGCATTCCCTTATTGGACAATATTCTTTTTAAATAAATATTTTGATAATTATTGATAGCATTTATAAGACTAGATATTAGCATGTCATTATTAACCCAGATATATATATATTAGTAAAATACACTTCTGTCTTCTTCATGTGTTTGAAGCATGTGTTTAAAGTAGTAGTTATCTAAGATGAATATCTATAATAAAAGGTATATTTATAGATATTGAAACACATACATTTCTTTTTAAGTGTTTGTTTCTCATTCATTGTAGTAAATAACTAAGTCTATACTGTCATATCTGACCTTGCCTTCAGAAGTGGACTATTCCAGATTCCTTACCTGGTTGGCTAGCACCCGGTTGCTATCCAATGGGGATAAATCCTTCGTTGGGGTTCATGCTCTGAGTCCGAGTATTCCCAGTAGGGTGAGGGATCTGACAATAAATAATCAGCCTTTTTGGAGGCAAGGCAGAGAGCATTAACTTCTGTCAACCTGACTGACTGTGCTCTCCAGTGAAACCTCTGCCTACAGCAAGGGTATCTTCACTAGTCACTATTGATACATCTACACAGTGAGGCAAGTCCATCTGGGACTGGAAACTGTTACGACTGCAGTCAACTCGAGGCAAGCTGTCAGAGTGCAGCTGGAAGAGTCCGAACTAAAGCCAACTCTAGGCAAGCTGTCCAGTGCAGCTGGAAGAGTCTTTCTTGAAATCGTGATGCAGGCCAGTCATATAGCTGGAAGTAAGTTCCGTCACTTGTACGACTATCTCATCATTAATTGTATAAACTATATCTATGTTATTGATTAACTAACATGTGTATTTTTTTGTAACTAATAAATTATACGTATTAATTGTTGAGTAGTTCGTCATTACTATTTCTGTTGTTTTGGAACTGAACCTGTAAATTAATCCAAACACAACATATATATTACAATATTATGAATGAGAGCTTTTAAGTGCCCTCATTATTTAATTAAATTGTTTTTAACAACTGCATTCTAAATTGTAAACATTAACCATATCTTAATCAAATAATGAATTAATAGAGGGTGTTTAAATGCTCATGTTAATGAAGTTGTGGAAGAATAAATATAAACAAAATTAATATACAGAAAGTGGGTTCTTGATTTTTATGCTGGGTTTGGGAAAAGATAGGGGGGATTTAGACAAAGATTATGTTGTGGAAATGGGATGGAGCAGGATAGAGAAGAATATGTGAAAAACTAAGGGTGGGGAATGGAAAGGAAAGGGAGGGTGGCTAACAGGCCTTTCTGGGCATAGTGGCTAAGAGATTCATTATTCCTTGAGACGCCACAATGCATCGCATTGCCATATAATAAATATCCATTAGATTCGCTAATTTGTTTGTTTTACGATTGTCTTTTCTATTCTTTTATTTAGTGATTATATCTGATCATTCTTCATATTTATATGTTCAAGCACAAATAAAAGATTTAATTAGTTTCAAACCTAGAAAGATAGATAGTTGGGTTTGTTTATGTTCAGTTAGATTATTGGTGGATAGGGGTCCTAACTATAATTTCAGGTAAGTTTATTTTCATAAATGGTAATTTGGAACAATAGTCTACATTTTGGTATTATATACATATATACGTATATGTAAGTAAATAACTCAGGTTATATGTAATTGAACATGAAGTTACTGAAACTTCCAATGAGATGTATACATAAATAAACTTTTCCAAATACAAATGATATCATCCGTCTTTTTAGCATTTGTTCTTATATACGCTTAGTTCATTTACATAATTTTAAATAAGGAAATGAATTAGATCTATTGATTGTACATATGTATAGACTAAATAATAAGTATCACCATTTTAATATTCATATGATCAAAGCAGAGCTTTGGTTTAAATAACCTACGAATATCAAATGAAAATTCATTTAATCCTCTGAAAATGAAAATGGTAATTCATATCATTTAGTCTATAAATATACATAATCAATAGATTTCACATTCTTATTTAAAATTATATAAATGAATTAAGCATATATAAGAACAAATGCTAAAAAACAGTATCATCTGTCTTTGGAAGAGTTTATTTATGTATACAACTCATCGGAAGCTTCAGTTACTTTCAATTACATGTATTTTTTTTTTTTTTAAAGGGTGGACGGGGGGCCCCGCCCGGGCCTGCTGCTGCGGGGCAGCCGCTACGCCTCCCGCCCCCCCCCCACCACTACTTTACTTTTTCTTAAAAATAAAAAAAAAAAAAATATAAAAAATCAAAGGGAGGGGGCATCCCTGCTCGTCCACCCACCCCCATTACATATTATTAAAATTTAACAAAAAAAAAATAAAAAAAAAAAAAAAAAAATTACGCTAAAAATAAATTTATACTATACTCAAATTTTTCTCTTTTCCCAAATAAACATTAATCTTAAAATTTTTTATTAATAAAATTTTTTTTTTACAATAATCACTAATATATATTTAAAGCATTTGGAGTCAAAGTTGAGTGTTCACATCAAGCGTTGGTGGCCGAGTGGTCAGCACAGCTGCCATACAAGCAGTTGTCTTGGGTTTGCAAGTTCACTTCCCGGTTGATACTTTGGCACATGAAAAAAAAAAAGTTAAGTGCATAAAGTTTGACATTTACAAATAAATAGATTATATATATGATAAACAAAACAAGTTATATATTTCGTAACTTGCTCTTAGCTTGCATTTTATGATCACTAGATAGAGCTTTACCAGTAGCTCACTAACAAGCTTTGTTTACATAAATGCTGAGAGAGGTAGAATTCAATATCTCTTTCATTGTCTCCAACCTTTAGACCATAGTTTCGAGCTAGTTGAATTCTATCTCTCTCAGCGTTTATGTAAACAAAGCTTGTTAGTGACCTATTGGTAAAGCACCATGTAGTGATCATATTATATATATATATATATATATATATATGAGAATCTCATGTTTAATGTGTATTAGCTTAAAATCTGCAGCCATATCTATGATGCAGTCAAAAAACTATCACTTCTAACTTATAATTCATGTCATTGTAGAGGATTTTAACACAAACTTTCAAGCACCCTTCAGCTATGGACTCTATCTCATACAACCAATACACATGGCCACATACATATGAAAAAGATAAATGATCTCCAATATATGTATTTTATGCTTAACCAGCTCTCATCAGTTGGTCCAGATCATTATCTCCCACACATATACATAAATTTTCTATTTTAATATAAACCAAGCACTAATTATCTATTATTTGCCTGAAAGTTTGTGATGATGGTATATTATTAGATGTGGTATGATGGACTATTTCCATCATCTATGAGTGAATGTTGAATGTACAGAAAATTATAAACTTTATTTAAACTTTTCAATTACAAACAACTTGTTAGTAATAACACAAATTAGACAACACAGGTTAGTAATTACACAACATTTCAAATAGTATTATTCTCCACTCTTTTCAGGTGTTGCTGGCCTGATATGCTCCATAACAGTATTCACATAGAAGTTAGACTCGCACCTTTAGATTCTTGAATATCAAATTTAAAGCAAACGCTCTAACCAACTGAGCTATTCGGTCAAAGGCAACAGATAGTACTGTACATAGAAGGCCAGCAACACCTGAAGAAGAGTGGAGAATACTACTCAAAACATTGTGTATTTACTAACCTGTGCTATCTATTTATTACTAACAAGTTGTTTGTATTTGAAAAGTTTAAATAAAGTTTAAAATTTTCTGTACATTCAGCATTCACTCATAAATGATGGAAATAGCCCAACATATCACATCTATTAATTATCTATAAGTGTAAGAGATAATGATCTGGACCAACTGATGACTGATAGTTCAGCATAAAATACGTATATTGAAAATCATGTGTAATTGGTTGTATGAGATAAAGTTGGTAGCTGAAAAGTGCTTGAAAGTCATGTTCAAATAAAAAACTAATGTAAAAACTAATGATGGCAAACTGTATTCATGTGACTATGGATAAGCAAAGAGCAATTCTTTAAATAAATTACTGGTTAATTGTATAGTTATTATTTTGTATTTCCCATAATTCTTAACTAAACATTAAAAATAAATCAATAATTCTAAAGATTACAAAAACAAACAAAAAAAAAAACAACAAATATTTTATGACTGAAGATTTTAATTAACCATTATTTGATGAATTTATTGCTCATGCAATCTGTTCTGAAAGTTATGTCATCTTAAGAGTGATGCAAAGAAATTGTCATGCATTACCTAAATCTCAATGAACATGAATCATAATCAAGTTATGGCCTATTCCATGACTGAACTTATTATCAGTTCCCAGGCAATAAAACATGCCCTTTTAATGCAAAATATTTATTGAAATTTGGTTACCCGTAATTATCGATTTCTAAAAAGAATAAAAATTACCATCACCAAAATAACTATTACCAGTATTATCAGCTTTAAAAACAAAATTTTAGATGTAGAAGGATGAACTTTGGTATACTTGGTGCCAATAATCAAAGCCATGATAAACAACTTAGCAGAGGGAAGTCAAGAGATTAACAACTTGTATCCAATATCTCTCATACCTTTTCTAAAGGAAAAAGACTGAAAACATGACTATAATCTGAGGCCTATCTCAATGATTCCCCTTTTAATTAAAATCATAGAATACTTAATTAAGGATCAAATTCAAGTGAAAATCTATAAATGCATTTCTACTAACCAATATTCCAAAAAAGGGAATCATCAATTAATGCCATTGGCCAGATGAAGCTCCTTACTGATGTTATCAGAGCCACTAAACATCACATGATCACTATCTCATACTAGCACAATAATTGTTATAAACAATTCAAAATACAGCAAAACTCTCCATATAGTAGTGCCATCTTGTGCTAACAAGAGCAATCAATGGATGCCAGAAGGCTTGTGCATAAAATCCCTATCTAGTGCCTACTCATCCAATATCCCCAGACTAGTAGGCACTAGATAGGGATTTTATGCACAAGCCTTCTGGCATCCATTGATTGCTCTTGTTAGCACAAGATGGCACTACTATATGGAGAGTTTTGCTGTACTTTGAATTGTTATCAGAGCCTGGAAGATGTTGAAACTGATCGCTGTCCAACTTGATGTCTTGGTGGCATTCAACTCAGTCAGGCCAGACATTCTGATTGATGTTCTTCAAGAATATGGGATTCCAAATGTTTATATGTGGATGATTGCAAATCTATTAGCTAACAGAATCATCCACATTACAATGAATGGAAATATTGTGCCTGGGTTTGAGTCCTCCATCTCTATTTCTCAATGATTTCCACTTAGTGTGCTACATTTTATAGCCTATGTCAACCTGCTATTGATGGAGATTGAGAGATATTTGCCTGGAGTGTTTGTTACCTGCCATGAGAAGGGAGATTAAACATCTCAGTTATATGGATGATATATTCATCTGTCTACCATTCAAGAAATATATCACTAAACTAGAAAATATACTAGCTTGGTACTCAGACAAATTCAAATTCAATAAGAACAAATCAGCCTCCTGGATCTTGCTAATAGGGAGGAAAATTGCTTCTAATTTTACAGCTGATTCTCAGAAATTCCTAGGCTTTAATTTTTCCAAAATCAAATAGTGCTAGGAGGAGAGAAATTGAAGAATTCCTTTTAACAGAAATATACCATACAATGACCTCCCTTACTAAGATATATGTTTCACTTCATGGGAAGATAAGACTTTTAAACTGGTTGATATTCCTGAAAATTAACTATATCCTATCTGGTATCTGCCCCTCCCAAAAAATTATCAAAAAAATAAACTCTATTCTTGGCCAAAAGATTGTTGCCATCAGCCTTCAAAAACTCCAAATGCCTAGAAGGCTCAATGGCCTTTAACTCCATTGTATCAAAACCATGATATTCCATAGAAATTATAACCTACTGTTCTGGCTTCAAAATAAATACTCGACTATTTCATATCAAGAAGTTGTTGCACCAACGGATGCACCACCACCCACTAATAATAGATGGTGGAATTCGTTATTTGACAATATTCAGAAGTAGTCAACCTCAATGAAAATCCAATTATATGAAAAATTAAATAGTGGAATGCATATAAAATAAGACATGGGGAAAATAATATAAACAAAGGGTCTCTTGGGATTACCAATCAACAACTGATTTTGAGATCAAAATTCTGGTTCATTGAGGCAAAATTTCAAGATTTTTTAATGAAATCAACCTGGACTCCCTCCATATGAACTCATTTTTGGCACACAAGAAAAATTTCAAGAAGATCAATCCTGTGTGCTGAATGTGTGAGAGAGAGGAGAAATCAATTGACCACATCCTTCTTAGGTGTCCCAGTATGTCCAATTACAGATCGGTAACTCATGAATGGCACAGCAATATGAATGGAAACTATAAATCAATTAAAGACTATATAGGTCAGGGTCTATTTACAGACATAAGACTGGCAATTTTCATGAATTATGTCCTGTGGTGTGTCAGATGTAAAGTAACGATTGAAGGAATGAGAGACCTGCACACTACTAAATTTAAGAACATCATGAAGAGGGACCAACTAATAGCTCCAAGCTATATCACAAGATCAACATGGGAGAAGGGTGGATCTACTTTGCTTCAAATAGATATGTAATTGGTGTCATTTTTGTACTTGTAGCAATCAGTACAACAATAGAATAAAATTCCTTTTTTAAAAAAATTTAATTTATTTAAGTCTGCCATAAAAACAATTTTCTTTCAAACATTTTATTTTTTAAAAAAAGGAAAATAATTTTAAAATCATTTTAAGTTTGTGAAAAGCAATTAAATTCCATTTCATCCCAGTTCTAAACCTAACTATTTAGTATTTATGTAGATTATAATAATCTAGGATGATATTTAATGTTGAACATGGTTAAAATATTCTCCAGATATAAATCTCAATCTTTTCCTCTCCAATATTTTCAAAATATGTATTTGCTTTGCTAAATTACCAGATTAAACTCCATTTAAAATTGGATGCTCGAGTCTGCATAGTGCGTAGGTATGTGAGTATTGTATCACTGTTTTAAAATTCCGAACATGTTTTGATTTTATAAGTGCTATTATTATTTTTTGATTTTACTGATTATTTTTAAATTTCCTTTCATAATATCTTAAAATAATAAAATGTGTGGCAATACCTTAAAAGATAAAATGAAGAAGCTGAGTGTTTAAAGTACAGCAAAATTTTGAAAACTATTGGTGGATCGACTTCTGGGATGTGAGTTAAAGATTTGTGCCAATAACTATCAAGATGATGTTAATACTGGTGCTTCTTCAAGCAAGAAACGGGCAACTTCAGCATGATTTTTGTCTAAAAAGTAGGTTACTTCTGTTATTGCAAAATGTGTTTTAATCAAATCTCAACTTGTGAATTTCTTTTGCTCAATATGAAATTTCAGATGTAGAATCTGCAGATAAAGAAGGTGATCCAATGCATCAAAAATATATCAAAGAGGTTTCAAAAAAAACTAACTCTAAATGCGTTCTCTCTCGTAGCTGTTCTTTAACCAATGAAATGAAGCTTTTTTGGGCTATTGGAGAGCAATCTGAGCATCTAGAAAACCTGTATCGAAGTTTAAATACTATCAGAGCGACCAGTGTTGAATAAGAGCTTTTTCAGTGGTGGGATATTTTGTTTTAAAGATAAGGTCATCACCAAAAACATTAGATAATTTATGCTTTTTAAAATCTTATTTCACTAAAAATTCATGTGAATAGGATATAGTGTTATTTTATTACTATAACATTAGAGTATTTTTTTACAAAATCATTTTTAATTTCTTAAAAAATTCGTTTTTTTTTTTGGTTCAATAAAAGGAAATTTTTCTATATTTTTTTATTCAAGTATTTTTTTCTGTTAAAAAAGCATTTTTTATTTCTTTCGTTTTTTTTAACATGCTAACTAAAAATAAATTTATTGTGGGTAATTACCATTAATCACAAATTTTACTTTGTATTTAATGGTAATTAAAATATCAGTAACTTTCGAACCCAAATGCAAAGACGTGAAGAAGTATTAGCAAGTTAAAGCAACTCTGTAGGTATGCATGATTTCTAAAAGCCTCTGTTTTCAAAAGAAGGTTAAATTCGCAAATTCCAAGTTACATTGATAGGATAACTGAAATATTTCAAATCCATTACTCTAAAAGTCATTCATGGTCCTGGACAAAGTCTAGGTTTTAAACAGTTTATTGTTTATCAGTTTTAGCAATACTGAAGCAATTAAAAACGAAAATTTAAAATTGAATTATTAGATGTCTGTTCATTGATTTTATATCTGGTATCTCTATTTGATTTCAGCTAATTAAATTAAAAAAAAAAAAAGCCTCATTTCTGTAAGAACAGTTCATACATCTCTGGACCAATTTTAGAAAAACATTATTGAATATTGCATTGACTGAACACAAAAACAAAAGACGAATACCTTCTTCTCAGCCAATAGATAAATCTATCATTATTATTCTTCACTAATCTATAAAATTTTATCAGTACTAAAAGTACATTTAATTTGTTATAATCTTTTTTAAAATACTTTCCTAGTTTACTCTTATGCTAAGTTGTTGGGATGGATATATCAAGAAGATTGTTATCTGTAGTTTATTTGAAATGAAGCATTGGTAGTCGAGAGGTCAGTGACAGCAGCTTTACAAGCTAGTCCCGGGGATAGCGAGTTCGTTTCCCAGACGATGCCATGACACATGAGAGAAAAAAAGTAGTAATAACACCTGAAGAAAAGTTACTAATTCTCCAACTAGGGAGAATGTAATAATAATTGATCCTAATATTAAGGAAAATTTCTGCAAAAATTAATTATAATATTTCCAATTTATTTATTATTATTGTTTTAAATCAGCTTATTAATATAAAATAATAAAAATCTTAAAATGTCATATTATATGCTTTTCTTTTCGGAAGGCAGAGTGGCAGAATCTTATACCTTTGCACTGAATGTTATTCTGGCAAGCGAAGATCTCAAATGTTCATTATTTTTCCAAAATCCCAGCTACAAAAATAAAGTTACTGAATGTAAACAAACTACAACAATGTTTGGACCATGCTGGTGTTTTCACATCATAATATATATTTTTTTAAAAATTGAAATGAAGCTTCTGAATAGAATTTATAATCAATTTATTAATTTTTTAAACTTAACAACTAACACATATTTGGTAAAATAAAATATAAAAAAAATACTAATCCCTGTATATTTAAAACAAAAATTGCTGCCAAACTTGCTAGACAGGATAATGCACCCAAGTTAAACCACTAAACATCACATGATCACCATTTATTATTCCTATACAAACTGTTTACACAGAAGCTAAACTCTCCATACAGTAGCATCACTCACTGCAAGCCAGAGTAATTAATGCATAGAATGTTTGTGCATAAAATCTCTAGATTTTATGCACAAACTTTCTTGTATCCATTGATTACTCTGGCTTGCCCTGAGTGGTGCTACTGTATGGAGAGTTTAGCTTCCGTGTGCTATTCTAGAGTTATTGAAAAATGATATGGCAGATTGGTAATCTAAAAATATGGTTTAAGAATTTAATATTATAATTATTAGAAAATCTATACAAAGATTTATGATGCTGATGTTGTGAAAATTTAAGATTAGTTTGGAAATCTTCAGAGATTAGACTTCCTGAGCACTAGACATTTACTCGTGCAGATTATTCTTTAATGAATCCTATTTAGCTCTGTTTTTTAATTTTGATCTTATCTCTTTTATCTATCTACTAAATATTCTCAATTAAAAACCGCTAAAATCTGTCCTTCATTAGATTATGTATATAGAAAACAATTTAATTCACTGTGACATAGGTGGATTCTAAAGGTCAAGGTTTATGGACTGTACTCCCAGCTCTTTCTTTTCCAGAATTTGAAATTTATGAACTTATCAATTATGTCTAACATTAACAGTTTAATGGGTAATTTGTTACTTAGGAGAAACAACTTAATCTCTTATTCTCTTTTAATTTACATATATAGATTAAACAGCTTCTTTTCCCCTTCATGTAATAATTTCATGTTCATAAATAGTAGATGTTAAATGAAATCTAATTATTGATATGTACTTAAGAATCTCTTGAATGAACAGAAAATAATTATTTAGCATTTTCAATGTTTTTCAAACTATGTTTAAATATCATTTATAAATATATTAAATAATCTCAATACTATTACACATTCCTTTAAAATCATATTAATATACAATAAAAAAGACTCATCACCCAAGTGCATTTTGTGCTGAGCCAGCACTCATCAGTTGGCCCAGGTCACCATCTCTCATATATATCTCTATTATATGTACAGTATTTATTAATAATAAATTGTTATATAGTTTATATATAAAGTAAACATGTTTGGCGTCAGTTTTGAGAATCACACTACGATAAAATATTATATTAATAATTTTTATTAGTCAAACATTCAACTAGAGATTATTGCTTAATGAATAATATTTCTGTAATGTAATTTTTGTTATACCACTCTCAAACAAGTTAGGGACTGGTTTCTGTGAAACTTTAGGAATTGATTTTGACCCGCTTTTAAAATGTTGTGAAGGGAATTAATCATAAACATACAGCCAAAAACGTGAAAAAGATGTTTATACACCCCTCCATAAGATATTAAAAGCGGATGGAAAACAGTCCCTATTTTGCATGAGAGGGGTGCAGTGAAAATTATATTATAGAAATATTATTTATTAATAAAACCTTATATTTCTACCAAAAATCTTGTTTTGTAGAACTATAGCTTTTTGTACTAAATCGGGAGGAAAATAACATGTCTAAATTGGAAAATTTTGAAATTGTGGCAAGGTACAATCAAGCATTTCGTAACATAACATTTTAAATCTAAAATCTTGCGACTTAACCAAAAAAAAAAATTCATTTTTAAATCAATTCATATCAGTGAATATTGATTGGAACTTAAATTATCACCCCCAAAACAAGTGTATAGATAATACATAAGTACGACGGACTTATGTCAGTTTTCAATTGGTCGTATTTTGTCTTTGGTATTCATCATGTAATACCGCTGATGCTTTCTAGCACCTTTTTGTTCATAGAGCTACTTCAACTTTAAAAACCTTTAAAACTGTTTCTTTTTTAAAAAAAAAAACAACAACAACAAACACTATACTTACCGTACTCCCTTGATGTTGAACGTCTTGAAAACCAAGAGCAAGCAGCCCCCATAAAAACTAGTTTTATGGGGACTAAATGTATTTAACTATAACAAATACTAATTTTAATTATTACATCACAATAACAACAATAGCCTGTGTTATTTAAATATTAACTTAAAAAACTCGTAAATTTTAAAGATAAATAAAACGTAGAAATAAAAAAATAAATATATGTTAATAAAAAAATTATTACAACAAAAACATTTTAATTGCTCGGAAAAAGAAAAAAAAACTATATATAATACTATATACATAGTAAAAATGTAAATGTACAATGAGTTGGTACAACTGTGTAGACGCATTATCCATATACATATATATACTGTATACATGATTGGCATATACCGTATAAGTATATTAGGCGATCAAATATTTAGACGTTTTATCCATGTGTTCGTAATATATATATATGTATAAAATTCGATCAAACATAAATAAATTACCCACATGTACAAATTTAAGATGTAGATATACATTAAATTCTGCCAAACGTGGATTTATTTTAAGTCTTAAAAATGATTTGCGGATTAAAACTAAAAAGTAATACAGACATTCACTAACCATGATTATTTTAGACCATTTTTCGATGTGTTGAAAGCAAATTTTGATCTAATAAAAAAATCGGCTATTTATTAAATCATGCCACTTTCTAAATCATGTATATTTTTTTATTTAGCAACAAAAATAATTCTTTATCTATCTATCTATCTATCTATCTATCTATCTATCTATCTATCTATCTATCTATCTATCTATCTATCTATCTATCTATATTTTTTATTTAGCAACAAAGATAATTCTTTATCTATCTATCTATCTATCTATCTATCTATCTATCTATCTATCTATCTATCTATCTATCTATCTATCTATATTTTTTATTTAGCAACAAAGATAATTCTTTATCTATCTATCTATCTATCTATCTATCTATCTATCTATCTATCTATCTATCTATCTATCTATCTATCTATCTATCTATCTATCTATTTAAAAAAACAGTATTATAGTCCTTTAAATCCATTACATTTGAAACAGACGGAAAGAATATTTTTCATCATCTTTTTTATCTACTCATTTAGATATAAACAAAGATATTCGGCTTAACAAAATCAAATCAGCTTTTTGTAATTTTAAAATGGAAAAGCTTCAGGTTCTGAGGATATATCTGGGAAAGTTTTGAAAATATGCTTTTGGTAAAAAAAAAAGTGCTTTGTTTGTGCTTGAAAAATATGTGTTTTCCCAGTTCTTACTTATGAATCTGAGACTTGGACACTAGCAAGAAAGCAATATAGAGACTTTAGACCACTCAATGAAATCTGGAGGGATGCATGTTAGGAATAACAAGAAGAGATGGAAAATGAAATACATAGATGAGAGAACAACCATGTGTTATTGATATTATTGAAAAAATTAAGAGACCAAAGTGGAGCCGGGCTGGAATTTCTAGAAGAAATGATGATAGATGGACATTGAACTCTTAAATTTGATTCCAATAGATTGTAAAAGACCTAGAAAGAGATCGCGTGTGAGATAGATGAATAACATAAGGAAGTATGCTGGGATGATATGAAGAAGAGAGGTTAGATGTGAAAAAAATTGGATTAAACTTGGAAGAGATCTTCATCCTGCTTTGGATAAATAGTGATTGAAAATGATGATGGTAACTTCAAAAAATATTTGAATGTTTTTACAAATACCTGGATTCATAAAATTTTGTCAATTGATCTTAAGAATGCTTTTATGGTTTCATATTTTATATTACAGCAAATATGCTTTTAATGATTTTGTTTCCAGTCAGAGATGAGAAATTACCAAAGACTCCATGTAGTTTTAGAAAATTAAGAAACACCATAGGTAAATTTTTTGATGTAAAACATATGTACAAAAAAATGTTGGAAACAAAATATTTCTGTATTGCATTTAATGATTTGGTCAAGGCAGTTGACTCGGGATATTGAACAAGTCTATTCCACTGTATAAAATTAATTGGTTTCCTACCAAAATTTATATATGTTATACAGCTTCTAAAAGATAGGTTACTACTACAGATGGAAAATCTAAAGAATTCAAAATGAAAACTCATGTTAAATAAAGATAAGTACTAACTCTAACTTCACTTCCGTGTTTATGACAGTAGTCTTTGGAACAATTTATAGGCAGCTTAATTAAACGGAATCAAGATGTAATACAGGTTTAATGGTAAAATTTTGAAATTGAACTGATTAACAGCAAAATCAAAAACTTCATCATCTTACATTATGCTATTGATCATGTTATCCTTGCCATTGCAAAAGATGATCTATAGAACATACTTCATGTTTTGAATGCAACATTAAAAATCATTTGTACCTATTGTACAAACATTCCAGTTCTTTATCAGTCAGTGATAGAAAAAAAATCTTCAGCAACTTTCAGTTTGAATATATATCAATTTGAAAAGGTAATCCAATTTAAATATCATAATAGCTTTTTAAGTAGAAAGATGGATTTAGATGTTGAGTCCTTAACAATTAAAAAAGTAAGGTATTTCAATAGAAGAACGGAACCACAGAAGACAAATTAGCTGTAGATAGAATTGTTATTTTACAAAATTTATTGTCTGGAAGTGCAATTTGCACTCCTATCAATTTAACATATAAAAATTAGAAAATATAGGGGATTTGAACTCAGACTTTTAACCACCCACCAACTATCCACACTATCTCATACAACTGATATACATGACCACACACATGTAGAAAAGATAAGTAATCACCAATATATGTATTCCATGCTAAACTAGCACTCATCAATTGATCCAGATTATCATCTCCCACACACATATATAATCAGTGCTCAGTTTATATTAAGAAAGCAAATCTTCACACTTTAATGAACAGGGACTCAGTCTACTCCAATCTCCAACTTTTCAGCCATCCATACCATTGAAAATCTGATGATGGAAAGCCAAATCCCATGCTGATACCAACATTATTGCCATGCCCATGTTGAAAGTCTGACTTCAAATCCCCTATATTTACAATTGAGCTCCAGGTTTGTGAAGAGTGCCTGGTTTTCAAATATTTACATATAAAAATTAGAAAGATTTCAATTAAAAATGCTCTGTGAAATTCCAAAAATATAATAACCATATGTTCTTCAATTTACTGGATGAGATATTATACATCCACTATTGTAAAATCACATCATCATTAAATTGGACAAGACTTTCTAAAATATATTTTATAGTGAACTTCAGCATTGAAGTATTGAAGAGCACCCTATTTACATTATAAAAATTATGACTATAGAAGAGCAATATTGATTATTCTCTTTGGATATAAATGGTTGAGAATAAGATACATTGGAGAACTACAATTGAACAAAGTATTGAAATCTCCCAGGAAAAACAGTTTTCTGCAGAAAAAACGGCATTGCAAAATATCAAATGAATGGAGTATTAGGTCACCATATTCAATATGTGAATATATTTCTGGTTCATGATTGTGATATAATCATCATAAAGCTCATTTCTAGTAAATTATATTTTATCTTTTTCTCTTTTCAAGTAATTTCTGTTAGAGTAATTTATATAGAAATGGTAATTGCATAGTATTAAACTGATTAATGTGCCACAAAATTCCATGATATATCAAAGTAACATTGTGGACTCAATTTACTAATCATGATGAAAGTCAGGTGATCTTTGAATGATATGCATGCCAATATTTGTGCTATGTCCCCAACTATGATTGGGAGGCCAGCAAACATGAATACACAATTGACATTAACAGACAACAACACATATAGTAGTATTAAGACAATTTATTAGCAATTAAAACAATTAACTAATTAAATCTTCAATATACATATAAATCTGCACTTACGCAAGTATAAATATCCAGCCAAAAAAAACCAATATTCGAATAAAAATGAACAATTAGTCTAGATAAATGAATGGGGTACTTTACCTTCACCAGTTTATCTGTTTTAAACACAAAATCCTTGGTGAGCCTCTTGACACATTTCATAAAATAATAATAAGATCAGGATAAACTGCTAAAAGATTTATAGGCTTGGTTACCTACAGGAGCTGAGATCCTGGAAATGTAGTTCAATGATGATGATCTTCACTGCCACTTACATTTGGAATAAGAACAACAGGTAGACACCAAGAGCACTCGGCCCTTTCTTCTCTAGCTTTATATACCCCCTCTTCTTTTGTTGTCTTATCTTCTTTTTTCTTTACTTTTTTCTGAAGTAATTATTTCATTTTTTCCCATGTAATATGGTGGGGTGGGGGTTGGGTTCCTGACTTTTACTTTACTTAGTTCTGCTTAAAACAATTTAACTACTATTAGAGTTTTGTTATCTGCCTGAAAATTAGTAGTTATTGTACAATGAAATTCTCTCAACTTTAATTACTAATTACCCATTTATCCTAGGAATTTATTTCCACTATAATCTAACTTTTCAGATCTATAAAATTAATGAATATATATTTTTATTTTGTTTGTCACTATTCAAGCTTTTATTTTTTTACTTAGTTTAATTAAACATTTTTCTTTTATATATTTCTTTCACAGACTATAACCAAATTTATTAAATATAAATTGAATAATTTACAATTTGTATGGCAATTTTATGATAAATATTTCCATTTGAATACAACTTAATATGTATTTTTTTAGATTTTGTTCTTAGATGTCAAGAATTATCAGATAAAAAGAAAGCTCTATATAGCAAAAATCAAATTGCAGAACTCAAATTGCACAAAATGGAAGCTCTTGTTCACATTTTATTTGTAAAGCAGAATTAATTCTAAAGGTTTTTATTTATTTTACAGATATTTTCATTCATTTGAAAGATATTTTTATTTAGTAAATATAAATATATTTTATTTTTATAATTATGTGATGTTATTAAAAAGATTAAACTTGAATCATGGGAAAAAGTTATATTGCTCTGGATAGCATGAAAAGTAAGCTTCTTTATATCTTTAAATAAATGAATAGTTTTTACTATTTGGTCATTCTTTTAATTGAGTTTAAAATTAATGATAATAATAATTATATAGAAGTGTTTTTATTTTACTACAAAAAAATTTCAATTTGAAAGCTACCTTTATGAAAATTAAAGTTTGCAATCTAGCTTCAATTTAATATCAGTATTCTGCCACATAAATGATTATCATTCAGTGCAAAAATTTCTCAAATCAAACCCTCTCACTTAACTGAATTTTGCAAAATTAGATGTAGTTTCTGTCTGGATCTTCAGGTATTCTCAGCCTTTTGATCTTCTGATAAATGAAGAGATTTTATCCATGAAATGTCAGCATAGTGAGATAAATTGGTTCAAAGTTTTAGTATTTAATTATAATTATAGTTCCTTGACTTAAACAACAAACATAGATAAATGTAAAGTCAATCTAAATGATTTGATTGGTTACAAATATAAATAGTATTTACATCCTTGATATATAGGGATCATGGACTATAATTTAATTGCTCTTTCATAATATAGTCTTAATTTGAGCATAAAGTTATTAATATTTTATGATTTAACCTTTGAAGTATTTTAATGTAACCTTTAAGTAGAGACACAAACTATAAGGTTAATTTATATATATATATTATATATATATATATATATATATATATATATATATATATATATATATATATATATATATATATATATATATATATATATATATATAACTTTAAGTTTTAATAGAGTTTATAAACATTATTTTTTAAATAATTAATTTATGTAACTCTGTTTAATTAACTGGTGCAGTATTGTATTTAATTTTAATCAGAAGGGAATTATATCATATACACATATGCTATTATATTGTTTTAATACCTCAATGAGGTTTTGTTGATTACAAAAGATACTCTCAAACCAAAGCACAAGATAGAAATTTTGAAAAGGTAAGAATGTTTGTCTTATCTTTGTATCTAAATTTACTTAAATAGGCCAATCTAAAGCATCTTGGAATCAGAGTATGAAAATGCCCTACTCACCTTATATCCATTAACTTTATTCCATTCGTTAACAATCACAAAATTTTCAAATCTATTAAAATTAATGAATATAGGGTGATTAGGAAAAGATTTTCATGCTCTCATTCCAAGACACATTAGATTGGCCTATATAAGTGAATTTAGGTACAAGGATAACAGAAATGCTCTTACTTTTTCGAAGTCTCTATCTTGTTGCTTTGGTTTGAGAGTATCCTTCATATTCAGTAAAACACCATTGAGATATTAAAAACATTATAATAGTGCATGTGTATAGGGAGTAATTTCCTTCTGACTAAAATAAGTAATTTAATTTTAAAATAATTTTAAAAAAAATGGATTCATCAAAAAAGCTTAAAATATGATTTTTTAAAATATATATATATTTTTATTGCATCCACTTATATAACTGCAAAGCGTATTTTTAATATTAAATGTAAGTTTCATTCTTATAATCAAATTATACATCAAATTAATGAAAATAAATTGAAAATTGAAAAAAATAGTTGTGTTTATATGTGTGTGTGCATATAGTAATTCTGAGCAAGCATATCTCGGACATTTGGCTAAATATTATTTTTGATCAGTAGTTGAGGTATGATTTTTGACATGTTAAGTAATCTTTATCTAACTTCTAAATAATCGATCATAGGAAGATTTAGACACAACAAATCGTTACCATAAATATAAAGTCTATCCCTAATATAATATCAAAATTTGGTTTTTTAATTGCAAATTTCCACTTAAACCACATAAGAGCATTTGAAAAATATTGTATTAGAGAACTTGTTAAAGAAACTTATGTGGGTTTAAGAAAAAAGCATATTTCAGAGTCGTGAATAAAGCAGGAAAAATTCTCTTGTAAATCTAGTAAGATATTACCTGCCATATTATGGTTTGATGTAGAATGCTGGAAGTCTAGGATATTATAGTATTGAAGTTTTATCTCTGAGTCATTTTAAAGCGTATTTATATCCTGAGAAAATTAGAAATGTTGAAAATTTATATTAACAAAGTGAAATATATCTTATTTGAGCCAAAGAATGATGCTGATCGGATATGTCAAATTATTTTATTTCCTTTCTTACCAAACATAGTGGTCCCTTAATACCTACATCGCATAATTTTGAATACTAGATGATAAAAACTCACTTATTATAAACTTTCTCATAAAATATTTCTGAAAGCAGACTAAACGATGAACATTCTTCAAAAGATTTTATTAATTATGCTCAAACGCTTTAAAGGGAGGGGAGAGAAATAATGAGGTAAGATTATTAAATTAGTATCTTGTGTTTAATTTTAAACTATTTAAGGGAGCGTTAACTATTTCAAAAAAGTATGAATTAAATACTGTAGATTAAATGTCATTTCCAATGACGTGACAAAGACTTGTTTATTAAAATTCCATGTTTTACTCATCCAAGGTTACACTAAAACAAGAATACAAATAAAGCCGTTAGAAAAATTAATTCTTAAATATTATTTTGTTCTTACATAATAGGAAGTAAATAAACATATATTAAGTAATAAATAATTAGAAAATTATGCATCCCTATATTACAGAAATTTGAACTATAATTATTTATTTAATTGTTTTGCTAATGCTATTCAAACTCCCACAGATTTATATATAACTCATTCATGAAAGGGTGAGATTGGTTTAATTAATAAGAAAAGAGGTACCCGTAATTATTTTGAATAAATTTCTGCTATACTTTGTTTCAAGCCCCGCCCCTTACCTTCCATATATTTTTATTAGTGAGCTTTGGTTACAATAGAATGCATATTTACTGAATTCCAAGTTTACAATACTTTTCAGCATGTACATATATCTAAAATAATTTTTATTTATCCTAATATGCATATATAAATTAAAATTATAGTTTAAGTAAATTTAAAAATAATGTAGTTTCAATTAGTTTATTTTAAAGTTTTGAACATTAGCTAAGTAAAGGTTTATTCTGTATGTTAATTTTGTAATTGTGGCTGAGCATGCTTTCGGCTGTTGAAACCATATTCATAACATTCATGATTAGTTCGATACTCTGTAGCATTTAAATGTACAATGCTAATTTATTCAAATTAGTGATTTAAATTGTATTTTTATATTGGACTATTTCCATCATCTAATATGAGTATTGAATGTCTTTAAAAATATTTAACTTTATTTAAATATTCCAAATACATTCAACTGTTAATAATAGAACACTAAACAGGTTAGTATATGCACAAGGTTTTAAGAGGTATTATTCTTCTCTCTTCTTCAGATGTTGCTGACCTGACTAGTGACAGTACTAGCATGTGATTCAAAACTGGGCCCTTAGATACTTGATTATTGAATTTTAAGGTAACACTTTAACCAGCTGAGCCATCCTGCCAAAGTCAACAGTTAGTAGAAATTTCATATACTTCCTGATTTCTCCACTTTTTTCTAAGAGCAAAGTTGATTAGTGATTTCCATACACTCACACTAGGTAGGCTTATGAAATTTTTTGCCATTGTAATGTGAGCAGCTTCTTTAAATTTTCTTATTTGTACTTTTTCTTCTCTATCCAATATTTTTGTATTTTCCCAATTGAACATATGTTCAATGGCACATATATGGTCTGCTACTTTAGACATATCTGTTTTCTCTCTTCTTATCAGCAGTTTGTGTTCTTACATGTGCTTTTCAATGGGATGACTGGTCTCAACAATATATGTTTTTCCACAGTCACATGGTATTTCATAGATGCATTTCAAGTTTATGTTTTGTAGATATCAGAATTCATCATGGAATGCTGTTCTGTTGTTATATTGATTGCAGATTTTTCTTAATTTGTCTGCTATTCTTGGAATGTATGTATAAACTACAGTACCAATAATTCTTTTTTTCTCTCAGTGATTTTTTTTGTTGTCTATTTAATGTTTTCATAATAACAGCTAATGGATAAACATTTTTCATAAGAGTTTGTTTTATATAGATTTTGTCTTTTTCCAAATCACTGGTTTCTGAACAAACTTCTTTTGCTCTGTCCCATAGTGATAATATAACTCCATGTTAAGTGTTTCTGGTGTGCTTGGATGTATAGGCTATCTATTTTCCTGTAAGTGTAAGTTTTCGGTAAACTGTAGTTTTGATTTTGCCATGAGAGAGACTTGTCTCAAGAACATCTAAGAATGCCAATTTTTGTTCTTGTTCTAATTCTATTGAGAATTTAATAAAGGGGATATGTTGTTGATGTGTTTCCAAAAAGTTTGTAGCAGTGCTTCACCATGTGGCATACAGAAAATGTATCATCTACATAGCAAATCCAAACTTTAGGTGGATATAGAGTAGTTTTTATGGCTAAGGTTTCAAGTTCTTCCATGTAAATATTGCTAATCAGGGGAGACAATGGTGAGCCCATAGACATTCCTTGATATTTTTGAAGAATTCTGTGTTATATTGAAAGTAGGTTGTTTTTATGCAGAATGTTAATAATTCCATTATACTATCAATAGGAAGAAGTGGTTTGTAAACTATTATCACCATTTAATCTTTTCCTTACCATAGACAATGATTCTTCACATGATACTTTTGTGACTAAACTTTCCATATCAAAGCTTACCAGTAAATAAGTTCTTTCAATATTTATGCTCTTGATTAATTCTACAAAGTGCCTAGAATCCCTGACAAAAGACTGACTCTTGTATGCCAAAGGACATAGAACTTTGAGAAGAAATGTCAAATTTTGGCAAGGTGAATCTCTAGAACTAACAATAGATCTTAATGGAACATGATTTTTATAGATTTTAGATAGGCCATAAAGATGAGGAATTTTTTTAAAATATGATGTTATTCTTTTTTTCTGAATCAATGAAGTGCCTGTGATGCTTTCTGAGTAATGCTTGTAACTTTGTTTCCATACTTGCTTTCAGATTTTTTGACACTTTTCTATATTGGCCTGCTGTGAGGAGTTCTTGTATTTTGTTGTCATAGTCAGTTGTATTCATTACAACTGGCGCATTTGTTGTCAGGAAGAATAATTATAGATTTATATACTTTGAGAGATTTAATTTCTTTCCTCTCACTGCAGGATATGTTTGACTTCAATTATTGTTGCTTGTCAAATGTTCTTTTTATTCTCCAGCATAATTCTGCTGCTTCTTCTAAAGGCAATTTTTGAATTATTTTGTCAGTGGCTGCCATTATATCTAATAAGGGGATATTAGATGGTGTTATAGCAAAGTTTAATCCTCTTTCAATAACAGAAATTTCAGTATCTGTTAGATCTTTAGAACTGAGATTTGTAACAGATGAAGTTGGTACATTGCTTGGTACAGAGTTGGAATCTATTATCTTAATAATGTAGATATTAAAAAATTGAGCTCACATATTCTATATATATTTGCTGTGCATGTGTTCACTCATTCATATTCATTCAAAAAATAAAAATTTATTATACTAAAATGAATAACAAAGTGTCAAACTTGTCAAGCATTGATGGCCTAGTGTTAGCATAGCTGCCTTCCAAGCAGTTAGCCTGGGTTTGCTTCCTGGTCAGCACTTTGACATATGAAAAAAAATGTCAAACTTGCAATATAAAGTAAATACACTCTGATTAATATTCTTTGTTCTCAATAATTCCCCCTTCCTATGAAAACATAATAGTAATCACCTTATTGGCAGATTATGGCTTTATTATTTCAAAGTTTCTAAGTCCATATCAACTTTGAAATCTATCCTATCAGTTCCAATTGTCATTACCATTTCAAATTCTCAATAATTTTTTTAAACTTTAAGCTTTCTAATACAATTCAAGAATATTTTTAATTCTCTTTTTCTGTGATTCCTAAATTGATAACTTTCATTTTATCACTTAAAAATGATATTTTACATTTTTTTTAATTTTGTAATATTTTTATTTTTATAGCTTTGAAAACATTTTATTGCATTAAATAATGTATCACAATTCAGAAAGTATCAAAAAAGTGAAGAATAATATATTCAAAACAAAGCAAAACTTTCCATACAGTAGTGCCATCTTGTGCTAACAAGAGCAATCAATGGATGCCAGAAGGCCTGTGCATAAAATCCCTATCTAGTGCCTACTCATCCAACATCCCCAGACTAGTTTCTGGCTTGTGGCCTTCGTCAGTGAGGAGCCTTGGATCTGAGAGCACTGCAATTTATGTGCTAGTATGAGATAGTGATCATGTGAAGAATAATATATACGTGCTTTCAATGTAATGCAAATAAATGTTATTCATAAATGTGCTTGTATATGGAGTTCCGATATCAAAAAATGTCTGTTGCTGAATCATAAAATTTATTAAATGAATCAGTTTTAATATTTTTATTATTTATTTATTACAAAGCATATTGCAGTTCCACTGCATATATATTGCTAATTTCAACAGCATGTAATTTTTTTACTACTGCTTAAATGTTACCTGTAGAAATATAATTATATTATACAAAATTCTCATTCAAACACATTACCTGGAATTATTTGTAAGCAAACTCATAATGAATCATTTTGAACCCTCCTGTACTCTGACAGATTTATTTGTTTTCACTTACTTTAAGCTTTCAACTTTCACTTTAATATTAAACCATTATTATTTATTGGAATATAATACATTTGACCTCATTTGATAAGATATTTTTTGTTTAGAAATTAAATGAATTTTAAACAAGCACATTTGATTTTCAGAATTAATTTAAAAATTAGATTTCAATCAAAACAAGGAAGATTCAATTTGAAAAATGAGTGAAATCTTCTTTATTTGATGTTTAATAATTTTGAGAAAGTCTCAGTGGAGATGAAAGCTGGTTCAATAAATATTATAATATAGTTATTTATAGTTGTTTATTTCAATCTTATAATTATTTATTTATTTATTATTTGATGTTTGTTTTAAAAATCTGAACAAATTATTTTTAATAATTAGTAAATCAATTTATTAGTAATTTTTACAATATTACTACATGCGATTACAGATTGTTTAGTGATGATATTTTCTAGATGGATGAATTTTCCATGATTGTATTTACTATAGTGATGTTATTCAGAATATAAGCTTTTATATTTCAAAATAAAACATTTCTGTAAAAAATAAATAATAATATATATTTTTGATTTTCAATAATTATCATACAATTTCTATACAAAAATAATCATAAACTTTCCACAAAGTAAAATTGTTAGACCATTGTAATATTTTCTCAAAGTAATCTCACAAAATTTGAGATCACCAAAAATCATAAATTTTCCACAAAATAAAGTTGTTAGACTATCGTAATATTTTCTCAAAGTAATCTCACAAAGTTTGAGATCACCAAATATATAAAAGCACTCATCATTATAGAATTTAAGAACCTTTGAAGACCTGCTTAGTTAATTATCCTGACATTTTTTGAAATTAAAATATAAAAAATATACGTGAATTTTAAAGCTGTAAAAAAATAAAGGTTTGCAAAATTTCTCAGTAGAGGGCAAAAAATACAAATTCAATTCCTTGACTTCCATCCGAGCGTAATGAAAATCTGCATGATTAATAAACTTGCAAATACAATTTTAGCTTTTAATTTATTAATGTCAATCCATTCAGTCTGATAAAAGGAGATATCCTTTTTTATCTGACCTCCAACTGTACATATTGTAAATAAATCGAAGTTGATGTCTAAAAAGACTGAAACTTATTATTAGCACTGATCTTACTTCACATATTAATCAAGCCAACATAATATTTCATATAAAATATGGAGGTCAGTTGAAAGAGGATATCACTTTTTATCAAACTGAATGAATAGGCATTGAAAAATGTAAAGTAAAATGATATTTGCAAGTTAATTAAAATGATTCAGTAGTTTTATATTAGCATGTTGAAACCGCCAGAGGGCGTGATTTTGTAGAATACCAAACCAAAAATAAATAATGAAAAGAATAAAAAGTAAGTACTTTTTAAATTCATTTTGATTTATGTATTTTTTTATAAATTTATTTGATATTATTTTAATGTGATAACAAACAAAAAAGCAAGGCCAGGCCCTGGCAACATATATTTATGTTTGTTTACAAACAAACCACACTCTCAGGCGGTTCCAACACCCTAATATAAAATTACCAATAATTCATTATGAGACTCCTTATAAATAATTCCAGGTAACTTATTTGAATGTGAATGTTCTATTATATAAAAATAGTTATGAATAAATAACATTTTATATATTAGCAAATAGTAGAGCTTTGAAAGAAACCATCTTCCCCTAAACTTTTTAATTTTTATAGACTTTTATTTTCAAATACTATTGAAAATTTAGAATGATTCTAAAGTATTAACCAGATGAAACTATGGTATTCATAATTTTTAAACTTATAATTAATTATATAAGGATGAAGACAGAAACTTATTTTTAATAAACCTTGTTTTAATAATTGAATAAAAGTTAATTAGTATAAATATAAAAATAGTATATCTTAATATTACATACATTTGTTAAATATGTTAGTTTCATATTTATATATAGGAATAATATACACAATATTTATAATAAATATAAATTGATAAGTTTTGGTGGAAACTTCGAAGCTCACAGGTTTTATTCATTATATGTATAAATTTATTATACTTATTAAAATAAACTCAATTTTAAAATAGACCATTTTATATAAAGTTGTAATAATTATGACATAAATATTGTGATGGTTTATATTGTACTCCCTGTTCCATATATATGTTAGATGCCACCAGTTTGATTGAAATAACTGGAACTCATAATTCCTCATATAGCTATTAATCTAAATAAGGCATTATTTGATAACACCATATTATATAAACTCTATTCAGTTTATTAAGTTCTTACATCTTATTTACACATATGAATATAAATACTCTGATCTAATTTAAAGCTTTGATCTCTTCATCAGAAAGCCTAATCAATAATTAGGCATCTACCAGTAATATTGGTTGTCCAACTATTTAAATCTATAATAAGCTAACAAAATTACAATAATAGAAATGGTGGGATATGCTTAAATAGTTTTATTAAACGAAGAGTACATCACTTTCTTTTATTTATCAATACTGGTATTTTCTTTCTTATAACACACTTCCTAAACACCAAGTATTGAAACATGGATAACTGTATATAATTCTATAAGGACATACACCTCCACATAAACACGTATAAATAATTTAATTTTTATTATTATTAAGAAATAAATTTATTTTGAAAACTACATGAATTATGGTACATAAATTGCTTGAAATTAAGGATTCATGGGTGTCCTGCTGCATGATTTTCCCACACAAGAGACCTGGTCATATTCAGTCCTGTGATTTTGTCTGCACCGGTCTATTCCTGTGTTATTTATGGCACCCTGGCTATTAGATAATTAAAACCAAGGTTTGTCAGATGTATCACAACACTCTTTGAATTGCAGGGGTGTTTTCATTCCTTGCAGACATGAATTTGCAAATTTAGGGACCCACTAATCCCTGCAAATATTGAAGACTATTCTTTATAAGATTATCATATTACCATGAATATAAGCCAAACTTTTTTTTCAAATTTTGGACCCCTAAAAGAAAGTACAGCTTAAATTCAAAGTGAAAAATTTTAACATCTTATTTCTGAGGATCTTAACTTTACGTTGTACATAAAAATAGTATTATGATAATTTCCTGTGTAAAATAGCTTGTTAAATCTTTTTTAATCAATATTTTTTGGATTAATTTTATAAATGGTTTTAGTTCTCTCTCAAACTGCTACTTTTAATGTTATTTTGCATAGTTTACCTTATTTTATTGAAAAAGTTTACCAAATAACCTTTAGAATATTTTACAACTAACAAATCAATATAACAATGAGATAAGAGCTTGCCTTCTAAGGTGCTGATTGGTTACTTGTTAAGAGAGTGCTTATCAAATTTTGTCAATTCCAATGTTTGGTTCAGATTTTTAAAGTGAAAATGAATGTTTTCGAATCTTTTAATGTTGTTTTGTCAATTTTACCATTAATTTATCAAGACAACATTACTGAATAATCTTTACAATAGTTTTATAATTAACAAATCAATATAACAATGAGATAACAGCTTGCCTTACAAGATGCTGATTTCGACAGTTCTAGTATCTTTCTTTTGATTTTTAAAGTGAAAACTAATATTTTAGAATCTTTTAACATTATTTTGCAGATGTTGATACTTACGATATTTTCATTTTGAATTTCAAAGTGAAAACTAATGTTTTAGAAACTTTTTTTCACATTTTAAATTTTTTTCATAAAATATTTGTAAAAATATAAATTATTTTAGAAGAAGGATTCAGATTTTATTAGAAAAATGTACTTTTTTATGAAAGCAAATTGACAAAGAAATTATAATGCTCAACTACAATTTAAGTGGCCTGAAGATAATGTACCTGGTGAAATAGTGAAGATGAAAATTCAAGTTCTGAAATTGAAGGTGTAGAAAGTATATATCTGAAGACTTTCAATAAATTAGGTGAGTTTATTGTATTAATATTAGTTTTCATATGCGGCTTTTATCTGGGGGTTAATTTTTTTTCCAATTTTTTGGACTTAAAATCCTAAGATGGATTATATTTAAGCAGTTTAGAAATTCCCAAAATTTAAGTTACAATGATTACTTTAATTATTATCTGTTGAAAAGATAAAATTTGTCTCAATTTGAAACAGATAATTCCATTACAATTTTAATAATTGCCTCTTTTATAAAATATTAACATTTATCAATTATTAAAATTTATACTACAAATGAATTAAGAATTTTAAAGTTCCAATTAACTGTTACTTGCTTATACAATTTCTTATTGGCCTAGTGAATTAAAGTTCTAAACTTTTGATTGGCCAATTACAGAATCAGCAGTAAAAATATATTCATCTTTTAATATTAGATTTGTTTTAGTTTCATTTGTAAAATGCAAATTAATCATTTGTTAGATTATGAAAGTGAATGAAAGTACAATAAATTACTATTTATAATTATAAAAATATTCTATAGTGATAAACCTAAAAAGAACATTCTTAACCTATTAGAAAATGCTCCGTATGTCATTGATTTCTTTTTCAATTTAGGTTTGTGTAAAAGTAAAAACTTTTAGTAAAATCTTAACTACTTTTCTAAAATAATTATATTTTCAGCATATTTTATCAAAATAATTTATAATATATAAAAAAAATACTAAAAAAAAATACTCTAAAGCATTCATTTTCATTTTCAAAATAAAAACAAAGAACTTGCAATGGTGAAAATTATTGACAGTTACTCCTTTTTGTTCAAAATGAGAACCAACCAATCAGCATCTAGGAAAGTCTGCCTTCTACCATTGTTAAAGTTTAAATGTCACATTTATTGATTTTCTACTTGTAAAATAATTCTAGAGAGGGCAGCATCTTATGGAACTTTTTTAAGTTTTAAAATGACCGTAAATTCTTTACGGTAGTGTTAAAAATGACGATATTTGAGCGACTTGAAGCCATGATCATTTTGACCAGAGTAATTGTGGAAAAAGTTAAATAAATCAAAAAAACTATTTTGGTTACCTTTCTAAAATTAATCCCAGCATATGATAACACTAATTTGATATCTATCTATATATAATAATCAGTTATTTATTTTACTTTTATGTTCAGCTGGTACATTTATATAGCTAATTCGATGTTTTTGCTGCTCATTTCTTAAGCATTAATTTTCTTCTTTATAGGAGTGGAATCTTAGAATTTCTATCAGTTAGTGCATTCCAGTTGGCTGGATATTAAGGAAATTCTAATGCCATCATTTTTTTATGTCAAGTTTTTTTCATCCAAATTAGCACTCCTAATATAAACTGTTTTAAAGATGTATTATATATATTTGATTGTATGCTTTTTATCCCCTATTCAGTTGCATGCAGAAGTTATCTACTTTATGAAAGGTTTCTTGCATGCTTATGATAGATATACTTTTACACTAAATTTAAAATATTGTTTAAATCTTCATTTGAAGATTTTTATTCTATGGCCTTTTCTCCAAAACAGTAACAAGTGTGTGCCATTTTTTGTGGCTTGTAATTCTGTTCATCTGTTTTAAATATTGATCTTTTGATTATCATTTGCTATTTTGGAACCCATGTTTTAGGTGTATTATTATCTTGTATGTTTTTTTTTTAATTTCAGTATCATACATTAGATAAGTCAATTAACAATTGTTCGAGTCTGTTGCAAACATATCCCATAATAAATGATCCAGGAAACTTCTTTAAAAAGTTTATTATTGATGCAGTTTATAGTAAGTTATCCACATCTGTATTATATATTTTTTCTTTTATTTTTTAAATGCTGTCTATGGTTTGAAGGTTGTTGTTGAAATCATGTACACCTGAGTCTCGTTTTATGCGGATTATTTTAATGTGATTTTGAAGTTATGCGATTCATGTTTCTTCTTAATATTTTTTATATTTCACTATATTTATTAGATATCAAGAAATTTAAATTATTAATAACTTATTTTGACTTGAAATCCTTTTTTTTTTTTTTTCAAAAATATAACATTATATTAGCAGCTAACGTGAATATGTCCTGAAGCTATACTTAGAATAACCTATTTATACTAATGAGTAAATAATAATAATAGATTTATACTTACATATAAAAATATCGCAATAAATATTCAAAAAATTTAAACTTTTAAAATGTATTTTGTTAGGTATAACAGAAATAAATAATGTAGATTTTTAAAATAAATAACAAAGATTTTATTGATTTTATAAACTGAAAATATTTTTAATGATAATGTATAATCTTTTTGTTTTGATTGCGATCCTCATTTTTTTAATATAGAAACAAAATGTGAACATTTAAAATTTATTTCAGTAGTAAAAATCAGTTGTCAACAGAAAACCATTAACACAGCATAAGACTGAAATTGGCACTAGTTGTGTAAATGGGATGGAGCAGAATATGGGAAAACTTAGAATGGGGAATGGAAAATAAAGTGGCTAACAAGTTTCTCTGGGCATAATTGCTGAGACATTCTTGACTTCGTTCAAGGAGAAGCTACATCACATCACATCGATGAATCTGATTTCTTACCAGTTTACAAACTAACTGCATAATGATTAAAATATGTATGAAAAAATGTCAAATTAAATACTGTAGTTAATAAAAAAAAAGTAAAAAAAGTTTGTCTTGTACCAATTTTTTTCAAATATTTAATATTTTTTATTAGTCATACTTTATTTCATTATTTTTTTAATGTGAATTTTAAAGTATTTTTTTCCTTGTTGCTTTGCTTTTATGCTAATTCTGAAAATTACAGACCCTATCCCCCATTTTTCAAGGTAAATTAAGTCTATTTTTGTGCAATTTATTTTAATGCGGGTTTTCTGTGGAACCTATCTACCGCATAAAACGAGACCCAGGTGTATTCATTTTTTTTATTATTTCATCATATGGAAAATAATCTAGTTATGTTGGCTCACAAGTTCATTTATTAATTGATTACCTTTTTTTCTGGAAAAATATGACACTATTATTAGTTTCTATTTACTGTTCTTTATTGCATTTAATATTAAGAGGATTTATACTTAATATACTTATAAAGAAAGATACCATATGTGAGATGGATGAATGAAATAAAAGTGTGCTGGGGGGTGTGAAGAAGAAAGACTGGAGATGGATAATATTAAAATGACAGTGATGATACTTGTATCACATATATAGCTAGTCAAAAGTTTTGTTAAAGATGAATTCCCCAATGTACATCTGCCTAATTAGTATGATAATAATCTCAAATGAATCTGAAGTTTGAATGTTTTATTGCCAATTTTCTAATGGACTAATTTACTTCTTCCCCTCCCCCCATAATATATTTCTGTAAACTGCAGTAACTACTATGAGTTAACTCACACAAGAGTGAGACTAGTTTAATATATATAAATAATGAAAAATATAAATGGAAGATCAAATTCAAATCAATGAAAGGGGTAACAATAAATATGAATTGATGTCCAATATAATTATAATTAAATTATATTTATATATTTTCAATGATTTTAACAATTATAGTTATTTCCATTTGACTTTCATAGTACACAAACTATTTACATTCATGCGTGACCTTTATGGCATTCTATAATAATAATAAATTATTAAGATCTTAAAAAATTCTTCAATCTTCTTACTTACCTTCAAGAACAAAGTTCTGGTTCGTAATCTGAATCTATCAATGATTTTTCTGCTCTTCACATTATGTTCTTCACCCTAACAAAATTAAAAGGCGTTGTGAAGCGTGCTACATCTTTTATATCTATCCCCCCTCTCCCCATTGCATTCTGGAATTTAAACTTACCGCTAAAATATTGTTAGCCTATTTTAATTCAATTCCTTTTATAAACACATTAAAAAAAATTTTGTAAACATCGTAATTAACTTTGAAAACAATTTCTTTTGTATTAAAATATTTTAATTATTTCTAAAAACCTTTAATATTTAAAATGTTTTAATTGCTTCTGAAGTCCTATTGTCTATGAAAACATTGTAATTCGGTTAAAAAGATTTAAGATTTCATAAATATATATTTAATAATCAAAATTTTTTTATTTCACTTTGAAAGTTATTTCGTTCATTACATTTTAAAACTACTTTATTTCATTTCATGATTGCAAAATTTTTCCTATGTTATAATATTTCATATATTTATTACATCTAAATAGATAACTGGATCAAGGATTCTCTCTACGAAAATTATAATTTACTTTCATGCACTTAACACATTCTCACTCACATTTGCATTCTTATTTTGCTCTCATTTACCATTTTCAAATAATAAGTTATTTTTATTTTTGATTGAATTCAAGAATATTTGTTTAGTATATGTTCTTACTATCTCTGATATCTTTCTAATGAATCTTAAGAAGACAAACTATAAGTTAAAAAGGATTAACTGGTCAACCTATGATGCCTATTATATATTTAATAAAACAAATAAAACTTTGCAGATAAGAAACTGATCTTATTAAATTATTGTACCAAAATATAAAAATGGAGGTATCTTCTCTTTATGACATATAACAATTTGTAAGGTAATCATTTTTCCTTAATGATTTTATCCCAATATATATTCTAGCTTATTTATTAAGCTCTTATGAAATATAACATTCATGTTTCCTTGAAAAATCCTCTCATCTCCTTATAATAGTAATATTGGTATCACATTAATTAAACCCACTAAAATCTATTATCAGGTCTTCAGGATATTTTATCCTATCCTGGAATTTTAACTTACCCTTTTCACACTATATATCTTCAGCATCTACGATTATTAATTTCCTCTTTTCTAATAGTATAATCTTATCTTCCCTTTATGTATTCATTGATAAACATTATAGATTATGTTATAAAACAAATAACTATAATAATAAACATCAATATTTTTTTCCATTTCAAAGATCGAGATCATAAATTACTTTTTTACTTTAACATTCATTCCATTTTATATTCTCATATATCATTATACTCTTATGGTATATTTATTTCAATAGAATTTCATTTTTTGATTCATGATCCTTATTTAATACAATCATTAACTATGTGTCACTACAATAAATTAATAAATTTATTTATGACCATTTTACCACAATCAGATTTTTAATATTCATATTTACTAAAAGAATATAAATTTAAATTACCATCTTACCCACACAAACTTTCTGTAACACATATATATCATGTTAGATCTATAAGCATACTCTTCATTCTTTTAAATTGAACGTATAATAATATATTAATAAATCATCTTAATCCTAAATATTAATTACATATAAAATGATTTAAATTATTGATAATTCTACCATACAATATTATATATTTGTATCTAAAAACATCACAATAAAATCAGAAATTTTAAAAAATATCTTTTCTCTTTCTTTTAAAAAGAGAATTTATTCAACCTCTTTGTTCAACATCACCATGGTAACAAACAGTGATTAAAGATTCCAACCTCTTTGTTCAACATCACCATGGTAACAAACAGTGATTAAAGATTCCTTGTGAGTTGTTGATTATCCTCTCCTCTTAATAGCAAAACACATATAATTTCAAGTTAAACATTTTAAGGGAAAAAAAAAGATTACAAACAATAATTTCATAAAAGTTTTTGAAGTCATAACATCTAATCCTTAAATCTTGATGTTTTAAAATGTAACACATTTTAATAATCTGGAACAATATAATATTAAAATAGTCTAGGAAATGTTAATTATGATTTTATTAATATTCTCCGATATTAAACTTTGGCATATATGAGATCAGTTTAAGAATAAACTTCACTTCAACTTCTTTTTATCTTTACTTAGTAATATCATATATTTGAAATACACATTGATAAATTCATTCAAGTTTATAGTAATAAAATATTGTAGTTATATAATAATTAATCATTATAAAAGATTTCCTTGATAGCTTTTTATCCTTTTTAGCATTTTTCTTATTAGAAATTATTCTATTTGCTAAGATAAAAAATACTTCCTCTTTATAAGTCTTTCATTGTCAAGCATTGGTGGTCGAGAGGTCAGTGACAGCTGCTTTACAAGCAGTTGTCCCAGGATAGCAGGTTCGCTTCCAGGCTGATGCTATGACACATGAGGGAAAAAAACAATAAATATCTAAATTGATAGGAAATTGTTTTATAACATTAATTATGTAGTAAATATTTTTCTTTCTAATGTACAAATTTAACTATAATATATAAATTATTTTAACTTAATAAAGAATTCTTTTCAATGAGATTTATAACTTATCACTAAGTTATTACTTTAAAGTTCTATAAACTGATTTTAAAAGTTGATAAAAATTATAGCTTTGTATTATATAAAAGTCCCTCTGAATAAATAACTTATTAATGAAATTAATTAATCTTGTAGTGATAACTAAATGTTTTCTTATGCTACCATAGCTGCATTTTCTACATAATGGTAGTTTATCCTTTTCCATTGTTTTCACAAATGATAATAAACTTAAATGTTCCTTTACAATTCCACTAGTTGTCATTATTACAATTTGACATCAAAGATTGTAATTAGATCACTGAGAAAATACTTAGGTTGATTTACTTCATTGTTTTTATATACCACTTTTAAAATATATTATATCACTATTCAGTTTGTTATTTAATCACTTTTACTTATTTAAAAAATAAAATATAGTAAAAATTTTATATTTTTTAAAGAACATATAATAACCACATTCCACTCTTTTTACTCTTTAAAGCAAAATATTTATTAATATTACAGCTTCAACTGTTCCTAGTAGTATGTGGTTATTATATGTTATATATTAGAAAAGCAAAAATAAAGAAGGAAAATGGAAGAGAAACTATTGAAGATTTTCTAAAGAATTTAGTGAAACAGATATTGTCGACAGCAAGACGTCAGAAAACTAATTAAATTAATATCATTGGTCAATGTCTCAAAATCAGCCAGAAATTCTTTGCATACTTTTTGTCTACATTATTTTAAAATAATTAAGATTAATAAATATTTTAAAAACCTATTAAATTAAATAACTTCTAAACTTAAATATAAAATATAATTGTAATTTTAATAGATCATAATACTAATCTGTTTTTAAATAAAATATTTAATTATGATTTTATATCTAGAATATATTATTTTTTTAAAAAAATCTATTTACTAGAATTCTGCACACATACTTATACATTCACCTTTTAAAGTACCATTGTCATTTAAATAAATTAAGATTTATTACTATTGTAGCTTTTAATATCTTATAAATTTATATAGGCCCAATGTAATTATACTTGTATTGATTAAAGACTATTATAATAGAATTATATATGACTGTTTATAATATAAATAACTATAAATAAAAGGTGTGCATTAACTACCTCCACAGAATTCCATCTTTAAACTCTATACATTAAGTTATTTATACATATTATATATCAAAATTAATAGTACTATGATTGTATATTCTTTAAATTTGAAATTTTGGTTATATGTCTTATATACTACTTTAAATACAGTTGACAAATCAAAAATTTATAATATATATTGTGATGGATTTTTGATATCCTTAAATTATAAGAATAGATAACTTAATTTTTTTTATTAATATTTTGTTATTATCATTATTATTTAAGTAATATTAGCATTATGAAATTAAACAAAGGCAAAACTCTCCATACAGTAGTGCCACCCTGTGCCAAACAGAGTAATCAATGGATGCCAGAAGGCTTGTGCATAAAATCCCTATCTAGTGCCTACTCATCCAATATCCCCAGACTAGTTTCTGGCTTGTGGCTATCATCAGTGCCTTTGTTTATAACAATTATGTGCTAGTATTGTACCAGTCGAAAAACCCACCACCTGAACGCAAGTCGGATCCAAACTCAGCTGAACCAAAACTGAATTCAAACCCAACTCACCAGCTCAGATTAGCATAAATCGACGGCACAGTGCTATGTGCCAAGAAACTAGCTCAATGGTTGGTGAGGATCAGAGACCCCTAAACTGACATTAATATCTGATAATAAACTGACTAAAATAATTTTAAATCGAATCATATGTATATGTTCGGGTTGCCAACACAGACAGCGAGTATTAACATTAAAATAAGCATAAAAGAATTAAGAACTAAGAAACCAAGTGTGTTTAGAAAATATTTAATAATAATAATTTGTTTTGTTTGAATTTTAAATAATGATTATATTAATTAATTCTAGTCCTTAAACAAAGTTTATAATTATAATCAGAGTGGCGATCCTTATTATATGCCAACGAATATTACGCAATATTGGAATTCTATGTCTATGCCCCCAACAAGAAAATAAAAGGCAGATAAAGGTATTCATTAGTAAAGGAAATTTTTACTCTAATTTTATACGAAAGAATGTGATATTTATTTTCACATTCGCAAATCCATTCATGAAGAGCAAGACACGTATTTTAGGGCATAACTTTAATTTTTATTAGAAACTTATTTTGAGATAAAATGGAGAATTTGTTGGACTTTAATTTAAATCACTTCATCATGAATTACGAGCATCAGAGCGGGCTTTACTGGAACAGAGAGGTAACGGTGCTGATGAATTATGAGATATAAAGTGAAATTGAAAGACGATAGCTAGTCGATAATCGAAGTCCTATGGTGGCTTGTGTCTGACAAGTCTTATGCCCTTTGACTAATATGAATTGGAGAGGAAGTACTTTCTTCCTCGATAATTTAAAATAGCAGAAATATTATCACCGACCAGCCTAACGGAGCGAAAGATTGCCCTATGTCAGCAACGTTGAAGATGATGACTTGATAGTCATCATTTGAATAGCAAAACCTATATAGAATGCTCTACGTGATGACTTGATCAATTAATTAAAGTCAAATGAGCTTTTAATGAAAACTATTTTAAAGTATTTGGAAATCATATTAATTATGCCCCAATCATCGTGCCCTTCCTGAATCTAAATAGCAATTAACTGAAATTTGAATTAGAGTATATTTATTTGATTCCTTTATCGGCCCTTTGCAAAAAACATTTTAAGATTATATTTGAATACTAAATAAATATTAGTGAAATGAGAAAATAGCGGTGGCATAGATTAAAAATGGAGCTAATAATTTATTATTAGCCAATGATAAAAATAACAATCAATAATTTCTGTCGACTCGATGATTGATAGAACTGTATTAATCTAGTTCTAATGGACGAGAATTATTATCAGAATTAATATTATATTATTTGCGTGAGGCAAATAGAACAAAGGAGCTCATCGAGTCGAAAGATTATTGGCATATAATTAAAAATAAACGACATTTATAAAGGACACAAATATATATATATATAATATAATAAATGAACCGCCAAGTAAGAAAAGAGAAAGTTAAAGACTAGAGGTTGAGAGAATTATGATATAAGTTTACAGTAGCATGAATAAAAGGTTTTATAAAGATTATTACATTAAAGAATAAAAGAGCTCTAAAAGGGAGTGTAAAGTAAAGTTCAAAACTGGCCAGAAAGATTAAGGTTCATTTGGAAACATATTACCCAATTCTTCCGGGGCTGGTTCTTAGTTTACATGTCCAGGTTGGTAAAAACGTAGGCATGCATTTAGTCGATTTCTTGAACAGCATTTTAGTGGCTTTTTATAATTTTAGCAGCATGATTGGTCCGGAAAAGATTCAGCAGCTTCATTGAAGATTTTTAGGGGACTTCAGGAACCGATAGCCAGATTCCTGACGTTTTAGCCCTTCACCATGATCGAAACACTATTTAAATTTATAATTTAAAAAAGCACAGAGTTGACTGCACTTCTCTACAACAAAGATGGCTTTTTTTTTCTCCAAACTTTTCAGAGCTATATGTACTGTCCTCTCTGATGCCTTCAGGCTAGCGCTTCTTTCATTATCAATGTAATTTTAGATACATTGGTTGTTTTTAGATCCATTCCTTAGATAAGGCTTTCAAACTCATTAACTTGAATTCATTTTCTAATTAGAAAATGAATTCTTAAAATCAGAAAATGATTTTAATTAGGAAATCCTTATCTTTTTTCTAATTAATAAAACTTTAACTGTTGTTTTTGAAAAGGGAAAATCTGAAAGCTTATCGAAAGACTGTAGCTTTTAATCATTAAACTTTAACAACTTATTTAAAAATAAAATCAAACATTCCGATGCAATGAAACTTTTAAACAATTATATATATTTAAATATTTGATGTGATGATGTGATGTGATGTGAAGTATTTGGCTTCTCCTTAAACGAAGTCAAGAATATCTCAGCAATTATGCCCAGATAAACCTGTTAGCCATTTTATTCTCCATTCCCCACTCTTAAGTCTTCCCATATTCTGCCCCATCCCATTTTCACAACATACTCTTTGTCAACTCTATGGCCTTTATATCTAAATCCCCCTTATCTCTTCACAAACCCAACATAAAAACTAATAACTCACTTTCTGTATAATCACTTTGTTCATGTCTATTCTCCCATAACTTCATTATCTGTACCCTTTCTGCTTTCAAGCATTTACATTCAATCAACAGGTGCCTAATATTTTCTATACCTTCCTTACACGATTTGCACACTAAATTATCCATGGTTTTCCATTTACATGTATATTCTCTTGTTGCTAAAGATCCTGTTCGAGCCTTAAATAATAAACTACTTTCTTTACTATTATCATAAATTAACTCACATCCAATACTCCATTTACTTCTACATATATTTAAACTCTTCTTACCCTCCATACTAGTTCTCCATCTCTCCAACTCCCTATTTTTTATTAATGTTTCTATTCTTTTATCCCATTCCTTACCACTATAACACTCAACAATCCTCCTAACACAATCATCCCACCTTTTATACAAGTATACTGATATAAATTCTTTATCCAAATCTTTCGCATACACCTGCCCTTTACTCATAACCCAATTGAACACTATTTTTGCTATTCTTTTACTATCCATAAACTGCAACCTACCAAACATTTTTCATTTTACTTTTTGCATCTCTCATATAAAAAAACTTGACCATCCCATTTTTCCTTGAATTGCCTCCTTTGCTGTCCACATCTCTGCATCTAATGCATGTCTTCCTACTTCTCTTTGTACTTTCTCTAAATAATCTAAAACCCTTTTACTAACACATAATGCATCATTACCATATGTTAACCCTGCTACTGCAACTCTCTTCCATACTATTCTAGCTACATCACATTTATTATATGAAAATACTGTTAGTTTCTTTACCAAACCCTTTCTTTTCTTTGCTTCATTTACCAATTTTTTCTCCCATTCATCCAAGCAATTTTCCTGATTACATAAGATGATTCCCAAATACCTATATCTATCCACCACACTTAACTTTATATCCCCCAATAAAAATTCTATATCTTTTCTTTCCCCAGTATTAACCATCATTATATTTGATTTTTCTTCACTAAATTTAATCCCCATATCTTTACCCACCCTTGCACATGTCCTCAACATAATTTCCATATCTTCTCTTCTTTCTGCACACAAAAAGATATCATCTGCAAAAAAAAGACCAGACAAAATATATACTCCCTTGCCACCTATTAATGGTATCTCTACCCCTCTTCCTAGTCTTTCTATTGCTTTCTCCATTTTACTCAAAAACAACAAAAACAAAATAGGTGACATAGGGCAATCCCACTTCATTTTTAACTTTAACCGATTCTATATTCCCTAACTGGTAAGTATAATAATTATTTTCATATAATTTCTTAATAATATTTACTAAAGCTTCATCCATTCCCAAATTGGCTAACCTTACCCATAATCTATTTCTATTTACTCTATCATATGCTTTCTCTATATCTATAGAACTCATATATAATGATCTACCTGAATTCCTACTCATCTCCATAAGTTGTGTAACTACAAACAAACTATCTCCTATATGCCTATCTGACCTAAAACCTCCTTGCATTTCCCCCACTACATTATTCTCTTCCATCCATTTTACAACTCTTCCAAATATATAAATTCATGAATAATTCTATCATGAATTTATTAATAGAATTGATCAATTTAAATCTGAAACTAATTATTTGAATACACATTTATGAAATAAGTTATTCTTTATGGAAATTAGCGTGGATTGAACGTATAAAGCTCCATTGCATCGAAAATTTAAGGTTAGTACTAGGGTTTGAAGTGGGCTTATGGCTAGAGGTCATGAAGCTAGGATCGAACTCAGATCCGACTGCTTCAGTATAGAGATGGTGATCATGTGACATAAAATTAGTTTCTTTATAAGGCAAAATGTATAAATCTAAAATGCTTCTCATATTGTTTAAGTATTTAAAATTAATGGTTTTCTATTTAATTTTTACAATACACGCATGCACAGTTACTTTTAAGAAGGCACTACACTGATAAAAATATTACAAACATGTGGATAAATTAGTTAGAATGAATAAAGCAATATTTATATTAGTGAACACATAATGGTAATGCAATTTACAGTAGTGACAAACTTTTAATATAAATTTGAATGTGTATGTGTGTGCATGAATGTTTTTCTCTGATATATTTTAGAGTTAAAGAGGTAAAGTTTTAAAGCTACTAATATCAATTATTGTGAAAATATTAAATAAAATGATTTATGCATTTTTTGTTCATGTCAAATGCGTTGCCGGGAAGCGAACCCGGACCAGCTGCTTGGAAGGCAGCTACGCTAACCCCTAGGCCACCAACGCTTGACTAACATTATGCCTTGTACATTTAATTTTATTTGACTTAAATATATTTTTAAATGTTATTTTTTTATATATAGAGTAAGTTAAAAACAAACTCTTATGAAGCTTCAAAAATACCCTCAACCTCAGACCGCGGTTTCTGCCTCTAGCGTCATCAGTGAGGTGCTAGGGAATAAAAATACTAGAACTAGTCCAGCATTTTATCAATGCCTAACTATTGAGAAGAAAATCTGAAACTTTCAGACATTTAAATGTCCAAAAATCCAGCTATCTAACTCAAATAGCCGTATGTGACTGAACTAAGTTCAGATACACCATATATTAATAGCTCTAGCAATATAAAATCACCAAAGCATTAATAGCAAAAAACTAAAATTAAAGTGATAAAAAATCAAGTCATATGACCTAATTTTAATAAAGCTCCTATTTACAAATGTTATATATAAATGTTATTTATCACTTTAATTTTAGTTTTTTGCTATTAATGCTTTGGCGATTTTATATTGCTAGAGCTATTAATATATGGTGTATCTGAACTTAGTTCAGTCACATACGGCTATTTGAGTTAGATAGCTGGATTTTTGGACATTTAAATGTCTGAAAGTTTCAGATTTTCTTCTCAATAGTTAGGCATTGATAAAATGCTGGACTAGTTCTAGTATTTTTATTCCCTAGCACCTCACTGATGACGCTAGAGGCAGAAACCGCGGTCTGAGGTTGAGGGTATTTTTGAAGCTTCATAAGAGTTTGTTTTTAACTTACTCTATATATAACATTTGTAAATAGGAGCTTTATTAAAATTAGGTCATCTGACTTGATTTTTTATAAATGTTATTTGTAATTTTAAAATAATTTTACTGCAATGGATATTAAAATTTCTTCAAAAGTTGTCTGTAAGAGTATATCTCTATAGTAACAGCAAAAACATTCATGTAAAATGGTGTCAGGACATGACTGAAGATTATGATAAATTAGTCACATGGTTATAACCTATAAATATACATACATGAGGGGAATTTCTTTCATTGTCAGTCCATTACTGATTAAACTGCACAAGGGTAAGGTTTAAATCTAGCCATCTTGTCATTGCTAATTGAAGTATGTAGGAATAACTTTACATGCCATTTGCTCCATCTGGGCAAATGCATGCCTCTAAACTGTCCAAATAAATTAAAATATTTTAAAAGTATTCTTCATGGTAGAATGCATAAAATTGAAATTTAAATATTTTTTACCAAAAATGGAAAATTTTAAACTACTCTGGAATGTCAACATTCCACGACTCGTCTGTTAATTATTGTCTGATATTAGATATTTGTTTAAATCAGTTTTCAAAGGTAATAGAATTTTTCTGTAAACTATTTTCCAAAGAAATACTAAAATCAATGAAATTCACTTCCAAGGAAACTCCTAATTATCCACTTCATACTCATAGAAATGAAGAAAAACGTGATTTTGTTGAATATTTAAAGTTTATTACATTAATGGATTTATTCAAAAAATAAAATCTTGATATAATTTATTTTTTCTGTAAAGATTAATTCATACTCCTTCCTTTGAGATTTACATCTAAAGCACCAAAGGATTTTAATCTTTTTTTAAAAACAGTCAAAAAAACTTTGCCTTGATAAAATACTGGAAACCTTAGTCTTTTTTTTTTTTCATATGTCAAATGCGTTGACCGGGAAGCGAACCCGGGCCAACTGCTTGGAAGGCAGCTATTCTAATCGCTAGGCCACCAACACTTCATTAACCTTAAAGTCTTTAAATGAATTTTAGGTTTTAAAATGTTTTTATTTATTATATATAGTTGTTTTGTTAAAATAAGTTGTTATAAAAGAAAACCACAAGTAAAAAGGATTATACAGATAATATAATTTGAATATTATAATTTCAATATTAATAATTTAGATGCGTTTGTAATTTCTTTTAGAGAGAGAGATGTTAATATTAATTATTATTGTCCATAAGTAAGGATATAATGTTTTTATTTGTCATATGTTTCTGTCTATTTCGTTATGATTAACTGCTATAAGGTATCTAAAGAGTATGTGCGAATGATTATAGTTATATAGTTTGAAAATATTTTATAGAAATTATATTTACGTTTTATCAGTATAGGTATGTTAGATTGTACAAAATATATTTTGTAGCCTTATATTATGTTTGTGATAATAAAATTTACATATAAATAATGTTGTTTAGTATAGAAATGTCTTAATATTAGCTTATGTAAGACTCCTTTGCAATGCCACGTGTATCTATAGATGTTAGGTAAGATAATGCGCAACATCTTTATATGGTTGTACTATAAAAGGGTAAATATTCTTTATTTTAAAAAAT
Source organism: Epiperipatus broadwayi (assembly GCA_028023455.1). Taxonomy (NCBI): domain Eukaryota; kingdom Metazoa; phylum Onychophora; class Udeonychophora; order Euonychophora; family Peripatidae; genus Epiperipatus; species Epiperipatus broadwayi. The sequence goes on along the minus strand of JAQFVV010012405.1, from coordinate 15,664,756 downwards.
GACTAAGATTTATATCAGAAAGATACCTAAATTGGGAGACTGATTGGATTGTTTATAGAGACGAGATAAAAATATCATTTCCCTTATTATTTAATAATTATTGGTACTTAAGTTTCGTTATTAGTTGCTTAACAATCTTCTCCAATGATCTGTTTAGTTCTACAACATGTAGAGATATATTTATACAATTTATTAATATAGAAACCAGGATAAAACTTCCATAATTAACATCATTGGAAATTATTTATCTCTAGTGCTGAGAACTTAATTTAAAATTTATGTTATTTTATACTTTTTTTATTATTAATAAATTGATTTTATATTTATTAAATTATCTGGCTTTCATCTTTCGTGATATTACTTTATCATTTAATAAATAAATATGGTTACATGATAATTTTATGATCCGTTTATTTAAAAGTATACTGTTATAGAAGAGATGTTATTTATATTTATTGCTAATACTAGTGCATATATAATTTAAATTACGCTTAGTTACTAAAGATGTAGTTTAGATATAATAAAATACCCATTGTTATTTAGCCATATCAATTATAAAGAATTAGGTTGAAGTATTAAATCTAAAAGACATTTATTACACTTAAATATTTTAAAATCCTGATATAACTTTAGTTTTGATATATGTATTTTGAGATTTTAGAGATATACTAGTCACACATAAATATTATTAATTTCTTTATTCCTATTTATATATATACATTTTGTTTTGTTTTTAATTTCATAACACTGAGACATTATTATTTATTAATATACACTTTACAGTGTTTTCGTACTATTTCCAGTGGACATAAATATTTTGTTTACGTTAGTGTTGTTATTGTTATGATTTTCAGCATAGTAGAGGTTAAACTAATACTTTGACAGTTAATTAAGCTAAGGTGGTATCAGATACCTCCCATTCAAACAGTCATTTTGACAGTTACAATATATATATAATGCCTAGAGGATGATTATATAAAGTGATCATTATTATAAAAATATACATCTATGAATTCATTACTTTTTTTTTTCAAGTAAATACACAGTGCAACAATTTATGATGGTCAATATTTATTTTCTACAAAAAATACATATATGGATGAGGTCATGATAAAGAATTCAATAATTACAAAAAAAAAATCAAATTTATTTATATCACAAATTCACATTATTAGTACAATAAAATTATTAATGTGAATTAACTATTCACAGCAATTAACATTTAAATAGTCTTTCATAAATGAATGGAGCTGCACTTTACAGTTTGAGCTCTAATATCTATTCCAAAATAATATTTGAATCAGTTTCAATAAAAGTAGTTGCATTTATTATTTTTATGTATTAAATATTATATCACTGATTTCTTTCTATGCAAAAATACCAGATCACATATCATCTACTAATCTAAATACCAGACACTATGATACCCAATCCCATTCCAAAGGCTAGTTTTTGGTTTCTGATTTTTTTCAATAAGGCTTGCTATTCAGTGTGAAAATAATTGAATTATATATCCAGTAATCATTTTTAATTCTATCATCAGCTAATTTAAATACTGGGTATTGCGATACTCAATCCAATTCCCAAGACCAGTTTTTTGGCTTTTGATTTTCTTGCGATTCAGTGCTGAAATAATGCAATTATAAATCCAGTAATCATCTTCACTTCTATCATCTGCTACTCTAAATACTGGGTACTCTGATACCCAATCTGATTCCCAAAACCAGTTTTTGGCTTTCGATCTTTTCAATAAGATGTGTCATTCAGTGTATGAATAATGCAATTATAAATCCAGTAATCATCTTCAATTCTATAATCTGCTAACCTAAATACCAGGTATTGTGATACTCAATCTGATTCTCATGACAGTTTTTGGCTTTTAATTTTCCCAATAAGGCTTGAGGTGCAATGTAATGCAATTACATATCTAATAATTATCTTCCAACTCCATTTAAGTGGAGTTAAAGATTATTGTTAAATGCATATCATTATTTCCAGTTTTAAATTTAGCCTCATTAATAAACATCAGAACATCCATATAAAAATAAACATCAGATTTTCCAATAGTAAGACTAATTATAATCAATTTGATTTTGTAGATTGAATGCTTTAATATTCAATCTTACACTTATACAGTATTTAATTTATTAATTTTTGATAATTGTTTTGTTTTTATACAGCATAGTATTTATTATAATAAATATATGAAATAACCTCAATATTATCACATATTCCTTTCAATTCATATAAATAAAAATACAATAAAAGACAAATGTCCCCCAATATGCATTTTATATTGAACCACAACTCATCAGTTGGTCCAAGTGACTATCTCTTATATATATCTTTATTATATGAAAAATATTTATCTATATTAAATAATTACATTTTGAATTACAAGTGCCAAATTAACTCAACCCGTATCTTTGACATCATCCACTTTAAATAAATATAATAGACTAGTATTAATCATTTACTAAACTAGTTAAAACACATGGGAAAAAGAAATGTGAATAACTCCATGTATTTGTGTATTTAATTTTAAAGAATCAAATATATTAATTCTTTAATTGAGTCTTAAAGTTTATATCTGTGCTAGAGATAATCTCTAGTTTAGTAAATGATTAATAATAATCATTACTATATTTATCTAAAGTGGATGGTGTCAAAGATGTGGGTTGAGTTAATTTGATGCTTGTAATTCAAAGTGTAATTATTTATTGTAATATATGTGGAAATAAATTCACCTTCAGACAGAGCTGTTTTAAAATAAATTGATGCAAACTCACCTGCAAGCAAAGATTTTAAAGAACAATCGATAGTGTTTGGTTAGCTGTACCCCAGCCGCTAGAGGCACTGTTTCTGTGTAAACACAGAAATATCCAGAGTAGGGGCCAAAAAGCAGAAATGCCTGTTCCAGCCGTTAGGTGGCGCTGTTCACCATGCATATGCACAGGAACCTTCCACAAGCCAGCTGGCAGCAAAACTGCTAACCAAAAAGTACCGAACAATCCTCATATTTTCTAAAAGACAAATTAATATTCATATTATGGCATCCAATGAAGCAAAAGTAAAGCAATGTAGGTATGATACTATAAATTGATAGATATTTGTAATATACCAAATCTTTCAGATCCAAGATGCAATCTTAAAAGTTTATTACAAATATTAAATCATCATTTAATGTAAAATCTTTTGGATTAATTTGTATCACATAAATTGAATGGAAGTTTCTATGTATTTCCCTAGCTATGTTATAATTAGGTAAAATAACAGGTAATGACAAACTGAAACCATTCCATTTAGTAATAGTATTTTTGTCTGATTTATCCTAAAAGTAAAGTGAAACCACAATTTTTACATTTATAAAGTTTGTAATACAATTATCCTAATTTTCTTATTTCCTGAGCCAATGTAAATACACATAGAAAAGGTAAATTTTTAATAATATTTAGCTTTATTACTGTCTAGCATACTCTCAATATATTTTTACTATATCATATTCATAGGACGTATATCTCACTTATAATTTTTATAATATCCAGAGTACTCAATTAAAAGTTGTTTCTCTTTTAGTTTAAAAGTAAATCTGATAAAAATATTATTACTAATTAATGTGATTTCAGTCTCCAATTGTCAGCTTTAATTTGTATTTTCTTATTACATCATAGATGTTTATTTGATAAATATGTAAAAATTTCCATTGTACTTTTAACATTTTACAACTATAAAATGTGAAAATCTGATTAATGTGTACATGCATGTGTGGGGATGATATATACCAGGGGTGGTCAACTTTTGTGTTCATAAGATCTATTTTTTATCTTAAAAATGTTTTGCGATCGACTAGTTGCCATAGGCGAACGACTTGTCATAGGCGTAATCTAAGTGGAGGGAGGTGTGAAATATTTACCATTGTTATATATCTACTAAATGTTATATATCTACCTAGTAAAAAATAACAATTATTTAACGGGCCAAAAAACTCATGTCGGGGGAATTAAAGCACCATGAATAATTAATTATTAACCCAATATTTAGTAATTCAAATTTGCTACATTAAATCAAGATTAAAAATATTATTTTCAATAAAGATATGTCTTAGTGGACACTTCACCTATCTAGGATTGGAAAAAAATTTACACTTTATGATAACTATATAGTACTTTTAACATGACTGATTTATTATTTGTGGACTCGCAGTTTTTACTTATTAATTTTGTAGTGATATTTATCTTACATTTTTCTATTTTGCGTCCAATTTTAATTAATTATTCATGATGTATATATTACTTTTAACCTTTTTTTACCGCATATCACTCTATTTTGTATCTGATTTATTATTTGTGGACTCGCAGTTTTTACTTATTAATTTTGTAGTGATATTTATCTTACATTTTCCTATTTTGCATCCAATTTTAGTTAATTATTCATGATGTATATATTACTTTTAACCCTTGTTTGCCGCATATCACTCTATTTTGTGTCCTATTTATTAATTTTTTTTTCAGGATGGATGGCGACGGCATTATCCTGTACCACATGCCTTTTACTCCATTTTTACCTCATGACCCTGTACCACGTGCCTTCTCCCCCGCTTTTCGTTTCTATGATATCATTATCCTGAGGGCATTCTAATCTAGCAATCTTTGACATAATGTTACCACATGATATGCGGCTAAATTTTAGCGATTACATTTGTCCGCAAATCACTAGGTGACGTTATCTTAAACATTGGATGGTTAGAGTGGTATTCCTTCAGGCTAATGATGTCATAGCAAGGTAAATACTGGACTACCAAAAATTTAGAACAAAAACAAAAAAACTTGAAAATCTTGACTTAATTTGTTTCACTTGTTACCCGACATCTCTCACCAGATTGGCCTCGCGATCGACCAAAAATGGCTTTGTGATTGACCGGTGGATCACGATCGACTTGTTGGAAACCCCTGATATATACTAACTATTCTAAGTAAATCAATTGAAACATATTTAGATACAATGTTGTGAATTGATTTAAATATTCATTCTTTCTAATGAGTGTTTAAGTCAACTTTATATATATATATATATATATTGTAACAAGCACAGACGACGTTACATTGTTTTTTATTATTAAACATGTTCGCATTTAAAAATTTTCTTTAAGAATTAAAAATTGAAATTAAATATCATCTTAAACTCGTATATATAAATCGCACAGATAAAAAAAAAAAATTATTAAAATAAAACTTTATTAAAAATAGAAAGGTATTTTAAAATCAAAAACCTAAAAAGATTTAGAGATAAAAATATATCTTTAATCTTGGAAAACATTAATTAATCAGAAATGGAAATGATTGTTTTAATTAGTTAAATGTAAACCAGCCTTGGGCATGTAGATGTAAAAACATCAGTCTGATAGGAAAACAATAGAAACTTTTAGCAAATAAAAAGAAATCCCTATGGAATCGGACCTCAGCGAAAGGACCATCGCATCGATGACGTAATGTAAATTCAATCCTTCAAATTAATATAAAAGGACAAGTTTGAAAATTATTAGTTATTGATTATTTACGATGTGACAGATATGTGTTAGTGCGGAAGTGAAGGAGAAGGGATTGAAAAGACGCACTCTTCAATCCCTTCAGTTTTGCCAAAGAAAGAAAGAGAAATGAACTATTGTTTTCTACATTGAGGACCAACTAAACTAAAAAACCTCCGAATAAATAAATAAAACAATGGCTAAATGGATACCAATCTTTTTAGGATGGCGTGGGAATTCACGTTCAAATGGCAAGGAACATATAAAGATGAACTGTTTAAAAAACTGTAAGAACTTTATAATTTATGAACATTAAATTAAAAACTTTCCATATATAAAAAATACAAATAGAATCCTATCTGACCCACGTAAATTAATATTAATAATGTTATTTGATTTTTTTATTATTTAAAATCATTTCCATTTATTTATTTTTTGTTCTTTAAGTTTTATTATGATTTCTGTTTTCCGTTAAGTTAAATTATATAAATGTTAAACTTAAGTCGGGCATGAATGGCTGTATAGATTTGTAAAGTTATATTAGGGGATTTGTGTCGTTGTTAAATTGGGTCAATGGATTGGATATATTGATGTAGTTAGTAGATGTAGTCGGAGATTCACTACTGGCAGAATTGTTTATATATACGCCGCACTCATCCGTTTGCCTATGTTAGGAATTATAAGACGGAGAACGCAGTTCCTTTCTATAGAGTTTTTTTTATTGTTCTTCTCGTTAGATAGATGTAATATTCCTATCTGATGTGAGTCAATGTCTTCTCTTAATCTTTTTGGTGCTGCCATATTCCATATTACATTGAATACATCGATATATCAGATGAATTGATGCCAGTTTGACTGCGAATTTTAGCCTAAGGTTAAATAGGGATAGAATATTTTATTTTCAAATGCAAATCTATGTAGTCTCTTCATACTTGACCCTAAATAAAAATGCATTAAATTTAAGTTGTTTATAGACGCTTGCATGGATTGGTTATCGGTTAAGTATGTTTTGGGTTTTCATATTTGATCAAAATATATAGACATTCGATAAATAATGATACCTTACGGTGAATATCTATAATGTATTTATTCGGATGTCTTTTAAGTTATTGGTGACAATGCAAGTATCTTATGGTGAATACTATTGGGTTACTTATAAATTTCCCTCTGCAATTGTCGGTATCAATGATTTTATATTTTGATCGTTTATGTTTATTTTGAAATGTTTTTAACCGTTGTAATCTATGTAACCGATCTATACTCAACATTATTAAAACAAATTTTTATAATTCAATCTGTGCAAACTTAATTAAAATGTAAACTTATAATATAATAGAAATTAAAATGTAAATTAAAATCTAAAGTAAAGTTAAAAATAATGTTAAATGTTAAAATGTAAACTGATACTAAAACAATTTTCAATCTTATATATATGTGCATAAATAAATGTTTGTATGCTAATTACTGGCAATGGCTTATTTTATTCTTTTTTATATACTCTTAGATTATATTATTTAATCTCTGCTATTCCACTGAGCTAGTGACATGGGCTAACGACCGGATGCAAAATATAAAAAAAAAAAATTTTTTTTGACTTACGTATCTGCCTACTTTATAAATTTTTCTAGGTTCAAATGCCTAGATGGCGCCCTGTAGTTCCCCTTCTCCAGATTGTTACAATTGGCTTTCCCAACTTGGGCCGATGTTTAATAAACCACGTATACCCTGAACAAAGTCTTCTCAAAATGAAACATTTTTATCTGTTTCCATAAAGTCGTATACTTTAAATCTTATAAAAGCTCTGCCAGTAAAAGAAATAGCACATATATTAAACACGAGAAAGTATAAATAATTTTAAACTGTATTTCGTTAAAAAGAAAGTCAAAAGGTTGCGATTGATATGTTTTTTTTGTTGTTAATATAAATTATGCTTTAATGTGTATAGGAGCGCACAGCCACATAAGTTTATGATGGTAAATGCGGTACTTTTGGGAATTTACTTCAGTGTAATTCCTATGTAAGCATTTCAATAAATCATAAATAAGTTGGTGGTATTTATAATTGTGCTGCAAATATACACGCATAAACCCATCATCTTTCAAAACATATTTACTTCAATGCAACCTTCCTAAATAATTTAAAAAAATTTGCTTGTCATGCCATGTGTAAAAATAAAATGTATAAAAAAAATAGAACTCTTGTGGGGAGGAGGTGTAAAGGTAAATGGTCCTTAGGAGAATGATAGTAAACATTTTTTTTTTTTTTTTGTATATAGACTTTTTGTAAAATTACTAACCGGATGTTTTGTAAATGTTTTCGTTAATCGTGTACCGTAATTACTAACCCTAAGTAAAAATATTTTTTAAGCAACTTTACTGATATGTAACAAGCACAGACGACATTACATTGTTTTTTATTATTAAGCATGTTCGCATTTAAAAATTTTCTTTAAGAATTAAAAATTGAAATTAAATATCATCTTAAACTCGTATATATAAATCGCACAGATAAAAAAAAAAAAGTATTAAAATAAAACTTTATTAAAAATAGAAAGGTATTTTAAAAACAAAAACCTAAAAAGATTTAGAGATAAAAATATATCTTTAATCTTGGAAAACACATTAATTAATCAGAAATGGAAATGATTGTTTTAATTAGTTAAATGTAAACCAGCCTTGGGCATTTAAATGTAAAAACATCGGTCAGATAGGAAAACAATAGAAACTTTTAGCAAATAAAAAGAAATCCCTATGGAATCGGACCTCAGCGAAAGGACCATCGCATTGATGATGTAATGTAAATTCAATCCTTCAAATTAATATAAAAGGACAAGTTTGAAAATTATTAGTTATTGATTATTTACAATGTGACAGATGTGTTAGTGCGTAAGTGAAGGAGAAGGGATTGAAAAGACGCACTCTTCAATCCCTTCAGTTTTGCCAAAGAAAGAAAGAGAAATGAACTATCGTTTTCTACATTGAGGACCAACTAAACTAAAAAACCTCCGAATGAATAAATAAAACAACGGCTAAATGGATACCAATCTTTTTAGGATGGCGTGGGAATTCACATTCAAACTGCAAGGAACATATAAAGATGAACTGTTTAAAAAACCGTAAGAACTTTATAATTTATGAACATTAAATTAAAAACTTTTCATATATAAAAAATACAAATAGAATCCTATCTGACCCACGTAAATAAATATTAATAATGTTATTTGATTTTTTTTTTTATTTAAAATCATTTCCATTTATTTATTTTTTGTTCTTTAAGTTTTATTATGATTTTTGTTTTCCGTTAAGTTAAATTATATAAATATTAAACTTAAGTCGGGCGTGAATGGCTGTATAGATTTGTAAAGTTATATTAGGGGAGGGTAATCTTAGGTTATTTGTGTCATTGTTAAATTGGGTCAATGGATTGGATATATTGATGTAGTTAGTAGATGTAGTCGGAGATTTGCTACTGGCAGAATCGTTTATATATACGCCGCACTCACCCGTTTGCCTATGGAAGGAATTATAAGACGGAGAACGCAGTTCCTTTCTATGGAGTTTTTTTTTATTGTTCTTCTCATTAGATAGATGTAATATTCCTATCTGATGAGAGTCAATGTCTTCTCTTAATCTTTTTGGTGCTGCCGTATTCCGTATTACATTGAATACATCGATATATCAGATGAATTGATGCCAGTTTGACTGCGAATTTTAGCCTAAGGTTAAATAGGGATAGAATATTTTATTTTCAAATGCAAATCTATGTAGTCTATTCATACTCGACCCTAAATAAAAATGCATTAAATTTAAGTTGTTTATAGATGCTTGCATGGATTGGTTATCGGTTAAGTATGTTTTGGGTTTTCATATTTGATCAAAATATATAGACATTCGATAAATAATGATACCTTATGGTGAGTATCTATAATGTATTTATTCGGATGTCTTTTAAGTTATTGGTGACAATGCAAGTATCTTATGGTGAATACTATTGGGTTACTTATAAATTTCCCTCTGCAATTGTCGGTATCAATGATTTTATATTTTGATCGTTTATGTTTATTTTGAAATGTTTTTAACCGTTGTAATCTATGTAACCGATCTATACTCAACATTATTAAAACAAATTTTTATAATTCCATCTGTGTGAACTTAATTAAAATGTAAACTTATAATATAATAGAAATTAAAATGTAAATTAAAATCTAAAGTAAAGTTAAAAATAATGTTAAATGTTAAAATGTAAACTGATACTAAAACAATTTTCAATCTTATATATATGTGCATAAATAAATGTTTGTATGCTAATTTCTGGAAGTGGCTTATTTTATTCTTTTTTTATATACTCTTAGATTATATTATTTAATCTCTGCTATTCCACTGAGCTAGTGACATGGGCTAACGACTGGATGCAAAATATAAAAAAAAAAATTTTTTTTTTGACTTACGTATCTGCCTACTTTATAAATTTTTCTAGGTTCAAATGCCTAGATGGCGCCCTGTAGTGCAGATACCTTTAGTCCCCCTTCTCTGGATTGTTACAATATATATATATATTAATTTTGATGCCTGTATTCCTTCAAAATATATGTAAAATTCAATTTCATATATGTAAAATACAGTAAAATTCATATAATTGAACTTATTCTGTTAGAAGTACTTTCTATAAATTAATTAACTATATTCCTTTTAGTTTCAATAATAATTTATTATTTCTAATGTATACAATGATGTCAACCAAATATACGAGGTTTACATTGTTGTTCTAACTATCTTGTTATTTCCATTTGGAGTTCTGTTGAGTCTATGTTGTGCAAGATCGTGTGAACATTAAGTCTTTCACATATTTTTTATCTGATTGTTACACACCCCTTTTCCCCCCTTGTTGTTAGTTTGGCATATTGTATAATATCCAAGTGTTCTCAAATACTTTTGATGATGCTAGGAGTTGGTCTCTCTTCTGGATTTTAATAATTGTTTTGGAAAAGACCTGTGTTATAAGAGGTTGTGGGTGTTCCATGATTAGTTTACATGTAACCCATATGGCGTAGTTTAAAAATATTGAGAGATGTATTATTGGGTAGGTTTTAGTATCGATACTATCCTTCAGAGATGAGATCAGTCGGAAATCTATCTTGGTGTTGGAGAGTATGATTTCTCGGATCACTCTGAGTCATGTACATTGCGAGAAAAGGTGATCCAATGTCTCATCACCATTCATGCAAAAGCTGCAAGGAGGGTCTATGTTGTTGTAACCTCGTTTGTAAAAGAGGAAGCGATTCTTTGACAACTAATCAAAATGAGACTTTATTTTTATAACTACCATAATTCTGTTATTTTAATGTTTGATGATTCATTAATATTCATTATATGTATTTAATATATATCAACTGAATTATATATATATATATATATATATATATATATTCATTATATGTATTTAATATATATCAACTGAATTATATATATATAAATGGAGTAGAATAGTAAATTGACGTTTTATTCTTGGTAAACTTGCTTGGTTAGAGAGTATTTTAAATTGTTATTGTATTGATGTTATGGATTTTAATCTCGAACGTTATATGTATTTAAATATTATATATAATGCTTTTGAGTTAACCCTTGGCTACTGAGTTCCTGTTGCCTAAAGTCTTAATCAATATTTCGTTATAGGTTCCCTTGAAACTTATCCGATGAACCTTGTATTATCATAATTCATATCATACAGCTCAGTTAAATAATGACCTCTTATGTTTTCATTCATAATAAAATATAGTTCTATAATATATTAATTACATAATGGCTCACTACTAAAATCATATATATATATATATATATATACGATTTGTGTGTCTGTGTTTGTTTACACAATTAGATATCATAATTTGCTATCACATTCGATGTTTTTCTCCATAGTAGGTAGTATTTTATTGAAGGGCTGATGTGGAAGTTTTTTAAGTCTTTTGGGTGTTTGAGGAGGATCATTAGAAATAGTCCTACGAAGATGTTTGTGAGAATTTGAATTATTAATTAAACTTGATTTAAAGCTGTTAGAACGTCTTGTTTCAGTCCTCTTTAAAAATTTTATTATAGGATTTACTACCAAAGTATTCTGCTTGTTGAGATTCGAAGCTTCGGTCCCTCTTATCGAATCACATTTTAGTAAATGAGAATTATGACTATCATTTAAATCTTCAATATTTGACGACAATCTTCTGTGCCTCAGTGAGTTTAAATTGGGTGTGCCCATGGGATCATTTGAATATTCCGAAATAAAACAATTAGCACTTTTACTAGATCTCTGAGAGAAACGACATGGGCGTCTGCCAAAACTTGGAGAATTCATAAAAGCTGAATAAACTTTTTTGAGACCAGGGGATTGTGGATATTCACTTCTTTCTGGCATTTCCAATAATTGCAGGTTTAATTGCTTGGTGAGAGACTAAAACAAGTTAAAAATGTATATTAAATATAAGTAAATTTTAATGAAAATTATAAATATACACTATATATATATATAAATCTATGATAATAAACTTTAGAAAATATTTCTTTAGTTCTATATTTTTCTTACCAAAAAATCAAGCATTTCATCACATAAATTTTGCTTATTACTTTAAATGATCAAATATCCATAAAGTTGTATTATATAGAGGTTCTTTTTCAATTTTGTTTTAGATTGATTATTCTAAATTTTATTTGCGTATAAATAGTTGTGTATGTGCAAAGTAAGATAGTATAGTCTATGACCTGGGGTTCAAATTGAAACAAACTTAAGAGCCTTACGATCTTTTTTTTTAGGAAACTGTTCAATAACCAAACCATATAATCATTCAATATTGATTGATTAAATGAGAAAATTTAGCTGTACTTAGACAGAGGATAAGACATAAATAAAGAAAACAAAACTCATTTACTTGGCAACTAGAAAACCTGATTATTTTTGGTACAATTTTAGTAAATGCTCTAGAACATTTTTGACACTAGGAGATGCCACTCAACTATTGTCGACATAACCAATTCATAAACAATCCACATTTCATGCATGGTATTTATAAAATTATCCCAGATATACCTGGGTCTCGTTTCATGCGGTGGACCTCAGAAAACGTGCACAAAATAAATCATACAAAAATAGACTTAACTTGAAAAATAGGGGATATATACTGTAATTTTCGAAAATCATATAAAAGCAAAGCAACAATGTAAAATTACTTTAAATTTCGCATTAAAAAAAAGGAAATAAAATATGACTAATAAAAAATTTCAAATTTGAAAAAAATTGATACAAAACAAACTTTTTTTATTAACTAGTGTTTAACTTTATTCAAAACAATATATTTTTATGCATAATTTACAGTATTTTTCATTTTTTCATATGTGTACAGTATTTTAATCATTATCACTATTTGACAATATGCAAGTTTATTTGTGAATTAATAAGACATCAAATTTGTCATGTGATGCACTGTGACTTCTCCTTAAATGGAGTCAGGAATCTCTCAGCAACTATGCCCAAAGAAACCTGTTAGATACTTTATCTTCCATTCCCCACTCTAAATTTTCCTATATTCTGCTCCATCCCATTTCCATAACATAATCTTTGTGAACTCTATGACCTTTACATCTAAATCCTCCTTATCTTTTCCCAAACCCAGCATAAAAACCAATAATCCACTTTCTGTATAATCACTTTTTTCATACTTATTCTTCCATAACTTCATTATTTGTACCCTTTCTGCTTTCAAGCACTTACATTCAATTAACAAATGCCTAATACTTTCTATTCCTTCCTTACATAATTTACAGACTAAATCACCCATATTTTTCCATTTACATGTATATTCTATTGTTGCTAAAGATCTCATTCTCGCCTTAAACAATAAACTACTTTCCTTACTATTATCATATATTAACTCGCACCTAATATTCTGTTTACTTATATATATATTTGAACTCTTTTTTAATCTCCATACTAGTTCTCCATCTCTCTAACTTCCTATTCTTTATTAATAAATCTATTCTTTTATCCCATTCCTTACCACTATAACACTCAACAATCCTCCTAACACAATCATCTCATCTTTTGTACAAATATACTGATATAAATTCTTTATCCAAATCTTCTGCATACCGCATTACCTTTCTCACCCATCTTGTTGCCTGCCCTTTACTCATAACCCAATTAAATACTATTTTAGCTATTCTTTTATTATCCATAAACTGCAATCTACCAAACATTTTTATTTTACTTTTTGCATCTCTCATATAAAAACTTGACCATCCCATTTCTCCTTGAATTGCCTTCCTTGCTGTCCATATTTCTGCATCCAATGCATATCTTCCTACTTCCCTTTGTACTTTTCTAAATAAACTAATACCCCTTTACTAACATATAATGTATCATTACCATATGTTAACCCAGCTACTGCAACTCCCATATAATTCTAGCAACATCATATTTATTATATTAATTTCTTTATCAATCCCTTTCTCTTTTTTTTCTTCATTTATCTTTTTTTTTTCCCATTCATCCAAACAATTTTTCTGATTACTTAAGATAATTCTCAAATAACTGTATCTATTCACCACATTTAACTTTATATCCCCCAATAAAAATTCTACATCTTCTCATTCCCCAATATTAACCATCATTATATTTGATTTTTCTTCAATAAATTTAATCCCCATCTCTTTGCCCACCTTTGCACATGCCTTCAGCATAACTTCCATATCTTCTCTTTTTTCTACACACAAAAATATATCATCCACAAAAAGAAGACCTGACAAAGTATATACTCCCTTACCATCTATTAACGATATCTCTATCCCTCTTCCTAATCTTTCTATTACTCTTTCCATTTCACTCAAATACAACAAAAACAAAATAGGTGACATAGGGCATCCTTGCCTTAATCCTACCCCATTTTTAACTTTAACTTATTCTATATTCCCTAATTGATATATATAGTAATTATTTTCATATAACTTCTTAATAATATCCACTAAAGCTTCATCCATTCCCAAATTTGCTAAATTTATCCATAATCTATTTCTATTTACTCTATCATATGCCTTTTCTGTATCTATAAAACTCATATATAACTGTCTACTTAAATTCCTACTCATATCCATAAGTTGTGTAACTACAAATAAACTATCTCCTATATGCCTATCTAATCTAAAATCTTCTTGCATTTCCCCCACTACATTATTCCCTTCCATCCATTTTACAACTCTTCTAGCCACCATATATGAGAAAACTTTATATAAAACTGATGTTACCACTATTGGTCTACAATTATTTAACTTTCTATGATCCTTACCCTTTCCTTTAAATAATAATCTTACTCTTGTATTACTCCAACTACTCAGAAATTAAAACAAAATAACTTTACTTTTTCCCTACATCCTAAATTCATTACCCTCTGCTGCCAATCCATCTAAATCTCTTGCCTTTCCACTTTTCAATTTCTTCTCTACCTCATTCAGTTCATTTTTTGTAAACCTAATATTTCCATTACTATATGCTTTCATATTTTCTATCACTCTATCCTTCACATCTAACATCTTTTTTATATCCATTACATATCTATTTACGATTCTCTCTAAGTCTTCTCTAGAGCTATACTCTATTCTCTCATCATCTAGTAATACTATCTCTCTTTCCCCAACATTTTTCATTTTAATGTAATTCCAAAATGTTCATTAATATCTTTTTCACTTTCCTTGATCTTAATAGCACACTTATATTGTCTGCATGTTTCTTTCCTCTCTTTTGCACTTTTACTAATTCTCATTTTTTATTACATTTATTCTTCTGAATATTCTCACCTAAAACCCTATTTGCCACTTTTTCTATTTCATTACACCAGTCCTTATACTCATCCCCAACCAACTCTTCCATGATTTCTTCAACTTGTATTTTATATTCTTCCAATTTATTCTTATCATTCACTCTACATCCACATCTTTCATTATTATTTCTACTTTTATTTCTGTTCTCCATCACATTACTAACCATTTCAATTACAATAAAGTTATGATCACTAGTACAGACTTTCTCTTCATTATCAAACACCTTAACTTTCTGTACCTTATTCATTCCCTCTTTCTCTACCAATACATAATCTATTGTGTAAAATATATTATTCCTAGACTATGGGTATTGTTTTGTTCTTCATAAATATTTAATAAATTTCCAATGCTCAAATTCACCTTGACAAAAAATTTTTAAAAGCTGTCCATATTTATTATCTACATCAATTTCTTCAATATGTCCATTCATATCCCCTATAATGATTATTCTCTTTCCCTTTTCTTTAAAACTTTATATATCCTTAACTAGACATTCATATATGCTACTATTCCACTCCATTATAATTTGACTATCTCCATATATAAACTATAGCCACCATCCATTCTTGTCTATCCAACCTTATTCAAACCACAAATGTTCTTGACATTTAACAATATTTCAATATTTTTTTGATATAACATCTATACCACCACCTCTTTTTTTTCTATTTTTCTATTTTTACCATGCCATACTAAATGTTCCAGAATAGGTTCTTCTTCTTTTAGATGTGTTTTCACTACTGCTAATACCTCAAGCTCTTCATTTTCAAGAGGAAATACAACTAGAGCCAACTTCATTTTTTTTAATCGCTCTTATAGTACACTCAGCCAAATTAAAATATGTTCCAATCACTGATGATTCTTTCTATTTTGCTAAGCGATAAAAATCGAAATTTTTGTTTCCAAAGAAATTCATTTTCTTGGGTGTTTTTTCCTCTCCATTAGGGTAAACTAAAAGTTTAAAATAAAAATAAGAACTTAGACTTACGATAATAAAATGATCCCGACTCTCCACTATTGGGCAAAATTTAATTAAAACTAACAATTAAAAATTAAATTCTTATTTTTATCTTTAATTTTCAATTATGTTTAAAAATCAATTTTCATTGTTTCGCATCACATCAATTTCAGATCACGTTAAGTAATTTTTAAATTGTTAATTATAATTAAAAATCAGATTTTAATTTTTAATTGTCAAATTTAATTGTGCCCACCGCTGTTACTCACCTTTTAAAAATAAACTTGTGGACACTAAATGATTAATTGATTACTACTCTTTTTTGTAAAAAGCAAAAATAGAATGTGATTTAAAATGCAAAAACAACAACATGCATAGTACACGCATCTATAATGTTTGAACAATTTACATTATATATAATCTTGTCAAATTTATTACTTGCGGACACTAAATGATTAATTGATTACATACTCTTTTTTTAAAAAACAAAAATATAATGTGATTTGAAATGCAAAAATAACAGCATGCATAGTATAGGCATTTATAACGTTTGAACAGATTTACATTATAATCTTGTAAAATTTAATGTGTGTATATAAAATGGGGAAATCCTGATATTAAGTGAATTATGAACTTCTTTATTGCATAATCTAATACAGTACAATAAAGCGCAGAAAATATTGAAATTATTAGATGGAAGTCTAACTCTGACAATGCGCTATTATTTTAAATATGATGTGTGAGTGTGCAAAATTTATAATATTTAAAGTAATAGTGCATTATTACAGCTCGACTTCTGATCTAATAATTTTTATTGCATAAAAGAAAACTACATATAAAGATATTAAGAAGAAACATGAATCACATAACTTCAAAATTGCATTAAAAAAATTCGCATAAAACAAGATCGGGGTGTATTTTGTCTACAAAATAAATAAATGCTTATGCAGGAAAATAATTGTGTAAGAATAAAATAACTTTGGGGAACACAATTGATGTATCTATAAAACTGTTCCAGATAAATTATTAAACTAACATCATAAATTACTAAACCAATATAAAATTATATTAAAATTATTTTTACAATTATATGAACATGATTAAAAAATTAAAATAAATAAACCATCAAGTACATGATTGAACTAACATAATGATTAAAAAATATATGCTTAAATGTAAGTACTGCAGTAGAATACAATTTCATATATTTCATTGTAAATATTTATAGTGTTAAACATTTAGTTCATCAGTAAATAGAAGTTATCTGCAATTACCAAAGATTAAAACCAAAACATTGAGGGGGGGGTGTAAAGTGGGTTATTTATTACAAAGATTGTTTTACCTTTTTATCTATATAAATTAACGGTTAAAAAAAATTTTCTAACAATAAAACAATACACAATAGCTGGGTTTGAAGACATTTAGGTGACTGAAAATTTCAGATTTTCCACTCAATAGATAACTTTTAGATAAATACTGGCTTTGGGTTGGTATTTTTAGATCTAGTGTCTGAAGCTATCCTAGCAACTCTCTGAGAAGTGCCAAAGCACGAAATCATTGGTCAAAGGTTGTGGGGGGGGGGTTTCTTGACAAAGATATTTTAAATGCTTTCTCTGGCTAAGCATTTATCACAAAGCTTGTTGAACAATTAGTAATGTTTATTGTTTATATCTTACAAGCTTAAAAAAATGGGGTCATGTGATCTATGACTATTTTGTTATTTGAATACACACAATTATATATAAAATAGTTTATTTTAGCACAGCAAATTTACAAATGTTCTATATTTTATTTGTAAATAGTCAAAGTTGTTAATTAAATATATAATGATCAGATAATGACACTGTTAAATGTAAGAAATAAATTAAAGCATTATCAAATCTTCAAGATGCCATTTACATTATTTTAGTCTCCAAAAAATCTGATTCTGTAGGCCACATGTTTAACATCAAGACATTTTCAACCACCTCTACAGGTGACTTATCTTCATACCAATATATAATTGTTATTTAAATAAAGTATATAATACTATGGTTTACTAATGCATATTAGAGTTACTATTTGCTTATTTTATACATAGATAATTGATTGTGCAAAGTAATTTGAAATAGATAAACATTTAATAAGATATAGTGAAAGTTCTTTATTTAATAATATCACTAAATTAAATTTGCAACTTTAACATTAAATAGATCATATTAGTGTTACATAAATAAGGATGAAATTGATGTATTAGTGTGAAGATTACTTAATGCAATTGAAAAGGATAGTGGTGCAGAGATTGGTTTAGCTTTCCTTCAAGATATGGTGACTGATAATAAAATAATGTTAGATGGCAATTTGAAGATTTTATGTTATTCCAAATAATAAAATATAGATGAAATTATCATTTTTTTATAATAAACTTAAAATACAAGTATAGTATATATATTATCATTTTTTTATAATAAACTTAAAATACAAATATAGTATATATACTTAAGCTTGATGTAATTAGAGTAGATTTGAAGAGAGACTGGTCTGGATCAACTAAGCATGAAATATATATATTGCAGATCATTTATTTTTTTCACAAATATGTGGTCATAGGTATTGGTTATATAAGATGGAATGGATGACTAAATTGAGCTTAAAATTGTAGGTTTAATTAAATAAAATTGCCTGTAACAATTACATATGTTCCTAATTCTTTTCAAAAAAGGATTTCTTTAGAAATCATAATCCTAAGTAATTATTTTCAAAAACAAATAAATATATTAAGTTCTAATTTGAAAGGAAGAAATTCTTTCTTGTTGTTGTTCTTCATGCATGTTATAATTCATCATTTTATTCCATTAATATCCCAGAGATAAACTCCTAACTTCTAAGAACTTAAATATATATATATATATATATATATATATATATATATATATATATATATATATATATATATATATATATATTGCTTAATCTATACAACTTAAAGTTACATATATAATAATTTGTGATTGGTTTATAAAATTATTAAAATGAGTAGAAATTAATTCTGCCTTTGTAAATTAGATTGTAAGCTGACTTGAGTGCAGCTCTGTGGGAGTCTCTAACAGTTTTAATAGTTTGTGTTCGCTGATTACTATCTGACTTAATGCCCACACAAGATGAATTAAATCATTTTTGCTACATTAATAATATTGATATTAGAAGGCATGGCATTATTATGGATTTATATTTAGAAACTAGAAATTTATTTTTTTGAATTAATATACGGTAATATATACCCATATATGTATGTATAACACATTGTATTATGTACATAAATAAATGAATGCAGTCCACACCTAAACAGTGCCTAACAATGCTAAAGATTGATATATAAACCAAGTACACCTATTCAAAATTAAAATATTAGCGGACATCAAATAAAAATTTCAATAGTTACAAATACCCTGTCCAAGCATATGGCTGAAGTATAAACAATAACACAAAAGAATAAATAACTATAATTTCTTACATATCAAGCTAATCTTCCAATCATCTTTAGTAATAAATGAAATTTAAAACAAATTAATAGTTTCAGAATCAGTTGTTAATTAAAGGGAATTTGAACCCAGACTTTAAGTTTCCTACAGTCATCCACTCTAACTGATACACATGCAAAAAGATAAATGATCTTTAATATACGTATTTCATGCAGAACCAGCACTCATCAGTTGGTCTGGATCTTCATCACACACACACACACACATATATATATATATATATAATCAGTGCTCAGTTTATATTAAGGTAACAAATCTACACACCTTAATAAACAGGTTTCAATCCTCTCCAACTCTTCAGACATCCTTATCACTGAAAATCTGATGATGGAATGCTTAAGGCCCTTGATGATGCTAATATTATAGTCATATCCATGTTGATTTTAAGTCAATCTGACCCCTCATATGTATGGCCTTAACACATCCATTTAAATACACAGAAGAAGGATGGGCAGAATACTGTAAGGAGTTTGAAAGACAGGGTTCAAATCCCCTTAATTACATCTAGATTAAGTATATACATTACACTAGTATTTCAATATTACATATTCAGCCTGCATTCTGCCAATCCCTCTTCTGTGCATTTAAATGGACATATGAGAAGTCAGATTGATTTAATGTCAACATGGATATAATATTGACATCATCAATGACTTAGAGCATTTCATCATCAGATTTCAGTGATATGAATGGGTGAAGAGTTGGAGAGAATTGAAGCCTATTCATTAAAGTGTAGATTTGCTATCTTAATATAAACTGAGCAATACATGTGTGTGAGATTATGATCCAGACCAACTGATGAGTGCTGGTTCAGCTTGAAATATGTACGTTGGAGATCATTTATCTTTTCTGCATGTATGTGAACATGTGTATTGGTTATATTGGCTAGAGTAGATGACTGTAGAGAACTTGAAAGTCTGTCTTCAAATCCTTTTAATTAAAACAGACAAAACTCTCTATATGTATTGCCACTCAGTGCAAGCCAGAGTAGATGCCAGACGGCTTGCGCAGTTTTAATAATACTCTGGCTTGCACTTAGTGGCAATATGTATAGAGTTTTGCCTGTTTTAATAACAGTTATAAGCAAATATATGAAACGGTGATCATGTGATATTTATTTCCTGATGAATGTGTTTTGTTATTTATATATTCAAACATATCTAATATACATAGAGTATATATAAGCACATGCTTAGGTGAATGTAATACATTTGACTAATCAAACTACAAATAAACATGTAAATAAATATGTATTCACTCATGCCATAATAAAAATGCTGACAATTACCTCAAAGCAGTACATATTTTATTTTAAACTGGAAACTTTTTCAGATATCCCTGAATGTCTTCTCATTCAATACACAATCATAGTAACATATAAGATTTAAAATAGAATCATAATTCTACTCAAGAATAAAATCAAAATACTTAACCTTTTAAAAATACTTGTGTGCATAAACAAAAGAATGTTTAAAAAATTCTATGTAATATCTAGAGAAATATGTCTACCTATGATATTACTATGTAATCACTAATTAAAATAAAGAAAGTTAGACCAAAAATTATTGTCTGTGAAATATGTCTACCTTGGATATTGCTAGGTAACCACTAATTAAAATTAAGAAAAGTCGAACCAAAAATTATTGTTTGGCTACTACAGCAAGTCATTCAGGTTGAGGTTACCAATTTTGATAGATGGTTACCTAACAACAGTCATTGGTATCAATATTTCTCTAGCTATTACACAGAAATTTCCTCTTCATTTCTTTGTTTAAATCTTAATTAATCCATGAAAATATTTTAGATATATTTCCAAATATTTATTTTTATCGACGCATCTTCCATCTTTAGTTCAATCCTACCACAATTTCCCATCAACCAAGAAGTCAGTCTAATCTCTCTTACTATGGACACATTTTGTAACATCCACTTCATTTTTTCAAGTGAACAAGTCATACATAGCCCGTTATAATTTAATTTCATATACGAATTTTAGTTATAATTAAATTTTAACTTCGTTGAGATATTTTAGATATATTTCAAACTTCTATCCCATCACCCATTCTGAAACTTATAACCAATATGCATTGTGTGCTAAACCAGCACTTATCATGTAAGTATAACCAATTGTGTAATTAATACATAACAGGACTTACATCTTTACAGTGCTTAGTGCTTGGCAAGGATTAACAATAGCAATCATCCTCAATTTGTACCCACTATTTTAATTTACAATCGATCATTCACTATATTTTGGTGACCATTTTGTAATACCAATGATAGTATAGAATAGTTATGAAAGTCATCTCATCCAAAAACAAAATAATGATGTTCATGCTGAAACTGTACCACATATTTTGTTCAAAAACCACAACATTACAGTGCTGGATTCAGTAGTTTGATTATAAGCTATTTACAAATGATGAGAATCATATTCAGCTGTTTATATGTTATTAAAAATGCGATCGTTACTATAACATCATTATAATAAATATTATATTAAATGTTCCATGAAATCTAATGTATTATAAAATAGAATAAAGCTAAGATCATATATATAAAATATTTTATAATAAATGCTTTTATTTATTGCGCACAAAAAAAACCCAAAATAATTGTTTTCTTAGATCACAATTGTTTTTTTTAAATATTTAACTTGAAATAAAAGTATGAGCTGTCTAAAAATTAATTAATTGTGATTGGTTCAATAATATATATATATATGGGTAAAACTGACTTATAGCGGTCTCGACACTTCGCCCTCAATTTTTAAAAAATGTAACTACATTTTTTTTCCAACTAAGTGTATCCAACTTTAATCAATGTATCTAAATATAAATAAACTATATCTAAGTATAAATGTTAAAAAATTAAAAAAAACTTACATTTTGATGCGTAGTTTTCACTTGTAATGTATATCTAGCGGTCTTAACTGTATATATAACTATAAATAAATAAACTATATTAACTATAAATGTTTTTACATAAAGATGAATAAATAAATAAAAATGAATGAACTTACATTTCCTGCAGGCAGGATCCGTGTTTCGAACTACGTTATTTTCACTATATAATTGCAAAGTATATCTAACTATAAATGTATTTTTTACATGAAGATTAATAAATAAAATGTAATAAAACTTACATTTTTATGCTCTATTTAGAGAAGATAAGTGTCACCAATAAAGTCCCTACTGTCAAAATTATGAGCTACTTTTGTCACATGTAATTTTTTCCACGTGTAATCCCCCCCCCCCCATCCATTTACCTTTTTTCCAAAAAAAGATTCAAATCAATGTTAAAACCAAGTATGTCAAATTGTAAACAACTGTTTTAACATTGATTTGAATCTTTTTTTGGAAAAAAGGTAAATGAATGGGGGGGGGGGATTACACGCGGAAAAAATTACACGTGACAAAAGTAGTTCATAATTTTGACAGTAGGGACTTTATTGGTGACACTTATCTTTTCTAAATAGAGCATAAAAATGTAAGTTTTATTACATTTTATTTATTAATCTTCATGTAAAAAATACATTTATAGTTAGATATACTTTGCAATTACATAGTGAAAATAACGTAGTTCGAAACATGGATCCTGCCTGCAGGAAATGTAAGTTCGTTCATTTTTTTTTATTTATTCATCTTTATGTAAAAACATTTATAGTTAATATACTTTATTTATTTATAGTTATATATACAGTTAAGACCGCTAGATATACATTACAAGTGAAAACTACGCATCAAAATGTAAGTTTTTTATTTTTTTATTTTCAACATTTATACTTAGATATAGTTTATTTATATTTAGATACACTGATTAAAGTTGGATACACTTAGTTGAAAAAAAAATGTAGTTAAGTTTTTTAAAAATAGAGGGCGAAGTGTCGAGACCGCTATAAGTCAGTTTTACCATGTGGTAATCCGCATCAGCTTTAACTGAATTTCACATTTTAAACTTAATGCTACGTATATTTCCATAAGCTGTGTATGTCCATTTTTGCAGTTTGCCTATTAATAACATCGTTCTTATATTTATCAATTAATACTGCATCTTTAATTTTCCTCTTTTTATGATTTCTTTCTTCCATTAATATTTTTATTTCATTACTATCAAATGTAAACTTACAATTACAAGTTTTTTCATGGTCAAAGAATACTGAAGCTGTATTAAATTGACTATTTACATTATTTTTAATTCGATTATATAATAACTGATGCTCCTTCAATCTTTTTTCCACAGAACATCTTGATTCACCGATGTAAAATTTTTGACACCTACATGAAATTTGATAAATTATATTACTTCTTTGTAATTGATAAATATAAGAATGATGTTATTAATAGGCAAACTGCAAATGCGGCCATACACAGCTTATGGAAATATACATAGCATTAAGTTTAAATTTTGAAATTCAGTTAAAGCTGATGAGGATTACCACGTAATTGAAAGCGCTACAAAATAATTTAGACTATAATATTATATTTACTGTTAACCTTTTTGTTATTTCTTATATATATATATATATTTTATAATGGGTATTGTATTTTATATATATATATATATATATATATAATGTATGTGTGTACTAAAACGAAACTGAGTTAACCTTGCAAATTTACCGTAGTAATATTAATCGCATAAATAAATTTAAGTTACAACTATGACATAGGTTGTCAATCATTTAATATCTATACAAGTATTATGGCCATAGTATAGATAAACAGGCAAAACTCTATATACATATTGCCTCTCAATGGAAGCCAGAGTATTCAGTGGATGTCAGAAGGCTTGTGCATAAAATCCCCATTTAGTGCCTACTCATCCAATATTCACAGACTAGTTTCTGGCTTGTGGCCTTTGTCAGTGAGAAGCCTTAGATCTGAGAGCACTGCACCTACATCTTAGGATCTAATGCAACCATTGACGAAGGCCGCAAGCCAGAAACTAGTCTGGGAATATTGGATGAATAGGCACTAGATGGGGATTCTGACATCCATTGATTACTCTGGCTTGCACTGAGTGGCAATACCTATAGAGAGTTTTGCCTGTTTTAATAACAGTTAAGAGCAAGCATAAGAAATGGTGATCATGTGATATTTATTGCCATAGTACAGATTGCATTAATTTTATTTTAATTTTTTTTTTTAATTACATATAGTACTATTTTAGATATTATACATATTGAATTTTCAAATATTTATATTTTTTCTTTAATTTCATTTTGGTATTTCAAGTATCTAATTTAAAAAAATACATTATATTTAGTAATACAATTTAAAAAGTTTTGATTCTATATTAAGTAAGAAATTTAAATATTACCTCTGGTATATGTTTCCCTGGAATCGCTCCTACCACTTTTTTATAGGTTTCATCATTTTCTACATCCTAATAGAACACACAGCAAATTATTATTAAATTGTAAATTTTATTGATAAATCAATAACTTAAAAACAATAAAATATCACATGACTTATCATATGACATTTGCAGGAAGTGACATAGTTATGATAAAAGAAAAAAGTTAATACCGTAATTTATTAACAACTAATGTATAAATGCTTGTCCAAAAACTGCTAAAAGACCACAGAAGTTTCAATTTTTTTAAAAGAATAACATAAATATAGATCTGTAGTTATTAGATTCCCATTCTTTTAGCATAATTTATTTTAACATTTCAAATTTTGAGATGTATTATAAATTTTAGATATACTTAAAAACATCTATTTTACTATAAACATGAATTAAAATATGATCCCAAGATGTATTTTTGGCTGAATCAGAACCCTATTAGTTGGGCCAGATCATCACTTTTTATATTTTACTGTGTGAGTTCAAGAAATTTGTCGTTTGTGGATTAAGTTGTAGTGATAATTAAATGAACAAAAGATGATGCAAAAGGTTATGATTTGGACCATTTGAAGGGTGTTAATTTAACCTGAATCTTGAGAACATTTAACATTTTCAGATGTCTCTACTCATTTGCTTAGAGTGTGTGTGGAGAAAGAAAAGTTTATGTATACATAAAATAGAACAGATGTAGAAAAAATGGTACAGTTAGTTTGATAATGTGAGTTTTTATTGAAAGAGAATTGATAAATTCACCTTTAACTAAGTATGAAGTTTACATATGGGTCAAAAGTGATAAATCTGTAGCCTAATATTAATTAGTAATGTAATATTTGTTGATGTATTAATGTGAAGAGGGCTTGGTCAAGTGTGTGTTCATATTAAATTAGACATACAAAGATTGAATTGCAACAATCAGAAGTTTTAATAAAAAGTATTATTTTTTAAAAACTATAGTCTAAAATAATGCACCAAAATGGCATGCATATTACCTCTATAATATCGATAAATTCCTGAAATACTTCTGCAAACTTTTCTTCTTTGTCATCTAAGTTATCAGTATTTTCAAAATCAAGATTGTTTATAGACTGCAACAAAAAGAAAGTGATATTACAAGATTATTAATAAACAATAGGAGATTCTTCTCACTTTACTATTATAATACCATTTAAGCCAATAAACATCACATGACCACCACTTCTTATGCTTGCTTATAACTGTTATTAAAACAGGCGAAACTCACTATACATATTGCCACACTGCAAGCTAGAGTAATCAATGGATGCCAGAAGGCTTATGCACAAATCCCCATCTAGTGCCTACTCATCCAATATCCCAGACTAATTTCTGGCTTGTGCCTTCATCAGTGAAGAGCCTTGGATCTAGTTGCAGTGTTCTCAGATCCAAGGCTCCTCACTGACGAAGATCACAAGCCAGAAACTAATCTGGGGATATTGGATGAGTAGGCACTAGATGGGGATTTTATGCACAAGCCTTCTGGCATCCATTGATTACTTTAGCTTGCAGTGTGTGGCAATATGTATAGTGAGTTTTGCCTGTTTTAATAATACCATTTATAATACGTTTGATTAATCAGCAAGTTATCAGATAGCAGTAAGGTAAAAGTAGAGGCAATGTAGTTTTCAACATCACTGCTTCTATCTCTTCATTAGTAACAGAATAAATTAAGTTTTTATGTTTAGAGTTATAAAAATAATAAAAAAATGTCTCTTTAATTAGTGTAAATGAAATTTTGATATTAACATTTTATTATTTTAATTAATGCAAAGTTATTTAAATTTTTTAAAAAAGCACTTACCATCCATTCTTCCATAAGTTTTATTTCCAAAGATTTATCTTCAATAATTTCTCCATCTTTATCAGTGGTACTTTTTTTGTTGTAATCTCTCGCAATCTGAACGCAATATTAGTTTAAAAATTAGTTCTTAATAACTTCTAATCAGTTATTTTTGATATTAAAGAAATTATGCAATTAGATTAATATTTAAGGCTAATAACACTAGCAAAAAACTACATAAGTTTTGTTTACCTTAATATCTTCTTTCCAAAATGAGGGAGTTGGCATAATAGATTTGGAAGGTGCAATTTCTTTTATCTAAAAATTTTACAAAAGTTATTTTAAAATGATAACCAGTTTGTGATTGTACCGAAATTATAAAAGTTCGTTTAGACTGAAACTGTTAGAACTAATGTATAATCATTGTAAATCGTAAACATTTTATACATTGTGTTATGTTGATGATAAATTGGTTTTGATTCAGGATCATGGTGATATGAGCTGTATATATAGAAAGAGACAGTTAATAGAGAAATATAGAAAACTGGGCCTGGATATAAATATAATAAAACACCAGATATTAGAGGAACTCCAACAGAATATAATATTGGAAGATGAGTAATAGATTGGAAAATGTGAGGAATAACTATAAAAGAAAATAACAGATGGAGTTATAGTAGAAAGAAATGCACTGGATAGAAGAAATATATCAATGATAAATTATATTGGGGAGGCGGGTGTTTAGAATATCTAAAAGGCAAATAACTAATGTGGCATAATAGTGAAAAGCAGTATTACATATAAAAATATTTGACATTTAAAAGAAAGAATAAAAGAATTGGTGGCTACAGAAATAGATTGTTAGGGAAGATGGGTAGAAAGGTCGAGAAGAGAGTACATAAGCCAGAATATTGAATACATTATAATAAATGAAATCAGGAAAAAATAATTCGAATATGGATATGTACAATGGGATGTATTAGAAAAGATCACCAAAACGAATTTTAAATTATACCCCATTGCCAAAAATAAAAGGGAGACATCTTAAAAAAGTGTTGAAAAGAAGAAATGAATAGAGAAATTGAAGATATTTATGGAAAAACATTATGGACCGAAAGATGTGGCAATTTGAAAATTGAAAGACATCACAAAGCATTTTAAGCTGAGAAGGTGTCATTTATATATAAACATGTATTTCATATTCATCCATGTAAATATTTTTATTGTAAATATTAGCATATTATACAGACATTTTTCACAGAGGCAAAACTCTCCATACAGTAGTACCACTCAGTGCAAGCCAGAGTAATCAATGAATGGAGGAAGGTTTGCTATTACTCTGGCTTGCACTGAATGGCACTACTTTATGGAGAGTTTTACCTTTATGAAAACAGCTTGTGTAAGCATAAAGAATGGTAATCATATGATGTACATGCATTTTTATTCGATCTATTTAATTTATGCTCATCTCCATACTATCCCTGAATAATCTTTATTACCCAGAAAATGGCTTAGTAAACATTGGTATAAAAAGCAAATATATATAGCACAAATCTGGAATATCAAAATCTTTGCTGCCTTATATATCCAAAGCAATTTATTTACAAAATTATACAAAGTTTTCCTCTATATTTATACTGGTTTTAAGAAAACACAACTGGTGTTTCGCTTATGAATTATCAGGAGTCACTAAACTTGGATGGAGGGCTTTTGGTAATAATAATTAATTTTAAAAGAAAATGTTTTTGTGTTCGAAAAGGAATTTGTTTTTAATAGATATGTTTTACTAATTCTCAAATATAGATCTGATAGACGGTTAACAAAAAACATTGAAATTTCAAATCATTCACTAAAGTATGCAAAAATCTGTTGTGAATAACTATAAGAAACTGGAAATCCAAATGCATCGATGAAGAAACTAACAAATGCCATTACAACATTGAAAGAATAAAAAGACTCAGATTAAGCTGAAATGAACATATTGTAAGAGATCATAAACGTGGGGTGAAAATAAATGTGAATTTTCCCCACTTTGTGTGTTGTAAAATTGAATAGAAGGTATATGGATACATGAAAGATTTATTTTTTAAATATAACGTTTAGTTATAATGCATCAATTTTATTTATGTAGGCTTATATTAGAAACATAGTGATGGCATGTAATGACATCTTACTTTCATTACTTCTAAAAAAATTACATTCCCTTACTGTATGCAATGGAATGTATCAAACTTATATATAGCTTACAGTCAAAGTATATTAGCTACTAAATTATTCAGTGAAATGGCCAGGCAATTTAGATTTAACCATATCATTCATATGTATATCTTATCTTAAATAATAATTAAATCAATTAATTTTGTTGGAATCTGATGATACAATATTAACAATTATTTATTAGTTTTTAATTAGACATTAATTTCCACTGATTCTTATTCTTTATCAGGTAAGTCATTACAATTGTAAATTTGTAATGTATGTTATTACTATTGAATATCTTAAGTCAGTTGAGAATTTTTAATAACTTATTAATCCGTTTTTCTGTGTAATGATGTCATATTTGATTTTGTGATCACACGATATTTGTGTAATTTGGACTAGTCTATTTATAATGTTTTCATGAGACAATAAAATAAGTAATTTATTATATAAAAATAAAGTTAATTTTTCTTTCTTTCTCTCTTTTTTTCAAAACAGAGAGAAAAAAAAAAAAGAGCCTACTACGCTTAGAAGCATGTAAAACTCTTCATTAAGGTTATTTAGTAGAAAATGAAAATAAATTTGAATATGTATTAATTCTAGATAATTAAATAAATATAATTAAATCATTTCATTCTCAAAATTACAATAAATAGCTCTACATTAGGATATCTTTTTAAGAACACTTGTTTATAAATGTAGTTGATGAGACACTGAATATAAAATAATCTTTTAGATTAGACTATTTCTTTCTCTAAATATTCTCTCAACAACATTTTCTTTCCAATAATTACCAATATTACACACAAAATTGCTTCACCTACTTTTAGGGACTTTTTTAAGGAAGAATTAGATATCTGAGCTCTAGGGATAATCTGGATTCAGTTATGTGTGAGATATCTATTGGACTTAGAGATAATGATGATACAAATTTAAGAGTTCACACATTTTTTGTCTTAAAGCTCAAATCAAATTTATAATGTAAATGGAAACTAATAGGTTATACCTCTTTCTTGATGTATTTGTTACTAAGCCATATAAAAATTATTTTCAGAAAAACCACATATTAATAGAACTTGCTATCTTACACAAATCTTTTCGCTAGTGAAACTTCATTTCTTCTTTCTGATAATGGGTATAAGACCAGTATTATTAAGAAAGCTATCAAAAAAGATAAAATTACAAATTATAGTAGTGAAAGATGTTGTACCTTATGTAAAAAAAGAACCACATACAGATTAAGCTATAATATTGATATATTAATCACCAATCAAAAAATTGGCAACATGAACCTATGGTTTCAATTCTTCTCAAAGCCAAAAAGATTTATGAAACCTTTTGTACAGTTTTGTATAAGTAATGATAACATTAATGGTTGACAAGTTGAACAGGCAAATGCAGTCAAATAATGCTCAATATTTTGAACATTCACTTTTTATGCCTTAACCTTTTAACCGCTAATTATATTATTGGTTGTATGAGGTAAAAATCAAATCTTTTAATTGGCCAACTCACAAACTGAAGACAAAGCCTATTGTTAAGACATATTCGCCTATAATATTAAATTCAACTCAGATACGTTTATAAAAAGTATATTATTAATTTTTCAGGTTATGAAGAGAACGAAAGTTCTTTCAAAAATAAATTGCTATTTATTTATTCTAAAATATTCAATTTCGGCAACATAAAAGCTATAATATAAACAAAAAGATCGACTTTTACGTTATAGAAAAGTAAATATTTCTTTTTACTACATCTTCAATATTTTTACTAAAATCTTCAATATTTTTCGAAAATAATTTTGTTTTTTTATTATTCTCTCTGAAAATAATTTTTAATTTCCATAAATATAATTTTATAATACTTAAAATTGGATTTGAAATGAAAATCTCAGCGTTTTTCTTTATTTTCTTTGATCAGGCGGTTTCTTTGTTCTTTCCAGCCAATCAGAATGTCTTTTTCGGCTGAGAGCTTGCTAAGAACCAATCACAAATAATGTTCTTTCTTTGTTTAGGTTTAAATGCGTTTTTTTTTATTTTTTACTTGTAAAATAAGTTGGAAGAGGTCACCATCTTACAGAACTTTTAAAAACCTCTTCAAAACGTATCGAACGAATTTTTTAGCATAAGAATCGGCTGAGTTAGAGTGACGTCAGATGTCTATGAGGAGCCTTGTAAAAAACAGTCTTAGAGTGCTTGCTATAATAAAGATTTTACCAATGCCAAAATCCTGTCCAATTGTGATCTTATTATCAGAGGACAACTAGAGATGTCATCGAAAATCTTAATTAACCAGATAAAATCAATAAACAAGATACATTTATAAAAATTTCATAAACATGGACAAAAAAATAATAATAATAATTCAAAAGCTAAAACTTCATTCTTAAACCAATATTGCATCATACATAAATGGAGATGTGAATGTGGTAGTGAATATACAGGGCAATCAAGATGTATACTGGAGAATAGAACTAAAGAACACTTGTAGTTATTAAAGAGTGTTAAAAAAACTAAAAATTGTAACGAAAATGATAATGTTTCAACATGCAGTTTTTTATGATCATAATAGGTTATGCATATATGGTTTAAATTTTGACTATAATAATGTGAAAATATTACAAATTGAATGAAACAATAATAAATAGAAAATAAAAGAAGTTATGTTAATATATAAATGTAAGCATGACTTAATAAATAGATAGGTGGCAAATGTTATGAATTGTGGGAAGGCTAGATTTTGAAAGCATGTTTGAAGATACCTTAAAGAAGAATTAGAGTTAGTTGACAAAGATTACAAAGCTAGTCGAAAGCACTCGAAGGTGGATAAACATTTTTAAAGTTGTACTTTATATATATTTATGTTACCGTATTTATTAATATTTAATTACAAGATTACTTATACAACTTCGAAGAAATACAGCCATTGAATAAATTCCATAAGAAATTTGAGTTTTGAAAGTTCCAGATTTTTTAATGCAATGCTAGAATGCTCGACTCTGAACCATATAGTTCTTGTATTGATTCTAATTCTGGCTCTTGTGGTGTTTAAACTTCTTGTGAACTCCAATCAATAAAGCCATTCAATTATTTACTTATATATGCTTTGTGTTAAAATAATTTATCATTCATCATTGACTCCATTCCTGTTTCTCAATCATTTCTAGGTTTTTGTTGAACAAAACTGAACTTTTTGTTTGAATAATTTGTAAAAGATATATTGAGCATAAGGTTATTAAATTAATATTTACTTCACATTTATTATTACCCACCTTCCTTCACCACACACACACATGCATCTTATTTTTGTATTATACGTCTAACAAATTTGAAATTAAATATGTAAACGTTTTTAAAGTAAAATAAATGATATTCTGAATTTTAGACAGTTTCTGTATTATTCTTGAAAGACCTCTTCTACCTGATGAGAGCTGCTGGGATCTAACCAAAATATGAGTATAATAAAAAGGCAGTAACGAGAAAATGAATATACAAATCATCAAATCTGAAATATATGTTCCACACATTATATATATATATATTAAAAAATTAAAGAGACAATATTAATTGATAAATATAAGAATGATGTCATTAATAGGCAAGTTGCAAATACGGCCAGACACAGCTTATGGAAATATACATAACATTAAGTTTAAAAAATTTGAAATTTAGTTAAAACTGACGAGGATTACCACATAATCGAAAGTGCTACAAAAGAATTTAGACTATAATATTGCATTTACCGTTTATTTATATATATATATTTTATAACGGGTATTGTATTTTACATATATATATATATTATAATTAAAATAATAAATTTAACGGTTTACAAACTATTACAAACAATCCTTAAATCCGCAGAAGTACTGCGGATTTAAGGATTGTTTGTAATAGTTTGTAAACCGTTAAATTTATTATTTTAATTATAATTATAATTTTGCTTTTAATTAACGGACATTTTATTTATTTTACATATATATATAGCTATTTTTCCACACGGAATATCCCGAAAATAATAATAATATAAAATCATCATTTATCCGTGAAAATACTAGATTTAATATATATTATAATAATTTTCATAAGCCTTTAAAAAACAATAATTATTAAATATGTAGTATTGCGAATATAGCATTTTGCAGTGAAAATCCTATGTGTAAATGATAATAACAAATAATACAGTTGTTAAAATGGTTAAGACTTGTGAATTATTATTATCATTGGTACATCAGAGTTAAAGTTTTCTTAATATGATAGTATATATATTATCATAATCTTTATTTTTAACTATTATTGATTAACTGCAAGATGAAGTTATTTCGATGTTTAATTCAATTTCTCTGATCTCTAGCCTTCTTTTCCACATTACCCTGGCACACTTTCCTATTTCGTCCATACATCTCACATTTGGTCTGTTTCTTGGTCTTTTACAATCTCTTGGTAGTTTAAGATTTCAACTATTCATCTATTGTCTCTTTGGTTTGGGCAATGTGTCCAGCTCACTTTAGACTCTTAATTCTTTTAGTGATGTCAATAAAATCTGCTTATTACTTCACATATGTATTTCGTTTTTAATCTTTTATAACTCCTAGAATACATCTTTCCATACTTCATTGAGTAGTCTGAAAATCTCTGCATTGCTCTTTTGTTAAGTGTCCAAATCTCAGATCCATAAGTAAGAACTGTAAAATCACATAATAAAACCTTCCTTTCCAACCACATAGGCTTATTTCCTTTTAATATTAATGTATTTATAGTAAAAGCATTCCATCTAAGTTTAATTCTATGATTAATTTAATCCATTGTGCAGGGTATGAATAGTTGTTAACTTCTTCTAATTTATCATTATCAATCTTATTTTTTCTTTTAAGAAAATCCACTTTACATTATTTTAGTCTTTCTAGCATTTACTCTTAATCCTCTTTCTTGCTTTCATCTGACAATTCTTCCAGCATTTCCTGAAGCTCTGAAGCATTATTTGCTAAAACAATTAGATCATCTGCTAAATCTAGATAACTTAAATAATCTTTATTTACTTTCTATTTTCTTAGCTTCTCATTTTAATAACAAAATCCTTCTTAAAACTGCTATAAAAGGAGATATGTAGTTATCCTGTTCAACAACCTAATCGTAGAGTCATCCTATAATTTAAATGTTACTGCTGCATTTTGATATTCCTCAGACTATACTCTAGGTTCATATCTTGATGTTTTAATGCTTTAATCACTGAAGAAATGCTTATAGAATCAAATGCTTTTCCATTATCTACAAATCCAAAGCTTAATGGCAACTCATATTCATTGGTCCTTTCTATCATTTTTTTAATACTTGAATTCCTGTGAAACATTATGCTAAAACCACTTTTAAATCCAGCATATTATTTTGCTTGGTTAAAATTCAAAGTTTGCTGTAGGTAAGTTATAATAAATATTTTACATAGAACTGATAAATTGAAGCTTCTAATATCTTCTTTATCTTCCTTTGTAAATATTAATATTACTTGTGCATTTTTCCAATCATCTGATAACACCTTTATCATTTAGATATTTGGTATATAAGTTTGCCAACAATTTTTCTATTTCTTCACTTGCTTCTTTTAACTTATCAATTATAATTCATCATTACCTGCAGGTCTTCTTTATAGATTTAATTATATGCCAGACTTCATTTAAAAGGCTTTAAAAATTTAATAAGGTATAGTAATTATAGGGGCTACTTTTTACTGTTTTTTTATGATTATATAATTCTTTATAGAACCTCCCATACATTTAATGAAGTCATCTCTTGTTTGGTAATAGTTCTATTTTTTATTCTTCTTGCAGATATAAGTTTCTTATCAATACCAAGATGTTGTTTTTCACTTCTGATATGTTTGTTCTCTTCTATAATTTTTCTTGCTAATTCACAATTATATTTACTTAATATTGTTATTAACTCCTTTTTGCACCATTTTAAACAATTCAAGATATTCAATCTTCTTAATGCATTATTTTTACACGTTTTCATATCCCTTCTTTTCTTTATAAATTGTCTTCTTTCAGTAAAAATTTTACTGCTTAATTGCTGCTTTTTTGTTCCAGACATCTTTATCACAGTTCTTAATATTCTATTAGGTATCTTCCTATTAATTTGATTCAAATCTGAACCTTCTTCAAAATCTGCTAATATTTAAAAACGGTTTGAAAATTCTAATTTAAATTCAATTGTATGTTTCTAAAGGCTAGTAATATCAACTGTGAATACAGTTTTTCACAACAATTTTTTTTTCTTTAGTTTGATTAGTTTGTATCTTACATCTCACTAATCAATGATCACTTCCTGTGTTGAATTTATTAAGAACATGACAATCTTAAAATATGTATTTTCTTTTAGTTGAGATATTATCATATTCTTCTGTACCTTCATTTGGATGATTCCACATCCATTTCCATTCAGCATTTTTCTCAAAGAAAGAATTTATAATATAAAGTTTTTCTTTTTCTGCAAACCACACAAATCGTTGACTTTTCTCATTTCTATCACCATAACCAAATTTGCTGACAGCATTTTCATTTGTAAACTGTTTTCCAATTCTCACCTTAAAGTCTCTCATGACATTCTTAAAATACTGTTTGGTCTGATCGAAAGCCTTTTCTACATCAATATAAAAATCCTCTACTTCTTCATCACAATGAGAACATATGGAGCAAAAACCTGAATTATCTGTATTTGATATCACCCATTAAGTTGAATAAACAATCTTTCCACTCTATCTGATACACCATCAATTCTTCATTTTTATTTATATCGAATCCTACTACATCTATGATCCAATATCTATGTCTTTATATTATACATATCCATTATTTAAATCAATCGTCTACACCCCTTTTCTTTTAATTTCACAAATCCAACAATATCCCATATAATATTAGACAGTTCTTCTAATTCTTGCACTCTGTTTCACTTGAAAGTCATTTGCAGTTGTAAGTACCTAAATAAAAGATCATTAAATAGTAACTTGCGTCCACAACAATCTGAGAATTTTTAGCAATCTCCACATTCAGCCACCAACTATTGCCTTGGCTAGTAACTTATGCAGCCTCCTGAGAATAAAGGCCATAATTTAGTATTGTCTATCATCATTATAAATATCTATTTTTAAACAGTTTATTAATAAACCCATTCATTCTGCCTACAAGAAAACTTAACTGATATTTCAGTTAAGAGCTATCAGGCAACATAGAAGAAAGACCATAATGTTTCTTGATCTTAAAATCAGAGATAAAAAGCCAATAAACTTACCATGCTGGTTAATACATGTTGGTGAGGAGCTCATCCATATTCATATACTATATAAATAATCATAGTAATAACCACTGCAATAATAAGAATGTATGGAATGGATATTAGGAATTTGCCATTCAGTTCCTTTAAGGCCTCGAAGAGAAATCAAAGAGTCTCTTTTCGGTAACAGCAAATTTCTGTCTACATCCATAATGAATATACTTGAGAAATAACAAGAACTAGACCTACACTAGCTTAAGTAAATGAAGAAAGAGATAGACAAAAACAGAATCAGAAATAATACATGGCTTTCAGTGCAACGACATCCTATCTTGCAAAGCGGCAAGAGATATTATTGGTCAATCACTGTTTAGTTCTTATTGTCGGTATCACATCTGAAGATCATCATAGTACCTTCTATGTGTCATCTCTCTGTAATAATTGAGGCAATGGTATCATATGATTGGGCAGACATATTTTCATTTTTTAACTATCTGTTCAATACTTCTAATTCCAATTTTCTTTTTTTAATATTTTTAGCTCAAGATTTCAAGAATCAAAAAAAAACAATGCTGGGAATAAGCTTAGTAAGTGAAAACTGATGCACTTGCCCCAACATTGGTATTGATTTTAATGACAGTGGTTCTTGGAACTGTTTATAGGTGGCTTAATAAATTAGAAATCAAGGTATGATACAGATTATGGTGCTTAAATCATTATTACAAATTCCAAGCCTTTAGCTCATTCAATGTCATAGGTTCACATCAGAAATACATGCAATATAAGAAAGAGTAATCTCAAAATTTTTACTCCTATTAGATAAACATAACTTCAAAAATTTGGAAAATATTTGAAAAGTTCTAGAGTAATTATTGGTTTGTGAATAAGAATACAAGCACTTTATTGAATTAAACCAAAATCTTTTTAGTCTTAGGAACTGAAGTTTTCAATTATACTTTAATTTAACATCATTTTTAATTTGTAATTAAATGTTGAATTATTTTCATTATGGATAATTAATTGTTAAATGTCAAATTTTATTTAAGATTTTCAAATACATTTAATTGTTATTCATAGAACCACAGGTTAATATATGTCACAATATTTTTAAATAATATTATTCCTTTTTCAGGTATATTTAGTCTGACAAAAAAACCTATATATTGAATCAGGTAGGAAAAGATCATTATGATTATATAAATTAAAGTCTCGAACTTAATTCCGGCTGCACTGTCACTATTGCAGCAGACTGGACCTTCAAGTGGAGAAATCAAATACAGAAGGTGAATGAGACCAATGGCACCTATAACCAGTCCGAGGCTATACAAAGTATAACATGTGACCACATTTCCAGGTTACTCTTATCTGCTAAATTCAAACCCCCACCATACAAAGCATTTTTATTTGTTTTGAAGTAAAACCTCTGACACCAGCCATATGCTCAGAAAACAGGTATACAATTTAGCACTTGATGTATCCCAAGCCAGAACTTTTATTTAATTGTAAGAAAACAAACTTTGACACCCTGCTTAATGCTTATCCTTAATTGTACTGTCTAATAGCTGGCATTGATGCTATACAAAAACACGGAAATATAATGATACCAAGCCACCAGCATAAAAAAATAATTTGTAATATCTTTATATATTCGTGTATGTTAGTGTATCTACAAAATCAACAAGTTTGTTTATTTCTTATTTAGTTAATGATGTGATATATTTGTATATAAATGAGAAATTGGATGATAGAAATTAAAATAAGTTCAAACAATTTTTTCTTCAAATTTTACTCTCACCCTGCTATGTAAGGCAGAACATGTTTGTAAATAAATTAGACAAATTATATTTATTATATATGTATACTTAATCAAACCAGATATGTATTAATTAATTACATATTAGAAGGCCAATAATTATATACACATCTGCTAGTTTAATATTTGGAATAGAGAGGTATCATGCAATCTTTTTCATAGATTTATAGATTCAATAAGAATCAGATCTGTGTGCATAAATAGTTCAATGATGAGAGCTATTAAGAATTAATCATGCTAAGAATAAAATGCTGGTATAATACCTGCATCTTAATTAATTAAATGTCTTTAAGGAAAAAAGATTTTTTTTATTCATTTCATAGTGGATTGTTGTTTTTTTTTTTTGTAGCATAATGACATATAAGATGTTATATCTATATATTAATGTTAAGAAGGTTGTTTGACTGTATCTGCAATACTGTGTAGTAATTGGTATCATGTGTTTACGTTCTTCTATTGCTTTCTAAAATACTTCATTGGCCAATCCTTAAATATTGGAGATGCCCGGAGTGAACTCCTAAATGGACCAAGCAAATAAATAAACTTAAGCTACTGAAGCATGGTTCATTCCTGAATCTGTCTCACACTAAGGCTTTCAAAATGAATGGGATTCTGGAGCCATCAAAGCAGGTCTCCTTTCGAAGAGAACACTTTCTCCAACAGGAACGGGACTTGCATCTGAACTGTGAGATGGTTTTGGTCATCTCCAGTCTCATTGTTTTGCCACACACACACACACATCTCTTGGCATGTAGGGGTATATTGTTGTCCTATAAAAGTGTCACCACACCAGCTTCTGTGGATGGTAGTTGGCACAATTTGAACAGCTTGGTTTTGCAGTCAGCCAGTTTATTTGTTGCGGACATGTTCTCATGCAAATGTGAACTGGTCAAAATCTTGCTTGGATGTACCCTTTCCAAATTTTTTTAAGGTTCCACATTGAGTAGGAAAGCATGTCTACAGGTTTACAATTGTTAGAATGTAAGAGTAGGTCAGATGACTTGTAACCTAATTAATTTGATATGCATATTTGAAGAGTTGTGTCAGGCTGAAGTCCAGACCCCCTCTCATGATACTGTAGTGAACTTTGAACTGTGAGCATAGATATAAAGTGCATAACACAAAGCAGCAGGTTTGCCACCAGAATGGCATGCAAAATGGCCTTTTTCTGTGCTTTTGCATAGAAATAAGGCCAGCAGCCATGTAAATGGCATATTTATGTGTTTTTGCATATAAATAATGCTATCAAGCAGCTGACACAAGCTAATAGAACAGTACCTACTTAACTATAAATTATCTATTAGTGGCACAATTATAAAAAAGAACTAACCAAACAATAATTAGCAAACAAACAATTTATTTAAATGTACTTCTATTTAAAAGGTATTATATTAAAGAGTATAGTAATAAAAAACATTATAAATTTATTTGAACACACTTCTAGTTAAAATATATGACAATAAAGAGTGTTATAATCAAAAAAATTATAAATTTAAACACACACACACACACATTAAAATGTATTATAATAAGAATTCAGTAATCAACGTAAAGCTTTGCATATATTAAAAATACATTATGAGAAAATTTTAATACACATATTAAGATTTAACTCTATATAATAACCTATGGGAAATACTTAAAGATTGCTATGGCTGTGGCTATTAGAGTTTAACAAAATCTTTTTTTCAAACATGATTCAGTTTTATAAATGGGAATAATAAAGTTCATAGTTACCTAGGATTTATGGCAGATTGCACTTTGTGACATGACTCTCCTGCTATATTGATCACAAACTGGTTGGGTTTTGGACTCCATTAAGAGTTTTGCTCCTTGCTGACTTTCCACATTTGATGAGAGATATTTTTTGAATGTTCAGATCATAAGGTGGGCATGTTTACTAGATGGAGAACTTCTGCTGCTGTTTTAGAGGACTGGGACTGAAGAATGGCCACATACTTCGATGACTGTCTAGCACTGCATGAACCTTGGTGGTTCTTCAATAAATGTGAATACACACACTCACATGCTGAAGACGGCAATGGCCTTTGCCATCTTCTCTTTTTTGAAACTCTTACATGGAAGCAATAAGAAATATAATAGTACTATATTGTTATAATAATCTTAATAATTATGAATGAATTTGT
This sequence comes from Epiperipatus broadwayi, assembly GCA_028023455.1. Lineage (NCBI taxonomy): Eukaryota > Metazoa > Onychophora > Udeonychophora > Euonychophora > Peripatidae > Epiperipatus > Epiperipatus broadwayi. The sequence goes on along the minus strand of JAQFVV010012405.1, from coordinate 15,624,322 downwards.
TGGTCCTTTTAATGCTTCCTCCTTATTGTTTTTTTAGTTATCATTCTGATCTGATTTAATTAATTTACAATTTTATTAATCAATTTTCCATTATGCTTTAATCTGCATTTTTGCTTAGATTAATCTAATATTCGGATAAGATACAGTCTTGAATCCTTTTCCTTTGTTTTTTCATTTAATGTAATTAGAGTTATTATTCCCGTTCTTCTATTTTTTAGCCAAGCAATCTTTAATTAGATTTAAGTTTACAAGCTTTCTTTTCACATTTGAATAAAATTTTCATTTTTACATCCCCCCCCCTTAAATTTATAAAAAGCAAGAGCTCTAGTTTTAACTTTTTACTTAGTTAATTCCCCCCCCCCTCCTTTTCTTATTCTCTCTTTAATTATTGAAACTCTTTTTTTTCTCTAAATAACAAGATGACACAACACTTTATCTTTTGGCAATTTGCATTTCATAAAAAAAAAAATCTTTAAACATTTTAGTACAAATATTTTTCATTTATTAAAACTTTACTTATTTCTTATGTAAAATTTAATCTGATCATTTACTAATAAATGATTCCACAGTACTTTTATTTTTAAAATTTTCTTTTAAACATCTTAAACTAACCATAATTTGTCTTAAAAAAATTATGAAACATGTAGCGCTATTCACTAGCGGTACAATATGTATATATATCATTAAAAATCAGTCAATACTTAGATAATCTCAGTATCAAAAACAATCAACAATTTCAAAACTGTTGTCAAGGCAACCTCCTTTTAACAATAGGTTGCCTTGACAACAGTTTGAAATTGTTGATTGTTATTGATATTGAGATTGTTTATGTGTTGATTGGTTTTTAATGATTACTTTACAAACCCATACAGCCTTGAACATTATTACACATTACTTAACTATATATATATATGTGTGTATGTATGTAAATTAATTAATAAACGAGCTGACCATTAATTACATTTATATTAACAGGTAAAAATATTTAAATTTAAATATATATAATAAAAAAAACTCTTAGGCCAGTATACTGAAAAAAAAATTCATAATTATATTTACCTTTAACATAATAATTCCAGTAGCAAATATTCCTAAAACATTTTCAATAGTGAGAAGAAGGCTTACAATTCCAAGATATCCACATCCAGTTGTAAAATTTCTAATATCTATGTTTTCCTAAAAATGATGCAATTAAATACAATAGTGGTGTGAGACATATCCAAAAATATAAATCTGTAATTTATATAACTACAGAATTTAGTAATACAATTACTTACTTTAATTGCAATTTCATGCTCTCTTTAGTATCTCTCATTATTGTATTTTTTATTGTGATAGTAAACATTACTTTAATATTTATTTAATAACATCTTACTATTATATTATATTACTTTATACTTTTAATAAATTTTAAATTGAATTGACTGGGGTGGATAATGATGTTCCATCACACCAGATACGATCATGGATTTACTACTTTCTTACACCATCCCATTACAATATATTGTAATAACAATAAAAATAATAAACTAAACCATCATTAACTATTACACACATTATTTCAATTTACAAAAGTACTTTTGGTTAATTACTTTTTTTTTTTTTTTTTTTTTTTTTTTATATATATATATATATATCATATTTAAATATAAGTATATTATCTATACTAAATTTAATGTAATTAGAAAGGACTTGATCTCAGCCTTTCAAACCCTTACAACTATGCACTTCATCTTAAACAATCAATACACATGATCACTTACATGTGACAAAGATAAATGATCTCCAATGTACACCTCTTCTGTGTATTTAAAGGGATATATTAAGATCCTATATATGAAGGGCCAGAATGACTTAAGTCAACATAGATATGACAATAATATTGGCATCAATAAGGGTTTTGAGTGTTCCATCATTGTATTTTCACTGATATAGATGGATGAAGAGTTGGAGAGTGGAGAAGATTGAAGTTTGACCATTAGAGTTTGAAGATTTGCTATCTTGTGTGGGAGATGGTGATCTGGACCAAATGATTAGTGCTGGTTCAGCATAATATATATATATATATATATATATATATATATATATATTAGAGATTATTTATCTTTTTCACATGTGGTCATGTGTATTGGTTGTACAAGATGGAGTACATAGCTGCAGAAAGCTTCAAAGTCTGAGTTCAAGCCCCTTCTAATTATTATATCTATATATTGTAATGAAAAGTAGGCACACAAATATCTGATACTAGAGGCCACCACTGGACCTATAGCCTAGAATATGAAAGCTTACTAATGAGGGATCTTACGGGAACAATTAAAATCATCTTTAAGTCATGGAAAACAGATTCTTAAGAAATATCAGTTGACAGAACAGACAACAATAAACAAATGATAAAACAGATCTAACAATAAAGAAAACAATGTTAATTAACAGTTCAATATAATACAGTTTAAGTACAATCTAAAATTGTTTCTTTCATTTTGCTATATTGCATTTGATATCTGGCAGTTTTAAATATTAATATTCACAAAACTTTATTTTATAATGGATACCATCTCTGAAGAGTTTTATTTATCTGATTCTGTTAGGTATGGGTTATAAGTTAAGATGTGTGCACATATGTACTTCAATTTTGCATTAAACCATAAATGCAGGTAACTAATTCAGCAGTCTATTGTCAATGAAATACTTAAATAGTGTAGATATAGAAATCTTTTATTATTAGGCTCTAAGATGTTAAGTTGATTTTGAGTAATAGCAGTTGTCTTAAGCAGATTGACATTAAAACTGCTAGAAGTTTTGAATAAACTTCATTAAACAAATCAAGATTAAACTGTTTGAATGTAAATTGAGATCTTGGAATGTAGTAGTAAAAGAATTTTTATTTATTATCAGAGTATTTCCTTGACAATAAATTGTAGATATTCTATTGGATAATTTTAGCTTGGGCTGGAATGACATAATTTATATATATAATGTTTTAATTTTAAAATTAATCCAGTATAAAATTTTTTAGTAATTAATAAGTCACCAATAATATAAACATTTACATACATAAAATATACTAAATTAATATATATCTTTAAAATTTCTTTTAATATTAAAAGTAATATTGCTCAAATCAATTTCATAACGAGTCAAAAAAAAAAGACTAATAGATTTTTAAAAAAAACGGGGGGAGGGGGCTAGTAAAATTTTTTAAAAAGTCCCCCCCCCCTAAATTTGAGGATCTTCCCATATGTCATAGCATCGGCCGGGACGCGAACCCACACCCGTCTGCAACCAACTACTTGCTTGCAAGGCGGGTGCGATGACCTCTCGGCTAACAACGCTTGACATATCCACTTTATTAATAGTGTCTTTAAAATAAAAAAATATCAAAAGAAATCTTTTGCTTTGAAAATATATTTACTAGGAGTTTAATTAAATAAAGACATTAAATAAAACAGCAAAAAACTTTTTAAAACTGTTATTTAGATTTAAAACACACTAACTCCTTTTAAAACTTGTTTTTATATGACTATATTCATGTAAAAAAAATATTAAAAAATCCAACGTTTCGACTATTTTATATAGTCTTTTTCAAGGCACACTAAAATAAAATATATATATAACAAATAACACATATTCCATAAAAATAAATAAATAAATAAATAAATAAAAAATAAAAAATTACAAAATATATTCATAACCAAAAATTTACCTTATCTCACTCCCCTTTCCTATTACCAACAAACACAACTCAAAAAGAAACAATTTCCTTTTATTAAAAAAAAAAAAATCTATATATATCCTTTAAAACATTTAATTAAAAACCTATTATTTTCTTTTCTGTTTATCTATTAACATCCTATTTAATTCTGGTTTTATTTCATTAATGAATACACTTTCTTTTATCATCCTTTCATTATATGACTTAATACATTCCAAAGGCTTTATATCAAAATCCCCATGCTTAAATTTATTCATGTGAATGTAAACAGCAGAATTTTTATCACCTAAATGCTGTTTCAATCTAGTTTTTAATTTATTCTTACTAGTCCCAACATATGTCATTTCTACATTCTTTCTAAGACAATTCAAACACTTTATCAAATAAACTGAATTCATAATATCTAACCTATTATAGTCCCCATTATTATTAATTAAAAGATTTAAACTTGCTTTCTTTTTATAAACTGGACAAATTGAAACATTATATTTCCTATTAATCATTTTAACTAATTTCTTAACTTTAATAAATAAATCTTTAGATAAATTAAAACCAACATAAATAATCTTTTCTCTATTCCTACTCCTATCTAATCCCATTCTATTTCTTATTTTATTTATATTTTTATTAGAAAACAAATGTTCAACTACACCCCTAGGATAATCATTCATAAAACATTCATTCCTAATAAACATTTGTTTTCTAATAAAAATATAAATAAAATAAGAAATAGAATGGGATTAGATAGGAGTAGGAATAGAGAAAAGATTATTTATGTTGGTTTTAATATATCTAAAGATTTATTTATTAAAGTTAAGAAATTATTTTAAAATGATTAATAGGAAATATAATGTTTCAATTTGTCCAGTTTATAAAAAGAAAGCAAGTTTAAATCTTTTGATTAATAATAATGAGGACTATAATAGGTTAGATATTATGAATTCATTTTATTTGATAAAGTGTTTGAATTGTTTTAGAAAGAATGTAAAAATGACATATGTTGGGACTAGTAAGAATAAATTAAAAACTAGATTGAAACAGCATTTAGGTGATAAAAATTCTGCTGTTTACATTCACATGAATAAATTTAAGCATGGGGATTTTGATATAAAGCCTTTGGAATGTATTAAGTCATATAATGAAAGGATGATAAAAGAAAGTGTATTCATTAATGAAATAAAACCAGAATTAAATAGGATGTTAATAGATAAACAGAAAAGAAAATAATAGTTTTTAATTAAATGTTTTAAAGGATATATATAGATTTTTTTTTTTAATAAAAGGAAATTGTTTCTTTTTGAGTTGTGTTTGTTGGTAATAGGAAAGGGGAGTGAGATAAGGTAAATTTTTGGTTATGAATATATTTTGTAATTTTTTATTTATTTATTTTTATGGAATATGTGTTATTTGTTATATATATATATTTTATTTTAGTGTGCCTTGAAAAAGACTATATAAAATAATCGAAACGTTGGATTTTTTAATATTTTTTTTACATGAGTATAGTCATATAAAAACAAGTTTTAAAAAGAAGGAGTTAGTGTGTTATTTTGGATATTTATGAACTATTTTGAAAAGAAGAACTCTGTGCTTGATATATTAAATTATTTTATTTAGATTTAAAAAAACTACTGTACTAAAATAATTTAACTAGGTAATTACTATCAGGTTAAATTTATACATACAGTATATGCACACATTTTTTTTTGAAAATAATAGATTGAAAAAACGGATAAAGGTAAGAACTCGAACTATGTTGAATAAATGCCAACAAGCAAAATCAATGGAACTAAAAAATTAAAATTTTGTATATATTAAAAAAATATATATTTTTTGTTTAATATTATTATTACTTAATTTTGGATAGTATATAAATACATTGCTGTATTTGAACCTATTCAGTACTGAACTGGGTTTACTTCTTAGCTCTATCAAATGATAAGAATATATTGACCAATGTTTATACAGAAATTGTCTTGGTTTTTCAACTGATAAGAATATATTGGCCAATGTTTATATAGAAAATGTCTTGGGTTCTGCTTATCATTAGATACCTTGGGAAAGACTGACCTTACATCAATATAGAAATGGTACTCATTTAAATATCACAACTACACTCCCTTTATTTCTAAAAGTTGAATGATAAAATCAATGATGCATTAGTAAAGCCTTATTTTTAAAGACTTTAATTTCATGTAGAACCCAGTAGCAAGATGACTAGCTCCAATCTATCTGCAGTTTCACCTCTAAATTAATGCATGTGGAGTGACATATAGTTTAGCTATTAACCATAAAAATTTTAAGGGATGAGCTCATCTGGATTTTACACAAAATATGACTATGGGGAGGGGGTGAGCAATGTTAACTTGTATTGCATGAATGCATGTTTATTAGTTTATGAAAAAGTTTACATGCATTACAATAGATTAAAATATATAATTGGCTTCAAATAAAAAAATGCTAATGTAAAATGTGTTAAAAGATTTGCTATCTTTGATATTTAAATGTTATCCTTTAGGAATATTCTAATGACTTTGATCTAAAATTTTGGCATATATTACAAGAAATTATAAATGTAGTGATTATAAAAAGTTGGAGTTATAATTGGAGTGACAATAATTTATGCAATATTTACATGCTGCATATTATTATTAATTAATAAAAATAGATAAATGGGTTTATTGCTCCATTCAAATACTGGGCTGTCCTAGAATTGGAATGATTCAAGAATCTAATGCTCCATATATAACACTCTTACCACTGATTTAAGCCATGCAGGACCATATTATTAATTATAAAATCAAAATATATTTTGTTTGAAAAATATATTTATTTGAGATATGTGCAAAATTTAGAAGTATGGTTAATTCATTGCATAATAAAATGTAAGGAGGAGGGTATTAATATGGATGTATTTATCTAGTATTGGATTCATTCATGTTCAAGACACAATTTGATATAAAGGTTAATATTGCATTCTCTTAAGACTAAAATTACAGTATTTATTATACATTTAATCTTGATGTTTATTTGAAGATTTGGATAATGACATTTTATTTGTAGTTATTAACTAAACTATCTTTACCATCTAGTTTAGGAATAGCATTTGCCAAATTTTTCACTTATTAGTTCACATATACTATATACTTTTTGTACGACTAATTATTTTTTGTTGAGTGATACTCAATACCAAACATGCACTCAGTTAAGAAAACAAAAATAAAAACAGCTTCATATAACACATACGCACGTGCCAAAGAATTACATAAACAAGCAATGGGAAAATTAATATTACAGTATACTATAGATAAACAATATTTAGTTGTTTTTTTTTTTGTAGTATAATAATATACAAAAAAGATTAAGTGCAAATTTCTTTAAGTGCTCAAATGTTAAACTACAAAAAAAAAAAGAATAAATTTTGTCAAATGATTGATTAGAACTGCTGTATTTACCTTGCTAATCAGTGCTTAAATGAATATAAGATACTAAGCCACTAACTATGTGAGTATATACTATTTTTATTTAAGAGTGGCAAATTTCATAACAAAGCTTTTTTTCAATACATTCAAAAACATCTTAAATCTATTTTTAATCTGCTACAACATTAAGTACAACTTTTATAAACTGAATATAATTTTTAGCCAAATCTCCTATGTGCCAGCAAGAAAGATGAGATAAAGTTTTATCTTGACACACTGGAAAAAAGTATCATTTTCCATAAGGTAGGGCATATTTCACAGGCCTAGCATTTTATTTTATGCAGCTTCTTATGTAGTACATTTAAACCAATTATTCATGCATTAAAAATCCTTTAGTTCATTAAATGCTAGATTATATTTGTTAATATAAAAAAGTTCAGATAGATAGATAGACGGAGAGACAAATAGATAGATAGGTAGGTCAGTTGGTAGGTAGGCAGGCAGGTAGGTAGGTAGGTAGGTGAGTTGTAGGTGGGTAGGTAGATGGGTAAAAAGGTGGGTAGGTAGGGGGTAAGTAGGTGGGTGGGTAGGTAGGTATCTGGCTAAGTATGTAGATAAGTAGATATCTGTCTGGATAGATGGGTAGGTAGGTGGCTAGGTGAATGGGTAGGTAGATAGATAGGTAGGTAGGCAGACAAGTAGATAGGTAAGTAGGTACGTACATAGGTAGGTAGAAAGAAAGAAGTGAATGGAAAACCATGTACACAGATATTAACTGTCATAAATTGGTTTGTTATGTTTATCTATCCTCTAGTAGGTAACTTAACATATATATAATAAAAAGGACGTATTAGTTCATGATAGCAAATATGGATTTCTCTTGCTTTTTTTTAACGGAAATTTGAATAAAGGATAATGTAATACTGTTGTAATTTTTCCTTTCCATATAAACATTAGTGCTATCAAGTATGCATCAATTCTTGGAGTTTCATGTAAAAAAAAATTGTCTATGCGTAAATATTCTCAATATAATAAAAAATTGTAGTTAATGAACATTTTTCTCTCTCTTTTAAATAAGTTTCTCTTAAATACTCTTTTTATATATATATTATTTTAGAACAAAACTTAATACAAATTAACTCTCTTATTAGCCACTAGATTGCAGAACAGTACAGCGTTTATTAATTAATATGAAAAAAGTGATTATACAGAAAGTGAATTATTGTTTTTATGCTGGGTTTGGGAAAAGATAAGGGGGATTTAGATATAAAGGTTATAGAGTTGACAAAGATTATGTTGTGGAAATGGGATGGGGCAGAATATGTGAAGACTTAGAGTGGGGAATGGAAAATAAAGTGGCTAACACGTTTATATGGGCATAATTGCTGAGATATTCTTGACTTCGTTTAAGCAGATTATGGAAAAACTTCGAATGGGGAATGGAAAGGGAAGGTAAAGTTGCTAACAGGTTTCTCTGGACGTAGTTGCTGAGAGATTCCTGACCCCGTATAAGGAGAAGTCACACTGCATCACATCACTATTATTACGTGTGGGACGAAGTTGTTTAACAAAGTAGACAAGTTGGAATAAAAAATAACTAATTACAGTATTTAATTATTTTTAAAACGTTTATTTTATTGTCCGCAATAAATTTATTTCATAATCAGAACTTAACATATTACATCTAATAATGATAATACGGTACTTTGTTGATTTTTTTTTTTTTACTTGACTTTCAATATAAGTACTTAAATGTATTATTACATAAAAAAAATAGTTCTTTATTAATTATTGGCCAGTAGTGAAGCCGTATTTTACGTAGATCATAAAGATATAATGACTTAAATCTCCGTGATCATATTATAATCTTAATTTTTTTTGGCAAGTATTTTAAAATACCGCTTCCACTAAACTATATTGCATCTTAATAGCTGTATAAATCTTAGCAATGATAATGCTGTCTTACTATGTTTTGTCACCAATGGAAAAATAGCTTAAACCACTAAACATCACGTGATCACCATTCTTTTATGCTTACACAAGCTGTTTACAGAGAAGCAAAACTCTCCATACAGTAGTGCCACTCAGTGTAAGCCACAAGCCAGAAACTAATCTGGGGATATTGGATGAGTAGGCACTAAATAGGGATTTAGTGCACAAACCTTCCTGCATCCATTAATTTTTCTGGTTTGCACTGAGTGGCACTACTTTATAGAGAATTTTGCCTCTGTGAAAAAATAGCTTGATGTTAAAATCTTACCTAATCAGTTAAATTTGATCTTAAGATATTAAAAGGGGGACAATAATGAATAAGGTATATGAAAACATTTCTTTGACTGATTTACATGATTTGAAAATTATGTCAAAGGATTATCTTAAACAGTGATAATCTTTATCAATATATATATATAATATTATGGGAATACTATTAGCAGTGATAAATATAGTAACAAAGTAAATGTGCAATCGATTTTACCACTAACTGACTGTATGAATTTTTATCTATGCTAATTGTTTAGCAAGTGACATTTTAAAACATCAAACATCACATGATCACCATTCTTTATGCTTACACAACCTGTTTTTAACGGAGGCAAAACTCTCCATACAGTGGGGATATTGACTGAGTAGGCACTAGATAGGGATTTTATGCACAAACCTTCCTGCATCCATTGATTACTCTGGTTTTCACTGAGTGGTGCTACTGTATGGAGAGTTTTACAAGTGGCATTTTCCTTTTGCAATCACTTTAAAAAAAAACTGTCAATTATTATTATCCATGGGTCAGATTACATACCTGAAAGAAGAAAAAGGATGCTTGATACTATTCATTTGATTAATTGTCGAGGACATCTAGTGAAATTTAAGCAAAAATTTCACTGTAGAACATAATAGTTTAATCAAATAACAATTACTCAGAATAAATTTTAAATACATATAATCTGTTGCCCAGGATATGTTGGTTATTCATAAACTAAAAATTATTTAGCTATATAGAAGCTTTATTTTTTTGAAGGTATGAATCTAACCAACAAATTTTAAATGTAAGGCAATTTCAAAGCTGAATAAACACAATCTTTGACAATATCATAATCTTTGTTAGATAAGCATCTTTATTTCATTTTCTAACTATGATATAAGGTGAAAAAATATTAATAATTCTTTTTCATATTGTAAATATTCTTAATGAAACAAACTAATAGGCTGAAATATTTTTCATTCATTACTTTAGTTCCGTATATCATAAGTCTGAATAATTAGTGTTTACCCACTAATAATGCATTTAAAGCTCCACTCCCAAAATGGTTTCTGGGTTTTGCTTTTATTAATACATTGGTTCCACTTATAATTGCAAGTTCTCACTGATCAAGATAGAAGTCAGAACCAATCTTATTACTCAAGATTATGTTAGATGGTACTAAAGAGAGCAAGAGAAATACTCATGTCTTACTCTTCTTATTTAGATGTCGCTGGCCTGACCAGTAACAATATTAGAATATGAGTAGAACTTATACTTTTCAATTCTTGAATATCAAGTGTCAAGAATCTAAAAATGTAAGTTCAACTCCTATGATAACATTATAACTGGTCAGTTCAGCAACACCTGAAGAAGAGTGGCGAATAATAGCACTTAAAACATTGGGTAATTTACTAATCTGTGTTGTCTATTTGTATTATTACTGACAGTTGTTTGTATTTGAAAAGTTTAAATGATGTTTAAAATTTTCTAGACATTCAACATTTAATGATAGATGATGGCAATAATCCAATATATTATGACATTTTATATACAGCATTGTTAGATGAAAAATCAGATAATCTCTTTCAGAACATATGTTTCTGATAATCCAAACCTTATAGCATTAGCTGCACAGGAAAGCAATTGAGATGAAATCAAACATAGAAAAACACTTTGTATTTAAATAGGCTTGCAACATTCAATTTGAAATTAAAGTCTACAGTCTATATATAAGTATAGAGGATTTGAACTCAGATTTTCAAGCATCCTTCAACTATCCACACTATCTCATACAACTGATACATATGACCACACACATGTAGAAAAGATAAATAATCACCAATATATGTATTTCATGCTAAACCAGCACTCATCAGTTGGTCCAGATTATCATCTCTCACACATATATATAATCAATGCTCAGTTTATATTAAGATAGCAAATCTTCATACTTTAATGGATAGGCTTCAATCCACTGCAATCTGAGTTCAAATCCTCTATACTTACAATTAAGCTCCCAGGTTTGTGAAGAATGCCTGGTTTTCAAATATTTACATATCAAGCTTGTATCCTGTTCATCCCTCTTATATGTATTTAATTGATACTGTCCTATACATGAGGAGTCACAGTGACTTCAGGTCAACATGGGCATGGCAATAATATTAGCATCAGCATGGGATTTGAGTTTTCATTATCAGATTTTCAATTATATGGATGGCTGAAAAGTTGGTGGGTGCAGTGGATTGAAGCCTATCCATTAAAGTATGAAGATTTGCTATCTTAATATAAACTGAGCATTGATTATATATATGTGTGAGAGATGATAATCTGGACCAACTGATGAGTGCTGGTTTAGCATGAAATACGTATATTGGTGATTATTTATCTTTTCTACATGTGTGTGGTCATATGTATCAGTTGTATGAGATAGTGTGGATAGTTGAAGGATGCTCCCAGGTTTGTGAAGAGTGCCTGATTTTCAAATATTTAGTCTATATATAAGTATAATTTTAAAATACCACAACTATGTACGTATTTGAAGAAAAAAAATTGTAAACTGTTAGGAGTTCTAGCCTTATCAAGTGCCATTTTTAAAAAAAGTTATTACATTTATTTATATCTTACAGATTAATTAAAAATTTCAGCATTAGAGTTACGCATTTCCATATATGCCGATACACACACACACACACATGTACATTAGAGATTTATATATGCCGATACACACACACACACATGTACATTAGAGATTTATATTTTTAAAAAATAATTAAACTTACATTTGTTGCATTTTCACTATGATTAAAGTGTGCCCGACTTTCAGCAAAGCTTCGAATTTTTAATATTAGTGTGTAAGCCCAAAGCATTCCCTAAAAAAATAAATACACACAAGAAATTGATTTTATACACGCACATGTAAATAGTTAAATAGATAGGTAGGTATATAAATGGACATGCAGAGAAAATAGATAGATAGAAAAGTGTATTATAATAAATTAATATCTATTTAAAATCTAAGAACCAGATGAGAAACTGTTTCCGTTTTTCATCTGCTTATGATTTGGACTCTATATCAAGGATGTACTGCTGTATAAATGTAAGCATTAAGTTATCATGACATCTGATTAATGTATATTAAGTTGAAGTGATTGTACAGTAGGCTGGTCAATATATATGTATATTAGAAAATCATAAAACATTTAAATATTAGCTAAAAAAAAGTTTTTTTAACTAAAATTCTATCACGACTATAGTTTCATCTATTAACAAATAGACCTTTTCAAGTAAAAATGTGTTTTTCACTAATATTTTAACATTATATCATTTTCTCTTTTATTTATTTATCCTTATTTATCCTTAGGCAGTATTTAATTTTATATCTATTATAATGAAGATTTTTGCAGTTATATGATCCAAAATACTTCAACAAAAGACTTATTATAAGTTAATGAGAACCTTAGCAAACATCAAAAGTTAAACATTATCTCTGTTTATATAGATATAATCTCATTTTACTCCTTATTATATATATGAGAAAAGATTGAAGGAACATGAATTGTTATATAAGCGTGTAAAAAATAAAATAATGGTGATTTAATATCTCCTTCAGTTTTCTTTGATCACGAAAAAACATGTAAATATAAATTTAAATTTAATTTTGAAAATGTGAAAATTCTTCATGAAGAGAGAAACCATAGTAAAAAAAAAATAAAGAGGCAATTCTTATAAACAGGAATAAAGCGCATTTAATAAATTGACAAGCTTCTAACATTAAAATACGAGATTCGTGGAATTTGAATTGATGACGTTTGCTTCCACTTTTGGTTTTTGAATTTAATGGCAGTTGAGGCAGGTTAGAAAGTAACCGAAAGTACTTCTGCGGATTTAAGGTTGTTTGTAATTGTTTGTCAACCGTTAAAAATATTATTTCAATTATAATTACAATATTGTTTTTAATTAACGGATATTTTATTTATTTTACATATATATATATAATAGAGAGAGCGTAACAATAGCTCAAACAAGCTCTTAATTGATAAGTGCGGTAAGAGAAAAATATTTAAAATCTCTATCTAGAACATTCCCATTTCCAGATCAATATTGATTATTATATATATGTTTATTTATTTATAAGGGATTTGAACTCAAACTTTCAAACTCCTTACATCTATCCAATCTATATTATACAACTGATATACATGACCACGTGTGAAAAAGATAAATGATCTCCAACATATGCATTTCATGCTGAACTAGAACTCATCAGTTGGTCCAGATCACCATCTCCGACACATATATACAATCAGCACTCACTTTATATTAAGATAGCAAATCTTTAAACTTTAATAAACAAGCTTCAATCTTCTCCACTCTCGAACTCTTCATTTAAAATCTGAGGATAGAATACTCAAACGAAGACATTTGTGCATTCCATTCTCAGATTTTCAATGAAATGGATGGTTAAAGATTTGAAGAGTGGAGAAGATTGAAGCTTGTCCATTAAAGTTTAAATATTTGCTATCTTAATATAATAAACTGAGCACTGATTGTATATATGTGTAAGCGGTGGTGATCTGGACCAAATAATGAGTGCTGATTCAGCATGAACTGCATAGATTGGAGACCGTTTATCTTTTTCAAATTATGTGATCATGTGTATCAGTTGTATAGATGGATTGGATAGATATAGGGAGCTTGAAAGTTCTAGTTCAAATCTCTTACAATTACATTAAGTTTAGTATAGATAGTATACATATATTTAAATAATACATATATATTAATGTCATTGTGTAAATCAGAGTATTATATAATATAAAATATCAACAACTGACCATACTTTTTGTACTGTTCATCAGATCCATAAAATCCAAGTGTGTTATAAAATAAATGATATAAAAATTATTAATTAATGACAAGTATGGCCAATTAATATGTAGCAATTTCTAAGGATAAAAAATGATGTTACTTATTACCAATATTTTTAATACGTAATAAACAGAGCCATGGATATAAGATTGTCTAGTCAGTAATTTTTTTTAGTAACAGATGACTACATATTCAAAATCAGAAATAACTCATGTGGAGGTTGCATCCACATGTAATAAATGCTTATATTAATGCATAAAATGATAGGTCCTTAGAACAATAATATATCCTTCAACTTATGCATATGTTATTATAAAGCCTACTACTGTAAAATCACATCTTCATTGGATTGGACATGTGAAACAAATGAGCAGTAAAGATTCAGCTATTTTATGGTAAATTTGAGTGCTGTTTACATGAAAAAGACAAATCAAGTTTACGTTATAAAGATTTTTACAAAGATTCTCTAAGGAAGTGCAATGTTGATTGATTTCAATGGGAAGATATGGATGAAGATAAAATGCAACATGTTAGACAAAGTTTTGAGCTCTTTCATTAAAAAAAGTTAGCCACAAAAGATGCAAAAAGACAGCATTGCAAAGTAACAAATAAACTGAATAATAAACCAACATTTTCTGTTTATGGACATATATTGTGTCATCATAATAAAACTTATCTCTAGTGTAAATATTTGAAAACCAGGCATTCTTCACATACCTGCAGCTTAATTGTAAGTATAGAGGATTTGAACTCAGACTTCCGAGCATCCACTGACACACATGACCACACACATGTAGAAAAGATAAATAATCACCAATATACATATTTCATGTTAAACCAATACTCATCAGTTGGTCCAGATTATCATCTCCCACACACATATATAATAAGTGTTCAGTTTATATATTAAGATAGCAAATCTTTATATTTTAATGGACAGGCTTCAATCTACTCCAACTCCTCAGCCATCCATGTTGTTGCTGTTGTCTATTTATATTTATATGGGAGAGGGGGAATTGGAACAGCTATATTTATTTGCAAATGATAAGATAATAATATTGTTTGAATAGATCACCTTAATATGTCCATATGTCTATGATCATTCCGAATCTCACATTTTTCTTTTCTAATATTTTTAATTAATAGTAAATATAAAATAATTACACTTAGATGTACTAATGATATAAAAAAAAACTCATTAAATTTATAACTTAATTCTAAATAATATTGATATATTAAAGTAAATAATGTTAAGAAATTACTAAGCAATGGGAACTTAATGTTAGTAAGGATTCTCATTTCGGCGTAGTGTTCCATTGCGCTATTAGCTTAACCTACGTAAAAACAGAGAACTCGGCATTCATAATATATACCAATAATTAATTAACTCGAAAAAATAAACCATAAAATTTTATAATTAAATATTATTTTTTTTATTTTGTGGGCATTGGAAAAAAGAAAAATTAACACTTAACAAAATGTATGCAATAAAATTTATTTTGTGAAGTATTTTTTTTTTTGTATAAATGTGCCAGCTAAATACTACACTATGGTTACTTATTAAAATTAAACCTTTTAGAAAATTATCGATTTTATGATTGCAGTAATTGTTTATATTTTTATAATTTGTTGCTAAAAAATCTATAAATATTATAGAAAAGTTGCAGGTGAGAATCAAAAAAATTGAATTACCTTACTCACGCCTCTAGTGGCAGATAATGAAATGACCTTTAGTAATAAGAGTTAACTTTAAATACCTAATAATCAATGCTTAACCTATATTGTCTTCTGTTCTCAAAAATTAGATATTGTATCCAATATAAATAGGCTTTTGCGTCTGATTTTTTTTTTTATCTTAATGTCGTCACTTGCTTCACTTGATGTAGGACCCGTTGTTGTGAGTTATTATACCAATGATCATCTCTCTACATCAATTATGCTTGTAAAATACATTTTCATCCTTTAATTACATGCACCCCAATTATAACAGCAATATTTTTTTTTTTGTGTGTGTGTGTGCGACCTGTGCGCTATTAGTAACAATTGAATGTAGCTCAAAATTTAAACAAGGTTAAATTTTTCTAAAGTTATTTAATAATTAATATTAGATGATGAAAATAGTCCAACAGGCAAATACAACTAAAATGCCGTCATCACATAACTAATATTTACTATTGTATCAATTTTCAATCGATACTAAGCTTTTAAAGTGCCAATTTGGATTTTCAAGAATAATATTAATCAGGCACAAAATTGTTATAAAAAGTGTATCGCGGATGAAAAAAAAAATCTACTCTGTGGTTTTATTAAAAGGAAAAATCATAACTATGTTTTTTGATAGTGATTCTATTATTAGTAACTTGATTAAAATGAAAATTCAGTCTTTATCCCTTGCTAAAATAATAAATTGAGTATGAAAATTTGTAAACAACATAGAAATTTAAAGGTATAATTTTAATAACTTGAAAGAAGACTTAAAATAATTGGTGAGTTAAAACTGCAAAAATAATAAACAGTTATTTCATTTTTGTAATCATTTTAGATCTTTATATGTGTGTGTGTGCGCGCGCGCGTATGTGACAGCATTTAATAATATATCCTGTCTCTCTACTCGTTTAATTGTGGACATTAAAAACTCTGTTCAATGAAGTTAAAATAGTTCTTTGCAATCTTAAAAATAGAAAAGCACAAACATATATATATATATACCCACCCAAAATAAATATGCATTTATAATATTAAACCACTAAAACGTCATATGATCACCATTTCTTATGCTTATACAAGCTGTTAATATAGTAACAACTCTTTCCATACATTAATGCTAAAAAATGGTTAATTCTCCTATAAAAAAAAAAAAAAAACATTATTTTAAATATTAAATTAAAAAAAAATAACACTCTTTTAAAAAATTTTCGGCGAACGTTTTGGAAGAACCCCCCCCCCCCCTCCCACCTTAAAAAAAAATAAAAAAAATATAAAAAAAAAAATAAAAAAAAAAAATATGGCCCCTTTTTTGAAGGCTTTGGGGGAGAATCCATTACTATGAATGCGCTGAGTGGCACTTCTGTGGCTCGCACTGGGTCACACTTCTGTACGGAAAGAGGTGTTACTGTTTTAATAGCTTTTTTAAGCATAAGAAATGGTGATGTTGTGATGTTTTAGTTGTTTAATGCCATTCCTGGCCAAATGATGACAGTGACTATGGTTATTAAAAAACCAAAGACCCCAACAAGTGTAGATATTGAAATGGGTTCAAATCTGCATAACTATACAAGAGAATGCACTTGGATTGACATATTATTATGTTTTCATTTTGGAGTCATAGCTTTATAGCTAACTAAAAAAAGTAAAAAGTGACTACTGGAGGGTTGCATTAGATCCAAAGAGCTGGGTGCAGTGCTCTCATATCCAAGACTCCTCATGAATAAAAGCCATAAGTAAACGACTGGGATATTGAATAAGTAGGCACTGGATAAAGATTTTGGGGCACAAACAGTCTAGCATTCTTTGATTACTATGTCTTGCACTGGGCAGCATTACTATATAAAAAGATAGATGATTCATTATATCTTTTCCAAAGATTTATCTTGTGTTTGAAGTGCGAATATTCATTTATCGTTAAAAATCTACAAAGCGCATGTGCAATAGCTTAATGCTGATTATTAATATTACAGTTTATAAACATCGTGCTACATAAAATAAATAGTTTATATAACATTTCTATAATTCTAGCTTTTTCTTAAATTTAAACGACATTTATTTTAATCAAATATAGATTTATTATCATTTGAGAGAGTTATATGGGGGGGGGGGTATAAGTGAATACAATTAGTTTTTCATATTTTTTATATCGTTTGTTTTTAATAGTATTTGACTTGTGAGATATAGTGAACTATTTCCATCATCTAGAATTAATTGTTATATATCTTTAAAAAATTCAAGCTTTATTTTAACTTTTAAAACACCTTCAACTGTTAGTAATATATACAAATTAGTATATAGCACAACATTTTGAATCATCTTCCACTTTTTGTTTTCAGATATCACATGACTGACCATTGACAGTATTATTGAGAGAACCAAACCTGGGATTTTTAGATCCACAACTACAGAATGTAAGATAAGGACAGCTATATTGACTTATGAGGTTAGGTGCCATTGTCATATGAGCGGCCTCTTTAAATTTTGTTTGTACTTTTTATGCCCTGTACAAACTTTTTTTTTCCTCATGTGTCATAGCATCAGCCGGGAAGTGAATCCACTAACACGGGACAACTGCTTGTAAAGCAGCTGTCGCTGACCTCTTGACCCTTCTTCTTGTGTTATTTTTTTCTTTTACGGAAAAAAATAAAATAAAATAAACACATATAATAGAAATTTGTTTTGAAGTGAACTTAATTTGCATAAAAAACACGCAAAATATTTACAAATAAAAATAATAATTTTATTTGTAATTTCTATTACTTATATCACTGTAATTAATATCTTTAACAACCAATAAAATTTGTTGATTTATAAAACTATGAAACACACATGATCGAAACATTGTTAATAGAAAAAAAACAGTTGTATGATAATTTCAGCTGCAGTTTATATCCCTCTCATCATCATCATTTTTGTCATTATCAATCTGCTAACATCTCCAAGTTTATGCAACTTCTTTGATTTCTAATCTCTCTTCTCCACACCATACTGACACACATTCTTATTCTGTCCATCCATCTTAAATGTGGTCTATTTATTTCACAAATTCTGTCTATCTGACTCAAATAACCACCATGGATTTGATTGTAAACTATATTAGATTAAAGATATATAAAAAAATTGCTACTACATATATAATAGTTGCTTCTTATTGGTCAGTTAATTTTTGATATCCAAAAATATTATGGAAACAACTCCCATCATGACAAAATATTTTAAAATAAAAATAGATTTCATTTCAGTGCCCTTTAAATCCATGCACTAACAGGACTGCATGCTATGGCTTTGTATATGCATATATATTAAATAGCTTTCTGGGTTTAAATCCAGGTTTGAAGTAAAAGAGGATACAAAACACTCCAACAAAATATCTATTACAGATAAATGAGTGAACTGGTTTAGTCTCAGGGATTGTTAGTTAATAATAATGGATCAAGTTTCACATCAAAGTTAAAGTTTATATCTGTTTACATGGATATGATCTCATTTTTATTCTTTATTATAATAACAGTCCATTAATTTACTTTGATTGTTTTCTTACTATTATCAGATTCTTCACCCAGCATGTTAAAGTGCTTGTATATACAATAAAAATCCATGGAAATATTTAATTCAACACATAAACATCACATGATCACTATCTCATACAGATAGTGATTTTGTGCACAAGCCTTCTGGCATCCATTGATTACTCTGGTTGACACAGGGTGGCACTACTGCATGGAGAGTTTTGCCTTGTTTAATTCAACACATACTGTATATATAGATTGAGATTGTCCATTGTTATTGATATTGGTATTGTTTAAATGTTTATTATGGACAGCAGTCCAATTATTAAGCATTAAAAAATATATTAAACTTACTGTATTTACTGAAGGTGGAAGAAGAGAAGCAGAGATCGCTACTCCAATCCAAGTAGGCATGTTGGCTCCTAACGTTGCCAATGCACAAGCAGCACCACATAACAATGCAACGATTAGACCAACCCCCAAACCATGCAAGGTACCCCTAAAAATAAGCATAAAATTAAGAAAAATAAAAATAAAGTCAATTAACGGTATTATGTTTTTTAATAATAATGAAATTGTAGCACTAGTTAATCGTAAGTCATTTAACAGTCAGACATCTGTGTGGCTGGCATTCAAAATTCAGAAACCATTAGCTTTGATGTATATTTTCAAATCCAAAAAACTCAATTACTGTTTAAATGTTTTATGCTTTGAGTTTACGTTGAGAATCAGAATATTTACGAATGATGTTCAATTGTTGATGATTTGAAAAAAATATTTTTGAATCATAATATTCAAAATGTGTTTGATATATAGATATCCTAATCAGAAAATTTATATGAAGACTGCATTAAATAATAACTATTACATTATACATCTGGGTCTCATTTTATGTGGATTTAATGCAATTTTGAAGTTATGCAATTTATGTTTCTTTTTAATATCCTTCATATTTCATTATTAGATATCAATAAATTTAAATTATTAATAACTTATTTTGACTTGAAATTTTTTTTTTTCAAAAATATAACATTATATTAGCAGCTAGCATGAATACGGCCTGAAGCTGTATTTAGAATCTTAGCTTCTATGTAAATAACCTACTTATACTAATGAGTAAAAATAATAATAATAATAATAATAATAATAATAATAATAATAATAATAATAATAATAAAAATAATAATAAAAATAATAATAAAAATAATAATAATAATAATAATAATAATAATAATAATAATAATAATAATAATAATAATAATAATAATAATAATAATAATAATAATAATAATAATAATAATAATAATAATAATAATAGATATTGGTATTTTTGCAAAACAGAGAATGATGAACAATATAATTGATATTATTAAACAATTTCCAAAAATTAAGCAGCTCATAGAGGTCATTCCAACTGATAAACCACCACCAAAAAAATTATCATATTTTGAACAATTAATACATCTTTGTAAAACAGAATCAAAAATCCCAGAGCAATTTATTAATAAATACAAATACTGGGAAATTTATGAATTAATGCATGAAGATAATAACACAATTGCTTTAGAACCAATACTGGGAATTAATAATAAGCAATTGGTTAAAAGGTATAAACGATGGGCCTTAGAACCAAAGTTTTTCAATTTTCTAATAAAACTTAATCTATCTGCATTACCTACCACATATTTTCTTTGCCATAAAAGACTGTATACGTCAATTGATCCCTTTTGTGGGTTATGCCATCGAGCTGAGGAAACCCTATCACATCTGCTATATCACTGTGAGGGACTTAGGCACATAAGAAATCTCATAACTAGCAGTTACAGGAGGTCTAATGTAACAATGCATCAATTGATTTCTGCATTTAGAGAAGGATTAACACCAAGTGTCAGGGCAGCAACCTTTGTGCTATATGCATACTGGTGTACTAGATGCACTTTTCTAATTGGTAACAATTCCAGGAGACATCCAGTTACCTTTTCAAATAAACTTGAAATAATACAGAAAAGGGATAAGAGACTGGCCAGACCTGATATTTATGCAGCAACCTGGTCATTACTTAAGATTAGATCTATGTTATAGTGAATTGAGGAAATTAAACATTATAAAAAAACTTAGAAGGATATGCATGTCAAATTAGCAACAAGGACAATTTAGCAACAATTTTTTCCTTTCTATTATAAGTAATTGATTTGCTAATGGTGTTCAAATGATAATGGACAATCCAGGATATTATATGTAGACAAACTATGTAAATGCAAAATTTGTAATTCTTTTGAGACAATAAAGGCCTTTTGAAACATAATAATAATAATAATAATAATAATAATAATAATAATAATAATAATAATAATAATAATAATAATAATAATAATAATAATAATAATAATAATAATAATAATAATAATAATAATAATAATAATAATAATAATAATAATAATAATAATAATAATAATAATAATAATAATAATAATAATAATAATAATAATAATAATAATAATAATAATAATAATAATAATAATAATAATAATAATAATAATAATAATAATAATAATAATAATAATAGTCTCGCAGCAAATGATGATTTTAACGGATCGTTGTTTACAGAGATCTTAGGAGTTTAACCAAAGAAAACACTAAAACCAACACATCTTTGACTTGCAGTTATATATATATGAACAGTAAGTATTGGACAATCCAAATTAATTTGTATTTTAACTAAATAGATATTTTTATGAATTGTTTTGTTAAAAATAATATTCGTTGCTCAACGTAAAAAGCATTACAATGGCGACACCCCGGTCATGTGACCAGCAGAACGGCGCCAATATGCTATCCAAGCCTATGCAAATTACAGGTGAAGCAAAAACATATGCCAACGTAGCTAAAAATAATTTACAGGAAAATAATTTCTCTTCGGAAAAAAATAATTTACAACAAAAAGAACACAATCAAGTTCCAATTTTAGAAAAAAATAAAGTTTTCCATCGCTTCCGAAAAATAAATACTAATGATATTTTGCAGCTAGATATACAAACGCAAGAAAATCAATGCCCCCCTACCGCCCAGTGGAATAATGAGGATTTGAAAATAATATGTGAACAGTTTAATAATACGATCCCACGTGGCCTTCATACGTCTTTCAAAAGATTTTTTTCTCCTCGTTCAATAATATTATCAGCTACAGATGCAAATTTATCGCTATATAAATTTCCTAGAAATTTACTTTATGAAGCAATAACACTACACGGACTTTGGGATAGCATACTAAGGATTGCTGACCATCCTAACTCACGGTATTTAATCCTCGAATTTTACCAAGAAAGCCAAAAAACCCGGTTTCAAACCACCATTAAAACTTTAGGCAACTATGCACTCATTGCAGTAGATCCAGATCAACATAACCAGATTACTGGCATAATCAAGAATGCATACCTTGGATATGACATCAAAATCTTTCAGAAAATGATGCAGCCATTTGGAAAAGTCACAGCATTCAACCCAATTTATCTGAAAGATACGCCAGTGCTTGTATACAGCAATAGCTTTGACTTCAAGCTGAGATTGCATCCAGAAATAGATCCAAACAATATTCCTACACAATTTGCAGATCAGGAAGCCATGCTGAGCCTCTTCATAAGAGGGCTTAAACCCATATGCTACACATGCGGGAAGCGAGGCCACTTGGCAACGCAATGTGACACCAAAAAGAATCCACAATCGCAAAAAACAAATGGAGTGGCCATCCAAACACATACTGAAGACAGCAACCATATATATAATGATAGCATAAATCCAAATATGTACAACAATATGCAAACAACTTCTCCACCTGAAGAAACACTCTCACTCCCTCTCATTAATCAAAATTCCAATGAGGAAAATAAAAACACAGATGAACTAAACAGCGACCATCTGAAAAAACAATGTGATAACAGAAAGAGTCTACAATCACAGCAAACAAATAATCAGCTCAACCACACACAAACGGAAGATATCAGCCACACTAACATAGTCAAGATAAATTCAGATATGAATAACCAGATGCAAACAACTTCTTCATCTAAAGAAGATCAAACTACAAAAAACCAAGACAACAGTATAAATGAACCAAACAGAATGCAGCACTTAAATCCAAATGTCACACAAGCAATTCAAAATAACACAAGCAACTGTCAAAACATACAATGCACGAATGATTCAAATATTAACCCAACTGAAATATCACAAAGCAATTACAGTGAAACACAAAGTACCAATAGAACAAACATCACACACACAATAAAAAATAACACATCAACATATATCATGGAAGCAATCATGCCATGCCTTCCACAAGTTGAAGTAAATACAATAGAAAAAAAAGGGCCAGGTCGCCCAAAAAGAAGCAAAAACAATAAAAAACCAAAAACAGAAGAGGACAACAACTCACAAACAGAAGAGTACAACACCGCATCATCATTAACCAGAATTCAAACGGATGACTGGTCACCAATGGACATCACTTCTATCTAACCAACCAATTAAAACTCCAACAATGTACAGCTCATACAATGAAAACCAGTCACTAACATATTTTGAAATGTGAACAATCCCAAAATACAACCATAATGAAAGTCAAAATAACAGCTTTTAATGTGCGGGGTTTGAACTCGGCAAACAAACTGCATCAACTTAGAGAATGGACCAAAATCACACAGACACATATATTGGGACTTCTGGAAACAAAAATATATAGTGGATCACAGATTGACCCAACAGTGCATCTTCGCACTGAAGGCTTCTTTGCATGCTCCAGGGACATGTCATCACCTGCGGGTGGAACTGGCCTACTAATAACCCCAGCTTGCCCATTCACATCATTCAGAATCATATATATCGATGCAAACTTGTTGATAGCTACATTTCATCACCATGCAAACACTCTCAACATAGTTTTCACCTACATCCCACCTGGAAACGTCATCATATCAAACATAATACTCACCATCAATTCACTGCTAGCATCAACTCCTTACCCAACTATCATCATGGGAGATTTTAACATGAAGTACACAGATTTCATCTCAAAATGGCTGCATCAAATTGCAATACCACTCATGAGTGCTGAAGGTTTTTTACCACCAAACACAGTAACATTCCATAATAACCGACACACATCTTTAATTGACCTTTGCTTCTATTCACCAATGCTGCATCATTACTTCAGCCTCAAGCTCAATCCATCCCCATTCTCAGATCACTCTGCTCAAACTGCAACACTTGATCTAACTGAAATTCAGCCAACTACACTACCACTTGGGAAAACAATGAGAATTCTAATACCAGCATCCACTCCAGAATCCCTTTTTTCTGAAACATATATTATGCTCCATAAACTTGCAGGACTACAACTAAGTGCTGTGCAGAGATATCAGGCATACATAAATATACTTTCATTCAATATTGACCATGTCACCAAAAAAAAAACCTCCACCCTCCAGGCTATTAGCTCTGGCAGATGAACTTCACAAGAGGATAACAATGTCTAAACCTACTCAAAATACATATCAGCATATATATAAGCTCACCCAGGCATATAACAGCACATGTGCAGCACTTAAAGACTATTTAGCGATAAAAAAAAGCAAAATCTGCCTCAGTCAACAACATACATGGACTAGAGGCTACATCAGATGGGCCATGGGTTTTCCCTCCACCATTAGAGTACCTATGGCACTTCAAATTGGAACAACTATACATGTAGCACATAACATGATTGAACCTATTTATAAGCATTTCAAACAGAATCTTCAGACACATCAACTCTTCAACCCACCCCCCGATTATTTTGGATCACCTGAAACAAATACACCATTTACCATTAATGAATTTGCTTTGAAGCTTGCCACTCTGCCCAATGCCTGTCATCCAGGCACTCATGGCATACCAAAATTTGTGTACGAACACCTTAGCCATACAACTAATCAAGTATTATGTAATCTTGCAAACTATCTCTCACAAAAAATATACAACATTGAAAATCTTTATCCAATTGCAATAGTACCATTTAATAAGAAACCAGCTCCAATAACCACCCTTAATAATATTAGGCCTATCTCCATGTGCCCAATAGCCATCAAGATCATTGAGAAAGTCATTAAAGACAGGATTGAATCATATCTGCTCCCATTGATTTCACCATATCAGTTTGCAAGAAAGCAATCATATACAGGACAGGCAGCACTTCTTTTCAAAGCTGTATTGGGATCGGTGCGAGGCCGGAAAAATACAGCCCAGTTGCAGTTCAAATAGACATTGAATCAGCTTTTGATTCTGTGGCAATCGAGATATTAATTAAAATGTTGGCTGCCACTGCAATACCTCGCACTATTTTATATGTTATAACCAACTTGTTGTTAAATCGGGATATACATATTACACTCAGTGGCAAAAATTCTGAATCTTTTACTCCAACACAATCAATCTCACAAGGATCCCCCCTGAGTGCTTTACTTTTCACCTTTTACATCAACCCTCTATTAATAAAAATCCAGCAAACATTCATTGGCATCCAAATACCAAACACATCTCAGCAGGTAACATGTATCGCTTATATGGATGATATAACTGTCTTCCTCCCATCTAAAAAACACCTACCAGCCTTGCATACAATACTACAAGAATTTGCAGCTACACACAAACTCAGGGTCAATCTAAATAAGACGGCAGTTTGGTCTCTTTATAATGCAAAGCAGTACACGGGCATGTATGGGGGAAAGCCATCTGCTTTCTTGGGATTTCCCTTTTATATGAGTGCAAGTGCAATGAGGGTCAAGATCCAGAACAAACTCAAAGAAGAAACAGAGCGAATTACTACTTCTCTCTCAAAGGCATATCTTTCAATATACTCCAAGATCCAGCTATTTAACCAGCTAGCCATAACAAAAATCACCTATTACTCACCCATTATCACATTTTCTAAAGGTTTTATTAACAAAATCTCTTCTCTCTGTAATAAGCTCTTGTGGCAGAGGAAGACTGTGTCAATATCTGCAAAACAACTTACCAGACCACCTATTCACAATGGACTAGGACTTCATAGTATTTATATTTTCCATCTACAGAAGGCCACAAACTTAATAACATCCACAGTCAAACACTTTCCAATGCTTGAATGCCTACTTCAAATAACACCAACAGATAGACCACCCCCTGCTTATGACCAACTAGCATCAATGATCAATCATATAAAAACCACAGCTCCACAGATATCTCTTCAGACAATATACAAGCATTCATACTGGCAAATTTATTCATTAATCCATCCAAATCCAACCCATGACACCAATCTGACAATGCTGAAAATCAATAATCTACAATTACTCCGTAAGTTTAAAAAATGGTCACTGGAGCCAAAGTATTTTGATTTTTTGCTGAGACTAAACCTACAAGCACTGCCCACGACATATTTTCTGAGATATCGGAGACTATACACTAACATTGATCCTTTTTGTCCCCTGTGTCACAGGGCTGAAGAAACACAGGAACATCTATTCTATCTTTGTCCGGCACTAGACAGAATTCGAGTTATTATGATAGGAGCATATAGACAATCTAACACAACCCTTCAAACAATCATTAATTCATATTGCAAAGGCTCTATTCCATCAGTCCGTGCAGCCACTTTTATGCTTTATGCATACTGGTGCACTAGATGCACATTCACTCTAGGTAACAACACAAGGCGACATCCATCAACTTTCAATATCAAACTGGCAAAACTACGAGCCAGAGACAATAAAATTGCACATCCAGACATCTATGCAGCAACCTGGTCACTGATAACACAACAATCAAACCTCTAAGATGGCTCCCAATAACCAAAATCTATGCCCTCAACCAATATATATATAAAAAAAAATGTGGCAATTATCTACAAATAAAAAAACAGAATGTTGTCTTTGATTGCATAATATTAATATAAAGGACAGTAACAACAAAATCAGACCTCAAATACTGGAAAGCAAACTAAACCCAGCATGGCAATATACATCAAAGTTGAAGTTTTGCAAATTGAACAATGATAACCCAAGACTTTGGAGAACTATGATTACAGCAAGCAGCACTCATAAATGTAACGTATACATATGTATTTTCACCCCCCCTAACAATGTTTAAATATCTTTCCCTCCTAAGTTAAGTTCCTTTTTTGTACATCACAGATACCAACTTAAACTTGGTTTACTCACTAGCAATGTAAATATATGTATACGAAGTGTCTTATAGCAAATGTAACTCTATGGTTATCAATAAAGTTCTTTTCTTTGAAACATAATAATAATAATAATAATAATAATAATAATAATAATAATAATAATAATAATAATAATAATAATAATAATAATAATAATAATAATAATAATAATAATAATAATAATAATAATAATAATAATAATAATAATAATAATAATAATAATAATAATAATAATAATAATAATAATAATAATAATAATAATAATAATAATAATAATAATAATAATAATAATAATAATAATAATAATAATAATAATAATAATAATAATAATAATAATAATAATAATAATAATAATAATAATAATAATAATAATAATAATAATAATAATAATAATAATAATAATAATAATAATAATAATAATAATAATAATAATAATAATAATAATAATAATAATAATAATAATAATAATAATAATAATAATAATAATAATAATAATAATAATAATTCAATTCAATTCAATTCAATATCCATTTATTATGTGCATTTCAACATTTACACTTTAACAGAAATACACAATAAAAAAAATAATAATAATAATAACAATGATAATAATTAAAATTTAAAAAAAAAAAACAATTATAATCAAATACAAGCTAAATACATAAAATTATATATACATATATGTTCATAACTATACATTTAGTTGTTTTTTAACATTCATCACAAATTGATCGCAAAAAATATCAATATTATTAAAAGTTAGATTATATACCATTTGCAATCTATTAATAACTGATTTACCAAAGAAAGTATTTTTACATATACTAATCTTGAAAGTTTGCATTTCTCTTAATAAGCGACAAGGTACTTTCAATTCTATTTTTGATATACAGTTACTGACATCAATTTTCCCATCAATCAACTTTTTCAGTAATATCATATCCTTCAACATTCTCCTTTCTTTCAATACTGTTTTGACAGTTTGACATTCACCCATTATTAATTTATTAAATCTTTTTTCAATATTATATATTTTAGACTGAATATTAATCAGATTGAAGTTCCATATACAAGAATTATATTCTAAAACTGTAACAACAAGAGAAAAAAGTAACCTATATTTTATGGAAATAGATAAATCTCTCCCATATCTCAAAATACAGCCCATCTTTCTGTATGCTTTATTAATAATACATTTAATATGTGCATTAAAAGTAAAATTGCTACAAAATATAATTCCTAAATCAGATACAGTCTCTTTATATTTAATAACACCATTCTCAATTTTATATTGATAAACAGATTTTTCAGTTTTATTAGTATAGGAAACAATGCATGTTTTATTAATGTTAATCTCCATGTTGTTATACCTACACCATATAATAAAACTATCTATATCCTTTTGAACCTCAATATGATCACTATAAGTAATAATTCTTTTAAATAACTTACAATCATCAGCATAAGTAAGTATCATACTATTTTTTATGCTATGATCAAGATCACACATATAAACATTAAAAAGCAATGGTGCTAATATTCCACCCTGAGGAACACCTATCATATTATCAAAAAAAAGAGAATTAGTTTTATCCATATGTACATAAGATTTTCGACCCCTCAAATAATTGGAAAACCACTCAACTAAATGAGGACTAACACCCAACATTTTAAGTTTATACAAAAGTCTAATATATGAAACTTTGTCAAATGCCTGAGTCATATCAAAATATACAACATCTAATTGCTTCTGATCAGATAAGGCATGAGCAATATGATCAGATATCACCATTAAATTAGTTTCAGCAGATCTACCAGGTAAAAAACCATGCTGATAACTAGGTAATACCTTAATCATATCTACAATAATATTACTATAAATACACCTTTCATAAATTCTAGCAAAAGGTGACAGAATTGAAATAGGTCTATAATTACCCGAATCAGATCTATCCCCCTTTTTAAAAATTGGTATAATTTTAGCTATCTTAAATATATCAGGAATAATAGTTTTCTCAATTGATAAATTAATAATATAATGCAATGGTGCTACCAAACATTCAGCACAACCCTTGATAATAAAATTAGGAATATTATCATATCCCATAGAAGATTTCGATTTAAGTTTAGAAATTGCAGTAAACACTTCAGGAATTGCAATTTTATTAACATCTATATTCCAAAAACTTTCTTTATTAAATTTAATATCAACCATATTATCATTACTTGAAGTATCTAAGTACATATTAGTAAAATGATTGACTAGATCATCCATAGAAGGCCTAATTACATTATATCTACAACTTTTACTTCCAACAATATTAAGATCTTTTATATAATTCCAAAACATTTGTGGATTATTCCTAAAATTTTCTTCAACTCTATTTAAATTATTATTATAATCTCTTTTCATAAGAGTTTTAGTATAAGCACGCAAACCACTAAATTTCTTATACAATTCTTTATCATTAGTTAGTTTATATAACCTATGATATTTGTGCTTTCTATTTAAGCCCTTACACAATTCCCTAGAAAACCATTTAGGATATTTGTTATTAGTATTTAAATAATGCCTAACAGGAATATATTGATCTAGACAATTTTGAACTATACCAACAAAATTATTTGCCGCTATATTTGGATCATTTTCCATCAAAATTACATTCCAATCAATGTCCTCAAAAGCTTTATAAAGGCCATAATAGTCACCATGTTTGTAATCTCTCTTACTATTTACCATAGGCTTTATATGTTCATGAGAACCATCTATTACAAATTCCAAAGGTGGATGATAAGGATCAGGGGGCAAAAGAGCTTGATCAGCCTCTTTGCACTTCAAATCATTCTTAGTGCTAAACAATAAATCCAACATACCCCCCCCTAAAATTAATAATACTATTAAGTTGAATTAAACTAACCAACTCAACAAAAATTTTTAATCTATAAAGTTTACTATTATCAACATTCTTATTACTATGTCTTGAGTAATCAGCTTCATTAAAATCCCCAACTATAATAATATCATATTTATATTTCACCAATATATCCTCAACCTTAACTAAATATGCATCTAAATCATTCATTGACAAAGTAGGTCGAAGATATATAGTACCTAACAATATTTTATTTTTATTTTTTAAACTAACTTCAATCCAACAAGATTCAATATTATTATCATTAATAATTATCTGTTTATGCTTTATGTCTTTTTTAATAGAAATCAAAGTACCACCTCCTCTTGTTTCATAATTATAATTTCTATCACATCTATACACACAATACCTATCATCAAATATACTAATATTATCAATTTCTTCTTTTAACCAAGTCTCTGTTAAAAAGATAATATCATATTCATTTAATAACAATTCAAATTTAAAATCAATTGTCTTAGTTCTAAGACCACGAACATTTTGATAATAACAATTCATGAATTGCTATTTATTACACAGATTATTTTGCAAATTTATATCTTGCACTATAGTGCTAATTTCATCAACATTATCAGTCAATATAATATCTTCTGTCTTTTCTTCAATAATCTTATTAATATTTAATATAGCATTATCCTGTGTACTATCAACATTAAAATTTCTTAAATATTTTAAATCTCCATAGAAGGGCAATATGACTGCTGACAAAGGCCAAACGTTACCAACCAAAACTTTATCAGATTCAGATTCCTCTATAGATAAATAAAATGAAGAATATTTTTTAGATTTTGTATTCAGTTTATAACACACACTATTTATATCTAAAACATTTTTCAAATGAGCAGTCACATCTTCAACAGAGGTGTCATTATCCATTCTAGTTAGAAAAAATTTTTTAAATTTCTTTCTTGTCTTAATAGCTTTTAAAACATGATTAACCTGATTTCCTATAATAGGTGAAGAACTTGAATTTTTAATATTTTTATTCTTATTTTTACGATAAAATACAGTTTTAAAACCATCATTTTCTTTATCTGCACAATCTTTCAAATAAAAGGCATATGAGTTTTTAGAGGTGCTATCTTGATTAGAAATCCCAGACGATTCATCTGACGTTACATTTGTTTTCATATCTGACTGACCAACCTTCACTTTAATTGCTTTATTCTGCTGTTCATTAAATTTAGAACTTGATCTATCAGTGACACTAAAAACTGCCTCCTTTTTTAATTGATCAACTCCTTCACTTCTATTTATAGTAGAAAGTGGAGGGAAATTTAAATCAGAAACAATAAGTTCAGGCGTTTGCTTTTCTTTATGCTTTAAAATAAGTTGACTTTCTTTTTTATTAAAAACAACAGAATTTCTGTCTATGCTTCTATAATCATTATTTTTATTTATATCCAAATTATTAACAGATGCATTTAATAACATATTTTTTATCGTAATATTTTCTTCTTTCAATAATTTAATTTCACTTGATAAATCTGTAACAATATTTAAAATTCTATTCAATAAAAACGTAGATTTTTCACAAGATAAACAATTATTATCCATTTTAGATAGATTTTTTTCTCCTTTATCAAAATCACGATTAGATATAGCATTAATTTCTATTAATTTAGAAATGTCAATACCTTCATTTCCTAATAAATTTTGACCAAAAATATCCAAGTCTTGCGAATCATTTATATCTGATACAATAATCTCCATTTTGTTTTCATTGACTTCCATTACGTTATTACTATTTGAATGATTACATTTATCACAAATATAGGACTCCATTTCTATTTCATTTTTATGCAATATTATTCCATTAGATTTCAAACATGTTTTATGAAACTTATTATTGCATTTAAAATATTTAATTCTTGGCTGTTTTCCAAATATAAGATCACTGCAAAGAGCACATGGTGTACCTCCCATAGCATAGCAGAATAATAATAATAATAATAATAATAATAATAATAATAATAATAATAATAATAATAATAATAATAATAATAATAATAATAATAATAATAATAATAATAATAATAATAATAATAATAATAATAATAATAATAATAATAATAATAATAATAATAATAATAATAATATAATAATTCCAGACCTGGAGTGTGTAATCAGTATAATGCCCACAAACAGACCACCCCCTTCATATGGATATCTATCCACACTGATTGAAGAACACAAGCCAATATACAACAAAATATCACTCAATAATGACAACAAGTATACATACTGGGACATTTATAATATACTATACCCAAAACCAGACACCTAATCTACATCCATCAGTTCTTGGGACAGACAACAGTCAACTACTGCAATAATTCAGAAAATGGTCATTAGAACCAAAATTATTTGATTTTCTACTTAAGCTTAATCTTAATGCTCTACCCACAACACATTTCCTTAGATTTCGTAGATTCTATACAAATATAGACCCCATGTGTGGGCTATGTCATAGAGAAGAAGAGACACAAGATCATTTTTTTCATTTCTGCGGTGCCCTAGAAACAATTTGTCACACAATGTTGACCACAAACAGAAAGGCTATCATTTCAATTGATGAAATAATAAATAAATTTAAAAAAGGCAACATCCCTGCTATTCATGCAGCAACATATAGCCTTTATGCCTACTGGTGTACCAGATGCACTTTTGCACTTGCTAATAACCCTCGATGCCGCCCAGCAACATATTCAATAAAACTAGAACTGTTC
Source organism: Epiperipatus broadwayi (assembly GCA_028023455.1). NCBI lineage: Eukaryota > Metazoa > Onychophora > Udeonychophora > Euonychophora > Peripatidae > Epiperipatus > Epiperipatus broadwayi. Next base: position 15,590,969 of record JAQFVV010012405.1, on the reverse strand, counting down.
AGAAAAAGAGACAGCATCCTAGCTCAAACAGATGTGTTTGCAGCCACATAGTCACACTTGAAACAAAGATCCAGTCTACAAAATATAAAGTCCAATATGATAGATGATGACATTTTCAACATCAACATTTTTTTCAACTTCAAAGAAATTCAAGCATAAACTGAACTAAATAGAAGACCAAATTTAAAAACAAGAACGAAAGTATGCAGAAATGATAAAGACTTATATACTGAAAGTTGTTGTAATTTGTTTTGCATTTGTAACAAATCAATATAGTACTAGATGTGACTCTGTAACTTTTTAGACTCAATAAAGTTTTGCTTTGAAACATCATCATCATCATCATCATCATCATCATCATAATAATAATAATAATAATAATATAAGATCAGCATTATAATGGATACACAAACATAACCTCAGATAAAATGGAAAGCCAGAAAGGACCACCACCACCACCATCAACAACAACAACAACAATAATAATAATAATATTAGTAATAATAATAATAATAATAATGGTTGACTATAATGCTAATGATAATAATAATGATAATATTAATTAACAACAATGCACTAGAGATGAAATTTGCAATGGCTATATAATAAACCAATCTATAAGCCACAAATAAGTCCACATATAGAATATACTGCTCCATTATTATGTTCACTTGATATTTCACGATGCTGTCTTTTAATTTCTTCTGTAACAAACATTCTAAAACACTTAATTGTCTTGTTTAATTGTAGCTCTCTATTATATTTTATCATCAGTTGTATCTTCTAAATGAAAGCTATCAAACTGCATTTCTTTAGAATATCTTTGAGACATTTATAAAATAAACAGTCTGCCTTTCCTGGGAAAACCATGCTCAATTTCGTCATAGAATACTTTTAGGAGATTTATTACTTTCCTTTTTCTTTACATCTCCATTACAATGGTGTTATTTTATACTAGTAGACTCTATAGTATTACATCTAGCAAATGGAAAAACATGACTGATCTTACAATCCTGGCTGAAATGTTTAAAATTGAGACAACCCTTATTCTAGACTTCAATATTTTTGATTTAATAACTTCATACCTTTTATTAATATTGATTATATATATAAAATTAGATATATGCACTTCTCATGCTTAACATCTCCATAAATAAATAGATAAATCTTTTCATTTGAACTATTTAAGTTAAATTATCATTTTATAACAAGATTTTATAAAGTTATTGCAAACACCTAAGACTTACTCATTCAACACATATAAAATGAAATTTAAAAATGATTTAAATTTAGATCACTAGCACTGTAGCCTTACATTCATTTATTTTCTTGCAAATATATTCAAAGCAAAATTGATTATATATTTTAAACTCTGATAAATCATTTATATAAATAGTAAATAATCCATTCTTTAAATTGTGTTCTCCATAAATATTATTATTAGAACAAAACCAAAATATTATTTAACTCTAAATATTTAAAATTATCCAATTTTTACTATAAAATGTGCATTATTTCTAAAACATCTTAAACACTTGAAATAAATAATATATTTATAATGTTTGTATCTTAAAAGTTCTTTTATAATAATTTATATCAAATTTTATATACACAGTGTACTGGTAACTTATGCACAAATACAGATGTTGAGATAACATGTAATTTCGATTTAAATTCATTATTCTTCAAATTACTGGTTTCAGAGCTCTGGTATAAGTATCTTGGCTATTGACAGCAATCTTTTATTGCTTTACTTGAATTTTGTTTATAACATTTAATGTTCACATGATCATGATCTCTTATGCCAGCACATGTTATTAAACAGGCAAAACTCTCCATACAGTAGTGCCACCTTGTGCCAATCAGAGTAATCAATGGATGTCATAAGCTATTGAGCTTAGATTGAAAATATTATTGTGTTTTCAATTTCATTCTCATAGTTTTGGAGTTAAGTAGAGATAAAAGGTGGTTGCTGGAGGGTTGCATTAGATCTTAGGATCTAGGTGCAGTGCTCTCAGATCCAAGGCTTCTCACTGATGAAGGCCATAGTCTGGGAATATTGGATGAGTAGGCACTAGATGGGGATTTTATGCACAAGCTTTCTGGCATCTATTGATTACTCTGGTTGGCACAGGGTGGCACTACTGTATAGAGTTTTGCCTGTTTAATAACATTTAATGTTGATGACTTTTATGTATATAATCCTTTATTCTATTTGTGAAGTTGCTTTAGAGAATGAGATAGTATATTTTGTTCCTAATGCATTCTAAAGACCTTCCTTATGATGTTGGTTTACTTACTCAAGAAGAATCTCATTAATTTTATCCTGCCATTGAAGTTAAATTTGTTAAACATTTTAGTTATAGCCATTTCAAAAACTGCAGACAATCGAAATTTCCTATAGCAATTTTAGTTCACATAGAGATAAAATTTATTTCAGAGACGATTTTTCTTTTAAAATTATCTTTTTGAAAATAATGTCAAACATAACACCAAGTCGATGTGTGTATATAAATTAACAATATCTTATTAATTGCTTTGTAAGTTTAAAATATTAATCATATATTATTACCTTTTTAATAATTAAATTTAAAATTCTCAATATTAAATACACATATTATAATAACTGAAGCACAGGCTTGTTATATACCTGTGTCTATATATATGTAATATAGGGTATATGAGCACAGACTTTCACACCACCAACCACTCTCCACTCTATCCAATAACACTGATACACCTAAACAAATATATGCTGAAAAGATAAATAATCACCAATACACGTATTTCATGCTAAACCAGCAATCATCAGTTGGTCCAGACTATCATCTTTACACACATATATAGTATAAGTGCTCAGATATATATTAAGATAGACGATCCTCATAGTTTAATGGACAGGCTTCAATCCACTCCACACTCCAACTCTTCAACCGTCCATCCAATTGAAAATCTGATGATGGAATGCTCAGGGCTATGAGTTAATTTTCCCCTAAATATGTTTTTATTATTATATTCAAATGAATTTATTCTCCACTTGCTTTGTCTCCAAAGAATAAATATCTATGCTATATATAGTACACCCCACTTCACCAGTCGTCTATCTACTATGAAATAAATAATGACTATAATCATATGGAATGATTGTATCATTTCAATATATATTATGAATTTCCTTTCCTTAATATTTTGCAATTCAACTACTACTAATTTTCATCTTTTCTGAATTAATGTAATATCTAATTTTTTTTTTCATATGTCAAAGCGTTGACCGGGAAGCGAACCCGGGTCAGCTGCTTGGTAGGCAGCTATGCTAACCACGAAAAAGTATTTTTTAAGTCAGTTTTATTATTGCCTAGCATGCTTTTAATATATTCAACACATCATAAACATGGCATATAATGATGTGAGACAAGAAGCAAGCATATCCATATCAAAGAAATTGGCAATTTGAATAAATCTAAATTTGAATTTAAAATTTGAATACATAGCTTATTAGATAATAATTAAACACTGATATAAAAAACTTATAATCACACCATTATACGCCATGAATATAATGAAAGTATATTAGACAGTAATAAAGCTGAATATTAAAAAACTGCGAGAGAATACCTTATTCTTTAAAGAATATTAATCTAAATGAAGTACTGTATTAAATTTTTTTTTACCTCTCAAGAAAAGGTTTTCCTTTTTTTTTGTTTTGTTACAGAGCTGTTTTTATTTTACCGTGATTTAAACTATATTATCTGTTTATTTTTTGTTATTGTTATAATACTGTGTACATATACACACAAGTGAGAGAAAATGTATAACTGAATGAAAAATAGATAAAAGTTATAATTTTCTTGACTTGTAACTATTATTGTTTATAACCAAATCCATGGGCACTAGTTGGGTTTTTTTTTCCATTTTCTATCCAACTCTATTATTTTTAGTCATTTATATTAGTACAAAGTACTGATATTATGGGTTCCTTATGCTACCCTTGGTCATTTGCTTGCATTATTTGTTACGAAGGGATGTGAAGTAGCAACTACATTTTGATCCATTAATTATAAGCACTTGGATGTCGCCACACATTTTTAAAATGTACGAATAAAGGTATCTGAAAAAAAATAAACAATTACCACGATACATTTCTAATTAACAGCCCTTTTCAGTTGGCCCAAGTCATAACCTATTATATGTATTCGTCATTGATTTAGCGCATATTAATATCATGTTATTACGATTTGATATATATTATCACAACAATTTTCTCTCTAATCTTTTACCGCCTATTCTTTTATTCATTGTTTTTTTTTTATAGTACGGAGTTAAAAGGGCCATAATTACGACTGTTAATGATGGTGATATTATAGTTTTATTTTATATATTTATGATATTAATTCCTACAATATATCATCAAATCTCAAATTATTTTTGTAATTTGCGTCCCTTTTTTTGAAAGTTTAATTTTTTATACATGCGCGCGCACGCACACATCCATTTTCATAATAAATTTCGGTAAGTTGGAGATATTTTGATATTTACACTTTCTCCTTATAAATCTTGAATTTTTTTGTAACGTTATGGTAAAATTTTTGCCATCTCCAATTTCTTTTGAAATAAAATCGAATAAAAGAATTTATTTGCTGCTCAATAAAAATCAAGTTAAGTTTAATGAGGTGGTGATTAGCTTCCAGTCTTAGGTTTAGTGGTTACAGTGGAAAAGAATTGGAGCGTAAATTGGAGAATTTTAATAAAGAATAACAACAACAAGAAAAAAGGGTAGAAAACTTAAACGTAAGAAATGTCTACTTTTTAACAGCATTCTAAAGTAAAATATAAAATAAAAAATTTAAATTTAGAGATCTGTGATTTTTTTTTAGAATAAACTAGTATGAATTATTGATTGGCTAAATTAATTAGGGCATATAATTATAATAACAGTCATAATTTATATATAACTAAATATTTATATACATAACGTGAGATTTATAATTTTAAAAAAGTAGGTGGGAAGTTATTTATGGATTATGATAACTATAAATTTCAGAAGCGCTTGAGAAAACTTAAAATTAATTAAACAAATAAACATATAGTCAGATGTAAGCAAAGCTCTTATACTTTTATATATATCCGCAAAACATCTCATAATTTTCATTGCTTATATTAAACACGTACTTTGATTAGCACACATCATTCTGGCCATAGGGTATAAAGTATCTATAATTAATTTAAGTGAAATAATGCTTAAAGCTAAATGGGATAATTAGTAACCCTTAGAGACTACCAGTAACCACCTAAATATTCACAATAAGGATAGTAATCAATATTTCTCACTGCTATTAAAAGGTGAGAAGGTTGCCTTGACAGCAGTGAGAAATATTGATTACTACCATTTCTTCTTTCAATTACTCAAACGTACAACAAATAGTTCTAGAAGATAGCGTAAAAAGACTAAAACAAAATCGCAAATGTGTGGATATGCATCTGCTTTGTATAGGTTAGCACAATGGTTTAATGACAGACTTTGGGCTAAAGATTCCTTAATATGTCATTTCGCTATTTGAATATCTTATCTCATTTTCTAAAAAACAATCAACTGTGTGAGATATATCATTATACGTATAAAAAATCCTTTTATCATAGTCTGTGATTTATATACTTGACTATTTATTTCAAACAATACAGCAATTAATTTTTATTTTGCAAAGAATCCCACGAAAAAAATGGAAATATCCCTGTAGTTTTTTTTTTCATATGTCATAGTATCGGCCGGGAGGCGAACCCGCAACAACCGTCTGCAACCAACAGCTTGCTTGCAAGGCGGCTGCGCTGACCTCTCGGCTAACAACGCTTGACAATTCCTGTAGTTATTTGATTTTTTTTTTAAACAACAAACAATCTTAACATCTTAAAAACATTTCATCTTTAAAAAAAAAAGCGGGTATTCAAAACATAATTGCAATCAAAATTTGAAGTGGGATTATATACTTTTTTTTTTTCAGTTGTCATAGCATCGGCCGGGACGCGAATCCGCTAACCCGGGACAACTGCTTGTAAGGCAGCCGTGCTGACCTCTCGACCACCAATGCTTGACAGGATTATATATTTAATTCATTACAAATGACATTTACTAACTAAAGTTCATTAAAAATTACTTACTTAGACTAATAAATGCTATTAAACAAAATAGCGCACATACCATATATGTGTGGGTAACTAAATTTTTTTTAAAGTTTAAGTTTGCAATGTATTTCTCCAAACTTGTTACAAATTTTGAAAAATAGTTCAGTGTAAAATCTTTCAGATCAATTTCTCTCCATATATTAAGTATTTCACCAGAAATTCTGGTCTGACAATTGATCAAGAAACTTGAGCACCTGAAAATTCTCACAGAAATGATACTTTACATTGTTGTAAGAGCAAAATGGGACTTTGGAATTTAAGATCCATAGATCATGCCCAGTTTTATCTCTTCCATTGCTCAAACTTTTTACTAACTCCTGTGCAATAGTCACTTGATTATTTATCAATTTCATTTTACACATTGAATGTTTTAGAAATCGGCCATATATGTTTAACCTATCAATTCTTCAATATTCATATTTATCAGACACAACTCATTTGCCAGTTACATGCTCTATCATATTTCTGTTCCATTGAGTATCTGTGGATAGTAATTATCTCTATCTATTACAGAATAAGAATATGGTGATTACTAAAACATTCGGTACTGGTGGAGATAGTGTATTGCCACTGCTAGATTAAATGGGCTTATGCATGGCAACCAGCGCCACCAAGCGGGCAGCTTTGGTGCCAGCTAGCTGGTGGAATGTTTCTGTGCTTATGCATGGTGAACAGCACCACCTCGCGGCTGGAACAAGCATTGCCGCTTTTGGGCTCCTACTGTGGATATTTCTGCGCGTTTATGCAGAAATGGCATCTCTAGCAGTGGCAGTACACTATCTTCACCAGTACCAAACATTCACTCTGCAAAGTCAAATTGCTTTATAATTATACTATAGTCTGAATATAATTTCTGTGTGGATATTCAGATGTTTCAAAGCCCTAGTTAACCCGTCAAACCAGTGTTTCTTGTGACATATATGATAAGTTTGGAAGATTTTGCAACAAAATCAAATTTTGTAACAAACTTGAACAAAGTATATCAAATCTGAAAGATTTGATTGAATACAAGCATTTATTGTTATTATTATTACACGGTACATTTAAGTTGTAAGTGTCCCAAAATCTTGCAACTAAACTAGATAAAATTCAACAACAATAATTTTAAATCAGAATGAAGCTCTTTTCACTAAAAAGGTCCATTTTGTTTCTCTACTTAGAGACCTTTCAAATTGAAAGCGTAGTATTTAGCTTTTCAACCTGCAAGCAAGGTTTTGAATCTGAACTGGATGAACTGAAGTTTTTCAGATCACAAACATGTTTAAAATGTTTCTTTCAGATGGAAAATCGCTAACCATTCAAGAGTGATCAGTATATGAGTATTCAATTATTTTTAACTAGAGAGTACCTCATTTTAATCAATGTATAGATGTACAAGGGAACTACTTTGAAGATGGCATTAGCCACTAAGGTACACTTCCACATGTATAGTTTATAATGGTGGGAATTAAATTGTCACATCTCTTATAATGTTGATGAGGTCTAAGATAGGATTGTAATTAATGGAAGTTACGTCAAGACCAGTTGGAAAGTTATCTGTTATTAATTTCTACTTATTGTTTCAAAGAAACACTACATATTTCAGAACTACTGTATGCAGTTTTTAAGTAAGTAACAAATTATGGATTATAAAAAGCAATCTCATTCATCCTACATTAATTCTCATTTCGTCAAACTTGTAGTACATTAAATGACCTTTATAATTATGTAAAGGTGACCTTTCTAACTAAAAGTTTTATACAGATTGAAATCAAAATCCAATTTATGATCTGCCTGCTGCAATAATCAAACCAAAAGGGAAATTCCAAGCTAATCTAAATTGGTCAAACAATCATAAAACCACTCAAATGTTTTTTGGTTCAGCGATGCATAAGGAATTTGAATACCAGAAATTGAAGTCACAATCCATACACCTTGAGATCCAGAGTCTAACACTCTAAACACTGCATTAATCCATGCCAGGCAACATGGAAAATATGGGTATATTTTGACATAATCCTTATTGTTGGTGGTGAAGTGCTTAACTTCTAAATAATCTGAATGTGTGGTTTCCTTTAATTTAACTTAAAGATAGATAATCAAATAATAATTAAAGTTTGTAGCCTGGATGGATTAGTGGTGGTTGTAGATTGTCAGAATCTGGAATATGAAGTCTGTAGGGATTGTCAGAATCTGGAATATGGGGTCCATAGGGTTGTCAGAATCTGGAATATAGGGTCCATGGGGATTGTCTGAATCTGGAATATGGGGTCCATAGGATCGAATCCGATGCTGGAACTTCTTACGAATTCTCGATCAGTAATGTCATTCAAATATTTTATTTTATTAAAGTTTTTATTTTAGATTAAGCTATAACTGAATACGATAAATACCATTCTAGAACGAATTTCTGAATATATACAAGTTGTTTAGAAAAAAAACCTTTGACACAATTTAAAAAATAAAATTATTCTATATGTATGTTTAAAACCAACATATACAATTTTTTTTTTTTTTAAAAAGGATATAAAATATGCGGTCTTTCTTTTTAATTTACTAACCATTTTTTTTTTATTCAAAAGAAATTCCTCGCTAACTAAATCCATATGTACGCGTAAAGTAAAAACTTGATCTTTCTGCACTTTTGTTTATTTATATAAAATTTTAAAAAAATATTTTTATACTATTTTAAATATTTGTACAGCCATGCATATTTTGGTTGTACAGCCATGCATATTTTGGTTGGTTAGTTGATTTATTACAAATATTCAGATTATATCAAATAAAAAATTTCCAAATAACAAAATCAGTCACTCTGAACATTATAATGGTATATCAAAATAGACTTTAAATAATAATATGAAAACACAATTGACTGGCAAAACCCAAAAACATTTTTATTCTGCATTGCAAGCAAAAAATAGTTATATTACTGTGGTTTATTCTTACTATCAAAATGATTAAATTAAAAAAATAAAAATTTAATCATTGTTTTAATATTTAAATACAATATAAAATTTAAAACACATAACACTCACACCCTTATTCTTAATGAATTTAAATATAACACAGATTAATGTAAGAGGCAGTAACTAACCTTAATGCTTATTTGCCTTCAGCAACTGGTTGGCACAGTTCAACTCAAATATAACTCTATTGACTGAAAGAAAATATTCATCACATTCAAAAATTAACCCATATAGATATCTTAATAGATTTGGATTCCTTAAGTTATTGCAGTCTGACGTAGCTGAAGCTGGAGTAGAAATGATTATACACCACAATTCTTCATATAAGCAATTTAAAATTTTATATCTTGATTCCAATATGAGCACAGTAACACACTATCATAACTTCCCTTAAAATAAACATAATCCCAGTTTACCTTTACAACAAAACGGAATTAAGATTAATAAGGCAGATAAATTTGCTTATTTCTACTAATCCCCAACCTATAATTTTAACTGGTTATTTTAATATGCCATATTCAACTTTTGTGAAAAAATACCTCCATCGGAATAATGCCAGATTCATGAGTGCAGAAAGATTCTTTTCCACAAACTCTTTCTTTCGATACCAAAAAAGACTCCACATTACACTCATGACTTTCATTTTTTTATTATCAATCCCTCATTAATACTGGTAAGCTTATCAGACCATCTAGTACTGGCAATTAAAATTGAGTTAAACTTGCAAAGTCAACCACTATTCAGACATAACAACACACTATTAGATTACTTCTAAAATCCATGACAAATGAAGCTGCCCTTTCAGAAATTTATATTTATTAAAAAAAAATAAACATTATAGAATTAAGCCCTGTAGAATCATGGTTCACATTTATAAACATTACCAAATCTCTCATAAATTTTTATACTAGAAAAAATAATCACCTAACTAGATTGATATAAGAATTGGATACAATACACCTTCAACTAAAAAATATTTCCCCTTCAACAACTTCTATTCCTTTAATCATAACTCTCAAATAAAAAATACAAATACACACAACAAATCTTGGCTAATTATTTGTCTTTTAAGAAGTCAAAATGGCAGATCCTCATAACTGGTCAAAAGGATATATACAATAGGCCCTTACTTATAAACCAAAAGCAATAATACCACTATTCATTTTGAAACATTCAAATGTGATAACTAAAGAAAATATGCTTCCCCTTATATACTATCACTTTAAATCCAAATTTCAAACTTATTTCTATCCCAAACGTGACCCTTTTTTATTTGGACATTATGTTAGACATCATGGAATCACCGAGTCTGATATTGCCCTCAAGTTAAATAGAAATCCTGATAATACTCATCCAGGATCTCATGCAATATCTAAATCCCTGCTTAACCATCTCAACTACTTCACAATTCTAATAATTCACAATTTAATTAATCATTTGTCAAAACAAATCCACGATTCCAGAACTTTAATCGCATCCCTATGGTTTCCTTCCTTAAAAAAATATTCTTCCTTCCCCCTTGGACAATCTTAGATACATATCTATCACCCCACTCCTTATTGAAATAGTTGAATCTCTTATTAAAGATAAAATTCAACCACTCCTTCTCCCTTCATTATCAAAATTTCAGTTTGCAAAAACAGATTCATCTACTTCATCATCAGCTATGTAATAATAAACCACATTAGTAATGTAGAAACATAGGGCTCATTGCTGTGCAATTTGACATAAGATCTGCATTTGACTTAGTTCCTATATCTAAACTACTCCAACTACTTAAAAAATATAATATACTAATACCATACCTCTACATACTGGCAAATCTACTTATAAATAGAGAAGTTTGCATCACACTCAATGGAAAATACTCTCTGGATTTCATCCCCACAATTGTATTCATCAAGGCTCTCCACTTAGCTCTCTTCACAATTTATATCAACCCTCTTCTTTTGGAAATAGAAAGCAAAATTCCAGGAATACATATTCCCATAATTAACCAAACCATTAATTACATCTTCTATATGGATGACTTATCTCTCCTCAAAAAAACTTCCCTTACTTGACACTGCATTTAATAACTATACTAACATTTTTTAATTCACTTTAATAGAAGCAAACTTCTACTTGGAATACTTTTACAGACAAGACCATTCTTTCCAATGTGTCCTCTACCACTCATAAATTTTTAGATTTCCCAATGCATCTCTCATATAATGCAATGAAAACTGGTATTCAAAATCAGCTAATTGTTTTGGTTGAAAGCACCACAAATGCATTATCAAAAGCATACCTTTCAATATATACTAAGGCATCACTAATCAATATTTTAATACTTCCTAAAATTGTTTCTTACCCATTATTAAATTTACATTTCTTTCAATACATATATATCCCCGTATCATCAAACTAATCTGGACCAAAAAAGCAGTAGCTCTAAGCATAAGAAATATGCAAAAAATATATTAAATTCCATGGTCTCTCATTACATGGCATTTTTACATTTTATCTTCAGAGAGCCATTAATGAAATGACTAAACTAATTAGTTTCTTCCCAAGTGTTAATAGTGTAATTCCTAATAACTCTACTGACACTCCATGACCCATTAGCAATAATTTTATCAAAACATTAATAATTCTTATAAGTAAACACATTATTCTCTCACATAATCTATTTCTAAATAAAATTACCTATTGGGAAATATATGAAATTGATAATAATAACGGTATATCAAATAATAGTCAATCTTTCTTGTTATGTAATAATAAATACATTATAACAAAGTTCAGATTTTGACACCTGGAATACAAATATCTGGATTTCTTAATTAAAATAAATGTCATAGCCCTTCTAATTAATTATTTTCTCTCCTACAAGTGACACATCACAAATATAGCTCCATTATGAGCCCTCTGTCATAGAAATAAAGAAACATTGGAACATTTTCTTATGGATTGTTTCTCACTTTTTCCTTGTCATAGTCTTATCACTAACATTACTCATTCAAGCTCACTAAAATCAATCTCATAAAAAAATATACAAAGTGGTCTTTTTTTTTCTTTTCTCATGTGTCATAGCATCAGGCGGGAAGCGAACCCACTAACCCAGAGACAACTGCTTGTAAGCAGCTGTCGCTGACCTCTTGACCACCAATGCTTGACTACAAAGTGATCTTTTTCTCAATAAAAGAATTACTACATTCACTTTTTTCACACTCTCATTTGTAAGATGCTATCTAAGCTTTAATACCACAATAGTAAATCACTTTCTAAAAAAAAAAATAATAATATTAAGACCAGAGGTCAAACCCATGCAGCAACAGCTGATATTTTTGCAGTTACATGGAGTCTAATCTCATTAACAACAACTCAGTGACTTGGCTATTAAATATACTACTTAAGATGCATTAGATATATATTGATTATTGCTCAATTATACGAACATCTATTTTGCTACTTTTCTACTAGAAATCTCTTTTGTTTCAATAAGCCTTGTAAATAATCTCAAATGTATATAGTAAACCTAATAAAATTAATTTAAAATTTAAAAAATTGTACCAAATAAATAGCACAGCTTTTACAACAATATTTCATCATGGATAATAAACTGCAACAAAGATAGCTGGTAGAAAAAAGCAGCAATTGACCAATAAAATTTCCGAGACTAGAGAATTTATGAAAAAAAAAAGAATATGAAGATATACAAAAATGATGCTAATACCACTAATTTTTTTTAAAATGGTATAGAAAAGAATTGAAAATGATATAGGAAAGTATAACTGAACTAACAAGGAAAGCAGTTGAAGAGAATAAAAGTCTCAAGAGTGTAAAACAACATTTTGGTATTGGTAAAAAATTTATATCTGCAATAAGAAAAAAAGATGGAATTATTACTAAAAAGAGATGACATCATGAAATGGGTTGAAGACTTCTATCAAGAATTATATAGTAATAAAGAACAAGTATCTCCTACATCTATTATATCTTCCGAATTGCCCAGAATTTTAAATGAAGAAATGAGACATACAATTAAATGTATGAAGAAAAGAAAGACTCCAGGTAATGATGGAATTATAATTGATATATTAAAAGAAGCAGGTGAAGAAATAGAATTTTTTTTTTTAGCAAGGTTATATACTAAATGTCTAAATGATAAAAATGTACCAGATGATTGGAAGAATGCAGTATTAAAATTAATATTTAAAAAAAGGTGATAAAGAAGATATTAGAAATTACATATCTATCAGCCTTTTATCACTTTTATACAATTTTTTTACTAGGATAATTGCAACTTGTCTACAGAGAACATTGGATTTCCACCAACCAAGAGAACAAGCTGGATTTAAAAGTGGTTTTAGTACAGTAAATCATATCTAGGTATTGAGAGAAGTTATAGAAAGCACAAATGAATATGAGCTGACATTATGCTTTGGATTTGTAGATTATGAAAAGGCATTTGATTCTATAAACATTTCTTCAATGATTAAAGCATTGGATCATCAAGGTATAGATCCAGGATGTCATATTTTAAAGACTATTTATAAAATGCAACAGCGACAATTAGATTACATAATACTAGAAAAGTCAACATTGAGCAGGGTGTAAGACAGGGTGACTCCATATCTCCAAAACTTTTTACAGCAGTGCTGCAAGAAGTATTTTGTGGATTAAAATGGGAAGCTAAAGGAGTGAAAGTAATTGGAGATTATTTAAGCCATTTGGATTTTGCAGATGATATAGTTGTTTTTGCAAATAATGCTTTAGGGCTGTATGAAATGTTGCAGGAGTTATCAAATGAAAGTAGGACTAAAGATAAATGTTAAAAAGACTAAAGTAATGTTCAATGGATTTTCTCAAAATATGAAAATAAAGACTGATTATGATGAGTTAGAAGAAGTTAACAGCTACAAGTATCTTGGTCAGATTATTAATTCAGATGGAAACATAATGGATAAAATTAATCATAGAATTAAACTTGGTTGGAGTGCTTTTGGAAGAAATAACTTGATATTAAAAGGAAATATGCCTATGTGTTTGACTTGGACACTTACTAGAAGAGCAATGCAGAGACTTCAGACCACTCAAAGAAGTATGGAGAGATGCATGTTAGGTGTATCAAGAAGAGATCGACAACACAATATATGGGTAAGAGAACAAACAGGGGTTACTGATCTCATTGAAAAAATTAAAAGGCTGGAGTTGGGATAGACATATTGCTAAAAGAGATGATAATAGATGGACAATTGAAATCTTAAACTGGATTCCAAGAGATTGTAAAAGACCCAGAAAGAGACCATATGTAAAATGGATGGATGAAATAAGAAAGTGTGCAGGAGTGATGTGAAGAGAAGCTAAAGATTGGAAATGGATTGAACTTGGAGAGACCTTTATCCTGCAATGGATTGATAATGGTTGATGATGAATTCGATTTTTACATTGAAATTGGCTAAAAATATTAGTTATGCAACAATTGTCATATTTATTCGTTTCATTAGGCAGAGAGATGTAATGATGGTTTATACGGCAGCATATTATGGGAAAATACTTGGTATATATAAAATATTTCTACCCAGCTTATTTTGAGGGTGCATTTAATTTTTAAATTAAAGTTATGCTCAAAAAAGAATAAAACAATCTTTCTAAAAATAAAGCTTCCTGAAGAACAAAGTCTCTCTAAACGTACCTTACCAGAGAAACAAGAAAGAAGGCAGTATACATAGGTTTGCCAATTACTAGCCAGATACCCATTTATCAATCAATGTAGGGTAATTGACTGGTTGGCCACAAGTCAGTTGTAAAGAAAAAATCATAAGCCTCTTCAAAAAAAATTAATTCGGCTCAGATTCAAATACCAGGTCACAGATATGCTACATGCCCCCTCTAGCTGCTATGCATCGCAATGTATTTATACTTAGAGGAAACAAAAATTTAAATAATTTCACGGTAAGCCTACCATAAAGGAATCAAGGGAGACAACATTATTCATTTGACCTACCATTTGCCAAGTAATAGAGGTCTGAGCAATTTTCCATTTTTGTTTAACTATTTAGCTAAAAACATTATGCACCCATTTATCAACCAATTTTGAATGATTGATGGTGGGCCAAAAACTACTTAGAACAAAAAAAAAAAGGATTAACCTTGATAGAAGTCTGAAAAAAAAACTCAGATTGGATTTGAATACAATTCATAGGCGTAATAGCTGAATGTGTTACAAAGATGCATATGTAAATATATGCCTATATATTTTATAATATAAACTTGTAAGCATATAAGATTCACCTGCTTTCCAGCATTTTTTTAAATGGTGGGGGTTGTTTTATAGATAGAAAAAAAAAGCATGCTTTTAAAAACAATTATATCAACTTATCATATACTGATTTAAAACAGTTTGAGAAAAATTTTGTGTAAAACTTGCTGTCAAGAAAAAATATATGAGATTGCAATAATGGTTTTAATCTTAACTCACATTTTCAGAGGGTTTTAATCTTAACTCACATTTTCAGATATGGACAAATTGTATCTTCTTAGATTTCTTCTGAATGTAAAAATCATTGATTTCTTCAAACATGTACCAAGTGACTTGTCAAGCGTTGTTAGCCGAGAAGTCATCGCAGCCACCTTGCAAGCAAGTAGTTGGTTGCAGACAGTTGTGGGTTCGCGTCCCGGCCGATGCTATGACATATGAAAAAAAAAAAGTACCAAGTGAATTATTAATACCAACTTCATAAATGACCTATTCCACAAAGTTTTAATCTTTTCACCTATTTCTGAAATTGCAGGTTTGTTTCAAAATCAGTTCACTTCATTTTCTTACGACATTTTTTCAGAATGTGGAAGTTATTGTCAATGCTATCAAGAGAATTATAACAAAATGGAACCTTACAGATTTTAATTCATTCATATATTTCTGAAATCTACAATTTTAGAAATGTATGAATTGAAAACTCTTTAGTTAGTTTGTATATGATTTTTTTTTTTGACAGCTTAAATATTAACAAAACAACATAAAGGAACCTGCAGAAATTCCAATCAGAAAATAGATTCACCAGTGGCTTTATTAAAACTTTCAATTTTACGACTGTAGCTATAGACTTGAGTCACTACCTTGTGGTTCAAAGTTATCCCACCTTTACATAGATCAGTGGCTGTTAAATTCCACTTATGAAGCAGCTGAGCACATCAACTATGAATTTTCCTGAATCTGTTAACAAATCGCCAGTTACATCTAGAAAGATTAAAATTTGAATGGCTATCTTGTTGGATCTTCAAAAATAAATTTGTTTGGGTCCTCGTAAAAATTTTACTTTTTACACCATAATTTTTTGATTGTAGATTGATTTAGCATCCAAAAAGAATATCTTGATAGAATACGAATCTTAGGTGGTGAAAATCTATCTTGAGATATTGGCAAGTCTTATCTGCTTGACAGCTTTTTATACAAATTCCTTAAGGCAACTTCTTTTTGGATATCTAGTGGAGGTGCTTTAAGATTTTTAACTTCATAACAAAAAATAAGATTAAAATCTCACAGCAATAATAATTCCCATGATGGTATTGAAGATGATTTATTATAATAAAAAAAAAAAGCAAGTCATATATAACATGACACTACTTGTTTAAAAATACACGAATTTTAATGATTTGAGTGACTTTTCAACTGGCAAAGCTTATTATTAGTAATTTCCTATGAGGCAAAACTAATCCCATATTAACATTCTACTGAACTTTGTGTGTGTAAATTTAAAAAATAGAGATATATTAATCTTTAACTGAGGTTTAAAGTTTATATCTGTGCTAGAGATAATCTCTAGTTTTGAAAATGATTAGTAATAATCATTAGTGTATTGATCTGAAATGGATGGCGTGAAAGTTGTCAGTGGAGGGAGTTTGACAATCGTAAATGAGAATGCAACAATTTACTCTAGATAAATACTTTGCATATAATAAAGATATAAATGAGAGATAGTGAGGACCTGGGCCAACTGATGAGTGCTGGTTCAGCACAAAATGCATCTTGGGGGCCATTTGTCTTTTATTATATCTTTATTTATATGAATTTGAAAAGAATGGGGAAGTGTGGAGGTGTTTATTATATCTATGAGTCATATCATTTGTATTTCTTTATTCACAGGGCTACAGAGTAAGTATAAATGCAAACTCCAATAAGATACATTTTTTTCAGGTGTAGTTTTTCCCTATAAAATAAAAAAAGTTGCAATTTTGTGCCATTTCCAAATGACAAACAATATAATTTTTCCTGATTCACATATTTATAAGCTTTTTACACCTTGACTTTTAGTGTTGATTTGAAACACATCAAATGTATACCTATTGTTTCTTAGTTCAAAGTGGATTTGTTGCCTAGTATTAAATAACAAACCCAACAAAACATCACTTGATCACGGTTTCATCTGTTAAATATAAACTTGAGTAATTAACTGATGCTAGTGTTCAATAAATCCCTATCTAGTGTTATCCTACCCATGACTTTAATCAATAAAGAGTTTAGTATCGGGAAATAATACTTGGATTTTTTTTCAATTTAATGCAAATTTCCTTCAACAGCCTTTTACTCTTTTGTTTTACTACTAACCTATGAGGCCAAATTAAAAAGCCTTATTAATGCATTCAATCTAAGTCAACTTGCTTGTATAATTTGAACTACTTACATATTGCAGTGTTTGTAGTTTTTTATTAGTAGGGATCTCTATATCTTGGGCAGGATTAGTATAAAACCAACAAATCAACACTGCATAGGGATTTATCAAGCAATACCATTTAATATCTATTGATTATTCAAGCTTACACTAGGTGGCACAACCTGGAGTAAGAGAGATTTTATTATTAAAAAACAAATTGCTGTACTTTTTCAATGTTCGCCTACATTTTCAGTACATTGTTGTTTTCATTCATATCCACAATTTTTTTTTTTTAAACACAGCCATACACCAAGATAAAGACTCTTCTTTGTTACTTTTTAGTTTGTTGATAAATAAAAGTTTCTGGATACTGAAATTTCTGATCCATGTATATGAGTAAGTATTTGCTGTAAAGGAATTAAAGATAATTGTCAGATGCAGAAGTACATTATTTCCAGCTTTGAATTCTAATTTCTCACCGATAACAACAAAGACTAAAAACTACTCTGGGAGTCAGAATATAATCATGTTACTAACCAATATCTAGTGATTATTCAAGCTTAGAATAATGGTTTTGGGTTGGATAACAAGAATAGATCTTAAAGCAATAAATATCACATGACCACCATTCTTTATGTTTATACAGAAGCTAAACTCTCCATACAGTAGCGCCTCTCCATATAAGCCACAGTAATCAATGGATGCAAGAAGGTAGGTGCAGTTGCTCTCAGATCCAAGGCTCTTCACTGATGAAAGCCAGAAGCTAGAAACTAGTATGGGGATATCGCATGAGTAGGTACTAGATAGGGATTTTATGCACAAATTTTCTTGCATTCATTAATTGCTCTGGCTTGCACTAAATGGTACTACCATATGGAGATCTATGCCTCTGTGTAAGAATAGATCTTGAAAGCATTTATTTAAAAAGCTGACAAAGTTATGAATGTTAAACAATTTTTTTATAGCGATTGTTTACAATTTTTGGGTTTTCCCAAATTTCTGTAATTTTTTCAGTTGGCAATGGCCCAAAATATTAGCTTCAGTTCTACTGTACAATGCTCCATTGTAATTGTGAGTAAATAATAAAAAATAATTTTAAGCAACAGAATTTGGATGTGTTAATAGATTTTAAGTGATGGAATAACAATGGAGTCCACTTTTAATAAACTAAATTTATTTTCAAAATTAAAAAAATTGATGTAACTATTAAAAATATTTTAAGTTGTGATTTATATTAATTTATTTCTGCAAATCTATAAAACTTCTCCCATGTTACTAATTTACCGATTAATTTACACAATATCAGTAAAGAAACCGTAGTAAATATTCAGAATATGCTCTATGTGGTAGTAGAGTGAAGAATCCAAAAGCTAAAGAATCCTGGATTTAAAGTTAAACTTTTTTCCAAGAGATTGTACAATACCCAAGAAGAGATCACATGTGAGTTGGATGAATAAAATAAGGAACTTTATTGGCATGATGTGGGGAAAATGTAACTTGGAGAGATCTTCATCTTGTAGTGAATCAATAAGGACTGAAAATAATGAAGCTGCTTCCTAAGTTTTTCTCATGATTTAATTTTAATCTACATGAGTTATTCCAACATTTTAATGTCTAAAGTATATGCATTAAAAAAACAATTTAATTTAAACATAATTCTATCATTTGCTATGTAAATAATGTTCAATTTTATGCAGATCATGCAAGAAGATATTGGTTTGAGGAGCTTGAAATTGTTATATGTCTCTCATGGCCTTCTCAAATACCTGTTTTAAATATTATTAAAAATCTCTGAAACTATTTTTGAATTAGTGAGATATCAATCAATATTATCCATTTAACATCTCTCAAAAGAATTTAATTCTTTTGTCAGAAATAATTTTATATTCCACTTGAGGTTGCCTTAACTACAGGTTGAGATTGTTGATAGCTTAAGGGTTGATTGTTATTCAAGAATTATAAAGGATATAAACCATTGCTAATGAAAATGATGGATCTTTGGTTAAATATATATATATATATATAATTCGAATAAAATGTCCATTAATTAAAAAACTATTATAATAACAATAAAAATAATAAATATAACAGTAATTAACTATTGTATACAAACTTTTCAATCTGCAGAGTATTTTCGGTTAATTCCTTAACTCTCCTCAATTGCTGTTAAATTAAAAAAAAAATTTAACAGAAGCAAACATCATCAACTCAAATCCCATGAATCCCAAATTTTAATATTAGCAGCTTGTCTATTAATTATATTCATTTTATTTCTATTTATTAAAATTGTCTCCTTAATTTTTCTTTTATTATGGTTTCTCTCTTCATGAAGAATCTTTACACTTACAATATTAAATTTAAATTTATATTTACATGTTTTTTCATGATTCAAGAAAACTGAAGCAGTCATTAAATTATAATCATTTTTATTTTTCACACGCTTGAATAATAATTCATGCTCCTTTAATCTTTTTTCAATACAGCATCTCGATTCATCTATATATGATAACATACATCCACAAAAAATTTGATACACAACTGCAGTTGAGGAGTTAAGGAATTAACCGAAAGTACTTCTGCGGATTGAAAAGATAGTATATAATAGTTAATTAATTATATTTTATTATTTTTATTGTTATATATATAACTGAACAGGAAGTAACTGAAGCTTCCAATGAAATTATTTAGTGTAAATAAATTCTCCAAAAGACAGATGTTACCACCTGTCTCTTAGCATTTGTTCTTATATATGCTTAGTTTATTTGAATAATTTTAAATAAGAGAGTGAATTTGATCTATTGATTATGTACATTTGTTTACATTATATAACTCATTGGAAACTTCAGTTCCCCCACCACCACCCCAACCATAATTATTAAAAAATGACAATGGGAATAAATCAAGAACATTTTATTATATATATACCTATTCATCACTATCATTGATAGCAAACACTCATAAACAAATATGAACATTCTAACTGAGGAAAAAAAAACAAAAATAAAGATAAAAAGAAATTGATGTTTAGATGTGAGTGAGTTTTGCAATGATTATACTAATCAGGCTATAAAACACAACTCTACCTGTAGCATAGGCTGATTCGTTAATCTGTTTATTTAAGCATAACTATAAAATTTTGAATAGTTAGCAGTTAAGATTTGAAAGTAGAAGTAGAAGTTCTGAAGAAGATTGCTGGGGCAATCAAAACTGTCAACAGCAGGTTGTAATTATATGAAGCATTGTAAAAGTAATAAAGAAAGTAAATGGTATTAATATTTATTTGATATTCTGTGATGCAGTCTTTTAACTTTTTCTATAACAAACTTTATTTTTGGAACTATTTCAACAGCATCTTCAACTGTAGCTCATCATATTCTCAGTCACATCTTCCTCATGGAAGCAATCAATATTGTATTTCTTCAGACTGACTTTGAGACAATCTTTATAATATAAATTGGTATTTGATTCTTTCATGCTCACGTTTTAGAACATCTGTTACCATTTATTTGATTTAAATGTGCAATCCAATGAACATATGATTTTACCATAATAATAGACATTATTATTATTATTACATTCAACAAGCTGAAAAATTAACTGATGGTTTTTATGATCTTGCCACCATATTTTAAAAATCAAATGAAGCATCCTTATTAATATTATTAACTACATTAGTCAAGATCCAGGTCTTATTTCTATATAATAAATTGAATTATTCTCAATATATGCATAGGTACAGGGCTAAAACAAAATCATATAAAGTCTTCTAAACAGAGGTAACTAAGACAATGCAAAACTGTATTACGTTAGGGTGGTGATAGCTTAATCAGAACATTTATTATAAATACACTATTGTATCCCTAAAATATTTTAAAAATTAATTTGACTAATTATTTCTTAGAAAATTTTTAGTTAAAAGCTGTTGGCTAGCTTCAACTTTTTACAGTTTGGAGTAAGTTTTAACTGAAACACTGTTAGAAATAAAGAAAATAACAAACAAAATAATAAACTAAATACTTTAGAGTTATTAATATTTGGAGTTATATTAATAATAGTTGCTAATACATAATAATAATCTATGTAGTTTAACATAATGGAGAAGTAACAAACTTAATATCACATAATCTAAAAAACTCAATTTAATTGAATCCAAATGTCATGATCAACTTGGCACTTGGATGCTCAAATATGACATGATTTCCTGAATAAATAGCCAAGCAACATTTTTTAAATTTATAATAATATTTATATTGAAAACAGAAAAGTCTTTATGTTACATGAAAATTAAAAACAAAAAACAATCAAGTTTTTAATCCCATTTCATATGATCATATTTATGGCCTTTACCATCATATGGTCTATCAAATTTACGAAGTTTAGCATCATACAAAGATTTTTGTCTTTCTTCTTCTAATTGTTCAGCTCTCTTCCAGTATTCTATAGTATTGGGATCCATCTCAGAGAGCGGTGGAGGTCCATTTAAACGTAAAGTCCAAAGCCAATCTGGGTATTCTGAATCTGGCTTTAATGGAATTTCTGGTTCATCTTTATGAAAATTGGCACCAATGCAAAAATTTACAAGTTTATTAGGATCCATCTCAACTTCAATCTCAGCCTCTTGTGCCATGGGTGTGCCAGGCTTCAAACCAAAAGCTGAAAAATATATATATATATAAGCATACAAACTAAAATAAACAATAAAATATAACATTCAAATTACAAAACTGTAAAAGATAAATCAGAAAGCACAGCAGTCATAAATATGTTAACAATGAAAATGTTAAATCAATTATAAAAATACGCAGCCTTATACAGATTTCCAAATCATAATAAAGCTCTTTTAAGAAAACGGCTTTAAACATTACCCAGAAATATCTTCTCAGTAATGAAAGGGTCTCATGGTACAAAGGTAATGCATCAATAGCCTTGCTTACAACCTGTAGGTTTGAATCCAGACCAAATGAAAACCTTTTCAAGAGATTTAACTAACCCATATAAGTATCCAACAAGTCAATAGATGAGCATTCTCATGTCCTTACAGAGCAAAAACAAAAACTGAAATCCTCACCACCTAACACTTGGCAAGGTTATTGAATACTGACCCCCAGTTTCTTTATAAGGGATTATTGGAAGGCTGTGTCTTTAAGGGGGCCATTCATTAAAAAAGTTGATTCACCTTTTTATCTATATTTCAAATATTCTCTTTATTACAAGTATATTATAAGACTTCATCTAATGTAATGTTCTAGAAGAGACTTTGATTCATAGAGCAGTTTAGCCCTATAATGAAAATGGAAGATTCAAGGGTTAAAAGTTTCTGGACCAATTCCAAATGAAAAGGAAAAAACTCCTGCTTAGATCAATGAATAAATATTATACTAAATATGTAACCTTAATAACTGAAATGTAATTAATCATATAACGGTGATCATGTGAGAATAAAATAATGAGATAGTAATAGATTTTAATTTTATACAACACACTTAATCCTTTTGGATTATGCATAGTAGTATAGTTTTATAGTGTATCAAGAATATCCCTAATACGCATGTGTGCATATTTATAATTTTATATACTAAGCCAGATCATGCATACCAAATGGATTCTTCCAAGTCTTTCCAATATATCGATGTATTTTCAAATATCTATAGCTATGTTTATTAAGATCATAAATCAATTTCTTTCTTCTGACTTTTCCCCTTACATCTATGTTTTTTCCCAAAACATTTCATAATTCTTCCCCCTCTAAATATATATTCAGAACAATTCCTATTTCTCTTTGTAATTTTCCTAAAATATCTTCGTTTATTTTACTTCTTCTCAATACTTCCATATTTTCTGATCTTACATTTACAACATCTTTTTCATTCTCATCCAAATCTTTATCCTCTTTTTCTTCCAGTTTTCCTCATTGTCCATGTTTCATCTCCTTATAAAGCTATATTCCAAACAAAAGATTTTTTTTTTTAAGATCTAACTTCTATGTTCCACAAAATAATCACTTGTCTGTGTAGCTACTGTAATTCTAACTCTAATATCTTCATCACTACTTCCATCATTAGTTATCCAACTTCTCAAATATTTAAAAGTTGCCCACTTACTTGACAATTTATTGTCCAATGCATAATCTTCTCTCTACCTATATTCATTGCTTTAGCTTTACTAGCATTTATTTTAACCCCAGACTTTCTATAAACTTTGTTACTCATGTACACTCTAGCATATTACAAAGCTGAACTTTAATATTTAAAATACTACCTTATCATCAACAAATATGAAAATAAAATAATTTAATAAAGGGGGGAGGGGATCGTGGAAGAAGACGTGTAAGTAAATAATAGTAGCGATGTATGTAGAAAGAAAGCAAAAAAAGTTTGTCCGAAAGGTTGTGATTATGGAATTTTATTTGAAATTAATATTGGACTACTTGTATTGACTAACTGAATTGTTAAATGTTTATATATATATATATGTCAAAGCGTTGACTGGGAAGCGAACTCGGGCCAGCTGGTTGGAAGGCAACTACGCTAACCGCTAGGCCACCAACGCTTGACAAATGTTTTCTTTTTAATACCAAAATTCAAACTTTATTCATCTTTTTTATTCCTATATAAGTGATATTGACTTTTTATACATTCAGTTGAAAATGCAATTTTCGCAATAACAAAAGATTGCATAATATTAAAATAAAATATTTGATGTTCCACAAAGCTAATATACCATAAAAAACAATAAAGATAAGGGCATACAATCATTACCATAAAATAAAAAATAAAGAATTTAAACATTTGTAAAGTATTAATTTTAAATTTATTCATAAACTGGGAATCTTCACAAAAGTTGTAAAATAGAAATTTATTTCTATTTTTAAATTATTCTACATAAAATTGATTAAAATGATATTATTTCGTTTCTTGTGCTCACTGTATTTTACATATATAAACATTTTGAGTGTTTCACTAAGAAAAGGTAAAACAGTTTTTATTGTTATAATTTGCTGAGCATGCTTTTGACATTAACGGTAGATAATCATAACACTCGGCTCTTTGATGAGAGAGAATACAGCCACATTTTTAACCCAGTGAAGGTAAAAGTGATTTGTTCTCAGTGGGATAATGGGAAGCATAAATTCAAGGTTCATTGCTAATAATCCCCACACTATACACAAGAAGGAATACTGTGTTTCCTTGTCAAAGAAATGAAATAAGTAAACATGGCATTTATATAACACACTGTATTTAAATGAACAATTGAAATCTTAAACTGGATTCCAAGAGATTGTAAAAGACCCAGAAAGAGACCACATGTGAGATGGATGGATGAAATAAGAAAGTGTGCAGGGGTGATGTGGGGAAGAGAAGCTAAAGATCAGAAAAGATGGCTCAAACTTGGAGAGACCTTCATTCTACAATGGATTGATAATGGTTGATGATGATGATTTAAATGTTATATTGCTTTCTGTGGCAAAGAGATGTGCTATGATTCTGACCATTAACATTAAGCATGTCCAGCAAATTATAACTTTTACAAAAACTATTTTATGTAAATATTTATTTAATAATATATCACCGACATATTATAATTTTAAAGTGCAAATATATATTACTAACTGCATTTAAAAATTTATAAATAGACATATAGTCTCTATTTCAGAATAGGTTATATTTACCTATTTAAAGAAGTTTATTAAAACTTCTTTATATCAATAATTTCAATCTTTGTGGCTGAATTGCAATCTTTAGTGTCTATATAAATATATTAGACCATTAAAGGTGGGATTCCACCTGCATTGTTAAAAGGAGGTTGCCTTGACAACAATTTGAAATTGTTGATTGTTATTGATATTGGGATTATCTAAGTGTTGACTGGCTTTTAAGGATCACCTACAAACCCATTTAGCCTTGAGTATTATTACATTTATACGCATATTATCAAGGTTATAGCCTCAGTAAATATTACTAAGTAATTAATGTGCGTTTAATAAATTTATAATTACAACTTATTATTTAAGTAATACTTTGGGTGCAATATGAAAATTATAATTGCATTTTACAATGTTATAATTGACTATTTATTAGTCTGCATTCAGAATAGGTTATATTTACCTGTTTAAAGAGGTTTATTTAAACTTTATTGTATCAATAATTTCAATCTTTATGGTCAAGTTGCATAGAGTCTCTATAAATATATTAGACCATTGATAAAGATGGTATTCCACCTTTATTGTTAAAAGGAGGTTGCCTTGACAACAGCTTGAAATTGTTGATTGTTATTGATATTAGGATTGTCTAAATGTTGACTGGCTTTTAATGATATAGATATATGTATAAATTTACATGCATAAACACATACACATATATATGATTAATTTTTCCTATAAACTATTGATAAAATTAATTTTTTTTTTTATAATAAAAAATAATTTTAATGATCTGAAGAATAAATTTAAATAATTTATCAAGCCTATTCAATCAAGTATAAACTTATACTAAAGTAAATCATATATTAAAAAATTAAAATTAGCCTCAGTAAATATTACTACGTAATCAATGTAATCAATGTGCGTTTAATAAATTTATAATTACAACTTTAAATTATCAATATTGTAATATTTTAAACAGCATTAAACTGTTGCACATGTGCTTTGGATTTTAACTATAAAATGAATGAATACAAACACTTCAAACACATGATAAAGTCTTTGGAAAAGATAGAATGGCCATCTATCTTTTCGAACCCAAACACTTTTGTGTGGGCAAATCTTAAGTGTTTGAAAGTGAAAGCGTGAAGATATTAAATAATCACTTTAAATTACCTTTACATGCTTGAATGAATGACGCTGGTGAAATTTATTAGAATTTACGATACATCATTATTATCTGAAATTAAATGTATGTAAATAAGTCAATTATTTTATATAGCGCGATGTTTTACAAACTGTAATATTTTAAACAGCATTAAACTGTTGCACATGCGCTTGGGATTTTAACTATAAAATGAATGAATACAAACACTTCAAACACATGATAAAGTCTTTGGAAGAGATAGAATAGCCATCTATCTTTTCGAACCCAAACGCTTTTGTATGAGCGAATCTTAAGTGTTTGAAAGTGAAAGCATGAAGATATTAAATAATCACTTTAAATTACTTTTACATGCTTGAATGAATGACGCTGGTGAAATTTATTAGAATTAACGATGGGTTCGAAAAGATAGATGGCCATTCTATCTTTTCCAAAGACTTTATCATGTGTTTGAAGTGTTTGTATTCATTCATTTTATAGTTAAAATCCAAAGCGCATGTGCAACAGTTTAATGCTGTTTAAAATATTAGTTTGTAAAATATCGCGCTATATAAAATAATTGACTTAATTATCAATATTGTAATTATCCAAAAAGTTCTTTTCAATTCATTTTTAAAATATTTGTACTTGAATTCTCTGTGATTTATTTATTTTCTACATATATAAAAAAAGATGTCATTAAAAAATATATTTTACAAGAAATTGCTACAAAAAAAACCCTCCAAAAAACAATACATTATACTGACATTTTAAAGAAAATTTTATGTAGAAATGATATATATTATGTATGCAATGTGCATAGAAATTTCCCACTATGCTTACTAAAATATAAATTCATTTAATTTAGATATCTAATATTGACAATAAATAATATTTCTGTAGTGTAATTTTCACTACACCACTCTCGTGTAAGGTAGGGACTGTTTTCCTATCCACCTTTAACACCTTGTGGAAGAATGTAAACATATGACCAAACACGTGAAAAAGATCTATAATCCCCAAAATGCACATTTTGTGATGAACCAGCACTCATTAGATAATCTCTAGTCTAATGAATGACTAATAAAAAACTATTAATATACTTTAATCTAATACTGATTACATGCCCCAAGACATGAGCAGGTTGTACTTTTTGAAAAGACTTTCAAGATTTAATAAGAGTGAATGCAGTTAATACAAATCATAGTGTCCAAGTAATATTATTTCCCCCTCTTATTCAAGTGTTGTCTTACCTGATCAATGACAGTACTGGAGCAAAAAGTTGATTGGCAATCTTTAGATTCATAAATACTGAATTTGAAATGATGCTAACCTATTAGGTTATTCTAATAAGGGATATATCCAGTATACTTATCTATGAAGATTCTCCTGATTTCTTCATTCTTTCTTTTTAAGAAGTTAATGGATGGTTTTCAAATATTAAACATCATCAGCTTTTCAACCATTGCAGAATGATCTCTCCAAATTTAATCCAGCTACTCTGATTCCTAATTTCTCTTTTCCAACAATGCACCAGCAAACTTCCTCATTTCATCCAACCATTTCACGCATGAATGCTTTCTAGTCTGTTCATAATCCTTGGAATCCAATTTAAAACATCAATTGTTCATTTATTATCATCAATACATCAAGCCCAGCTCTACTTCAGTCTCTTAATTCTTTCAATTATGTCCAGGGTTTTACCATTTCTTACTTATAAGTCAAAAGTATGTTAGGAATAACAAAGATTCAAAATGAAATTACATCGGTGAGAGAATAAACAAGTACCATTGACATCAATGAAAGAATTGTAAATTAATATACTAGGTTAACGTTGGGGAGTACTTGCCATTGTTATGAGAGCAGCTTATAAAAATATAAAATTTTTAAAAGTTGGTCACATGATAATGGTAAATAACCCCATAAGTCAATATAGTTTTTTAATAATCTATAACATTTAGAAACCACTCATTTATCTTGTTCTCGAATCTTCATAGATAAATAAATAAAATCTCTAATGACTGTTGCCTTTGACAGAACAGCAAGGCTGATTACAACACCACCCAAATTTCATATTCATAAATCTAAGTCACTAGTTTAATTTCCATGGTACTACTGTCACTGGTCAGACCCCTAACAACTGAAGAGAGAATACTATTAAAACATTGTGTTCTATACTAAACTATATTACACAGAGGCAAAACTCCATATAGCAGTACCACTCAGTACAAGCCAGAGTAATCCATGGATGCAGGAAGGTTTGTGCATAAAATAGCTACCTAGTGCCTACTCATCCAATATCCCCAGATGAGTTTTTAGCTTGTGGCTTTCATCAGTGAGGATCCTTGGACCTGAGAGCACTGCACCTATATCTTAGGATCTAATACAATCCTCCCTCCCCAATTCAAACTCATTAGCTTGTATAGAGTAGTGATCATATGATATTTAGTAGCTAAACCATATTACCCATAGATGAATGTATTGAAATTGAATTTTTCTAAAAACATTTAATATTTCGACCAGATTATAGACAATAATGCAGCTATAATAAATAAAAACAGGATGGTTTATTGCTCTGGAGTTAATAACAAATCTGGGCACCGGAAATGACAATTCTGAGCTGCGATTCATGGCCAATCTCCTACTCGACTACCATATCAATCCACTTAGAGCAATCCAATATATAATTACAAAATAATAATTTCAATTATAAACAAAAAAGTAAGAGTATTTTTTTCTTCTTTTAATTAAAATAGTTTAAATAGTTTTTAAAACTTTGAAAAAAATAATAATGAATTTCAAACTAATTAAAAACAATATCGGGAATGATAGCGAAATTTCAATAAAAACAACGAGCTTGATTTCTAAAAGTGATAACAATTTCAAATCCAGGCAATCTAAACTCGAGATTAACTCCCACTAGTTTAAACAGTGCAGTTATAGTTAACTTGAAATGATTTTAATGAAAAGCAAACAATCCTTGAAAAGAAAATGAGCTGTTGGGAAATTTCTCTTTTTTAAATACGTGAGATTTAACACACATTAGATGCTAATCAGCAAATAATCTTTCAATCACAGGTAATGTCTTATACGCACCTGAGCTTGAGAAAACAATAAAAATGATAATGATGTGAAAGTTTTGCTAACAAAGTTGGAAAGGTAAAACATTATAAAAAATTTAACATTAAACTTAATTAAATGATTCAAATAGAAAATTACCATCTATATATTAAATAAATATAATAAAATTATTCATTTAAATTTAAGCTTTTATAAGAACACACATTCACTGATCGTGGTCATTAGATCTTTTTTGATGCACTGAAAGCAACTGTATATGGATTTGAGAAATGGTACCATCATTCCATTAATTCCACAAATGGCACTCTCTTATATGATATTTTGAATAGGTCGAAAAAATATTATGATCATCTTTTGAATACTGATACAAAATTTGAGATGATAACTTTTAATGATATATCCATTTTTTGTCTGAAGGTTTGTGATGATGGTATATTATTTGATGTGATATGTTGGACTATTTCTATCATCTATGAGTCAATGTTGAATGTATAGAAAATTTTAACTTTATTTAAACTTTCCAATTATAAACAACTTGTTAGTAAATAACGCACAAATACATAACATAGGTTAGTAATTACACCTTAGAAATTGAACTCGCACCTTTAGATTCTTGAATATCGAATTTAAGGCAAACGCTCTAACCAACTGTGCTATTCTATCAAAGGTAACATATAGTAGAAATTTGATATATTTATATATGACGGTTGGTTCAAATCCTCCCGAGTCCTTCAATTTTTTTTTACTAACCTGTGTTGTGTATTTGTGTATTATTATTAACAAGTTGTTTGTATTTGGAAAGTTTAAATAAAGTTTAAAATTTTCTATTCATTCAACATTCACTCATAGATGATGGAAATAGTCCAACATATCACATCGAATATATCCATTTTATCTATTCATTTAGATTTGGACAAAGAGATATCTGGTTTAGTGAAATCAAAAAAAGCTCTTTGTAATGGAAAGGCTGCAGGTTGTGATGATATACCTAGAGAAGTTTTTAGTTACAGTAGAGAAATTAGCTTCAAAAGCAGTGAAAATTGTTAGAAATATATGGCCCATGCAATTGTGCCACCTGATATTAAGAATGATTCTATTGTTCCAATTTTAAAAAATAAAGGGAGTGGACGTTGAGAAATTATTGTGGAATATTATTAACTACAGCAAAGATATTTTCAAGAATTTTTTCAAATAGATTGCTTCAAATCATAATTATATAATAATCAGAGACTCAATGTCTTTTTACAAAATCAAAAAGTAATATAGACATGGTATTATTACCAGGCAAATGTAAGAAAAATGTCTGGAACAAGAGAGCGATTTAAATATAGCTTTTATTTGATTTTGTCAAGGCATGTGATTCAGTTAATCAAACATATTTAGGACATTGGTTATAATTAATCGATTGTCCATCAACATTTATTTGTATTTTACAACTTCTTTATAATAGAATGATAGGCAGAATTATTACTATAGATGGAAAATCTGAGGCATTTGAAATAAACTATTTACAACTTAATAAAATAGACATCAAGATGTAATACAGTTTTGATGGTGGAATTTTTAATTAGTGCATTAAAGGCAAAAACATGAATTTCAACCTTTTGGATTCAGAATTTATGGTATACCGATGACATTTTGCTATTTTTGCCCTTTCAAAAGATGATTTAGAGAATCTACTTAATGATATGAATGCAACATTTAACAACTTTGCTCCAACTATTAATATTCAAAAACTTCAAGTGCTTTATTAGCCAGAGACTGAGGAAAAATCTACAGTAACTTTTAGGAGAGATGGTTATCAACCAATTTAAATACATTGGTAGTTTTATAAGTAAAAGGGTAGACCTAGAAATTAAGGTATAACACAGACCCCAATGTACTATTGTTTTTTTAACAAGTGAAAAGATGGAATATTTCATCACAGGGAAATAACAACTGCAAATAAATTAACTGTACAATTAGATGACTTAATTTATTTATAAAAATAAGACTTGGACTGTCTATCAGTACAACATGAAGACATTAGGAAAGTTTCATTTAAAAATGCCCCAGAAAATTGTAAAAATACAATGGCCAGATTATAAAGCCAATCATTAAGTTCTTCAATTTTCTGGATGTGATGCTATAGAATTCACTATTGTAAAATCACATCTTAGTTGAATTGGATATATAAAACAAATGACCAATGCAAGATTTCCTAAAAGGATGTTTACAGTGAATTTAAGCATGGTTTTTAAAGGATAGGTAGAACCTATGCTATAAGGATTATCTCGAAGACATTCTAAAAAGCAATATTGATTGTTTCAATTAGGAAGATATTGCTGAGAATAGATTACATTGGAGACTGACAATTAGACATGGTGTGTTTCGAAAAAAAGTTTTCTGTTGAAGAAATCAAAGACAGTATTACAAAATATTAAATGATAGAATGACAGCCTGTTAAGCTAATTGCGCAGATGCTGTGAGATCGTAATTATAATCGCACGCAAGACATTATAAAATATTAAATGGAAAAATAGACCAATATGTTCTATATGAGAATGTATTCATGTTTCGCAGACTGGTTGCAGAATTCATTTTTAGAGCAGCCGAATAGCCTTATTCATTTACGAATCATGTTTATATATCATCATCATTATCTCTCCAAGTTTAATCCATCTTCTCCGATCTTTAGCTTCTCTTCTCCACATCACCCCTGCACACTTTCTTATTTCATCCATCCATCTCACATGTGGTCTCTTTCTGGGTCTTTCACAATCTCTTGGAATCCAGTTTAAAATTTCAATTATCCATCTATTATCATCTCTTCTAGCAATATGTCCAGCCCAACTCCACTTCAATCTTTTAATTTTTTCAATGAAGTCAGTAACACCTGTTTGTTCTCTTACCCATACATTGTTTCCGATCTCTTCTTGTTACTCCCAACATACATCTCTCCATACTTCTTTGAGTGGTCTGAAGTCTCTGTATTGCTCTTCTATTAAGTATCCAAGTCTCAGATCCATAAGTAAGAACTGGTAAAATACATTTGTTAAAAACCTTCCTTTTCAAACACATAGGCATATTTCCTTTTAGTATCAAGTTACTTCTACCAAAAGCACTCCAACCAAGTTTAATTCTATGATTAATTTCCTCCATTATGTTTCCATCTGTATTAATAATCTGACCAAGATACTTGTAACTGTTAACTTCTTCTAATTCATCATAAATCAATCTTTATTTTCATATTTTGAGCAAATCGATTAAACATTACTTTAGTCTTTTTAACATTTATCTTTAGTCCTACTTTCATCTGATAACTCCTGCAACATTCCCTGCAGTTCTGAAGCATTATTTGCAAAAACAACTACATCATCTGCAAAATCTAAATGACTTAAATAATCTCCATTTACTTTCACTCCTTTAGTTTCCCATTTAATCCACAAAATACTTCTTGCAGCACTGCTGTAAAAAGTTTTGGAGACATGGAGTCACCTTGTCTTACACCTTTCTCAATGTTGACTTTCTCAGTATCATTATGTAATCTAATTGTTGCTGCTGCATTTTTATAAATATTCTTTAAAATATGACAATATCCTGGATCTATATCTTGATGATCCAATGCTTTAATCACTGAAGAAATGTTTATAGAATTAAATGCCTTTTCATAATCTACAAATCCAAAACATAATGACAACTCATATTCATTTGTCCTTTCTATAACTTCTCTCAATACCTGGATATGATCTACTGTACTAAAACCACTTTTAAATCTAGCTTGTTCTCTTGGTTGGTGGAAATCCAATGTTCTCTGTAGACGAGTTGTAATTATCTTGGTAAAAATTTTATATAAAACTGATAGGTCTGTAATTTCTAATATCTTCTTTATCACTTTTTTTAAATATTAATATTATTATTGCATTCTTCCAATCATCTGGTACATCTTTATCATTTAGACATTTGGTATATAACTTTGCTAAAAAAAATTCTATTTCTTCACCTGCTTCTTTTAATATTTCAATTATAATTTCATGATTACCTGGAGCCTTTCCTTTCTTCATACATTTAATTGCATGTCTCACTTCTTCATTTAAAATTCTGGGCAATTCAAAAGATATATAATAGATATAGAAGGTACTTGTTCTTTATTACTATATAATTCTTGATAAAAAATCTACTAATTTCAGGATGTCATCTCTCTTTTTAGTAATAATTCCATCTTTTTTTCTTATTGCAGACATAAATTTCCTACCAATACCAAAATGTTGTTTTACATTCTTAAGACTTTTATTTTCTTCAACAGCTTTCCTTGCTAGTTCACAGTTATACTTTCTTATATCATTTTCAACTCTTTTCCGCACCATTTTACAAAATTCAAGATATTAAATTCTTTTTAATGCATCATTTTTGTATATCTTCATATTCCTTCTTTTCTTCATGAATTCTCTAGTCTCAGTAGAAATTTTATTGGTCAATTGCTGCTTTTTTCTACCAGCTATCTTTGTTGCAGTTTTTAAAAATGTATCAGTTATTTTCATATTAATTTCATTCAAATCTGAATCATGTTCAAAATCTACTAATAGTTGAAACCGATTTGTAAGTTCTAATTTAAATTCATTAGAATGTTTCTGAAGATTAGGAATATCAACTGTAAATATTGTTTTTCTTAATAATTTTTGTCTCTCTAGTTTTACATTAACAAGTATCTTACACCTTATTAATCGATGATCACTTCCTGTGT
This sequence comes from Epiperipatus broadwayi, assembly GCA_028023455.1. NCBI lineage: Eukaryota > Metazoa > Onychophora > Udeonychophora > Euonychophora > Peripatidae > Epiperipatus > Epiperipatus broadwayi. The sequence goes on along the minus strand of JAQFVV010012405.1, from coordinate 15,556,618 downwards.
TAAATTTATTAAGAACATTACAATCTTGAAATATGTATTTCCTGTTAGTCAAAATATAATCTAATTCTGCTGTACCTTCATTTGGATACTTCCATGCCCATTTCCTTTTAACATTTTTCTCAAAAAAAGAATTCACAATATAAAGTTTTTATTTTTCTGCAAACTCCACAAGCCTATGTCCTCTCTCATTTCTATTACCATAACCAAAATTACTTACAGCACTTTCATCTTTCATTTGTTTACCAATTCTACCATTAAAGTCTCCCATAAGAATTTTAAAATGTTGTTTACTCTGATCAAGTCTTTTGTACCTCCATATAAAAATCTTGTACTACTTCATCGCTATGAGAACTTGTTGGGGCATAAAGTTGAATTATCTGCATTTGGTATCTGCTATTAAGTTGTATAACTTGCCACTTTGTCTGACACACCATCAATCTCCATAATATTGTTCTTCCATTTTTTATTTATAATGAATCCTACTCCACTTGTATTTCCAATATTTGTGCCTTTATAATAGAGTATATGTCCACTTTTTAAATCAATTGTCTCTTCACCTTTTCTTCTAATTTCACAAAGTCCAATAATGTCCCACTTAATACAAGAGAGTTCTTCTAATTCTTGCAATCTTCCTTCACTTGAAAGTGATCTGCAGTTGTAAGTACCTAAATAAAAAGTCATCAAATGGCAGCCTGGGTCCGCAATCAGGAGATTCTTAACACCCTCCACCTTCAGCCACCAACCGCTGCCTTGGTTGGTGACTTTACAGCCTCCTGGGAATAAGGGCCATGCTTTATTTTTGTCTGTCATACTTGTATATATGTATTGGAAAAATATTTATCATTTACACAAACATTTATTCTGCCTTATCAGGCACTGAGAAGACCATGGTATTTTTTGATCTTAAACTCAGAGGTAAAAAGCCAATAAACTCACCATGCTGGCTAATGCATGTTGTTATAGGTGAGCAGCCCATCCATGTTCGTATACTATATGAATAATCACATAGTAATAACAGCTGCAATGACATGAACGTATAGAGTGGACATTAGGAATTTGCCCTGCTCGGTTCCTTTAAGGCCTCCAAGAGGAATCAAAGGGTCTCCTTTCAGTTAATAGCAAACTCCTTTCTGCAGCCATGTTTATATATATATATTTAAATTGTTAACAATTAAAACTTTTTATAATATAAAAAATATTAGTGGAAAGATTTGGAGGTTTAAACCTTTAGCTCATCTTTCAAAGAATGGAGAGTTTTTTCCCTATGAATTATGTAAACACTAGAGGAATCAATCTATCTTTCACTGGAATGATAGTTTACGAGATTATAGAGTGCACTTCACAAGCATTGCGAATAAATTTTATTATATACTACTTCCAATGCAATGCTTTGAATCTTTTCTACATTTTCAGTGCTTCATAATAGGTTGCTTTGCCTAGCACCTTAGGATGAACTGTTATCACTACAGCTAATGAACGCTCACAAATGCACTTATATAAAACTACATTTTAGTTTCAAGCTTGGTCAATAGGTGAAGCCTCTTGCCTTGCAAAAAAAGCCTATTTATTAACAAAGTTATATATAGGCAAGAATACAATAATTTTTTTAAAATTTGAGATAGAAAGCAGAGAATCATAGTGTTACCCTTTTTCAGATGTATATTTTTTAGAAGTAAAATTTTGATATTTATAACTAAGTAATAAGTATTCTATACACAAGCTGATATAATCATTAAACATGTATGAAAAGGCTGATATTTATTTTTATAGAATGTTTTTATGATAAATTTATGTATAACAAAAACAATCTGTTTACCTAATATTTAATAAAATAATTGGACAAAATATACAATTGAATTTTCAAATTAATGGTAGTTATAAAATAATGAATACAAACGTTATAAACTAAAGTGGCTTCCAATCCATACATATTAACCATAGCCAATAAATGCAAATCAATAATGCAGATAATATACCGTACCAATATCGTATTGGTACATATAATAATTTTGTCTAAAAATTATTGAAATAAAAATCTTTCGTTAAAAGAAAATAGTATGTAACAGTTTAAGAGGTTTTTTTATTGCAGTTTGTTTTCGAAAACGTAAAATTAAAAGTCAGAGTTCTTTGAAATAAAAGTTACAATTAATTAATTAGAAGGGGGGAGGGGGGTTGCTTTAGAAACGTCAAATTAAAAGAAGTTGATTTTCAAATAAGTAAAAAATATCTCTTTTGAGTTAAAGAAAGAAAAAGTAATCTTAAAACTAATATTGAGTTTATTAGAATAAAATATACATGGGCATGAATGATGAATTAATGTGATCCTGTTAGTAAAATATATATGTTCGATTGTAAACATAGCATAAATACTGTAACGGTCAGGTTTGTACATTTGCTCAACAGACTGAGAGTCCGAGCCAGAAAACCAAAAACTGACCAAGTCGGGATAGTAATATCCTACATCTGATCATACCTCCACTTTCTTACTCATGCTTCCAAGTCAACCCATACCGAATGACATGCCTGAGGTTACACTCGATATCTCTTTATGCACGTTCCAGCAATAGCAAAGCAGTAAAACATGAGACATCCCCCATTATATATAATATAACTTAACTAGTGATTCATAAGGTAATGAGCAAGAATGGAGACTGAGACAAATTTATATTTCATAAATTTAATACAATACTTTAATAAATTATAAAGCAAAATAAATTGGGTATAGCTTGCTCACACACAGGTGAGTGAATACTCAGGGTTATGAAGAATATATTCAGCAATTTATATAGTGCTAACATGCAGGTGAGTGACTCAGGGTTACAAAGCTAATTATATAGGGCTCACATGCAGGTGAGTGGTTCCAGGTTATAAAATAATATCATAAAGTAATGTATATAAATACTCACACACAGGTGAGTGGCTTTTTGGGTTTACAAAATGTTTAATTAGTCTATGACTTTTTAATATGCCCGTACCATCTTCCATGTCCTAACTCACACTATGTTCTATATAGTGGAAATAAGTAATAGTTAGAGGGATCAATTTATTGGTAACTGATAGAGATTATATTAAAATTACTAAGTTTAAACTCAGCTATAAAGATAAATGCATTAATTCAGATTCCGAATCAGATCAAAGCTGAAGTTATTTTCTAGGGAAGCTGAACTGAGGTGTGGCAGTCAAACGTCAGATTCTAGTGCGTTATAAACTATAGTATCAGAATAAGTGCGCCTCGAATGTATTCTTGGTAAAGGTTTACTTTAGCGACCAGGGCATATTCGCCATCTAGTTTTTAAAACTAGAACTAAAATCTTACGAATCTGCTCCTATATTACAATTACAGTAAATATTTATTAATTAAAACGTAAAAGATAATAAAAATAAAATCATTTACCTTTTTAAGAACAATTATGCCCTATGTACAGTAGGAAGTTGGAGAATGCATGTACACCCCATTGCTAAATCTGCTGATATTATTGTACGCAGCCCAGTCATCTGAAATTATGCGAATCCCTGGTAAAATGTACCGCTGGATTAGGGCCTCCAATGTGCCAGCCGTTCTATCCGCAACTTCTGCCAAGAAGCACTTCATTGACCGTCTTTCAATACCACCAAAGACCCAATGCCCTCTATGTATAGTCGCCCTGTGGTATTTTCTGTGGAAATAATACGTTTTGTGGATTTCGACGACTAATGGCTCCCCATTGTCATCCATTCCGCCGAGAACCATCGAGATAGTTTAAATTCTTAAGTTATAAATGTCGATAGTTTAAATTCTTAAGTTTCAAATAATTTAAACTAATTATTTTAATTAAACTAGTGTAATTATTTCAACTTCTTTAAAATGGTAAATATTTTTTTTATTATCTTTTATATTTTAATGTAATTGTAATATAGTAGTATGCGTAAGATTTTCGAATAATAATTTACTTCTAATTTTGAAAACTAGAGGGCGAACATGATTTTTATGCTGTGGTCGCTAAAGTAAACCTTTACCGTATTCTTAATTGAGGTTTATTACCTAGTAAACGGTTCCCCAGACCGAGCTGCTTGCTATAATACGAAGAGGCCTTTTTATTCAAGTGAGCAGAAGAGTGGCTTACAAGCCCTTTGGAACGCTTTGGTTCTCTCAAATACAAATAAATGTCACAGTTGCCTAAACTTTTGAGGCGTGACTTGACGTGGAAACAATTATGATGTAGGCCATTATAGGTATAGCAAGGAGATATGCATATTTATGCTAACTAGCAATACATTTGCAACGCTAAATTAACATGTTCATAAATTAATTACGCCAAAATCTTAGCTTCTTTCAGTGCAACTACCACCGATCAGTTCATAAATGAGATTAAGTCACATGATAAAGGTGATAATGAGAATCTGATTTAAGGATCTCTGCATAGCTTCTTATCCTCTAATTAAATAGAGTTATAGCAAAAGTTTAAAGATTTATTGAACTTGAAACATTAATTATATGTCGTATAATTTACATATAATATCAAACAAACTGATTTTTAAATAATCTACATCAAATATGGACTCTTAAATAGCTCACGCAAAATATTGATTCTTAAATAAATTACTCAAATATTAATCTTAAATAACTCTTAAAATATCAATTTCAAATAATTTATGCAAGATATGCGTTTTAAATAACATATGCAAATATGCATGCGTTTTAAATAACATATGCAAAATATACATTTTAAATAACTTGTGCAAATATTTTAATTTTAAATAACTTGCGCAAAAGATGCGTTTTAAATAACTTATTTTGGGCATTATAAGTAACTGATTCACTCTAGCATAAATAATATTTTATTTCAGAAAGGAGTTTTGTCTATATTCTTTATATTACAATACTCTGACATAATGGAAAAGTTATTACTCGCCCCCCCCCCCCTCGATAATTTATTAAACACACAAAACTCCATTCTGATAATTAATAAACATGAACTTAAAACTAAAGATAGATGCCATAAGAATAAATTGCATAAAACGATCAATAAAATTATAATTTAGAAATGAAACTTTGTTGGAAATGGTTTTATAGAAACTAAATATTTATGCTTATTTAAAATATTACTGATCAAGCAAGAATTTTGAGAGTGCTCTAAGATTTAAATAAATTTAATATAAACAGTTTAGTGTATCATTTAAATGATATTATGAATTACGAGATTGATTAGTTAGTTAGCTTTTCATTTAGAATAAGTTTAGTTATGAAATTACGTATTCTGCAGAATGATTTACTGGTAATCTTGATAGCAAGTCTTTCAAGGCATCTTTCTTGTGCGTCTTCTCTCTGTTACATTGTCTGTGGCTTTTCTAGGTTTGAGTCTAGATGCAGCTGGGAAATTTACTTGGTGGCAGCTTTCCCCCATCACTTCGTTCAAGGAACTCTCTGGCATTTCAGGTGTAGCATCTTTCTCCATCACAGGCTGGGTTCGGCTGAGGTTGACATTTTCCTTATTGGTAGCAGCTTGTCCGGGACAAGTAGGCGGCTGTCTCTTGTCTCTAGCCAACGGTCATCATTTGAACAGCTTGGGTAATGGCTTTATAGGATTCAGCTTGCAAATTTAATGCAGGAACAGCTTTTTTTAATATTTTTGGCACTGGTCTTTCAGGAAAATATCAGCAGCAACAACAATAATTTTTTTCAACAGCAATAACCAAGAATATAAAAGGCTACTCCAGACCTTTTTTATATTCTACTTTTGACAGTAGGTCCCTCCTCCTTTTACTCTTGCCACATCACCTAATTACTGGTTCGAACTGTGCCTTTAACTAAATATCCACTTAGTAAAATATTTCTACAGTTAAATCTGGACTTAAAAGTTCTATTATTCCAATTTGCATCATAGCTACAACTAGAGTTAAAAAAATATATATTCCCTAGAGTTTTCCAATTTGCGTCATAGCTATAGTTTTGCAAAGCACTTAGTATGAAATTTATGCCTGACTGAATTTTATAATTTGTCTTAGTTATAATTTTAAATGGGTGAAGTTTTAGCCAAAGATTTATTTTTAGATGAAATGTTAAAATCTGTAAACAAATTACCGGCTTGTGTAATTTTAAACAAACAATAGAACTGAAAATTATTTAACTTGAAAATTATTTAAAATGAATATTGAAACTTAAATAAGTAATTTTATAAATTTAAACTTATTATTCCGTTATATATATAAATTCTAACTACACACCATTATGTTTATTTCAGTTTTAACAAACGTAAATGAATATGCGCGTATATAAATATTTAAGTCTATATTTTCATATTATAATAGGACGATTATACACGCACATACTCTGCAATATTATAAGCACACTCAATGTTTTAAATTAAAAAAATACACACAATCTGAGTGCAACGAAATACACTACTGCAGAATATAATAAGTGAAACAGATCTAACTGTTTCAATGCGTGCGTGTTAAAATGAAATAAACGAAAGTTAAAAAATTAAAAACACTCAGCGATGGCTACTAAGTTAAAAATCTACAAAACAACAAGTTTTGTGATGGCTATTAAGTTAAACAAAAAACAACAACAATAAGTTTGCAATGGCTGCTAATTAACATCTCCCAACAACAGGATTAAAAGCGTATCAGAGGAATGCAATTAAAAACAAGGAAGGAATTTCAACAACAGATATTGCTGGCGGACATCAAAGCGGCAACAGGTCTTATTAATAAATAGTCCAGTTTTTCATTGGACAATCAGTTGAGATTGAGTTGGTTGAGATAACAGTTGGGAAAGAGTTCAGTTCAGCAAGATCACATCAAATTAAATCAGTCAATCGATCAGCTGATAATGCAGTGTTAAAAACCTTGGAAACATACGACTTTGCTCTAGCCTGAGTCCGATTGAAACAACTAACCTGCCCGTGAAAATAATGCCTGCATAACCACTTGAAAATCCGCTGTCAAAATCTGAATGTCTAAAAGAAAAATACTTTGGAATACTAAGCATTAAACCTCCTCAAGAAACCTCATATCCGGTCAGATAGAAATATTCTCATTTGAAGCAGCAACCAGGAAGAAAACAAAGTTCTACTGAAAATAAAGTACATAGCAAACAGCAAGAAGTATCCACGTTCTAAAATCCTAGGTAATAATAGTTTTCTTATTTTCATTTCTAAAGTAGCCATCGCATTAATTTGAAGCGTCCCAGGGTCAAGTAATAATGAACTCTATAGCATACATAAACAAACTATTGATGTATATGTTTTTAAATATCAAATATTGTTTAAGGCTTTGTTATATGATATTCTAGTGTATGAATTAAGAATGTGCGTGATCATTATATAATAATACCAGTGTTATGTTAGTTAAGATTCATAAAAGTATTTAAAATTAGTATAATAAATGTTAATTAAAATAAATTGTCTTTTAAACTTAAAGCTTAATTTTGTTGGTCAATTCTTTTTTATCACTAATTGAAATAATTTATGGATTTAAAAATAGACTGAGCTAGTTAAGGGATTTTTCGAGTGCTGGATTATGAGCCTACTGTCCAAACAAGTTAGTTTTAGAAACTATCTGGTGCCCGGGGTTTACTCCGAAACAAATAAAGTGCTTGGATAGTGGGGGTTTGAATCTAGCAGTCGAGGCGGGCCACAGTCTGGAAATGTGACTATGTTATGCATTGCATAGCTTGGTCTGACTGTGGGTATTGTTGATGGCCCTGCCATCAATAGTATTCTCCACTTTGCTCGGACAGGCCGGTTCGTTCAGGTAATATTTATAACATAAGATTATAAATTTATTATAAATAAGGTTTAAACCCAGCTAAACCTAGCAAGTAGGGCATGTTGGATCTTCTATGGATCGAACCTGGTACAATACTAAATAAACTACTAAACATTTAGTGACAATTTATTGGCTTTCACAAAAATGCACAATGTCTAAAGCTGAGTTAACCTGAAAGTTGTATTTATTATTGCAAAACCACCATTCGGATTAAAAATTCAGCCAGACAATTAAATATTATAATTTATACTTACTGTTATTATTTTGATCTTCTTATATAATATATAAAATATTTTATTGAATACAAGCATAATTTATATTCTTGGAGTTTTAGATGTCAACTATAAAAGACTTGAACACAGTCTTGCAAGCTTCCTTCAGCTATCTGTTCTATCTCATACAACCGATACAAATGTCAACATATATGCGAAAAAAATAAATGATCTCCACTATATCTATTTTGTTCTGAACCAGCATTCATCAATTGTTCCAGATCATCATTTCCCACACATGTATATAATCAGTGCTTAGCGTATATTAAGATAGCAAATCTTCAAACTTTAATGGACAAGCTTCAATCTACTCCATTCTCCAACATTTCAGCCATCCATACCATTGAAAATCTGATGATGGAACACCCAAATTCCTTGTTGATGCCACTATTATTGTTACGCCAATGTTGACTTTAAGTCACTCTGACCCCTCATATACAGGACCTTATCCATTTCAATACACAAAAGAGGGTTGGGGCAAGATACAGGCTGAATCTGTAATATTTTTATTGAATACAAGTATAATTTAAATATTTGGAGTTCTAGATGTATCAAACTCAGGTATTGTTTTTTTTTTTTTTAATTTTTAATCCTAAATACTATTCCGCAGTAGTAGAGCACTGTTGAAAGTGAGCAATAAGGTTTTTATATCATGTTAAAAGTTGAAAAGTGCACCAAAAGATAGATTTCTGAATTTATATTTTGAGAATTTCAAACTATTTATCAACAGTCCTATGCAAGGTAAAAAACAATATTTATTATACACAGAATGGGACACTAATACTATCTAGTTACCAATAAAATAGCCTCAATTATTGTCATTTTAATAACTCACATATCCAAGGAAAGATACTATCAATAATGTCATCATGAAAAATATGCAATTCAACTGAGAAAGATAAATATTTAGATATATATGAAGTTAATAAAAACAGTAAATTTATTTAACTTTTTGTAGTTACATGATGGACTCTTTCATACATCTAAGTGAATTGTTTTTTTAGAAAACGTGAAATTTTATTTATACATCTTCAAATGCATCAAATTTTTGAATGCGCAAGTTAGTGAATGAAAAGATAAAATTATATTATTTTTTATGTTAAATGCATATACTTTATATTTTCAAAGGATGATCACAACACTAATTAAGTGTTTTGGAATTTAGGCAGACTTTCAATATTTACTCTGAAATTGTGCAGATTTGCAGGGATATTTAGAGCATTATTAGTTGTCTGGGAAAGCATCAAGATACTTCACAAGCTTGAGGAAAATATTAGTAGCAATGAACACTCATCCTGCTGGAAAATAGTATCAGGCTTACCATTCGACAAAGGCAATAATTGTAAAAAGTTTAGCCAGATACCATTAAATCGGTAGATAGTTAACTGATTTCTATAACTGACAACATACCAAGGCATCAGGAATAGAAGCAGTGAATAAAAATGGAATCAGAACTGACAATATAGATATTGGACAAGGATTTGATAAATCTCTGTTCCTAAACAAAATCACAACTTTGTGCTGAATGTGATATGTTACAACTCATGTTGGAGGCAGTTTCAAATCTGTATCATGCAAAAATCATCACTCACATTCATCAAATGAATTTTACAGTAATTCACAGTTCTAATACAACTTGACAAAAATCACAGATAATCTTTCTCTGAATTAGCATGATTTTAATTGCACTATGATTACTATAATGTTTATTGATGTCTTTTTCCATCCATAATTTTATAACATCTATGGTACATAGTAACACAGTAATGGTTTAAAAACTAATGCTTGATAAAAAAAAAAAAGCCCCAGCATGCTTAACGCCACTGAAAAATCATGAGAGAATGCGATTATCACGAATTTCATACTTTTGGCAAGATAAAGCACTATATATTTTTTAAAATGTTTTTATTAGAACTTTTTTAAAAGTATATTAAAAAAACTGTGCAAATCTTGAAACTTCTATATCTAACAATATTTTCCTAAGAAGTCCTATTATTTTATTAAAAATTTTCCTTAATGTGATTTTGAAAATCATAATTTCAAGAATTATTTATATTACTACACAATCTACCTTCATACTGCTAAACGGACATTACAATATTTCAGTAATACAAGAATTTGGTTTAGTTCTACATATCAATAGAATAATATTGATTTAAAGATGTAAAATGGTTGTGGAATATTCAGTGTCTCAAAACTCTAGATTCATTTATCCACAATTTGAAAAAAAATATTGAGTAAAAACAAATTTAAAATGAGCGAAAAATTATATTTTAACTACTTTAGTACTGCAATTGTTACAATGTATCATTAAAAAATGGTTACAAATAGCTTTACACAATCAGAAATATAAAATTTATGAATTCATAATCGAGCAAGAATTGTATCTTTTGCATTTTCATTATCAATTTTCAACGCAATAAGAATGAAGAAAAAGAAATGTTATTTTTTGATGTATTAATATGTCTATTTTTTTTTTAAAATATTTGTTTCACAGGTGTGTAGTGTATATATACTGAACTATTAAAAATGTTTGTAATATACTCACAAGTCAAATTATGCTGTACAGTATTATATAATTGCTTCATTAATTATTTTTATTAATGTCTTAATGTATACATTTTTAAAAATATTTTTATTAGTAGTAAATGTATACATGTATATAGTGGAGCTGCAGTATCCACGATATTTGGTTCCATGGTCTTTTTCAGGTAGTGTAAATTAATGAGTAGAAGTTCACACCTTGTTTACAATATTATATACTAATAGTCATTTCCACATATGCACATATATAGAAAACGTATCTAAAATACAACTTAATTTAAAAATTACAGCATACAAATTAAGATTATACACAAATATATATATATATATAAATTGCAGAATACATATATATGTCCTAGTGTGCGCAGACGTGTACCCAGTGAAAAAGAGATTGGTTCTATCTCTAAGCTACCTGTAATGTTGTCTTTAAATGACCACACAGATTATGTAGTGATATAGTTTTAGCTGGTCACAACAAAGTTATGGAGCCTTAGGAAATCTGGATCATGAGTTATAATACGAAATGTGATAGTCCATACCTTGTAATCGTCTTTAAAATTTTCTCTGCTACCAGAAAATCTTGCAAACCATATGAAAACTTTCTTGTGACCCATGACTTCACTGCCATATACAATGATTCATTTCAAAAATTTTAATAGCATTTTTACCTAATTTAAAATGTACATTGCTTCATCACAGGTTAAGATAAAAAAAACCACCCATATTTTATGTCATGATCCGGACACGTTAATGCCTAATTTTTGTGGTGAATAACTAAACTATATTGCTACACAACACATACAATGATTCAGAAATAATGTTGTAAGCAGTTTGGAAAAAACCAATGACTAATCATCTTTTCGCTGGGCCACACTAATGCATACGTTCACTCGATTCACAATCTCTCAAATTGAAATAATAATATTTAATGTATTTTTCTTTATTGATGTCAAAAATAATTATTCCTCGTCATTATTTCATGAATGAATGATTTATTTTTAAACAAATTGATTTCAGAATATATTTTCATTTGCAATTAAATTAGCAATGATCATTTTTTCATAACTGCTCATGAATTTTCTTAGGCTTCGTAGAATTGCTATGATCATTAGCTTTATGCTTTGGTAGCACCTCAAATAAAATTTTAGAATTTTGAATAAAAAAGTGAAGGAATAAAACATGTGAATTATCTTTATTAAGACTTATTGCGAAAAACGTGATGGAATAAGTTTGGGTGATTAACAAAAGTGTGAGATTTGACAACATGAGACTTAGAGGGGTATTAACAAAGAAAATGGAGGCTGTCATTTCAGTAAATAATATATATAAAATTTAGATTTTCTAAATAATTTATGAATTTTGTTTATTTACTTTGGGGGAGGGGGATAATGTATAAATAAAAAAGAAAATACTGAGACAGTGAATAATTTGGCCCCACTATATATACACACGTTAAAAACTGTATTGCAATTTTCTACTTTTTTTATTAATACATTTTTTGTTGATGTGTTCCCTTAAATATAATTTTTAAATTAAAATAAGAATGCATATATATATATTCTGCATACATAGTTAAAAATCTGGCATATATGTATATGTTGGAAAATACATTTTATATAGCATTTAATAATACAATCATGAATTTAAGTTGTCTGTGGAAAATCTTGGATTCAAATGCTGTTGATAAAGTGATCCGAATCTATAGTGACTAATCATTTATATATGTAAAGTCAACATACCCTAACGAATAAAATTATTTATAAACCAAGTTTTATTAGAAAAAACCTTTTTCTGATAGATAATGAATACAGAATTTAGCTATTAAGTAACAAAGAAAAAAAAAGTGGTAATAAATAGTTTTAATTTTTTAATGAAAAAAAGCTACTATATATAAATTTTTTCTTACAATTTTCTCTACTCATCATGACGCTTCCATCATATATAAAAAGATTGTACACACACTCGCACAAGTAATTGTCATTTTACCGTTTTCACAACCTCTACACCATTAATTCTAAGATTTTAAGACAGGAAATGAATCACAAGTACATCAGGCAGAATTTGATTAATGGTATCTGAAAGACTATTTTTTTAAGAGAACGAACAACTCTTTTAATTTCGAAATAGAAGATAAGAATCATGGAAGGGGAAGATGAATGATGGAAAGAATAACAAAAATGTTAAAATAATTTATTAAAAAAAAAAATACAAGGAAAATAGATAACAAACAAAACAAAATAACAATGATGTTGATGTCTATATACACAATGTACACAAACAAACCAGAAGTAAAATGCACATATAAAAAGCTTATTAATGAGGGCAATCACAAAATATTATACCTCATTAACCCCTTTTTGCACATTTAACGTTGACCTTAAATGAATGCTAAAATTTTAGATCGTTTTAAATTTTTTAATTATTATTATTAAATCTATTTGCATATCAAATAGATATTTATCAAATTGCTTATTAATGTAAAATTAAATTTCCAACCATTTTTTACTTCAAAGCAATTAACTTCCAAAAACATTGGAAAAGGTAAATCTGCTCCTACAACGTGTTTTGGTTGAACCAATCACTTCTAGTGGCCCAGGTATATATTATATATCAAATACCTTGGGGCATTCACTCTATATATTTAAATAAATTTATACTGATGAAATTAAAAGTGACTTTTTTTCAAATGAGATTTTGTCAATTATACTAACATCTAACCTTTATAATATTTGTCATAAGAAAGAATGACATTTATAATTTAGTAGATGCAAATTATTTACATAGATCCACGTACCAATTATTTACGTGTTAAGTACAATTATTCTTAACAGTAATTTACAAAAATAATTTGACAGTGCCAATCCTGTTGCCAGCTGGAGCAGTTAACTGTTCACTGGCACAAGAAGAATGAGACTCATTATGCTTTCAAGTTTGAGTTTATGGGGGAAAAAGTTTGCCAAGATGTAGGTGAGTACTTGTTTTATCATTTCTTCACTTTTACAAGAAATTTGAAATCAGTTTTCACTCTAAAGTATTTGAAATTATCAATCCTATCGTTCTATGCAAATGGCTGCCATTAAAAAAGGCAAAAGCCAGTACAAGGAAATCTTAGAATCATTTGAGCAAGAATAAAACTAAGGAAAAAGATTTTAAAACGAAACCAAATAAATAAATAAAAAAAGTTACTAGAAATCCTAAGCTTAATGATAGGATTAATTGAGATATAGTTGGCGGGTCAAATTTTATTGAAAACGTTGGAAAAAAGAAAAAAGAAAGAAAAAGCTTAATAAAGATAGTCTCAAGAATTTCACAATAGCATCAGATATAGCAAGATTCTACGGCTGCAAACAAATCAGGAAATAGAACATGAAACAAACTAGACACAAAAGTAATCATAAACCTATGGAAATTAAAAAAAAAAAAAGAAATCCCAGCGTTAATTCGTTCATAAGAAAAAAGTTACGATATCGTCGTGGCTGAATGCAGTAGAACAGTGCAGGAGGGGGAAATTATTTTAAATATGAATTCGATCTCAATTTTAGAATCAAACATTGTAGATTATGTTTTAAGCCATCTCGCTGCACAAGAATTAATTTTTTCTGATGATTAGATCAAAGTTACTGGGCCACTTCCAGTGCGATTGGGGCATCACAAAAAGAATAGAAAACTTTCAAATTGACACAGAATTAGAACGAAGTGTTTCCTGAGCCAAAAAACAATGATTTAAAGATAAAAACCAAGTTCAAATGATGGTATAGACCCAAACAAAGATATTGAAGCTGCAATTCACTCAACTCCTTTAATCCAACAATGATTAGGAATAATCCAAAGATTACAAACTTTTACACTACACAATTGAAACCTTGACTACTAATCAAAACCTAGATTTCAATTAACATAAGCAGAATTCAAATAGGATCGATACAAGAGTCCCAGTTGGGATCCTACTACAACCCAGTCCACAACATGGTTACAGAAACTAGTTACTATAACAGGTTGCTGCCATTCAGCTCTACTGTACAACCAAACAATAAGCAAGAATCCTACAATGCTAATCACTGATCATAATTGGAATAACCAAATGGAAATATATAAGCTAGATCATAATCCCTGGAGAACCTTGCAGTCGGATGAGTTGAACTAGTATTTAGAATATATGACACGTATTAAGAGTTAACAACAATGAGGCAGACTTTGGAGGCTGTTTCAACCCCCTGATGGCTTGTTTATTATGGCAGTGTTGATTTGAGCTAATCATTTTTTTCTTTGGTTAACTTTAAAATTTGAGAGTTTGTAAGGTGGTTGGTCTGATTTGGGCCACCTCCAAATTTTGTAACTTTGATGGAGGCTTTGCTGCAATAATTTTCCGGGCATGGGTCTGCACTCCTCTTTTCTTCCTCGGGGGTGGTGGCGGTCGTTAGGAGGCTGGTTCTTTGGTACAGGCTGTTGACAATTATTGCCGCTACCTGGAAAACCTGCTGGGAGGGTACCTGGTCAAAGTCTCAGCACCATTCCTGCTCTGGTTGGCTGCTGTGCCCCCTTGATAGGTTGGTTTTAGGCAGTGCAGATCTGTGCTCACTATGTGTTTTTCTTAATTGGCTTTCCAATTCTGGGCAGGTAGACCGAATGCGGTCCTTGCACATTTGGACTGTTGATTGGGAGACAGGGGCATCTTGAATGGTCTTGACATGGCTTGGTTGCAGGTCGAGAATTTATTATTCAATGGACTTGAGCCTTGGACCTCGCTGCCTGTTGTGGTGGTTGGCGCAATGCTGGACTTGTCCACCTATTCAGCTGAAGCATTTGGGTCTTCGCTTCGGGGCCCCAGGGGTGGGATCATTGGGTGATGGATGGCTTCTCAGTAGCTGGGCCATGTAGATCCATCTACTCATGTTCAGATACACATTAATATCAACATTATAGCAACTTTTTAATGGACATAATTGTTATCAAGCATATTTACTTTATATAATCAATAATTGTTTTACCTTGTTTGTCACATTGAACACTTTGTAATTCTCAAGGGGTAAGTGTACCCAAAATTTTTGTAATCCTTTTACTAATAAAGGTTACTTTTGAAAGATAAAGATAAGTAAAAAAAAACAAAAACCAACAAATTAAATACAATATAAACAAAGATAAAAGCATTATTTATCTTTTGAGAAGTTAACAATATATTATGTTTCATAAAGTTTTAAATAATTTTGCTTAAACTTTTTTTTTAATTTTCGTAAAACTTTACTTCATCATCATCACAAGCAGTCATTTGCAAAAAAAATATTAAAATACAAAACAACTACAATAACAAACTAGAGATAAATTTCGCAACTATGTAATATAGGGAGCATAACAATAGCTCTAACAAGCTTTCATTGATAAGTGCTGCAAGAGAAAGCATTTAAAAATCTCTGTCTAGAATTATCCCTATCCTCAGTCCGGTTTCGAGCTTTTGGCTCACCTCAGTGAGGCGCTAGGATATTCAAACACTAATTCTAAAATACCAACTCAAATCCAGCACTTATCTAATACATAACTATTAAGTAGACAATCTGAAATTTTCAGACATGTATATGTCTTCAAATCCAGCTATCTAACTAAAATTTTGCGGACTATACAAACCAATCTGTGAAACACAAATATATTCTGGTCCATTATAATGCTTGTCATTTTGCAATGCTGATTTCTTCCACAATAACGTTTTCTTACTGAAAACTTCAACATCTTGTCTAATTGCAGCTTTGCATAGAAAATATGGCTCCTCAAAATACATTCTATTTTGAGCCATATTCTTCCCAATGAAAGCAGTCGAAGTTGCACTTCCTTAATGTCCTTCAAAAAATCTTTATAGCATTAACGAAGTCTGCTTCTCCCACAAAACAATGCTCAACTTTCTATAAAATACATTTTTTAAAAAATCTACTACTGTTCATTTGTTCTTATTATCCAATCCAATCAAAATGTATTTTACAATAGTGGACCATCCCATCATATCCAGAAAACTGGAAACCACATACAAGTTTCCCATAAAATACTTTTTTTTTAAAGGAATCTGTTAACTATCATTCCTTTTATATATCCAATCCAATGAAGATGTGATTTCACAATGGCAAACTCTATATTATTACATTTAGCAAGCAGAAAAACATATTGATTGATCTTATAATTTTGCCAGCACATTTTAAAATTTTTACAAGATAACCTTAAATGAAATGTTTCTTACATTTTTATATTACATCAATAGGAAGCCCAAGTTTTCCTTTATGCAATAAATTCAATATTTAGTTGCAGTAATTAGGAAATTACACTGCCTTTGAATTTGTTAAAAGCAGTGGCACATTTAAGTCTGTGTAGTACCTTACCATCTGTGTCTATCTTATTACTTATATTTTGCTACAATTTAGTAAACTTAAATTATGAATGAAAGCATTTAAGCAATCATTAGTTCATTGTAAAAACATATAAAAGATGTTATACATAATATCCAAATTGTAAAGTATGTCAGTACAAGGAGGGACCATCGTAATACTATTAACCATATAAATCAGAATAGTGATTTTTTTTATATTAAGCAGATTCTACCTATGTTATGGTCAGAAAGATAAAATATGCAAAATTATTCAATGTGATGCTTTTTATAGTTAACAAGCACACAATTTCTATTCAAAAGCTTAACCACATCACTTTATTTAAATACCAGCTATCCAATAATAATTTCTAAAACTAGTAATTAAATGATTTCTCACTCCTCTCTAAAAAAAAAAAAAAAGAATCCAAAAAACAGCAATTCTAAATATATCTCAAATCGAACTTAGTTTTGAATTACCAAATGTTAACCCAAACAATACTTTCTCTATAATGTTAGAACATTGTTTTTAGACAAAGTATTAGTATAATCTTCAATGCAAATCCATATTAACTCTTCTTACTGGTTAATATGTTCCAACAGTTTCCATGCATGGTTTAGCATAGTAGTGAATGATTTAGGAATTAACAAGGGAATGGAAAGACAAAACTTTAGTTTGATCAACTGAATATAATTGTTTTGTGTTTCCTGCCATTTGAACTCTTGGGCAATTGAACATACGATTATCATTATTTGTTGAAATAACAAGCTAATACAAATAAAAACCAGTATTTAACATTCAAGTCACTTAAAATGCAGCTAAATCTTCTTTAAAAAAAAATTATAAAATAATAGTATAGGAAAATTAAAGAATTTTCTAGATAAATATTCCAATTAGTCAAGCGCTATTAGCCGAGAGGTCATCGCGACCGCCTTGCAAGCAAGAAGTTGGTTGCAGACGGTTGTGGGTTCGCATCCCGGCCGGTGCTATGACACATGAAAAAAAAAATATATATATTCCAATTACAATCCCCCCCCCAACTATTATGAATATTAATAGCACTTAAATGAAATGTGAGAAAGTTATGGATTACTTTACTTGGTATATAAATAGTATTTTTATCAAAGTATGAAAGATGTTAACAATTAGCATATAACTAAGACCATTAAAATATAGTTGTTAGCCTAGCTTCAACTCAAAGCCTCAAGGGTAATCTTAAATCATTAGTTTGGATAATAAAGAAATAAATATAGCTGTTGGATGTAGATCCTTTACTTGTCATTGATGAAGATCAACAGCTAATAACTAATCTAAGGATTTGGTTTTGACACTGCTATATAGCGTCCTCTTACTAGTTAAACTCATAGAAGATAGATTTAGAGTAAATAAATACACATTATTTTTTAATGCAGGTCAATTAATTTTTCTACATTCTACCAGAATATTTTTACTGGATACTACTTTTTAAAAAGACTATTCTATTGATATTTTTTTAAAAACATTATTTTTCAGAAAGTTATTAATTTTAAATTAGCATACGTTAATTAATTAAAATAACAAAATGATAATGAACATTATCAGAATTTTACCAGTTCTAATCAAAGATATCTGAACCTTTTTTTAGGTGCCTTAATTTAATTACGTTTATAAAATAATTTTGATATTTACAATTTTTAAATTAATGGTTTAAAAATGAACAGCTGTATTACATAAAAACATTTTAACAATTAATTACCTAAATAAAAAAAAATTAATAAAAAAATAATTAACTTTGTTTATGCATGAAAAATTATAAACAATAAAAAAAAGTGTTTAAACCCCCAAAATTCTAAAACATAAAGTAAAAGTAAATAATGAGTTTAACATGCAAAAGAGAACATGCCACTCTATCATAATGCAATCATATTTTTGTTTTCAGACAGTGCCTTAGCACTCATCTGACTAATCCAAATTAATCTGGGGCATTTTCTTTCTAAATACTAACAACTAATTACCATTTATACGCCAACACTAAATTGTCTGAAGTTGTGGCTATAAACCTACAAATGTAAAAAATATTTTAAGCCTATTTCTTTTTTTTTTTCAAGGTTTATTCGGACTGATTTAAACACCAGTCATGGGCATCGTAGATGAATACACTAAGATCACATGATCACCATTTATTATGCTTGCTTATAACTGTTGTTAAAACAGGCAAAACTCACTATACGTATTGCCACACACTGCAAGCTAGAGTAATCAATGGATGCCAGAAGGCTTGTGCATAAAATCCCCATCTAGTACCTACTCATTCATTATCCCCAGACTAGTTTCTGGCTTGTGACCTTTGTCAGTGAGAAGCCTTGGATCTGAGAGCACGGCAGCTAGATCTTAGGATCGAATGCAACCCTCCAGCAGCCACCTTTTATTTCTATTTAACTACAAAACTATGAGTTTTAAATTGAAAACACCTTATATATAAGCTAATGACATTGAATTGAAAATATTAATGTGTTTTCAATTTGAGACTCATAGTTTTGTAGTTAAGTAGAAATAAAAGGTGGCTGCTGGAGGATTACATTAGATCCTAAGATCTAGGTACAGTGCTCTCAGATCCAAGGCTCCTCACTGACAAAGGTCATAGCCAGAAACTAGTCTGGGGATATTGGATGAATAGGCACTAGATGATTTTAAGCACAAGCCTTCTGGCATCCATTGATTACTCTAGCTTGCAGTGTGTGGCAATACATATAGTGAGTTTTACCTGTTTTAATACACTAAGATCTTTGCCACAATGCTCTTTAAACTAACGCCAAAGCATATCTTCATAATATTTTCTTTGCATAATATAAATCTTATTTTTTAAAGAAAAAAAATAGAATTCATTAAGAAACAATTTGTATTTTTCCAAATTATATTTATTAATCTTCATAACACATTCTGATTGCTTATGAATATTCACTATTCTTTATACATTTTAATAGAGAAATGCATTTGATGACTTTAATAAATATAATTGTGAATGCATTTCCATTGTTTTATTAAGTCAACTGAATAAATTACATGATTAATATTTTAATGCATGAAGTTTTAAAAATTAAAATTAAATAAACATTATAAAAATGTGGTATTCCATTAAAAAAAAAAAAAAACTGTTTCAGCTATTTTAGTAATTTTATAAAAAAATTATTTTAAATGAAACTGTTTTTAGCAAGAATATCATACAACTAATTTTAAAAGACACTAGTTTGAATTTTTATGTGCAACATGTAATTTTATAATAAATTTTAACATGTTTACATATTCATGAAACCAAGAAATATTGAAAGTTTTCGTTATGTGTATCTTATAAGTTTTCTTTTTTTAAATGGAGTCTCTTGATATAAATATAAAGTCTAAATTTATTTATAAAGATGGTTATGAATAAGAAAAGCTAAGAATCATCTACTGACTCATTATGAAAATAAGATGTTATATACAATAACCTAACTCTACAATTCAAATTATGATAGTGTAAGGCTCACAAGATCAGTTCCAAAGAAATCCACATACATCAACTATACCAAGCCCTAAATCATTAACCCCAAATGAGAATATGTTCGAATTATGCAGATTTAGTTACTTTTTTTAAATAATTCATATACTTTACTTATCACATAAAATAAAATATGATTATATATATAAAATTCAAGCCTATTTTGATATGTGATTTATGATGATTAGGACTTGAAACAGCTTATGGAAAGGCTTGCTCTAAAACTAGTACTATTTGCTCTTCAAAATATGACTACTATACATATATCATCATCATCATTGGCAACCATTATCAATCCACTGTAGGATGAAGGTATCTCTAAATTCAATCGATCTTCATCCATCCATCTCACATGGGTCTTTTACAATCTCTTGGATACCAGTTTAAGATTTCAATTGTCCATCTATTTATCATCTCTTCTAGCAATATGTCCAGCCCAACTCCAGTCTTTTAATTCTTTCAATGATGTTAGTAATATTTGTTTCTCTTACCCATATATATATATATATATTACATATATACATATATGTATGTATATATAACAAATTCACAATAAGCTAATTCAGGGTGTTGAAATAACTAAAATCGTGCTGCAAGAAGAGATACAACAGTTTTCACAGGAGGAAAAGGAGGGTGACTAAAGATAATTCCTAAAAAAAATTTAATATAATTTTCAATGAGTTTTCAAAAGCAAATAATGATTGATAGTAATGAATTACAAATTAAACAATTATAAATTCTTACATAAAATTATTAAAATGA
Source organism: Epiperipatus broadwayi (assembly GCA_028023455.1). NCBI lineage: Eukaryota > Metazoa > Onychophora > Udeonychophora > Euonychophora > Peripatidae > Epiperipatus > Epiperipatus broadwayi. The sequence goes on along the minus strand of JAQFVV010012405.1, from coordinate 15,535,430 downwards.
CTGAAACAAATCTCAGAAATTGAATGGAATCTTTAAGTCAAAAAAACAACAACTTTATAATAAATATACTCTACCAATATTACATATAAATAAGACATGTGAAAGCTTTTTATAAAAGCAACTTAGAACTTCCAATCACCTAATAAAGTATAAAAATAAGTTCATTAGTATTAACAAGAATTTAAAAACAAATTACAAGAGAGAAAGAGCATTTAAGTAATTTCGATGATAGAATTGAAAGATATTAAATTATAGCTGGATTGGACATATTATTTGAAAAGATGACGAGAATGCCTATTAAAAATCTAAATTGAATGCAAAAAGGTTTTAAAAAATCAAGAAAGAAATCACAAATGGCACGAATAAGATGAAAATTTTGCTGAAGCAATACAGGCAAGCTATCGATTGACAATAGTTGAAAATGATAATGAATGCTTTGGAGATAGATACTTCAGTGAAATCGACCAACTATACTTAATTATAAATCATTGCACTTTTGTGTCAGGATTTGGTCACTCAGATTTAAAAAAAATGTAAAAACATTTCTAAAGCTTTTGTATAGAACATTAAACTGAAAATATATATTTATTATAGCACATAAGAGATCTTATAGGTTTGCCATGATGCCCTCCTAAGATTTTATAAAAATATGCTATTTTGGAATATTATATATTATGAAGTAATGAGATAAACAATTATTAAAGAAAAGATTTAAAGATTTGATATAAATATAAAGGGCAAGAAAATGAAAAGTTAAAGTAAGAGAAATAATAGTATAATTAAAATAAAGAGAGAATATCTTTCAGAAATAATAAAAAAATAATAATCAAATGATTAGTTGCTTGTGAAATTATGTTAAGTTCAAACACTAAAGTTTCGGGTAAAGCCTTAATCCAGGAACCATTTCAGCTATTAAGCCCATCTCATACCATCACTGTGATACCACACAGGGCAATAATCAAAAAGTACTAGAAATGATGGACCAACTTTCAATTCAAGACTTTAAACTCTCAAGTCAATAACTCTAATAGGGATTGAAAAATAATCAAATGGTTATTCACTCAGGAGGTCTAATAATGCACAAGAATTGAAAGTGACAGACTAAACTCCAATTTAAGAATCTTTGTTATATTATTGAAATAATCAAATCAGTTGCTTGACAGGGGTCACATGTCATAAAAGCACCAAAAGTGATGTTGGGTTTTGATGGAACTTTAAGCTCTCTAGCCATCATTCTTACCACTACATTGACTCATGCAGGACTTAAAACAGCCAAAACTCTCCATACAGTAGTACCATTCAGTGTAAGCCAGAGCAATCAATGGAAGCCAGAAGGCTTGTGCATAAAAATTCCTATCTAGTGCCTACTCATCCAATATCCCCAGACGAACTTCTGAGGAGTCTTGGATAGTTCTGCCTTGCAATGAATGGCACTACTGTATGGAGAGTTTTGCCTGTTTTAATAATAGTTATAAGCAAGCATAAGAAATGGTGATCATGTCATGTAGGATTTTTAGAGGCAATCACAAAACAGAAATTAACTGGCCATGTTCTGAGAAACAGAAAACGTACAATAAATATTTTGAAGAAAATAATCCGGAAATAAAAATAAATGGATTAAAATACAGAGATATTAATGAGATAAGCTGATGTAATAAAAAAATATTAGGAACTAGCATAAAATAGACTACAATGATAAGAGATCTCATGAATATATCAAATTCTATTACTTGAATGTGTGATTATAGGTTACATAGAAGTGCATATTTATACAGATGAATACATAGACGCCCTGCTGATTTGGTAATCGTAGAGAAGTGGATTCTCCAGTTCGTGGATCGAGTTCAATTGCGTCACTTCCGGAACTCGAATTTCTAACCACTAATTATAACCACTCATTTATTTGAAACATCGATTATCTACCAGATAATTAGAATAATTTTCTTCTTTATGATTAGCATTTCTTTTTCCAAAGAAAATATATACATCTCAAAAAAATTAAATGTTTTAAAAAAAGTGAAAAAAAAAAATTATTATAACAATTTGCAAATTTTATTTCCTTTCTTTTTCTTATTTCTACACAATTCAAATGTGTTTTTCTTTACCAGTCCATCCATTATCGATTACAATAAATTGATCGAAACAATTTTAATTCTAAAATAATATCACTTAACGATGAAGTTTCTTTTAAACAATAAAAAAAAAAAATTCAATTTTATTAAAAATAAAATTATGATTAACAAAAATGTTTCCAAAAGCAATCTAACTCGATTACTTTATTTTTGTTGAACAGCTCCGCAGCTGCCACCGAAGAGGAGGGAGAGATTTAAGTCGGTAGTTTGACAAGTAAACAAGAAAAGCTTTGCATGAATTGTTTTCTAATAGTTTTTGGCAGTTAATTCAAAATCTGAAGTTGATTTTGTAGAGAATTTTTAACAATCCATAAATTTATCAGAAACTGATCCAACGTTGTGCAAATTTTCCTTGAAGCAAATTAAAGCTTAAATTAATTCTAAGCAAGAAAACATTTTTAAAAATATAAATTAAACTATAGCATATATATATTCTCATTTGGATTCATTCAAATATAACGTTTAAATAGACAAAGCATAAAGAAAGATCTTTCTAGCATCCCTCTTACAGAGAAACAAGGAAGCATACTACCAGATTAGTTAAATGCTAGTTACTAGAGGCTTTACGAATTGTTTGTTTCCTGCTTTATATACATAGCTAAATAAACTAGATATTCATTTACCAATTAAGAATTAGACGGGAAGATAGCCTGATTAAGAGTTCCTCAGAGTAAGAAAAATAAGCTTCACTCAGTCGGTTATAACTCCACGCACGATCTTATATTTACACATACAAAGAATATATTTTAATCTACACAGTGGGCAAAAATAAAAACCAACCTTTCAAGATGAATTCTGAAAGCAAATTTTGAAAACGATTTAAGATTGTAAAGTGAAAACATCAATAAAGCACTATATATTTACACTCATGAAAGGTCTTATAATGCAGAGATAGCATATTCACCTGCCATATGTACAACTTGTTTGAATCCAAATCAGGTGAATTCTTTTCAAGAAACATCTTTTTCTTTTTTTCAAGTGGATAGTCTATTATCAACTCAGTTAATCATCCAACATTGGCCAGTAAATGAATATTGAGGATAGAGAAAAGATGAAAAATCATATCCAGCTATTGGCAATCTTCTGGAGTACTTCCTTTCACTTTACTGTTTCATTATGTGAAGCTGAGACTTTTCCCTACAGTGATTATTTAAAATTCTGAATAAGCTATATACGTTATGTAAACACACACCCATACATATATTCTCTATTTTTATTATCATCATCATTAGATACCATCAGGTTAACATCGAATAATGACGATCATATCAACAATATTTTACCCAAATGATGTATATCATATTTGTTTTGCCCCAAAATACATTTACGATTGTGATAAGAGTCCATCCATTTCGTTACAGATCATTCATTTATTCTTTTACCTCTAATTTTGCCCTGCAGTATACATTTTTCTAAAATATTAAGTTAATTTATAATATGACCAAAATACAGCAACGGCATCTTTATCTATTGTGCTCGAAGAGATGATATCAGACTAATCTGATCTAGAATCTATTTATTAATTTTTCGTATTGTTTGTGAAATTCTCAGAAGTTTTTACTATAACCCAAAAGTATCAATAACTTTTCCGATTTTTCTTTTTTACAATTTATTTAATACTATAACTATTTTCAAATGAATATGTATATATCGTCCTTTTAAAATATTTATATATTAATATTCATATATTCTACTAACGTTTATTATGGCCCCGAAAGTCATCATCATCATTTTCAACCATTACCAAACCACTGGAGAATGAAGATCTCTCCAAGTGTAATCCAGTTTCTCCGATTTTTAACTTCTCCACATCACATCCGTAAACTTCTTTATTTCATCCATTCATCTCACATGCGATCTCTTTCTAGGTCTTTCACTTTCTTGGAATCCAGTTGAAAATTTCAAATGTCTCAGCCAAGTTCCATTTGTCTTATAATTCTTTCAATGATGTCAATAATATTTGTTTGTTCTTTCAACCATGTATTTCATTTTTGATCTAATCTTGTTAATCCTATCATACATATCTCCCTACTTCATTGGATAGTCTGAACGCCTTTATTAAAAATCTTCCTTTTAATATTATTTCTACAAGGATTCCATTCAAGTTTAAATTCTGTGATTAATTTCATCCATTATGTTTCCATCTGTGTTAATAATCTGGCCAAGAGATGTGTAGTTAACTTCTAATTCATCATCACCGATCTTTATTTTCTTCTTTTGGAAAAATCCAATGAACATTACTTGTCTTTTTAGCAACATTTCCTGAAGCTCTTAAGCATTATTTGCAACATCAACCTAAGCTTCCAATGCATTTTAATCTACAAAATGATTCTTGTAAAACTGCTGTAAAAATTTTGGGGATATGCCGTCACTCTGACATACATTCTTCTTAATATTAATCTTCTTGGGATGGCTATATAATCTAATCATTGTTATTGCATTTTGATAAATATTCTTCAGAATATGTCAATATGCTATCTTCTTCAGAGTGTGTCAACATCCTATGTCTATATCTTGATGATCAAATGCTTTAATTATTATAAACATGTTAACAGAATTAAATTTTTCATAATTTACCAATCCAAAGCATAATGGCAACTCATATTTATCAGTTATTTCTATAATACTTCTCTGTGCTAAAATCATTTTTAAATCAAACTTGTTCTTTTGATTGGTTGACAAATTGTAACAATCTTGGTAAAAATTTTGTATAAAACTGGTAAAAGACTGATAGATGTGTAATTTTTAATATCTTCTTTCTCACTTTTTTAAAACATCAATTTCCTGAAAGCAAGTTGAGATAAATAAACAATAGGGTATTTACCGCTAAATGATAACACTTGATGGTGGCTTTATGCTCAGGGAATGCTAAGTTTAAATTTTAATGCCTATAACATTAATAAGATACATAATAAATTTTAAAACTAAAGCTAAATGATTAACTTATAACTTACAATTATAAGATATGTTTCTCATTAAAGATGCAAACTGTATCCTATTGCTTTTTTTATTTATATTATTTATCTGACAAATTAGTACAATAATTTGTTCAATGGAATTTTTACTACCAAAGTAAAAATGGCAAATATCTTTTAAGCAACCAATATTGAATAGATATGGAATCTACATGAAAAAAATCCCATGATCCATTCTAGAATCCTCAATTCATGGTTATGGCATGTTCTCTTCAATAAATTTATTCAATTTAATAGCAGAATATGTTTCATGGATTATTACTGAATCTTTTTTGTTACAAATAGAGCAAAGCCTGACCAGTATGAATTTGAATAATAGAAAATTTAATTTAGTAGAAATTATAAACTAATGCAAGTTTTTATTCTAACTGCATTCAGAATTATATAAAAGTAATCAATAGTGTACCAAGCCTTTATTAATCATCAATGGCCCTTGTTAATCAATATATGTATATTTTTGGGTAAAGAAATGCTATAACTTACCATTCTGTATTGCAATAAGAGACTATCTGTTAGGGTACTAAAACAAAAATCAGCAAACCTTCTGATGATATTTCTGGGCAATCAAATGTAATAAGATGTCAATGATCATACAATAGTTTGAAGGCAAATTAATATGGTTACTAACTTTCAAACTATTGATGATAATCAAAACAAGCACTCTGTGCATTTAGTATTATTCAATTACAATGTCATTTTCGGAGTATTGATACATGTCCAGATGTGTCATCTAATCCAAATAAAAATCTGCTAAAGATAGCTTTTATAATTCATATGATATGCTGCTAAGGATTATGGTACTAGATACCACCTTCAAAATGAAGGACTATCTTGAAGACTTGATTCAATCTATTTGTATTTTTGTTAACTCTTTTCTGTTATTGCTTCCAGGTTCTAATTAGAATAAACAGATTTATAACATCACGACCTGACACACCTTAATTATTCTTTATCGTGGCCAAAAGACATGGGCATATGTGAGAATGAGAAAAGATTAGGTTAATAAATTAGCAACTTATTTATTAATACAAATAAAATATATTGATATAACTGCATTATAAATATATATGTGAATATGAAATGGTTCCCTGTTTTATTTTACTTCATTATTATCTACCAATGTATATGGAATTATTATTTATTAAATTACATATTTGACAATATATGATTGTTTTGAATTCATCCACCCTTATAACTTAAATGTTAATACACTCACACACAAAAAAAAAATATTAACACTAAGGAAAAAAAATATCAAATTTATCTCAGCATGCAAAAATCTTAAGTTTATTCTCATGAAAGTGAAATTAAATTCTCCAATATTTAAAAATGAAGTGGAAAAAACACAAACATTATAAATATCTATATAAGAATAAATCTTTTTGAATTTACAAATAGTTTATATTTCAGTTATAGACTTTATGAAATTGAAATAAGTTTCTTACCTCTATAATTTATTGAAATGATCAATGCACTTTAATGATCAACTTCTTAAACTAGAAAGTCCTTCATAATATATAATACAGTTCACTTTTCTAGTATGATTCCTAATTTTTGGTATTCTTCAGTCTTGATTGTTAGATAGATGCCATCAAATCTATTGAACTCAGCATGGATAACACATCTCTTGATATAGTAGGAAATTGACTACAATTTAAGATCTTGGTAAATTATCCATTTTTCCTAAACACTACACAGCTAAAAAATGATGGGTCAATACGTTCAGCGGCCTCAGCTAATCACTTGTGAAAATCTTAAGCATAGATGTAATTTATCATCATTGCAATGTAAATATATTGAAAAGTACTATGCCATACTAGCAGCTTGCTTCTTATTTCAGGGATTGAAGAGGAAGGATTCTTTAAATGGTTTTATTCAAGTTACAATATGTGGTTGTAAATTATTGTAATCACTTTTATCATTTAAGTCACAAGAAAATTTAAATTGAGGTTTAAATAGATTTAAATTTAGTAGAATTGGTTCAAATTTTGAATGTAAGAAAAAATACCAGGCAAAGCAATATGGGACTATAGCTAAATGTGACCTAGTTTCTTATATCTAGACTAGTGGGTAGGGATTTTTTGAATATTTTGATATCAAATTTACAATTCACTTTTAGAACTTTAATATGTTTTAAATAAGGCTTGCTAGAGAGCAGTATACATTTTTTTTAAATTTCAATTTAAAGTTATAACATTTTAAAATTGAGGTTTAATAGATTTAAATTCAATATAATTTGTTGAAATTTTGTACATTTTTTAAAAATCACTACCAAAATGATACGGCACTATAATACTTTAGATGGGTGACCTAATTTCTTTGATATGGGAACAGTGAGTGGAAACATTTTGATATCAAATTTAAATATTGCTTTTAGAATTTCTATATACTTTTCTTGGTTTCATTTGTTCAAATAAAAGGAAAAAATGTCAAACATTTTTCCACAAAAGGATGTCTACATATTTTAAGTTAATTAATGCTTTATTATACACATATACTATTATGCACACATATTAAATATGATATATACATAAGGAGTATACACATTAACTTAATGCAGAAATATTTAATATCTATACAACTATAAGTGCCAAAATGATTTTTAAAAACAGCATTCATTTTCATAATAAAAACAAAGTAAGGTACGGTTAGTTTTATCTTTTTTTAAAGGATGTTTGATTGACTGAACATGCACGCCAATACATACATACACATGGAGCACATGTAAATATGGGCTCTCAATTCTTTATCGCCTTTTCTATTTTAGAACTATATTATTTTATTTTTTAATTATTTTGTTGACAATCTTAATTTAAAAATTAAATTGTATTATAAGTGTATATACAGAATGCTAAAAACACCTGTGCTATATGTGTGTGCAAAAAATATTATACATGTGGGAAAGCACAGCATAGACTATTTTTAAACAATTTTGCTATTATTTACTAACCTATGGTATCTGCTAAAAATCTTGGAGCCAAATCTAACAGGTACAATACCTCCATTATAGCACTTGCCTCTCATCATTTTCAACTAGTCAGTCCAGTGTATGATAAAGATATCTTCAAGTTTAATCTAGTTAATCTGATCTATAGTCATTCTTCTCCACATCACATCAAACTATCTTTATTTCATTTATCTATCTCATATGTATTTTCTTTCTAAGTCTTTTACAATCTCTTGGAATTTCATTTAAAACCTCAGCTATTCATCTACTACCATCTCTTCTAGTAATATGTCCATCCCAGTTCCACGTCAGTATCTTAATTTCTTCAATGAGGTCAATTATACTTGATAATTCTCTTATCCAAATATTTTGCTTTTGATCCCTTATTATTCTAACAAATATTTGTTCATACTTCACTGAGTAGTCTAAAGTCTCTGAATTGTTCTTCTATTAAGTATCAAATTCTTAGATCTCTGGGTAAAAGCTAGTAAACACATCTGTTAAAAATTTTCTTTTTCAAAGTCATAGGTATATTTCATTTTAATATTAAATTATTTACACTTGCCAAACAAAACAAAAAAGTTTACTTTTTTCTTACAAGACTGAATATCTTATTTGATAAAAATCTTTTTGATTCTTTGCATTTATTTTAATCAAAAGTTAGACATAATCATTATAGTCATTGAAATAATTTTCCTATATTCCCAAAAGCTATGTAAATATTAACCATTTTTCACAAATATGATTAATTATAGCAAGACATTTTCTTTTAAATGCCTTCTTCAAAAGGAAGTCAAGAATCAGCAAATATCATCTTTCCATTCTTTGAATTACTTGTTCAATTCTTTACATTTTTAGAACATTATCCCATCTTTACTTTCCCTTACTTTCCTATTAATTAGTGGACAATTATCAGTTAGGAAATATTCTCAAAATTTCCTTATATATAATTTTATAAACCTGACTCACTGCTACTCAGTAATATATTACAAATGTTAAATTGGTGGGTCATAACAGATAATTAATTGAAACTTTAGGTTTTCTATTATTATGCTCCTTCCTGTGAAAAATGAATGATCCATAAAGGTTTTAAATCCTTTTCTGCCCTGTGAGATTTAGTAAAAAGAAGTAAAGTTCAGGGCTTGCCCTTGATTAAGAGCATAATAAATGATCTAAAAGTAAATTCACAGGTCTTTAATAAATAATCTCATTAAGAATCACAAAATTAAAGTTGAGATATAGTAAGAATAAATTAAAACGAATAATTATATATATATATTCTGCCCTCCTCCGTCCGTCCACGTCCTCTCCATAAAATTTATATAGTGTTTAAAATTTTTTTACGGGTTCTAGCTCAGTTTAACAAATGAATAAATGAAATATTCAGTATTAATTAAAAAATGATTACTCGCTCTAACTTTTAAAATACAAGTACAGTTATATTTGTAAATGAATTAATAAATATTTATTAATTTCATGAGACATGGAGTGACGACATGGAGAACGAGATAGACTACATTGGGATATTATCCACCTGATACTATCTCAATGGCATAAGAACACTATTCCCCATTTTACTATACTAAATAACTAACTCATAGTATTCTTACGACTTTCTAAGCTCTTTTCATTACGATTAAAATAATAATCATGTCTTAATATTCTTTGTAATAATAATCTAGCTCAATTAAATAAGATTAAGTAAATAAATAGAATAAATAAAATAAAATCAAATAAATCTCAGGTTCATAAATTGTATTCTAACTGATTTAAAATTACGGTAGTAAACTATGAAAAGGGAATTTTATGTCATAATTCACTACGCAGCAACTAACAATAATAAATAATAATAATAATAATAATAATAATAGTATAATATAATCTTATTACTTCCTACATGAAATAAATAATTACATACGTGGCAGTATTTTAATAATCCGACAACAAAATACGTGTGGCAACATTAGCATATAATTTATTTTAATATTGTGGCAACCAACTTATGACCAATACATGATATAATTATGATCTTCTAATTTTATCATACAAATAAATTTTCAAAATTATTATAACACTTTTATGTTTACCTATTTTGTGCAAAACTATATGTCTGTTTCAATTATAAATGTGTATTGTGATATCATGCATCCATGTGGAGAAATAATAACGAAGACACAAAGCTTTATAATAAATTTACAACAAAGTTTATTAATAACAAAAAACAAATAACAATACTATTTTACATTATGTACATTGGATATCCTTACTCTCCTATCACAAAGTTATTTTACTAGTTTATAACATGAAAATTAAACTTCTCCTTATTTTTCTAGTTAATTCTCATCTTTTAAATACTTAAGAAAGTACAGTATTATTATTATTGGATTTCTTATTTTAGTTTAGCTTGTTACAAAAATGTATTTTATTTATAATTATCACTAATACTTTGTATCCCTACTCTTTTTTAAAATTATATTTTTATAAAATTACATTCGTAGTAAACATTCTACAAAATCATAAACTCTAATTTTATATTAGTTATATGGAATCCTACAGATTCAAAAACATTCTTTTACATTTGATATTACGTTTTATTGTTCACTATACAATGCTTATTAATCTAATATACTCATTCAAGCCTTGCTTCGGATGGTAATTACAATTATTAACACACCATGCACAAATATATGTGTCTATTACACATTATTGAATTATTTTCTTAACAAACATGCAACATTTATTTTCTAAATATTATTATAAAAATATTCAAATTTTAATATCACTTAAAAAAACTTTGTTTTAGATTTCACTTTTAAAAATCTTATATTCGTTTCCAAATTGGTTTTAAACTGTATTATATGATTCTTTCTCTCTTTATGATTTTTGGTACTTTCACTTTTAAAATTACACAATTCTAACACATTCCAGTAAATAAACTATTCTTACTTAACGATAACATACCTTCAATTCTATTTTATTCATTATTTCTGTAAAAATATCTTTCTGACGATGCAGATTCACGAAAACAAGGATAGCGAAAATAGATGCACAGGATCAAAATAACTAGAATATTATCCGTCATAAACCTTGACAATAATGGCACAGTGAATTAAAACACTATAGAGGAGCGACCTTTGTCTGTCTACCCACCTCTATTATAGGAGTGATGCTAAAGCTATTTCTTCAGCTTTATATAACATCAAAGAGTTTAAAAGATACGTAAAGACACTGTCCAAATATATGTGTTCAGTAATAGGACTTAGTTAGCTATACTGAAAGCACACAAACTAACTATGATCCAAATACGTTATTTTTCTTATTTCTTAGCAAAACATCATCTTGGTTTCCTCTACACTAGTACTACCAAGTCTCTATCCGATCTTATTTCTCTAGATTTTTCTATACAGTACATCGACAAATTCTTATCTGCATTTCTAACAATAATAAAATTCATTTTATTTCAAAACTATACAGCTGTTATCTAAGAAAATCTTTTACTACTTTTCTCGTATATTTATCATATACAAACTATTTTAAAATATCTAATACTTTGTTACATGAAAGTTCAAAAGAATCACACAATTGTTTTGACAACTTATACTATTAATTATACTTGAAATAACTCATTGCATGCATATTTAAAAATTATTCTTATCTCAGAATATGTTTTAATGTTGTATAAAAATGTGTACTTATAATTTTAAAACTTTCACACATCATTCTTACTCAATAGATGATCTGAAAAAAATACATTATGCATTATGAATAAATACCAAAATTACCAAAACGATCTCGATCTTCTCGATCGTGTTCTGTAGGCTTCACCATTCCATTAATTCTTGTAGATATAAAAATTCCATACATACTTTTTATTTTTAAAATAATATTTCTATCATTCTATTAAGCTATTATATTTAAATCTCACTATTATTAAATTTATGTTTATATGTTTTCCCTAATCTACTATAGCATTTTATATTTTAAATATAATCAATAAAACATTTAAATTATATTTACGATACTTCTTCACCAGACTTTCTTGAACCGTTCATATTTAAGCTAAAAAAAAAATATTTTTATTTCTTCATTCAGTCACTTAATGTTCTATTTTAAAGTAAAACAATAGCTCTGTTTAATAAATCTTCATCGACGACAATCCTAGGTTTTTCACAATATTGTATACAATTATTAATTCATGGCATTCTCTTTTACTCTTGTCTGCTAATATTTTCCCGCGCGACTTTTCCGATGCATCTTGTACGTACTTTTATTTAAATCTTCAATAAAATTTTCTGGTTTCCATGGATCCATTTTCATTAGGTAATTTAATTTTATATTTTACCAATCAAGCATTTTCTCCATTGAATTCTTTATAATATTTTTCTCTGACTAGATAAAGTTTTAGGCTCCTTTCCATAAAACACCTAATGGCTCTTTCATATTATTCTATAACTTTTTCTTTATTTTAAAATTCTGGAACTATATTTTTAATAATGTTTTCCTTTAAAAGATAAACACTCTTTCTTCATCATAATTTTTCTTTATAATAAAAACGCAGATTAAATTTTTTCCATAGAGAAGAATAACATAACTTCAAAGTAGCCTTATAAAAAATTGGTGCGTCATAATTTTTTCTTGACGGCATGTAACTTCTCTTTTTAAATTTTCATATAACGTCCCAATTATATTTTTCTGAGTTATAATACTAAGTTTCTGGTTGAGCATAAATAAAGTTGCATTAAGACAATTTCCAAATATTTTTTCTTCGGTAATAAATTTAGATATTTTTCCTTGTACTTCCATCTCTACTGTAGGCTTTGATTAAATTCGAATAAATTCCCTGGTAAGATAACTTTTAAAATTAGCAATCCATATCGATACAATCAAAATATATTATATGTTACAGAAGAACTTTTTCAAAATAAATACAAAATTTTAAATTTATATCACTTTTCCAGCTACGGTGTTATTAGCTACAAAAATGTGTTACTTTCTCTTTCACTTACCCATTCCTTCTCCCCGCTCTGTATAATTCCTATATTTTTGTCTGCTAATTTACCTCCGTTGATTGGTTAATAACTTTATTTTAGCGCGAACAAATTTATCCATTTTAGTTTTATAACAGAATAGACGTTTTTAATAAAGAACTGATGACGTCATGTCTCAAAATATTATTTAGACTATATTTTTAAATTCAATTATACTTTTACAAAAATTATTTAAACTTTTAAAATAATTATTAAAATAATATTTAATATTTTAGCTTTTACTTTAATGATCGATGGCAATTATATTCAGTTTTAAATTCACAAACTTTATTATTATTTTAACAAGCATGTGTGTAAAGGTATATAATATACAGTCACGTGTTTACTAACTTTATCAAATGATTTTTTATTTACATCTCGGTCTAAATTACCAAAACTGATATATGTTATAAAAAAATTTGGAAAATAATTTTAAAATGTAGAACTAAATATAATTCTCACCATCATAAAGTTTATTTTAAACTATACTTTATTAATTTTGACTATTAAATATAATTATACACTACAGATAGTATTTATTTAATTTATTAGTTTGAAAATATTATACTCAAATTATTAATATGCTTTTAACTATCTATAGCTGTATTATTTTATATGGCCAGCTTTTACAACCATAAGCAAGGATATAATTAAAGCTTTATTTAACTGTTTTCTTTTAAAATAATCTATTACATTTTTAGATACCAGGTATTTTCAGCTTTAAATTGTACTATAAAATCTAATTATCCTACTATTAGTTATATATCATACCAATATAACTTAAAATTTAAAATTTTTTAGTAATTGACCTATCTACCTTATTATGACCTACAGATAAGGGCACAATATATATTTAAGTCTTATGATGTAATAATAATTCATCATTCCATTGTGCTATATGACCTGGCTTTAAACCCAGTTTAGCATTATACATACTTGTATTTAATACATATATAACAGAATATATATATATTCCCTTTTCTAATTTATTATAATAATGTAACTTCATTTCATTTAGTACTTAATTAACAGGAACTAACCCCTATGAATCAGGAAGTCCATTGGTTATAGTTTTAAAAGATGGCAATCAGTATTCTTTTGATATGACCAGTGAAGTCTGTGCTTTTACACACGAATGTATATATATATTATAGGTTTAGTCAAAAAGTTTGCTGTCTAAAGCAAACCACTGACGTTTATCTATCAGTATCTTGGACTCTTTAAGTAGTTAACCATTGATTTTCAGCTGAACAAAAGTTGGAAAAAAAATGTCAATGGATTTTCAAACATCTCACAACTTCTCTTTCTCAATATCTTTGTTCACGTGTGCGTGTGAGTAAAGGGAGAAATGGTAGAAAAATTTTATGTATAAAAAGTTATAAAATTATTAAAATGATGAAAATACTACTAAGATTAATTATATATTACATAGATATTTAATACATTAAAGATCAGCCTCTCGTAAAAAGCACATGCACAATAGCTTGAAAAGGCTGATCTTTAATGTATTACAATTTATAAAACATAGCGCTATAAAAATAAATGCTTATTTACATAGATATTTAATGTAATATATAGGGATTCGAACTCAGATTTTCACACGACCCTCAACTATCCAAGCCATCTCATATTGCTGACCCACGTGATCACACACATGTTGAAAAGATGAATAATCACCAATATACGTATTTCATGCTAAACCATGAATCATCAGTTGGTCCAGATTACTATCTCCACACATATATACAATCAGTGCTCATGATCAGGTGGGTCAGCAGTATGAGATGGCTTGGAGAGTTGAGGGTCGTGGGAAAGTCTGAGTTCGAACCCCTATATATTACATTACATATGTGTAGGCATGTGTATGCCTGTACAGTGTATTAAATAGATATTTAATGTTATTTCCTCACCCCTCAAAATAAATGGAATAAACAAACCACTTTTTGAGTATTTGAATAATATTCAAAATTGTGCAGAAATTCTAAATCACATTCAAATGATCTTAAGATTATCTTAAAACATAAACATGTTACTATGGTGATTTGAAACAGCAAAGCAAATGCCTTTGAATGCATTAAGAATTAGTTTTTATTCATTAATAAGTGCTAAACTGGCAGATTTGATACAAAAGCAGAAATTTATTTTAAATCAATCTTTTCTTTCTTTCTTTTGATTGCACGGATCAATTCAAAATTCGAAAAAAGTCAGCTAATAATGAGAAAAATTTTCAAGACTTAGATTTTTTTTTACATTTGTGTGTGTGTGTGTGCTCTATAAATATAATTCTGACAATGATATGCTAAGATGCACTGCTTGATATAGTGCAGATGTTTAAAGTGGCAGACTCTAAAGTTCAGGATTCATGGATTGTGACTCAATCAGTCATTTTTGGTGCTCAAATTTCTTACAAACTCCTGAGCAAAAAACCATTTGATTTATTTAATGCTAAAATAAACCAATAACTAAGGGACAATAAATAAAAAAAAAAGACTAAATGCTCAAAAATTAAGTGAAATTTGAGCATCTTTGGTCACAGGCCGAGCATTTCCATTTGCTTATGAAAACTGATCCTGGAATTTTTACCTTCGAGTCTACTATTTTATTACTATGTTTACTGCAGAAGTAACAGTAATAACTGTTTATTATCATTATTATACTAAACATCAATTGATCACTATCTCTTATGCTAGCACATAACTGTTATTAAACAGGCAAAACTCTCCATACAGTAGTGCCACTCTGTGCCAACCAGAATAATCAATCTGGTTGGCACAGGGTGGCACTACTGTATGGAGAGTTTTGCCTGTTTAATTATCAATATTATAGTTATTAATTATAGCAGAACTGATATTAATACTGAATTATTTAGTCTGCTCTTTACCCCCCTCCCCCCAGAAAACACGAAATCTCATTGAAGAGAATTTTTGATCAATCATTTTTTTAAGGACCAGAGAAAATAAATGATAAAAAAAAACAAGAGAACAAAACCCCATTAAAAATTATATACAAAAACTTATTCATTGAAATAAAGACCAGATTTTATAATTCATAATAATCTACTCTACTACTTTCAAAAAATTTTGATATTGTGATTAATTACATATGTTCAAAAAAATCAGAATTAATATTAATTTAGGGATCAGATAAAAATACACTTTTTTGTCTTGCAATCTTATTTTTAAACTTATTGATATTTTTTATATATATGTCAAAGCATGACCGGGAAGCGAACCCGGGCCAGCTGCTTGGAAGGCAGCACCACTAGGCCACCAACGCTTGACATTTTTGCTTCTATTTAAACAATGAATTTTAATATAGTTGTAGTAATTTATAAAGAATTATAGCAGTTTTTTATTTTGATCTTGAAGTTCCTAAATAAAATCGTAGACAAAAAAAAATATTTATGAAAATTTAATTAAAAGAATATTACTCAATAAGGAGTTCTCCCAAAGCAACTATTACTAACTAATTGAATTCTCCTCTACCTATAGCATTCAATAATTAATGGCCAAACTCATATCACTACCTTTGTTGCCATACAGATGATAATCCTTAACAACTTTACAAAAAAAATGAATTTTCAAGTCAAATGAATTATTTGTTTCAAATTTAAAAAAAAATTCATACAGAAAGATATTGCATTGGAACCATGATTTATCAATGATAATTGCAACTGTACATTACTGATTTTACTTAATTTGCTTTCTAAAAATAAATATTTTTAAATAAAATCTGAATCTAATCAGTTTATTCTTCTCAAAAAAGTCTTATGCAAATATTTCGGAAAAACAAGTATAAATATGTAAACAAATATAGAAAACATACATTTTCACTTTCAATAGTTAAATAAAAGATGAGTACTCCCAAAACCATTCACAAACACTCTCATGCTGAGAGAACAAGAAAATATCAATTAGCGGCACTGGTGTCTCATTTAAAGCGGGGTTCTCTCTTTAATACTGACATCTTGAGATTTTTTTTAAAAAATTTAATAAATCAATATTATTTTAATTTCAATTTTTGCCATCAAATAAATACAAAATTCGACAAACAATTACTAAAGATAGTTGCAAGAATATGAGTAAAAGCTGAAGCAAAGAACAATGCCATGACATATTTCAGGGAATCCCTATCATGGCCACTAAAAAGATTAAGTAATAAAGGCATAAATTTTGTAACTAAAAGAAGCATATAAGAAATAACTTTCAATATGGATTATAAAAAGGGATAATGATAGTCAGTTACTTAAATGGGATTATCAAACAGGATTTATTTTCACTTGATGCATTAAAACTTATTTCCAGTTTATTCAACAATAATGGCAATGGTGCTGTGATTGTTTTAATAACACAAATGTCTTAATTATTATTATTCTAAAGTTCTGCCTGGTAAAAAACCAATAAATATACATATATTTCCTCTTTAGCTAGTTACAATTTAATGTAGTGATATCTGTAAGCAAAAACATTAATCACTTAGTTTCCATTGATTTTACTTGTAGTTTACATTACGATTTCTCGAATTGGAAAAATGGTATTTTACAACTTGTATACGATAACCAAATCATCTGTATCCCAGATTTAAAAAAAAAAAGTGAGCCCATTTTGTATTAATATTTTTCTTCATCATCAAAAAAAAAAAAACAACAACAATGCCATAGTGATAATAAAATTTAAAAATAGTTTCATTCTTTCTGAATCTCATTTAAAAATATACATAAGTAAGCATGTTCTTTTTTCAAATGCCAGTTAAAAAAATAATTAGGCACTATGATTATGTAACAATCTTTAATCACTTTTGTGGTAGTTTGTTACCCCTTTAGCATAATTTATTCTAGCATCTCAAATTTGCACATCAGTAATCATAAAAATATATTAAAATACATTGAGGTCGTGTGAAAGTCTGAGTTCGAATCCCACATACATTACATATATAAATGCAGGTTTAAGCCTGTAAAGTGTATTAATTTAATTATAATTATCATAAAAATTATTTTAATATATATATTTGGTCTCATTTTACTTGAAAAGACATATATTTATAAATGATAGATTGGATAAATGTTCAATCCATTATATGGCATTTTGAATGTATTTTTCTTTTTTTTTTTTTTTACATAAATGAATTATTTGTTGTTCCTAAATTAGTGACATTTTTTTGTCTAGTTACTTTGTGTTTATTTTTCTTTCATTCCAATGAATAGTTTTATTTGCAAAGAATGTTAATAAAAATCTTGAAATAATGTGATTTAAAAGTAGCTTTTTTAGCCTTTCTGAACTTTGCAGGAATCTAGATTAAAATTATATTGATTACAATCCTCTGAAAATAAATATAAAAAAACAAAACAATGTAATTGAAATAAAAATCAAATTTAATATGTTAATTTTTTTAAAACTTATCTTACAAAAAACTAAATAATTGTATATCATACAGATATAATTTATACCTTTTATTACAAAATATAGATAAAATAACAAATATCACATGATCCCCAGTTTACATAATAGTCAAAAATTATATTCTACTCCTATATTGCCATGTATTATAAGTTCGAATAATCAATAGATTCTAAACAGTATTCCTTGATTTAAACAATATCTGTGCCATCCTATCCATATGCCCGGACTTCTGGGTTATAGTTTTTCACTGATGAAGGCCAAAAATTATAGTATGAGATGGATTTTTTTTTAAAAAAAAAAAAGCTATATACATAACAATGAACAAGAAGTATATATTGATTCCCTCTCTAGCTTACTTCAATTGATATTAGCGACATATCTCAAATTATAGGAGCTATAATAAAGACAATATTAACCTAATTGTAAAATAATATTAATATGCATAGAATTAAAACTGTATTAAAAATACACTTAAAAATACAAATTTCAATTATAATTTATATAAAAAGAGTTAAAGATATAAACAATATGCTTGGCACCAGTATCGGTTTAACACATTTTCCCTCCATCAGAAACAAAAGCTCTATCATATCACAATCAAATTTTTGTTCATGATCAAAGCGTCAACAATCACATGACCAAAAAATATTATCCAGGAATTTTTTCTCTTTTATCAAGGCATAAAACACCCACCAACTCATATTAACCTGGAATCCTAGCTCCTTACCAGCTAACAATAACTAGGTACTCATATACCAAGTAATAACTTGACTATCTAAAAAAAATTCAAGGTTTCCTTAAATATAAGAATTATTTAAATAAAATACACCAAAATTTAATTTGGCTTTTGCACTCATTTCATCCCTCTCTCTCACCAATCAACCGTAGCCAAAACGTCATAACACAAAATGCTCAGTAGCATATAACTGAGCTGTTTTGATAATTATATTAGCTGATTTTAGAGTAAAAAAAGCAGGAATAATTTCTGGTCTGGTAAAATAATACCATACCAATATGGGAGAATAAAAAGTGAATGGATGTTTAGTAGTTCCAGAAGTCATTTGATGATAGACTACCATGAGTAGAGGTTTGAGTTTAGGTCCAGAAAGCTCATAATCACTCAATCACTGCACTATACCACTTATCTTAATGCAGTGATAGTAAGCGACATGTGAGTTGAAGATTGCTGGATCAAAGCTGAATTTTTCACTTCTGATGCTCAAACATCATGATCTATTAAGGGACAACTATCGATTATTTAGAGTGCGTAGTGTTTACCTGAAGGTTTGTGATGATGGAATTTTGGTTGTATTCATAGGTAGGTATTTCCATCATCTTATATTAAATATTGAATATGTTTAGAAAAATTTACTTTTATTTAAATTTTCAATTACATTCAACAATTAGTAAATAGAGCACAGGTTAGTGAGGTGGTAAAATGACTGATTCAAGCGATAAAGGTTCCAGCACACAGAAGTTCAAACGGCTACTCCTGGTGCTCAAACATCACATGCGCTCCAAAGTTACTAACAAGTTGTAATTATGTGTTGAGATTATTTCCATCATACTTTTCAAGTACATTCATTAGTAATAAGACATTGATTAGTATATAACCTAATGTTTTGAGTGGTACTTTTCTCCTTTCTTTTTAGATGTTGCTAGCCTGGTTAGTGACAATACCAGAATGGGAACCAAACTTAGAACATTTAGATTCATAAATACTGAATTTAAAGTGACATTCTAACTGACTACGCTATTATGTCAAAAAAAAAATTTCAGATGTTTTTTTATTATAATGATATGCCTATTCTTAAGCTTAAAATAATAACAAAAAATGTTTATGTCTGTTTACTTATTCTTAATTACCTATATTTTGTTCAGATATGTATTAAGTAAATGATTTATAATTTTTTTTCAGAACATTTACTTTTAAAAACTATTCCAAACTATAAATAAATGTTTGAAAAAAAAAAGCTTGTTATAATTTAGACTTTAATTAATAAAGATTGAGTGATAATAGCCATGTATGTGAATCCCCCCCCCCCCCATATATCAAAGCATTGACCGGAAAGCGAAGGGCCAGCTGCTTGGAAGGCAGCTAAGCTAACCATTAGGTCATCAATGCTTGACATATATGTGAATTTAGGTAAGATTATTAAGTAAAAAAACCTAAATACAGACAGCTTATTATATTTATTTTATAACAATTAAATGATTTATATTTTATTAATCCTCCAAAAATTCTAAAACACTAATTTTAAATGGGTGTGCGAACATATCAAAATTATATAAAAGCATAATTAACCTATTCTAGAATCTCTATAACAATATTATGTGAAATTACGAGACAAGAAAGGGCAACAGAAAAGGATAATATAAAACAAAATTTACTTACTTATAATATCTGTAGCTGATAACATCGGATGTATTACCTATAGAAATATACAGATGGTGTTCGAATAACAGAATGCCTAATGCTCGCTAGCATTTAAGTAAAAATTGAATCAAATGCCTTTTGATTTTTCCATTTTCTGCCTATATGTTTGATGATTGTCGTTTTACATGCATTTTTAAGTCCTCGGTATTTTCTTTGGCAAAACCTGTTTATAAATGTTATTTCAAAATTTCGATAATAAGTTATATTTCATGATTTTCAATCTTAAGAAACTGCAAGATAAAATAAGCTGTTTTATCACCACTATATCAGAATTCCTTGCGAACAGTTGTTTGACTTAAGAAACCAAATGGAACTTTCCTAGAAAACTGCATCATCTTACAAATTATGGGGATGTTTAGTATGAAGAAATCACCAACATGAAGCAAATTCATCCATTAGGGTTATTAAGTTTCACTGATTATGGGGTCTAGAATAAAGAACTTTCCTATAATTCCTACAAGAACTCTTAAAAAAGAAATAAAATTCCACTTATACATATATATTTCTTATGCACGCATATTTTTCTTTGTTTTAGAGCTTTCAGAGATAATAGATTTACTGGCCAGATAAAACAATTTTAATAATAATATTTTATTTCTATATTTATGTGCATATAAAGTACCATACATGAATGTATGAACATTTAGATAGTTAACACACATATTTTTTATGTTTAAAATGATGAGAATAAACTAAAGAATCTCATTTTGTATATAAATTAAATGTTTGGGTTTATAATATCATTTTGCCTGTTACACTTATCCAAAGATTTATTTGAATTTCATAAAAGCTTTAATATAACGTTTATTTATAAAACTATTGGCAACAGCTTCATGATTGGACATTATAAGTTGATAAGAGCCGTTTAAACTATTATTAAAGCCATTTGCTTATTAATATAATTTATTAGCAATGTAAATAAAATTGGATGATTTTTCAATTAATCAGTTGTACTAATTATTTTATTTATTCATTCACATCAATTCAAGTCACATTATTATTATTTTAAGCCTTGAGATCATTAATCATTTACTATTTTAATTATGTTTGAAGTTAATAAAATTACTCTTTGACTTTAAATATAGATTATTGCAGAGCTTCATTTTTGGTTTACATTTATGAAGAATGTCATAGATCTCCGACTTAGTAATTTCATTCCATAACATTTAAATAGAATATTAAGAGAGCCCAATATGTAAATCTTTATTATTGAAAATTACCACCTGAACAAAAAGGACATCTCTTGCCCACATGTACTATTATATTATGAAGGTCATTCTGATTTCTCCACTTCATGTAAAATTTCTACTGACTACTGCCATTGGTAGAGTAGCCTAATGGATCACAGTGCCATTTTAAATTCAATATTTATAAATCTAAAAGTCCAGGTTCGATTTCCATGCTAGTCATTAATCAGGCCAACAACATTTGAAGAAGAGAGGAGAATAATACCATTCAAACATTGTCTTATATATTAATCTATGTGTTATTAACAGTTGAAGGTATTTGAAAAATTGAAATAAAACTTGAATTTTTGTAAAGACATTTAACAATTAATATAAGATGATGAAAAGAGACCAATGTATAATTACAACTAGAATCATTACAAACTTTGAGTCACACACTAATTAGTTGTTTATTTGTAACATGGAACTTTAAATATCAATCGCATGAATTTTTCCAATGGTCAAAAAAATCATCAGTTCTTAATTTTATTCAACTTCTCTGAGTAAAACGAAAGCCACTCATTTGATTAAAATGAAGAAAAGGAATAATTCAAACTGGTAATTTACCATTTGATTGGAAATAATTTAATATCAAAAGCTGCAAATAAATCATTAAAAATATTCATTACATAAGTATAGTTTGTTAGGCTACTTTCATAAATAACAGCTTATATTTACCTGTTTAATGAGGTTTATTTAAACTTCAATGAAATAATAATTTCACTCTCTATAATCAGGTTACAATCTTTAGTATCTATATAAACTTTTTAGACAAAAGATAAAGGTGGATTTCCATCTTTATTGTTAAAAGATTGCCTTGACAACAGATTGAAATTGTTATTAAATATTAATTGCTTTCATGTATTTACAAATATAGCTTAGTATCAAATATGAAGGCTTTCTGAAAAGAAAAATTAGGATAAAAAACTTGGAAAATAATTCATCAGCCAAATTGGTAGCTACTATTATTTATCAACAAATGCTTTTATTATTTCAGACACGTAGAAGCTAAGAATAATATATATATATAAAAAAACAGCTTGGAATAAAACCATGCAAAAATCTATCTAATTTGAAATTAAATGCAAAGGTGATAATGAATAGACCATGCAACATGAGAAATAGAAAAGATTGCAATGGGAGAATATGTATAATGTGGAAGCAAGTAAAAACAGATCTAGAATAAATTGAAAAATATAAAGTCTTTTTAAAACTATTTGGAAAGTCATGGGATGAGATCTAATGTATAACAGACTTTAGGTGTGGAGGAAATTTGGTTGCAGCCAGATGCAGAACTTAAAGAATATAGATTGTTTATACGCGAGTATATACAATGTGTCCCAGTGAAAATGTAATTGGTTTTCTTTCCAAGTTTCCTGCAGAGTTAAATAACCACATAGTTTTCATGAACCATAAAAATTCAAGGTATGAGTATATCCGGATTACGAATTATGATATGAAATGTGACACTATGTTTTGTGTCTTAACCCATGATGAAACAACTCATATTAAATTTTATTTTAAATTTGACAAAACTGTATCTGAAACATTTGAAAAAATTCAAACTGTGTCTGGAAACAATGCTATGAATCATAAAAATGTTTTCAAGCAAGTTCAAGATTTCATAATGACAAAAGCACCGAAAATGATCTACGAAGTTATGATCTAGACATACCAATACTTGAAAAAACTAAATCACTATGTCACATGTGTTAACTCAAAGATGGCGCTGCAAAAAGCTTAGAGAAAAAAGCAATCCCTTTTTCATTGGACACAGTATATACACATCTAAATCTTCATATTCAGATATGAATAGTATTAAAATTTATGGAGTAGATTGAGAAATATTAATATCAAAACAGCAACTTGAATGTCAATAAAAACTAAGCGTTAAAACAAATTTCTTATTTTAATAATAAAAACACTAATGACAATAAAATGTGATGTATGAGCACATTGATATACACTTTTATGTGATTACCATTTGTTTGAATTAATTTAGAAGTTTGTAAAAATCATCAGATACAGTATAATAATATTACTACTGAAGCTACAAGAAGTTAAATATATGAGCAATCAAAGTCCTTTTTGAAATTAAAAGAATACTATTATGAACTAATCGTATAGTCAGTTGCTTGAGTAGTTGGTGACGTTTGAAAATCAAAAGATCAAATGATTACAATTAGTTTCTATTCATTTGAACAAACTGACCATTTTTACCTTCCTCAGTAAGAATCGATCCAATAATCTTTGCTCAGGACAAATATTCTACAATAAATTTCCCATTTTCTTGAGAATAAATTATTTAACTCTCTAATATAGAATTATTTGTAAATAATTTATTTGATCATTACTGGCATATGGGTATTTAGTGTTTTAAATCTTCAACAAAATTTATAAGCAAGCATTATCATATTAAAAAAAACATAACAAGCAAAGATCTCAAGGTACAATTATAATGCACATGCCTGCCTATGCTTGAGATCTGGGTTTGAATTTGGGTTAAATTAAATGTAAATTTTTAACCAAGATTTATATATAAATATTTTAAGAAGCCATTGAGCTAATCATCCAATGTTATTGGTAAGGGAGTATCTAACTATTATTAGCTAGCAGATTAAAGTAAAGATGAAAAATTCTCACTATTCAGAAATTGGCTGGGATATTTTGAACACTATTTTTTCTTTCATTGTTTGTCTATGATTAGCTATTGGAGAATGTAGTAAGGCTGTTTTTCCTTTTCATCTAAATATAACAAACTTTAAATGTTTTTCTTCACTTTAATTTACAAAATTCTTTTTGTTATATTTGAACATCTCTCATATACACTTGAAAAATTAATTAAAATGAAACCTGTGCAAGTAAATTATAAGGAGTTGTCAAGCATTGGTGGTCGAGAGGTCAGCGACAGTTGCTTTACAAGCAGTTGTCCCGGGTTAGCGAGTTCGCTTACCGGCTGATGCTATGACACATGAGGAAAAAAAAATTATAAGGCGTTGAGATTTTTATAACTGGGAATTCTAAGATATTATTTTTTAATTTCTTTATATTTAGGTAAAAAGAGAAAATAGCCTTTGTAATAGCCCACTGTATTCTTCAATAGCCTATTGACAAGATTTTCAAGTTTAATCACCCAGAATTCAAATCCAGATTACAGGCAAATGCACTAATTACAACATGAGATCCTGCCTCATTATTCATCATCATCATTTTCAATCACTATCGATAAACTACAGGATGAAGATCTCTCCAAATTCAATCCAATTTCTCCAATCCCTATCTCTCTTCTGCATAACACACTAGCAAATTTCCTTATCACATTCATTCATTTTACATGTAGTCACTTTTACAATCTCTCCGGATCCCATTTAGGATATCAGCTCCACCTATTATCATTTCTTTTAACTACATGTAACATTTTTTAATTCTTTCAATGATACCAGTAATACCATTTGTCCATACTTCATAGAGTGATCTGAAATCTTTGAACTGCTCTTCTTTTAAATATTTGTATCTCAGATCCATACATAAGAAAAGGTAAAACGTCTATTAAAAATCTTTCTTTTCAAACACATAGGCATATTTCTTTTAATATAAAGTTATTTCTACCAAAAAATACTTCATTCAAGTTTAACTTAGTGAATAATTCCACCTATTATGTTTAAATCTGTATTAATAATCTGAAAATATTTGCAATTGTAAACTTCAAATTCATGGTTACCAATCTTTATTTTCTTATTCTGAGAAAATCCAAAGAGCATTACTTCAGTCTTTTAAATTTTTTTGGCATTTATCTTTAATTCTACTTTCATCTGATAACTTTTGCAACATTTGTCGAACCTCTGACACACTATTTACAAAAGCAGCCACATTGTTTGCAAAAACTAGATGATTTAAATAATCTTCGTTTACTTCTTGTAAAACTGCTAGAGAAAGTTTTGCATATATGGAATCCCATTCTGTTGTGTACCCTTCTCAATATTAATCTTCTTAGTATGACCATGTAATCTAATTATTGCCATTGCATTTTGAAATATATTCTTCAGAATATGACAATATTCTGGATCCATATCTTGATGATTCAATGCTTTAATCATTGTAGAAATGCATATAAAATCAAATGCCTTTTCTTAATCTACAAATTTAAAGGATAATGGCAACTCATATTCATTGATTCTTTCTATCACTTCTCTGAATACTTGGATGTGATTCACTGTACCAAAGCTACCTTTAAATCCAGCCTTTTCTTTTGGTCAGTTAAATCCAAAGTTATCATAGTAATGATTTTATATAGAACTGATAGAAGATTGGTAGATCTATAATTTCAAATATCTTCTTTATCACCTTTCTTAAATATCAATATTACTTCTACATTCTTCCAATCATTTGATATATCATTATCATTTAATGCATTAGTATATAATGTTACCAACAATTTTTCTATTTCTTCATCTGCCTTTTTTTAAAAGCTATCAATTATAATTCCATCATTACATGAAACTTTTCCCTTCTTTATAGAATTAATTGCATGTCACACTTCATTTAAAAGGCTGAACAATTCAGAAGATAGGGTATACTTTTTCTTGTTCTTTATTGTTATAAAATTAATTATAAAACCCTTTCACACATTTCAGGATATCATCTCTTTTTTTAGGTAAGGTTTCATTTTGTTTTCTTATTGTAGAAATATTTCCTACCAATATCAAGATGTTGTTTTATACTTTTGAGACTTTTATTCTTGAGTACAACTTTCTTTCGTCAATTCACAAATATATTTTCTGATATCATTAATAATTGTATTCCACATCATTTGAAAAATTTCTTAATGGATCATTTTAAAAAATTTTCATATTCCTTCTTTTTTGGGACATTTCTAGTAGCTTGCTGCTTTTTTTTTGTTTTTGTATCAACTATCTTGTTGCAGTTCTTAATCGTGTATCAGTTATCTTCTTATGAATTTAATTCAAATCTGAACCATCTTCAAAATCTATTAATATTTTTAAGTGATTTACAAGTTCTAATTAAAATTTATTGAATTGATTCTGCAGATTACAAATATCAGTTGTTAATACTGTTTTATTTAATAATTTTTGTATTTAGTTTTGCATTAATATTTATCTTACATCTCATTTCTTGATGACCACTATGTCTTGAATTGATTAAGAACATTACAGTCTTGAAACATATATTTTCTATTAATCAAAATACAATCCAATTCTCTGTCTTCATTTGGATGCTTCCCTGTCCATTTCCAATTAGCACTTTTATCAATCCCCCCCCCCATCCCCCGTCCCACCACAAGTTTAAGTCCACTCTCATTTCTATCACAGTAACCAATTCTAACATTAAAATCTCCCATGATAATTTTAAAATATTGTTGGTTTGATCAAATTCAG
This sequence comes from Epiperipatus broadwayi, assembly GCA_028023455.1. NCBI lineage: Eukaryota > Metazoa > Onychophora > Udeonychophora > Euonychophora > Peripatidae > Epiperipatus > Epiperipatus broadwayi. The sequence goes on along the minus strand of JAQFVV010012405.1, from coordinate 15,507,891 downwards.
TTTATGTATCCATATAAAAATCCTTCACTTCTTTTGAATGAGAATTTGTTTGTACATAAACCTGAGCTATCTGCATTTGATATTTTTCATTAAGTTGAATAACTAATCTTACCATTGTCTGATACACCATCGATCTCCATGATGTTGTTCTTCCAATTTTTATTTTTAATGAATACCATTCCATTTGTGCTTCCAATATTTGTGCTTTATAATAAAGTCCCTGCCCATTTTTCCTTCTTAAAATGGTCTCTCCGCCATCTTTTCCTTCTAACCTCACAAAGTATAAACTTAATAATGAGCGATTAAAAATTTTGGTAAAAAATTAAAGCAACAAATATGTATATTTAAATAGTAGGATCAAATTATTTATAAATAATTCTTCGTTAAAAAGCGTTTTTAGACTTTTTTCATCAAGCGCTTTTATAGTAAGACCTGGGACCCAATGTTTTATTTTTTAAAATACAGAACTAACCGCTCAAACAAAAAGATAATCAGACATTCTAAATAAAAAGTAAACACTTTTTTCCCCAATTATTAATTTAAATTTCTCCTAAATTCACATATAAATATCAACTGAAATATTGTGAAAATGAGAATATATAAAAATTTTAAATATATATTTGAATAACTGAAATGCCACATTAGTCAACTCATCTCAATCTAAAAATGAGAAATTATTTCAAGTTGACTTCAGTGACAGTTTTATTTGCTTTTCAGTGTACCAGCTGGTGGAATGACAGGAAAAAATATTGCGATTCTATACAAGCTAATGATCAGAGTCGCATTTCACGCAGCAATTTCGAAATTATTTTCACAACAAACTAAGGCTTATCAGATGAAAGAAGAAAAACAAAGCAAAATGTTTTATTTTTTTCTATTATTAAATACTTTACATTTCCAGTATTCGATATTTGTTTTTACGTAATGCAGCATATATATGACCAATTTCATTGCTATGTTTAGTCTCTTTTTTTTTTTTTTGAACGATTAAAATAATTAAAAATAGCAGAAAAACTAAGATAATAATAAAAAAAGACGAAGCAATGGTAAAATACGAATAAAAAAAAACCTGCAGAGAAAGTTTATCAATATATATATGCAATGAATTTAAATTCTGCTTTATACGTACAGTATTTGTAATGTGGATCAAGATGATGAATGAACAATAATTATTTACCGTGGCAGAAAAGTAAGGATTGCCATAAATATTTTTTTTTAAATCGCGGATTCTTTTTTTAGATTTTTAATATTCAATTGAAAGTTTATTTTCAAAACTGATAACGAGGCCAAATAGTCAACATTTCAGTAATAACTGAAATGCAGGCTTATTATATACTTGTATTAATATATAGGGTATATGAGCACAGACTTTCACACGACCCACTACTCTCCACTCTATCTCCTAACACTGACACACTTGAACACATGTATGTCGAAAAGATAAATAATCACCAATATACGTATTTCATGCTAAACCAGCAATCATCAGTTGGTCCAGGTTATCATCTCTACACATATATGCAATAAGTGCTCAGATATATATTAAGATAACCAATCTTCATACTTTAATGGACAGGCTTCAATCCATTCCACACTCCAACTATATAAAGTTTAAATTAATATTCCAAAATTTTATAATTTCAACACTATAGCAGCACAAACATTTATACAAGAAGGTCAAAGCTGCCCTCAATTATAATTCAGTTTTCTGTTGACTATAAATAGACAAACATTGCCAAATTCATAAGCAAATGGTGTCAGTAAATAGCTTATCTACCATCAAACTAAAAATACAATATACACCCGGATCTTGTATTATGCGGTTTTATTTAATGCGATTTTGAAGTTATACGATTCATGTTTCTTCTTAATATCTTTGTATGCGGTTTTCTTTTATGCAATAAAAAATGTTAAATCAGCAATCGAGGTCCGATAATGCGCTATTACTTTAAATATTATAAATTTCACGTACTCACGTCATATTTAAAGTAATAGTGCATTATCGGAGTTTGACTTCCATCTAATAATTTCAATATTTTCAGCGCTTTATAATAGTACTGTAATAGATTTTATGCAATAAAGAAGTTCATAATTCACTTAAAATCAGGATTTCCCCATTTTATATACACACATTAAATTTTACAAGACTATAATGTAAATCTGTTCAAACATTATAGATGAAAAATACTATGTATGTTGTTGTTTTTGCATTTCAAATCACATTCTATTTTTGCTTTTTAAAAAAAGAGTACTAATCAATTAATCATTTAGTGTCCACAAGTTTATTTTTAAAAGGTAACAGCAGAGAGCACAATTAAATTTGACAATTAAAATCTCATTTTTAATTGTAATTAACAATTTAAAAATTACATAATGTGATCTGAAATTAAGGTGATGTGAAATGATGAAATTTGATTTTTAAATGGAATTGAAAATTAAAAAATTAAAGACAAAAATAAGAATTTAATTTTTAATTGTTAGTTTTAATTAAATTTTTCCCAACAGTGGTGAGTTGGTGTCTTTTTATTATCATAAGTCTAAGTTCTTATTTTTATTTTAAACTTTTAGTTTATTCTAACGGAGAGAAAAAAACACCCAAGAAAATGAATTTCTTTGGAAACAAAAATTTCAATTTTAGATCGCTTAGCAAAATGGGAAGGATCAACAGCGATTGGGAAATGTTTTAGTTGTATTTCCTCTTGACTTCATTTAAGGAGAAGCTACAGTACCTCACATCACATCATGACGAATCTGATGTCTCAAATAGCGATAATGATTAAAATACCATACATGTATGAAAAAAATGTAAATTATGCATAAAAAGATATTATTTTGAATAAGATTTATTAAATATTGTAGTTAATAAAAAAAGTAAAAAAAGTTTGTCTTGTATTAATTTTTTTCAAATTAGAAAATTTTTATTAGTCATATTTTATTTTCTTATTTTTTTTTTTATGCGAATTTTAAAGTAATTTTACGTTGTTGCTTTGCTTTTATGCGATTTTTGGAAAATTACAGTACGTATCCTCCATTTTTCAAGGTAAGTTTAAGTCTTATTTTTGTGCGCATTTTCTGAGGAACCTATCTACCGCATAAAATGAGACCCAGGTGTATATAATATTTGAATATTTGAGAAATCACAATATATATACAATACTTGAGTATTTGAGAAATCACAATATATATATATACGTAAACATACTTTCCTCTGATAATGTAAGTATAATTTGTGAATAGAAAGAGGATGCTAAAAAAAACTAAAGAGGGCATGATTCATTACGAATTCAAAATATAAAAATAAACCAATGCTACTGTAGCCCTGAAATTAACAAATCCTAGAATTTCATCACATGATCACCATTTATTTCATATGCTTACACAAGCTATTAAAACAATAGCAAACTATTATTAGAATTTCACAATTATGTTTCAGAAGTTTTGAAAATGATGTGAAAATACAAAAAAAATAATAAAAGCTTTCAATAGAATATTCAGAATCTAAATAATGAAATACTTATTCTTAATGATAAATTAATAAAGGAAGTCTGTATCTTCCTGAAAGCATTAACTTTCTTAGTCTATATTTCAATTATACCTAAATATAATTTTTTTAAATTTAGTTTTTTATATATGGTGGAGCCGTGAACTATGCTATATTTTGTTCCAAAGTCCCTTTTGTGCTAAATGTATATAATGTATAATAGCTCGTTTTATTGATAAACACATTAGAATAGAACATGTATTGTTTATTGATTTACAAGTGTACAGTATTTTTCAACATGTACATATAAACAATGCAGATGCTTTTACATATATATAGTATACATACATAAATCAAAATTATAATATAAACAAAATTCTAAAAAATAATAATATGGTTATTAATACTAAATAAAGGAGACGCATTACATATATTTTATATAATATGTGTTCGCTCATGCATTCACTGAAGCAATAAGACTTCATCCTATCAAATACATTCTGGCATATTTTTTTTTCTTTCAATAACTTATCTCTTATAGAAACAGAATAGACTAGTGTATTTATCAAGAAATTGTGATCTCTAATTAATGTAATGTTTTCAAATCATTAATTTTGTAAAACTTTTAGCATTACACTCACAAAATTTTTTATTATAAAAAATACTGCACATTAAATTTGAAAAGCATAATAAAGGGGGAATAAAATGTGTTAGCTTTCAACATAATCAAAATTTTTTTTATTAATATATATAATCATGTACTGTGCTCCAAGACTTAAAAATGATTCTGGCATACTGGAACATTTATTTATAAATTTTACTTCTTTTTTAAAACAACAGCACCCAGAAAACAAAAAAAATATCTGCTGAAAATCATAAAATTTGCAACTTTTAATGAATATTTTTGTTTGTTTATTCATATTTTTGTTTATTTATTTACATTTTTCTTTGGATAGCATATGATTGAAGTCATGTAGTTAGTTATAACATAGCCCATGGCTCCACTTCATATATAAAAAGCTAAAACAAGAATAAAAAACATATCAAACTTTTGCTACCTTCTACGTAATTTTTATTTGGAATATTTGGAATTACGTTTTTACATAAGAAATATTATCTGAACATAACATTGTATAATGTAACAAAAATCCAAAGTGTACACATTCTAAATTGTAGCTTTTGCCATCTCCATATCTATGCCATTTGGTTCCAATTCTTTGTGTGGATACCAAATTTACAGTTAGTTTTCAAACACATGTATTTTTTCAATGTACACACACACAATTATAGTTCCGATATTTTTATATTGTAATGGTATGGAGAAAAGAGAATAATATGGAGAGATGGGAACACATATCACCAAATATCACAAATATATAATATTAAATATAAAACGAACAAATATAAATAAACATAAAAAATAATATATAAGGATTATGTGATCAATAAAAAACAAAACTATAGATGGTTGTAGCAATAACTATACTTATAAGCTACATCATCATATTTATATCATCAGCATTAAAAATGAAGTCAACAATCAATAATCAATAACCATTCTTTGTGATTGGATTTTAAAAAGGCATACTATAAACAGGCTAATTATCTATCCACTGCCATGCTTAGGACAAAATATAATACAATCAACTGCATGCACATCCTAATCACAATAAAAAATAATACTGGAATACTGATATATGCTAATCATCATAAATGCTCTTATAATATGGTATCATTAGGGTACAAGACACCATAAACTAAATTTTGTCTAAAATATAAATAGTAGTGAATGGACTTTTAAGAGGATAGATACCTTTGCACCATCCATAAAATTATCTGTATGTCCAAACACAAAAACCAATTAACTATTATTGCTCTAAATAAGCCCAGGAAGCATACTGTGAACAAGAAGTGTAAATTACTCTACTACAAAATAGCTTACTGGGATAATTTGCAAATCCTAAAACACTATGCTATAATAAAATTCAGTCACATGCACTACTAAGTCTTAGAAGATAACTGAAGAAGTAGACAATAACACTATTATTTCTTTAAAACAGTTATTTAATAAATTATCTGAATAATAGTTAAGACAAAAGATATCATGTAATTCGAACTTAAATATATTTTATCAAAAATATGATTTCCTCTAGTAAATATGATTAATCAGTTGACTTATTTTCATTAAGTTTTTTCCTTTTCAATAATTAAAACTGCAAAATAACTTTTAACAATAAGAAGTAAGGAAATTGTAAATTAGCTAAAAATCCTTTTTATAATTTTGGAGGGAAAATCAAACTAAAAAAAACATGTTTCATATGAAAATGTTAAATTAATAAAAAAAATACTCATTATTACCAATTATTATTTATAAAAAAAAATTTCTATCTATAATGGCAGATATAATGTGCACATTGAAATATCATTATAGCATGTTTTTATTTTTGAATCATTTTTTAATAGTTGCCATTTTCACTTTTCTTTCCTGCTGGCTTCCACTGTTAAGTTTAACAATCTTTTTTTTTTTTGTAGACTTATAGAAGTTCTCCATTAGCACATATTTCCAGGCTAATGTAGTCAAATTTTCTCAATTTTTGCAATAGAATATTTTCAGGCTAACACAGAAAGAATACCCATTTTTTCTTTCCAAATCAGGCTAACAGAGAATGAAATTATCAATTTGTTTCAATCTACTACTTTCCAGTCAGGCTAACATACAGGAGCCTAGTCTCCTGGTTGGAGACTAGGCTTGTGTTAGATTACTTCCAGGTATACTACATTTTCTTTAGTTAACAAATTACATAATGAGATTTGGATGATGCTCAGATTCTAGTTAGTCTTAGCACCAAGTTTTCTTCAAATTCATTTTAGAAACCTTTTTTTCACAGCTGAACTTGTTTCTGTTTTCTTCAATAGCTAAATCAAGAACTAACTGCTATTTCTTTCAACAATCGAGTCAAAAGCTAACTTCAACAACTTAACCAAGAATGACTGCTCTTCACCAGACAGTAATATCAACTGATTTACCCTACCACCTACATTATTTTTTATAACAATCCTTTATTCATCCAATCACATCTTGTCTCCCACATGACCAAATTAAATATTGATCAACTAGATTTATTTTTACAAAAAATTATGACCCTCTTTTTTAATTAAAAAATTCCGTATAGTTGTTATTCTCTTATGCAAAAATAAAATAATTTTTTAATTACCATTATTTAAAAGACATTGTCTTTTATTTTGGTGAGAGATGAAGAGTAAAGAAACAAAAAAAAACAAACAACTAATTAATTAAAATAAAATTTAACAAAATGTTAAAACCTTTTTTTCCTTTTCTTTTAAAAATATGATAAAAATAAAATCTTGCTTATTTACCTCTCTTATCACCTTTTAAAAATTAAAATTACAACTTTTCAATAAATTACCAAAGAGCAAAAATTTTCTCAGTATTTTTTTAAAATTGACTTACCCATTCATTTTCACAGTCAAGCTTCATTTGAGATTTCTAGCAATTAAATTTGCATTTACTTTTCCTGGTAAAAAACTTTGCGAAACTTTTTTTTTACAGCTTTAAAATTCACATATATTTATATTCTAATATTTTAGTTACAAAAAAAAAAAATCAAAAGATGGCAGGAAAAATCAAATAATCAGTATCCAAAAGAAACTGAAACCCCAGTTCAATGAGTAGACATTGTTTATTTGGCAATCATGAACTTTGCCAAGTATATTTTGAGGAAATATTATGATCATCGAGAAAATATTGTGATGGTCTAAAAACTTGATTTTTTGGAAAGTTTATGATTATATTTGTATCACAAATGTGTAATAATTATTAAAAATCAAAAATAAATATTACATATTTATTTTTTATAGAAATGTTTTATTTTTCAATACAAAATATTTTCTTCTGAATATTGCTACTATAGAGATTACATTCATGGGTAAACACAACTTTCTAGAAATAAGGTCACTCCCCTAATTGTTATTATATTTAGCAAGATCACAAAAATTATGAAAAAATGGTAAACTTTTAAAACATAAATTAATAGATTTAGTAGTTATTAAAAATAATTCATTCAGATTTTTAAAATAAACATCAAACAAAGATTTCATTCATTTTGCAAATTGAATGTGACAGCATTTTGTTTGGACTAAAATATATTTTTTAAAACAATTCCAAAAATCAAATGTGATTTTTTAAAATTTATTTACTTTCTAAACAAAAATATCCATCAAATGAGGTCAAATTTATTATATTCTGATAAATAATAATGGTTTAATATTAAAGTGAAAGCTTAAATCTAGTGAGAACAAAAAAATCTGTCAGAGTATGAGGGTTACAACTTATAAATAATTAAACTAAGGTAGAATAAAAAAATTTATTTATTTTACATACTTGTCTTTCTCTTTTCTATTTCTTAACAAATTATAATAATATTCACATTATTATTTTAAAAACAAAGTTTAGAATTTTCATATGATCATTTGGTAAAGAAAATATTTAATTAAATCAATTCTTATTATTATAAAAAAATGTGAAAATTAAATTTATCATTTCCCCACTAATTAAATAATTTAATTTAAAAAGCTTGTAATAATTAACATGGCCAGAATTGGTCACTGTCTATATTACAATATATATGCAGTATGTATATATCTATTTAAAATTTAATTTTAAAATTATATAGATTAAGACATCAAACAATTAATTAATTAACAAACATATATGGTATTTAAGCCAATAAATGTCACATGATCACCATTTCTTATGCTTGCTTATAAATGTTATTAAAACAGGAAAAACTATATATTGCCACTAAATGCAAGCCAGAGTAATCAATGGATGCCAGAAGGCTTGTGCATAAAATCCCCCTCTAGTGCCTACCCATCCAATATCCCCAAACTAGTCTCTGGCTTGTGGTCTTCATCAGTGAGGAGCCTTGGATCTGAAAGCACTGCACCTAGGTCTTGGGATCTAATGCAACTCTCCAGCAGCCACCTTTTATCTCTACTTACCTACAAAACTATGAGTCTTAAATTGAAAATACCATTTTTTTCAATCCAAGGTCATTAGCCTATATAGTCATATAGGTCTGAATTCAGTTCAGTACCTATACAATTTGGTCTTTGGTTCTTTAATAACCATAGCCACCACTATCCTATTAGGCATGATTGGTTTTAAGCCAATAAATAACTGTTATTAAAATAGGCAAAATGGTAATCATCCGAAATCCAGGCATGGCCGCTTAGGGCGTTGATGCTATACAAAATCAATCAAATGTAACGTTACCAGGCTGCTGCAACTTTTTTTTTTATAGAACATGATTTTTTTTTGATTAAACAAATTTTTATTTCATTTATAACATTTCTTTTTTATTAAACAAATTTTTATATTCATTTTCATTTTTTTTTTAACCTGACATTTTTCTTTATTCAACAAATTTTGGTAATTTAATTTTGTGTTTATTTTTCTGATTTTAACAACTTTGGACTGTTTCACGATGAAAAAACTTGTTTTAATCCCGCTGAAAAAATATAATGGTACAATTATTTGGGACTTGTTTCGATTTTGTTCTACCTTTTTTTTTTTTGGTTGACTAAATTGTTTTTCTTCTTATTATTAAATCAAAAGTAACTTTTGTGTTGTTGTGGGTCCAAAAATTATTTTGAAACCCCCACCCTCGGATCAATAATTGTAACAAAAAGTCAATAATTTTTCTTTTTTTAAACAACTTTTTTTTCACTTTTTACTTTTATTTATATTTAGTTTGAATTAGCCTTTTTTTTGGCTTCTACAATAAACAGCTTTTTGGGGGTGCTTTCGTACTATTATTAACAAAAAGTAAACACAAATAGTAATTTATTTTAACCCCACTTGTTTTAACCTTGCTGAAAAAATATAACACAATTATTTGGGAATTGTTTCAAATTTTTTCTACCTTTTTTTTTTTTTGATTGACCAAATTGTTTTTCTTCTTATTAAATCAAAAGTAACTTTTGTGTTTTTTGGAGGTAAAAAATTGTTTTCAAGCCCCCGCCCCCACACTTGGAAAAATAATTGTAACAAAAAGTCAATAATTTTTTTTTTTTTCAACAACTTTTTCTCACTTTTTACTTTTATTTATATTTCGTTTGAATTAACCTTTTTTTTTTTGGCTTCTACAATAAACTGCTTTTTGGGGGGTTTCATACTTTGTTATTATTAACAAAAAGTCAACAAAAATAGTCATTTATTTTAACCCCGCTGGAAAAAAGATAATCCAAATACTTGTCAATTTCTAATGACATAAAAAAAAAAAAAAAGTACACAAACTATGGACATTTTGAACTTATTTATTATTTTATTGCTGTAATAAAAAGTCTGGTATTTGGGAGGGCATTGTGCCTGAAAAAAGGACACAGTCTCCCTCACTTTCTGTACTCAGCAATTCTGAAAAGTTTAAAAATTGCACGTTCTTCTGATCTTTTATTGGTCTCGTATTTTTCCACACTAAAACGTGACTTAGCGCATGAGCTTTGTCAAAGCGTGTTTGAACATGTCCTTTGCCAATTTTTTACATATAATTTTTTTAGGGAAGGGTGGGGACCATATGACAATTATTAGTAATTAACATTATTTAAATATAAATGACATTACTCTATTATGGAGATTTGAAAAGTTGAACAGACTAGAAATTAAAACACTCTCAAGCGATATGGTAATCAGCTATGAATAGAACAAATACACGTAAATAGTTTCGAAGCACAAAAGAGGCCATAATATTTTTGTGCAAGGACATGTAAAGCGGCCTGCAATGGGTTAAAACAATATAAATGTTGTATTAGCTGTAAGGCCGGCCGCCGAAATGGCATTTTTGTTTTGATACATAAACGCCATCAGGCGGCTGTGCCCAGATTTCAGATGATTACCGGCAAAACTCTCTATATGTATTGCCACTCAATGCAAGCCAGAGTAATCAATGGATGCCAGAAGGTTTGTGCATAAAATCCCCATCTAGTCCCTACTCATCCAATATTACCAGACTAGTTTCTGGCTTGTAGCAGAATATAAATACCTAGATATATATAATCCTTACAGATTTACCAGCCAGCAAATCTTACATAAACATACATATATATTGAAGAGTAGTAATTAATTTATAGAGCACACAGAGAGCTTATTAGATTACTTAGAAAAAGTACAAAGAGAAATAGGAAGACATGCATTAGATGCAAATGTGTGGACAGCAAAGGAGGGAATTCAAAAAGAAATGGGATGGTCAAGTTTTTTATATGAGAGATGCAAAAAAGCAAAATAAAAATATTTGGTAATTGCAGTTTATGGATAATAAAAGAATAGCCAAAATAATATTTAATTGGGTTATGAATAAAGGGCAAGTAACAAGATGGGTGAGAAAGATAATGTGGTGGGCAGAAGATTTGGATAAAGAATTTATGTCAGTATACTTTACAAAAGGTGGGATGATTGCATTAGGAGAATTGTTGAATGCTATAGTAGTAAGGAATGGGATAGAAGAATAGATGCATTAATAAAAAATATGGAGTTGGAGAGATGGAGAACTAGTATGGAGAGTAAAAAGAGTTTAAATATATATGGAAGTAAACAGAATATTGGGTGTGAATTAATTTATGATAATAGAAAGAAAAGTAGTTTATTGTTTAAAGCTCAACAGGATCGTTAGCAACGAAGGAATATACACATAAATGGGAAAATGTGGTTAATTTAGTCTGCAAGTTATGTAATGAAGGAATAGAAAATACTAAGCATCTGTTAATTGAATGTAAATGAGTGAAAGCAGAAAGGGTACAAATAATGAAGTTGTGGAAGAATAAATATAATCAAAGTGATTATAAAAAAAATGGGTTATTGGTTTATATGATGGGTTTGATAAAAGATAGGGGGAATTTAGATATAAAGGCCATGGAGTTAACAAAGATTATGTTGTGGAAATGGGATGGAGCAGGATAGAGAAGAATATGGGAAAACATAGGGTGGGGAATGGAATGGGAAGTTAAAGTGGTTAACAGGTTTCTCCGGGCATAGTTGCTAAGAGATTCCTGACTCCGTATAAGAAGTCACAGTGCATCACATCCCATCACTAACAGGATTTCGACATATATAGCCTAAGAAATCATTTTTACTTCATATCCCTGCTGCTAATTTAAATGATAAATGTAGAATAAGTCATAAAATGTTTTGTTTATTTAAGATCAATAAGAGACTAATCTAAAAGCTAAAATTGTAATTCATTACGTTTATCAATAAAAATCACAACATATAAATTAACATACCCACACACTGCTTAATTCGTTTAAATTTAAAGTATTTTAGAGCTACATAGACATAATAGTGAGTATAAATTTACTACATTAGGATCAGAATAACAGATTTAATAGATGATTTCTTAAATTCATTTTTATTACACATAATTTAAAAACCGGAATATTCATTTATTTCATGTTCAGTTTTTTCCCTATATTTTTAGTATATACAATTAATGACACATATAGAATTATATCATGGAGATATTCATGATAGGAATTAAATGACTACAAATAAAACTAATGTATTTATGTGTCAATGAAGATAATTAATTTTATATTTCCTTGTGGTATAGTTCTGGATGTATGGATTTCTGGGGGAATAGGATGTCATCAGGTTTATAGAAGTGTTATAAACTTTTATTTAAAATAAAAAGCATAAGACCTGAAGAAAAAATGTTAATTTCACTTATTTTAGGGTATGATGATGAAACGATCCAGCATTTCTTTTACTCCTGCTCCTTTCTAGCTCCACTTCGCAATTTCATTGTCAACAGTGGGTCACCTGGAATAACAGACGCTGTTTCCATTAGCAAATCCATAGAAAATGGTACCTTCTCCATTATCAGACTTTCCATTTTTCAGTTTGGCTTAGTAGATGCAAGCTAATATTTCCCCAAACCAATCACGACATCTGTGTGTCATGTTTTCACATAATTGATCTCTAAAATTAAGGATAGAGACCAACTTCTGGCTCCAGATCGTCTGTTCCAGGAAACCTGGGCAAGAATTAACCTTAATTACAAAACACTCATTCCTTGTGCGAACATTGATAAACTACTCAATATTCAACTTATCATGAACTAAGGTTTACTAACTGATTACAATGTTTTTGTATTTTTATTTTCAAGAATAAATTTCTTCTTTTAATAAAACTCAAATTTTTAGTCAAGCGTGATGGGCCAGCAGTTAGCATAGCTGCCGTACAAGCAGTTGTCCCGGAGTTCGCCCTCAACTCCTGGCCAATGTTTTGACACATATAAAACTCAAGTTTTTCACACTATCACTTCCACTAAAAATAAACAAAAGTGAAATTCTGCTAAAAAAATAATTATTTGATAGTAAAAAATGTTTACAGAAACTATTACTTGTGAAAAACAGTAAGAATTAGCAAATAAATGATGCCAAGAGGCTGAAAATACTAATTTCAGTTATTATCCGTAAATAAGATTTATATATGGAATACAGCATTAGCCTCTTGGAATTAATTAAAATTAGCAAGTAATATCAATTCAAGGTTTGATATTCAAGTATTACTACTCCATTAGTTCTCAATAATATTATTTCTACACTTTTCCAACAACAAAAAAGAATAACAAATTCAGTTTTGCATAATTTATTTTACTGTGAAGTGGTGGATTTCAGACCTCCATATCCATGAAAAAGATTCAACTTTTGTCATTTTCAGTGCATGACCAACATTAAGAACTCCTGGGCAACAAACATTTGATTATTCTTTTAAATGCGTCTACTTAACTTAAGACTTGTTTATTTGGGTCAAATATTGTAACTTATGTTTAACATATATCTACTGGACAGATTTCCTTCAAATTCTGTATGAGTGTTCGGTTGTAATGACAATGCAAAACTTCAAGGTTGTCCAGCCTAATGTGTTGGTAAGCCACATTTTAATTTGCATTCAAATCAGTTTGACAAGTTTTGAGTCATGTGCAATAGATAACATTTTTTTTAAGCAGATGCTGTCATTTGAGGAAGAAATTTTAGGGATATTTGTTAGTTAATTAAAATAGAAAAAAAAAAAAGAAATGAAGATCTTAATTTCCATTTGGACTGTCTATGTTAAACTTATTTTTCTGCACTTTAATAAAAATAAAAATCTTGTAATTGACTTTTAAATGCTTTCATTTAATTTGAGAAAGAAATTTAGAGAGATATTTATACTTAATTAAAATAGTAAATATAGGGGATTTGAACTCAGACTTTCAAGCAACCTTCAACTATCCACACAGTCTCATATTACTGATACACACGACCACACATGTAGAAAAGATAAATAATCACCAATATATGTATTTCGTGCTGAACTAGCACTCGTCAGTTAGTCCAGATTATCATCTCCCACACACACATATATATAATCAGTGCTCAGTGTGGGAGATGATAATCTGGATGAACTGATGAGTGCTGGTTCAGCACAAAATATGTACATTGGTGTTTATTTATCTTTTCTACATGTGTGTGGTCATGTGTATCAGTAATATGAGACAGTGTGGATAGTTGAAGGTTGCTTGAAAATCTGAGTTCAAATCCCCTATATTTATAATTAAATTCCAAGTATAAGAATGCCTGTATTTCAAATCTTAATTTTCCATTGGACTATTTACATAAAACTTGTTTTATTAAACCACTTCCTTAATAAAGCCAAAAATCTTGCCAATTTTTATCCTACTTCTTCTGCACAGACTTTCTCCAAATTTTGTATGTGTTCAGTTTTGACAACAATATAGCAATGTAATATTTCAGGACTGTCCAACCTAACAATATTAGCAGGCTACAATTCAAACCACATTCAAATCAACTCAGTCAATTTTGAGACATACACAATAAATGGTTCTATATTTATTAAGAAATCACTTTCATTTAATTTACGTAAGAAAATGTAGGGGTGTTTCTAGAGAATTAAAATAGAAAGAAAAAGAAATGACGAATGAAATTTTAATTCTTCTTTGCATTGTTTATATAAAACTTTATTAAATTACTGCTTGAATTCATAAAACAAAATTTTGTAACAAATTTTATATAATTTTTCTACATATATCCAAGTATTAAAAAATAATCTATAGCAAAATATTTTTGAAAAAAAAATACCTTTATTTAATTTGAGAACTAACATACTAAAAAGCGAAAGTAATATATATTAAGGCTATAACCTTAAGACTATGAGCCTGAAAAAACGACAGTAGGCACTTCTGCAAATCTTTAATACAAGATTTATTTAAAAGACAAGATTTGCAGAAGTCTCTACTGTCGTTTTTTCAGGTGCATAGTCTTAAGGTTATAGCCTTAATATATATTACTTTACGTAACGAGTATGCGCTTTACAAATTTAATTATTAAAAAGCGAAAGATAATTTTTTTCTTGGACAACAATTTTGTTTGCTTTATGTATCTCTAAATAAAAGCAAGAGACGTCGTAAATTAATTAATTCAAGTAATACAATTACTGATCAAACTAAATACTTTATTACTGTTTGAATTAATTAATTTGTAAATGCAGCATACTTTTATTTAGTTAATATAATAACCCAAATTGAGATCCGAGAAAAACATTATTTTTTTCTTTTTAATGCATTATTTCTCAAATTTAATAAAAATATTTTTTATAAATATTATTTTATATAATAAATTCAAAAAAATAATAGTCAATAAATGAATTTTTTTTATTTAAAAGTCATCAATATTAGGGAATTATGAACCTCTTCACATCTCTCTCAGCAAAACATGAAAGGACACAATACCTATTTTCTTTCATAAAGGCTTTAAAAATATATTGGGAATCAGTAATAATATGAAGCAAAACTTTCAACAACCAATACATCTCCTTTGTAGAAATAAACTATTTGTTTTCACACTTTCCAAATTATATGGGTATTTATTCCAACCAATTCTCTTTTTATCCTCACATATTTTGGCATTGGAAAATATATTAAATTTCATTCCTTCTTTAATATAATAGTTTCACTTCTCTATTTGAAGATATATATATAATATTAACCTTTTCATTATTTTTTATAGATGCTTACCAGAGTGGTATAGTGTGACCCATTTTATTCACTCCACCACTATTATGGACTGACATTACCTTAATATTCATAGTGGTTCAATCCACCTTTTCTTCTGGATCATAATTTTTTTGTAAAAATAATAAATTTATATTTTAGTTTTCGTTTTTGTTGATAGATGTCAGAACTAGTCAGGAGATAAACAAAGCTCTGAAAATCATTATCTTCTCACAAGACAGCAATGATATTCTCATATTGTGCAAAGTAACAAAAAAAAATGTTATATTTTAATTTGAAAGCTTATTTTTTGCATTATAAATAGATTTTCATTTATTTCAATCATATTATTATTAATAAAAAAATATATATTCAATTTTTATATATACTAATGGGTTTTTTTTTTTAAAGAATTAAAACAGATCATAACTTTTTTTCTCTCATTAGAAATTAAAAACAAAATAAATTTCAAAATTATTTTATTTTTTTAAATAAAATATAAAGTATTACAGGAAATAATATATTTTTTTCAAAATTAAATTCACACTGAAGATGGGGTATATATAAAACTGAATGCAAATGCCTGAAAGCAGAAACGATACAAATAATGAAGTTGTGGAAGAATAAATATAAACAAAGTGATTATACAGAGTGGGTTATTGGTTTTAATGCTGGGTGTGGGAAAAGATAAGGGGAATTTAGATATAAAGGCTACGGAGTTGACAAAGATTATGTTGTGGAAATGGGATGGAGCAAGATAGAGAAGAATATGGAAAAACTTAGGACAGGGAATGGCAAGGGAAGGTAAAGTGGCTAACAGGTTTCTCTGGGCATAGTGGCTGAGAGATTCCTGACTCCATATAAGAAGTCACAGTAAATTACATCACATTTTAGACTAGTCATTATTTAATCTACTACAGAATGGATTGAAAGTAGAGTAATAACATTATAGATAGCAAGAAATAACCTAAGATTTAATGTAGGTCATAGAGAATAATAGACAAAAGAACTAACATATATATATATATACATACTATCATAATCATCTAAGAGTGAAAGTTATTGTGTAAACACATTAAAACATGCTTAAACACAAATGAAAGATTATACAGAAAACTTTATAATTAAATAAGTAATGATTTGATTACAAATGTAAGATCTTGCTAATATTTTTTCCTGTTAGACACTTGAGTACCATTGCAACCTAAATTTATTCCAGTAACTAAGTTATATTATCTTTGTTGCTTAGCCTAATGTTATTATGATTTTCAGTGTTCCACACAGGTGAAATTAATTTTTTTAGAAATCTTCACAAGGAATGGCAAACTAACAAAATAATACCATATTACTTCGAATATAAAGACACCCTCTAATTTAAAACACAATAGGATTTAAGTCTGAACATCGGAAAAAATTTAATCCCGAATTTAAGATTCATATATGTACTTAAATAGGAAACTGATAAAAATACAAAAATTCACCTAATTTATTGCAAATCTTCAGATATACAGTTCTTTCACTTTCTACATCTTCACTTTCAAAATGTGAATTCTCATCTTTGTTATTCCATCAGGTTACATCACCTTCAGGCCATTTAAATTGCAACCGAACATTATAATTTCTCTGCCAATTTACTTCATGTAAAAGTACATTTTTCTATTAAAATCTGAATCATTCTTCTAAAATAATTTATACTTTTACAAATATTTTCTGAAAAAAATAAATGTGTAAAAAAAGATTCTAAAACATATGTTTTCACTTTAAAAATAAAAACAAAGCTACTGAAACTGTCAAAATTTTGATAAGCACTCTCTTGTGTAAAAAACAATAAATCACCAATCTGCACTTTGGAAAGCAGGTCTTATTCCATTGTCGTATTGATTTGTTTATTATAAAAAAATTCTAAAGACAATTTGGTAGTTTTCTCGTAACGGTAAAATCGACAAAATAACATTAAAAGTAGCAGTTGAGAGTTAAAGCTGTTTACAAAATTAATCCAAAAAATGTTGATTAAAAAGATTTAAGACATTATTTTAGATAGGTAACAATCATAATACTATGTGCACGAATAGCTCCACAAAAATAAGATGTTAAAATTTTTGTTTCAAAATTAAGAAGCACCTCTTTTTTACGGGTCCAAAATTTGGAAAAAAACGTGTCTTATATTTGGAGTAATACAGCATTATCTTTATTTTATATATATTAGCTGTCCCTAAAGCTTTGCTTGTGTTTATAGAAAATTATCAAATTTTTTAAAACAAAATACTATAAAGCAAAAATCCATAGTCTAGCAAACAAACTTTCCAATTTACATATATAAAGAAAAATGAAAATCAATAAAGGATTACTGGTATCTTATGCACAATAGAGCTGTTATTAATTTAAATATTCCTGAATTGTTTCAGAATTCTAATAGATATCCTGGTTGTTGATTTCAAATCCTTTAATTTTATTAAAATATTTGAATGCTAAAATCTACTGCTAATGCTCATTTTTATATGTAATATTTTAAACATATCATGTTTATGCAGTTTTTCTAAATTACTTAATTTTAAAATAGTTGCAGTGTGCACAATAAATTAACAATTAGTCCACTACAAAATTTTTAATAATGCTTCGAATATATTTTTATTAGTAATATATATAAATATGAAAGTTTATTTGTTACTTAATAGCTAAGCAATATTGCTCCGATCTTCTTAATCGAAAATATTATTTTTAGATGATGAAAAATTCTCTTAGAGGTCGCAGCTGGTGGGAAAAACTTCCCAATTTTTTCAAACAAATACCTTTGAGAAAAAATCTGTAACCTATCTAATTCTCTAAAACAAATAGAAGAAAATCATGCAAGATTAATAAAGGTTGGTGCAATATTTGTTGAGTTATTAAGTAACAAATAAACAAACAAATTTTCACATTTATATATATAATAGATTTTATAATATCTGTACTTTTGTAAAAAAAAAAAAAAAAATTACTATTTTACTATTGGATACTTCTAATTTTTGTTTGATTAATCATTTCCACTTCCTTTCCTAAATTTTCCTATCAATTTATTCTAAATTGTTTTTTGTTTTTTTTCATGATCAAATATCCTTCATTAAAGTTTTTAGTTTTTCTAATTATTTATGTAGTAATTAATTCCATGTACCCATTGGCATTTGGTTCCAAGTCTTGTAAATTTCTGAACCTGTGGTTAATAGCAAATCTTATATAATATACATGTTAAACATATATATGCATGTCTGGAATATAACTTGATTTTAAAAATGTATATATTTAAATATCAACAAAAATAATTGTTAATGAAATAGAATAATCCAGTTATGAAAAATTCTATACAGTACTGAATTTAAACAGAAAATCACATGATTGATTGGTGTACTGAATTTAAACAGAAAAAGAAAACCATGATTGGCATAAAATTTATAAATTCAAATTAACAAATTTCTAATTTTCTAAAATCTTTTCAAAAATAATTAAGAGACCATGAATAAATTAGTCAAGGGATAAGTAGGCCTACTGTAAAAACTAGTCATTTCTTTTTTTACTTATAAAAATAATCCAATTTCTTTATTTTTTTTTTTTGACATTAAAGGCCATTATTACTGAATTTTATTGATTTGATTTTTTAAGATATTGTATATAAAATATGATCATTGTAATTTATTTATTTTTATTATACAGTAATTTCCTAATTTTTTACATCATTAAATATTTTGTTTTCAGTTCTTATTTCTATTCCATTTTGTGGTATTGTATGATCATTACTTCACTTTTAATCTTGTATTATTTTGCCTTTACATTATGTTGAGCTCGTCATTGGCTTTTCTATAAATAACTGAGTTTATTTTAACAGTTTTATTGTGAATATAGATTCCAGATGTCAATATAATTTTAAATTTAATAAAACTAAGCTACATATTGCCATAAGTGACTAATTAGTAAAAGCTACTAAGGTTTCATTATTCATCTAATGATATTTGAAAAAGATTATAGCCTAATCTCTCATACTAACTATGGTGTATTGAAAAATAGATCTTAAAGTACTCCTTGCAGGTTTAAGATAGAAATCTGCTTCTCTAAAGGTGCATTTTTGTATACCGTTTAAGAGTGGGAAATATTTTGATTTCCAAATCTATTGATGAGGTCAAAATTAACACAAATCTTAATGATTGGAAAAAAAGGGGTTAAATTCCTAGAAAAGCCAAAAATTCAATAAATATACATCTCTAGAAGTAGTAATCCTCTCTAATATTTTGCTCTAAGCTTTAGTAAACAAAGATATTGGCTAATATTGCCAATCAAAGCTCTAGACTAGTTTCAGGTGATTGTGAGCTTCATGAGAGACACTGTATTAGCACATATATCCAGCAGCCCCAATTTATTTCATTTTGAATTTCAAGCTAGTAACATGAGATTTCAAACATTCTAAAGATTTGAAGATTAACTAATTAATTTACTTGTTTAGCTATATAGGTCCCGATACTAGGCTAGAAATAATATACTTTAGCATTTCAGTTATATAATTGTAGGCATTTAATAAGATGAGTTATGAGATATTGTTTTGATAGAGAAAGGGGAGGAAACAATATTAAAAAAAGTATGATCTTAACTGTCATCTCATGCCATTGTAAATAAATAAAATCACATGGTTAATTTCTCAAAAAAATCACGTGATATTTGAGTGATTACACATTGAGCATTTAATAGATCCTAGTTCCAAATCTGCCATTCTAATATGCCTAAACTCACACAGGGCAACAGAAATTTAAAATGTATTATTACTAATTCTACAAAACAATAACTCATATAATTCTGGTACAATTCCATGATTAATTTGTTTTGATTAGGAACTAAATTTAACTGTTTATTAAAAATAATTTTACTTCATAATTAACGCATCTGTCTAAAAGTTCAAAAATTTAAATGCCAATACCATTCAAAAATTACTCTTTGCAGAAAATGTTAAATATGACATTTAAAGAATTTTTTAAAAAAAAATTGAAATGTGAATTTTAAAATAATTAATAACTTTCACTGCATTTCTAATTTAATAATTGCAATAGGAAAAAAAAAATCTTTTTATAAATTTTAACAAAAATAATTCACAGAATTTATATACAGACAGTATTGTGATTAAATATCCTTCTATATTAATACATCCATCTCTACACATGTTAAAGTCTCTGACCAAAAACAGTAATTTAGCCAACAAAGTACTATAATCAAACAATAACATATGATTGTTGGTAGTAGTGGTCAAATTCAAAAGTGAGACCCCAAACAATATTATATTAAATATGTTTTCATATAATAATGTCTTTTTCTGGCCAAAGAAAAGAGAATACTAAATGCAAGCAATGGGTAGCTGCCATAGCTTGCCACTTATGTCCTTCGTAATACAATTTATTCTAGCATTTTAATTACCGTACATTAGAAATTTTTGTGAGTCTCCTAATATTAAGATACTTTTTTTACTAAATAATTACAGTATATAAAGAAATGACTATATTAGTCTAACTAAAATAACATGATTTGGTGTAGTGGTAGTGTATAAGATTTTGAAACATAAAGCCTTTGGATAGGTCTCAGTTGTGGCACCCCAATTCCTTATGAATTTTCGAACAATAATGCCATTTGATTAATATGCTGTGCAGTTTATGCAACGATAGAGGACCAGGCAAGTATAAAATTATCAGATCGATTCCAATTCTGACATTTCGATTACTCAAAGTTCTTATAAACTCTCGACCAATAAAGCTATTTAATTACTTACTTTACGAGAACAATTACAGATTAGTTCCTGATAAAACTGATATTAATTAGCACCAACATAACTAATAATATAAATACCTGTTTATACTAACAGCAATAACTATCATGCTTTTCTGAAGCCTTATCAGCCATTCTGCTTCAGAAGCTTCTAGATGAAAGTGGGTAAAAAAAATTAATGGAACCTGAAATGCCTAACAAACATCTACATGTAAATCCAATAAAAAGGCAAACAGATGTCAATCTAGTTCATCATCACTGGAGTCAAAAATGATCTACTTTAGAATAATCCATAGCTACTATATCTATCTAATGTGGAAACTCCAAATCGCCAACCATATGATTAAAACTCTACTTGATTCATCTCAGGCAGATTCTTCATCGTCATGATCTACCTATAATGAAGATTAATAAAAAGAGAAAAAAAGTAGTAACAACTCCAGTAACTACAAATAGCAAATGTTGGAAAACAAATTGGAAGGAGAATTAAAAACATCTTAGAATGCTGGTTTAGTATGTCGTCTATGTAAGACAATATAAAATCAGCAGTTATTAATTACCAATTTGAGAATTACATTTGAAACCAACATATTTATTGAAATAAATACAATTTTACAGAAACTTACAATCTCATATCTATGCAACATATGATGAAAAATCGAGCAACTTCTTGCAGGGCAAATGTTTCTGTCAATCAAACCTGATCTCATCAGCTGTTCAATTGACCAGTTTAGACCACATCACACACTAACTTAGTTTCTATTTAAATACATTTGCAACGGTTAATTTAATATTAAAGTTTAAACACTGGGAATCTATTTAAATAGCAACAGAACGTGTTTAATGGAATTTCAGCTGATCTCCTAAGCAGCTGATAACATCAGTTTCGACTGATAGAAACAAGTGCAAGAGATTGGTTGATGTTTCATTAAATGTCATTATATATAAGACCATAAGTTTCTATACATTTCTATAGCAAGTGTAAATACAAAGCATTACTAGATTATATATTTATGTGGTATTTAATTAATTAATATTTATACAAACAAAATAAAATAATAAAAAAATAATCAAAATGATATTCATTTATGCAAATATAATTACAAATCAATAATAAATTTATTTGCAATAAACATTTCGCATATGAGTTAAAAATAAAATATTTAAATCTTAATTTCAATTTTCCAACATAAATAATCAAAGTTATGACTGGAAAAATCTTGAGATGTAACTCTAGTTTTTTAAAAATTTTATATTTCATCTCCAACCAAGATTGTTCAATGGACTTTATATAGAATCCTATTCTTGGATTTATGTAGTACTCCTGATAATTTATAGTGGAATGATGAAGTAAGTCGTTCATCTGAATGCATTACTGAGCTAACTACATAATCTCTTTGCAAAATATAGATCTATCTTGGTATCTCACACACAAATTGCAACTATCCGATTCTTGCTTTAAATGATGGTCCATGTATTCAAAGGCCACAGGTTTTATTGATCATTATTTGCACATTGTCATCTTCTGACAAAGGGAACATATCTTTTAAAATCCTTCCACAATTGTATTTTTGACAATGAGCAAACCTGGCTTCATTTATTTGAATTGAAATTCATTGGTTAGCAGTATCTAACCTCTAACTCTGACCAAGTTTTTTTTCTGCATGCATGTTGAATCAGTCTTCAGCACTACCACCTTTTTTGGTACTTCCAGGGTGAAAAAATATACCAGTTCTAAAATATTGCACAAACTCCGTTTGCAATTAAAAGAAAGCGTTACTATTTTTCAGTGAATGAATATTTTTATTCTTTATGTGGACCATGTAAAACATGGACAAATTCATCATTTGTACTTTTTTTTTTTTTCTCCTGCTTTGGAGATTCGTAAAGATAACATGTCTTCAAGTTGGAGGGTTCTTCCAACAGATTATGTCATCATAAAACTGTCAATGCACTCTCTTTATCCAATATCATGTTGCATAAAAAATCTCTGGTCAACATTTACAAGCAATAAATAATAAACGAAAGCAAGTAAGAAAATGAAATACTAATAAAGTAAATGAATTAGATAGAAAAATACTACGGGAACTATTAAGGTGAATGAAATTAGTAAATAAATATAATTTACAACTTGATAATTTATAGTGGTAAAGCACCATCTGGTGAGAGTAGAGTGCACACTAATCCAGTACCCATTGTAAACTGTATTGGATTAAAGCAATAATAGCCCAGAATGTTGCAATTATTAAAAAAAAAAAAAAAAATTAAGGATAAAAGTTCACTTCAAAAAAATTGCTCCGCTCTTACTGCTGTTGTGCAGAATATTAGATTTTGTATCTTTGTACCATTTGCTTTACGACTTAGCTTTTTAGACTTCTTCCAGCTTACACAGCTGAAATATGTATTGTTAATGTTTGATGTGATTTCTGAAAGCGTAAGGATGGTGTCAGTATTATTGCAAGAGTTTCAACTGAATACTGCAAAAGAAATGGGAGCGTAGAAAGGGGTAAAACTTTTTTGCACCATATTAATTATCATATGAAAACAAAACCTTTCAAATCTTAGGACAGAATCACAAATGATTATTTTTTCTTATATGTATAGTAACAGAATACCGACTAAGCTATATGGCAACTTGTAGGTGAATGTAATATATTTACTGAAAATGGTGCAACATATAATGGGAAATACAAGATGTCTTATTAGTACTAGAGTCAGCTTAAAATATTTGATTATAATAAAACATACGCCAACTGTCAAACTTTAAAACTTCTGATGATGATCAAAACAAAGCACTCTATAATATTTAGAAGCTCCATCATAATGTCTTTTCAGAATACTGATTCCATTCTAGATGTAGTATCTAATCCAAAAGAGCTGTTAACATATACAATCTACTACCAAAAACAGCTTTTACTTTGCATTTGATCCTGGTAAGGGTCATAGTAATGAGCACCATCTTTGAAATGAAGAGTCATTGATCCTAATCTTTCTGACATTCGCACTTCTGTTATTGCTTCAAGATTCTTGCTTGTGTAAAGAATAGATATTAGGAATGACGACTGCCCATATCAACCACTTTTAATTAATTAATTATGGATGAAAGACATGGGCATACAGAAAAATGAGAATTGACTGGGTTAGCAAATTAAAATAATGCAGATTGATACAACATCACAATTATATACATTATGAGCTTTGGGTGCACGCATTTGTCTAATATATATTGGTCTTTTAGTTAAACAGTTTTATTTTTATTTTACCTTATTATTATTCACTAACACCCAGGAATTATTATATACTAAGTTACAGAATTGACAAAATATGGTCACTGGTTAGGATTTATTCACCTTATATCTTAAATATTTATAAACAAACAAAAAAAAAAAAATACTAAAGCAAAAAGAAAGAGAGAAAAAAAATAATAACTTTTCATCTTCATGTACAAAATCTCAATCTACCTTCACAGGGGTTGAAAATGCCCTCTCCAAATTGTCAAAAGAAAGAGAGAATAAAAATTACAGTACATCTATAAAGAATAATCTTTTATGAAGTTACAAATTGCCTATATTTCAAACTTAAGGCTCTTTCAAATTAACATAATAAAATTGCTTACCGATACATTTTTACTGAGGTCATTTGTGCATACATGATTATGAGATATTAGGTTGAATCTTGATTTTACCACTTTTGCAGATTTTTTTTTTAATTGGGGAAGATCCTCTGTCAATGTATGATATGGTTCAACTTCCTAGTATGGTTCTCTCTAAATCCATGTGCAATTTAACTATGGATATTTCTTGCAAGCCTTTTTCACTAACTTGGTATTCTATGATCTTGATTAGTAAATAGACATCAGGGCATCAGAGCAAATTAAAATTTGGGGAATAGTTAACACAATCAAGGTACAGCAAGCAACAAACTATAATTTAAGGTTCTTTAATAGGTTTTGAAAAATCATCCATTTCTCCTAGGCATTATATGCTGAAAAGCAATGAACCAATGGATACCTGGTGCCCCTTAGCCATCTATCTTAAGAAATGATATACACAAATGTGGTTTATTATTGTCACAATGGGAATATATCAAAAATGCTCTCTCTAACATTTGTAGACTGAAGGGTAAGATTTTTTCCTACTAATATATTTACGTTTATTGTTAGTACTATTCAATGAATATGGCTTTTTACTTGACTAACTTTGATATCTGCAGCAAATAGCAGAAGACTAATTTCTTAAATTCATTGAAATTGTCTTTGAAATCTGAATTCAGATTTATGAAGTCTGTTAAAATATCTTCTTTGAAATATCTTTTATAATTTTTCTATGTTGTCATCCACCTGTTGATCAAAAACTATGTTTTGTAAAGATTAGAAGCCAATCCACTTATCTGCACAAAATTTTTTTCTACAGTACAGGCTTTTTCATATCTGCACTCCAATATGTAATATATAGGGGATTTGAACTCGGACTTTCATACGACCCTCAAGTACCCACACTATCTCATACTGCTGACACACTTGATCACACACATGTCGAAATTATTTATCTTTTTGACATGTGTGTGATCCAGAGTATCAGCAGTATGAGATAGCGTGGATAATTTCGATGTGTGTGATCAAGTGTCAGCAGTATGAGATAGCATGGATAGTTAAGGAACATGTAACTCTGAGTTCAAACTCCCTATATATTATCGGCATAGGGTGTTTTTCAAAAATTTCTCTGACCTTTTCCTAAAATTCTTAATGACTTATGGTTTCCATAGTTCCTCAAATTATAGCTTTTAAAATTTTTAATTTTCCATAAATTTTCAATTTGAAGGGTTTTTTTTAAAACTAATGTAATTAAGACGTGACAAAAATTAATTTTTTATACAAATAAATTCAGTAAACATCACATGATCACCATTTCCTATGCTTACACAAGCTGTTAAAATAGTAGCAAACTTTCCATACAGTAATCTGGCGATATTTGATGAGTAGGCACTAGACAAGGATGTTATGCACAAATCTTTTTGAATCCATTGATTACTATGGCTTGCACTGAGTGGCACTACTGTATGGAGAGTTTGCTACAATAAATTCAGGCCATAAATTATTATTTTCATTTAAATGCCTTTAAACATATATTTTTAGCAATTATTCTGACTCAACTTATCATTACTGGACAAGACTGTATGTGTTTATAAAGACTAACTCTCCCAGATTTTAACTAAGTGGTTTTGGCAAACATACACTACCAAATTTATATAGTTTGTAATACTTATATAAATATTAAATATAACAAATTAGACATTTTCTGAGGATGCAATAATTCAAAGTATTCAATAAATAGAAGTACTATTTTTTAATACAGTACTTTATAATAATGTCCTCACCCTTTCCCCATTTTTTTTTTTTTTGGCCAAGAGCCTAACTTTTTGAAGATTGCTCCTAATAAATCGTTTTCTTTCTTTCAATTATTTAATTCATAATTTTATAAGACTATTACGTAGTTTTCAAAATTAAAGAACAAGTAACACCAATTAGATAAGACTAAGTTAAAAAGAGAATACAGTACATTTTTAAGAGTTTATTAAAGAACCTGAAATAAAATTAAAAAACCCATCAGATATTAAAATAAGTCTCCCTTCAGCTATCCACTCCATCTTATATAATCGATACACATCCTGAACCAGCACTTATCAATTAGTCCAGATCATTATCTCCAATACACACATATAATCAGTGCTCATTTTATATTCTAATTAATGAACAGGCTTCAATCTTCTTCATCCTCCAACTCTTCAACCATCCATATCATTGAAAATCTGAGGCTAGAGCACACAAAGCCCTTCCTTGTTGATGCCAATATTGATACCAAGATTGAAGCCTGTTCAGAGATTATGATCTGGACCAACTGATGAGTGCTGGTTCCGCGTATATTGGAGATAATTTATTTTTTTCACATGATAGCAGTAGGAAACTTGAAAGTCCGAGTTCAAATCCCTTCTAAATTACATAAAGTTCAGTAAATATACTTGCATTTAAATATTAAAATAAATATCGTAAATTTGTATTACTTTTCTTTTTTTTTCACGCCAGAGAAACTATTAAACATACTATGTTGCAAATGCTAATTTCGCAGCTTTTAAAACATTTTGTTTATTTTGCAACAAGTTAAAAGTTAATTTTAAGAAGAATGCAATAACATTATTTCTCAATCAATGTTATTTACGACCGATAGCAATAATACGGAAGTAACGATTATATCGGTATTAATTTCCATTTTTTTTTCTAATATGCATTGATTTATATATATAATACCATTTATACCTTCATTAAACACTTTTATAATGAAATCTATAAAATAAAATTTAATCCGTTGTATCAAACCACCTTTCAAATGTCCATCAATGATTTGAATATCTAAAATTTCTAATGACTAATGTGCATCATTACTTAACCTTATTAATTATTTTCAATTCGCCTTTTAACTGTTCTTTATATTAATCGTCACCTCCTTAAAGTCCCTATTATTTGTATGAATTCATACAAATATAAAAGAATAAACGTTTACACCCTTTAATATTTGTATAAATTTTAATACTGTGTGGAAAAAATATAGCTTACACAGTATTAAAATTTATATTAAAATTACGTTTTAGTTAAATGAAAAAATAAATAAAATGTGTTAATTAGTAGAAAAAAATTTAATAAATAATTTTATAATCAATTGTAGAAAGTTGATAAAATTGGCCAGAAGATAGCAGCACCAATCAGAAAATTTAAATTTAGTGAAGAAAAATCAAATATAAAGATGATTAATACTGGGGAAAGAGAAGATGTAGAATTTTTATGGACAGCAAGGGAAGCAATTCAAGGAGAAATGGGATGGCCAAATTTTTATATGAGAGATGCAAAAAGTAAAATGAAAATGTTTGGTAGGTTGCAGTTTACGGATAATAAAAGAATAGTTAAAATAATTTTTAATTGGGTTAGGAGTAAAGGGCAGGCAACAAGATGGGTAAGAAAGGTAATGCAGTATGCAAAAGATTTGGATAAAGAATTTATATCAGTATACTTGTACAAAAGGTGGGATGATTATGTTAGGAGGATTGTTGAGTGTTACAGTGGTAAGGAATGGGATAAAAGAATAGATGCATTAATAAAGAATAGGGAGTTGGAGAGATGGAGAACTAGTATAGAGAGTAAAATAAGTATAAATATATATAGAAGTAAGCAGAACATTGGGTGTGAGTTAATTTATGATAATAGTAAGGAAAGTAGTTCATTGTTTAAGGCTCGAACGGGATCTTTAGCAACAAGGGAATATACACGTGAATGGAAAAATATGGGTGATTTAGTCTGCAAGTTGTGTAAAGAAGGCATAGAAAATATTAGGCATCTGTTACTTCAATGTAAATACTTGGAAGCAGAAAGGGTACAAATAATGAAGTTATGGAAGATTAAATATGAACAAAGTGATTATACAGAAAGTGAGTTATTGGTTTTTATGCTAGGTTTGGGAAAAGATAAGGGGTATTTAGATATGAAGGTCATGGAGTTGACAAAGATTATGTTGTGGAAATGGGATGGAGCAGATTATGGGAAAACTTAGGGTGGGGAATGGAAAGGGGAGGTAAAGTGGCTAACAGGTTTCTCTGGGCATAGAGATTCCTGACTCCGTTTAAAGAGAAGTCACAGTGTATCACATCCCATGCACCCATCACCTTCAATGTATTCATTAAGTGAATTTAACATTTTTTTTTTTGTTTGTTTGTTTAATTTCTGGAATTGAGAAGAAAAAAATAAACGAAAACTATAAAGTCTCCACCCCCATATTCGTTATGTACCCCCCCCCCCCACCCCCACTAAAAAAAATTGCAAATGTAGCCAGTAATTATAAAAAATAGGTAAGTTATAAAAATAAATGATATGAATTAATGATGAAATAAATTATGTTTATTTTTCCTTTAAGAATGTAAGAAGTAAAACACAATTATTAGCAGCTACTCGTAAATCCAGAAAACAAAACAAAGCAAAGATTGAAACAAAGCTAAAAAATAAAAATGTAAAGATAAAAAAAATTACAGCCACTTATGTAAATTAATGCACCAACACTTATTTCATCAATATTGATTAATCTATAACCATTATCTTCTAACAAATAACAGCCACATTTCCATTTACTGTCCAACACTGTATGGGCTGTCTTCGTTGTTGAATGGTTACCTGAAAGAAAAATATTAATCCTGTCTAAAACTAAAAAAAAAAAAATGTTCAAAAGTTCACCAGCCCAAACTCAAAACAAAAATCAAGAACATGGCAGGCAGACACGTGCTAACCTTTTACCATGAAGTTCTTTGCCAAGCAGGGCTATATTAAAAACTGCTGAATCATATTGAACCGATGATTGGAATCACTGGATTATAAGCAGAACCAGCATTAAAGCATCTGGAGCCATATGCAATTTTATGTTTAAATGTTGTTTCAAGCATTTTCATTTGAATTTTATATCTTTAATTGATATAGTCATTCATCTTTAATGTTATTTTTATATATTTAGTCATGTAGAAAGACAATCGACTTTACTGCCAAATAAGAATTTACATGATTCAGACAATAGTTTGAGAAAACGCTGACCTTCCACTAAACTATTTACAAATATTCAGATCTTTTACCAATAGTTTTAAAAATTTAAAGATTGTATTAAAATCAATTTATTAAACATTAAATATACTTAATAAAATAAAAATTACAATAAGAATGCCAAATAAACAATAACATAACTATTACACTATATCAATTTTAGGCAAATGAACGAATGGCTTACTAAATTCATGCTGCAGATAGAAACAACATCTTAGTTTACAACAGCGTTTTAATATCATAATTTATAGTCATAATATATTTAAAACACTCTTCCTGAGGGCAGACAGAATAATTTCTGATTAAAATACTATGATCAAATGATAACATTGGATCGTCATTGGTAACAATTTACCATTGCTGTCCATCTCCTTAATACAATTACTATGTCTAAATGTGCTCAAACGCAAGATAAGATTAATGGCTGAGTGCTTTCAAGAAATTTAATCTTCTCATAATCATAGCTAGCGAGTTGAATGAGCACAATGGAAAATGTGTGCTATGAATATTTAAATTCATGCAAAGTGGATTAGAGAGTCTACTTTTTCTATCTTCCGGTTGTAGCATAGGTGTTATTAGCTATAAGCCATGCTTTTTTAACTTACCTTTAGAGTCATGGTGCTCTATACCAGAGATGGTGGCAGAAGATGGTTTGAATATATGATAGATGGACTGGAAGGAAACGTGCTTCTCTCTCTCCAAAAAGTGGACTCTCTAACTAACTTTGCATAAATTTAAAGATTCATCGCACACATTTGCCATTCTACTGCAACTTTTATTACAGACAATATTAAAATTTCAGCCAATTGCCATTGTAAAACTTCTTCATAACCAAATAAATATTAATAATAAATATAAATTTATTTTTTGTCTGAAAGTTTGTAATGATGGCATTTTGTCTGTGATTATATGTTAGACTTTTTCCACCATCTTGAATTAATGTTTAATGTTTTTACAAAATTTCATATTATTTTAACTTTTCAAATACATTCTTTTCACCTTCAGGTATTATTGGCCTCCTAATAACCATACTAGCCTAGGAAACAAACATGGAACTTTTAGATCCACGAATACTGAATTTAAAATGTTGTTATAAATTAGACAATTGTGATAAAGGTAGCAGTCAGTAAAAATTTTATGTGCTTATTTTCCCCCTAATTTTTCCATTTTTTATCAAGGGAAAGATTAATGAATGAATTCTAATATCAAATCTTGTAAATCTAATGGACATATCAAAAGTAATACTGTATCAATCTAATTTTCAGGTTTGCAGACCACCCACCCAATGTGTTGCTAGCCTGGTTGGTAACAGTACTAACATAGGAGTTGAATCTGGGATTATGAATAGATGATATTCTAGTCTGGAGAAATTTTATATAGCTATCTGTGATGGTTCTCTTGATTTCTTAATTTTTCTTAAGGACAAAGTTAATGAATGATTTCTAATATCGAATCTTATAAATCTACATGAGCATATCAAACATCATATTGTATATATATCTAATTTTCATGTTTGCAAACCACTCTTAATGTGTTATAGGCCTGGGTCTATGGCAGTACTAACATAAGAATCAAATTTGGGATCAATAGATTCATGTGTAGGTGGCACTCTAATTAACTAGGTTAGTCTGTCAAAAATAATAAACAATAGAAATATTTATATACTAATCTGCAAGGATTCTCCCGATTTTTCCATTTTTTCTCAAGGGCAAGGTTAATGAATGATTTCTAATAGCAAATATCAAACCTTGTAAATTTACATGTGTATATCAAACATCATACTGTACCAAATTGCTTGACATATCTGAAAATTACCCATTAACGCTGCCCTTAGGATAAAATATAGAAATCAGGAACACCCTCATAGATAAGTATATAAAATTTCTACAGACTATTATCTTTGGCAGACTAACCTAGTTTAGCTAGAATATCCCCTATTCATGAATCTAAAGATCTCAAGGTTCGATACCTGTATTAGTTCTATCATTCACCAGTCGAGAAAAGAGAATAAACCATTCGAAATATTGTGTTATAAGCTAATTTGTATATTATTACTAACAGGTGACAGTCTTTGAAAAGTTTAAATATAGTCAAAAATTTTGATGGAAATAATCCAACATATAATTACAAATATTTTTTTTATTATTGAAAATTCGCTAATAAGTTACTCTTTATTTACGAATATTTGCAAGTAAGTTACGTTACCTTTACCGATATAATTGCAGGTTCGCTTTGAGTGACTGTATCTTTTCGAAAATTTTCTTCGCATTCTACTTCCTAAACTTAAGTTTTCAGATTAATTGTACTCTACTTGTATATGCTTGGGTTTTAGTTTAATTAATATGCTTAAAACTTTAAATGGACATAATTCCCTAGCAGACCAAAAATATTTTAATAAATAATTAAATTCCAAGTAACAAATAAAAACATATATATTTGATAAAGAAATAATTTATTAAATCATACAAATTTTAAAATTTATTGAAATTAATATATGTACAATTTCTGTAATCAAAGTGCATGTTTGTGTCTAATGTGCATATAATGCACATCTTTTAAATATGTCTGAAGATAATATTAATTGCAATATAATTTTATTAAAAAATAATTAAAATTGATCATTTAAACTTATTTAGTTATTCTAATACTTACGCAAATTCTTTTTAGCATAATTAGCTATACGCACTGTAATTGGCCCTAGAAATTCCCATCGAAAGCGTAAAAAATTCGATTTATAATTACTATGTAATGGAATAGACCTTAAAAATAAATAATTCGCCATGTTGTTTAGATCGTCCTAAATCAACTAATCGAAATAATCTCGTATTAACTTTTAAAGATATGAATATAAATTAAGCTTAATCTGAGTGATATGATTACTTAAATTTATTATTTAAACTAAATACATTACAATTACTGTTATTTCTTTAAATCCTTATTTCAAATAAAATATCAATTGAATTAGATATTATTCTTTGCTTTTTTCTGGAAAAGCCTCAGTTTCAATTTCAATGGCGATATCTATAAGTCGCATGTCTTCTGAAGTAAGTTTGTTATTTTGCCATAGGATTTATGATTATTTCTTATTGTCTTAGAAAAAAGTAATTTTATTTTACATATTTTTTATTAAATATTTCTTGCGACTGAAATTTTCTAAAAAGTTTCAACAAAATTTATCTTTAATTGTAAAATATTTTTTAAAACAATCGATTAATATCTGTTCTTTATATATTGATATAACCTTATTTTAAATTGCAAAGTCAACTAATTATAAAATACATCGTAGTTTGATAAGAGGTTAGCATTCTATAATAAACTTCTACTGACAATGATTGTTATCACGTTGTAGTACTTTCATATATTAAATACAAGTAATTTTCAATCAGACCACTTTGCATACATATAATAAATATTCTGTTTCTTTCAAGAAAAATGTTCAAAATATTTAAAGAAAAAAAAATTCGTCAAAGCTTAAACTTAGCATTATTTTGTTAGAAACAACAATATTAAAAGGAAATGTGTCATATGGGCTTGATTTTTAATAAATGTATTTTATTTGTTTTACTTATAATACTTGGACACTAATAGAAGAGCAATACAGGCTTCAGATCACATGACGAAAAATAAGACATTTATTAAGAATAACTAGAAACAAAATGAGTTCCATAAGTAAGAGTACATAATTGAAAAAATAAAACTGGTTAAAGTATTTCTAGATGATATGACTCGTTGCATAAATGATAGTTTCAACACTCATCACCCAGAAATTGATAAATTGTCTAATTATGTTCCCATATAGTTGATTACTGAATGAATCTATGCCCTAACAAGATTGACAAAACAATAAATAGGGGCCACGTGAAATGGATAAAAAATTTGTTGGGAATGATGTGAAGTTCAAACTTGGAGAAATCCTTATTCTATAATGAACTGAGTATGAATTGGAAACGAATATTGAGACATGAAATTTATATTAGAAGTATTACAATGAGAAAGCATTTGTTAGCAAATGCATTAAAATTACTTTTAAAAGGGCAAATTATAAAGTATTCTCGTTATCTGCACATATAAAGATTATTAATTCAGAAATATTAGAATTTATTCTCAGCATTATATATTTAATAGCTGTTTTTATTTATAGGATTAATAAAATTAATATTTATACATGCGAATTGAATGAAAATGAAACAATATGTAAAAAGAAAAAATTGATTATTTAAAATTTTTTTGGAAAAATAATTTAATTTTGGAATTTTAAATTTCAGATGACAATAAGTAAGCTAATAACAAGTCTCTTAATGTTATATAATTTTTTTTTAACGAATTATTTTTTCATTTTTTCTTCCAACATCTTTCATTATGTTGTAATTCTTTCAATTCATGCAAGTTTCTTTCATTTATGAAGTAATTTACAATTACAGATGGTAAAATATATTCATCATCGAAAGGCAGCCTAAATACGAAATCCAGGCAGTGTGAGGCAAATTTTTATTGGTCGCATTGCCACTTACAAACAGAATGCAGCCAAGATCATCTCACTCTAGCATTCCTAAATTTTTACTATCAAGAAAATCAAGTTTGTAGTGAGACAGAAATCATCATCAGGATTCTAAGAAGATTTGTATTTTCTTGGTTCTAAATTCTGAATGAAAAAGTAAATTTATCAAGCTACCTTCATTTTTACTTGAGTAGCCTATCTGTATTCCTGTATATGTGACTATTGATACAATAATGATAAAAAAAAATTTCAATGAACAAGTACAAATTATCTTTCATGTAATTGTCTTTTTTTTTTTAATTCTTTTTATAATTACCAGAATTTAATAATAATTTCTTAAAATAGCATTAAAAGCTTAACTTTAATACTGAATCACTTCCCCAAAAAATACTAAAGTATCTTAATACACCATTTTACATTCAAATAAAATTTGAGTTCGCTATTATCTAAAGAATTATGACAAATTTAATGTAAGAATTATGCCTATTAAAACACACAATGAAGTTTAATTTCTTCGTAGATATTATGCAAGTATAATGATATATATGGGTGACTGAATATCTGATATTAAAGATGAATATAGAATGTATACTTATACTAAATATGAAGATTTGATTAAGATTATCATTCAAACATCTCCATATTCTTCAATAGTTTACATGCTTTTGACTACATTTTAATGATGGAAATGTTAGAATGAGCAAGAAGTGAAATATATCGTCTGCTGAACCGATTTATCTAACCCTGTTTATTTTTAAGAATGAATTATTTATGTATTAGCCAAATTTATAATCTTTAATGTGTGAATGAGTAGTTTTAAAACTACTTCGTATTTAATTTAGTAATAAAGTTTACTTTATTATTTTCTCTGTATTAATTAATTTTTGAATTTGTTTTATTAATAAATACTATTTATTAAATGTAGATTTGGATGGTCTTTTATTGATATCAAACAGTATAAATCTTGCTATTATTTCATAATCACTACTCCATTAATTGGTAAGCTCCATGCATTAAATAATTTTGTCTAGTAAACTCCTGTCTTATTTTCATTATCTGCTCTTCTCTCTATCCCATTATTATATGTGAGTGCATCATAGCTTCTTACCTTTATTTTGAAACTTAATTTTAGAGACGATGTTATTGAAGGTAATATTCTCACCTTGGAGAAGTATATTTTGAATAATTTAAATTATGTATATCTAAAATTATAATTGTGACTATTCATTTTGTTTTAAAAAATCCATAAAAAATGCTATACTTTTAAAGAAAATGTTATCACAAAATATAATTCCGAAATATTTTTTTTGGTAAAGGTGTGTATAAAAATTTTAATCGTAATTTACCGATTATTTATTAGCCCCATATGACTCAATGCAGTGGTAAAAGTGGCAATTTCAGAGGCATGATGGATAAAAGGGAACCAATTCCATTTTCTTTTATAACAATTTCAAGTTCAAAGTGTTTTGTCTGTGGTAATGTTTATATAGATGTTACACATATGCGAGTTAGTATCATTGCTTGATTCTTAGGATTAGTTTTGCTGGCTATACATATCTGACCATTACAATATGTGTAATTTGTAATGAAATATTACCAAATAAAGCTATGATTTTTAGGAAATTAAAGAGACATTTAAAATCCAGATATTCCCACTTGTCTGTAAAGCTAATCTATCAAGAAAAGATAGACACATGAATTTTCTTTCTCATTGTTTATATATATATATTTATATTTGTTATTAATAAATGTATATGCATTGTAACATTTTATATTTTGATTTAGGCCATATATTTTACACACTAAAAAGTGCCAGTTAATCAAACTATGAATAAGAAGAATCTTCCGTTCATGTATGAGTTTAGATATCTCAAGAACATAGTTATATTTCTTGATTAACTGACCTAATAATTGCTTGCAATTTGAATTGCAGACAGAGTTTGTTTTAATTTATTTACGAGGGCGCCAGAGTCTATAGACTCACTAATATTCATCAAGCAGATTCGCAATAAATAACTAAATTTAACATATTTTTAAGAAATTTCCCTGGGCTTAACTATTAAACAAGCATGTTGCAAAGCTAATTTATACATAATAAATTCTAATAACTAAAATTAAAAACTTATAACAAAAGTATTATATTAACGCTAAATATTTTATTAACACCAATTAAAATATTTAAGGATAAATTATTAATAAAACTAAAAGAATATACACATGCTCATCCAGATAATAGTGATCAAATAATTAAAACAGTTCATATTACACTTAAATTTCTCCTAAACAAATGTCCATATTGCTATTAGAAGCTTCCTAATTAAGGTTAGTTTGCAAACATTTAATTAATCACAAATCAAGATATGAACAATAGTAGCTTACTGGTAAGTTTGTGTAGACTGTAGATTCTTGTATCATACATGTATTTCTTGAGATCCTGAGCTCATTTGAAGTTAACTGATTTCTTTTGTCGACATTTTCACATTTCTGGTCAGTTGCAAGATATGGCTAGACGCAAAGCTTTTGGAGTGACCTCTTTACGACGAGAGAAGGTGTCTGCAAAATACTCCGGTTTCTATTCACACCTGATGCATTGGTTCAACAAATGAATATTTTTGAATTTTTATTATGATCGAGAGAACAAGGGTGTCACAATTAGGCCCAACCTCTCATCCATCCAGGGAACATGAAACCTTTTAGCAAAAAGACCCTGTTTGCAGTTTTTCTGTCTCTTTTATAACTTTGGGTCAGTTTTTTAGATTTCTGCATATATATTCTTATATTTTGTTATCAGAATACAAGTTGATAACCTTGTACATTTATTTTTCTTTTTTGTTACAAAGTTCTCTTTTTTATAAATTCTTTTGGCCATCTTTAATTAGCATTAAAACTTTGGACGTAATCTCTTGCGTTTGGAATTTCCTTTATTTATCTGGATTAAAAATCTGCATGTATTTTTATTCCTTCCAATTTTTATTTTTAGATAATACTAAATACTCAAATAACTTTCATTATATTAACTAAAAAAAAAATCACGTCAATTGACAATTTTTCAATTTTACTCTTAGCTTTTAAAATATTACCAATTGCCAAAACACTCATGAACTATACATATTTTAATACAGTTCAACATTATCTCTCATCTTAAGAGTCTCATATCTCCCTGACCTCAGTGGGATATAAGAGAAAAGGTTATGTATATTAGCATCAGCTGCTGTAATCAGTGAGCTTTGTATTGTCTTTGGAAATGTTTATATAGATGGAACGTACACATGCGAGTAAATGATCATTGCTTGGTTCTTAGGATTATTGTTGCTGGATATACGTATCTGACCATTATAATAGGAGCAATTTGTAGAGAAACATTAGCAAATAAAGCTATGGTTGATAGAAAATTAAAGACATTAAAAATCCAGATATTCCCACTTGTCCGAAAAGCCGGTGCAATATTTCAGATGACTTACACTCAATAATACTAAACATGCAAAAATATGGACCAAATATGCAATGATAGCAGATAAAGTGCAAGAAGTAAATTATGCAGTTGCAGAAATAATAACTAGGAAAATGAAATCTCATACACTTGCAGAAACCGTTATTTTACTATCCTGCTAAGCAAATGTAAAAACAATGGAGAGGAATATGAAAAGAAAATTTTAAAAATTCACTATTAGATAGTAGAATTTCTTGGCATATTAAGGATTCATTTAAAAATATAGTATTTCAATATCTCACCTCAAGTAAACATGTTTGCAATTCAATTGGGTGGTAAACCCGAACTTTTAGCATTCAATACATTTGTTTGCAAAGAAGAAATCATACAACAGTTTTTAATTTTGTTGACCACTCCAAATAACAACAAAGGGCCAAGATATTTTTGATTTCATTAATGATTGTTTCAGTTATTATAATAACTTGTTTTGGGATTCCACATACATGTGAGTGGAGTCCTGTCTGTATCCAAAAGTATAAAAGGATTTTTTACTCTTGTGCCACAAAAGGAATCCAAAAATTATTTTTACACATTTGTGACACAGAGAAATGCTACTGTCAAAATCATTGGTGCTTGATTTACGAAAAGTCCTAGATGACATTATTAAAATTATTAATTATATAAAAATAGGCCATTGCAATCAAGATTATGTGTAGAACTGTGATCTCAATGGATGCTTCTCCCATACACTTCTTATTACATATGGAACTACAATGATTATCCCAAGGAAGAGTTTTATTAAGATTTTATGAATTAAAAGAGATATCAATGTTTTTAGAAATACAACATTCTAAATTACGTGATTTACTTTGCGATGAAGTTAGGTATGACCAAGTTGCATTTCTTGCACATTTATTTCAGTGTTTCAACACTTAATAAGTGTATGTTGGAGAACCATGAAAATATGCTCACATCTACAGACAAAATTAATGCTTTCAGAGTGGAATTGCAGGTTTGGAAGGAAAGGATTAAAAGAGAAAATGTAGAAATGTTTGAACTAGATGTAAAGTGAATAAAAATCCTATTGAACTAATTTTACAAACTTTGAATTTATTGTATATAAATTTGAAAAATATTTTCCTGCACCTAAAATTGACATAGTATATCTGGATTATATATACTCTTATTCTTCTCATTTACTTTCTTTGCATTTCTTTATATATTGCTTATAATAACTTCTTTCATATATACTTTAATGCAAAAAATTTTTTTTAATAAAACTTCTTTATTTTCCTGACAGTTTCGACTATCCAGCAGTCTTCATCAGTCAAAACTGTCAGGAGAATAAAGAAGTTTTATTAAAAAAAATTTTTTGCATTAAAGCATATGAAAGAAGTTATTATAAGCAATATATATGAATATATCTGGATTGGGTGATAAATCCTTTTCACGGCATGTACTTCAGCAAATTTAAATATTGTAGAAGAGGGAGAATTAACAGAAATGAAAAATGACAGAGGAATGCAATTAAAATATTCAACAACAGATATTACATCATTGTGGTTATCCTTTAAGAATGAATTTCCAAATACTGCACAAAAAAAAAAAGAAAAAAAAAGCAGTAGAAACACTTGTTCCATTCTCCAACATCATATTTATGTGAAGCAAGCAATATTTAAAACAAAAATCAGTCATCGTTGGAATCTTAGGAAGAAGATTTAAAATTATGCCTGTCCAAAATTTAACCTTGCAAAAAAGACATTCTAAACAACATCAAATTCAGATATCTCATTAAATGTTAAACTGAAATATAAATGTGTTTTTGAAGAATTTTAATTATCTTTTTATTATAAATCATGATAAATTGTTTTGTTTCTGTTAATAAATAAATCATTAAAAGTATATATATATCCATTCTTTTTCACTCTTTTTTTTGATCATCATAATATTTTTAATGTTCCATGGAAGTTTGAAATTATAAAGATTGAACAAGATTATTTTAACTATTGTTAGTAGACATTTACATTTCAAAGATATTTATGATCTCACAAAAAGTTTCGAACTAAAAGAATATATATATGTATATATGGTTTTATATGTATGTAAATGAGTCACTACTTTGACAAGAGTTTTGTAATGAAGTATTGAACTGTTAACACATGCATGCAAACTCAGGTATTTATGTTTCTAGCTCACTTCCTGAGCAAATGTTCAAGCAAAAATTGTTCACGAAATGCATGAATAGTGGGAAAGGGTGGTCTGAGTTTTTAAACTCTGTGAATAATTGCGATATAATGAAGTTTGAGACAATAAAAGCATTGAAAAAAATTAAAATATACTTATACATTTATAGTCAATAGCCAAAACTTAAAGAACCTATAAAATACCCATAATTTACTGACAAGGCAACCAAATCTTTCTTTTATCTGTACCTTGATAACAGATTGTAGAATTTTTATTGATTTATTAAGCTTTGGCTATTGTGTTGTGAATTACTTTCAGAAACCAATAAGTTATGTAATCACCAAAAGGAGGGGAGGTAATTGTGAAGTCAGTCATTCATTGGTTACCCATTATATGTGGTTTCATTTATTATTATTGTATTCAAAACATATATCTCAATTCGTTCATTATCATATAGCCTACATGCTGCATCAATCCAGATTGATCGGTTCTTTAGTCTCATTTAAGTCCCAGCTATCATACCCTGATGTAAAAAAAAAAAAACTTCTATTAGATAAATAATAGCAGTTTTTCACTGTTAGTTATTATCAAAGGATTTCTATCCCTTATAACAAATTATTATTATTAATTTTAGGTACTATATTGTGTATGACTATTTTATGTTATCTCAACCACAAGTCATTGACAATATTCATTCCCTCTTCAGTGAAACTAAACTACTACCCCTCTATCAAGTGGCATCTTTGTAAATAATGAATTAATTCAGTCTTACATGTCACTGTCCATTAAGAAAGAATGCCCCCTGATTAAAGAATATTTTATCGATACCAGTTTACTCGGCTACCTACAATGAATTTTTTCATTTATTGTTTCTTTGAAACACTGTGTCTATGTCATATAATTATTCTGGACTAATCAATAAATTTAAGATTCAATGCACTTTATGCATTTAAAATTCTAGATTTGTAAATAGTTTAAAAAATATAACAAAACTAAAAGATAAAAAGGAAACATTTTTCTGGTATCATGCTTTAGAAGGAATCCTTTTTTTTTTTCGTTTTAGAGATTAACTTCAAAATAAACTTTGTGTTCTTCATTGATATTGCTAAAAATATTTTGATTTGAAAAAGAAATGGAAATATTATATACAGTCAGAGTTGTTCGTTTAAATTGTCTTTTTTCTTTTATAATTTTTTTTTTAAAGTCAAAATAAACCTTACGTTCTTTATTTAACTCTTGAATCATCTAGTATAGAAAAAAGCTAAGGATGAGGGAGTTTAGAGGGAATGTGCATTGTCCATCAACGCTGCTAAATTACTTAGAACATATGAAGCTGCAATTCCTTTTTTTTTTTTGTGAAGTGCAAAGTAAACAACTGTTGATAGTGGTGGGAATGCAAATAAATTTGAAAGAAATTTTATTTTAACCGTTTTTATATTAATTTCCTTTTTTTGTGTGTGTGAAACAAAAAGAAAACAAGTATTAGGTGGCAGAAAGAAGTTTTAACATTTTTTGATGTTATTTCAAAGCCAGTCAATTCACTTTGATTTGGATTATTTGTTTTATTTATTGATTTTGTAGAAAAGTCTGCAATTCTTCTACAATTGATTGTATTTCTCTAGTGCCATCACTCTAACCTCAATTTTTAAAAGCAAAGAAATTAAAAATTTTGTAAAGACAAAAAAGAATAAAACATTCCAAACCAATTTGTCAATTACAAATAACAAGAGATTGTTTGAAATTATCTACATAAATTAATTTTCTTAGTCAATATTTGGAGGTAGTCTTATGAGAAATCAACTTTGAAAACTTCCAATTGACCATATTTTTGTTCACCTATTCTTCTACCTCCTTTCTTCTATTGTCTCAAACCAAATAAGAAATTGAAAAGACGAATAATACTAAAAGTTTGCAAAAAAAAAAAAGATTTTAGATTACACATTGAATATATAAATTACATCCTTGTAGTATTATTACGACAAATTGCCTTTTTCCAAATCCCAAAAATTTTCAATTGATCAATTAGTCTTCAAAAGATTCTTTCATAATATTAAAGCAATGTTTAATGATTCAACTAAAGAGAAAATCAAATGTAGATAGCCGAATATATCAGCACAAAATCAAATGTAGATAGCCGATTATATCAGCACCTATTTTATCTTTGCCCCCACTCTTTTAGGTTATTTCATTTAGTGTAAAACATGCTCTTTTAGGGATAATAATAATATTTAGAAATATTTGTTTGGAATGAGATCAAATCATATATGAGACAGATTTTAATGATATAAAATACAACAATTTATTTAATTAACTTTTTCAATTTTGGATGCCATTTTGACTTTTAAAAAATACAAGATATATTTTGTGCAATATCTTCTGTTTGAAAACAAAGCAGACATGAAGGAATGTAATAAAACTGAAAAAATATAGCCATTACACTTTTAAAAATACTTTTATATAGGTTCACAAATTCTAAATTTTGAAAATTAATTATTAAAATCATACTTTCATAGATAGCTTCTTCATATTCCTCACAAAATTTTGAAAAAAAATGATGTATAGCATAACTTCTGGGATAATTCTTCATTATAAAATATTTTATTAAAATATATATTTTCTGGTTAATATCAGCAGCCTTATAGATGGCTTTTGTTTGCTCATTGAAATATATGGACATATTGAATTATTAAGTAATGAATGTGTAAATAAACAATATTATTGTCATTAATGCTCTAAGTAAATGATAATATAAATTATATGGTTCTTTTGTATTTTTCCATCTACGATTTTCGACAAACATAATTCTACTTCTATAGAGAAACAATTTATCTACCATAAATCAGTATATCAGACAATTTATAATTTCATTTATATATTTCTACGTACTTATATATACTTGCTTGATTTAGTTTTAGAGCTTCATCATGGTAGCTTATAAATATTCAAGATAAAAGAAAAATTAGTTTGGTTTCTTAAATACTTTTTTTTTTCTTGAAAGATTTTATTGAAATAACAAAGTGATTTTAATAATCAATGTTTAATTTAAGTTAAATCATCAATAAGCATCACATGATCACATTTCCTATACTAGCACATTAATTGTTGATAAACAGAGCAAAACTCTCCATACAGTTTTGCCACCTGTGCTAAAAGAGTAATCAATCCGATGCCAGAAGGCTTGTGCATAAAATCCACATCTAATGCCTACTCATCCAATATCCCCAGACTAGTTTCTGGCTTGTGGCCTTCGTCAGTGAGGAGCTTTGGATCTGAGAGCACTGCATCTAGATCTTAGGATAAGGTGGTTGCTAGAGGGTTGCATTAGATCCTAAGATCTAGGTGCAGTGCTCTCAGATCCAAAGCTCCTCACTGACGAAGGCCACAAGCCAGAAACTAGTCTGGGGATATTGGATAAGTAGGCATTAGATGGGGATTTTATGCACAAGCCTTCTGGCATCCATTGATTACTCTGTTTAGCACAGGTGGCAATACTGTATGGAGAGTTTTGCTCTGGTTAAATCATCAATCTTTCTCCTCAAGAAAAGTTCTTAAAAAGAATACCCAAGCAGAGCTATTACAAGTAATTTAGAAAGTGTTTACAATTTGCACACTTGATAATGGATGAATATATTTAATGTGCATGTGAGAAATACAGAAACATTTTCTGAATTTTTGTGCTTGCAGTTTTTTTATTGCTTTTGCGTGGATAAATTATTCTTAACTGTAATCCTTATTATTACCACTGTCTTGCAGGTCTTCAATTCTTGATTTAATGGTAAATTTAAATGTGATAATATTCTGATTGCCAGATAAGATGGGTGCAAAAAGAAGGAGCTATTCTGGAAAGCACAAGAAATGAATTGTGGGAGATTCCTTGGGTAATAATCTTTCAGCTTTCTATGAAGAGAAAAAGTATTTGAATAAATGTAGATTTTTGTACATGAAAAAATAAGACATCCCCTGAAAATAAACACTACGTTTTTCAGAGCAAAAATTGATATAAGACATGGTCTTATTTCCAGGGAAATATGGTATATATATTGTAACCGTAAGAAAAGTAGAGCTGCTTTAACCTAACCAAGAGTTATAGGCAGAGGGGGTTCGAACCTCACCTAATCCTCCAGATTATTACCAAGCGACTTGCTCCCAAACTTCACAAGAATTAATTCTTTAATGTATGCCCGGTGGTCAGGGAGAGAAGAGACCACAAAAAGGAATTATAATA
This sequence comes from Epiperipatus broadwayi, assembly GCA_028023455.1. Classification (NCBI taxonomy): domain Eukaryota; kingdom Metazoa; phylum Onychophora; class Udeonychophora; order Euonychophora; family Peripatidae; genus Epiperipatus; species Epiperipatus broadwayi. The sequence goes on along the minus strand of JAQFVV010012405.1, from coordinate 15,463,601 downwards.
TATATATATAATGACCAGGTTAACATATATATATATCACAAAAAGAAAAATACTACGAAGTTTTAATTATAGTGAATGAAAGACAAAAGAAACTTTTATTATTTACATTAGCAGAATTACATAAAGCTTAATTAATTGTGCTGCAAGCTATTTTCCCTGCAACTGTATACAGATATGTAGGAAAATCCCTTTTTTTTATCATGAGAACAAACAAAAAAAACAATTTATATTATAATTTTTGGGAATATTTCTAGCCAACGGTCAGGTTACACAATTTAAAGAGACATAATTTCATTAACTCTATGGTGAGAGCACATGGTAAGAAATAAATGGTTAAACTAACTAAACACATTTTTGGATGCATTTAAAGTATGGCCCTCTTTATATTCAAAATTAATATTTCTCATTGGAAAACACTAATAGCAAAAAAATAGCTTTTTGTTGGCACTACTATCTTTTCGTTCATTGGTTTTTTAAAAAATTATTATAGATGTCTCTGGAATAGAATAAAATGGATTTTGGGTCCTAATATGGATATTGAAATTAAGTTATGAACCATGTGATGCTTTATTTGATTTGTGCTGTATATAGTAAATTTAAGTTAATTATGTTAAGTAAATAAGATGTTTTTAGGATCTATTTAGTAGCATGTTTTCAGCAAATTTAAATATAAACTATGTTTTACCTTAGGTTTTTATATAATTTAATAAATAGCAAGTCCTATAGGGTTCCATAATAATAAATTCCATCATTTACTTAATGAACAATATTTTATTGTTCATTGTTTAGTGCAGTGACAGAATACCAAACTCTTGAGTATAAGATCCGTGGACTGATTCCAATACTGGCATATCCAGGTATCAAACTTCTTATGAACTCCTGAACAATAAAGCTATTAAATTATTTATTTATTTAACAATACTTTGATTAGATGCTGTACATTCATGATTTTATTTTAATATGGTCAATTTAGTAGATGGTTTTACCAATGATCCTGAAACTATATTTATCTGCGAGTAAATACATTGGAGAACTGGAATGTTTATAGTTAAATATTGGATTATTTCCACAATCTAGTTGAATTGTTACATAGTTTTAAAAAATTCAAACTTTATTTACATTTTTTGAAATATATTGAACACACATTCGCTTAGAAAACAATGTTTCAAGCAGAATAATTCATTCTTCTTTCTTTTTTGGATGTTTCTGACTCGATGACTGATGTCTTGGGACAGGAATTAAAACGATAGTCTTTCAATTTATAAATAGCGAATTTAAAGTGGCTGTCCAATCATTTAAGCTATTCTATTAAAGGCTTATCAGTAAAAATGTTATACACATACCCATGAGGCTCCTCTTGATTTCCCTATTTTTTTGCAAACCATATAGATTATCACAGAGGATTAAGTTATATTGATAGTCCACAATGTTTGGAAACCATTTGTGAACCTTGCCATTAAAATGAAAAATGGAAAAATCAAGAGGATTCTCATAGGTAAGTATATAAAATTTCTACTGATTGTTGCTTATGGTAGAATAGCCTAGTTGGATAGAGGGTCATCTTAAAATCAGTATTTATGAATTTAAAGATTGTTGACTTAAACCCCATGCTAGATTATCACTGATGAAATCAGTAATACCTAGAGGAAAGATGAAAATAATAATGCTCAAAATATTAAGTTCTAAATAAAATGCTGTCATCACAGACAAACTATAATTATATAGTCAATAAATTCTCTTAAATAACACTTAAAAATTATGATTCAATTATTAATAAAGTAGTTGTAAATCTTTTAAGTAAAAACACAAATATGATTAATGGATGCTATTTTAAACAGAAAAACTTATTTAGAACTTTGTCTTTTATTACTATTTTATACATTTTTTTGAAATATTTAAATAGAAATATATTTTCTATACTGAACTTAATGTAATTAGAAAGGATTTGAACTCAGACTTTCAAGCTCCCTATATCAGTCCACTCCATTTTATGCAATCGATACACATGACTGCATATGAAAAAGATAAATGTTTTCCAATATACATATTTCATGCTGAACCAGCACTCATCAGTTGATCCAGGTAATCATTTTCCACACACATACAATCAGTGCTCAGGTTTTTATTAAGATAGTAAATCTTCAAACTTTAATGGACAGACTTCAATCTTTTCCACCCTCTAACTCTTCAGCCATCCATATCATTGAAAATCTGATGATGGAATGTTGATCGCTGTTGCCAATATTATTGTCATACCCATGTTGACTTTAATGCATTCAGGCTCCTCTCATATAGGACCTTAATATGTCCATTTAAATATATAGAAGAAGGATGGGAAGAATACAGGCTGAATATGTAATATTTCAATAAAAGTACAATTTCTATACTGAACTTCAATGTAATTAGAAAGTATTTGAACTGACTTCCCATCCCTGTTCTATATATTTAAATGGACATATTATGGTCCTATATGTGAAAGTCAAAATGACTTAAAGTCAACATGAGTATGAGAATAATATTGGTACCAACAAAGGCTTTAAGCATTTCATCATCAGATTTTCAATGATATGGATGACTGAAGAGTTGGAAGGCGGAGAAGACCGAAGCCTGTCTATTAAAGATTTGCTATCTTAATATTAACTGAGCATTGATTATATATATGTATGGGAGATGATGATCTGGACCAACTAATGAGTGCTGGTTTTCTCCCCATACAATAATGGCATCTATTGCAAGTTATAGTAATCAATAGATACTAGAAGATTTGTGTTTTTAAATTTCTATATAATGTGTACTTACCCGATATTTCCAGAACTAGTTTCTAGCTTATGGCTGTCCTCAGTGAGGAACCTTGGATAAAAGAGCAATGCACATAGACCTTTGGATCTAATGCATCCCTCATATGGAGAGAGTTGCTATTATTTTAATAGCTTAAGTAAGGAAATGAAATAGTGATTATATGGCATCCTAATAAATCATTTACTTATTCTTTTTCATTATTGCATAATTGAAAAATTTTGTGCCAGGAATAGAAAGTTAAATTAACATTTTACCAATTTACCAAAAAACACCAATAATCAATCTAGAATTGGAAGCTGGGTAATTTTGTGTTTTGTGGGGAATAAATGCTACTGCTGGAAAAATAAGGTATTGTTAAATATGATGAGCAATGTTAAGCAGAGGACAACAGATTTAATCAAATTGACTCCCACACACACACTTCATTTGGCAATTGATCTAGGAAATTTGAGTCTTCAAATGATCATTTTTACACTGGGTCATAATTCTTGGTAACAAATCAATGAGATTTTCTAATTCAGTTTTTTAATTTAGATCATATAAAAAAAAGTATATTATAGCGCTTAGAGAAAACATCATATATCAGTAAATAAGTACAAATAATTTTATTATATAAATGTAAATAATTTAATTAAAATGTTAATCTTAAAAACTTTTATGAAATAGTGTTACATCATCTTCCTGCCATGAACATGACCATTTTGAACCTGAGCCTGGTATATTTTTCAGCCCCCAAAAAGGCCTAAGTTTTTTTGTTTTTTTCAGTTAGCTAAGTCACAGCTATCATCCAATTATTGGTTGGTAAATAGATATCTGGCTGCTCTTAGCTAGAAGTTAAAAATGATGGGAAATTACTGACAAAAACCACTGCAACGGTACATTCTTTTTGAGGTAAGCAAGGTGGTCGCATTTAACTATAGTCAGACTTAAGGTCTTCGTATAGGATTCTATGAGTGAAACAATGCGTTTATAATCTAAAATTGAATCTATATTAAACAAGATAATTTAAAATCAAGTTATTCAATACCGACATAGATCTAGATTGATTCATCCGATCTACACCTTCGTTGGTGATTTCATTATGCTCAGAATTCAAACTCAGGTCAGATGTTGCATTTAATTCTCTTCAGGCATTACCATCAATATCCCATAATAATAATTAATTCAATATTTTGTTTTATAAATAATTTATTTACAATATTAAGATGTAAAATTGATATGATATATACGTGTGTATTTTCACCAATATTTTGTTTCATAAAATATCAAAAGTCAAACAAATAAGATACCTCCTTGAGTTTAAAACAAACTTTTACATATTTATTAAAAGATAACAATATAACTGAATTTCATATAACAAAATAAAATAAAAAATTATTATAACAAGTGCTTGGTATATTTCTATTATTTATAACATTAAGTTAAATTGTTCCTTTCCATATTCCCACAATAGTAATATACATCGTAACACAAACACATTTCTATAATTTATAAAATTATAATGAAAATTTTAGGATTTTAAAATTATAATATTTCTAACTAACAAAGTCTTAATTTAATATTATGTGTATCGATAGTGGTTTAAATCATAAGATCCTTATGAAACAATTCCAATTTTATAAATAACCCCCTCTACTTATGGTCATTTTGTGGAATAAAAGCCTTTCATTTAAGGATGTTAGTAATACACACAAAGAATAGTAAACAAATGTTATATTATTTAAATTAGTAATAAATAAAAACACATTTGTCATAAATAGGTTCAATATGAAGAAAGTAAAATCTTATCTTCATATCAAGTTTGCATTAAGTTTACCCCGGTCAATGTCACTTTTCTTAAATGAAGGACCTAAATTTTGTTAAAAAAAGGCTAAAATGTTTAACGTAATGATCTATTTCTCCTCATCTAAATAATTTTCTTAAATGAAGCATTTGCAGCATAAACAATTTTGTAAGTAAAGGAAATAAAATTTAGATGTCAAAGTATTTAACACACGAATATAATCTGAAATATTGAATCGAATGATATTGTCCTATTCCCTTCCGTGATGAGGTTAAGAATATACATGAAGGATGTAGTCCTAAGTTCCTTGTTTATCAACCATCGGAGAGGCTTATATATACATATGTATAAAAAAATATAAGTTTATTTATTATAAACTTATATTTATTTATTTCTTTTATGTCTTGATCTTGTCTTTGACTAAGTTATGTTTATAAGATTGTAAGTAACCTTTGAGCAGTTGGTAAATCTGGTAATGCCATCTGCTTCACTTTCATTGTGATGTGGGATAACACTGATGGACTTTACCCTGTAGTGAATTTTATTTTACTTCACTTACTTTAAGTAATATTCATTAAGGCTGTAGCCTCAAGCACATGCGTATAAAATGCGATAGTTGGGATCTCTACAGGTCTTAAACTACAAGCTTACTCTTTGGAAGAAAAGAGGGGAAACCTTCCTTACTTCAACCTACTTTCTATTTAAATAGGTGAAGCTGAAGCGGTTCGATCTGAGAGTGTGAAGCTATTCAATACTTCACTAATTAAGTCCACATTTCTTATTACACATTAATACTCGTGAAATCTTTCGATTTACAATGAGTCGTTGGAAAGATTTTATAGTGAGAAATCTATTACGATAATTTAAAGTTGTAATTATAAATTTATTTAAACGTACATTGATTACGTAAGTAATATTCATTAAGGTTATAGCCTCAAGCACATGCGTATAAAATGCGATAGTAGGGACCTCTACAGGTCTTAAACTACAAGCTTACTCTTTGGAAATAATTTGACTATAATATTAATCTTCAAGGTTTTTATTAGGTAGTGTTACAGTGTCTGCTTGCCATGTTCATAATCAGTTTGAATCTGCAGGTAAAGCCTGATATATTTTTCAGCTCCCTAAAAGGCCTGGGGGTATTTTACTCAGATAACCAACTCATAGCTGTCATACAATTATTGGTTGGTAAATAGGTATCTGTCTGCTCGTAGGTAAAAGTTAAAAATGATGGATATTACTTAAAAAGCTAGCAGTGTTATATATATTTGTTTCTTTATTAAAGATGTAAATTTTTACTATTGTTGATATCATGAACGTTGTAAAATTAATTGGAAATCTAAAAAAAATTGAAGTGAAATGTTAGTTCAGAGAATGATAATTGTGGCTGAAAATAAAAAATTATTATCTGTCCTTTAAAACTAAAACTTTGAAAACTTTCTAGTCAGATTCTGTTTTTTTTTTTTATTATATATGTCTTTCTTATAAGTCCCCTCACCCCATCTTTTTTTTTTTTATAAGAATAGGATTTAATTTGAAACCATAGTGCCACTCTTGGCAATGTTGTGATAAATTGAGTCTAATGGAAACCGGTGTTCCGCCATCACACTGTGAGTAATAATTTGTGAAAATGACTGTGAACACCTGATAATAGCTTGATGAATGCTTTAACCAATTGTGGGCCCTAAAAGAGTTCTGAAATGTTTCAAGTAGAAACCCCAAGAGAGACATTTTCTTTTTTTTTTTAAATAAAAAAAAAATCTGATATATTTTTTAATTCTATTTTTCCACTTTTCTTGCTGTTTGAATCTGTTGTTCGGTACATAATAAATGCTTCCGAAGTAGAAAGGGGGCTAAAAAAAATAGTATCGTTAATCACTTCCATCTTAATGTATCAGTGTTCTCATTTTCTTTAGCTGGCGATGATGTGACAATGTCTTGCACTCTGCTCCATCGCTGATAACAACACATTCATTTTTATGGACTTTTAATGCTGGCGTTTCCTAACATTTACTCTCTGTCACCTCGCTGATTTATGGATAAAAAGACTTGAGAGAGATTAAAGTGTAGAGATGGACAAATAATAATCATATCTTCAGTCCAGTCGTAACAAACTCTGATTCGAGCTTGATTTTAATGCATTAGCAACGTTACAGGAATCTTATATTTACTTCCCATAAAAAATAAAATTGCATTATTCCAAACTTTAAAAGGTCGTTTTTATTAAAAAAAAAAAAATTTCTTAGTATGCTTGACATTTATTTTTGATTTTTCATTCAACATTATATGTCTATTAAATCTCACATTAAGTACTATAAATGTGCATGATAGTTTATATAAGTTATATGCATATATAAGTTTAAATACTACATATATGTATGTGTTTAAACTTAAATATGTTGCGTGAGTGCAACGGCTTTTATCTACATACATTATTTACTTTCAATTATTATTTATTCCAATTATTATTTATTTTCAATGATATGGATGGCTGAAAAGTTGGAGGTTGGAGTGTATTGAAGCCTGTCCATTAAAGTATGAAGATTTGCTATCTTAATATAAACTGAGCACTGGTTTATATATATGTGGGAGATGATAATCTGGACCAACTGATGAGTGCTGGTTTAGCACGAAATACGATTATTGGTGATTATTTATCTCTTCTACATGTGTATGGTCATGTGTATCAGTTGTATGAGATAGTGTGGATAGTTGAAGGGTGCTTGAAAATCTGAGTTCAAATCCCCCATACTTATATATATATATATGTTTAAGTTAACATAAATTGTGAATGTATGTATGTGTAGTGGGATATATATACACAAGTAATTTTAAGTAACAGTAGTACTTTCACTATATAGTAGTGCAAATCATAGTAATCAATGGATCCTCAAAGTTTATATATCAAAATCACTATCTAGTGCCTATTTATCCAATGTCCCCAGATTAGTTTCTCAGATAATGGCGTTTATTGTTGAGGAGCTTATAAATCTGAGAGCAATGCATCTAGATCTTTGGATTTAATGCAGCCTTCCAATAGCCACCTTTTCATCTTTTTAGTTAACTATAAAGCTATGATTTCAAACCTGAAAACAATGTTTTCAATCCTATCTAACTTGTTTGTATTATCATATATATCTGAACTCAGTTTAACAACTATATTTTGGTGATTTTCGTTTTTTAATAATCATAGTCACTATTATCCTTTGTTTAGGACAGGTATTAATCCACAAACATCATGTGACCACTATTTCTTACATAATCTGTTAAAACAGTGGCAACTTTTTCCATAGTATAATGCCACCTAATGCAAGTCACAGTAACCAATGGATGCTAGGAGATTTGGGCAAAAAATCCTATCTAGTGTCTGTCAGTCGCCAAAAGCGTAAATGCTGAGCTGAGTTCAGATCTATACGACTAAACAAGTGAATTAATTTGAATTGAAAATATTGCATTTCAATTTGGGTTCATAGCTATATAATTAATTAAAAAGGTAAAAAGTGACTGTTAGAGAAGTGCATTAAATCCAGATCTAGATGCTTTGTTTCCAGATTCAAAGCTCTTCACTGATGAAACCCATAAAATAGAAAATAGTATGGTGATATTAGATGGATAGACATTAGATGGGGATTTGGATACGCAAACTTTCAAGCATCCATTGATTACAATGGTTGCATTAAAGTTGCTACTGTTTTAACAGATTGTGCAAGTATAAGAAATGATCATATGATGTTTTAATGTTTTATTTCCAAGATGTTCAAAATTCTTTTCCCTTTCAGCATTGGTTTTTTTTTTTGTTTAATTATCTGCAGTTTCAACTGCTAGAAAAATGGGTATAAATAATTTTAAGGGTGCATATGTATATGTGTAAAAATATCACAATAAGTTTATTTGTATGTGTAAATAAAAAAAACATAATAGTTGTATTTTGCAGCTGTGAAGAAGACTGCTACATAGTCGAAACTGAATTAAATAAAATCATTGTGAACAATACAAAGAAGTGAATTTGTATGTGCAAGATTAAATATGCTGTTTATATATGTACAGTGGCATAGCCCAGTATCTGCCAAAATAGATCTAACCAATCAAATTTTTTTAAAGTTTTATATACGTAGACCTAGAAGCACTTAAATAAGTATAAATTATATTAAAAAGTTGTGTGAATAATGAAATAAAATATCTTCTATTTAAGACTTATTAATGTCTCCATCATTAGCAGCCAATTGTAAATGAGCTTGAATGCTCTAACTCCAGAAGAAAAAAGCTAATTAAAGTCAATTCAGGAAATCCAAATATGTTCACTTATTTATCATATGATGAAGAATGTGTTATTAGTATTGTGATTTTACCATCAAATTTTTAGAATCTTATTAAGTAAATAAATGAATTTTTTTCATTTTATGTGTTCATCATCACCATCAACAACCATTGTCAATACACTGCAAGATGAAGGTCTCTCCAAGTTCAGTCCATCATTTCTGATCTTTAGCTTTTTTTCTCCACATCACTCCTCATACTTTCTTATTTCAGCTATCCATTTCGCATGTGGTCTCATTCTGTGTCTTTTACAATCTCTTAGAATCAAGTTTAAGATTTCAAGTGACCATCTATTATGATCTCTTCTAGCAATATGTCCAGCTCAACTCCATTTATTTTCAATGAGGTCAGTAACACCTGTTTGTTCTCTTACCCATACATTGTGTTTTTAATCTCTTCTTATTACTCATAACATGCATGTCTCCATACTTCTTTGAGTCATCTGAAATCTCTGTATTGCTCTTGTTTAAGTGCCCAAGTCTCAGATCCATAACTAAGAACTGGTAAAACACATTTATTAAAAACCTTCCTTTTCAAAGACATAGGTATATTAGTATCAAATTATTTCTACCAAAAGCACTCGTACCAAGTTTAATTCTATGATTAATTTCATCTATTATGTTTCCATGTGTATTAATAATCTGACCAAGGTATTTGTAACTTCTAACTCATCATAATTAATCTTTATTTTCATATTTTGAGAAAATTCATTGAACATTACTTTAATCTTTTTAGCATTTGTCTTTAGTCCCACTTTCCTACTTTCATCTGATAACTCCTGCAACATTTCCTGCAGCTCTAAAGCATTATTTGCAAAAACAACTACATCATCTGCAAAATCTAAATGACTTAAATACTCTCCATTTATTTTCATTCCTTTAGTTTCCCATTTTAATCCACAAAATACTTCTTGCAGCACTGCTGTAAAAAGTTTTGGAGATATGGAGTCACCTTGTCTTACACCTTTCTCAATGTTGATTTTTCCAGTATCATTATGTAATTTAATTGTTGCTGTTGCATTTTTATAAATATTCTTTAAAATATGACAATATCCTGGATCTATACCTTGATGATCCAATGCTTTAATCACTGAAGAAATGATTATAGAATCAAATGCCTTTTCATAATCTATAAATCCAAAGCATAATGGCAACTCATATTCATTTGTCCTTTCTATAACTTTTCTCAATACCTGGATATGTTCTATTGTATTAAAATCACTTTTAAATCCAGCTTGTTCTCTTGATTGATGGAAATGCATTGTTCTCTGTAGAAGAGTTGTAAATATCTTGGTAAAAATTTTGTATAAAACTGATAAAAGGCTGATAGGCCTGTAATTTCTAATATCTTCTTTATCACCTTTTTTAAATATTAATATTAATACTGCATTCTTCCAATCATCTGGTACATCTTTATCATTTAGACATTTGGTATATAACTTTGCAAAAAAAAATTCTATTTTTTCACCTGCTTCTTTTAATATATGAATTATAATTCCATCATTACCTGGAGACTTTGCTTTTTTCATCAATTTAATTGCATGTCTCACTTTTCATTTACAATTTTGAGCAATTTGGAAGATATAATAGATATAGGAGGTACTTGTTCTTTATTATTATATAATTCTTGATAGAAGTCTTCTACCCATTTCATGATGTCATCTCTCTTTTTAGTAATAATGCCATCTTTTTTTCTTATTGCAGATATAAATTTCCTACCAATACCAAAATGTTGTTTTACACTCTTGAGACTTTTATTCTCTTCTACAACTTTCTTTGCTACTTCACAGTTATATTTTCTTATATCATTTTCAACTCTTCCACACCATTTTACAAAATTTGATGTATTCAATCTTTTTTAATGCACCATTTTTGTATATCTTCATATTCCTTTTCTTCATAAATTCTTGAGTCTCAGTAGAAATTTTATTGATCAATTGCTGCTTTTTTCTACCAGCTATCTTTGTTGCAGTTTTTAGAAGTATATCAGTTATTTTCTTATTAATTTTATTCAAATCTGAATCATGTTCAAAATCTACTTACTAATACTTGAAATCGATTTGTAAGTTCTAATTTAAATTCATTAGAATGTTTTTGAAGATTAGGAATATCAACTGTAAATATTGTTTTTCTTAATAATTTTTGTCTCTCTAGTTTTGCATTAACATGTATCTTACATTTTACTAATCCGTAATCACTTCCTGTGTTAAATTTATTAAGAACATTACAATCTTGAAATATGTATTTTCTGTTAGTCAAAATATAATCCAATTCTGCTGTACCTTCATTTGGATGCTTCCATGTCCATTTCCTTCTAACATTTTTCTCAAAAAAAGAATTCATAATATAAAGTTTTTCTTTTTCTGCAAATTCCACAAGTCTATGTCCTCTCTCATTTCTATTACCATAACCAAAATTACCTACAACACTTTCCTCTTTCATTTGTTTACCAATTCTAGCATTGAAGTCTCCCATAACAATTTTAAAATGTTGTTTACTCTGATCAAAAACCTTTTGTACATCCATATAAAAATCTTCTACTTCATCACTATGAGAATTTGTTGAGACATAAACCTGAATTATCTGCATTTGGTATCTGCCATGAAGTTGTATAACTAATTTTTCCACTGTGTCTGATACACCATCAATATCCACAATGACGTTCTTCCACTTTTTATTTATAATGAATCATACTCCGCTTGCAATCTGGGTCCACAATTAGGAGATTCTTAGTGCTACCAGCTGCTGCCTTGGTTGGTGACTTTACAACCTCCTGGGAGTAAGGGGCCATGATTTTTTTTTGTCTGTCATGATTGTGTATATCTAATGGAAAAATATTTATTATTTACACATACGTTCATTCTGTCTTATCAAGCAACCGAGAAGAAAGGCCATGATGTTTCTTGATCCTTAACCTCGGAGATAAAAAGCCAATAAACTCTCCACACTGGCTAATGCGTGTTAGTGAGCAGCCCATCCATGTTCGTATACTATATGAATAATCACATAGTAATAACAGCTGCAACTAATTTAGTTATATCACTTAAATGAAATAGCATCTAAATGCTGCAGTGTAGTCTGTGTTGGTTTAAATTAAAATTTTTACCATCAACCAATATTGCATCTTGATGCTTATTTGATGAATCCATTTTTAATTTGGTTTTCAAAAATCTCTATCATAGAAATGTAAAATAAAGTTGGACTTTTCGTTAGTAACATATATGGTAAAGAATAGAAAATAATAAAAATCAAATGATGTTATTGCTTGGGAGTTCAAAACAATTTGAGTCTTAGAATTGGGCTGCTTCCCATGGAATTTGAGCTTCAATAATCTGTCAGTCTCCCTATCACTGTACCAAATAATGTAGAGCATAGAAAACAATGAAGATCAAAAGTGTTACAAAAAATTAAAGTTTGTTGCAAAAATTTAAATAAATGTGATGCTGCTTCATTAATTACATATTAGTTTTATGTTAATTAAATCCATCTTTTATTTGGCTAGCATATAGGTTTAGGTGCAGGAAATTGCTCCATTTACTCTATTCTAGGACCATTGGATTGGTATTTTTAGATCTAGTGTCTGAACCTACCCTGGCATCTCTCTGAGGAGTGCCAAAGCATGAAACCATGGTCAGGGGTTTGAGGGGGGGGTCCTGACAGAGATATTTTAAATGCTTTCTCTGGCTAAGCATTTATCACAAAGCTTGTTGAGAAATTGGCAATCCTCAATGTTTATAACTTACAAGCTCAAGAGAACAGGGTCATGTGATCTATGACTTATTTTGACTGTTTATAGTCTGCCTTAAGTCTTATGCGATGTTATATTGCTAAGACTACTAATATATGGTATGGCTGAAGATCTATCAGCCCCATATAGCTATTTGAGTTGGATAGCTGGGTTTGAAGATATGTAGGTGTCTGAAAATTTCAGATTTTCCACTCAATGGATAACTTTTAGATAAATGCTGGCTTTGGGTTGGTATTTTTAGATCTAGGGTCTGAACCTACCGTGGCACCTCTCTGGAGTGCCAAAGCACGAAACCATGATCAGGGGTTGGGGGGGGGTTCCTGACAGATATTTTAAATGCTTTCTCTGGCTAAGCATTTATCACTAAGCTTGTTGAGGAATTGGCAATCCTCAATGTTTATAACTTACAAGCTTAAGAGAATAGGGTCATGTGATCTATGACTCTTATTTTGCCTATTGAATAAATCATTGTATATATTTCCAATGATTGAAAAATGGATATAGTTAATATAGAATTGAAATTGCTACAATTTAACTATTCTCAGATTTATATGATTCTACAAGTAATGTAATTTGGTTTAAAATTTTAAAAGAGCCGATTGCCTATACCATATTTATACTTTTTATGCCTTTGGTTGAAGATGTAATTTTCCCATTAATTATACTACATAATAAATATAAAATATTAAATGCGTCAGAAAACTAACCATAAAATAATATAGTAAAAATGTCAATATTTTTAAAGTTATTAATTTTAAATTTATTCATAAATTGTAAATTTTATAGTTTTAAAATAAATTTATTTCTACTTTTAAATTATTTTTCTATAAAATTTCAAGTAAAATAGCTTACAAGATTACATACTGCTCATTATTAAAATGTTTTTTTGTTATTGTAAAAGTCAACATCCTTAATACTTTCAGACAGATCAAACTCTATGTAAAAAAATCTCATTTAAGAGGTCTTAATAAAATCATTTATTTTCAAGTATTTACTTAATAATATTGACAAAGAGGGAAATATATATTTTAACCTCTCTGCCATGAGTTGCGTATACAATCCGATAAATAATTTAAGAGATGGTTAAAATGTAGCTAATTTTAATAACTAAAAAGAAAAGAAGAGTTATATATTTTAATTTTTAAAAGTTTAAACTGTGCAAAATAAAAAGAATTAATTAAAAAGAAACTAGAAAGATAATAAAGTTAACTTTAATAAAAATCTGAGTTCGAACCCGCATATATTACATATATAAATGCAGGTTTAAGCCTGTGCCAATATATTAATTTATATAAATAATGTGTAAAAGGTCTGCCCATCCCTCGCATATGTATGTATGTATAAATGGATTATTCTCCTGTACATTAGGGGTCAGAATGACTAATATGTCAACATGGGTAGGATGACAACCTTGGCACTAACAATCATCAGATTTTCAATGAAATGTAAGGCTGGAGAGTTGTGAGTTGGAATAGTTTGAAGCCTGTTCATTAAAGTGTGAAGATTGGCTATCTTAATATAAAGCTGAGCACTGATTGTATATATGTGTGAGGATAGTAATCTAGACCAACTGATGCTTGCTAGTTTAGCATGAAATACGTATATTGGTGATTATTTATCTTTTGAACAGGTGTGTGTTCAAGTGGGTCAGCAATATGAGATATCACTGAGAGTAGTGGGTTGTGTGAAAGCCTGAGTTCAAATCCTACATATATTACATATATAAATGCAGGTTTAAGCCTGTACAATATATTAAAAATATCATTGTGTTCTTCATAACTTTTGATAAGAAAAAAAGTAATTTAAACAAAAGTTAAATTTGAAAAAAATTTTCTTAAAACAGAAAGCTATTTAAGTACAATTTTACTTTAATTAACTATAAACTAGAGGATTAGTGAGATAAACTAGAACAGAATAAAATTTTTGGTTCTGAATATAGGTTTTAAATTTTATTTTGCATAATCTGTTCTATTCTGTTATCTATTGTGCCTACTGAAATTGGAGACACAGTATGTGTTAAGATGTTAGTCATAATTTTTTTTCTCGTTTGATTTTTGGATAATGGATATGTTAAATTATGAAGTAGTATCTGTGTTGCTATGACAACTATTTATGTAAAATTATTTAATATTAATTGTTTTGTAAGATTCTAAATTGATTTTATTCATTTTTAAAAGAAAAATGAATATGTGAATAATAAATTATATGGTTTAGATGAATTTTTTGTTGTTATATGTTTCGTTATTCTTACTGCATTCATGCCAATAAATTATAAACACTATAAATAAAGATTTAATATTTCAAATATATTTGTTCGTTTTATTTGTATAATATCTAATAAATATGTATAAAAGTATATCTCCAGTATAATATATTGAAAATATGATGTAAGTTGTTTAATTTTTGTTGAAAAAGAAAATTAGTAATTGTAATTTGACATATGAATTTTTATATGTAATAAATGTTAAATAATTTTTTTTTTGTTATCACTATTATATAATACGATTTTTTTTAAATAGAAGAATACTACCAAAAATTGTTTAAGTGAGTGAATATAGATCATTATGGTTACACTGATGTCAATAAGAAATCTTATAAATAGAACTGAAAAGTTTGAACTCTTACTTTGTCTCTCTCGTTTTTCCTTTGAATGGAAGCACATATAAATTTCTTTGCATAATTTTTTTTATCTTAAAAGTATGTAATTGACTTTAAGAAATTGATGAGTAAACCTTAACATTGTCTGCCTATGGATCTGGGCAGCTTAGTGATGAAATTTTATGAGAAAATGACAAATTTATTATAAAAAGAAAAAATCACCAAAATCGATTGATCAAATTTTTCTGAGATATGAATCAGTTTAATTTCCATCATATTGCTCTAGATAAAAACTAGCATCTATTTATTCATATTATTTTTAAATATACTTGCTTACGAAAGGATTTTTCTTTACATTATTGTAAATATAAAATAATGCTTATGTGTGTTAACGTCATATGAAACAAATAATTATATTTAAGGAATAATTTGAATATATACAAAAAATATTGGAATCGACAAAATGTACTTTGAATTTAAAGTTTTTGTGCATACATTTTATCTTTTCTGGAATAAAGAGATTCTGTTGGTTTTGTAGTTTGAAATATAGACATTGGAACTATGATGTTATACTGGGAATACAGTATTTAAAGACTCATTCAGGTTGTTTATATTTCTCATTATTATTCATGTATATATTTTGCTTTTCTTTATTTAAAATGTAAATTTATTTATTGATGAATATATATAGTTTTCCGTTAATTAGTGATCTATTCACATACTAAAAATGTGACAGAGCTATGTTTTTTTTTAAGTTTAAACATATATTTTTTGTTACAGTAATTATTATTTTAATTTTAAAAATCCAATTTTTTTTTTTTAGTGATTAAAAATTTAATATATTGTAACGGTCAGATTCGTCTGGTTTGTTAACATAGTGCAGAATTCGACCACCACACAGAACTGCAGCACCATCTAGATAGTGAAGCCACCCATAGCACTAAGTTTGAACATAGTTTATCAGTTCCACAATACAATCTACGAAGCAACGCATCTGATGCTACATTAGTAAATACTTCTTTAGGCACAATGATCAGGGAGATGCAAGAGAATCAAGAATTTATTTTTGAGTTAGCCAATAATAACAGCTAATATTAAATATTTATATTTACAGAATCGAGGAAATATTATATGCAATGGATATGAATAAATAAAGATGTAACGGCAGACGTATAGTTTGAAATTATTTATTTAAAACATTTTAATAATAAATCGTTTAACTAATATTTGATAAGATTTAAAATATCAGTAGCAGGATTTTCCAATACTGTTAGATATTAAAGAGATACATTTATTTATATAGCTGACGTAATCTAGCTGCCTAAATTCTCGAGCAAGTATTTCAAGAGCATGCCTTCGGGGATTTATACCTTTGCAATGCAAGAGTCTAAAGTAGGATTAATCGTAGTGGCGGACATATATTTGTTTAATTAAAGATATTTACTAATTACTATGGGTAAATATTTATTTGAGAGTGAGTTATGTCACTAATGCAGAGACGGAATTATACATGGAATAATAAAGCTAATAAGAAGAAACCCGTGGTACGTCTAGAAAGGCGATATAAGGATGGCAGTATATTGAAACTGCGAAGCCGTGGATGAGTTGAGAATAACGGGCTGGCATTTGCCATAGGCCCAAAGAGATAAGGTGTCACATAAGCATAATTAGAAGCAGGTGGTTCGTGCCACATTACATCCTAATTGCGTGACGGTCATCAAGTCCTATGGGACATTCATTTGTCAACATTTGTAGGACGACTGGGATTATTTTAAATCCTAAAGAATCTGGAGGATCCAAGGCTTATAATAGGTCATTGCGTTTCTAAAACATAACACATGTATAATTTATGGACTATTCTGCTAAGATTGAAATATATTTTTATAACTCAGCTCTACATTATCAACATTTAATAAAGAATGTTTGCAACTCTCAAAGAAATGTAATTTACGGAATTATTACTTAAAAATTTAATAAAATATAAAAACAATAGGTAATCTAGGAGAGTATTAATGACTAATATGTCAGCCATTTGTTAAGTAGTAGACCCCTGCATTACAATAAATGAAGCATTGAATACGTGCCTATTTATATGAAAATATTAAGTTATTTATGGAAATAAATATTAATGATTTGACACATATTCACTGTTTCAAGCAATCATAGATTTATACTAAGAAAATTATGAGCATGCTATAATTAGATAATAAAATGTAAATTTTAGAAATACGTACCCAAGAAAGATAGAATTAGGCAAGCTAAATTATTAAAGAAATTTACAGAAGGAATTAATATTTAAATTCAGTTTTACAAATGAGAATTTTACAGTTTATAAGTTATATAAAGAATGAACTATAGCGTGATGTTAGTAGAGTACTCTAGAGCTTAGGTACAGGTACCTGATTTATACGTTTTCCGAATCAGTGGTCAATAGCAAATTGTTCATGATTCCAGCAGTAGCAGTTCTTTCCAGCATTTAGGTGATTTAGTTATTTGAATAGCAGCAGAAACTTTCTGATTGTTTGGGCAGCAGATCTTCGTGGTTGACTTTATGGAGGGCAGTGGGAAGGTTCGGCATACGATAGGCCATCTTCGGAAGGAGAATAGTCTGGGCACTTTCTACTCACACATACTGTGGCAAATAAATCAATATAGATATTTGGAGACTCAACTGATCGAGAGCACAGCTAAAGTTCAACTCTAAGTTCTGAGAAAGTCCAAAATGTCCTTCCTTTTTGATCTTTTAACTTTTGTTACATTTTATTTTTGGGTTCAATCATTTGCCCGAGGATAATCAATACATTCTTATACATTTAATTTATATAGAAAGCTGCATTTCTATTGTTTAGATTTTATTTTTACATTTACATTTTTGTAATTAGATTTTAGGGAATTTTTCTTTTTAATTAATCTATTATCTCTCACCGACCATTACTTTTAAAATTTCAAATACAAAAGGGAACATACGATTATTTTTACTTTTAATTAAATATTACAATCAGATTTCTAAAACTATTATTAAATGAAATTTAAACAAAGCAATAAATAACGAACTTTATAATTTAAAATAAATGGTTAAAATTATATATTTTTAAATACTAAAAAAAAATACAAATTACATTAATTATTTTTATCTATTGCTTTAAATTTGTTATCGAAATGTGTGTGTGTTTATGGTGGATTTTACGTATATTTATTCATTTTTAATATTGCTACACACACAATTCAATACCAAAAAGTTTAAATTTGGGTAGGATAGAGTGGTGGGTGAGAGACGATAGAAAAGGTGAAACTTAAGATTCGAATGCGAATCTTACTGTTTCAATATATATTGGAAGTTTAAAAAGATTTTAGCACAATATGTATTTACTTAGTTCTTAAATTTATACTACAAATAACTAGAATTATTTATATATATGTATTTTTTATCAAGAATATATATATATATTATATAAAAGATATATATATTAAACTCTTATGTTTTGGAAATTATTAGCATCCTGTAACACATTTGTGATACGTAGATATATAATTTTGTTATTAAATAATTGGAAATTAATAGGCAATCACATATGTAAATATTAAATTAATGTCAATTGACAATTTATTATATATTCAATTATATTGTATGTGTCATCATCATCAACCATTATCAATCCACTGCAGGATGAAGATCTCTCCAAGTTTAATCCATCTTCTCCGATCTTTAGCTTCTCTTTTCCACAACACCCCTGCACATTTTCTTATTTCATCCATCCATCTCACATGTGGTCTCTTTCTGGGTCTTTTACAATCTCTTGGAATCCAGTTTAAAATTTCAATTGTCCATCTATTATCATTTCTTCTAGCAATATGTCCAGCCCAACTCTGTTTCAATCTTTTAATTTTTTCAATAAGGTCAGTAACACCTGTTTGTTGTCTTACTCTTACATTGCGTTTTCGATCTCTTCTTGTTACTCCCAACTTACATCTCTCCATACTCCTTTGAGTGGTCTGAAGTTTTGAGTGGTCTGAAGTCTCTATATTGCTCTTCTATTAAGTGTCCAAGTTTCAGATCCATAAGTAAGAACTGGTAAAACACATTTGTTAAAAACCATTCTTTTCAAACACATAGGCATATTTCCTTTTAGTATCAAGTTATTTCTACCAAAAGCACTCCAACCAAGTTTAATTCTATGATTAATTTCCTCCATTATATCTCCATCTGTATTAATAATCTGACCAAGGTATTTGTAACTGTTAACTTCTTCTAATTCTTCATAATCAATCTTTATTTTCATATCTTGAGCAAATCAATTAAACATTACTTTAGTCTTTTTAACATTTATCTTTAGTCCTACTTTTCTACTTTCATCTGCTAACTCCTGCAACATTTCCTGCAGCTCTGAAGCACTATTTGCAAAAACAACTACATCATCTGCAAAATCTAAATGACTTAAATACTCTCCATTTTCATTCCTTTAGTTTCCCATTTTAATCCACAAAATACTTCTATCAGCACTGCTGTAAAAAGTTTTGGAGATATGGAGTCACCTTGTCTTACACCTTTCTCAATGTTGATTTTTCCAGTATCATTATGTAATCTAATTGTTGCTGTTGCATTTTTATAAATATTCTTTAAAATATGACAATATCCTGGATCTATACCTTGATGATCCAATGCTTTACTCACTGAAGAAATGTGTATAGAATCGAATGCCTTTTCATAATCTACAAATCCAAAACATAATGACAACTCATATTCATTTGTTCTTTCTATGACTTCTCTCAATACCTATTGTACTAAAACCACTTTTAAATCCAGCTTGTTCTCTTGGTTGGTGGAAATCCAAAGTTCTCTGTAGACGAACAGTAATTATCTTGGTAAAAATTTTATATAAAACTGATAAAAGGCTGATAGGTCTATAATTTCTAATATCTTCTTTATCACCTTTTTTAAATATTAATATTATTACTGCATGCTTCCAATCTTCCGGTACATCTTTATCATTTAGACATTTGGTATATAACTTTGCTAAAATTGTTTTTATTTCTTCACCTGCTTCTTTTAATATATCAATTATAATTCCATCATTTCCTGGAGCCTTTCCTTTCTTCATACATTTAATTGCATATCTCACTTCCTCATTTAAAATTCTGGGCAATTCGGAAGATGTAATAGATATAGAAGGTACTTGTTCTTTATTACTATATAATTCTTGATAAAAATCTTCTACCAATTTCATGATGTCATCTCTCTTTTTAGTAATAATTCCATCTTTTTTTCTTATTGCAGATATAAATTTCCTACCAATACCAAAATGTTGTTTAACATTCTTGAGACTTTTATTTTCTTCTACAGCTTTCCTTACTATTTCATAGTTATACTTTCTTATATCATTTTCAACTCTTTTCCGTACCATTTTACAAAATTCGAGATATTCAATTCTTTTTAATACATCATTTTTGTATATCTTCATATTCCTTTTTTTCTTCATAAATTCTCTAGTCTCAATAGAAATTTTATTAGTCAATTGCTGCTTTTTTCTACCAGCTATCTTTGTTGCAGTTTTTAAAAGTGTATCAGTTATTTTCATATTAATTTCATTCAAATCTGAATCATGTTCAAAATCTCCTAACACTTGAAACCTATTTGTAAGTTCTAATTTAAATTCATTAGAATGTTTCTGAAGATTAGGAATATCAACTGTAAATATTTTTTTTTTTAATAATTTTTATCTCTAGTTTTACATTAACACGTAACTTACACCTTACTAATCGATGATCACTTCCTGTGCTAAATTTATTAAGAACATTACAATCTTGAAATATGTATTTCCTGTTAGTCAAAATATAATCCAATTCTGCTGTACCTTCATTTGGCTGCTTCCATGTCCATTTCCTTTTAACATTTTTCTCAAAAAATGAATTCATAATATAAAGTTTTTCTTTTTCTGCAAATTCCACAAGTCTATGTCTTCTCTCATTTCTATTACCATAACCAAAATTACCTACAGCAATTTCATCTTTCATTTGTCTACCAATTCTAGCATTAAAGTCTCCCATAACAATTTTAAAATGTTGTTTACTCTGATCAAAAGCCTTTTGTACATCCATATAAAAATCTTCTACTACTTCATCACTTTGAGAACTTGTTGGGGCATAAACCTGAATTATCTGCATTTGGTATCTGCTATTAAGTTGTATAACTAATCTTGCCACTCTGTCCGATACACCATCAATCTCCACAATATTGTTCTTCCATTTTTTATTTATAATGAATCCTACTCCACTTGTATTTCCAATATGTGTGCCTATTGTTTGTTTATGATCTAGTCATTATATATACATTGTTTTAAAAATCATAATTCATATTTATTTATTAATAAATTTGAATTTATCTTAAATAAACTTGTTTGATAATTGTTCAGCTGTGCAAACAAATTTATTGCTGTCTATATCATAAAATTTATTTGAAATAACTATATTTCATAATCCAGAAATCAAATCCCAGTATTAGAAGGTGAGTATGGTTATTATAACAATGCAAAAGAAAGTGAAGATCGAATCTTACCGTAATCTGCACTACAAGGGCGCCATCTAGGCATTTGAACCTAGAAAAATTTATAAAGTAGGCAGATACGCGCTGTTAAGACCCACTTTATTTTATATTTAGACCGTTAGCTCATTGTCACTAGCTCAGTGGAAACACAGAGATAATAATCTATATCTTTAATTTATATCTTAAATATAAAAAAATAAAAGCCACTGCCAGTAATTAATACACAAACAATATTTATTTACGCACATATATAATTTTAAATTTGAGGAATAAAATTTATTATTTAGATTTTAATATTAATTTTTAATTTAAATTATTATTTTGAGATTTTAAATCATTCTCACAGATGAAATTTATACCTATTTTAAGATTGTCGAGTATAAATGAATTTAATATTTTTTTTATTAAGATCATCGAGTATGAGTAGACTACATAGATTGTATTTGAAAAGAAAATATTCTATCCCTTATTTAATCTTAGGCCAAAAGTTCGCTGTCAAACCGGCCTCAATCCATCTGATACATTGATGTATTCAATGTAGCATGAAAATACAACAGCACTAAATACTATACTGTCAGGAATGTACATCTGAACAGTACAGTTAGAGAAGACATTGACTCTTGTCCAATACAGGAATGTTACATCTGTATGGCAAGAAGAACAATAAAATAAAAACTCCATAGGAAGGGACGGCGGTCCTTTTTGCCAACTTACAATCTCATCCATAGGCAAAAGGGGTTGTGTGGTGTATACAGCGATTCTGCACGTAGCGAACCTCATACTACATCTACTAATTACACCAATATATCCAATCCAGACCCAATTTAACTACAAAACAAATAACCTAAGATTACCTTCCCCTAATTAATTAATATAACTTTACATATCTATATAGCCATTCATGCCCAACTTAAATTTAACATTTATTTAAATTCGCACAGATGAATTTTATAAAATTTGTTTTATAATGTTGAGTATAGATCGGCTGCCTAGATTCCACAGTCAAAAATATTCCAAAATAAACATAACCGATCAAAATACAAAGTCATCAATAACGTCAATTGCAGAGGGAATACAAGAAACCCAATGGCATTCATCATAAGATGCCGCATTTACATCGATGACTTATATATTCTAATCGAATATGAAAACCACAACATAATTAACCGCTAACGAATCCATGCAATGTCCATACCCAACTTAAATTTATGCATTTAAATAATTTATACAAATAAATATTAATAGAAGTAAAAAAAAATGGAAATGATTTTTTTTTTAGCAAACTCAAATATATATATATATATAATTTAAACATTAATTATCAATTTGAAAATCAAATAAGAGTTCATTTTAAAATTTAGATTAGCTGAATCTTTAAAAAAAAATTGACGAAAGTTTTTAATTTTTTTTTTTTGTTAATTTGTAAAGTTCATAGCTCACGGTAGAAGATTCCAGGTTTCTGTTTTTAATTCCCATGGCGTCTCCATTGGAAGATCGATCTGATGTTCTGGAAGTGACCTTAGCTGGTTTCATTTCAGAATTACCGTCATTTCATTTTTTTTTAAAAAGTGAGTGATATGTGCGTCCTATCACACGTCTCAAACACAAAATAGCTGGAACTGTCTGGAACTCAATATTTTTCTTTTTATAGTATCCACACAGATTCAACCAACAAAACATCACTAATTCATCATTTTCATTAGAGTCCGGGCTGAGGCTTGGTGCTTCCATTGGTCAAGCTAATTCTTTTTATTCTCTTATCTATCTTATCCTCTGACTTTTTAATTACAGTATATAAGAACCCCGAGGGCTAGTTTTCTTTTCAGTTTACTTTATAGAGCAATCATTTCCATTTACAAAAATATTTTATCTTTAAATCTTGTACTTTTTTATAACAAAATACGTTCAAATACTTTTATATATTAAAAAATATATATTTTTAAAGTTTTGCATCTGTGCGAATATATATATATGTTTAACAACTCTTTAATTTTTTTTAGCTTTTAGATTTTTAATAAATTTATTTTTATTTGCGAACTTAGTTTATATTTTAAATTAATGTAACGACATATTTATATATCATTACAAATTTATTGCTGTCTATATCATAAACTCTACCTAGTGATTGTTATGATTTACACTATCGATGAAATCAGCTTTTATTTCGTTTATAAAGGTGCCTGGATTCCATGATCCAGGACCAGCCAAAAGAAAAACAGATAAGCCAAGACATTGATCTAACTGGTCTCTTCCTTTTTATACTTGAGGTCCAGTTTTCAGACTTCTGCACATGTTATTATTATCATGGCATTTAGGTTTATAATCTTGTACATTCTTTATTATTTTTCAATTACAAAGTTTTTTTTTATATAGTCTTCAGCCATCTTTAATTAACCAAAAAGATTTTTGTTTCAGCTTATCTGGATTAGTAATTTGTGTGTCCTTTGTTCTCTCCAATTTTTACTTTTATTTTTAATTAGATAAAAAAAAATATGGACGGAAAATTTAACTTTCATTGTATGTTTTAAAAAAATAAATTATACAAACTAAAAAAAAAATTAATTTAGACTTTTTAATAAGATCGCTAAATTTACATTTTCTTAGCTTTTACCAAATGCCAATATATTTGTACCATATATAAATAAACGGTACAATATATATATATATTTTATTGAATTCTATAGTTATTATCTGCTAGGCATAAACTTTATATGATAATTATAATCAAATATTTCCTTGTTTTATCAAAATTATTATTGTTTAGATAATTATTATATTGAGTTCATGATTGATCATTAAGATCTTGATCTTATTTAATTATAAGGCTGTCAGTAGTATATTTTCTCTGTTATAAGTCAGAATGACGTGTTTGAATTATATTTAATTTTAATTGATATGGATCAAAAACCCAATTAACTTAAATTTTAATATCTATACTTGATTATAATAAATGCTAATAATTCTCTTCATATGTTTTCATTGTTATAATATATAATTTTAATAATTTAATTACAGGAAATTTAAAACAAATTGTTATGATTAATTAATTGTTTTTAAATAAATATCCAATAGCAATCTATTTTTTCTATACACTAGTATGATTGGATATTATAGATTTAAGATTGTCTAATGAGTTCATTGATATTACATCATTATCAAATATTTCATTTTATTACAACTAGCTTAATTAGCTATAATAATGTCAATATAAGAATATAGCATGGCTGAGTTAGTATAATTTATTATTTATTAAAATAGGATTTAAGATTAATTATTGAGTCATATATCTATTCAGATATTATGAACATTGTGAACTTATAAGACATACTGAAGCTGTTATCGTAATCATTAATGAATTATTTTATTTAGATATGAATATCTTTAAATTTTAGTATAAGTTTGTATTTTTTATAAGCAATGTTTGATTAGTTGGGTATATTAGAACTTAATTGTTTAATGATTTATTATTGGTTTCATTCGAGTATAAAGTGAAATCTATCTTAAGTATATATCATTGTTTTGGGACAATAATATTTGATTTAATTGCTTTATTTTAATCTATTTTAAGTACGCTTTATATTTAGGGTACCTGAAATGATAATTTGTTTTTTTATTTATTTTAAATGCTATTTGAATTCATGATGCTATAATAAAATTTATCATCACTGTTTTATTTAGTGTAATTAACAGTCGGTTATGTGATTAGACAAAAAGTTATATTAAATACCGAATAATTAGTTATTGATTGGTATTCATTTAGCTCAGTTTATTATATTATGAATGATACTATTATTCATAGAGTATTATAAAATTAATATATCTTTCTTTGATTTACATTTTATTCAGTTATAAATGATATCCAACTTCAAAGATCATTTTTATTCTATTGCATAGGGTGACCAATGACTGAGCAATATTTTATATAGGTTATATTAGAGTTATTATTTCATTGCACCTTTTTGATATGTTACAAATGCTACCTAAATGATTGGAACTATAACAGAGATTAGCATATACACATTTATTCTATTATAAATGTCTTCATAATTTGTAGAGAATAATTACACAGAATCACTCTGTTATGGTTTTATCATATCTGATTTGTTACAAATGGATACCAAATCTGTGATGTTTTAAAAAAAGAGTATACTCTCATTTTTATTCTATTACAAATGGTGCTTTAACTTTAAGGACAGTCATAAGAGTTATTTCCAGGTCAGTAATAAAATATTGTCTAAAACCTGTAAGACAACGTTTTATCCAGTTACACTATACAATGTAAGAAATTGAAACAAAATCTTTTGCTTATTATAGTTCGAAAATAAAAACTAATTATTTTCAAATGTTAATTAATAAGAAAGTGAAGGCAGATAATCAATGGGAGAGTTGTATTTAAAAGTTTCATTTTTTTATTATTGTACTCGTTTCCTGTTGAAATTTTGGATGTGCTTATCAACTAGGAAAAAAGGGGCATTTAAATTACTTGCCAGGTTCACGTGAGAAATGGTTTTTTGTTGGTTGTATTCATATCTATCGACGTTGACTAAATAGAGATCCATAAAGGTGTTTGCCCATACAATAAGGTGTCCGAAATATCATTTCTTCATTTAAAATTCTAATAGATATAGGAGGTATTTGTTCTTTATTACTATAAAATTCTTGATTTCATGATGTCATCTTTCATTTTAGTAATAGTTCCATCATTTTTCCTTATTGCAGATATAAATTTCCTACAAATACCAAAATGTTGTTTTACACTCTCTTCTACAGCTTACCTTGCTAGTTCTCAGTTATACTTTCTTATATCATTTTCAACTCTTTTCCACACCATTTTACAGAATTCGAGGTATTCAATTCTTTTTAATGCATCATTTTTATATATCTTCATATTCCTTTTTTTCTTCATAAATTCTTTAGTCTCAGTAGAAATTTTATTGGTCAATTGCTGCTTTTTTCTACCAGTTATCTTTGTCGCAGTTTAATTTCATTCAAATCTGAATCATGTTCAAAGTTTACTAATACTTAAAACCAATTTTTAAGTTCTAATTTAAATTCATTAGAGTGTTTCTGAAGATTAGGAATATCAACTGTAAATATTGTTTTTCTTAATAATTTTTGTCTCTCTACTTTTGCATTAACATGTATCTTACATCTTACTAATCGATGATCATTTCCTGTGTTAAATTTATTAAGAACATTACAATCTTGAAATATGTATTTTCTGTCTGTCAAAATGTAAGCCATTTCTGCTGTACCTTCATTTGGATACTTCCATGTCCATTTCCTTTTAACATTTTTCTCAAAAAAAAAAAGAATTTATAATATAAAGTTTTTCTTTTTCTGCAAACTCCACAAGTCTATGACCTCTCTCATTTCTATTACCATAACCAAAATTGCTTACAGCACTTTCATCTTGCATTTATTTACCAATTCTAGCATTAAAGTTTCCCATAACAATTTTAAAATGTTGTTTACTCTGATTAAAAGCCTTTTGTACATCCATATAAAAATCTTCTATTACTTCAATCAGTATGAGAATTTGTTGGAGCATAAACCTGAATCATCTGCATTTGGTACTCGGCTATTAAGTTGAATAACTAATCTTGCCACTCTGTCCAATACACCATCAATCTCCATAATGTTGTTCTGCCACTTTTTATTTATAATGAATACTACTCCACTTGTATTTCCAATGTTTGTGCCTTTATAGTAGAGTACGTATCCCTTTTTAAATCAATTGTCTTTTCACCTTTTCTGCTAACTTCACAAAGTCCAATAATGTCCCATTTAATGTAAGACAGTTTTTCTAATTCTTGCAATCTTCCTTCACTTGAAAGTGATCTGCAGTTGTAAGTACCTAAATAAAAAATCATCAAATGGCAGTCTGGGTCCACAATCAGGGGATTCTTAGCACCCTCTGCCTTTGGCCACCAACCACTGCCTTGGTGACTTTACAGCCTCCTGGGAATAAGGGCCATGATTTATTTTTGTCTGTCATGATTGTATATATCTTTTGGAAAAATATTTATCATTTACACATACATTCATTCTGCCTTATCAGACAATTGAAAAGAAAGACCATGGTGTTTCTTGATCTTAAACTCGGGTAAAAAGCCAATAAAATCACCATGCTGGCTAAGGCATGTTGGTGAGCAGCCCATCCATGTTCGTATACTATATGAATAATCGCATAGTAATAACAGTTGCAATGACAAGAATGTATGGAGTGGATATTAGGAATTTGCCCTGCTTGTTTAAGGCCTCCAAGAGGAATCAAAAGGTCTCCTTTCAGTTAATAGCAAACTTCTTTCTGCAGCATTATATCCTAATAAATGATCATATAATCAATAAAGGGTTGTGTACTGCCCAAGTATATTTTTCAGAATTTTCAGGACATTTTATTTATAAATATTTGTGAATATGTTTTGCCATAATGAAAACTTAAAAAAAACAAACAGATATTGTTCTTCATAAACATCATCTTAAAGTGGTTGGTAGATGGTAAATTTAGATGAGAAATGAAATGAAATAAGATGTTTTTGAATTGTGATATTAATGGAAACTTTACTCCATGTTGTTTGCCACAGAAGTGATAGACTCGACTACTAAAGATTCTCTGATAAGAAGACTATCTGTTACTAGACATGCTCTAATATCAGATAATCTTCTGATTTACTAAGACCATTGTTATTAATGGAAACTTATAAGAATGTCCTGAACAACAAAGAAAATAATCTAATGAATTTCTTGATTGAGTTATGTCAATACTTTTACTTGAAGCATAAATGAAGGAATTAAAGTTATTGTATTTTGGACAGATTTAGATAACTGTCGGTCTAGAAAAATATGGAATGCTGAAAGGTAAAAGTGGGGCAAGGGGTGATTAGCAGAAAAATAAATAGAGACAATTATTTAAAATTAGGTGTGCCATTAGAAATTTGAAGATATGAACAAAACATTTTCCAGAAGTGCTGTCATTACTGATAGGCAAATAAAAGACTTGGGCATTATGCTGTTTAAAGCCTCATTTGTAAACTAACTACAAACTTAATTGTCTTGCATTGGTGGTCAAGAGGTCAGCGCGACTGCCTTGCACTTACAGGCAGTTGCCCGGGTTGCGGGTTCGCATCCCGGCCGATGCTATGGCACATAAAAAAACTACAAACTTAATGTGGACTCTTTAACATATTATGTATCTTAATGATGTCATGGGTTTCATTATTTTATAATAATTATTTCAAAGCTCATTTATTTGCCAATGATGGCGATATCTTTTAAGTAGAGTGATAAATTTTGGAGAAAGTTGTTCTTTTTCGACTTATTTCCCTAATGATCTATTACTAACATTCATAACTAAATTGATTATTTGTTTTTTTCACAGTAACTCTGCTTTTTATGTTATTGTCTTTGATCAATTACATTATTATATTGCTTTGTTATCACAAGCCTTTTATGTCATTGATAATTTTCTTGCAATAACTGTGCCAATGGAATTGTATCTTTGTGCAACTGTTTTTCTATCCTTTAATTATACTCAGCAGCAATTTTGACTCCATTTTTGTTTTGTTTATTTAACTTCTTATCTTTGTTTTTGTCCTGTGTAGTTTAATGCAGGAGGAGAAGGTTGGACCTGAGAACTAAAGGTTCATGGATCACTGCTTTTTGGTCTTTAAACATCATATAGTCTCCTAAGTGACAAACCATTCAGTTATTTATCATTGTCTTTGTTTTTAAAATATGTAAATTAATATGTAATATAAGGGATTCGAACTCAGACTTTCACACAACCCTCAACTCTCCATGCCATCTCATATTTCTGACCCACCTGCTTTTCAACATGTGGTGAGTCAGCAATATGAGATGGCATGGAGAGTTGAGGGTTCTGTGAAAGTCTGAGTTTGAATCCCTTATATTATATTGTCTTTGTTTGTTTGTTTTTTTCACTTCTGGATTTAAAATGGTGTTATTTGTTTAGAAGTTGCTACTACTAATAATGATGGAATATCCTCTTTTCTTGGAAACTTATGCTACTCCCAAATGGAGAACTACATAGTATTCATATTTAATATTGTGGAATCTACTTGGCTATACTCATTTAGAATTTGTCAATGATGATGATGAATACTCCACTCTGTAATCTTGACAATTCAAACTGCCTCCAAGTATATATACACTCAACGTTCATGTTTGTCTGAAAGTTTATGATTAAGACATTTTATTTAAAATTATAGATTAGAGTGAGTTCACGACTCTAAAGGGCCCGGATTTGATATCTATCCTAATATTATCACTGGTAAAGCCAGCAATATCTGAGAACATCGTGTTATATCTCTATCTATGTGCTATTATTAACAGTTGAAGATATTTGAAAAGTTTAAATAAAGTTAGAATATTTCTAAAAACATTTAGTCATTAATTTTATATGATGGAAGTAGTCCAACATATAATTAGAAATTCAACAATCACGTCTAATATTTGAAAATCCAAATTAATTCTAGTTTTTATGTTTGTTTGCTTTTAAAGTTTCTATCTTCATTTATACTCTTTTTTTTTTTTTTTTTTTAGAATAAAAGTATAGAAAATTCAGTTTAAAATCCCAGAATAAATTTCACCAAAAACTTATCAATTATCCGATTAATGCACTTTATGACCATCTATTTTTAAAATTATCTCGTGTGAGTTGTTTCTGCCCATCTATTCAATTTGTCAAGGACTCTTTCAGTGACACATCATTAGATAGTTATATGGTGAGAATGGAAATGTAAAGCTTATTTTATTCCGAGAATTTTTTCCTCGCAATAATTCAAAATGTTTGAAATTCATCACACCGTTTTACTAATCTATCTGTGAAAAAGGGAGAGAGAAAAAAAACATGTTTTAAAGTTTTCTCAATCGATTATCAAATCTGATGAGATATTTTACGGTATATTACCTCTGCAAATTTATTTCATAAAATATCTACATTGTGGGTGTTCATGTGTGTATAATGGATAGTTATATATATATGTGTGTGCGTATCTATGTACACGATCTTAATTTATGATATTCAGTTTATTTTTCTGCTAGTCTAATATTAGCATTAGCAGATAATAAGTTACCCATTGTAGTACTAGGAAGTGGAAATAATAGCTATGATTTCCTGGATTGATTCTGGGCTTAGAAATTGGATAGGAATTCTTATGCTCATCTTCCCGGTTGAGTGCCCCAATATAACTCATTATATGAGTTAATTAATTAGCTTATCAGCTATTATGTTTGGAATTGAGTCTATACTGTACTTTTGCTAAAAAAAAAAAAAAAATACATTATTTATGTTACAATAAACTTTTTATTCTATTTCTCAAAAATTAATGCAAGTATTCTCATATTTCCTCTTTTGCTGAATTTTATTTTTAAAAAAAAAAGTTTCAGTCCTTCATTACTGGTCAGCAGCCAATGCTGATCCACAATGGAGACAAGCTTTCATAATCCAAGGAATTGATCTTGTGTGTGATCATCTTGCAGTTCTTTCTGTGCATATTTTTTTCTTTGGCAAATTAGACCTATCTCATTTCACATGATGTTTTCTTTTATTTGCTACGATATTCTTTCCTTTGAGAGAAAATGACAGAAGATCAAATCGGTTGCAGATTACTGTGCAACGATATTTTTTGGCACATCTGAGAATTTTTGAATTGCTTTCAAGCTTTATTAAAAGCATTATGTACAGACTATTCCTAGTTCCTATAAACAATTCGATTGTCATTGGCCGTAATTTGTTAAGAAATGGCTTATTTTTATTATGCTTAAAGAAACACCGAATACATTTCAAAATGATATATTTTCTGATATTTATTGAAATGTGGAACACACTTGGCCAAACTTTTGTTTTCTGCTTGATGAAATGCCATTCTAATTACTGATCAAACGTTTTTTTCGATTCGCAATATCATTTGTTTTTTGTTCTGTGGTGTTTAATGGCAGACATGAGCGTGACAGATTCAACTCCTAGGTGAGGAACATAAAATTTCAGATTGTCAACTGAATGGAACCATTTGGCCCATTCTATATCACCTTCAAGTAATTGACTATATGATCATTATTTTTACAGGCAGCTGAAGGAAACTCTCTGACTTCTATGTGAGGCTTATTTCTACTAAGAAAGTTTTGAAACCAATGAAGGGCAGTAATTATGGATGTAATGCCTTCATGGTATACTTATTTAATATCATGGCATAGATATTTTGAGAGATATTATGACAAATTTATTTTTATTCCAGGAGATATGTTTTTTTTTTTTTTAAATAAAACCAAGAACAGGTGTCTTCTTTCTACTATGTAGTCATCTACTATAAGTTTGAATAATCAATAAATACCAGGTGGTAGAGTGCTATAACATCTCTATTCTCAAACCAGTTTTTGATTTTTGTCTTTATTCAAAGCTGGAATTGGATCTTTGAGCCACCTTTAGTTTCTTTTATTATTCAAACTTATAGTATGAAATTCAATAAAACTCTTAAACTGTTTGTAACCGAAGCTAATTCGGTTGCATAGTTCTATAATTCAAGCCAGTTTCTATATATATTAGGGACCTCTGCTTTATTCTGATTATAGACTTCTTATATTTCTTGGTTTAGGGATGAGGATATTACAGCACTAAATCATCTGCTGCAGTCCATTGATTACTCAAGCTTACAATAGATGGCTCTAGTGTAAGTGAAAAAAAATTGCTGTTGCATACATGTGAAAAAGTTTATGCAATATTGTGTTGATGTTAACATTAATATATAATACAATGCTTAATCTTTCAACAGAAAGGGTTTATTACGCATGATGTAGATGTTGACAATAGAAAACCTAAAGATCAATGTACATCTAATAAATTAAAATATTTTTCAATTAAGCATCAATTAATTTGCTTCATTTATGCCTTGTTTATTTTTCTAAACTTAAAAGGAATTTTTTCTTCATAATGTTATGAATTTTTTTTATAAAAGTACATATATATTTTAATGATGGAAAGCATTCATGAAGTTTATAACCTAGTAACAAAATTAAAGATACTAGAATAAATTGTTTTAAGGAAGTAATGAGAAATGGCAAACTATTCCATCAATGGTGTTCAAAGATCATCATGTGGTCATAGTATCTTAATGGGTAATGTCATAGGTTATAAATCAAGGAAATGAAAGAAAAAAGGTGTTAAGTTTTGGAGAAATGAAAAAGTTTAAGCATAGAAAGCTTATCATTAAGCAAATAAGGACAATATGTTGGAAAAATAGGTCAGTATGAAGTGTGAGTTGATTTTTATAATAGCAGTTATTCCTTTTAAGCTTACAAATAGGGAATGGAGATTTGGCAAGATTGAAATGTCGTATTTGGTTTATTTATAATAGCAATCAAAAGTGGCTTGAGATGTCTTGTGACATTGTAGCACCATAAATGGCAGATTGAATTTTGATTCAAGAAAGTTTATTTTTCAAATCTGATATTCCATCAACTGTTCTAAGTCACACAGAACTTTGGCCTATTTGTATATTTCATTTTACACCAAAATATGTGCTTGCTTCATCTTTTCTCTTTTAGCAATTCTTTATAATAAATGTTTATTCATTTAAAAAAAAAAAATTCTACTTCTGTTTAGCCTTGTTTTCTTTTATTTTTTTGTTTCATCACAAGCAGCCAATGACGAATGTTTATTCTCTGAAACATGTCCTGTAAAAGCTAATTGGCTGTTTTTTCAACATTATGTGTGATTTGTAAAGTTTCATAATAAAGGAAAATTTATATTCCTTGGGGGTAATATTTACAGTTATTTCCAGTTTAGTATTATGAATGTTTAGTTTAAATAAATAGGATATAAAAAGGCAAGATTAGATTTAATAAAGTGAAAATGAGCTTGAAAAAAAAAGATGTAGTCAAGCATTGGGGGTCGAGAGATTAGCTACAGCTGCTTTACAAGTAGTTGTCCTGGGTTAGCGGGTTCACTTCCCGGTTGATGCTATGACACATGAGAAAAAAAATGATGTAAGATATAAAAGTATTGAGAATGAAAATAACTACAATTCAAACTAATTTGTAAAGGCAGATTATAATGATATTAATTAGTGATATATTAGAGGTTAGCTTTCAAATTAAAGGAACAAGATTATGCTGTAAACGACAGTAAGAAATACATTACAAATGCATGAAAAGAAGTGTTAATAGTGATAGAAAGTTTATTTTGTGGATTGTATGGTATTTATTTAGCGTATGGTGTCAGCACATTTATAATTCAACACTAACAGAGCCCATTTCCTCCAAGTGATGTAGAGCAAAGAGGCCAACAGAAATCTGGTCATTTGGACACTCCTTGTAGATATGTAGTATAGTTTGTGTTCTTCCATATGGTTTGTTCTGGATTTTATAAGAAATTTGAGTGCCAAAATTGATTCTGACACTTTCCTACCCCAAATTGAATGTTCTACCATCTATGCCAAGCCACATATGGTAAAAAAAAACTATACATGGATTTATTGTTTGGGAACTCATAAGAAGCTTGAGTGCTAGAATTGTGGGCACCAGAATCGATCATGTGACCTTACAATACCAAGTTTGATGCTCTACCAACTTGGCCGGGGCAAAAAAAAATACTAACAGCTTTATTGATTGGGAGGTCATAAGGAAGTTCGAGTGCCAGAATCGAACCTGGGACTTCCCAAACCCCGAGTTGGCTGCTCTACCATTTGTGCAGGATAAAAACGAATGCTAATGGCTTTATTGCTCGTTAGAAGCTT
The DNA here is from genome assembly GCA_028023455.1 of Epiperipatus broadwayi. Taxonomy (NCBI): domain Eukaryota; kingdom Metazoa; phylum Onychophora; class Udeonychophora; order Euonychophora; family Peripatidae; genus Epiperipatus; species Epiperipatus broadwayi. The sequence goes on along the minus strand of JAQFVV010012405.1, from coordinate 15,429,061 downwards.
TTAATATAGTGAAACTGATAATTTTGGTAAAGGAAGTTAGAAATATATACCAATAAACTGTCAAGAAACAAACTATTTGTTCTTAGGAACATAAAAATCTTTTTTTTTTTTACTCTTAAGTGACAAATTATTGTTTTCCATAAACATTTCTTCCAAAATTTGAGACTTTTATGAAGATTGGCTTAATATTGCTCTAAGTATTTTTCAAGTTTTTACGTCATTTTATCCCATATAGAATGCCAGCAATTTTCATTACTCAAAATGAGTTAATCTATCTTAATAAAATCTTCATCACTGTTTTATTATGTATATGCATCCTTCTGGATTTAAACCTGGTCCAAATAAGCTTCAAAGTTAATTATTTTTTCTGATAACAGCCTATAGCGATTTCACCTAATGGTCAGTAAAGGGTAATTAGATAATTTTTAGCTAAAAGGCATTTGCTTTGCTGGGTGCTATTAAGGATTAATTTATCTTTTTACTTATGTATATACCTGGATGTCCATAATCCTGGTTTTCTTGGATTTGTCCCCGTGTCCTGACATATTCTTTGTCCTAATTTTCTTAACCATTCATTTTTGCTTTTAATTTTAACTACATATTTAATTTTTATTTTTTTATAAATTAATATTTATTCATTTTAATATTTTATAATTAATTTTTGATTGATTAATCAGTAATTTCTCCCAAATGGAAATGGCTCCCCATTAATTTGGTACATTAGTAATACTGATTTCAATTTGTGACTTTGTTTTAATAATTTAAAAAAGGCATATGAATTTATTATTCACACTCAGAAGTTTATAAGGAGGATCAGAATCAATCTTGGTACTTCCTGATTCCAAGTCAGACGTTCTAGCAACTATATCAAACAGCACAGGGTTTGGTTTAATAGACATTATATGTATACAAACAATTCTTCTTTTGTTTATATTATAAGATAATTATATTATTATTAATATAAATGTGATTGTATGTTTTGTGATTTTTTTAATTTTTATTTCATACTGAAATATACAGTAATCTGCAATGAAATTTTTTTTTAGTCCTGTGTAGTTAAGCCCTGTGGAAATATGGACACCCTACTATAAACAATATTTATATATGTTGTAGTGAATATTTTCATGGCCAAAAGATGTTTTATAAATCATGTGTTTGGAGCAACTGTGTTTAATAAAATAAAATTAAAGTAAAATTTCGACAAGATAATATTCGTGCCCTCAAATGAATAAAGTAGTAATCACGTGATTTTTTGCTGAGATGATTGTTGATTGGTTTGGCTTAAATTTGGATATTTTTCTTTCATTTGTGTGAGGAAACTGTTTCATATGGATGATAATTTTATTATTTCATCACGTTTATTAATACAATTCGGGTTTTTTTTTTAATTTTTGTATAACCTCACGAAATATTCTTTGATAATAATTGTTGGATATGGATATGATTTTAGTATTTGAGAAATCCGTATGATGGCCAGTCTCTAACAAGTACTGAAGATGTTGAAAGTTGTTTTTTTACTGCATTATCATATTAATCTTTTCTAGCACTTATACAATAATTGTGATTATTTAATTTTTTTAAAAACTATATCATATTAATATTATTTTACTATCACTAATTACATTTAATATGTACGTATTTATATGTATTCACTTAAATATTCTGCACCACACATTGATACTTATATAGATATGCATACTCATATTTAATTGTAATAAATAGTTTATTTAAAATTATCATAGTATTTTTTGTAAGAATGACATTTAATTATATATTTTAAAATAAATTATTCGAACAATTTTTCTTTTTTTAAAGTTAGACTCTGTCAAAGAGTATTAAGTATTTGAAATCATCTTGTTAGTGGTATTGTGATATGAAAAATGATTTTGATTGTTATTAAACTTGAGTCGCTAATCTGTGACAAGTCCAGCTGACTGAAAAGTTCCAAGTTTCTTAACCTTTTTAATGAACTGGATTGTTTTTCAAGGTAATATTGTTCTCAGATTAATGCTGAGAACATCTGACTTATTGGAAAAGAGAAAATTATTAGAATTGTTTTACTTTATATTAGAAAGGAACTGTTATTTTTGTAAATAAAGTAAATATTGCTTTATATTTTAGGATTTTTTTTTATTGTTTTTACATTATGACTATGTACACATTTTTTTAACTTTTAAAATAATGTAATCATTTATCTTGATGTGGCAGATTATTTTGTTTTATATATTATCCATTAACTGCATTAAAGTTCATGTTGTATTTTTTTATATACGACTTCCCTGTGCGGTTTGGTAGAGCGTTGCACTTGGGATTGGGAGGTCCCAGGATCGATTCTGGTGTCTGCATGTCTGGCACTCAAACTCCTTATATACTCCTGAGCAATAAAGCCATATGTTTTTTATATATATGACAAATTAACATCAGCAAAATGGTAACATATACCTTACTATCTAGATATCTTAACCAGCCAATTATCATGGAATTTTACATATTTACATCACATGTTTAGTATGTTGCATACAAATTGATATTCTCATCTCTGTTATTTGCTTCATCTTTTTCGAAATTCATATCTCAAAGATTGTGCTGTATGATTTAGCGCAGTGGTATGGTGATAAAGATAAAAGATCCTGAATTTGCACTCAACATCTCACTTCTGGTAGAGAGGTAAGCTTGAGAGCTAAAGATTGGATCAAAGCTGAACGTGCTACTTTTGGATACTCAAATATGACATGACTTTCTAAGCAACTAACCATTTGTTGATTTATAAAAGAATTTTATTGATTAGTTGCATCACATCTTCCAAGCATTATATCAAAACAAATTTATGACTCTTATTCAAGCACTATGTTCTTAATATATATATTTAACATGAAAAGCCTTTTAGTACATTACTGTTTTAGATTTGCTATAAAATATTAATACATTTTATTAATAATTACATTTAATCTTTTAGTATGTAATAATAACTGTGATAAATGTGCTTTTACGCAACTATAGAGTAGTTTGTTATTTCTATAAATTAATTATGGCATAGCAGTTTCGAGAACTTATAACATTCTCATATTCATAACATATGCTTATACCAATTATATAATTAATTGAAGAGTTTTAACTTTTAATATTATAATGAATAAGAACTTTTAAACTAATATATTATAAAGTTTATAACATTTAAAAACTTCCAGTAGCTCATTCTGAAAATAAGATATGTTACTTACAAAAGCCAATTTCTAAATTTTAAGCTTTACCGATACAAAACCCATAATATCAGTTTAAGAATACACTCTTCATCAGCTGTCCCAAACACATTACTATCCATAAATCAAAACAGACTCACATTCAGAATAATGACTTCGTGAAGCATCAATAAAAATACAGCAGCATGCATTGTTACTATAGCAACAGTAAACTACATTAAAATTAAGGGCAAATCTTTGGCCATTGTCTAGTGATATAAATATTTTTCATCATTTAGTTTAGAACAAATCTGATCATTACTTAAGTGCACAATTGAATTATCAAACAATGTGATGTGATGTATTGCAGCTTCTTTGTAAACAAAGTCAAGAATCTCTCAGCAATTATGCCCAGAGCAACCTGTTAGCTACTTAATTTTACATTCCCCAGTCTAAGTTTTCCCATATTCTGCTCCATTCCATTTCCACAACATAATCTTTGTCAGCTCTGTGACCTTTATATCTAAATCCCTCATCTTTTTCTAAACCCAGCATAAAAACCAATAATCCACTTTCTGTATAATCACTTTTTTCATATTTATTCTTCCATAACTTCATTATATGTGCCCTTTCTGTTTTCAAGCATTTACATTCAATTAACAGATGCCTAATATTTTCTATTCCTTCCTTACATAATTTACAGACTAAATCACCCATATTTTTCCATTTACATGTATATTCTTTTGTTGCTAAAGATCCTGTTCGAGCCTTAAACAATGGATTACTTAGTGCAAGTAGCGCTATCTGTTATTTTTTTAGGTGTTTGCATGTGAATTTTTTAGCTATAATTTATTTGAGCATTTGTTTTTTAAAAAGTATATTTTTTATCACCTTCATATTATATATATCTTCTGAAAAATAAAATAAATATTTTTAAAATATTTAAGTTTGCTTTTAAAAATATGTAAAACAAACAATACATTATTGTGTGTGTATTTTTTTTTTCAGATCCTAAGTTTTCAAAAATTAAAAATGAAGCCTGATATATTTAATTGAAAAATAATTATTGCATATTAAAAAAAAGTGAAGCATATTTAAAAATTGTTTCAACTTTCCAGAAATTATTTATTTAATATTTTTATTTAAATTAGAAACTCTGTTTGTTTGTTGTTTAGAGTAAAATTTGTAATTGAGATTTAACAGGCTTCTATCAAATGATTTCCTTCAAATTTTGTATATATGTTAGAAATCAATGGCAATGTGATCTTCCTGGTTTGCTTACTGCAGAGGAGTTGATGAACCGAATTTTAGATATATTGATATTGCTTCAGTAATTTTTTAGTAATGCACATGAGAGGGCAATATAGTTTTTAAATGTTTTTATTTTTTTTTTAAAAAAAGCTTAAAGTAAAAAGTATTAACAGTAAATTAAAGTAGAAATAAAAACAAATCTTACTTTCAGTTCATTGAAAAGTTGCTCACTTTAAAAGGGGTGAAATTTTATTTTCTCTTGATTTGAGTAGTTCTTTCTTCTAAATGTTTCTTTCATAAACAAAATAATATTGAATCGATTTTTAATGCACCATGAATTTCCTTTTAAATGTTCTAGATACTGTTACATGGTTTCTATTCCTGGCTTTAAATAGGAATAATTACAAAAAGTATCTGAATTCGAAAAAATTAAAAATAATATATAAAAAAAATATTTTATAACAAACACTTTTATTTACTATGTACTAGAATAGCCAAAAAAAAAACATTTTATCAAAATTGGGGTTTTATAATTAATTTAAAATAAATGCACAGGATGTTCAGAATTTAATTCATTTCTGGACCCTCCACATTTTTATTTTAAGTTAAATCACCAATTATGGTTGAAGAAAACAATTATTATTTTGTCTTTTTAGAGCGCAGTAAATAAGTGTTTATTATAAAATATTTTTTATATATTCTAATTTTCGTCTGTGCATCTCAGGTTTTATTTACTGTTAAAGCTCTTCTAATTTGTGCTGTGTTAAGTTCTGCATCTCAAAATCCATGGATTTCAATTCCTGCTATCACTATTGGTGCTAATGCTCAAACGTCTTATGACCTCCTGAGCAGTAATAAAACTAATGGTTTTTTTTTTTTTTTTTACTATTAAAATTTCCATCTATAGATTAAGATTACAGCTATAATTTAGAAATATTAGCCATGAAAATCACATTAAATGTAGCAAAATATATTGAAAACAGGCCCAAAATAAAAAACATTCTATACCTGAAGAGGATGTACATAGTTAGCACAGTTTGCTAATCGCATGAGTTAATAAACCTAAAAGTAATATATTAAAATGTTATTTTTATTAACCAGATTCAATTTTTTTAATAAATTATATAAGTAATATAAATTTAAATTACTCCACATGTTACAAATGGTAGTCTAAGTTAACAAAGCTTAGAAATCGAGTTGAATTTGAATTAAAGTGAAGTTCAATATTGCTAACTAGTTTTATTAAATAAATCTTCATATTGTTTGACAGTCATTATATTCTTTGAACAGAAAGTGTGTAAGATTTTTATACTTGCAAATTATGTGATGCATTTTTTCCTCAGATATAGAATTTCAACGTAACTATATTTGTATTATAGCGAGATTTGATTTAAAGGCTGCGTAAAAGTAGTTGTATTTTGAAATGGCAGACTATTGCCAAACATTTGGTTTATATTTTTCAGCGTGTAGTTTACTGATGATGTGGTAGTTGCATTTATTTTTTATTACTTCACAATGTTATTTCTTAAGTATGGTGCAGCTTAAATTAATATATCTAGATTATAAACTAGTAATAGTTTTCACTCTTGTCTTATGAGTCAGTCTAGCATAAATATTGTTGTTTGGTGGAATTTTTAATTTGAATCATTGATAAGTAAAAACAAAATGATTTTTGGATTCTGGATTAATAGATGTTGTTTTGAAGGTTTGTGATGATGGTATTTTAGTTGTATTTATATATTGAACTATTTCCATTATCTAATATGAGTATTGAATGTCTTTAAAAAAATTACTCCAAATACATTCAACTGTTAGTAATAGCACATAGGTTAATATATGCACAACATTTTGAGAGGTATATTCTTTCCTCTTCTTCAGATGTTGCTGGCCTGACCAATGACAATACTGGCATGGGAATCAAATCTGGACCCTTAGATTCTTGAATATTGAATTTTTAAAATAACTGTGAGACATCCTGCCAGGTTCAATTTTCATGCTAGTACTGTCACTGGTCAGGCCAACAACACCTGAAGAAGAGGGGAGAATAATTCTTATTGAAACATTGTGCATTTACTATTCTGTGTGCTATTATTAACTGTTGAATGTATTTAGAATATTTAATATATAAAATTAAAAGTGTGTGAAGCGCTTGAAAGAGAAGCTATACAGAGTGCAAAAAATATTAAACGCTAAGCGCTTTCGAGGCTGTTTGCCTCATATTCATAGCGATAATGCGAAATGCAGAAATAAAATTAAATTTTTCTAACGACATTCAGTACTCAGATGGTGTCCAATATATAAATACAACTGGATTCACAGATGATTGTGCTATTTTGTTAGTTCCAAAGAAAATTTACAGAATGTATTTAATGTTTTGAATACAGTATTTAAAGATTTTGGTTTAATAATTAATATTCAAAAAAGACTTTTTGTATCAGCCAGTAATAGAAGAAAAAAAATCTTTAACAATTTTTAACTTGGATGGTTATCAACTTGAGAAGGTAACCCAATTTAAATACCTGATCGTTTTAGAATTAGAAAGATGGACATAGGTGTGAGGTACAACACAGATTTTAATATGGTGCTGCTTTTAACAAATTAAAAGATAGAGTATTTCATCACAGGAAATAACTACTGCAACTAAGTTAATTGTAGATGGAGCTAGTTTTTTTGACCTAATTCATTATGTGGAAGTGAAACTTTGACATTCTATTGACAGAAAGTTTCATTTAAGAATGCTCAATAAAAATACATGGTCAGATCATAAAACCAATTAATATATTCTTCAGTTCGCTAGATATGATACTATAGAGTCTATTATTGTAAATCACATCTTTGTTGAATTGGATATGTGAAATGAATGAATACTGCAATACTTCCTAAAAGGGTGTTTTATGGAAAACTTGAGCATGGTTTTCATGGGAGAGTTTAGATCCCATATGTTATAAGGATTATGTCAAAGACATTCTAAAGAAATGCAATTTTGATTACTTTAATTAAGATATGATTGAGAATAGAATATATTGGAGAACTGCAATTGAATATGGTGTTGAAGTGTTTTGAAATGAAAAGTTTTCTGCTGAAGAAATTAAAGGCAGCATTGCAAAATATCAAATAAAAATGAATCAACATGTTCTATATATGGACATATTTGTTGTTGACAGATTGGTTTGCATACTCATTGCAAAACTTATTTCTAGGGTGGGTTTTTTTTTGATGTTAAATTGGCCATACTCATTTAAGCATATCCGCTATATGTATTGTACCAATATTGAAATTGGCCCATAATAATTTTGTTTAAAAAAATTATTAGAAATAAAAATCCTTCGTTAAAAGAGAAATAATAGGGAAGGGTTTAAAAGTTTTATTGCAGTTTGTTTTTGTGAAAATAAGATTTAGAAGTCGAAGAGGTCTTGAAATAAAACTTGCAATTAATTAATTGAAAGAGGGGAGGGGGAGTTTTCCTATAGAAAAAACTGGGAGTTCATGAAAGAAGTTAAAGAGTTGTCATTATTATAAATTAAAAGTTAAAATATAAATCTCTTTTCATTCGAGTTTATTAGGATAAATTATACATGTGCGTAAATGTAGCTTGTTAATAAGATATATAATAAATGCGTATCAAAATCATATTGAAAAACACATGAAAATAAATATTGAAATGAAATGTATTTAAAAACGCAGCGGTAGCTACTAATTAAAATTTTAAAAACAACACGTTTGTGATGGTTGCTAATTGAAATACCCAACAACAAGATTAAAAAGGATTAGCTACTAAAGGAATTTCAATGGACATTAAAACAAAAACACTTCGCATATATAAATAGCCAGATTTTTATCGTTCAGTTTCAGTCTAGTTTTTAGTCTAGTCTAGTCTAGAGATAACAGTGCAGTTTATATTATGTATCCAGAAACAGAAATGCAGTGCTGAGCAGCTTTTGGGAATATACGCTTGTACTTTAGCCCTAGTCCAGTGAAACAGCGAAACCTGCTCATGAAATAATGTCTACTTAACAGCTCAGAAATCCTCCATCAATGTTCAACTGTCTCCAAGAATAATACCAGCAGATTAGCATCAAATCTCCTCAAGAAACTTCAAATCTAACCGGTTAGATATACTTCATTAGAATCAGCTAACAGCAAGCAATATCCACGTTCCAAAAATCCTAGGTAAAACATTTTCTTATTCTCATTTATATATAGTAGCCACCGCATTATTTGCAAAGCCTCCAGAGACAAGTAATTTGAACTCTATAAGCATGCATAAAATGAACTATTGATGTGCGTGTTTGTGAATGCTTTATGATTTTATAAACGTCAAATATTATTTATGCTTTCTCATAAGATATATTGTGTTAATTTAAAATGTGTGTGACAAAAATACCAATATTATGTTAGTTAAAAATTATAAAGATATTTAAATTTAGTATAATTAATGTTAGTTAAAATAAATTGTCTTTAAACTAAAACTTTATTTGTCGGTCAATTCTTTTTATCAATTCTTTTACCAATCTTTTATCCATTCTTTCACCACTAATTAAACTATATTTTATTATTGATTAAAATTAGACTGGGCTAGTTTTGGGATTGTTTCAAGCACTGGATTATGAACCTACTGTCCGAATACGTTAGTCTTTGACTAGCTGGCACCCAGGGTTTACTCCGAAACAAATAGTGTTTGGTTAGTAGGGGTTTGAATTTAGCAGCCGAGGTGGGCCACGATCAGATTGTGGGTATTGTTGATAGTTAAAGCTATCAATAATATTTCCCATTTTGCTCGAACATGCCGGTTCGTTCATGTAACATTTATAATTAAATAAGATTATAAATTAATTATGAAGAAGTTTGAAACCAGCCAAAACATTTACAGTGTAAGTAAGTTCATCTGCAGATCGATCCAGTACAGTATGCATGTAAGCTAGAATTTAGACAAGTAGAGAGGACAAATAGTTGGAACAATGTTTATTCTGTCTAGCATATGACTATTTTTAGTTTTTATTTTATATTATCAATTTTTTTAACTTTGATAATAGTTTATCATGATATAGAATTTCATGCAATTTGTTTTATTTGCATTGCTTAGTTTTTTAAGTACGAAATTTATGATCTGTCAGTTTGTTGGGTAATTGGTTCATTGCCATATTTGCATATATACATTATTGTAATCTTTTTTGTAGATTAAAAAAAAAATCAAATGAACATTTGCCTAGTAGAATAAGTGAAATTTGACTACTAGAGTACATTTAATTAATCTTTTTATGATTACTTTCCTTAATGGGAGATTGACCTAGGAGCTATTACTTGAGTCTGTTATTCTACTTACTTTACAGGCCCTGTTAAATAGCAATTTCATCAATAAATCTTGAGAACTAAATCCTAACTTACAAATTTATTTTTTAATTCTTATATGTTATACATGTGTCTTAATGACATAAAGGATTTTATTAGTTTCTGAGCTAGCTTAGATTTGAGATGCTAGAAAGGGGATGGTGAGTAATGGCAAACTACCACTGATGACCATATGTTATCATTTAGTTGTGATACCAGGTTAGCTAGTTACCCCAACCTGCCTCAACGTAAAGAACTAAATGTGTTTTTAGATACTATGAATAAAATCATTTAAGTCTTCTCTATTAGTTCATTGTGTAAATAAGAAATAAGATATTTCTATAATTGGCATATTCTGAGTTGTAAAATACCTATACCAGTTTCACATGATATCCTTTGTCAGCTATGTCAAATTTTAAACATCACATAACCACAAATCAGAATTGTCTTGAACTTAATTTATACTAAACTGATATGAAAGATGTAATATGCCTAAGTATTAAATGTAATATTTTATTCTGCATGGTTTTAATGCAGTAATAGATTCAAACTCTAGATTATGAGGTCCTTTGATTGATTTCATTTTTCATACTTCCGTCACTTGAACTTCTTTATGAACTTCCAAGCAATAAAGCTATTTCATTTTATTATGAAATAGTGTTCTTTACAGTCAATGAGCTTGCCTTTAAATATATTCTGAATAGGTAAGAATTATAATCATTTCCACTTTTTGTATAAATCTTGCCAAATTAGAATTTGATTATGATATACTCTTTTATCTTATTTTCATACTGAGCTATATAGAAAACTTAAATGCTCCCATTTATAATAGTATTTTCATGCATATCTCTATAAGATTTGAAATACAGGCATTCTTATACCTGGAACTTAATTGTAAATATAGGGGATTTGAATTCAGATTTTCAAGCAAATTTCAGCTATCCGCACTATCTCATACCACTAATGCACCTGACTACCACACATAGAAAAGATAAATAATCACCAATATACGTATTTTGTGCTAAACCAGCACTCATCAGTTGGTCCAGATTATCATCTCCCATGCATATATATAATCAGTGCTCAGTTTATATTAAGATAGCAAATCTTTAAACTACTAAACACTGATTATACATATATATGTGGTAGATGATAATCTGGGCCAACTGATGAGTGCTGGTTTAGCACAAAATATAGATATTGGTGATTATTTATCTTTTCTACATGCGTGTGGTCATGTGTATCAGTAGTATGAGATAGTGTGGATAGTTGAAGATTGCTTGAAAGTCAGTTCAAATTCCCTATATTTGCTTATCTCTATAATATATTAATTATATAATTAATTGTTACTTTAAAGAAATATCTTATTTTTCTAAATTGGAAGTTCAGTTATCGTAATACTTGTTGGTTACTTAGTCATTTGTATTTAATTCAAAAGCAATATCTGGATTAATTTTGTTCTTTCACATATCTTTTTAGTATTATGTAAAATTAATACTAAATGTCTACTTTCCATTAGGATTAAGAAATGCTAATTATGATTATTATCTTACTTTTCAATATGTCTTAATTCATCTATAACTACAAAAAACAACTTATGAGAATACTAGAAGATAAGAAATATTTTAAAGAAAAATAAATTGGAATTTAAATAAATGAGGTTAAGAAACAAACTGTTGATTTGTGAGGTTTGGGGAAGAATTTCTCTGCTGTGAACCATTTTTGGATAATGTATTATATTGCTCTTAATTGGAGATAATTCATTTTTAAATGTTTAATTAATATAGCTTTTTTAATTTTCTTTTAATTATATATTTTTAGATTTAAGTACATGGATTAATAATGGTATCTGAAATTACAATTCTTCCCAATGTAGTAGAAAAAGGATCTCAGATAGGAAGATGTCCCATAAGTTTTATGTTAAAGAAAAATCTCAAGGTAGGAAGCTATGCAAAAGTAGTTAGCAAATCTTGTTCTATTATTTGCATGTTGCTACCACGATTGGATAGATCGGATATCTACTTTGAAATAGATGACAGTGTTATCGTAGATTCTGAAAATTCCCTTCCTTCCCTGACAATGAAAACTTCATTAGTTTGTATAAGCAGTCTAATTCCGATAAAACTTCCATCCCTTCAGTTAATAGTTGTATTATCTGATTTTAAGGATAATTTTACAAAATTAAAAGCTTCAAGTACCTTTCAAACTTTCATATTGAGAATTCTTTCACTATATGGCATTGTAAAAAATAGTTTGATCAAATTGTCCAACTCGCAGTTCAATAAGCTATTTTCTGTAGAATTCATTAAAATTTTAAATAAAGGAATAGACAATGATAATGTTGGCTTAGTTACAGCATCGACTGAGATTGAAATTGTCGATATTATTAGTAAAGAAAGATTTGTACAGTTGCATCAGCGACAATCCAAATCTTTAGGAGGTCTGACTAATATCATGAATATGTTGAATAAACATCTTACTTTACCATTTGTGTTATCACGAACATTTAGCACTGTTGGCCTGTGTAGACCAAAAGGGATTTTATTAATTGGCCCTCCGGGTACAGGCAAGACATCGTTAGTAAAAGAAGTCTGTAAACAGTGTGGTGCCTATTTGATTTCTGTTGTTGGTACGGATATTTTCCGATCTTATCCAGGTGAAAGTGAAGTACTTCTGCGGCAAATTTTTTCAGATGCAGTACGAGCAAGTAGAGAAGGCCCCACTGTGCTTTTTATTGATGAAATTGATACTGTTTGCCCAAAACGAAATGATGCTTCTGGGAATCATCAACGGCGATTAGTAACACTTTTGCTGATTCTCATGGATGGTATAGAAGATCGAGGTCATTTAGTAATCATTGGAGCAACAAATCACCCTACTGCTTTAGAACCTTCATTAAGAAGAGCTGGTCGCTTTGATAAAGAGGTAAGAATTAAACTTTTTTCCTCCCTTTCTGTGCATATGTGGTCTACATTGGTAAACCAACACTATATATATTTTATGAGAGACTGAATGGAATTAGAAACTGCTTTAGTATGATTAGACAAGAGCAGCTCACTCTAGTGTCATCTATTATAAACTTGAATAAACAATTATCCCAAATATATTTAAAATCTCCATCCTCAAACTGCTTTCTGATTTTTACCCTTATTAATGGGCTCAAAAAGTTAGTAATAGTAATTTTTACCTTAGATTAAAATGAAATTATTGGATGCTTAAGTGCATTTTTTCCAATTTTGAAATCAGAGTTTCACTGATAAAGACAAAAGCCAGAAACTAGTTTGGGATCACTGATTATTTAAACTTATGGTAGGTGTCACTACAGTAGAGAGCAGCTATGATGATTAAGTACAATTCATATATGGTTATTCATATTAATAATTTTTATTAGTCATGCATTCCACTTAATGAATAATATTTCTGTACCGTAATTCTCCTTTTACCATTCTCACACAAGGTTGGGACTGATTTCTATCCTCTTTTAATACCTTTAGGAAGGGCATAGTCATAAACATATGACCAAAGACGTGAAAAAGATGTATGATTTTCAATATAAGAGATAGTGTTTGGGTCAATGTTTCTTGTCGTGATGTTTATGATAACCCTCTTCTACAAGATGTTAAAAACAGATAGAAAGTTCCTATCTTACAAGGGAATGTTGTAGTGAAAATTACGCCACAGAAACATTATTCATTAAAGTGGATCATCTCCAGTATAATGAATGACTAATAATTATTAATATACTTCCATCCAGTGTTTGTATAAAAGTTGTGAGAGCAATAAGTTTGACTCTTATCAATTAAACTGTAGTAATTGGCTATCTATATATATACTTAATAATGATAAAGATATGTGTAAGAGATTATTGTTTGGGCCACCTCATGATTGCTTGTCGCATGAAATGTGCATCTTGAGAATCATGAATTTTTTTTCTCATGTCTTTGATCATATGTATATGATTACACTCCTCCACAAATTATTAAAACCAGATTGAAATCAGTCCCTACCTTATGAAAGTGATATAGTGAAAAATATACTCCAGAAATATTATTCAATAATGATGATTCATATGATAATAATTTATAAATAATAATAATATACAAATAAATGTAATTATAAAACAAATTAATTGTTTAAAATAGAAATTCATATATTAATACAATGTCTAAAACAAAATTAAAATAGTGACTATCTAAAAGTAGACACAATTAATCATAATTTTGAGTCTGTGGCCAAAAAAAAATCCCCATTTTTATTACAGAATTCTATGTTAGCTTTTATCAACAAATATATTTGTTATACAAATATTTACTTACTATTTAGTTGTAATTAATAATTTGTAAAGCGCATACTCATTACGTAAGTAATGTATATTAAGGCTATAACCTTAAGTCTATACATCTAAAATGCGACAGTAGGGGTCCTCCACAAATCTAAACACAAGATTAAGAGCGCTCTTGTCTTTTAAAGTTATTAATCTTATGTTTAGATATGTGGAGGTCCCTACTGTCGCATTTTAGGCGCATAGTCTTAAGGTTATAACCTTAATATATATTACTTACTATTTAGCTGTAATTATACATTTATTTAAACGCACATTGATTACGTAAGTAATATTTACTATTTACTTATAATTTTAAATAAATTTCTCATAGATTTAACTCGTAATTAGTTTTTTCTTTTACACAAGACAAAAAAAAAAAAAATGAATATAGTATATGCAATAAATGAACTAGCTTTGTGGACAACATAAAATTAAGAGTGTTAGACCAATGTAGATAAGTTTTTTCTTTTTTTTTTTTCAATGAAGGGTTGATTGTATTTGATCAATATTAGGCACAATTTTAAAAGTTTTACTGGTAAAGAAAAAAAAATTCATTACATAGTTTATCATAGTTAATTCATTATTGATTAACTTAAAATATAGTAATGTATTTTGAAAGTTAATACTTTTTTGCCACTTCGATTGTAAATTCAAAGCTAAACAATTTGCCTTGGTATATGTTTTGATAATGCTTATTATATCGGTTATAAAATTTCTTTCAAATAAATATAACATCACAAATTTATTTTGCGTTATAGTTAGATTCCATCAAATTTTTTTTATTGTACCCCCCCCCCCCATTTAAATAAAAGATCTCCACCAAATAAATTCTAAACATTTTATTTTATATATTTGTTGAATCATTTCGTGCTACTATAAATATTTGAAACAACACATCAGTTGCCATTAGAAATTTATTCAGGCCCAGTTTTGGAATTTCCTTACTTTAGTTGAAATTATATGCCTAGTTTATTTATTTAATTTTGACGAAAGAAACAAAAAATAGACTGATTAGCTCCCAGAAGATCATGTGATATTTGAGAATCAAAAATGACAGATTGATCTTCGATTCTCTGAAAGTCATTGCGCTAGACTGTGTGGAGATTGTTGATTGTAGGTTTTATGTGACAACAAGGGCAGATTCTCCATTAAATACATGATTCTGATGTATTTTCAAAATTTAATGTCAATTTCAATGGTGGTTACTTTTGTTAATTAATCAGCTTGAAACAAAATTAAGAATTGTAATAGCAGCTAAGATGTGTTGTCCGTTTTATTTCCAGCTATAAATATCATGTTTCTTGGAATTATCATCTGTTTAATTTTAAATGATATTGCTAACAAATTTATTTAATTCGTACATTGTCGAACAATATCTTATAATATTATGACAAGCCCAATTAAATAATTTACTTGAAGTATAATATATTAGACAGTATTAGTCAAATTCTGATTTGTGAACTGTAATTGTACAAGGCTTGTGGAATCGATATCAGGCAATCCTCTTTATCAGCTGTATGAACCCCCAATATCTCTAATCAGGCCATAGCATAGCCAATGAAAGGTGAGAGCCTTGTATTGTTATATACTTCATAATTCAGAATTTTAGTTTTTGTAATTGATAAATAATGATGATTATAACATCTTATATTTTAGTTAAGTAATGAATTAAAGACGGTGTTTAAATTCTATTGTTAATAATACTAAATAATATATTTTTAATATTTGTTAAAAAAGGAAAATTTCTTTACTACTGCATAAAAGTTCATAAATTATAAAGTGCATTCTATCAACTACAAAAATATATAAATACTAGGGTAGGGAGATCCCTATCATCTTTAATGTCTGATCCCCTACCTCCAGGGCTGCCTCCGTTCAGCCCCACCCTTTTGGCTGACCTTATGGAAATATTTATTTCTAACAATTTTTTAGTACAATATATATGGAGAGTATTTTTGAAATTCCAATAGTATTACATTAAATTTGAATAAAACTAGTAAAGAATGACACCAAACACTTATATGTAGGATTTAAAATATCAGATTTAACTATTACATAAAATCGGCATTTATGATTTTTTGCAAAACTTCTTAGGGTAGATGTGTATTTCTAAGTTCTATTTCTGAAAATAGATTATTTATTAACAAATAAAAGAAAAATTGAAATAATGTAATAATAAAGAATATATTATCAATGTTTTCAAATTGTTTTTTTTTTTTTTTCAAAAGATAAAAGAAAAATGTTGAAAGATTCAAATATCTAAAGCATTACATAAAATCGTTCCTTCCATTAACTTATGTGAAGACTTAGCAGAACATTTAATTTAAAATAATACTGATCTAATGCATTATATAATCGTTATTTCCATTATCTATTTTTATTATCTGCTTCCATGACTTATGATTTTATATATATGGTATAACTATTACAAACCATACGTAATGATTTCCTAAACTTAATTTATCTTTATGTAAGTGATAGTAAGACAGGTTTTATACAGTCTCTTGCAGAGCAAAAGTTTCTTCAATGGTTTTCTGTAGACGGATGCTAAAGGAGAGAACATTATTTACAGGGCTTGCTAATTTTAGGCCGGTGAGAGTTTGAAATCGTTTACTTTGCAGCTAAGAATCATTAGATATCCATTTATTTATATATATACTGTATATATGTATTGGATTGTAAACTGAATTGGTTCTCAAAAATTCTATATCTGATTTAGAAACTAATGAATTTGGATCTGGTATTAGTACCACAGAATGAGATCCATTTCTATCTTTATATGTCTGTGAATATGTGTGAAAACACTCACCCATTTTTATACTTCCTAATGAATTTTTCAGTCATTTTTGCAAATCTAATAATTTTTTTTTTTTCTGTTATGATTTTTCATTATTAATTGAATATGAAATATTGAATGATATTACCAGCTATTGATTTATTAGAATACATGTTTATTGATTTTGATATATCACATCACCAATTGAAATGATCAAAGTTGATTGCCAATGCTAAATGATAATAGTTAATGTTCAAGATTTTTCTTGCAAATAGTGAGTGTATCTAATACCATATGCCTATTGTTTTTAGTTATACTTATTATAATAAGTTACAGAGTGTCCGTAATTAAATAAATAGATGTTGCAAAAGAAATTATTTTAAATCTTATAAGCCATTTTTTGATTACTCAGTATGTTTTAAAACTTTTTTTTTTTCCGCTTAGATTTATATGAACGTTCCTACAAGACAGCAGCGCTGTGAAATCATTGCTGGTCTTGGTGCAACCCTATCTTTATCAAGTGATATTAACATTGATTCTCTTGCATCAGTAACCATTGGATATGTAGGAGCAGATCTTGAATTACTTTGCCAAGAAGCCAAATCAGTGGTTTGTAATTATATATGTAATTGAAATTCATAATTACTAGTCTTTTAAAATAAGGCTTTTTATTTGATTCACTTTTTTTGCTCTTTTTATAACTTATAAACATTAAATGTTTGTTCAAAAAACACATATACACTTATGAAGAAATTTATGAATATATATATATATGTAATTGTAAGGGATTTGAACTCAGACTTTCAAGCTTTCTTTAGTCATCCATTCCAAATGACCGACACACATGACCACATGCATGCGAAAAAGATAAACGATCTCCACTATACTCAATCTTACTGAACCAGCACTCATCAGTTGGTCCAGATTGAAGCCTGTCCATTAAAATTTGAAGATTTGCTATCTTAATATTAACCAAGCACTGATTATATATGTATGAGTGGGAGATGATGATCTGGACCAACTGTATTTTAATATTAACCAAGCACTGATTATATATATATATATATATGAGTGGCAGATGATGACCAACTGATGAGTGCTGGTTCAGCATGAAATGCATATATGGAAGATTGTTTATCTTTTTTGCATGAATGTGGTCATGTGCGTCGGTCATATAAGATGGAGTGGATGGCTAAAGGGAGCTTGAAAGTCTGGATTCAAATCCCCTCTAATTACTCCTAGCATAAAAGTATATATAATATACTTGTATTTAAATATAAACATTAATTTAATTAAAAATAAGAAATTGCATGGAAATAAATAAAAGAAAAATGGATTATTATTTTTATATATATTCTTGTATTATTTTGTATTTACTTTATATATATAAAATAAGTTTCCGTGCTAAAATATGCTTTATCTAAATTTTAAATTATAATAATGGTATACAATTATAACATATATATATATTAATTAAACAAAAGTATTTTCAATTACATTGCAGTCATTATCAACCAAAGTAAAAAAGACAAAAAAAGCAGACGTCACATATTGGTTTATAAAGATTGCCTCATTAATTTTTCTCTTTTTTGAAAGTATTTCTTCATTTAAAATTTTTTGGGGATCTGAGCTAAGAATAAATCTTTGGCCATGAAAAATCTTGCAATTTTAGATTTACCTTTAGCCCAGATCATACAAGAATATTAAATGAAGAAAGGCATCATAAACAGAGAAAAATTAAAGAAACAATATTTATAAACTTATTTAAAGATTATATAATAACAGACTATCTTCTAATATTATTATATAGAGTTTTTGGGAAATCACATAAAGTTGATTTTTTTGTTTTGTCTACTTTATTTCAGTTGATAATGATTTCAACATAATCGGAGATACTTCTATTTAATTAATATACATATATTGTTATTGTGTACTGTTATTATAATTTAAAATTTATATATTTTTTATAACGTCAGATAAAATCCATATATTATAAACAAAAACTTACTCTATAATATACAAAATATTAAAATATGTGACATTAATGAAATTTTTTTAAAAAAATACATATTTTTTTAATATTTAACTGTAAAATGTTACTCAGAATGGCAATCATGCCATAAACTGGCTATATTGATATTTTATATATTGTGGTGTTTATTTTGAACGTTTTTGTTTATATACATATATATTAAATTGTGAGGATTTGTTTGAAAATGTAGTACAGTTAATATTGTATGGTCTAATTTAACATAGTGTAAAAAATTAATATGTATATCTCATGTTTTTAAAAGGAGAAAAAAAAATTAATTAAAAATAATAGCTTATTATATGCATAATAAATTGGTTATTACGATATCTAAAATTGTATACATTTATTTTTAGTCATCTGGTCTAATTTCCATGAAAGATTTTGAAACAGCAATACAGACTATCCGTCCGACTCCACAAAGAGGAAGTTTGGCTGTAATGACGGAATTAGCACCTGTCAAATGGACTTCAATTGGAGGCCTTGCTGACATAATAGAATTGTTGCAACAGGTTATTTTTCTTTCTTTTTTTTTCCTGCTTCAGTTACTTTTACTTTATTTTCTGTTTATTATTTAATAAACAGATAGATAAATTGATTATTTATATATTTTTAGAATTTTATTTTGCAAGTTCTTTTTATTAATCATTATTTTGTAATTTGATGATGAAAAATAAAGACAAATATTAACTTTTTCAAAAATTTATCAAACAGTCGAAGAAAAAGAGAAATTAGATTTTTTTTTTTATTGTAATTTTTTCTTATGACGGATAAGAATTTTTTATAACTTTTTACATTTTATCTGCCTCAGCCAATATTCTCTCACTTATTTTTTAATATTCTTTTGACTTTTCTCAAACTTTTATTCACCATAAATATATCTATGATCATTTCTTATCTAGTATTTAAACAATGATTCCTTCTCGTCTTTATTTCTTTTGATATAATTCAGGTAGTTTTGTTTTTCATTTTATTATAATGAATCACAAAAAAACTTTTAGCTAGTAAGTTTTTTTATTATAATATTAAAAACTGATTTATTTCACAAAAACATCTTCTGTCTGTTAAACTAAATTTAGGCAGTTTAAATACATTGATTTCATACTTGTCGAGACTTAGGGGAATGATATTTTTGAAATATTATTCATTATTCTTAAACAAAATTCACGTAATTTCTATAATTGTGTTTTCATAATATTTGCTTTCTCGATGTAGATTAGGAGTGATCAAAATATTATATTAATTCATCAAATTTTTTTACGAATGAATTCACATGTGCCATACAACTTTTCCATTATGCAATTTTAGTATAAAATTCAATATATTATAAATAAATAATATTTAGATTTTTTAATTATATAATAATGTTAATATCATCTGTGTTCTTTATTACTTTTACAATGCTTTTTTTACAGCCTAATATGACAGTTTCGATTGCACCAGCAATCTTCTTCAGAACTATAACAAACATAATACAAATACATGCATATAAATATACATGAACATATAATTTTACATTCTATATATATATACAATAATAATGTATTATAGAAAAATCTTCAACAACTTTTAGCTTGAATTTTATCAACTTGAAAATATAAACTAATTTAAAAGCAATGTCACATTATATATGACTTGCTTTATTGATAAACTAGTTTAAATACTTTGGAAATAAAACAAAAAAATGCTAATGGCTTTATTGGTCAGAAGTTCATAAGAAGTTTGAGTGCCAAAACTGCAAGTGGCAGAATCGATCCTGGGGCCACCCTATCCCAAATTGGATGTTCTACCAACTACCCTGGGACTTTGGTAATTTTATAAATAGAAAGGTGGATTTAGATGTTGAAGTACAATACAAATTCTAATATGCTGCTGCTACTTTTAACAAATTAAAAAATAGAGCATTTCATCACAGGGCAATAACTACTGCACCTAAGTAAACTGTATATAAAGCTGTTATTTTGCCTAATTTATTGTATGGAAGTGAAACTTGGACAGTCTATCAGTGCAATATAACAGCATTAGAAAAGTTTCATTTAAAGATACTCTGAAAAATTTTGACAATATCAATGGCAAGATCATAAAACCCGTCAATATGTTCATCCACCTACTGGATGTAGTACTGTAGAGTCCACCATTGTAAAATCACACCTTCATTGGATTGGAAATGTAAAATGAGTGAACAATCAATTCTTCCTTAAAGAATGTTTTATTGTGGACTTGGTCATGGTTTTCGTGGGAGAAATAGACACCATCTATGTTACAAGGATTATCTCAAAGACATTCTAAAGGAGTGGAATGCCATTTGTTTCCATTGAGAGCCACAATTAGGTATGGTGTTGAAATATTTTAGAAAGAAAAGTTTTCTGCTGAAAAATTAGAAGACAAATTTTTTTTTTTTTTTAATTTATAATAAAAACTTTATTAATAACATAAATATTTACAATTTGTACAAATAGTTAAACAAATGATAATCAAAACACAAAGAATTTGAAATATTTCATTATTAAGACAAAAAAGCTCCAGGTCATTAAACAGTTAACTCCAATTCAAGGAGGTTGACCTGTAACAACGTAATAGAAAGAGACTCTTAAGACATCAAGCAAATTTAACTCAAAGGGATGAAGCATGTAACAAAATGTTTGATTACCCTAAGCCACCGAATAGAATTCTAACTTTTACTCAAAACAAATGTTTATCTGATAATCTCACATAGAGTTATTCCGGGGCCACCCTAGATTCGAGTCATCATCTTCCTAGGCAAGTATCTCTGACATTGATTGAAATAAGTTTCCCAATCACTACAGAGTTTTTTTAGCCAGTTGAATTTCTTGTTATCAAATATCATAGTACATCTTATATACCATATGGTCTTAAGGGTATGCATAGTTACCATTGCATTATGGTGGTTAAATTTCTCAAAGTATTGACTAAATAGAAGTTTTAAGTTGATGATTGGTCTGTGAAACACTCTAGCTCTTATCTGTCCAAATGCTGAACATTCTTCGAATAGATGCTGGAAAGTTTCATCACCAGGTTTGCATAGTAGACAGAGGATCCAAGTTCATACGTAGCTTTTTATTTAGAACCTTAGCTATTGGAAACAAGCCATTCATCAGTTTGAAAACAAATTTGAAGTAGGATTGGGGTGCATATATAGAATGGAACTTTTTCAACACATTTTTTTTTTATATATCCAACCATGCATGAAAATACCAAGTAAACAGAAAATGGAATAGCATTTCTATATTTGGATGTATTTATGGTTCACATATTGGTTTGGATAATCATCACAAAACTCATTTCTAGAGTAGTTCTTTTACTTTCTATCTCTCTTTTTTATTTTGGAATTGGAATGGCTATACTTGTGTATGAGTGGCTAATGGCTCTTTTATTATTATTTATTTTTATTATTATTTTTTTTGCATAGAGTAGTTCTTTTACTTTCTATCTCTCTTTTTTATTTTGGAATTGGAATGGCTATACTTGTGTATGAGTGGCTAATGGCTCTTTTATTATTATTTATTTTTATTATTATTTTTTTTGCATAAATATCACTTTAATTAGACTTCTGAATCTATTTCGTAAATGAAAGCAGAATATTTCGAATCAATTAATTATGATCTCATTTTGTTATTAATCAATTTCATGATGAAAATATTTTTTCTAAAGAATAAAACTGGAAAAAACTTATGAAAGATAAACAATTATGAAATGAATGAAGATTAGAATAGAAATCTTTTTTTTTTTTTTAAGTTTTATTCACTGAATTTAAGATTTATTTTTTTTATTATGAGTATTAATATCAATAATTATGCACTTTTAATGCTCGTTAAAGAAGTTATATTTATTAATAATTTATTTAAAGCTTAGCGCTTTCAAAGCTCTATGGCTTCATACTCATAGCTGTGTGTGATTGATAGTGATGAGGGGGAGTATTCAAATTTATGTTAATTAGTTAGATGTTTCAGTATTTATTTTATTTTATTTGAGTATTAATAAAAATTGGTTTTTAATTGCAATATTACGTTACAAAAATTGGGCTTAATTCTTACTTTTTATATTGAAGGTGTAATGTGCCAAATATATCTAAAATGCATCAGGTTTGGTAGTTGCACCCTAGATTGACCATATCTGATCTAGATAATTAAAACATTTCATTGATTCAGGTTATGTTCTTTAAATACAAGTTGTACATAAGATTTTTTTATGCCTGGTTTTGAAAGGTTTAAAAATCAAAAAAAGAATTACTTTAAATTTGATTACTGAAATATAGTTAAATTTGAAAACATAGTTTAAAAGTATTATAGAGGTTATTGTTTTGAAATTAATAATTTGTATTTGATAGCCATGAAAGAAGGTTATATTCCCTTTCTAAAAATATCTTTAACTTTATATGCCTAATGGTGAAAAATACATTTAAATTCTATAGGGAACAAAACAATCAGTTAGATTGATTAAAAAGGAAGTGTTTATAAAATTTTAGCTGTTAATGAATTTCCAGATGAATATGGAAAGATGTGAGAATTAGATTATTAGATAAAGTGAAGGGAAAAGATTTTAAGCTATTATTTAGCTACAGATATGTAATAATAATTTCCATAGTTTACCAAAATATTTAAATATGTTATATCTTGGATGGGAAAGCGAGTAAAATCTTGAGAAAGGTTCAGAATGAATTTTGTTCAGGAAAGTGGATAAGGAAAATCAATCATTGTTATTACATTCTAACGTATTGAAAAAGCTTATAATAGAACTGTTAAGAATAAATTGTGGAGAATCTGGAAATTTTAGAGACACAGAAATCGCTGAGAAAGATTAAATCTCTTCGCAAGAATAATTTTTATAAACACCAATTGGTGGATATAGATAGTGAAACTTAAATATGAAATGATGATGAAATTGAGATGTCCACCATTATCTTCTTTATTATTTATTTTGTTTTTAAGGTAATTGAAGATTGGGATAGAAAAATTGGGGATAGGGATAACAAATTCCGTATTTAAAACCAGTAGAAGATATAATATGTAGTTCTTTTTTTTTTTTTGCATATAGTCTAATATTTATCAAAAATAATGTAAGAGGTATGCAGCTGTAATTAAAGATGTAGATGGTAAAAAGAACTCAGAAAATTAAATTTAGTCAGAAAAATATGATATTAATATGTAATAGAAAGGATAAAACTGAAGGATGAAAAATGGGGGATTTTTGTCTTGCAGAAGAATGTTTAAGTAAGTTGTCAAAGGTCAAAAAGGAATTAAATAAACAGGTGTGAATTACAATTGTGAAGAAAAAATATACTGGAAATGAACTAAAAATTTGATGTTTCTCATATAATATGAAGTATATAGAATTATTTGGAAAGAAATGGCACTACTTCCTTTAACATTTAGAAATTTATCACTGTATATTATCCAGGGAACTCATATAATTTTATGTAGAATATAAAAAGAAGTAGCAGATTGACCCTAAATGAACCCCAAGGTGAAAAGAGTACTTTTCTTTTTAATGAAGGAAATTATTGCTAATTAAAAGTATTTGAAAGATTACAGTATATAAAATGAAAAGAGATTAGTAAAAGCAGTATTTAATTGGATTACACAAAGAGAACTATCAACATATTGAGTGAACAAATATATTTCTGTATTTGTAGTCTGGGCAAAGTGATGAATGCTGGTTCAGCATGAATTGTGCATCTTGGGATCATATTAATATGTAATAGAAATTACAAGAAGAAATCAGAAATTAATACACGAGCAAGAAAACATGATATCATTGACATTATTGATGGAATTAAATGTTGAAGTTGAACTGAATAAGTTGCTACAAGAAATGGCAATAGGTGGGCAAGATAAGAAAGCTTTGCTAATTGATAAATAGAAAAGGGGATATGTTTGGAGAAATTAGATTAAACTTGGAAAACCCATCCTACAGCAAATCAATAATGTCAAAAATTCATAGAGGCAAAACTCTCCATACAGGAGCACCACTCAGTGCAAACCAGAATAATCAATGGATGCAGGAAGGTTTGTGCACAAAATCCCTATTTAGTGCCTACTCATATAATATCCCAGATTAGTTTCTAGCTTGTGGCTTTTATCATTGAAGAGCCTTGGATCTAAGAGTACTGCACATAGATCTTGGGATCTAATGCACCCCCCCAGCGCTACCTTTTATTTTAATAGTAAACTATAAAGCTTTGAATCCAAAATGAAAACACAATAATGTTTTCAAACTAAGCTCATCTGCTTGTATAGTTGTGTAGATCTGAACTCAGTTCACCATCCATACTTTTTGGTGTCTTTGGTTCCTTAATAACCATAGTTTTTGCCTCTGTGAAAAACAGATTGTGTAAGCCTATAGAATGATGAGCATGTGATGTTTGATGACTTAATAACAATCCTGCCAAAAAGGTTATGTTAAACCACTAAACATCACATGATCACCATCTCATACTAGCACATAATTGTTATTCAAAACAAAGCAAAACTCTCCATATAGTAGTGCCATCTTTTGCTAACAAGAGCAATCAATGGATGCCAGAAGGCTTGTGCATACAATCCCTATCTAGTGCCTACTCATCCAATATCCCCAGACTAGTTTTTGGCTTGTGGCCTTCATCAGTGAGGAGCCTTGGATCTGAGAGCACTGCACCTAGATCTTAGGATCTAATGCAACCCTCCAGCACCCATCTACTATATGGAGAGTTTTGCTTTGTTTTGAATTGTTCAAAAGGATTATGGTGACTATGCTTATTAAAGAACCAAAGATACGAGAAGGTATGGATGCCGAACTGAGTTCAGATCTATATAACTATACAAACTGACGAGTTTAGCTTGAAAACATCATTGTGTTTTTATTTTGGATTCAAAGCTTTATAGTTAACTAAAAAAGTAAAAGGTGGCTGCTGCATTAGATCCTAAGATCTAGGTGCTGTGCTCTCAGATCCAAGGCTCCTCACTGATGAAAGCCACAAGCTAGAAACTAGTCTAGGAATATTGGATGAATAGGCTCTAGATGGGGATTTTATGCACAAACCTTCCTGCATCCATTGATCATTCTGGCTTGCACTGAGTAGTGCTACTGTATGGAGAGTTTTGTCTCTGTGAAAAACAGATTGTATAAGTCTATAGAATGGTGATCGTGTAATTTTAGAAATTGATGACATTCATATTTTGAAAGATGTTGTATGCTTTCTGGGGCTGAATTATGAAATTATCTAAAATCTTTCACAGTAATTTAAGAATATTTGAATTGCATTTATTACGCAAAGACAACTTTATAATTGATTACATTCTCAACTTATGCAAGCATACTTTATATATCTAATATAGTATTAGCTTTTTACATTAAATCCAATATTTGTTTGTTTGCTTTTTTTAGTTTGTCGAACTGCCTCTACTTTATCCGGACAGATTTGCTAAATTGCATCTAAAGATTTCTCAAGGAATTCTTCTTTATGGCCCTTCTGGTTGTTGTAAAACAACTTTGGTTCGAGCTCTGGCCACAAGCATCAAAGTGCCTGTTTTCTCCTTTAGTTCTGCACAGATCTTTTCCCCTTTTGTTGGTGAATCTGAAAAAACTATTGCAGAGGTATGTAAAATCAAAGTCTTTTATTTTCTTAATTATGATGATAATATTTTTACAAACATTTTCTTTTAATAACTAGACATTACTACTGTAAAATATTAGCAATTAGTATTTGCCAATCTATATATAAATAGAGCAGCTCTCTCCTCTAATCCCATTTTTAATAAACTTGACTAATGGGTGATCAGATTGTAGTGTATTTAAATCCTTCTCCATTCACAGTTTGACTTCTGGCTTTCACCTTTATCACAGAGAGTATTTGGGATTCAAATCTAGAACCAATGCATTTATGCATCTGGAAGTTCTTTTTTGCTTTTCACTAAGCTAAAAATACTAAATTCAAAAAAGTCCGTAAGAGGTTTGAATCTGAGCCACTCTATTTATATAGATGTATAGATCTGATCCCCAGTCTTTATATATATTATAGTAATCTCTGTTCATTTCTAGCCTTATGATTTTTTTTTTTTTAAATTAGAGCCTTTGGCTTGACAGTAGACAAGAACTAAAGATAGTTGCCAGAAACATAATTACGTTGAGTCAAGTTTTTCTTATCAATAATCAATCTGACTATAGAGATTTAAATGCACAACCATTCAGCAGTCTCTGATTACTCAAATTTAATAAAGATAGCACTAGAGCAGACATTGTACATATAAATTATATTATCTACATATAAATTATAAATATAAATTATATTACCTATATAGTACTCTTTATTTACATATTCTGAGAAACTATCTTTTTCTAGAATTAGTTTACTGATTTCTATCAGTGGGGAAATCTCTCTGATTCTTGTTCATAATAATAATCAACGCTATATTCTCCTTTAGACATCAAATTTAAACATGACAATTTCCTATCCTTTTTTTAGTTCAGCTGGACCCAGTGCTTATCAAAAAGTATATATTAATCTAATTATTATATAATAGTGTTAATATAGATGTCTTAATATTTAGATAATTATATTTTATATACGTTATAAAATCATGTAGTGTTATAAGTTAGAAAATATATCTACCGTAAGTAAATAGAATATTTATATTTTTAATATAAGGAAGGAGATATATAAATAATTTTTATATATTATAAAGTTTAAGTTATTTATTTGTTAAATAAATAATTATTATGTTTTTTTATATTAAACTAAATGAAGTCTTCAATTTTATTTTATTTATTTATTTGATTTTATAAGATAAGAACAAACATTTAATATAATAATATTTATTGATTATTATATTAACTTTGTGAAACCCATTTTAAAGAGTTAGTGAGATTTATTATTATCATTTCTCTAGTATATTGGTAGAAACCCCTGAAGAGAGTCAATTGTTAAACTTCCCTGAGTTCGAAATCTAAGCATAACGGTTAAGTCAATTAAGGTGAAAATTGATTTGATGTGGTTTAGATATAATAATTTATTAATATTAAATTATTTGTTGGGAACAGATATAGTTTTATATCAAAATTAAATCACATCATTCGTGACATCCTATATGAAGATCTTAAATCTGACTATAGTGAGATGCGACTGCTTTAACTTATCTTGTTGAGAGAGTGCATACCGTTACAATATAGAAAATAATTAATAGGTCACCCTTTCAGAATTGAATAAATAATATTTTAAACGATTTCAGAGCGTTAATTAGCTTGAGTTCTGGATTCACCTTGGGTAGAATCCAGAATTAAACAAATAAATTTTTATACTAAAACATAAACAAAATGTTGACTTGGGTAAAAAACAATCTGGCAAACGTTTTAATTAATAATGCATTGCTTTTTGAGCGCTATGAGCTTGCATCCAGCGATGTTCAGATGATGTTTTGTTTTCTTTCTTTACTGACGTAAAAGGTATAAGTGTGACGTAGATGAAAATATGATCGTTCGAAAGCTTGCTGACGTAGCTTTCAGAAAATGTTTATTTCAAAAAAATCGGTTAAAATTTAAATTTTTGGCAGCAGTTTTAATCAATCACAGTATTTAATTCTTTTGTCTTTTTTAATAATTTTTGTACTTATCACGAAGCGATAAAAGATAAAAAATAATTTACGGGGCTGCAGTTGACATTTCTCCGGTACTATTACAAAGATGGCTGACTTGATTATGTTTATCAAATTTAGATAGATAATATATCAACTGGTATTAATAATTTTTCTAGGCTGGAGATTGTTCTATTATTTTTAACCCCGATATAGACTTCAAATATCATTAAAGATTAATATATCACTTATGCAAGATCATACACATGACAAATATGTTATATTCTTTAATATCTTTACACAGTGATGAAGGCATTTGAGAAAGGTGATGACTTAAGACAACTGAAGATGGTAGTTCGGCAGAAGTACATCTTAGGAGTCGTTTGCCTTTTTCCCTGTCTTCATTCATTGCTTGAATTTTGTGGTGATGTTAATGATGGATTTTAAATTTACACAACAATGTAATTACAAGTAGCTAGAAAAAGTATTAAAACAATTTCAGGCATTAAACAGTCATGATGCCATGGTTTGAGAATAAAGGGACTTATTTTAAACATCTTTCATCATAAAATAATAAATCTTCCAGCAACAGAAAAAAGTTTGATGCATTTAATTGCATATTGAATAGTCGTTGCATTAGTAGCTAGAATATATTATAAACCACTAAATATCACATGATTACCATTCTTTATGCTTACACAAGCTGTGTACACAGAGGCAAAACTCTCCATACAGTAGTGTCACTCAGCGCAAACCAGATTAATCAATGAATGCAGGAAGGTTTATGCATAAAATCCCTATCTAATTCCTACTTTTCAAATATTTACAGACTAGTTTCTAGCTTGTGGCTTTCATCAGTGAGGAGCCTTAGATATGAGGGCACTGCACCTAGATCTTAGGATCTAATGCAACCCCCCAGCAGCCACCTTTTACTTTATTAGCTAAGTATAAAGTTTTCATTTTGGACTTAAAGCTTTATTGTTGGTAAATAAGGTAAAAGGTGGCTGCTGGAGGATAGCATTAGATCCTAAGATCTAAGTGCAGTACTCTCAGATCTAAGGCTCCTCATTGATAAAAGTCACAAGCAAGAAACTAGTCTGGGGAGGCGATTTTATGCACAAACCTTCCTGCATCCATTACACTGAGTGATACTACTGTATGGAAAGTTTTGCCTCTGTGAATATATTACAAAATTTCAAGAAAACTTATGTAATAATCTTGCTAAGGCCGATAAGGTTTTTTTTATACTGTTTAAAAATAATAATGTTTAAAAAAAAAATTAGCTAACAAGAAATGATCCGTACGTTTTATAAATAATAGGATATTTTTAATGTGTTTCTCACAGATCTTTCACAAAGCTCGTCTTACTTCACCATGTATTTTATTTTTTGATGAATTTGAATCATTGGTTGGTAAAAGAGAACACGACGATCGTCACAATGTACAGCAGAAGGTTTTGGCCGTTTTCCTTAACGAGATGGATGGGATTGGCCTGAAATTAGAAGACATTCCTGGTACTAGTCATGATAAAGTTTTAGAAGAAGAAGATAAAATTAATTCACATCAGGTAAAAGTCTAATTAATTTATTATCTTAATACATAAAATAAAATGATTTATGTGAGTTTTTTAATTAGCAAGCTATGTGTATGTGATGGATTCATTAATAGACTGGATCCCTACAATTATATGTCCAATCACAGAGGCTGATAATTAATGATTGTCAGATTGGTTTCTACTTATAACATTACACTGTTATGATTATTCTAATTGGTCTTAAAAAGCATCACTATTTTGTTTATATATATACATATAATAAATAAATTGCAGCTAAAATATATGTAAATAAATTATAAGCAGATTTTAATGAATTCTGTTGTATGAATTAGCTTTAAGATCATAGACTGCCTATAATAAAAACCACTAAAATCTTGTTTTGACTGGCTATATATTTTCTAGTTGCAGTTTATTTAATAGGTATCTAACTTGTTCAAGCAATATCCATCAATTCATGTAAAATTGCAAATGAAATCATAATGGACTCTGTTTTGCATTTTGTGTATTTAATGTTATATTATATTCAAAATAATCAGTTATATAATTAATACATTACAGATCTCTATTCCATAATATTATGAAAGAGTCTATTTAATTACCTTTTATAAGCTCATTATTTACCTAAGTTATAAGAGGTAATATAATAGCCAAATTTTGAATTATGAACTATAACAGTATGAGGCTTATAAGATCAGTTTCAGGAAAACTTCCTTCATCAGCTGTGCAAAGCTCCCAACATTTATTAAGTACAAATCAGAATAGGTTTGAATCTTACCTATATTAAGCAGATTTAATTTGCTTTATTTCAACTATTAATAGCTAATAAGCATTTATTTAAATTCTTTCTTTCCTAATATATTAAAACATATTTCCAGTGTATATAAATACAAAATTATTTCATTTATTTATGAGCAATTTTTTTTTAATTATTATTCTAATAGTTTTGGCTGTGCAATAATTTTTTTTTTAAATTGTAAATATATAAATATGCTAAATTATTAAACAGTACCCATACAGTAAAATTGTTTATATAACATTTGGGATTAAAATTTATGATACCATATAATAAATATTTTAAAATAATCTCTAACCAAGCATAAGTCAAAATCTAACAAGAATAAAGTGGCCGTTTATTCTTGTACTCCATTTATTAATATAAAAGGTTGACTAAAACACTAGTTAGAAAGAATGAGTATTTAAATCAATCATGCATTGTATTTAAATATGCTACAATTGATTTACTTACAATAGTTGGCAAACCTGAGAAAGTGATAGATAGATGGATGGATAGATAGGTACTGACAGATAAGTTGGTATATAGATAGATAGGTAGACAAATATATATAACATTATAATAATTATAAACACATTAATGTATTCTGTATATTTAAGTATGTAGAATGTACTAATGTATGTATAGAATTAATAGAATGTGTGTTGAGATATATATTAAAACAATTTTGTTGTATGCATATGGATTTATAATATACGTACATCTACTGAAGATGATTATTGTGCATTCAAAACTGTTAACAGAAAAATAAAATTTGAAAAATGCAAAAAAATAAGTGTATAACAAAGTGGATTTACTATTTATATATTGAATTAAGAATTTGAATTAGTATAATAAAAAAGTAAGTTTGAAATGAGAATAAGTTTTGTGTAACACTGTAAAGATGAAATCAATTTTTAGTAGAACGGCATTTGGTGAATTTAATGAATAAAATGCTTAGATTGGAATATGGTACTTTGTGATTAAAAAATGTGGATGATGTTAAAAGGGCTGGGATTATGTTTAAATTTATTCAAATGTGGATAGGAAGAAGAATGAAAAAATTAAATTGGAGAGTAAAATTATAAATACTGAAATGTTGGGAAGATATAAAAATAAAAAATATATTATTGAGGAAGTAAAGTAAAAAAAAAATCAGAGTTGAACAATAGTTACAGTGGGGTTTTGGGTGTAAGAAAAAGTGTATGCTTTTTGGAAGATGATATTCGGTATTGATTTAAAAAGTTGAAGGAAAAGGAGACGGTGACAATGTATATAACAAAGAATTCTATGATGATTTTACAATAAAAATTTTGTATAAGTGAAAATGTTTGTGAACGATAATAAAACATTTTACAATTAATAATAATAAACATATGGTCATTCCAACTCCAAAAGGAAACAAAAAAATGGACAAAGTAAAACAAAACTACCCTAGAAGTGAGTTTTGCAATGACTATACAAACCAGTCTGTGAGCCACAAATATATTCATGTATAGGAACATGCTGATAT
Organism: Epiperipatus broadwayi; assembly: GCA_028023455.1. Taxonomy (NCBI): domain Eukaryota; kingdom Metazoa; phylum Onychophora; class Udeonychophora; order Euonychophora; family Peripatidae; genus Epiperipatus; species Epiperipatus broadwayi. The sequence continues at coordinate 15,396,768 of JAQFVV010012405.1, read as the reverse complement.
CCATTTTTCTGTTTACTCGATATTTTATGATGCTGTTTTTTAATTTTTTCAGCAAAAAAACTTTTTCCTCTGAAACAATTAACACCATGTCTTACAGCTGCTGTCCAACGTATTCTATTCTCCGCCCTGTCTTTCCGATTGACATTGCACATCTTTAGAACGACTTTGAGATTATTTCTTATGTTGTGGATAGGATCTACCTATCATACATAAACTACGTTCAAATTCAACATAAAACATTATTTTTTAGGGAGTCTTCCATTGTTCATTTGTTTTACAAGTCTAATTCAAGATGGAAGGGTGATTTTACTACAACGGACTCAATAATATTACATCCAGTAAGCTAAAGATTTATTTTGATTGGGTTTATGATTTTTGTTATTGTGTTTTAAAATTTAAGGGAGCATCTTTACATGAAACTTTTCTAAGTCTTTATATTGCACCAATAGGATGTCCAATTTTCACTTCCATACAATAAATTCGATAAAATAACTGCTCTGTATACAGCTAACTCAATTGCAATACTTTCTCTGTGATGGAATTTCTATCTTCTAATAAAATCAGCTTCAGTGCATTAGATTCTATGGTTTACCTTGACATCTAAGTCTACTTTTTTATTTATAAAACCATTAAGGTATTTAAACTGATTTATATTCTCAAGTTTATAACCATCCAAGCTAAAAGTTGATGAGGATTTTTTTCCTTTATTGGGTGATTAAAAACTTAAGTATTTTTTAATATTAATTAATATACAAGTCTTTATATGTTGCAGTCAAAATAGTAAAAATAGTAAATCATTTTTTGAACTGGAAAAAATAGCATAATCATCAACATACAGTAAATTCAGAATCCAAGAAGAAGTTTTTGTTTTCACTTGTAGTTAATTTAAATTAAAAATTACTCCATCAAACCAGTATTGTATTTTGATCCCTGTTTGATTAAGCTGACTTCACACAATTCCAAAGACCACTGCCATTAAAATTGAAAACAGTGTTGGAGTAAGTACATAACACCAGTTTTTATTTCAAGTATCTTGGATTTTCCACCTGTAATAATAACATTTTCTCTCATCCATCATATAGAAACTATAATATTACCAAATGCACTACTTCCTTTATTTTGCTATAATATCTTTCATAAATGCAATTTATCCAATCTACTTTGAACACTTTTTAGCAAAAAACCTTATACTGTACATATATGCATGTACAATCTTACGTTTCAACTGTCCTACAGTCATCTTCAGAGCCACTTTTACTTCAATTATTAAACAGTAATAATCAGCCATTAAGCTAATGCACATGCGCTTTGTGGATTTTAACTATAACTGAATACTCTCACTTTCCAAACACAAGATAAAGTCTTTGTGAAAAGATAAAATGAATCCGTCTATCCTTTCAACCCAAACATTTAACTATGGGCAAATCTTAAGCATTTGGAAATGAGAGCATGAAGATATTAAACAATCACTTTAAATTACCTTTACTATGCCTGAATGAATGACGCTTGCGAAATTTACTAGAATTTACGATACGTCATTCTTAGATTTTCCCATACTTAAACGTTTGGGTTGAAAGGGTAGATGGATTCATTCTATCTTTTCACAAAGACTTTATCTTGTGTTTGGAAAGTGAGAGTATTCATTTATAGTTAAAATCCACAAAGCACATGTGCATTAGCTTAATGGCTGATTATTACTGTTTACAATTTAATAACATCGTGCTATATAAAATAAATGCTTACTCAATTATTAAAGTAAAAGTGGTTCTGAAGAAGAGTGCAGGACAGTCGAAATGTAAGATTGTATATGCATATATGTACAGTAAAAGGTTTTTGCTAAAAAGTGTTCAAAGTAGAGTTGATAAATTGCATTTATATAAGCTTTATAATGTGAATAAATTTTAGTAAACAATCAACTAATTTCAAACAGTGCCATAGATCTGTCTTATTAACTGAATCAAATACCTTGATATATTTTTGCATTTGCCTGGCAACATAAACTACATCTGTAGTGCTTCTTGATTTTCTAAAACCACATGGGTTTCTAGTAATCATTCATCTATAACCAGAAGCAACCTATTCAATAAAATTTTTGAATTGCCTTTTTTGTAGTAGATAATAATGTTATTCCATGATAATTAGTGCAGTATTATTTATTCCTTTTGTTTTTAAAAATTGGAAAAATAAAAGCATTCTTAAGATCAGGCGATACAATAAATCCATATATTCTTAGAAAATTTCAATATTTTGGAAGTTAACATATTACTACCATATTTTAAAATTTCTCCGAGTATTTTATCAGGATCTGCAACTTTCCATTTTTAAAATTACAAAGAGCTGTTTTGACTTCGTAGAACTGATATCTTCATCTAAATCTAAATGAGTAAATGAAATGGACATATCATTAAAAGTCATCATCTCAATTCTTGTATCATTATTCAAAAGATGATAAAAATAATTCTTTCACCTGTTCAAAATATCGTTCTTATCATATAAGAGAATATTATTGCTGGATTAAATGGGATTGTAATATCATTTCTCAGGTCCATATGTTATTTCCAATGCATCAAAAAAAGATCTAGAATAACCACAATCAGAAACTGCCGATATTGTCTTTGAAGTTTTAATCCATCGATCATTTTTAAGCTTTTTATCAGTCGTTGAACTTCTACTTTAACATTTATATTTATTATGAAGTTCCATGTTTAATCTATTATTCTGCCAGACAGAAATTTCCACATTTCATTTTAAATAAATCGCTAATAATAAGATGATTTTCAGAAAACCAATCATGATTTTTCTTTTTAGTGAATCCAAGAATAGATTTACTTGTGTCCATAACACACTTCTTACAAGAATTCCATGTTTCAATAATATCCAAATTAGTAATTTTTTTTTTTAATAGCTATTGAAATTTAGTATGTGTAGTAGATTCTTTTAAGGAACGGACATTAATTTTTTTTATGAATGTGATTAGAATAGTATCTATATTTTAATATCATTTAATATTGAAGTATACTACTATGTAATCTGTCCAACAATTAAATGATTTAATAAAATGTTAAAACATGGTATTAATTTTTTTTTTTATGTTGGAATTATTAATTTATTTTATTTTAGAAAACCATTCCTTGTAGTAATGCTGGAGTTTTTGTAATAGCAGCAACTAATAAGCCTGAATTAATTGATTCCGCTCTATTACGACCAGGAAGATTTGATAAAATAGTTTATGTTCCTCCACCAGATAAAGAGGTTTGTTGTTGGTTTTTTTAATTTTATTTATTATACTTCAAATCAGAAATTATTTTTAAGGTAATAAAACTATTATAGAATAATATATAAAAGGAATAATGACGTGATATAAAGTGACTTCTCCTTAAATGAAGTTGGAAGTTTCTGCATATAAGACTATATACCCAGAAATCTTTTTTAACCAAATAAATACTCCCTTCCTCAAAATCCCTTAAAATATCACATTATAAATTTATCTACTTCATTCTCTTTATTGCCCAGTTATTTTTCCAGCCCTGCTTTATTTATTTTTTCTCCTACCCCATTTTAATATAAGTTATTTCCATTATCCTGTTCTCATATTCTTCAATTTTATTATAAGGATCTAATTTTAAAATGTCTACTTCTTTTGATATCTTTACCTTTAAATTTATCCCATTCTCCATTCAATTTATCCTCTTTCAACATCCTACCTTTCAAAAATAATTATTTAATACTGTCAATCTTGGCATAAATCCTTATTTCCTTTTTAGTTTTTTTTTGCTCGGTAACTTAAAGCCCCTACATATTATTAAGAATTTCACAATGATACCATTTATTAGACAATAGAACTACTTTAAATTTTTACATTTTCAAGTCTATATGTACAGTTTATGTGCTTTAAATGATCAAATTTCTATGTTAAAATTTGTGCATAATGAGAGCCGGTTAAATGTATTAAATAAATTTTTATTTTTAATGGTCTGTTTTAATTTATTTTAAATTGATTATACAGATATATAACATAATCTAATAATTTTAATTTGGTTAGTAATTTAGCAATTTAAGATTAGCAGTAGCCATTAAGAATTAATCATATATGTGTGGAATTCATTTATTAAAATCTGCCTTAAAAATTCTCATTGGATAATCATTATTTAAATATGTTTGTATACTGTCTATACTAAACTTAATGTAATTATAAAGGACTTGAATTCGAACTTTAAAGTTCTCTACAAAAAACTGATACACATGACCACATACATGTGAAAAAGATAAATGATCTCCAATATACATATTTCATGCTGAACCAGTACTCATCAGTTGGTCCAGATCACTATCTCCCACACATATATACAATCGGTGCTCAGTTTATATTAAGATAGCAAATCTTTAAACTTTAATGGACAAGTTTCAATCTTCAACACTCTCCAGCCGTACATTTCATTGACAATCTGAGGATGGAATGCTCAAAGTCCTTGTTGATGCCAATATTATTATCATCTCCATGTTGACCTTAAGTCAATCTGACCCCTAATATGTCCATTTAATTATATAAAAGTGGGATGGGCAGAATATAGGCTAAATATGTAATATTTAAATATATGTATATTGTTTATACTAAACTTAATGCAATTATATTTTAATATAAATGGAACACTGATTGTATATATGTGTGGGAAATGATGATCTGAACCAACTGCTGAATGCTGGTTCAGCACACAATACGTATATTGGAGGTCATTTATCTTTTTCACATGAATGTGGTCATACGTGTCAGTTTTAAATAGATATGGGGAACTTTAAAGGTCGAGTTCAAGTCCCTTATAATTACCTTGAATAATCACTAAATTAATGTATAATGACAGTATATCTAAAAAGATACTTTTACGTTTTAGTAAATTATTGCATAATGCTGCAGTTCTGATGTCTTTTTTAATTCTATTTTAATAAAAGCTATTCCATTAATTTTACTCTCCTATTCTTGCATTCCCCAAATTTGATATAAAGTGCTAATTGTAAAATGTCTGTCCCTTTTTCATTTCTTCAAAATTTTTCTCATTCTCCACATAATTTATATTCTAATCCTCTTTTATCATTTTACATTCCAAAAATAAATTTTCAATAATCTCTCTTTTATCTCAACATAAACTATTGTTCATATCTTTTTGCCTTCTTTCCCTGGTATCTAAAGCTTCTGCACTTTTAGTAAATATTAGTAAGTTCCCATTAATGATATTATACATTCTTTCATACCTTACAGAATTTTTATTCTTATATACTTTTAAATTATTTTTTTATTCATATTTGTTTTTCATACTTATCTGTTCCTGTCCTTTAATCGTGATCTGATGCTTTAATCGATGTGATGTGATGCGCTGTGACTTCTCCTTATACGTAGTCAGGAATATCTTTGCAATAATGTCCAGAGAAACCTGTTAGCCACTTTACCTTTCCTTTTCATTCCCCACCCTAAGTTTCCCCATATCCTGTTCCATCCCATTTCCACAACATAATCTTTGTCAACTCCATGGCCTTCATATCTATATCCCTCTTATCTGTTCCCAAACACAGCATAAAAACCAATAATCCACTTTCTATATAATCACTTTGTTTATATTTAGCCTTGCATAATTTCGTTATCCTTTCTGTTTTCAAGCATTCACATTGAATTAACAGATGCCTAATATTTTCTATGCCTTCCTTACATTATTTGCAGACTAAATCACCCATATTTTTCCATTTACGTAATCCCCTTGTTGCTAAAGATCCTGTTCGAACCTTAAACAATAAACTACTTTCTTTGCTATTATCATAAATTAACTCACACCCAATGTGATGTGATGTGATAATGTGATGCACTGTGATTTCTCCTTAAATGGAGTCAGGAATCTCTCATCAACCGTGCCCAGAGAAACCCGTTAGCCACTTTACCTTCTCTTTCCATTCCCCACCTTATGTTTTACTATAAACTGCTCCATCCCATTTCCACAACATAATCTTTGTCAACTCTATGGCCTTTATATCTATATCCCCCTTATCTTTTCCCAAATCCAGGATAAAAACCAATAACCCACTTTCTATATAATCACTTTGTTCATATTTACTCTTCCATAACTTCATTATTTGTATCCTTTCTGTTTTCAAGCATTTACATTTAATTAACAGATGCCTAATATTTTCTATGCCTTCTTTACACAATTTGCAGACTAAATCACCCATATTTTTCCATTTAGGTGTATATTCTCTTGTTACTAAAGATCCCTTTTGAGCCTTAAACAATAAACTACTTTCCTTGCTATTATCATAAATTAATTCGCACTCAATATTCCGTTTACTTCTATATATATTTAAACTCTTTTTATTCTCCATACTAGTTCTCCATCTCTCCAACTCCCTATTCTTTATTAATGCATCTATTCTTTTATCCCATTCCTTACCATTATAACACTCAACAATCCTCCTAACACAATCATCCCACCTTTTGTACAAGTATACTGATATAAATTCTTTATCCAAATCTTTTGCATACCGCATTACCTTTCTCGTCCATCTTGTTGCCAGCCCTTTACTCGTAACCCAATTAAATACTATTTGGCTATTCTCTTATCCATAAACTGCAACCTACCAAACATTTTCATTTTACTTTTTGCATCTCTCATATAAAAACTTGACCATCCCATTTCTCCTTGAATTGCCTTCTTTGCTGTCCACACATCTGTATCTAATGTATGTCTTCCTACTTCTCTTTGTACTTTTTCTAAGTAATCTAATACCTCTTTACTAACATATAACCCATCATTACCATATGTTAATCCTGCTACTGCAACTCCCTTCCATACAATTCTAGCTACATCATATTTATTATATGAAAACACTGTTAATTTCTTTATTAATCCCTTTCTTTTCTTTGCTTCATTTATCAATTTTTTCTCTCATTCATCCAAGCAATTTTTCTGATTACTTAAGATGATTCCCAAATAACTATATCTTATATGTGATGTGATGTATTATGGCTTCTCCTTAAACGAAGTCAAGAATATCTCAGCAATTAAGCCCAGATAAACCTGTTAGCCACTTTCTTTTACATTTACCCATAATCTGCTCTATCCCATTTCCACAACATAATTTTTGTCAACTCTATAACCTTTATATCTAAATCCCCCTTATCTTTTCCCAAACCTAGCATAAAAACCAATAATTCACTTTCTGTATAATCACTCTTTTCATATTTATTTTTCCACAACTTCATTATATGTACCCTCTCTGTTTTCAAACATTTACATTCAATTAACAAATGCCTAATATTTTCAATTCCTTCCTTACATAATTTACAAAATAAATCACCCATATTTTTCCATTTACATGTATATTCTTTTGTAGCTAAAGATCCCGTTCGAGCCTTAAACAATAAACTACTTTCCTTACTATTATCATATATTAACTCACACCTAATATTCTGTTTATTTCTATATATATTTAAACTCTTTTTACTCTCCATACTATTTCTCCATCTCTCTAACTCCCTAGTCTTTATTAATAAATTTATTCTTTTATCCCATTCCTTACTACTATAACACTCAATAATCCTCTTAACACAATCATCCCATCTTTTGTACAAATATACTGATATAAATTCTTTATCCAAATCTTTTGCATAGCGCATTACCTTTCTCACCCAAATATTGTATACTGCTGCCACCTAGTGCACAGAATCCATAGTATTATAAATTGTTATTTTTGTGTTTGTTTAATATAAGCCAGTTCTGTAATAATAATAAAACGAAATAAATAAAACATAGTGTGGTTAGTTTACTAAATTCCAGATAGAAAGATATATTTTGACAATGTTGGTAAATTACATTAAATTTGTGTATTTTGTATCAGAATAAGGATGATATTATACCAAAGAATTAGATTGAGAAAAATAAATGTGTAAAACTACCATAAACTGAAATCAGACATATCTTTTTATTACATTTCAAAATATTATAAACTCCACATACTGTTTGGTGGAAAGGTGATAAAAATGAGTGAAAGTATAACTTATTCAATTAATAATTATTTCTATTGAAAGTAAAATATCAGTTTCTACTCATGAATTACAGCAGCATTTCCTAAACTTATTTTATCATGGAACACTTTACAAATCCTAAAATTTTAATGGAATACTTTGGTTTTTGCAATAGAAAGATAGGTTTGGATTTTTCAGTTTTAATAACAAATAACATTCCAAAATTTTAGTTATACAAAACAATTCTTGAAAATAATAAATAATAAACAATTAATAACATTTTTAATGACTAGGATGTTTTTGAGTCTTTGAATTACAAATTCCTTTAATGTCATGGAATACAACCTTCTATGGAACATCAGTGTTCCGAGGAACATAGTTTGGGAAATGCTAAATTGCAGAATAGATCACAGAGAAATAATTTCCAAAATGTAAACACAAGGATTTGCCCCAGAAATATAAAATAATAAATAAAACTGTGTGAATTTTAGATTATCCAGTATAAGTGGAAAATAAACTGGAATTTATAAGCGAAGAATTTGTATTGAAGAATTGTAGAAAGCCATACATGTCTAATTTCAGTTAGCATTATGCTTCATAATATTTTCTTATTTATTTAAGTATACGTTTTTTTAGACGGTTATTATAAAGAAATCTGTCATCCAACCAGAAAATAGATTCCACCAATGCTTTATTAAATCTTTCAATTCTAATATTATATATGTATTTGTTTGTTCTTGACCACAACTACCCAAATCAGAGATTTTGAAATTCCATTTCTGAAGGAGATAAAGTGTAGCTATAATGAGTAGTACTGAATATTTGGGTCAGATTTTGATAACATCTAGGAATATCAAATCCAGCTGGCTTTACTGTAGGTTCTGGAAAAAGAATTTATCTGGGCCCCTCAAAAGAAATTTCTTGCACTATAATTCTTTATATAAAGGAAGTTTTACTTCAACATCCAGAAAGCTGCCCCAATGTTTTATTGTTATTTAAAACAATCACAAAACTGTCATTTTTAAAAATAATTTTAATGTGAAGAATATTAATGACTTTTCTTAAAATTGTATCTACATATAACCACTAAAATAATTTTTCCTCTATTTAATGACAGTGAAACTACTTTATTAGTAATTGTAGGTAATATTTAAATAGTCATTGTTTTAATTTAAATTATTTAAATCTTATATAAATACAATTATTTAAATCATCATTGTTTTAATTTAAATTATTTAAATCTTATATGAATACAATTTATCCAAACCATTTCGAACACTTTTTAGCAAAACCCTTTATTTGTACATATATACATACACCTACGTTTCGACTGTCCTGCAGTTTTTTTCAGAACCAGTTCACTTTAATCTCTTTTTAAAAAAAATCTTATTTTTATAAAATAGTCTTTTAACAAAAATTAAAAGATATGATCTAATAAATAAACATTATGGCAATAAAATAAACATTAAGTTTTTAACGAGATTTTCTATTTTTTGGAAGAAAATTATAAACTTAATCCCAAATATTTTATACATTGCTATGACCTTAAATTTAATGCATACTCTCTGATATATTAACACATTAGTGATTATTATTTAATACATTAAGATTAAAGAAATTGATTATATGGTGATGCATCAAATATAATTGTTTTTATTAGAAAGAAATATATCGTTTAGTAGGTGATTTGCCTAGAACCAAATTTAAAACCTTAAAGACACAAGACAAATAGAATTCATAAGTATTCTCTTTTTTCTGATTTCATTTTAAAAAAAGTCAAATGGTTTATTGCTTGGGAATGAATAAAAAGTTTAGCGGAGGTGACCGCTAAAACCATGATCCGTGGAACTTGAGCTTCAGGATTTATTCTTCTATTGCTACACTAAATAACACAGGATGTCTTCTATTTATCTTTACTCTGTCATTTATTATTATTATTATTATTTAAAAATGATAAAAGAACCATGTGGTTAATGATAATTACAGAATTACTCACTATGGAAATGCCTGTAATAAGAACCAAATGACAAACACAAATAAGTCCTCCATTTCATATTAATATAGGCCAGAGTTGAGCAGATGAGAAACAAGCAAGATACTCGCTTCAAAGGAACAACTATGAATGGCATCAAATTGTTTAATTTTAAAAAAATATAGTAAACAAAGGAAGTTATTTAAATATGAATTAATTACTTTACATTATTACCTGTTATAAATATTTTATTTAATTGCAGTCAGATATTTTTTCAATATATTTTTCATATGTAGGGTCATACTTTTATCTTCTTGCTCTGGGTGAAGTAATATCGAGGTTCAGCTCAATTCTACTCTGTATTCATATTTAATATTGGATATTCATTTACACCTTCTAATTTATAACCATCTTCGTTTTCTTGAAAAACATTATTCAAGTGTCTCTAAGTGAACAACTCTTGCATCGTTAACTTCAAAAATATAATAATTATTTTTTTTTATATAAAGAAATGAATGTGATTGGCCACCAAGAGCACGAAACCTCTCACCAAGGTGAATATATGTAAACAACATTGTATAGGATGTTTAAGCTGAATAAATATAATTTTTTAAAATCTAATAGTAATTATAGGTTCTGAAAGTTTTCTAATTATCTTTTAACTTGATATCACAAATATAGAGTCTGGCTAAACAATAATTTGTTTTATATCATTTATATATATATATTGTAAATTGATTGCACTATAAGTCAGGTAGGCAATAAATTTAAATAAAATAAAGCTGTCAATGAATAATATTTATTTACTAGCAATAAACAGAATTTTATTTTTTTTAAATTATGGCTTATTTATGTATTACATTTTTTTAAATGTATTTTAATAAGCATTTATTTTATATAGCATATGTAAACAATTGTTTTACAGTCAAATATCAGCCTTTCACGCTAATTGTGCATATGCTTTGCGAGTGTTAATAATAAATGAATACTTTCTCACCAATACAAGATATAGTATTTATGCAGGAATAAAAGGAATCCTCTTATTCTTACGACTCAAACACTTATATATGAGCAAATCTGAAGTACTGGCAAAGAAAGCATGACGATGGAACAGTCACTTTAAATTACTATATATAATGTCTGAATGAATGACGGTGAAATTATCTAGAATTTACTAAACGTCATTCCAACTGAAACTTAATAATATGTAAATAAGCATTTATTTTATATAGCGTATGTAAACAATTGTATTACAGTCAAATATCAGCCTTTCACGCTAATTGTGCATACGCTTTGCGAGTGTTAATAATAAATGAATACTTTCTCACCAATACAAGATATAGTATTTATGCAGGAATAAAAGGAATCCTCTTATTCCTACGACTCAAACGCTTTATATGAGCAAATCTGAAGTACTGGCAAAGAAAGCGTGACGATGGAACAGTCACTTTAAATTACTATATATAATGTCTGAATGAATGACATCGGTGAAATTATCTAGAATTTACTAAACGTCATTCCAACTGAAACTTAATAATATGTAAATAAGCATTTATTTTATATTTTTTTTTTGCCAGTACTTCAGATTTCATCATACATAAGCATTTGAGTCATAGGAATAAGAGAATTCCTTTTATTCCTGCATAAATACTATATCTTGTATTGGTGAGAAAGTATTCATTTATTATTAACACTCGCAAAGTGTATGCACAATTAGCATGAAAGGCTGATATTTGACTGTAATAAATGTATTTTAGTAAAAAGGTATAATAAAAATTCTGTACTTTCTTGTTAGTTATTTGATATTTTATTCTTATTTCCAAAACATTAAATGATTTTTATTGTTTACTCATAACCTATGTTTTTAGAAGCAGTTCTGTTTACTCTATATTAGAACCATCTCTTGTAAGCATAGTAATCAATAAACACTAGATGATAGTATTATATCCACATTTCCAGATCAATTTATGGCTTTCATCAGTTATCAAAGCTAGAATTCAGTCCCTTGATGCATCTAGATTCTTTTATATTTTTTGAAATTCAAAATACTTTACAGTTTTGAATCCGAGCCAAATTATCATTTTGAACGCTCTCGGTTTTGTTAATCATAGTCCCATTTCATCATATTTCTAGGATAATTAATATCAGTCAAATATTACATGAATTCCTCTGCTTACTTCTTGCATGTATTTCTAGGAACTTTCTTTTTACACTACCCAGGGCCTCATACTAATTAGGTATTCAGTGATTATCGGATAATAGCATTATATCTACATCCTCAAGTGGGCTTATCACTTGATAGCATGGAAGATTTAAAGTTGGCTGATAGATGATTAAATGCATTCTTTTATCTTTCGATTTTAAGTTTTCATTGATGAAGACCACAATCCAGAAACAAGTCTGAAGAAGAGGATATAAAAATATTATCACCTAATTGATTGCAATTACAGTAGATGGCTCTGGAGTAGGGTGTATAGAATGAGTCCTGAAAGCATGACTTTTTCTCTCTGAAGATGTATATAATATTAAAATTAGAATTTAAACAATTAAAGATGTTATAAATAATATCCATGTCAGTGATAAATCCATTTAATGAAATTAAGGTATATTGCTGATAAAGATATCTTGATTGCTCAGAAGAATAATTTTTATATTAATACAATTTATACTAGCAAAATCTTTTATTGACCTATATTAATGCACAGTCTAATGTTTCGACTATCCTACAATCTAAAATTAAAGTGGCTCTGAAGAAGACTGCAGGATAGTCGAAACGTAAGATTGTGCATGAATACAGATCAATAAAAGATTTTGCTAAAAAGTGTTCAAAGTAGTGGATAAATTGTATTTATATGAGATATTACATAATATTTATTTTATATAAAGCGCAGATAGTTAATTAAAATTAAATTGAAAGACTGCAAATCTTTCGTGCTTATTGTAATACTTATCTGACAGCCAATCAGATGTTATGATAGCTGTCTAGATAATGATCAAACTGTAAATACAAGACAGTGAGTTAAATGTGAAGATATTTAAAGCTTTATGCTTTCAAACCTAGATACTTCAGACTGGCTTAGATATATAGAAGACACAAGGGTGGACCACCCTTTTCTTGTAAAATTCTCTGTCTTGTATTTACGGTTTGATCATTATCTAGACAGCTATCATAACATCTGATTGGCTGTTAGATAAGTATTATAATAAGCGCAAAAGATTTGCAGTCTTTCAATTTAATAAGATATTGCAGCAAAATAAAGGAAGTGATGAATTTGGTAATATTTCTGTAGAACAATTCTTTTTTAAAAACTGATTTAACCCATTTTAATCTTCATTTAAACAAATAATACAAATAATTGAAACATTTTTTCAAACTTATAAAACAAATACTAGACAATTGCCACACTGTAAAAATTTATATTTCAATTAGCAGGGCCTTTTTTTAAAAAAACTTTGCTGAAAATAATGAATAAATTTGTATTAATTAGATGAAATTCTCAAAAAAAAAAAAAACAACATTAAGCCAAATAAAATAATGTTATAATGTTTTTGTTTATTAATAAAGTTTTATTAGAATTGATTAGCATTATATTTATTAAAATCGTTATTTATTTGTAAATAAAAATAATATTATTAAACATTTACTGTAGTAATAAAAACAACTATAATACACATATATATTGTTTCAATATACATATGTATTTTGGGTTTTTTCCCTTTCACCTAGGCTCGTTTCCAGATACTTAAAACTTGCAGCGAAGGATTTCATGTTGAACATGATTTGAAACTTGTAGCTGATAAAACTGAGTTTTTTTCTGGTGCAGATTTAAAAAAGTTATTTTGTCAGGTAATCTTTTTTCTTGTAACCTTATGACTATATGCTTGAGAATATATATATATACCTTCCAATTGTTTCAAACCTTTCAGATGCAAAGCTCGCTGAATGTTAAAATAAGCTCATTCATATGTATATTCATAATTGTACATTTTGTTAAAGATTGTAATGTTTATTTGGATTGATTTTTTTAAGTGAAGAGTAGATAAACCACTCATTGGCAATCTTGAAGAGCGCAAAAGAAAATTTACAACAAATTTGCTAGTGCAAATATGAGTAGTTAACTTGAATTTAAAATAAAAGTGTTTATATTTATTTATTTTCTGTTGTTAAAACTGAATCCATTAATTAAATAAAAAAAATTTTCCAAAATTATTATCCACATGCTCAAATTTTGGTAAACCAAATTTTTTAAAATCCATATATATCTCGTTCTGTAATTCCCATTATGTTTCGAGCATATTCTTCTGTCACTTTCAAGTCTATTTTCGAATAGATATAATGTTTTGATCATATTTTATAGCTATTTTAAGGGCTATTTTCAACTCTGTGCAACATTTTCAAACATTTTCTATGATCATTTTCAAAGTCAATCTCCAATTGCAAATGTTTAAAAAAATAATTGGTAATAGACCTTGAAAATGATGATTGAATATGGAAGAATTATAAAATCAGATATATATAAAGAAATTTTGTTTATAGAGTAAACAAGATTTTCAGAAGAAATAAATATGTGAGTACTATTTCTTATATGCGTATAAATATTAATCTAAAATGCTAAAACAGAATTTGTATATGTTTTATTGGAATTAATTATGCAACACCTATGCATAGTATTGTACCGGTCAGAATTGTATGCTCATTTAACAAGGTTTAGAATCTAAGCAAAAGTACCCTAAATCCATTCATGCCCGAGATACACAGGTCAGGAGCAATCATGAATTCTGCCCTATTTGCTCTTCTCTAAAACTATAACATTATGAACAACACTTCTGATGATAACAGATGAAATTTTATTTATTTCGGTCCCACAGACACAGTGGAGAAACATGAGATCTACAGGGTAATTAGTATAAATAAATAATATTAAATCTTGGCTCAATCAAATATCTTATGTAAAGGGAAAATCTATAAATTTAAATAAATTGCACACAGCTAGCATTTTGAAAGAAATATGAATTATAATATAGTATCCATCCAGAATGAACAGAACAACTCAGAGATAAATGTCCATTTAAAGTAATCAGTTATAACTTCTAAATAATATTAATATTATTATAAGGACTAAATGAGATTCGATGAGTGAGATTCAGTAAGGCACAAATGCATGAGTAATTATCAACAAAATTTAATGAACATAAATAATTTAATTTACATTAGAAACATAACACAGATTTCACGCGGTTATTACTTTGCATATAGGCAACTGATTTAGTATGCTAATGAGCTATAAATAATAATAAATTATTGTTATCAATGCTATGATCATTACTTTAAGTAATGATAAGGACGTTTATAAATTCATCTCCAAAGAGAGGTTTACTCTTGTTATGACAGTTAAATAATTTATTGTTCATGAACACATCTGGGCCTGTACAAATGAGGAATGGGTTAGCCTAAATAAGCTTTACTGTGACAATCCTAAAATATTCAACTAATTATTAAATGAGTGGTTTACAAACATCACTGCACCATGTCTTATAGATAATATGAGAACTATACATAAAAAGAACTCGCAGTGCTGACTATAATGATAGCGTTAAAAGTGGAGTGTATGTCCGTCTTTGGACTAAAAGCTTTATCATATAAGAGATCGCTTGTATTTATAACAAGATGGTATTCAAAGAGACGAGTAATAAGGTTCCACAGTACGTTTGCCTACGTTATCCAATGAAGTCTTAACAAATTAATGTTTGTCCTGAGATCGGAACTACCAAATCTCATTCTCAGACAAGTTACATGAAGAAAATCCGGGACTTCCAGAGGTATAAATATGACAAAGCAAAATACAAAATCTTGAGAATGCTATCATAAGTAAGTAATGCGAATGTAGCTTAAGTCTTAAACATTTTTAATATATTAAGTTAAGCTTAAATAAAATAATATCATGCTTAACGCCATGACAAAATATTAATCCACTCAGCAACGTACGTAAATCTTAGCAAATTAGGATGTCAAACATAGAAGAGGGAAATATTATTTTCCTTTCCTATTTAACAAGCCCCAAATATTCTTAAACGATAGTATATTATAAGCAAGTTAACGCTTAATGGTGTATAAGTAATAAATAGTTATTAAAATAGATAATCAGATTTATTTAGAGAACATAAAATGCATTTAAATCGATAGCGTCAACAACAAAAGATTTATTTTTTCCCATAATATGACATTTTAAACAATCTGCCATTAAGCATATATTTCAAAATATTCAATCAAGCAAACTGCGTTCAATAAGAAATTTTTACGTTTAACTATTTAAATATTCCAAAAATATTGGAATGGTGGCTGAAATGATATGTGCGCTAGATTGAAACATTAGCATACTAAAATTAATTCAATAAAATACATAGTTTAAAATAAGTTTTGCCGCATGAAAAAGATAACTAAAGCGTGAAACTTAAAAGCTAGTGATAGATTTAAAATATAATTCTGTGCTAGCGTTTTATAGAACAAGATTTTTAAAATTTAAGAGAGAAAATCATAAATTTAACAATAATGATCACTAAAACTTATAGCCTGTTATCAAATAAATAAAAGAGTACATTATGAATATAATTAGCATTTAGGAAAGAAGTGAGGAATATTAAGTGTTCATTCTTTGGCAAAACGGATTACCTTTAAAAGTTATAGCGGCCATTTAGAATAACGTATATGAAGTTTGGACGCGAAGGCACAATATTAACAAAATAATGGTAAGCATCTTCCAATAGTTCTTTCACAGTTAAACATAACAGTTCTCAAGTAGCGATGGCATGGCAGGAAAAGCAGGACAAAGGCGATCTAAGATCAGGGAGGCAAACTTTCCTTCTATTCACAGTTCATTTTGTTTTCACTCTCTAATCAAACACAAGAGATTGAGTGATTTGAACTCATTTTGCACTTTCTTTGCACGTTCCTAGAACTTTTACTCCTCCTACATTTGAAATTTGGCAATATTGGAAGATGTAAACAAATACGTTCCAGAAAGCATTATTTAAACGTATTTTTAAAATTGCAAATAACTTTAAGAATATGATTTTTGTAAGTTTGACTTGAAATAGTTAAATGAGAATGACATTTTTAAATTGTAATAATACTTTTTAGAATTTTCTGGCATTGCTTTAATTTTACATTAATTGTATTTATTTTTATATTTGTAATACATATACGCACATACACAATAACTAAGTGAAGGGAATTTAGCCAGTTACACATAACCATTTTGAATAAACAGGGTGGAAGTTATACAAGTATATGTGTGTGCTTAACATTTCTGGATGACCAAATAAACACATAAACTGGTTCAAACCCTACTTTAAAGATCTGTAATGTCACCAGGCAGTGAAGTTAAGTATGTACTACAGATTTACCACTTCACTATTTATGATTATTCTGATGAGAAGACTCATTTTTTGCTAATACTTGGCTCAGTTAATTCTGTTTCAGCACTTTAAAATTGACAAAACATCAAGGTATTTTTACATATGTGTAAATATATATTTATAAATAAATAGTTTGTTTATTTTTTTAACGTAAAATAGAAAATTTCTTTTATCCGTTTTATATCCAGTGCTGCCATATTGACTAAATTCTGCATCAGAACAAACCAACTGCTGGATCATCAATTGTCCCATATTCTTCTCTATCCTGCTCCGGCCCATTTCCACAACATTGTCTTTGTCAACTCTATGACCTTTATATCTAAATCCGCCTTATCTTTTCCCAAACCTAGCATAAAAATTAAGAATCCACTTTCTGTATAATAACTTTGTTTATATATTCTCCCACAACTTCATTATTTGTATCCTTTCTCCTTGTAGGCATTTACATTCTATTAACAGATGCCTAATATTTTCTATGCCTTCTTTAAATAACTTGCAGACTAAATCATGCATATTTATGTGTATATTCACTCGTTGCTTTACTGTCACTTAGTGCCACTTTGAGTAATCATTAATACCTGATTCATATAAAATGCCTGTCCATAGTATTTGTATCCCTGTCCTCAAATCAATTCCTGGCTTTTGTATCTACTAGTGAGGTCTGAGGTTCCACAGGGAATGCAAATATGGAGCAACCATTACCTCTAATTCCACTATATAAGCAGATTGACATGACTTGAATTTCAAAAGTTTTAACTCAGCAGATAGGATGGAATCCAATCTGGTTGTTATAATGCATATCTGCATTCATCTCAACTTTGAATCTCGGGTCTCAATGATAAAAGCAAAAGCCAGGAATTGATCCGAAGGTGGTGGTTCAAGCACTTTGGATAGGGATTTCATGTGTATTTAGTAATCACTAATTACTCAAGCTTATGCTAAATGACACTAAAATGGAAAGTTGTTTTTGTTTTGAGGATTTTATTTGTGCAGTGTTGCTCCAAAGACCAGCATTGGTTATAAAACTGAATAGAATTATTTAGCATTACTGCGATCAGTAAGAGAAATTTATCGCATTTTATTCATAGATAAAGATAATACAGTCTGTATTATATAGCCCACTTCAAGGTAAACACATCTCCAGTAGGGTTCATAGAGAAACAATAAATGAATACTTGAACAGACTGGCCAATTTCTAGATGTTGAATGGTTAAATATTTTTCCACCCTTTATTTTAGTCTCTAGCTAAGAAGAGCTAAATGTCAACACTTTTTATTAACATCTCGATTTACTACAACCACTTTTTAATAAATATATATATCTATAATATTCTTTATTTTATACAGATATATGGTTAATTTTTGCTTTTTGTGTTTTCATCGTTTGAGGTACTTTTTATGAGCCATCGATGTATTTTTGCCCTTAGTATCTGCAATTGCATGTTTAAATGTAAAAGAGAGTATTAGATATAATTTTTAGAAATATAAGATTGTGTTGTAAAAGAAGATTTAAAAGAATGGCAGTAGTCATGTTTATTTATAACTTCGCTAATTTTAACATAATCTTCAGCATGCATCATAAAAATATCATGCCAGTGGAGATTTCAAAGACCATCACGTTTGGCTTATTATTCTGACAAGTGGAGTTAATGGGTCGTGCATATTGTCAGTACTTCCTTCTCTCTATTAGAAAAATTGCTAGAATAAAATGGTCAAAATAATTTATTTATTCCTGAATTCTCCGATCTTATAGGACTAGCTTTTCTGTAATATAATCTGTTAGTGAAGGAATAAACAGTCATTGATTTTTTTTTTCTTGTAAATTTTTCTGATATGAGAAGGTAGCGTTATAATTATATTAATAGCACACAGAAAAAGAAATTGTATATTTCTATCTTAGCTTTAATTTGTTAGTGCCACATTTTTAATATTTATAAAAAGTATATATGTATTAAAATGAATATTTTTTTAAAATAAAAAATGTGATTTTCAGATATCTCTCAACATCTGCGATGACATCCACTGTTTGGGAGATGGTTTCTGGGATCAAACCAAAACATTGATATAACGCTAATGTTAACAATAAACAAATGTATATACTATATTTTTATATACATATATTTATGATGTGCTCTCAGTTTACAGTGACTGCATTACTTTAATACCATTTTTCATGTTAATTTTAAGAGTTATATATATACTGTATATATCTGTTAAAAATGTATATTATACAAGTTTAGCTGATACCCACAGATTTTAGCGTTTTGGAAAGGCTTTGAATCAAATGATTTATATGTGGAGTTTCTACTATATGCGCATTAATATGTATAGAAAACTCCACACGTAGTACTAACTGGAGAAATATACTAAGAATGATAATCATTCATATATGAATATAATGCAACTATACGTCAACTATACGTCATTAAAATTGAATTGTTGGATAGGAATGTGTTTAAAAAATTACTTAAAGGAGTATTTGTTTACTTTTCTTTTGTAATTTAAGTGTAAACCAATTTGGAGTTTTAATTACATCTAGATTAATTTGAGTTCATTGCTTATTTACAGTTCTTTAAATATATTTTGTTTTTACATATCTATGTCAAGCTAGAGAAAAGTGAACCGTCATTTTTTTTCTAGTCATTGTTAAGAATTACGAACAAGTGGCTTGTAGTTATACTGGATTGTTGTATCATTATATAGGGGGTTACAATTCATAAATACCATTTGTTGAAATCTATTATTTGCAAATATTTTAAACTAACAAAAGCGAATCTAAACTTGTCCTACTAATTATAATTTACTTCACCAAAATTCGTAATAGTAATTATACCACGCTTCAAACGCTTGTTGGTCAACTTAGAGATATCAGGGTTAGTGCTGTCGAGGTCTTTTAACCTCATATTCATAGTCGAAGAGTTAGAAACATTGTGGTATTGTGCGTACTTCATCATAAATGATCCACACGCCATTAATAGAAAAGATACATGTTTCTCTATTTCTAAGAAGTGGACAAGCTGATTGATCTGTATATATTAAAAATTGCTATACATATGAAGATTAATTTGCATATATTAGCATACATCAACATCACCACTATATTTCTAACTCTTCAGCTATGAATATGAGGTTAAAAGACCTCGACAGCGCTAAACCTGATATTTAATTTTGATATTTCTAACTTCACCAATGAGTGTTCGAAATGCGATATAATTACTGCTACTAATTATAAAAAGTAATTTCCAAATATATTATAATACTTTCTGTAGGCAGGAAAAAACTGTGATTAATGCAGATTTAATAATTTAGTTTCTTTTAAATGTAAGAAATATGTGATTTTGTTTGTTTTGAAAGATTTGCTATAAAATTATTATTATTATTATTTTATTTTTAGGCTGCTGTTGATGCTTTAGTTTGTCAAATCAAAGAAGATTGTGTTATTTCCTCTGAACACTTTGAGACAGCATTGGATCGTGTTAAGCCATCTCTTACGTTTGAACAACTCAAATGTTACCAACTGTGGAGAAAGGATGCCTAATCATATGACGGTTCAAGTTTTTTATGTTTTTTATCTACCAATAATGTGAAAATTTATTTATTGGTTTTATAATCAGAATTTAAAAGTTGAAGTCTAATAACTTATGAATACTAAAGTAATAATAATTACTTTTAACGACTAAATATTAAGAACAAATATATATCTCTCTCTCTGCATTTTCTAAAACTTTCTTCAAGAGAGTATGCAATGAAAAAGTGTAATGTATATGGCATTCACTAAGATGTGCATTTGTGAAAAAAAATATAAATTATATTTTGTAACAAATTTGTAATCAATATTTACATTTAGAATGTATAATAACAATTTTAGAACAAATTAATTAAAATATTACGTAAATATTTTTATAACTTACCTCCAAAAAAAAATTTGGCAAAATTTATGTTATTTATGCTTGCACATGGTATCCAATTACATAGAAACAAAAACAATTTAAAATTATTTCAAGTTATTAAATGTTAAATCTGTAACATTTTAAATAAAAAAACAGGGGTTACTTACAGATTTAGCTCATTTTGCAGTCAGCATCTGGTGATGGCATCCTTTTTAGAAATTTCTTCTTTTTCCTACAACTGAATTTCTACTGCAGAAATGAATTTTTTAAAAAACAAGAATCTTCATTTATTGAATAAAAGTATAATGAAAGTGAAAAAATTACATAAATATTTTCAAATTTAAAGACAAATAAGCAATTAAATGGGTAATCCAAAGTATCTCATTTATTGCATAAGATGCATTACGTTCCATCTGTCAATCATCATCATCATCATCAACCATTATCAATCCACTGCAGGATGAAGGTTTCTCCAAGTTCAATCCATCTTTTTCTGTCTTTAGTGTCTGTTCTCCACATCACCTCTGCACCCTTTCTTATTTCATCCATCCATCTCACATGTGGTCTCTTTCTGGGTCTTTTATAATCTCTTGGAATCCAGTTTGAAATTTCATTTGTCTATCTATTATCATCTCTTCTAACAATATGTCCAACCCAACTCCACTCCAGTCTTTTAATTTTTTCAATGAGGTCAGTAGCCCCTGTTTATTCTCTTACCCATACCATCTGTCAATACAGGTATATAATTGCCTAATTATCATACATATTTATTTACTGTATAATTTATATATATAATAATTTTTATTCAAAAAGTAAAATCAGTATGTCACTATGCCTTCTTGTTAACATTCAAATATATGTTGAAAAGGATAAGTTGTTGCTGGAAAAAGTTGTTTTGTATTAAAGTATTCTATAATATGGACTACAAATGTGTCCTCAACCTCTAACATATCGGTACTGAAATATCAACTCTAGGTATGTGCATTAAATAAATATGAATTAGCTAAAACTGAAGAAATTTGCATGCTTTGACTTTTATGAATAATTACTGCTCCCTAATTTTCAAGGTAATTACATTTGGACTACAAATGTCAAACTAATTTAACCCACATTTTTGACACTATCCGCTTCAGATAAATACAGTGATGATGATTACTAATCATTTACTAAACTAGAGATTGTCTCTAGTACAAATATAAACTTTAAAACTCAGATAAAGATTAATATATCTGATTTTTTTAAATTAAGCACATACACGTACACACATGGAGTTATTCACATTTCTCTTTCCCATGTATATCTTTATAAATATATTAAATAACTTCAATACTTCCACATATTCTTTTAAATTCATATGAGTAAAGATACAATAAAAGACAAATGACCCCCAAGATGCATTTCGTGCTGAACCAGCACTCATCAGTCGGCCCAGGTCACCATATGTCATATGTGACCTGGGCTAACTGATGAGTACTGGTTCAGCTTGAAAGGCCAACTGATGAGTGCTGATTCAGCACGAAATGCATCTTGGGGGTCATTTGTCTTTTATTGTATATTTATATGAATTTAAATAATATGTGGAAGTATTAAGGTTATTTAATAGATTTTTAATTTTCGAACTGAAATCCATATTATATTTCAGAAGTGTTTCATCAATCTGAACCTTTGGACACATATGCTTTGGAATATCATTTCTTGGCTTATGCACTTTGGAAATAAATATGAAAATATTTGATGAAATGAATTCAAGAACTAACATGCTTTGACTGTTATGAATTATTACCATTTCTTAATTTGTGAGATATTGACCGTGAACATAATTTGAAGTGAAAAAATATTTTTATATTGCATCTTAATTCAAAATTTTGTTTAATTAATAAAAAAACTGGAATATTTATTGGACTGGAAATAGATACCAATGTTATTTATCGGCTATGGATGTAGTATTTTTAATTGTTTGTTTTAGATAGGTTTAAAAAAATGCAATTATTTATTATTTATTAGAGAAAAAAACATCTATATGAAAATATTTTTGTGAAGTTAAATTGAGTACTGACTTGGAATCAGCATTAAGTAAAAATAATGATTCCAATCTGGTAAATATCTCACTTTTTTATTAATAAAATTGAGTTTTGAATTAGCTCGTGATATAAAAATGTTTTTTCCACTTCAAATTATCCTCATGGTCTATTTCTTGAAAATTATGAAACAGTAGCAACTCATAAATACTAAAAACTATCTACTTCTTGAATTTTTTGGGTTTAAAACATCTTATTTCAGAACCCATGCCCAGAGATTGAAGCTAATGAAACACGAAAATATAGATATTCTATTTAGATATTTTCAGTGCATCATCACTTTCTATGTTTATCATAGGAATTTTTTAAAGATTCTAAGATCAGAAATATATTGGTTTCTAAATCAGAACTTATTTTGTTTTTGGGTTATGAAATTGTGAATGTACTGAATGCCCACAATTATAGGTAATTTAAACATTAAATGTATCTGCTAATAAGATTTACAAGTCAATATGATAGCAACAATATGCCCAGTATCACTTTTCATGGTGTCCTTGGAATTATTATTACCTGAACAATAACGATTTGAAGTTACACTCCTCTTTCTTTCTAGATTGTTTATTTTCTAGTTCTATTCTTTGTATATAGCTGTAATTTATTTTATGTTATTACAAATAGAGTTTGGTTTGCATCTTACCACATATTAATAAAAACCTTAAAAATTTTAGCCTTTATAGATGATATCAGTTCTACATTGATATCTCATTACTCTTTCTGTAGTAGAAAAATACAGATATTACTAATTACGAATTCCATAATTGCTTTTCAGAAATCTTATGCCTATCACATGTTAAAATAAATTAATTGGTTCGTGAATGACATATTATATAATTGGTTCAGTGTAGTTTAGACTGGGGTACATGTATTTAGAAATAATTCATTCCAGGCCCTCCATCTAGAACAACGTTTTCATCCAAACAATCCTTTAATCAAAATATATATATATACGTATCACTTGCACATAAGATACAATTATATTTTAAAGACAACTAAAATTAATTTTTAAAAGCATAAAGTTAAATTATAAACTTATATATCTTAAAAATTTAGATTGTTGATTTCACAACTTTTGCTTTCTTTGCACAGCAGCAGTCTTATCTTCACAAATATCTTCACAATGCCTTATAATTTTACACAATCCAGTTCTTTTAGTGAATCTGGTAATTCTTACTTTATTGATAATAAAATTCTTCCCAGGAATATTATTTATACTAGAAGATTGCAAAAAGTTCAAATGATTGCTTAACCTTTTCTCAAATGATTACCTCATTGAGTCTATCACTTGCAATTTGCGTTTGATTAATCCACATTTGCAAGAATTGTTTTCATTAGTCACAACATAAACTGTTCATGCTGAAGTCATTTCTACTATCTGTTTATCTTCTTTTTTTTAAAAAAAAAAAGATGTCATATCTGACCTTGCCTTCAGAAATGGACTAGTCCAGATTCCATCCTTATCTAAGCAAATTGAGCACCCATTGCTGCTAACCTATGTGTAAACATGTGTATAAAATCCTACCATTGGTTATTATGGGCCATTAGACAATGATGCTCTCTGAATCCAATTGCTGCCGATAAGGTAGCGGATCTGGCAATAAATAGTCAATCTTTTTGGAGGCAAGCCAGAGAACACCTGAATGATTGTACGTGTTCTCAATTGAAACCTCTTAAAAGTGTTTCTACTATAGTCATTACCAATACGTCTATGCAGTAAGGCAAGTCTATGATAGGACGAAGCTGCTATGATTATGGCCAACTCGAGGCAAGCTGGCCAGTACAGCCAGAGGAGTCTTGACTAGAACTCACAAGGCAAGCTAATATATACAGTTGGAAGTGAGTTCAGTCATTCGGACACGACCAGCTCATTATTGACTAAGTTATATGTAAAATTATATTTATTAATGGTATAACATGTATGTATATTTGTTCTAATAAATTATACATGTTAACTTTGTAAGTGTTCATATTTTTTTTTTGATATTACTATTGGTTTGGGTTTGAAATCTGCAATTCAACCAAACACAACAGATTTGGCACAGTTGACAGGATAGTTCGCAGATGTCTATTGAATTGCAGTTCTACTGTAGTCTTTCCTGTTTTCAATTTCGTTATCAGATGTATAACATTGATGTAATCATATTGTATTTACAATTTAATTCATTGATTCACCAAACAGTTTTCTCTTTTAGAAATGATCTCCCCCTCCACTTCAGAACTGATCAATTTTTTTAACATTATTTTTTCTGGCTTATAATTACTATTAATATTTGTGCATATACAAAAAGAATTTAGAAAACTAAAATTAGTAAAGTTAAACAAATTACAGAAGAAAAACTAAACACAAATGCTCATAAAAATATAATAAGGATATCTGAAGGTTTACTGATACTAAAACATTGTGAGATATCTTATACACATAGTTGCTATTTCAGTCAGCCATCGCTAGTGTTTTTTTATTTCAGTCAGTGGCATTCGTTGGTTAGCAATTCCATACGTAATACTTAAATTTTTTTATAATTTTACCATACTTTAGTTTTGGTATAAAACCACTTAAACATCACATGATCACCATTTTCTATACTTACACAAATTTTTAACATAGTAGCAAACTCCCATAGGGTAGCGTCTAAGATCTAGATGCAGTACTCTCACATCCAATGCTTTTTACTGATGAAAGCCACAAGTTAGAAACTAGTCTAAGGATATTGAATGAATAAGCACTAGATAGGGATTTTATGCAAAATCTTCTTGCATTCATTGATTACTAAGATTTTCACTGGGTGGAGCTACTGTCTGGAGGGTTTGCTACTGTTACTACTTTAGTTTTAATTCTATATTATGTTGGTTTACTTTTCTTATACAATTGTAATTAATATAAGCGCTGGAACACAGTAATAAAAGCTTGAAAATAAAAGCTTTATTATAGTACGCTTAGCGGCTTTCGATATCTTCTTCTTGATATCATACTCATAGCAAAGATTAATGGATGTGAGAGTATTGTGAGTAAAGGGTCTAACATAAATTTTATGTAATTGTATATAAATAAGTTAAATGCCCCACATTTTAGAGAGGAGAAAACAGAATTTCTTTTTATTTATCGAGTTAGCATTGTTGGCGACATACCAAGGCTCCTTTATCTTGTGTTAAAATCATTTCTTTCTTTACATACAATGGTAACTGATATAGGCTTGAAAGTGTGCCTTAGTTTGTTTTTGTGCTCTAGAAATATAGATTTGTGGTCTGGATTGTTTTTAGTAATTCTATAGAGCTATTGGTTTTGGGCCAATCTTGTTGCCAGACTGGCATGGGATTTGCCGGAATAAACGTCATTGCTATGAATATAATATCAAGATTACGATATCAAAAGCTGATCAGTATACTATAATAAAACTTATTTTCAAGCTTTTTTATTTAGCAATCCTACCGTTTATATCAGTTACTTTAGTTTTGAATGTTTTTTTTTTTTATTTTAACATTAATCAGCTTTCAAATTTTAGTTTTATTACACACTGTTAAAATTATCACAGTATACAAACATAGTAGAATACTTTTAAACAAAAATACGTATAGCCTTTTGCAGCTACTTTTGAATTTTTTTTTTATATTAGCATAAATGTACTTTCAAATTCTGCTTTTATGACTTATGGCAAAAATTATTATAGTATATATGTATATCTAAGAGAATTCTTTCAGGCAAAAATATATCCTATACAACAGTTTTAAGTTAGCTATAGAAAGAAATATGCAAACTAAATTGATAACTGTTACTTGGGAACGTTAATGATCATTATTAGTGGAAAAAATGCTTACTCTATTAGTTATTTGTCCTAGAAGCCTTTACTGTAGTAGATGTCACTGTTTAGTCTAGCATCAGTTATCAATGGCAATCCTACTAAATTTTTGATATATGTTTTAATTTCTCTTCATTTAAGATGAATGTGATTTTAACAAGCTGAAAAGTTTTATATATCAGTACAGATTTGCATTATATATTCTTTTACAAGGATTCTTGGATGTAATGATATCTGGGGTATAAGATGTATTTTATAATGGCATTATATGGAAATTGAAATCATGATTATAAATAGTATCTCAGTCTTTATAGACATGAATAGTTCTTAACAGAATAGTTCTTAAATATTCTTTTATTTTCATTAAAATAGTCAAATGGTTAGTTGCTTGGAAGGTCATGTGATTCTTAAACAGAAGTAACAGTGTTAAAACTTGATCCAGGAAATTTTTATCTCTGAGCTATAAGATCATGATTCACAAAGTTTACTGGGTCTGAATGTTACATGTGCAATTTCAGTACAACTATCCTGTTTAACGCTAAATGCAAGACAAGGATTTAGTTATATGTTAATTATATTTAATTAATTTCAGCTCCTTCAACATAGATGAAAAAATTAAGCAGATCATTAAATTCTAATTATCACATTATTGTAAGATTCTATCTTGACCCAATCTATATGTCAATATGACTGTCATTTCTTAAGCAAGATTTGCTCCTATTTGCTAGGTAGTGAATTATCTAAATATATTAAAACCTGTGATTTCTTTGCACATATTAGCAGCACGTGTATGGAACAATCCAAATTGCAGCATCACTTTTATGCCTCATGTCTTTTTGTAATTGGGAGTAAGCGGTTAATAAGTTTGGATTTGATAAAATATGTTCATATTTGGTATAGCCATATCATTAGTATACATATGATATTCTTTAATATTTGGCAACTAAATTAATACCAAACACATTATAGGTCTTGGCTTTATGTTATCCAAATTAGGAACTGGTCCCAAGGATTGTTTTTTCTTTAGAGTGCAGCTTAATGATAATTGCAATACTCATAATAAAACATCTCATAATCTTGTACTGGATTGGAATACCATTTACAATGAAATGGAATAAGATCTCCAAGAATCTTGATGTGTAAATCAATGTAGTTTGTATTTTAATTGCTAAAAGTGAAGATATTGTCCTATGCAGTTTGATTCAGTGGTAAAATGACAAAATGAAGAACTGAAAATCCCTGAATCAAAGCTCAACTCCATTTCATTCAGTGCTCAGACACTTCATAATCTTTTGAGTATTGGATTATTATTGTAAAATATTGTGTGTGTATTGGCATCATTCCTAAATTATCATAAATCTGATATTTCTAAACTAATGTATATATGTACTTGGTTCTGGGATAATTGATATTTTCAAAATATATCTGAAATATGTGATTCCATGTTCTTAATAAAATAGGTTAAACTGGGTTATGCTTTATAATATAGGTTTTATTATTTAAAATGAACTATTTAGCTGTTAAAGCTGGTATAAAGAACTATATATGTAGACTATAAGTGGATTAAGAAATTAATATTTTACTATTTCTATCTTTATTAATTGTGTTATTGTATTTTAATATCAGATTTTATCTTCAGCTACTATGAACAGTGATTTTATCAATCAGTATCTTTAGAAAATATTTTAATCACCACAAAGTTGTATATGAAACTAAAATATGCATTATAAATGCTATTTTACAAGGAACTTTGAACTTAAAACAGACAAAACTCTCTATACGTATTGCCACTCAGTGCAAACCAGAGTAATCAATGGATGCCAGAAGGCTTGTGCATAAAATCCCCATCTAGTGCCTACTCATCCAATATCCTCAGACTAGTTTCTGGCTGTGGCCTTCGTCAGTGAAAAGCCTTGGATCTGAGAGCATTGCATCTAGATCTTAGGATCTAATGCAACCCTCCAGCGGCCATCTTTTATCTCTACTTAACTGCATAACTATGAGACTTAAATTGAAAACATAATTTTTTTTTTATCAAGCTCATCAGCTTATATGGTCATATAGGTCTGAACTCAGTTCAGTACCTATACATTTTGGTGTTTTTGGTTCTTTAATAACCACAGTCACCTCTATCCTATTAGACAGGATTGGTTTTAAGTCAAATCTCCTCACTGACGAAGGCCACAAGCCAGAAACTAGTTTGGGGATATTGGATGAGTAGGTACTAGATGGGGATTTTATGTACAAGCCTTCTTGCATCCATTGATTACTCTGGCTTGCACTGATTGGCAATATGTATAGAGAGTTCTGCCTGTTTTAATAACAGTTAAGACCAAGCATAAGAAATAGTGATCATGTGATGTTTATTGGCTTAGAACTTTGAACTTGTAATATTTATAAGTTATGCAGTATAGCAATCTGTATCCATGATTTTCTACATTCACAGTTTCAGTTATCCATTATTCAAAAGAAAACATTATCTAAAAAAATTAGAAATTAATATAACATATTTTAATATTTTAGTCCACAGCATAGCTGCTAAATGTTGAAATCATAAGATATAAGAAAATAGCAGTAACAGACCATCTTCATTTTAAAACTGCTTTTTACAGCAACTGCACTCAATGGAAACCTATCTAAATATCCATTTTATTACCTCTAATTTTGTATATTCTATATATAAATATTTTGTGTATATTATATGTGTACCAAAGTGAATTTTGATTAGCTTTATAATAGATTGAGTTTTTGGGTCTTAATTATAATAAAAAATCTATAATAAAGAATAAAAGTGTTCATGGGAAGTTTGTCTGACTTCTGGGATAATGGATGGTTGTGATAGGAATGGGCTAAAGGGGAAAGTTGCATTGATAAAAACATAAAACTTGCAAATATAAACAAAGTAATTTTTCTAATTTAAAATTTGACAAATTTTCTTCATTGATCTCAGGTTAATAAATTAAATAGAGATTAAAATATAAGAAATTAATAGTCATTTTTACTGCAGTTAAGCTTAATAATTAATAATCTTTTTTCATAATCTGATTTTCTTTAAATTTTATTTTAAAATTAGTGTGTATATGGTATACTTGCTTAACGACAGATAATACTCTCTTAAAAGTAACTAGCTATAAATAATTGATGTGGGCTTTAAATAAGAATATGTCCGACACTTATTTCTGTCTATTTTTGTAGAGATAATTATCATGAACAACTTTAGCTAGAAAAGAAAATTTTTAAAGCTAGTTGCCAATTATTTTAATTTGATTGAAATTTTTGATTTATAAAATAGATTAATTTTTCTCATGTTAAATCTTTACAAACAAATATTCAAATGATATGTAGATGTAAAAATAAAGAACGGCAATGCTGAATATATATGTAATGATACTTAAAAGCAGCTGTTGCTATAATTAATTTGACCGTTAGCCATAGTATTCAATAGTACAATCTTTCCCTATATGCTATCTTTGTTGTTATATTGATTTTTATGAACAATTTCAGTCATAGCAAATTTTTAAATCGGTCAAATTGATTTAATTCAATCAAAATTTTTGATTTACAAAATAGAGCCCTTTCTGGTATGTGCCATCAAGCGACTTGTATGTTCAAAAAAATAACTACCTGCTGAATATATATTTAATGATAGAGAATATTCTTTAAAAATGATTTCTATAAACAATTGGTCTGCCGTCTAGTTGCAGTGTTCAATAATTTATATACTATTCAACTTGATTAATGCTAAAGTTATTCATGATATTCAGCACTACAATTCTTTATTTTTATAAAGGTATGTACTTGCATATTTTATTTAGCTTATTATTGTGCGTTTCAGTATCCAATTGCAAGATTTGGAACCAGGTATTGTACATCTGTGAATTGATCCGTAGTGATTACGGTGACTTTCTACGACTCGTCATAAATAATAACATTAATATATTCTCTTAATTTATGTAAATAATGTACATAATGTGAGTATTGTATATGTATTTTGATTTTTAAATAATAAATTAAGCTGTAAGAATTTGTGTGTGTGTGTTATTGTGTTATAATTATTTTGATTTTTTTTATATAAATAGTTGTTAGATTAATTTTTTCTGAGCAATTATTTGTCATTTGTTATGCTTTTAAACTAATTTTACTTTTCTTCTTACAGTTTGATTGTCTAGAAGTCATCTCCAAAGTTATAATTGACAAATATATTATGTTAATTATATATCTACATGTATGTTCACAAATATATTTTCATTAATGTTTTATACAACAGATATATGTATTTTTTACCAAATACATAAAAAAAATTTATGATTTCTTTCCTGACTTTTATTTAAATACATATGTGAATATAAGGAAGAGAAATTTGAGCTTTCTTTATTTAAAGGGGAGTATGGCTGGAATAATATAGCTATGGACCTTTTAAATATTTTATACATTTACATTTATGTACTTATTTTTCTTCTTTTACTTTCTTTGCATTTCTTCATATATTCATATATATTGCTTACAATAACTCGTCTCATATATACTTTAATGTAAAAAATATTTTTTAATAATTCCTTTATTTTCCTGACAGTTTCGACTGTCCTGCAGTCTTCATCAGAACGATCTTCGATGAGATTAATATTGCTCTGATGAAGACTGCAGGACAATTGAAACTGTCAGGAAAATAAAGGAATCATTAAAAAAAAATTTTTGTATTAAAGGGTATATGAGGGGAGTTATTATAAGCAATATATATGATTATTTGTATGTAACTGTAATTATAAATATGCTTGCTTTATTTCTAAATGAAAAATCAAAGAAACATTGCACATTTCCATTGGGCAAGCACTATCAACAAATGGGAATCCTGCGTCCTCTTTCCAGTAAATGGCGTATCCAACTTACATAATCAAAAACACAAAATTATGTAAATTAACATGCATGCAATATATATGTTCCCAAACTTCCATTACAATTATGGCTATATTTATGACTTTACTAAGTCAAAAGCATGCTAAGCACATCATGCTTAATTGATATGATTAAAGTTTTGCTCTATACGTTTTTGCATATGGGTGTTTATTGTATGTATATATTTTCATGAAAATATTTAAAAACATATACACACACTCATATGTTAGAAATAATTTCTCAACAAAATCTATCAACTTGTCTAATCTTGGTATCTGATTGATTGTTAAATGTCTATAAATCATTATTATGTGTCATTAAATTGATTTTATGCAATCATATGAATGGAATTCTGACTATTCATACAATATGGTGTAATAATTTATGGGTGTTTTTTTCTGAGGTTTTAAACGATGTTTGCTGTTGTCATAAATGTCATCAATTTTATAGTTTTCTTTTATAGATAAATCCTTAGTTGTTGATGAATATTATAAGGAAGCAAAAACTAATAATGGCGACTATTTTTCACCACCACTTTAAAATTTTTATATTTATCCATAATCTTATTCTGCTAACTACAGTACTTCACTTAGAAGTATTTTTAGATTCTTTCCATTTTCAGTTGTAATTATGATTTCATCAGTTGTAGCTGCTGATGTTTTGCTTCTTCTACCAATCCTGAATCCCTTTGTCTTCCAATATGGTTTCCCTCACTACGTATTCAATACAATAAGATGTGTTATATTATGCAGTTCTATTTAATTCCATTACCAATATTTAATCAGTAAATCAATCACATCAGAATATGAAGAGTTGAAAAAATAAAATTGTTTATATATAAAATGTAATAAAACATTTACTGTCAGAAACATAATTTTATAAAACATATCTGTTTAGTCTACTAGTATGTGTGTGTTTCTGAATGTGACATATCCCAATGGAAATTTACTGTAATGAATATGATACAGCATTTTACAAAAGAAAAAAGGATAATTATTGATTCATATTGGTATGAACACTTAAAAATATAATACATATTAGTATCTGAAAGAAAGATTAACAGTTAATTATAGTGACTGGATGACAGCTTAATAAATCACAAATCAGATAAAAAATCGATCTAATGCTTCAAATAATGTCTAACTAAAAATTAAATAGAACTGATTTTCTTAAAAAAAAAAAAATGCTTATTTCCTTTACAATATCTAAGAAAATATTATTTTGAATTATAGAAAAACCTTGTATATTTTTTATTTGAACTATCAAAGTCTATTTACTATACACATGTAATAAGTGTTGGATTCTGAACTTCTATTATTAATATTTTCTCATGCCAATCTAGAACTCAGTTTATAATATTTTCCAATGCCTTGAAACTTCATTTCACTTGTCTTATCATCTTTTCCCAAGTAAAAAGAAAGTAGAAAAACTTATTTTAGTTAAAGCATTTTATCTTCACCTTCAATTTCCAAAAGGAAAGAAAAATAAAAAGCCGATTCCATTATTTCAAACTATAAAGAAAGGAAACAAGAGTTTATCTTTCTGTAATTATCAACCTGATTTCCCACTGAAAAATGTGATTGGTTCTTTTATTATGAATCAATTCATATGACATAACAACATAGCTAGATATTCATGACAAAAATTTTAAGGTGCTGCTAGAACTTCTGGATCATGAGTTGTGGCATGAAATGTGATCATACATTTCATATCCTAATTCATGTTGGAAAAATGCGCTAACTTAAATAGGGCAAAACTGCTACTGAAACATTTGAAATGATGTAAACTGTATATGAAGCCATGAGTTACGAAAACAATTTCAATTGGTTTGCAAGATTTTGTGTTGATAGAGAGAGCGACAAAGATAATTAACAAAGTTATGAAACATATTGACACATTTCCTATCACAGTTCATAATCTAGATATGCTACCCACTTAAAATTGTTGTGATGAATAATTAAATCGAACTATATCATCATGTAATACATGCATTGGTCCAGAGATGCACTGCCGAAGCTTGGAAAGAGAACTAATCATCTTCTCATTTAAATCTATTCAATCTTATGTAGAATATTTAATGTTAAGATTTTTGTTAATTTATAAAAAGCTATTATAATTAAACACATACATACAATTTATTATGTATGTTAAAGTATGGAACACAGAGGCAAAACTCTTTATTCAGTAGCGCCACTTAGTGCAAGCCAGAGTAATCAGTGGATGCAAAAAGGTTTGTGCATAAAATTCTTATCTAGTATCTACTCATCCAATATCCCCGGACTAGTTTCTACCTTGTGGCTTTCGTCAGTGATGAGCCTTGGATCTGAGAGCACTATGGAGAGTTTTGCCTCTGTGTAAACAGCTGTGGAAGCATAAAGAATGGTGATCATGTGATGTTTAGTAGTTTAAAGTA
The DNA here is from genome assembly GCA_028023455.1 of Epiperipatus broadwayi. Lineage (NCBI taxonomy): Eukaryota > Metazoa > Onychophora > Udeonychophora > Euonychophora > Peripatidae > Epiperipatus > Epiperipatus broadwayi. The sequence goes on along the minus strand of JAQFVV010012405.1, from coordinate 15,362,311 downwards.
TGGTCATTGGATGTGTGCATTACATATAAATGTTTTCAATTTAAGCTCATTAACTTGTATAGTTGTATAGATCTGAACTCAGTTCAGTATTTATACTTTTTCCTGCATTCATTGATTACTCTGGCTTGCACTGAGTGGTGCTACTGTATGGAGAGTTTTGCAGTGTATATATAGCCACTGGAGATAGTCAAACTATAATGGATTGGAATAGGACATATGTAAATGCTTAATTAAGGATATACAGAGTTTCAAAAAAAAAAAAGGGGGGGGGGATTATGATTATAGGGGATATGAATGGGCAAATTGAAGAAATTGATTACATGGATAACAAGAATGGATAGCTTTTGAAAATTTTTTGTCAGAGAATGAATTTGAGCATTGGAAATTTATCAAACATTTATGAAGAGCAATACACATGGTCTAGAAATAATATATTTCACACTATAGATTTATGTATTAGTAGAGAAAGAGTGAATGAATGAAGTAAAGAAAATTAAAATGTTTGATTATGAAGAGAGAGTATGTAATAATGGTCATAATTTTTTTATAATAGAAATAGTTAGTAATGTGATGGAAAATAGTAATAAAAGTAGAAAGAATAGTGAAAGATGTGGATGGAGAATGAATGATAAGAATAAGTTAGAAGAATATAAAATAAAAGTAGAAGAAATCATGGAATAGTTTGTTAGGGATGAATATAAAGACTGATATAATGAAGCAGAAAAAGTGGCAAATAGGATTTTAGGTGAGAATATTCATAAGAATAAAAAATAATACAAAAGTGAGAATTAGTAAAAGTGTAAAAGAGGGGACAAAAGCATGCAGAGAATATAAGTGTGCTATTAAAAATGAAGAAAGTGAAAAAGATGTTAATATTAAATGGGAAAACTATTTTTTAAAAAAGAAAATTGGCTAAAATAGATAATTATATAGAGAATGAAATTAAATTGTAAATCCAATAAAAGTGGAAGAGATGGGAATAAAATATTTTGGAAATATGTTAAAAGAAGGAATGTAAGGAGAGAGAAATAGTATTACTAAATGATGAGGAAAAAAGTGTAGCTCTAGAGAAGACTTAGAGATAATCTTAAATAGATATGTAATGGATATAGAAAAGATGTTAGATGTGAAAGATAGAGTGATAATAACCATAAAAGCACATAGTAATAGAAATATTAGTTTTACCGAAAATGAATGAAGTAGGACGAAATTGAAAAGTGGAAAGGCAAGAGGTGTAGATGGATGGGCAGCAGAAGTGATGATGAATTTGGGAAATGGAAAATTAAATTATATTTTAATAACATGGCACAGAAAACAGAATTTCCAGATAGCTGGAATAATACAAGAGTAAGGCTATTATTTAAAGGAAAGGGTAAGGACCATAGAAAGTTAAACATTATAGACCGATAGTGGTAGCTTCAGTATTATATAAAGTTTTTGCATAGGTGGGGCAAAAATATAAAACATTTCATCACTAATACAGTATTTAACTTTATTAATTCAACTATCGAAGTAGTTCTCATGATACAGAGCTATGTTAACGAATCACGAAAAGCAAATAGAGATAAATCTTTGGTCAACTCCTCTCTTAACTCATCACATGATCACCTATACAAGTTATCAAAACAGCAAAAAAAATTCCAACAATAGTGCCATCCAGTGAATAGTTTTAGTAATCAACAGATGTCAGATAGGAATGACTTATATGCTTTAATGGTTTAATAACAATCCTAGCCAAAGAATGAAGGGGTCTATGGTTATTAAAAAATCAACAGCATCAAAATATATAGGTACAAAACTGTTTCCAGATGTGTATGACTATATATACAAATTAGTTTGGCTAGAAAAAATGTGACTTGACTGCTAATTTTACAGTTAAGCAAAAAAGATAAAAGGTGGATGCTGGAGAAAGGTGTATCATAAGAACTACTTTGGTAGTTGAGTTAATAAATACTGTATTAGTGATGTAATGTTTTATATTTTTGCCTTATGCATTTAAAGTAATTCTGCTCTATGTGCCCCATAAAGAACATTAGGTTGTTACTTTAGTTGGCTTGCATTTTGACCAAAGATCAATAATTTTCTTATGTATATGATTACGTTTGATGAAGTAAGAATTTATATACTTCTTAGTAATTTCAGCACTGACAATTTTCACTTGTGTTATGCAGTATGGACAATATTGATAGAATGATGAACTAAAATGATTCGGAAATTTTAAAATGATCAAGAAATTATGCCAATAATGAGAGAATTCGTAAAACATCAGTGTGAAAATTAATTTCCAAAACAATATACCCCAAACTCATGAACATACACACATATAAATTAAATTTACAATAGTATTTGTTATTTGCTCACAGCATTTTTTACGTTACATTAGCATCAACTATAGAATTAATGTTAGGGTAAATGAACTTAGTGTTTAAAATTGATGTAATTTATTAAAGAGAGAAATCATTTAGGGACTGTAAAATGAAAGTTAAGCTTAAAATACCTGTTACGAGTATGTAGTATATTTTGTGAAACTGATTAGAAAGGGTAACCCCTGCAGGAAGTTAATTTATTTTTATTTTGAGGTGGAACATATTAGGAACTTAAATCGATAGTGACATTATAACATAGTTTTATATATAAATAAACTTAGTGTGATATATGCATCTTGGGAATCGTAGATCTTTTTCACACATCTTTAGTCATACATTTATGATTACATCCCTCTCGAAGGTGGTAAAAGGGAATAGAAACTTCCCTACTTTGCATGAAATTACACTGCAGAAATATTCATTATTGGATAATCTCTAGTCTAATGAATGGCTAATAAAAATTATTAATAATGTGATATTTGTTTGAATATTTTCTTATTGTGTATTTTCTTTATCGGTATTTCATTTAACACATATATCAGAGAATCATGGTCTCGACCTATACTGAACATAATTATGCAGTGTAATGGTTATGGGATCAAATGGAGAAAAGTGGGAAGAAGCCTTCAAAGGTAGTAGTTTAATTTGTTTTTATTGCAAGTTTATTTTATAATGCTGAAGGAAAATATATTGATTCTAGTATCATTCAGTGCATTAAGGAAATCCAAAATAGTACAGTACATTTCCAAGAAGATTGAGCTTTAAACCTAATCTAAATTATCTTCCCATTCTGAAAGAATTAATGGCATCCAATAAACAACAAAGAGAAATATCAAAAACAATTATTGGTACTGTAGTGTAACAATATATTTCAAGAATAACAAAGAAAATCTGCAAACAATATAATATCAGAACAGCTTTCCAAAGCCATACCACACTATAAGGCATTCTAACATCTACAAACTAAACTTGAAATAACTGAAAAACAAAAACTGCATCTATGAGATACCACGTGAATGTGGGAGGCTGTACATTGGTGAGAGCAATAGCTCCATTGAAAAGTGATTGAAAAAGCAGAAAATGATAATTAGAGAAGAAAAAATAGAATGTATCCAAAGAAAGAGACCACATGTACCAAGGAACATTTTTATTTGGTAAAATGCAAAAATTTTCGATAGAGAGAAAAAACTATAAAGAAAATTCAAAAAAGCTGTTTATATGATTATAGAACATAACTGCATAAATAAACCTAGTAGGATATTACATAATGTTGGAAGCCACCAATTAACCTTGCTCTTATGAAAAAGTAAAGAAGTCAGAAAGGCCTTCATAAATAAGTATATGAAATATCTACTGACTTACTTTTGACAAATTAGCTCAATTGGTTAGAATATTACTTTAAATTCAATATTCTTGAATCTAAAAGTCCATATTTGATTTCCATGCTAATACTGTCACTAATCAGACCAGCAACATCTGAAGAAGAGAGTAATGCAACTTGAAATGTTGTGTTACATAGTAATCTATGAGCTATTACTAACATTTGAATGTCTTTGGAAAGTTTAAACAAAGTTTGAGTTTTTCTAAAGATATTCGAATATTAAAAGTCCAACATAATTACTACTAAAGTAAACATTTAGACAAACATTACATATTATGGTTATTACAGAACAAAATGTCATTTACAATATGATTTTGTCTTCTTGTTCTAATTAATGTTTTCTTTTGAGATATGTAGGATTTCTACTGTTAATACAACAAACATTGTGATCTTGTACATATATAATGAGAAATAAATATAACAACACAGTTACACTTTTATCAGGAGTAGTGAATATTATTTTGAATTTCATAGAAAAATTAAACAAGTAAATAATTATTAATAATTTATATTTTTAATTCATAATACACAAATTTTTAATATAATAAAATAAATAGTGATGATACACTATCCTGGAAAGATTATAATTCATTTAAAATTACAGCTCATCACCAGGTCGGTCATATCCATAGAATTAATATAGGTCTATATAAATAGAATAAACACTGCTAAAAATTTAATTCTTTCACTCTTAACAGTAATGGCTTTCGATGTTTTATATTATGTATAAGACAGCATTAAAAACATCAAAACTCATTACTATTAAGAGTGAAAAAATTAAATTTTTAGAGCAGTGTTTATTCTATTTATATAGACCTATATTAATTCTATGAATATGACCGATCTGGTCGAAAGCAGTACTAAGCTGTAATTTTAAATAAATTATAATGTTTTCACCATAGTGTACCATCATTATTTATATATTTAAATTAAGGAAAGAAGAAATATTGGGTTTTAGTATATTGATTATTGGCAGAAAATTATAATGAAATATGCATAGAAAATTTATAGTGCAAAAATTGATTTTAAAGATTATCAAAAAAAAATTTAATCCATTTTTTTTAATATTATAAATAATTCCTTTATTAAAAATATCACTATACAGTATATATATAAAAATATTTTAATTTACAGATCTTCAAATGTTTCTTTTTTAAATAAATTTATTTTGTTAATTAAAATGACAGCTCTTAATTTGCGGCTTATTTTTCCATATCTCACATAAAGACGAGCTCAAACTAGGTCAAATTTCTTCTTTGTGGCGGGGGGGGGGGGCTAATGCAATTGTCGAAATATTTAGCCCAATCACTCGAGCTTTCTTAGCCAATTTTTTTTTTTATTAAAAGTTATATTGACCTTATTGTCCAAATTGTTTTAAGAGCATGCAGCAATATTTTAATATTTTTTCTTTCTCTTTTTAAATTTATATACGAAACATGAAAACCCTTTGTTCTATACTTACACACTCTACTGAACATTTGGTTATTGATAAATTAAGTGCTTTGTAGTTTTGTTTGTTTTTTTAAATCGTATTTTTTATATTAAACTTCATTATTTTACTTAAAAATATAACTGGAAGGATTTAATTGAAGCATAGGTAGGGTATATTTTAGAACTTTATCTTAACTTCCGAATAATGTCATTATTTTATAGTAACAAATAACAATAGTTTCTTTTACAAGATGGATAAAAGTTGTTTTTAAAAATTGCCGAACCATTGCATATTGCGTCCTCTAGCGTTATTGCCTGAACTAGAAAGTAATTTAAATATAGTATACGTAAATTTAAATATCTCAAATGAATCTGTAAATACCGCTATAAACAAATAATTATTATTAAAAAATATATAAACATATCGAACGACAAATTGCATTAAGGAAATAAGGCAGCTCCTGTACTAAGAAACAGTCATCAAAATAAGTAAGACCTTATCGCACTGTTTGATTTAATTTATTTTATTCTTTTCCAAATAGAAGTAGTCACATGCCATATTTTTTAACGAGAACTTATAAAATAGACCTAAATAGCATAATAATGCAGTACTATTATTTCATTAGGTAAGTTTTTCTTAAAAAAAAATTTCTCAGAATTTAAATAAGATTTAGTTATCTAGAATATACCCACCATACATATTTATTAATACATTTATAACTTTTATGTTGGTTTTGGCAATAACGTTTATACTAAAAACGGTTTTGATAATATACTGTTAAAAGTTATTCCGATATGAATATTGTTATAATGATAATGTGTGTTTATAAATCGGAAAAATGATCGAAATTATATGTAGAAATAATTTGAGTATATTTGTTATCATATAGAGAAATATTTGTAATTGAAAATAGGTATAGTTGAATTTATGTAATCGATTAATTAAAGGGATTAAACTGACTAATTAAATCTTAAGAAGTGTAAGATTTGTAATAAAAGAAAGTGCATAAACCAAATAAAGATAATTGGTTTGCCCCCTTCCAAGGTCGTGCATTCTAGAAAAGTATTTATTATCAGAGTATAAAAGACCTAGCAGTATAGATAAGTCAGGGAACACGCGGAACTGTTGGGTAGATCTATAGGTTAGGTGATAGATTAGATTCTGTACAGGTCACACTGATCCTTTATTATTTGGCAAACCTTTGAGGAAAATATCGAATATATATAATACGTTAGATTATCGTGTGTAAAATACTAGCACGTGTTAGAATTATTTATTGTGTACAGTATTAGATTTTCCCATATTAAAATTCATTTTGTTCTGTATGCATCATTTAGTAAGTCATGGGTTTATTATATTCTTATATGATTTTTTAATACTTATTCAACTAGTGATCAGTGAATGTATTGTTATGGAAGAAGTTAAACTGCTAATAAACTGGCTGCTTCTCCATATAGCATTAACAATTAATCACATAAACTAGTTACCTCTGAATATTGCACTTGACAGTTATATTTGGAATGGTGATAACACTACAGCCTAGGAAACTTGAGAGAGCTAACAGATTAGCTTTAGGATGTGAGTCAGAACTAATAATAGCATGGCAAAATAATTATTGTATATGGCCTAAATGATCCAGCACGGTGGCACATGCATGACTTGCACATGGAAAGATACATGCTAATAAATAAAGCAATGGATGAAAAATTAAAGATAAGTCATACTGATGTGGTTATCGGGCAAAAGACTATTGAAGGTGGCAACCAACTTTGTGGCGATAAATACTTCAAATCTATGACATAAAAGCACATAGCACATTTGGGAATAGATGCCAGACAGTAAACAAAAGTATATACAATTTTCATGTGGGATTCCCAAAAATGTAATTTTGGTACTGGGTTGGAGGATATACTGCTTATCAATTATTGTAAAGGATGATTGATAGTAAACTCAGGCAGAAATTGCTGACTGAAACTGAATTAACCTACTCTTATGCTATTGAAAAATGTTTAGCTTATGAAATTGTAATCGAACAAGTATCATAGGTTCAAAAATGTTAAAGTTTACAAATTCCCAAATGGGAATAAACGAAAATATGTACAAAGCAAATATGATTATTGATATGTTAGATTCAGAGGAAACAAAAAAAGAAGAAAGTGAAATATTACTACTATCACTGAAGCATGCTACTATTGCAAAGCAGAATAGAATATTTAAAAAACAGGTGTAAATATAGAAATGGCCACTATTATACATGTATTATTATGAATCATCCCAAATTTGTATTAAAAAATCAAAAAAAAAAATAGTTTGCTACCTGAACATCAATGGAAATGATCAGATCTTGCTTCATGTTTTTATTTGCGAAAAGAAAGTTCAAATGAAGATTAGATAATGGAATACGATGTTGCTATCATTGGAAAATCTTGGTTAAAAATTACAAAAGAAAGTAAGGAAATTATTCCAGTGACTAAAACAGATTTAGTAACAGGTGATATGAGATCACTGAACAAGAAATTGCCTTTATACATAGTCACAAAAGTTATATACCCAATATTAGATAGAAGGTGGTTTATACAATTGGGGATAAAAATAAAAACAAGTAAAACTGGAATCAGAGATTCAGGAGAGATTTGAGAATTATTTAAGTTGGGACTAGCAAAATTGAATACGTAGCCAGAATGCCTACCCTTTTTAATAGTAAACCTAGAAAAGTTCCTTTTGTTTTGAAACCTAAGTTAGAAGTGGCATGTAATCTGTTGAGGAGTTGACTGGGCATTGTCAGGTAATTGTCATATTAAAATGATGGAACTATTCACCTGTGTAATGATTAAAGAGTTACAATATATAAATAAAAATGCATATCTCATACCTAATGTCTGAAGTTTTAGTTTCACTACAAAAGCTCATTTTTTGTTGAACTGCGCTTCAGTCAGTTTTTATCATTCCAGTAACAGAAATGACTAAGCTTCTAACTGTAAATATTCATTTAGAATGGATTAAATATAATAAACTTTCTTATGGGGTAACAATTGCCCCAAACTTATTTTAAGCAAAGATAGATAAATTGTTACAAGGATAGAAGGAGTCACCCCATATTTTGATGTTATATTAATCACAGAAAAAATGGAGATTGAACTAGGGATTTGTATAAACAAAATTTGCAAATATTTACAGAAAATTGGAGCTTAGATATCTAAAATGCATTAAAATTATTTGAAACAGGTGTGAAATTGAGTTTTCAGATCATGTAATTTATAGTAAATGGAAGTATCTGACTCCAGAAAAAATGAGTGATTCTATTAAATATGCACTTAAACTACAAATGTTAAGTAATTACAAACTTTCTTAGGGTTATTAAACTTTTTTGAGAATTTTTTAAAAGAGAAAACACATTGAGCAACTTCACTATATGATTTATTTAAGAAGAAACAATAATGGAAATGAGTTCAACAAGAGAGAGCTTTTAATAAAATGGAAAGTTTATTGGTACTTAGGATTAAGTTCAGTCACAATTTCTGGAAACTTTTTAAAAATATATAATCCTGTCTAATTATAATAAAAATAAATAAATTGACATTTAATTGCTTATGACACTTTTGTCTTTCAATTATTGCTAGAAAAATAAAAAACTTTTTTTTTTAAACATTAAAACTTACCCCCCCCCCCCAACCTTTATTCATTTTTCCATAAATTTAAAAAGAATTTTTTTCCTTACAACTTTTTATTAAAATTTATAGGAAAATAATCAAGCGTCAGTAGCTGAGAGGTCAGTGCAGCTGCCTTGCAAGCAAGCAGTTGTATGCAGATGGTTGTCGCGGTTCACTTCCCAGCCGATGCTTTGACACATGAAAAAAAAAAATGAAATAAAAGATGGGGGTCTGAACTAATCCTGCCTAATAGGATATTGGTGGCTATGGTTATTAAAGAACCAAAGTCACCAAAATGTATGGGTACTGAACTGAGTTCAGACTTATATGACTATATAAGCTGATGGGCTTGGATTGAAAATATTAAGGTGTTTTCAATTTAAGACTCGTAGTTTTGTAGTTAAGTAGAGATAAAAGGTGGCTGCTGGAGGGTTGCATTAGATCCTAAGATCTAGGTGCAGTGCTCTCAGATCCGATGCTCTTCGTTGACGAAGGCCACAAGCCAGAAACTAGTCTGGAGATATTAGATGAGTAGGCACTAGATGGGGATTTTATGCACAAGCCTTCTGGCATCCATTGATTACTCTAGCTTGCAGTGTGGCCATACGTATCCTAAGTTTTTACCTGTTTTAATTATCCCTTATTGTCATATTTCAAACTAATTGTTATATCTTAGCTAGTTTAAAATGAAATTTGATTTTTTTAACAGGGAAAATTATTTTTTCTATGATTGTCTAATGTATTTGACAGATGGTAATCTTACTACTAGGAAAATTTTTTTATAGTTAAATGTGTGTATTAGATAAATTGTTTTTATGGTCATAATTGTATTTGAAAGTACGAAGTTTTTATTTGTAGAGCTTATTTACTAAAAAAATTAAATCAGTGAGAAAGAATTGATCTCCTTGTTTCACTCTGATTGTAAAAAAAATGAACAAGAAACTAATTATCATTAAAAAAATTTTTTTTTTATTTATCTAATTTAAATTGGGCAAGTAAAATGAATTTGCGAAGGATTATGAGCAAGTTTTACTAAAAAAATTTCCCCCAGATAGTGAATGTTTTAGCAGTTTTTCTTTTTTGGCTTACTTTCTACTTAAGAACAGTTAAACTTCATTTTAATAATTGGATGGTTAGAAAAAAATTAATAAACCTTCAACTACATGAAAACATTTTTCACTTATAGCCACAAGTTATTAATGAGGAGAATTGGGATGGAATCTGTTTGAGAACTTTTATAGGTAACGTGAAAATAGATAATAGGCGAATGACAATGATGAAAAGGAAAATGAAGAATTCTGGCATATGCATACAAAATAACAATTTATATTAATATGGAAGTACAAAAAATTATTGCTCATTTCTAAACATAATATTTTCAAGTTGATCTAAATATCAATGTATTTTAACCTGAAAAGTACCCAAATGATTGTGTAAATGTTTTATTAGAGAGATGCCTTAGCAACCAAATGTAAATTATATACCTTATAAAACCTATAAAATTATTAACCTTTTATTTCATAATGCTTTTTAATATAAAATAAATTAGATTCTTGGATAATTGAAAATTTGAATACTGTGCAAAAAATAATATTGCTATGAAACTTTGGAAGTATGGGATTTTATTAATGATATACCCATGGTAATTAATATTCAAACAACATTATTTAAATAATGTTTCAGATATAAGTGAAGAATATACAAGAAGAAAATTTTGCTAAATAGTATATGTTAAAATAGTGAGAACATTTGAGTTTTACAACTGTATTTTGGCTACAAACAAAAATAATTGAATGGATTTCTAGCTCCAGAGTTCATAAAAAATTTGAATGCTGGAAATGCTAAAACTGGAATCAGTCTGAGAATCATAATTTCCAAAGTCTGACGCTTTACCGTTGCACTTAACTATTGCAGGAATTTGTCTACAAGTAATCGGACATAATTCATTTTGAACATTTAATAAATAAGACTAAAATATAGTATCTTATAAATGTTATATGTAAGAAAAGTTTGCCATACCTAATCTGTGATGATAGTAATAATAAAAATCTAATAGATTGCATATTAGATTTGTATTATTCATAATATTTTTCCGAGTTTTGAAATAGAAAATAAGGTGTGGAGTTCAAATGTGTTTTTTTAGTTTTTTCTTATATTCATGTTTTTATTTTTTTATATATATTATTAATTATATGTTGTTTTATATTAACCATTTTATTTATTTGTTTGATAATTTCAATTTAATTTTGAAAACGTGACCTCTAAGTTTAAGTTTTTTTATATTTAAGTTAATTGTGGTTTGGCACAGTGATAAAGTGATTGAGATAAAAATTCCTGGATCATTGCTCAACCTATCACTTTTAGTGATCAAATGTCACATGATCCTAGCAATTAATCCTTCGATTATTATTATATTTAGAATGAAATCCATTATTATTAATAAAATTCTTTTTTTTTTATGTGTAATAGTTTTGGCGCAAGTCTATCTTACAAGATGTACAGCTTTGACTTTCATATCATCATAGTAATCTTATATATATTTATTTATTGCTAATTCTCTTAATGAATTGATAGATGAAATTTTTATGCAAATGTCTGTGGATGTAAGATGTGATCGTTGTAAGTTCATAGTAAAAACTCTTTTGCATAACAAATGTAATTCTGACATATTACATTTTATTTTTCTTATAATCTGATTCTTAAATTATATTATAGTTTGTTTTTCATTCAAATTGTTTATATATTAATTTTTTTTCTTTCTTTGAATAGATCTATAATATAAGACATCTATTTTAAAACTGCATCCAGTTTTGAAATGTCATTTGATGAAGAATAAATTATATAATTATCATGTTTGTGTTTTTTTATGATGTCACAGTATGTAACTTTGAAGTTTAAACCTAACAATGGAAATATATTTCATCAAATCCACAATGTTTCTAATCAGCTTTGCAACACTTGTTAATTAGGGAATGCCAATGAGAAGTGATATTTTTTTAAAATTTACATACACTTTGCATTTTGTAGAATATATTAAATCTGAAACTTATGGGAACTTTGTTCATCTCAGTAAATGATTAAAATCAAAGTGGCCATTAGGATAATGAAAATATTGGGTATTGATTTTTATGATTTAATTATTTATAAGCATGAAAATATTTTGCAAAATACTTAATTCTTGTTACAAAGAAATGTTGCTATAATTAAAGTGATTTGGAAAACATTTTTTAATTTTATGCATTTTCTTCCAAAAGGGATTGATCAGAAATTCTATTAATATTGGTAGTCATTTTATTAAATCTGATGAGGTAAAATGAAATTTATACATTATTTTTGTAGAAAATAAATAATTAAATATTTTTAATTTTTACATCACTTTTATTATTAAATATTGTCAGATGCTAGAAATAAGAAATTTTATTCAAATTATATTTAGACTTCACGTGGAAAAAATTTAAAAAACTTATGTGCAAGTTATTTCATCACATTTTTATGTTTGCTTGTTTTTTCCATCAATTGTCCCAAAATGTAATTTAAAATGACATAAAAAATTATGTGCAGTTGGTGTGAAAGCAAGACTTCAATGAAACAAGTTTAAAAATACATGAAAGAAGTCACACTGAAGAAAAACCATTTCATTGCAATTTATATAATTACAAAACTTCTGACAAAATTAACTTAGTAAATAAAATATGAAGTAATACATAAAGGAAAAAACCTTTTTATTACAGAGTTTGTGAATACACAACTTTTCTCAAATGTTATTTAAAAGTCCATGAAAAAATTCGTACAGAACAAAAATATTTTTGTTGTAATTTCAGTGAATATAAAAAAATGATTTGAAAATTTATGAAACAATTTATACAGAAGAAAAATCTTTGTAGTGCAGTTTATGTAAGTAGAAAACTTTTCAGAGGTTATGTAAAAGCATATGAAAGAAATCATGTAGGAGAAAAACTATCAATACAGTTTGTGTCACCATAAGACTTAATTAAATAAACAGTTTAAAAAGACATGAAAAGATTCATACCAAAGAATTTATGTGAATACAAAATATCACAAAACTATAGTTTGAAAACATGAAAAAAATCCATGCAGATGAGAAACTTTTTTCAATATAATTTATGTGAGTATAAAATATATGATTTAAATAGTTAAGAAGACTTGAAAAAAAATACATATAGGAGAAGTCATATCTTTGCAGTTTGTGAATATAAGATTTCTGTAAAACTTTCTTTTAAATCTCATGAAATGTAGAAGAAAAAGCTTTTATTGCAATACATGTGATTTCAAGACTAATATTAAACATTGTCTAAAAGAACATGAAAAGATTCATACTACTGAAAAACACTTATTGCATTTTATGTGATTACAGGGCATTTGTTAAAAGTTGCTGAATATTTTCAGTGCTAGTGGTGTGACTATGTATCTCTAAAATCAGAGGTTAGCAAACACGAAAGAAATTGTAAAAGAGATTTTTTTTCTTAAAATGAATATTATAATTGTCATTTGTGTGATTACAAAGTCATTGATAAAAGTGAATGGGAAAGTCATGAAAACAATTTTTTTTTTGATCATGCTACTCTTGAGATCCTTATTCAATTATCTTTATAATTTCAAATCTTTTCTCATGAGAATGAACATGTGATTAGTTAAATAATTCCAAGTGATCTGCTAATAAACCTATTTAGATCTTATTTTGCTGATATTAGAAATGAACTTTAATATGATTATCTCATCAGAATATTATTAAAAGGATATTAGTTTTTAAATATTACTAATAGTATTTAAATATTTTAATTTAAATTTCAATCTACATAGACAAATGTTCATTTAATTATGCCATCATTTCTTCCAGCATCTATGTTATTTAAATTGCTAGACATTTTATAACATTTATTGAAATGTTAAACTACCACCAATACTAAATGATCACAGTCATTCATTTAGACATACTGCTAAGGTAATGTTTTTTTAGGTATACATCTGTTTTCAATCAAAAAATTTGATATAGATCTGTATATGTGTTTGTGTATATATTTGTATTCAAAATTGAAATTTGTTGTCAAGCGTTGGTGGCCTAGCGGTTAGCAAAGCTGTCTTCCAAGCAGCTGGCCTGGGTTCACTTTCCAGTCAACGCATTTGTCATATGAAAAAAAAAAATTGAAATTTGTTAAATTCAAGATATAAATAATTTAAAGTACAAAAATAAGTGAATCATCAAATTATTGTTTTAACAAACAAAAATTACCCATAAATCGAAAAAATGTCACCAAATAAAAAAAATTAAAAATATAAATAGTAAAAAAAGTAATAATGATAAATGAAAAAAACATAGAAATGAATAGTATAATTCATTAGAAATAAATAAAAGCATAAAATAAGCATTAAAATTAAGAAAAAGAAAACTATAATGGCTATGTTAATAACAAATAAAGTTATAAAGAGAATTTATAAAATATAATTCCCAAAACATTCGGGGGGGGGGGGACATTTATGTATGTAAAACTAAGAATTCAATAAAAATTAAACTAGCAAATATATATAAAAAAATTCCATATACATACAAATTTAATGACAATAACAATTCAAATGAAAATAAAATAGAATTAAAAATCAAGGAAACATCAATACTCAGTACAAATATGATGTTATTAATAATTAATAAAAAATTATATAAAAAAATCTTTAAAGAGTTCATTGTCATGTATGACTTCTCTCAATTGTACCCACATACAGGAATAAAAAAGAGACATTATTTATTAGGTTTGACAGATGATAAGAATTTGAGAGCACTTTAGTTCAAAATAACTACATATTCAATTATCAACTAATATTGGTTAGGTTAGCTATGGATGAAAAGTCTAAGCCTAATTAGAAAATAAATAATTTTTCAAGCTTTGCCTGATCAGGATTTAAACATGGATCATAGGTGTGGAAGACAAGGGTGCCTTTACTGCCTTTTAAATGCTTATACATATTTCAGTGTCTGTAGAATCTATTTTTATGTGCTATATATTTAGAGATTATAACATTTTTGTAGAATCTTTTATTTCATTTATAGTCTGTAAAAATAGCAAAAGAGAGAACTACTAACAAAGTATTAAAATATTCACATTAATGAGAGTTAATATTTAAACATTATGTCAAAAAAATGTTAATATTAAGTAAATACCAAAGATTTAATAAGTGGTAAAATAAATTATATAAATAACTACCATATGTTTTTGTAATTAAATGAGTAAAAAAAAAAGTATATATTAATAATAATATATATGTGTATAATGTGAACATAAAACATGTATACTTTAATGACTACAGTAACACCTTACAGTATTGGTGGAATGGCAAACGGATCTTCCATTAAGTAAAATTTACCATTTTTTTTTATTTATGGATATGTAGAGTGACCAAGTTACATGTTAACTATTTCATAGAGCGAACCAAAAGTTATAGTGACATATTTCATGAATTATTTATTAACAGAATTAAAAAACTTAAAGGGAAATTGAACACCAATAATATTACAGTAAAGTAATTATAGACTGGAATAACGTTTCACAACTTGTTACTCATCCTGATTTATTACGGGAAAATATGTCTTTGGGTGATGTTACATTTTATAAAGCTTACATTATTTTTAAAATAAAAAAATGATGTAAATATGTGAAATATCTAATAGTACTTAAAATAATGATTGTCCAATAATTAACCTTTTAGTTAGCAAAGTTAATATTTTTTTTTACTAAAAGAAATGAAACTTAAATGTTTTCTAATAGATGTACCTCCCTCTTTTTTTTGACAATATCAAACCAGGTTTTCATTTTTACAGGAACCATCCCAAATTTTTACAATTTTCACGATACTATTTTATAGCAATCCCATCCAGTGGACATTGTTTAAATACATTAAAAACATCTAAAGTAAAATGCATAAAGATCAATAAGTAAATACAAGCTTATTATAAATCGACAAAAAAATATTTTTTAATTATATTTATGTTAAAATCAGTTTTCAGTGATCTAATAATGTTCATTTTTTTCTAATTGCACTGGATCTTAAACTATATATAATTATTTATATTTTACTGAATATATAAAGTTTCATAATATTTTATTTCTTTGTAATTTTTAATATATTTTATTACCTTAATATTTTTTTTTGATCAGTATCTAAAAAATAAATATATGGACCTGATTTTGTATCTTTTCTTTTAATTGCCTTATTATGTTCCTTATCTGTTTTAATAGCAGTTGTTTTCTGACTGAGCTATATATATCACATTGCAATGGTTACAATTAACTGTATATCTGTATTTTATTTTTAATATTAGCAATTCTTTTAGTATTACATATCCATTTCCCTAAAAAAAAATTTTTTCATTCCTATTTAATATCATATTCAATAGTTGGATGTAAGACATTGATCAAAGAAATGTTACCTGATTATACTAAAGTAGGATGGAAAAACAATAAATTTTTAGGAAATGGATATAAAAGGATTGGTAATATTAAAAATAAAATAGGTGTAGTTTATAAAATTAATTGTGACCATTGCAATATGACATATAGAGGTCAGTCAGGAAAAACTGCCATTGAAAGAGGTAAAGAATCTGAGAGGGCAATTAAAAAGAAATGATACAAAATTGTGTCTTAAAAATAAGATTTAAATATGAAATAATCTTTAGTGCTTACATGATGTCACATTATATGTAATTTCAATCTCTTTGTATCAATAATTTCAATATCTGTGGTCAAGTTGCAATCTTCAGTGTCTATATAATTATATTGGACTATTAACAAAGGTGGGATTCCACTTTTATTGTTAAAAGGAGGTTGTCGTGACAGCAGTTTGAAATTGTTATTGATATTGGGATTGTCTGTGTTGACTGGTTTTTAGTGATATATATATATATATATACTGTATATTCATTAATTGGATAAAATGTTTTTTAAAGTGTAATTTATGTTAAATATTCATAAGTTTTTAAATAGTATTTTAAAATATTGAATATAGAAGAAAAAATATGCATAAAAAAATCTTTTATAGCAATTTTTTTTCTTCATCATAATTAAAAATTTATTTTTAACAATGGATGAAACTATTTCTTAGAGAATTTTTTTTTTTCAGTGCCTCCCAAGAAATTGCAAACTTGCATTGGATAGTTTTTTAATAAAAGAATTCAAGTTAAAGAAAACCCTTTCCATTGCAGATTGTGTGTTTATAAGTTGGTCAAAAACTATTCACACAAACTGCAGTGGTAAGATTTTTCTCTAATTCAACATGGTTATAATATTGGAATCTGATGGAGAAAATTAGATAAAAAAGGTGTATTAAAAATCAAACAGGAAATATATTTTCGGCATTTTTTATTGCTATAAGTAAAAATTAAAAAAAAGAATTATTACCAAAAAACTTATCTATTTTGTACATTTGTTTACAAGGCTGCTATAATTATCTTTACAAAAAAGAAAAAAAAATTGAAGGATTTTGTTAAGAGAAAATTCATTGTGTGAGTGTTTCTGATACCATATGAAACCAAGACAATATATAAAAATCATTTTTATTTATTTCCTAAATATTCTCTACTTTATTGACTTTGTTTAGAGGAAGTGCGTTGGACCAGTGCGGCAAAGAAAGTAAGCCACAAAATTGTTACTTTCTTATTGTAAAACATTTGTTCCTTTTTGACACTTTAATAGAGTGATGACGTGCTGTGTTCTCTTCTTTCACCATTTCAATTAAGAATTATCACGTCTCATTTTGCATCTTATTAATCCATTAAAATTTTCTCATTTGTGTTGTGTATTATATTTTCAATTTTTTTGGGTTTCACAATTTTCAGTTCACTAATAAAATGCCTCTCCTCTTTTATTATTCATAGGATATCATTCTAAGCTTTTTATCAAAATTGTTGGGTAAAGGGCTTAACTTTCGAATGCTTATTTTGTACTTTGCTAAAAAATGCATGCATTCAAAGGAATACTTAAAATATTCTACACATTGGGTTACTCCACACTGTGTCATATATAGTTATTTGACAACTATTAAGAATTGTTGTTAAAGCCATGAAAGACTAATAATGAAAATTTTAAATAAAATTTAAACAAAATAACGATTCTTTTAGCTTACATGTGCATTTGGCATTATTGCCTGTATGCAATGATTACTTATGCTTAAATAGTTGGCTCACAAATTAAATTGATATAGATTAAGAAAAGCTATAGGATTAAAATATTTTTATAATAACTTTGATTTAACAACTTACCAAAAGAAAGTGTAGGCAATCTTTCTATGATGTTCTATTAAACAGTTATTCTTTTCACATTACTTTTATGTGTAATATATATATATTTGCATTTTTAAATTTACAATGCATTTTATTATTACTGCTTTATGTTACAGTTTATGCACCAAAAAAAGTTGATTTTTATAAGTTATTACAATTATTGATATGTATCAGACAACTGTTTTCTTTTCCCTACTCTAGATCTATTTTACCAGAAATTTGAATAATTACTGGATATTGCCATGCTGGTTTCTAGTTTTTGCCTTTATTAGTGAGGACTAACTATGATTTAAAGCTGATGCAGTCAAGCATCTTATAATCATCTTTTATTTTTTTACTACTCTGGCTAATAACCTGAAATTTAAAAAACCCTATTGAAACAAAACCTGTGTAGTTTTATATATCTGATAGCAGGTTAGTTTTCATGTATTTTAGAAACTTTAGTTTTATGCCAACTATAAGCCAATCTTTTTTTTTTTTTGCTATAACAATTACTGACAATAATACATCACATTTTATGTGCTCTAGAATAGCCACTAAGCTTCACATGATCACAATTTCTTATGCTTGCTCATAACTGTTATTAAAACAGGCAAAACTCTCCATACAGTAGTGTCACTCAGTGCTAGCCAGAGTAATCAATGGATGCCAGAAAGGTTATGCATAAAATTCCTATCTAGTGCCTAATCATCCAATATCCCCAGACTAGTTTCTGGCTTGTGGCCTTCATCAGTGAGGAGCCAATCGTGTACAAGCCTTCCGGCATCCATTGATTACTCGGGCTTGCACTGAGTGGCACTACTGTATGGAGAGTTTTGCCTGCTCTAGAATAGGATGAAGAGAACTATTGGAAATATAAGAAAAAGTTGTGATTTTGTTGGTATTGCAAATGTGCATACAGATACAGAATACAAATGTGGATAAAAGAGCTGTATTTAAATAATAAGAAAAAACATTTTTTTTGTATGTAGATAAATTGGGCTTTGATTAGATCGAGTCCTTTATTCCACCACAGAACTTTTCAGTAATGATTAATTAGCCCAATTTTTTAATGATTTTTATTTTTGAATATTTTAACTGTTAAGAAGACGATGGTGACTTAAATACAATTGATACATTCAAAATAAGAAGGTAAACAGCTAATTAGTATAATTGATTCATAATAAGAGTCTTATGTTTCAAAGTAATCATTAGTATAGCTTGCCACTGTAAAATTATATTAATGCTATTCTTTTTTTGTAGTTGTTAATTTGTATTTACAATAACATTGCAATCACACAAATTACATATGAAGATTTTGTAGGTAAAATATTTATCTACTTTTTCTTGCATTTTTAAACTAATTTATTTTATGTTACTGTTCCTTTTTTTAGTTATCACTGATTCACTTTCGGCAGAACTGTATTATGATATATTACGTAATAATTTAGGGTATATTCATTTATACAGTGTGTCTCAACAAAAAGGTGACTAGTTCTCTCTTCATGCTACCTGTAGTTATTGTATCTGAATTGATACATGTGGTTATCTTGTAACATAATTTAGCTAATCACCATAGATCACAAATTATGACATGAGATATGACTGTTTTGTACCTTTGTCCATCGTCTTCAATTCTCATCCTGCCATCAGGAAATTTTGCAAATTAATCGCCTTTTCATTGACACATTCTTTAAAAATCACATTTTTTGATAATAAATAATATTATATCGGAATGTAATTTCTTTGACAGAATAGCCTAGTGGTCTAGAGCTTCAACCTAAATTTAGTATTCATGAATCCAAAGATCTCTGGTTTGATTCCCATTCTGCTACTGTCACTGGCCAGGCAGCAACACTGAAGAAGAGAGGAAAATAATACTATTCGAAGCATTGTGTTACATACTAACCTCTGTGCTATTACTAACAGTAGAATATATTTGAAAAGTAAATTTTTCTAAAGACATTTAACAATTAATATTAAATTAGGAAAATAGTCGAACATATAATTACTAATTAAATAGACCATGTGCAAAGAACTTCAGTAGATGACAGAGAAATAGTAAAGAAGGTCGGGTAGAGCATTTTCTGGCCTTGTTTTACCCTCTATCTAATAGTTAGATAACCATATTTTTATCATTATTGGGCAATTAGTTGAGTTTATATGAGGAGGGAGGGGAATATCTGGGGGGGGGGAGCTTAAATCTGTTGAAAAAAAATGTACTCTAATATTTAAATTCAAGTCAGGCATGGCTGTCTACTGCACCTTGTCCCAGCATGAAGGTGATTGGTCATATCCAAACTGAGAGCAACGCCATCTCTGGATCAATGCATGTGTTACGATGACAGTTTAACTACTCACCAAAAAAAGTTCAAGCTCTAATATATCTGGATTACGAATTACAACATAAAAAGTGTTTTCTACCATAAGTCACGGAATTGGGCAAAACTATTACTGAAATATTGGAAATCATTTTCTAATTGTGGATGGCAGGGAAACCATTTGACCACATTTTAAAGTTGTTTGCAAGAAGTTGTGGTAGCAGGAAGAGCATTACAGTTGATCTGTCACATTTCGTATAGTAACTCAATTTGGACGTGCTAGCTGCTAGTTCCTTAAAACTTTTGTGAATAATTAAATTATGTTACTGTGCAACACTTGTTTGATTTAGAGATGCAGACAGATTGTAGAATCAATCACCTTTCCATTGGCACACACTGTGTGTATATATATTATAAAGATTAGCCCCAGTTTAATCGTTAAAATAAGCGATCTTAAAAAAAGTGGGGATTTTATTTAGGATCGGAAATAAATGATATAACTTTTCACATAT
This sequence comes from Epiperipatus broadwayi, assembly GCA_028023455.1. NCBI lineage: Eukaryota > Metazoa > Onychophora > Udeonychophora > Euonychophora > Peripatidae > Epiperipatus > Epiperipatus broadwayi. The sequence goes on along the minus strand of JAQFVV010012405.1, from coordinate 15,341,381 downwards.
TTATGAGTCATATATTGTTTTAAAAGAAATTAATGTAACAATTTGATTTCTTACTTTGTTTTTAAAAAAATTTTTTGTTGTTTACTAAAATAAATATTTTATTTACATTTAAATATTTTAACTGCAGCATAAATACAGTAATTGATTAAATTATAGGTCACATTATTATTAATGATCACCTTAGTTATAATAATAGCAATAGAATGTGTGTTCATGTATATATGTGTTGTAAAACATGGCGAAATGCTTTATTCATTTTATAAAATGTATTTAAAATCATTTATTTGTTTATTTTTATTTAATATAAATATTTTGGTACTTAAGTATTATTCCTGCAACCAAGGAAAGATAGGAGGACTTTTCACATTTGTATTAATATGCTGCTAACTTTTTAATGTTGTTATTTTGGCAACATCAAACATTAGAAAGTTAGCAATGCTTTGATATGAATGTGAAAAGTCCCCCTATCTTTCCTTGGTTGCAGAAATAATACTCAATATAGTTTTACAACAACAACAAAAAAATAAAAAATATTACATGAGATATACATATACTTTTATGAATTCTACATGGACACAAACTAACTTTTGACACTTACTTAATTCCATCAATTTCAACAAAACAAATACATGTCTGTGTTGCAGGAGGAAAAAAAAAGCCAACATAAAAATATATTTTTATAAAAGTAAAAAAGAAAAAATATTCTATGAAATATACACTTATGCAAACGATTCTTGCATTCAAAATGGTGATTGTCAGTAGCAATCCCCTATCGTCCTTCCTCCTTCAAAAGGGTTGTGGAACAAGTGATTGCCCAGTACATGCTCTAAATGGAATTCTGCCAGGGAATCTAATTTTTGGAATAAATAAATAAATAACAAAGCCAATGTCTTCATTCAATTACAATTAAATAATAACAAACTTGTAATTCAAAGATTCAAAAACGCAGAAGTTGCTTAATAACCAAGTTGAAATTGGAAAAAAAACACAGAAGTAAATAACGCAGTTGAAATTAAAAATGTTAAAACAAATTCACAATAATAACAAGTAGTATGTTTAAAATGTACAAACAACAAACTTGAATCAGAAAAAAATACCAAAATCTCCAAAAACACACCTATATATTAGGTTTGGTTGATACGTTTTGTGCACGTTCAAAAACACATTTTTCGATGAGGAAAAAAATGTTCACATTATGTCTATCGCGTATGTAAAAAGTCCTATCTTTCCTAGGGTGCATTTTAAACATGGCAACATTCTAAAGGATTGACATCTGGTATTTGTGCATCTCACAACAATAGTCTTATAAAAAGAAGGGTCAGGCTATATATTCAAAAGATACCATGGAATGGAATTGTTTACATAAAAAGAAAATCGAATAGAAGTAAAAAAAATATTCGAAGTAGAGTTAGGTACCACCCTTCATGACTTCTTGATATTTTGCCATTTTACTGCTAATTTGTAAAAGTTATAACATATAAACATGGATAGCTAAAAAGCTAAGTAAGTTATCTTAAGTTCTACAAAACCTTTTATTGGCTATTCTAATTCCATTGGGCACGAAAAAATAATTTCAAGATGTATATTTAAAAAGAAGGAAAAATAATAATTTATCTGAATATCTTCAAGAACTGTTAATGTTATTTACTTGCTGTAATTATCTTCAGAAATAAGTGCATAAACAATAGACTGTAATTTTAAAACTAGTCATCTTTCAAAGTAATGGTTCTTGTTCTGCAATCTTCGCATTTTTCCATTTACTTTCCTAAATTGTTGTGGGATGAAGATTTGAAAACAGCATTATGAACTTTATTTATTTAGAACTTTTAAAACTAAAAATAAAGAGAAAGGTCAATGTATTATTATTGTATCTGTATTTTTATATTGGACTATTTCCATCATCTAATATGTGTGTTGAATGTCTTTAGAAAAGTTTAATTTTAGTTAAATATTCCAAATGCATTCAACTGTTGGTAATATCACAGCAAACAGGTTAGAATATGCACCAACTGTTAGTAATATCACAGCAAACAAATGTTAATAATATCACAGCAAACAGGTTAGTATATGCACGAACTGTTAGTAATATTTTAGCTTTAGCTTTCTCCAGAGAAGGTATCTGTTCTTACAGGTACTTATATTTCCTTAATATTTTTGTGATCTATTCCACACACATCATACATATCTATTTGTAAGCATGAATGAATTAACTTTAGGAGATATAATTTAATTATCTAATAAAGGTTACCTGGATTATACTTTTTTAATATATAATGTCTTCAAAGGTGAAATGGAATTCGCAATAGTTTTATATTTGAATAGTAGAGGCAAAATATTTATAAACTTATACAAAAATTACTTGTATATTTATTTTAGTAATAGTGGCTATGTTTTAGTTGCATATATATATTTAGTGATGTATATGTAGGTATTCATATAGTGTTTTTGTATTTCAGTCTCTTGATAAAATGACTTGTTGCCATAATAGTTTTAAAAATAGTGTTTGTAAGAATTATATATGCAAAATTCAGTAGGAGAAATATATTTGAAGGAGTCAGATATGAATTATTAAAGTCATTTACCTGAGAAAGCATTTTTATTTAAACTTATTCTATATTTAGTAAATTTTTTTTAATTTTAGTAAAATGGATAACCTTTGTTAACACTTTACAGATCAAGAAGATAACCATTAGATCATATATGTAATATCATGAGTTATTTGTTACTTGTAATAAACTAGAAATATACAATTAAAGTGGAAAATCAATATATTATCTTGTTTATTTAATGTAAATAAAATGTGAACTTATTTATTAAACTTGACTTGGTATTTTTTTATTTATAAGATTATATCACTTATCAAATTTTTGGGGTCAGGTTTGTAATTGTTAATATAAATATTTAAGATATCAATTATAATTCCATCATGGGCAATTCAGATGTAGTAATTGTAGGAATCTTTCCTTGTTCTTTATTGTTATATAATTCTTGGTAGAACTCTTCTGTACATTTGATGATGTCATTTCTCTTTTTGATAATCTATCTTTTTTTCTTATTGCAGCAATAGTTTCCTATCAATACCAAGATGTTTTACAATCTTGAGACTTATTCTCTTCTATAGCTTTCCTTGCTTGTTCATAATTATATTTTCTTATATCATTATCAACTCTTTTTTGCATCATTTTACAAAATTTGAATACTCAATCCTTAATGCATCATTTTTATATATTTTCATATTTCTTTGTTTCTTCATAAATTGTCTTGCCTAGATAGAAATTTTACTGGTCAATTGCTTTTTTGTACCAACTATCTTTGTTACAGTTTTTAAAAGTATCAGTTATCTTCATATTGATTTCATTCAATTTTGAATTTTCAAATTCTAATTTAAATTCAGAGGATGTTATTACAGATTAGGAATATTAACTGTGAATATTGTTTTTTTTTTAATAATTTTATCTCTAGTTTTGCATTAGCATATATCTTTCATCTCACTAATCGATAATTCCACAGTTGAATTCATTAAGAACATTACAATCTTGAAATACATATTTTCTGTTAGCCAAAATATAATCTAAATCTGCTGTACTTCATTTGGATGTTTTTATGTCCTTTTAACATTTTTCTCAAAAAAAAAATCAATATAAAGTTATTCTTTTTCTGCGTAAGTCATGTATATGATTTTTATTACCATAAGCAAATTTATCTACAGCACTTACATTTTTCAATTGTTTACCATTTCTAGCATTAAAATATACTAAATATTATTTCTTTCGCAGAAGTTATTAAATTAATGTAAACATGATCTCGTCTTAGACAATCTTTGGAGCCTGTGTGATATAAAAAATCTTAGTAATTCAATAGAAATAGTGGTGTAGAAAGAGGGTAAGTTAATCACTTTTCATTTTGAAAATGCATCTGCCACAATTAGGAACATAGTCATTATAGAGTCTATGTTTCTTTTACTGGCTTATGTTGGTTTATCTGTCATTGGTAAACCTGAGTTTATATATTTGAGTCACTTGTGATCTAGTTTGTATTTTTATCCTTATGCCAAGGTGTATATCATGATATACAAAATTTAAAACCTGTTTTCAGCTACTTGGTAAGCCAATAACTGCCACACCAATCTATAGAAGTGATTTAGACTTTTGCATTGTTTTGCAGGTGGCTTTACACTCATCTGTGGTTCACCAAAAATGATAACCAATATGGTAATTTAATCTTTGACAATACTGATTTTTTTTTTTTAATTAAAGTTATAAATACAGATGCTTTTCAAAAAATTAATATTCCCATTAAGGGATATATGTCAATCTATAGAGTAATTTTTACACATGTATGGAATACAGTGAATAATGTGGCATAATTAGTGGGCTACATCTCGTGAGAAAGTAGCTATTTCATCCATTATTATTGTAAATTATTTTTTATTTCAGATTTGAATCACTACTTCATTCAAAATATTCTTGCATTAGAAAGTATATATGTTTTGTGTGTGTGTGTAATGAGTAAAAGGTAGTTAATTGAAGAACATTGCTTTTTTAAAAAAAAAAGAAAGTAAAATATTTTTGAATTCCAAGGGAAAAAAAATTATGCAGTTTGCTAAGAATATAATAGTAAAAGTCACTAAAGAGAACTATGATAAATATGTTGGGAAACTTCACAAAGATAAGATGTCAGAATTAAAGCTTCAAAAGCAACTAAAGTATATTTACCAAGCATATTGATGATAATATAGTGTTGTGTTCAGAACAATGAAAGAAATTCAAAAATATAAGCTAAACTCAAAACCATTGCCAGCAGAATTGATGATATAACCAGGAATCTATTGAAATCAACTACAACATTTGAGACCTATTCCATTGCAAGAATATTGTGGATGAAATTAATCCAATGCATGATACAACTATTGGAGTTGTTATTTCTAATGCACTTGTAGAAGTTTTGAAAGAATACAATTTATCATTTTCTCTCACAACTAATGGTGCTCTTACCATAACTAATATAAGTCATGACACAGCTAAAAGACAAGCGTAGAAAAGAAGGTAATACTGATTTCAACATCGTTGCATTATTTATCAGCAAACATGTTACAAAGTTTTAGATATCGGAGTCGTAGAAAATGTCACTAAAATTGTTGATTTATGTAGGTTTAATCACCAATTTAGGAAGAGGATATACCTATCTATTATATAGAAATATGGTGGCCTTCTAGTCAAAGTTTGCTGGATGAAATTATTTTTCTTGAATTGGAAAATTATGAATGTAAAATATTAAAAGATGATCAATGGATAAAAGACTTTGCTTTTTCAGTTGACATTATAAATGACTTTGGTCAACTTAATTTTAATTTATGAGGAAAACATGTAGTTACCACATTATTTGATAATATCAATGTTTTCAAAGACAAATTATTACTCCGGCAAAAACAAATTCAAAAAGAAAATTTACCTTACTTTGAATATTGCCAATCAGTATTACAAAAATGACCAGAATTGAAATTTTCAGAATATGGTAATTAAATTATTACAAAATGAATTCAAAAGATTTTTGGACTTCAAGAAATATGAAAATCAACTTCACCTATTTATTTCTTCTCTATCTTGATTTTGAAACACTTGTGACAATTTACAACTGGAATTGATCAAAATTCAGTGTGATTCCTTCTGAAACAAAAATGTTGGATATTGGGATTCCGCATTTTTATCAGTTAATTGATTTCCCTATGTGTAATTAAGCATATTTTAACTGTTCAATAACACATTTGTACTAATATTCTCAACTTTACGAGGGAAAGATCAAAATTAGCAAACATCATGGGGGAACCACATTATTGGATATTGTTTTCAAAGAAATTATTATTCTGGCAAAAACAATTTCAAAAAGAAAATTTCTCATTTGGAATGTTACCAATTATTATTACAAATGCTTATATTAATTCTTAAAAAATAATTTTTGGATGGTAAGAAATGTGATTATTAATTTTGCTTATTTACTTCCCCATTATTGATTTTGAAACTATTTGTAACAATTTTCAACTAGAATTAATCAAAATTCAGTACGATTCCATACTGAAACAAAAATATATGAATATTAGAATTCCTTTTTTTTTTTAATCAGTTGATTGATTTCCTTTTGTATTATGTGCTATTAAGCATATTTTAGTTATGTTCCATAGCACAGACTTCTCAACTTAAAAAAATAATAACTAAAGATCAAGTTTAACAAACCAGCATGTGCAATCAATTTTAAAAATAACGATAGCTAAACAAGTTCAATTAAGTTTTGAAGATTTGATTAATGAAAAACATCAAATTTCTTCAAAAAAATATAAATTTATTTAAAGGTAAACTTGAAAAAATTATAGTTGTGCATGTGTTATTTTGTATGTATAATTGCAATGTTAATAAAAAAAATCTGCTTCTTATTTAATTTCAAGTTTTTTATTTTATAATATGGCCATGTTTTGATCTATAACAGCACTTCTTAAACTTTTTTCATTCATGACCCCCTTTTTATCATCAAAATAAATATTCCCATAAATAATTTATTTCTTTGGTAAACAATATACATATGAAAATAAGTAGTTTTAGAATTTGTTTTAAGTATACAAAAATTAATGAAAGAAAATCACATTTTAATGAGACGGATGTGCATGTTTTTTGCTGCATAAAAATTAAATCTTGGTATAAAAAAAAAAAAAAATTAAATCTTGGTGAAATATTTGATACTGTTAGACATAAAGCATTTTAAATGTTTTTCAGTGTTGAACAATATTTGGATTTAATATATATCAAAGCTGCAAAAGTAATTTCACATAAGTATGTGGTGCTGAATGGCTGAAGAACATTTAATGCCATTTCAGAAATTGTGGGAAATTCAGTCCTAACTCTGATCCAGAATTCAGTCAAGGATTTTTGTTGAAAGTCAAGTTTTAAGTTTGAGTCGTTTGATAGCTCAGCAAATTCCTATTTGGCTTTATATGGCAGGTGATTAATGTCAATCAAAAATGGTCTGAATCAAAGATAATTTTTTGAAAGTATTTGCAAAACTGTGTTTCTAGGGTCTTTAAATGATCCATAATAATTTTTGAATTAAAGTTTTACAATAATTTTTTTCAGTTATAAAATTGTCGATAGTCTAAAACATTTCCAATGAATCATTTTCCACCCTATTCTTCCAAATGTTGATCGTTTTAATAAAACCTTCAATTTTATCATTCAAAGTAAAAATATTGCTATTTTGTCATTAAAGAGACAAGTTAAGATCATTTAGCTTCTTAAAAATATCAGACAAATACAGCTTTGATAGCCATAAGTCATTTTGAAAAAGAACAGCAAGGTCAGATTTTTGTTCGGTTAAAAATACAATAATTTCTTTTAATAACAATCTTTTTAAATTTCATCTCTTGACATCCATCTTACTTCTGCATGTAATAATTTTTGTATTCATAGTCCATGTCTTTACAAAGATTTGAAAATGAACCGCTGTTAAGGGTACAGCTTTTAATAAAGTTTATAATTTTGACAGCATCCTGATCGTTCAATTCCGTTGCTAAATTTTTTTGCTACAAGTGCCTTTCGATGGATCAGGCAGTGGGTTAAAATTACATGTTTATTACCAGAAACTTTAACAAATGATTTAAAACCAATATTTTCACCAGCCATTGCTTTTGCACCATCTATGCATACTCCAAATCGATTTTTTCATTCTAAACCTTCAGTTTTAAAAAATGTGTCTACTTTATTATATATGACTTTCCCTCTTGTATGTTCTTCCAAAGAACAACAAAATAATTCTTCCTCAATGTTTTCTTTATAAATATATTTGATATTAATAATTGAGCTATTTTTGAAATATCAGTTGTTTCATCCAACTGAATTGTAAATATTGGGCTTTCTTTAAGTCTAGTAATAAGTTGCTCCAATTGGTCATTGCTAATTTCAGAAATTCTATTAGTGACAGTGTCATTTGACAAAGGAATTTTCGGAATTTCATCATATTTACTTCCGTAAAGTATTTCTACCATTTTAATAGCAAAAGGTAATATAAGATCTCCAATGATGTATGGCTTTTTATTTTTAGCAATCAGATATGAAACTCCATATGATGCGATTAAATATTTTTCATTAACAGTTATAAATTTCTCAAAATATTGTTTTTCTTTATTTGAAGTTTTTAACGGCCATTAGAAATATTATTTTGGTTTATTGACATATGAAGGATGCTTGGATTCAAAATGCCTTTTTAATTTTGATGGTTTCATACTATCCATAGACTAAACATTATTGCAAATTAAACAAAGGTTCTTCATTACCATCACAGTTGTTGAAATTAAAGCCAAATTGGAGAAATGTCTCATATTTTCTTTTTCGCATCTTAAATGTCCCTTTCTGATTACGAGATCCTACTTAAGACCCTTTGATTCCTCTTGGAGGCCTTAAAGGAACCGAGCAGGGCAAATTCCTAATGTCCACTCCATACGTTCTTGTCGTTGCAGCTGTTATTACTATATGTTTATTCATATAGTATACGAACATGGATGGGCTGCTCACCAACACGCATTAGCCAGCATGGTGAGTTTATTGGCTTTTTACCTCTGAGTTTAAGATCAAGAAACACCATGGTCTTTCTTCTCAGTGCCTGATAAGGCAGAATGAATGTTTGTGTAAATGATAAAGATTTTTCCCAATTATACAATTATGACAGACAAAAATAAAGCATGGCCCTTAATCCCAGGAGGCTGTAAAGTCACCAACCAAGGCAGCGGTTGGTGGCCGAAGGCGGAGGGTGCTAAGAATATCCTGGAGGCGGACCCAGGCTGCCATTTGATGATGACTTTTTATTTAGGTACTTACAACTGCAGATCACTTTCAAGTGAAGGAAGATTGCAAGAATTAGAAGAAGAACTCTCTTATATTAAATGGGATATTATTGGACTTTGTGAAGTTAGAAGAAAAGGTGAAGAGACAATTGATTTAAAAAGTGGACATATGCTCTATTATAAAGGCACAAATATTGGAAATACAAGTGGAGTAGGATTCATTATAAATAAAAAGTGGAAGAACAATATTGTGGAGATTGATGGTGTATCAGACAGAGTGGCAAGATTAGTTATACAACTTAATAGCAGATATCAAATGCAGATAATTCAGGTTTATGCCCCAACAAGTTCTCACAGTGATGAAGTAGTAGAAGATTTTTATATGGATGTACAAAAGGCTTTTGATCAGAGTAAACAACATTTTAAAATTGTTATGGGAGATTTTAATGCTAGAATTGGTGAACAGATGAAAGTGTTGTAGGTAATTTTGGTTATGGTAATAGAAATGAGAGAGGACATAGACTTGTGGAGTTTGCAGAGAAGGAAAAACTTTATATTATGAATTCTTTTTTTGAGAAAAATGTTAGAAGGAAATGGACATGGAAGCATCCAAATGAAGGTACAGCAGAATTGGATTATATTTTGACTAACAGGAAATACATATTTCAAGATTGTAATGTTCTTAATAAATTTAACACAGGAAGTGATCATCGATTAGTAAGGGGTAAGATACATGTTAATGTAAAACTAGAGAGACAAAAATTATTAAGAAAAACTATATTTACAGTTGATATTCCTAATCTTCAGAAACATTCTAATGAATTTAAATTAGAACTTACAAATCGGTTTCAAGTATTAGTAGATTTTAAACATGATTCAGATTTGAATGAAATTAATATGAAAATAACTGATACACTTTTAAAAACTGCAACAAAGATAGCTGGTAGAAAAAAGCAGCAATTGACTAATAAAATTTCTACTGAGACTAGAGAACTTATGAAGAAAAGAAGGAATATGAAGATATGCAAGAATGATGCATTAAAAAGAATGGAATATCTCGAATTTTGTAAAATGGTGCGGAAAAGAGTTGAAAATGATATAAGAAAGTATAACTGTGAACTAGCAAGAAAAGCTGTAGAAGAAAATAAAAGTCTTAAGAATGTAAAACAACATTTTGGTATTGGTAGGAAATTTATATCTGCAATAAGGAAAAAAGATGGAATTATTACTAAAAAGAGGGATGACATTATGAAATTGGTAGAAGATTTTTATCAAGAATTATATAGTAATAAAGAACAAGTACCTCCTATATCTATTACATCTTCCGAATTGCCCAGAATTTTAAATGAAGAAGTGAGAAATACAATTAAATGTATGAAAAAAGGAAAGGCTCCAGGTAATGATGGAATTATAATTGATATATTAAAAGAAGCAGGTGAAGAAACAGAAAAAATATTAGCAAAGTTATATACCAAATGTCTAAATGATAAAGATGTACCGGATGATTGGAAGAATGCAGTAATAATATTAATATTTAAAAAAGGTGATAAAGAAGATATTAGAAATTACAGACCTATCAGCCTTTTATCAGTTTTATATAAAATTTTTACCAAGATAATTACAACTCGTCTACAGAGAACCTTGGATTTTCACCAACCAAGAGAACAAGCTGGATTTAAAAGTGGTTTTAGTACAGTAGATCATATTCAAGTATTGAGAGAAGTTATAGAAAGGACAAATGAATATGAGTTGTCATTATGTTTTGGATTTGTAGATTATGAAAAGGCATTTGATTCTATAAACATTTCTTCAGTGATTAAAGCATTGGATCATCAAGGTATAGATCCAGGATATTGTCGTATTTTAAAGAATATTTATAAAAATGCAACAGCAACAATTAGATTACATAATGATACTGGGAAAGTCAACATTGAAAAAGGTGTAAGACAAGGTGACTCCATATCTCCAAAACTTTTTACAGCAGTGCTGCAAGAAGTATTTTGTGGATTAAAATGGGAAACTAAAGGAGTGAAAGTAAATGGAGATTATTTAAGTCATTTAGATTTCGCAGATGATGTAGTTGTTTTTGCAAATAATGCTTCCGAGCTGCAGGAAATGTTGCAGGAGTTATCAGATGAAAGTAGGACTAAAGATAAATGTTAAAAAGACTAAAGTAATGTTTAATCGATTTGCTCAAAATATGAAAATAAAGATTGATTATGATGAATTAGAAGAAGTTAAGAGTTACAAATACCTTGGTCAGATTATTAATACAGATGGAAACATAATAGAGGAAATTAATCATAGAATTAAACTTGGTTGGAGTGCTTTTGGTAGAAATAACTTGGTATTAAAAGGAAATATGCCTATGTGTTTGAAAAGAAAGGTTTTTAACAAATGTGTTTTACCAGTTCTTACTTATGGATCTGAGACTTGGACACTTAATAGAAGATCAATACAGATACTTCAGACCACTCAAAGAAGTATGGAGAGATGTATGTTGGGAGTAACAAGAAGAGATCGAAAACGCAATGTATGGGTAAGAGAACAAACAGGTGTTACTGACCTCATTGAAAAAATTAAAAGATTGAAGTGGAGTTGGGCTGGACATATTGCTAGAAGAGATGATAATAGATGGACAATTGAAATTTTAAACTGGATTCCAAGAGATTGTAAAAGACCCAGAAGGAGACCACATGTAAGATGGATGGATGAAATAAGAAAATGTGTAGGGGTGATGTGGAGAAGAGAAGCTAAAGATCGGAGAAGATGGATTAAACTTGGAGAGACCTTCATCCTGCAGTGGATTGATAATGGTTGATAATGATGATGATGATGATGACTTAAGACTTTGTAGCATTGCCATCTGCATCATTACCTTTGGTACTCAAGTTCAGCCATTTATCCATGGGTAAAAAGTATTTTTATCCTAAAGTATAAATAAAATAACTTTATTAGTTAGCAGAGACACCAAGTGGCAGCTAGGTTTTTTGTTTAATTATACAAAACATACTTACTCCTGTATGTTTTATTTTTTAATATCCCCATATGTTTTATTTTTCAATATTTAAAAAATATCAATAAATCAATTATAAATTACTTGTTAAGTTTAAAAAATGGGAATATGTTATTACTTGTTAATAAATAAATAAGCTTCGAATAAAAAATAAATTTTTATAATAACTAATAGGATGATAAATTTTGAATAAAAAAGTGAGAAAAAAAGTATACAAGCATATATAAATAACATATTTCATAATATTTATTCAAATAAATACTAACCTTAGTCGAGTAAAATACAATATTGTATTCGTCTTGTGATGTGGGCACTTGTTGAAATGAAACCGAAACAAATAACACGACTGAATAATTTTTAAATAGACTATTAAGTTATTGTTGGATGTATATATGTGGAATTTTATGTTGGCATAATTGAACGATATATATATATATTCTGATTAAAATATTTAATCTATTTAAAATAATATTTTTAAATTCTAGTTTTTTTTTTGTAAAACAAAAAGAAATGTCAAATTTATTTATTTTTTGTAACTTGAATATATTTTTATATTCCAATTTATAAAATTATGTATATTTTTGTAAAGACATTTTAATAATAGGAAATGCTAGTTTATTGAAAAGGAAGTTAAATTAATAAACGAATAAATAAGCTTGACCCCAATGAAAGTAGTATCAAGGAAACGAGATATAATATCACTTTTTAAAAAGAAAAAAAGGATTACGAATTTTATATAATATATATTAATTTAGTAGTATACATCTATGGAATACACATAATTTATTTTGAACCATGATGCTTAGCCTTTTTGTGGAGAATGTATATTAAAACAGGCGAAACCCTCCATACAGTAGTGCCACTCGGTGCAAGTCAGAGTAATCAATGGATGCCAGAAGGCTTGTGCATAAAATTCCTATCTAGTGCCTATTCATCCAATATCCCCAGACTAGTTTCTAGCTTATGGGTTTCATCACTGAGGAGCCTTGGATTGAAAATATTGTGTTTTCAATTTTAGACTCAGTTTTGTAGTTAAGCAGAGATACAAGATGGCTGTTGGAGGATTGCATTAGATCCTAAGATCTAGGTGCGGTGCTCTCAGATCCAAGGCTCCTCAGTGATGAAAGCTAGAAACTAGTCTGGGGATATTGGATGAGTAGGCACTAGATAGGCATTTTATGCAGAAGCTTTCTGGCATCCATTGATTACTCTGGCTTGCACTGAGTGGCACTACTCTATGGAGAGTTTTGCCTGTTTTAAATGGTGATCATGTGATGTTTAGTGGGAAATGTATATACAGTAACATCAAATTCGAATTTGTCTTATGATAATAATATATATTAAGTAATGAAACATAAATTTGTAAAATCACTTAAAGGAATAAGCAATTACGTTACTAATGCACAATTGTAATTTATGATCAAACATGTTAAATGTGAGTATGCGATATGATCTTAAATTTAGAAGTGGTAGGCAAAATTTATAATTCTAAAATGGGATGATCATATTTGAACTAAATGCAAATTCCATATACTATGTAGAAAATATTCATGATGATACATTGTGGATTTTCACCGGAAATTTGAAAGAATATTAGACTATATATATATTTGCTCATAAATAAAGGTGTAAATAAATATATTATAAATCTTAAATCATTAATAAATTTATGCCTAGTTGATATTCCTTACAAACAAGATGGGGATTTATCAAGTAAATTCATTTCCTTTATTTAAGCATTTATGTTGAATGTATGTATATTATTCAATATTCATCTATATATTTTGTAACCAAAAGAAGTTATGGTAAATGGTTGGAAGTCTTTATTCTCATTATTATTCAATTTAATTGAAAGTATGCCTACTTGTCTTACTGTGTATATATATATAATGACAGCATCACCACAGAAAAATGTAGAATTATTTCTTTCAATATGACATCATCGCGACATGACACATTTATTGTGGGTGTGAAAAGGTCTATCTCCCCTATGTTGCAGCTTTAATACTCAAGTATCAAATATGAAGTTTTACAAAGTGGTGAGAGAATCAAACATACTATCTAAAATTATTTAACAATATATTCATTAATTTTAGTAGGATTTTACTGATAACCTAGTTCAGTTTCCATGGATTGTTTAAAGAACATGTTAATACAACCCTAAAAATTGTTTATTAAACACCATACTTCATTATCTGTCGACTAAATAATATACTGTTCGATAAAATACTTATTTAATTGAATAGTATTTATTGTTTATTTGGTTATTATATTAAGCGAATTTCATTTTGCTAATTAATTATTTTTTTTAAATCATTCGTGAATTATCTCTTTCATCTCTAGTCATCTATATTTGCATTATTATAATTTATAACAAATTTCTATAGGGAATTCCTGAAAATTAAGTAGTATTCATTATTAATGTGATAAAGAATATTTAAACATTTAATATTTTTTCCAAAATACGGATTGGCTTCATTAAGATCCTTTGCAATTCAAATTCTATTTAATAGATAACAGTCTCTATTCGTATCACTTATGCTATTATTTGCTAGCCCAGAAAGTTAAACATTTAATACACTCTTATTCATTAAAACTATATTAACTTCTGAATATATTAAAGAATTATAAGATACGTTATTTTATTCACTTGTTCCCTTTACAGAGATAAAAATGTGCCATGATGAAAAGTGTTTTTTCAAAGATGTTTCTTTCAATACAAATCTTAATTTTCTTTTAGATTATATTAGTTCTTTTCTTAGCATAAAATTAAGTTTTCTTCCAGGCATTGGTAATGTAGTTTGTGTCTTTTCCAATCTTCACTGCAGTGGGATTTACATAAAGACAATGAGATGGATAGTTTCTAAATGTCAAATTCCCCCAATCTTGTGTTTACTATTCCATAATTTCTGATAACAAATGTTTGTAAATAAGACATTGAGAACTAAATAGTGACTTATAGCTGGGATAAGAAAAAGAAACAACAGCAGGATGGGAAAAATTCAACTTTATTGAGACCTGCCAGAGTAAGATATGTTGAAGAAGTTGTAAGATTATTTCTTGTGGAAGGAACTTATTTTTAGTGTGAAGGGGAGGTATTGCAATGTATTGACTGGTTTGTGAAATAAATAAAATTACCTGTATGTGTGTGTATTCATAACAGATCAAAACAAATAATATTGTCATTTTAGAAATAATGAGCTGAAAAATAAAAGTTAATTATGGAAAGTAAGTTAATGTGGATATCCTAATTTGCATAAGGACCAATGAAATATGCAAATTAACAGTTATTAAAAATGTTTTCAGAACTTTGATGAAGTGAGAAAGAAAAAGATGCAATCAAAGCTAGTTAGACTGAGTCACAGACAGCTGAGTGAGTAGTAAGGTGATTGCTAAACCTGATGTTAGTGAACAGTAAATGCTGATGAAAACACTAAAGGAAAACTAATGTATAAGGTTAATAGATTGAAATGAAGAACTTATAATAGAGTTAAACTCTATAATGAACCATTTTCATCTAAAATTAAGATTGATTATGGAGTTCAACCAGCAAGTCACTAGTTAAACATATTGATCTATTACTAATTCTTATATATTCTGAGTAAAGTAATAAATTTATTGTTAATTTATTTTAAAAAAAACTTTCTTTGTTTTCAAATGTATAGTTAATGAATGTACAGCTACTTAGTTTAAATTCTGGCCCCATATACACCAACAGGCCATTCATATTAGTAAGTCAATAATATGACCAAATAGGAGTCAACTGTAAAATGGAGGTCGATTTAAGAGGTCAAGTAAAGAAAACAAACTTATTGAGTAATATTCAAAGTGGTATTTCAGTTTATAATGGATTTGATTCTAATGCATGTTGTCCATTAATTTCTAGCATACAGACAGGCATACTTAAACATAGTGAAGAAAGTTACTAGTGTCAAATACTATTGCACCTTTCACTAGGCAAGCCAACATGGCTAAAAGTGTTTGTTTTTGTTAGGTGTCATAGAATTTCTCTAATTCATTAGTTGTTACCAATCACTATGCATTTGTAATTCACCAACCATAATGCCACTTCAACTTTTACAACTATTGTAAAAAGCAAATGTTTTTAAGTTTTTTATTTGAGTCTCAATTATTTATTAGATAGAAAACATTTCTGACAGCAATCATACATAAACTCAGCATTGACTTAAAGTGATCATATAGCATTAATTTACAATGACATGTTGTTTTTCAGGCTTCTTAAAGATTCATTCAATATTATGGTAGTGAATTCCATCCATCTCATTTTCTTCTTTCATTACCAACCATGTCAATGTTATGCTTGATTTGAATGAATTTATCTTACAATCAAAGTAGAATTTTCATGTGATCATTTCTGTTGCAGTAAAGAATGGATGTTGAAACTGTTAAAGTATGCATATTTCATTTTTATTACTATTCATGAAATCCTCAAAAGTATTCACCAGTACAACAATATGTAAGCATCAATTTTGATTATGTCTTGGTGGTTTTGTTAATAAATGATCTAACGAGGCAAAAACAACCATTCTATGTTTTCATATTAAGTTTGTAGTCTGTTGCAAGTGCTGTCATCAACTTATCTTCACATGTTTAGCTTTAAGTGTAATGACAATAGCATATTCAAGTTTGTTGATATTTGCTCACTAATCCTGAATCCATATTTTTCATTATCCAATTTGTTTTATACCATTATATGTCAAGTATAAAAGTTGAATAGAGAGTATGATATCCTTTCTAATTTCTTAGACAATGTCACACTAGTTGTAGTCTCACAATAGCTCTTTTTAACATTGGTTCTAATCTTGTATAAATGTTCTGGTAAACTTATATTTCTTATTTAGCATGCTAAATTGAATTAAAAGTCTTGTTGAAACAAAAAAAAAATTTTCTGATATTTTTGGATTTTTCTTTTTTATTCAGTATACATCAGTTCTTGATCTATCTCAAAACCAGCTTTTTAACTTATAAGTTTCTTTCATTGTAAGGTCCCTACCCATACTTTATGATTTTCAGAATTATCTTAACTTGCAATGGCTACAACCAATATATTCCAATATCAATTTTCAAATGCCTTAATTTTATATTTTTACTAAGTAGTCTCTATTTAGCAAAAGTCAAATTAGTTTGAATTTAGCTCATGTAGTATAAATTTTGTCTCTTTTTCTTGTTTTAGTGATATACTGGTTGTATAAATGTAAATTTTTATCTTTTGCAACTGATCACTATATATTAAATTTTATTGTAACTAATGGAAACCATAATAAAAACCAAGTTCATTTTATTATAATAACTAATTATGAGAAAACAATCTATTGAATCCAATTAAACAAAAGTATTTTTATTTTATTTTATGATTACATTTACAATTTTTTTATACATTTATTGTATATAATACTTATAATAAAAAAATCAAATTTGAAACAATTTATATGAAACAAATACTCTTCTTAGTAGGGGTATGAGGTACTGATTGTAATCTGTATGTTGCTATACCCTGTAGCCATTGCAAGTTAAAAGATAGAATACAATAGTTTTAACATTTTGGCAAAACTCAGTTGATAGATATAAATAAATTGATTTCTTTAATATGTAGGCTGTTATTTTTTAGAACAATTGACAATATTTTTATTGATTCTTATCTTTTGGCAGTGATCTCAAGGCTAATCTGACTTCATCTTCCAATATTGAACATTCTTTGATATAAGATATCTAATGAAGTGTAGTAATTTTTTATTAGTCTTTCATTAGACTGAAGACTATCCATTTAATGAATATTTCTGTAGTATAATTTTCACTATCTGATTTTAACACTTTGTGGAGGGATATAATTATAAACATGTCTTCTGTCATATGTTTATGATTACACCCTTCCACACATTGTTAAAAGCAGATAAAAACCAGTCCCCACCTTGCAGGAGTGTAGTGAAAATTAAATAACATATTATTCATCTCATGTAAAGGTTTTGTTTTATATCTTTGAGAAATCATTTTTCTGTGTAATTTTATAAACCTTTACTAGTATGATTATGCACTCATGATCTAAACCTCTAATATGTTGTCTTAATCCTAAAAGCAATATGTATGCTCTCTAGATTATAATTAAAATATTGGTCATTCTTATGATTTTTTTCTGCTTCACTTTATTCACCCATGGAAATACCTGGTCTGTTCTAGTCTATTTCTATAGTCATCCCATGATACTATTCTTTATGCTTACACAAACTGATAACACAGAGGCAAAACTCTCCATACAGTAGCACCACTCAATACAAGCCAGAGTAATCAATGGATGCAGAAAAGTTTGTGCATAAAATTCCTAGCTAGTGCATATTCATTCAATATACATCATTTAGTTTCTAGCTTGTGGTTTTCATCAGTGAGGAGCCCTAGACTGAGAGTACTGCATTTAAATCTGTTGGAGGGTTGCAATAGGCCCTAAGATCTAGGGGCAATGCTCTCAGATCCAAGGCTCCTCACTGATGAAAGCCACAAGCTAGAAACAAGTCTGGGGATATTGGGTGAGTATGCACTAGAGATTTTATGCACAAACCTTTCTGCATCCATTGATTACTCTGGCTTGCTCTGAGTGGCATTACTGTAGGGAGAGTTTTACCACTCTGTCTATTTCCATAGTCATTGTCCTTTTGTTTTACCATTCTTCTATTTCCCTAAGAACTTTGAGGTTTTCTAAATTTTAAATGATAAGTATTATCTCATCAGCAAATGTAAGATAGTACGTTTTTCATCCTTCTTGGTACTACATTTGACTTTATTCAATCTGTTTTCTTCATTATAAATAAGCATAAAATAATGAAAATCAATACATCTAAAAGATTATATCTAACTATCACATTATAACTTTACAAGTCTGTCTTTATATCTACTCGTTTAGTAATTGATAAAAACTAAACACTTGCATCACTAAATACAAAAAATATAATTAATTCAATTCCATATTTGTATAATAGTATTAACTGCTTAAAAATGTATTGACAATAAAAATATTGTCAACTACGCAAAAACTTATAACTTTTCCTGCTTGGTTTTCATATTATCGAACAACTTTTTTTTATATTTTAATTTTGGCACTCCAATCTTACATTTTGCTATATTCTGTATGCAACTGCTCATAAAACTGTTCAATTTCATTTGTTTGAGTTGTTGAAATATAAACTTGTATTATAGGAATGTTGAATGGATGGTCACAAAATAAACTTGGATATTAATTAATCATTCACAATCCTTTCCTGAATAAAAGGGTCTATTTCTTTATTGTACTAGATTCGAATGCTTGGATCAAGTATGTAATAACATGTAGCAATTAAAGTTGTTTCATGTTATATTTTCTTGCTGCAACAATTTCTACCATAATGTTGAAGAAAAGTTCAAGTTTTCCATTGTTTTACTATAAAGGGGGGGGGGGGGACTTAATTAAGTAGAGTGCTTAGACAATTTTTTTTTAAAGATAGATTCAAATGAAAACGTGCTCATGTTTATTAATTGTGTAGTATTCCTTTTGAAATATTTATTGAATTATACAGAGATTCATGGAAATAAATGGGATTTTTATTTTACATCATTGGCTATATAAATTCAACTATCCAGTAGAGGTTGGTAAATGGGTATCTAGCTATTACTACTAACTAGCTAGTAAAAGTGCCATGTTGGTCAGATGAGTATCAATGCTCTGATTAGGAAGATTGTAATATAATGCAGCTATCATTGTTAATGGGGGGGGGGGGTATTCAAATGGTTTGTACCACTTTAATTATGTACGATTGTGGGAGGGAATATCATTTAAAAAAAAAAACTGACTTGATATTATGATTTGTCTTTACTGATGTTTTTTTATTCTAAAAAATATGTTTATTATTTTATTTATTGTTCTACTTTTATTAGTTTTGTTTAAAATGTGGCTATACAAGATTAAATAAATAAAAAAAAACGTTAATCAAATAAATTGCAACCTTGTTAAAAGAATAGTGTATTGGGTGAGAAAATTTAAATAATCATATTGATAAGATTGAAAGGAAATAATTAGAATATCAGTTGCCAGATTTATGTAAATAATGGAGATAAACATATAAAATATTCATTTAGACTATTATAATATACAATTATGGATTACAATTTCCGATTTATTTATTTTTGAAGGCTGTATTATGAATTTGTCTGAAGGTTTGTAATGATGGTATATTATAAGATGTGATATGTTGGACTATTTCCATCATTTATGAGTGAATGTTGAATGTATAGAAAATTTTAAACTTTCCAAATACAAACAACTTGTTAGTAATAACACACAAATAGACAATACAGGTTAGTAATTACACAACACTTAGAGTAGTAGTATTCCCCACTCTTCAGATGTTGCTGGCCTATATGCACAATGACAACATTCACTTAGAAGTTGAACTCGCACCTTTAGATTCTTGAATTTAAGGCAAACACTCTACCAGCTGAGCATATTGTCACTGTGCATATAGGCCAGCAACACCTGAAGAAGAGTGGAGAATAACACTACTCAAAACATTGTGTAATTACTAACCTGTATTGTCTATTTGTGTGTTATTATTAACAAGTTGTTTGTATTTGGAAAGTATAAATGAAGTTTAAAATTTTCTATACATTCAACATTCTCACAAATGATGGAAATAGTCCAACATATCACATCTGTAGTATGAATTGTATTGTTTTATAGCCATGTCTTTTATTAGTGATGATGGTAATTCAAATATCTTGTCATTTAAATGGTACAATCCAAGTAAACAAATTGATCTTGTTCTCATTTAAGTGAAATTGTTCGAGATCACAATTTATTTGATTATGTAACAAAGGCACATATACTTATATTCTTCAAATGTGACACAAATATCTATTTGGCTGGAAGCACTCAAAGATTAAAGCCAGTCCATTATATTTAAAACAATAGAAATGTTACCCAACTAGAAATTCAAAAACTGTGAGACACATAATTGAGGTATTTTTTAGAACCAGTTTGCAGGTGGCCATCTTTTATATTTCCATAATCTTTTCAGTTTGTTCAGGATAAAAAATCTAAAGTAATGGTTATGTTTCCTCCATAAATTGTTGGATGGCAAATTTTATCTTTTTTTCTATCAGCCTCAAAAGAATTTTCCATTTTTCTTCAGTGAATTTTAAACAATTGTAAATAGATTTGTGGGATGGATAGTCTTAGAGGATTAGTGTAGAAATATTTGGTTATCCATGTCTGTATCAATTATTATGAAAGCCTCTTATCTATATCCATGTACATTTAAAATATCTTACCATGGCTTTTTTAAATAATTCAATAAGCTTATTAGACAGAATGATAAATCCATGGCTGAAGAGTCGTAGAAAATTAAATCAATTTCGATTGATCATTCAGGTTGGATTCTTTTTGATTTTGATAATCTGCTGTTTAATGATACAGGCTATACAACTACAGGTAATGAATAAGTTTTCCCATGAGCAAGTAAGCTATCTTCTCCATTTCTGGATTCCTTACTGGCATTTTCTCAAAGTTAGCCGCACTACATTGTTTAGGCTCTAGTTGGCGCAACATGAGGGCTATTTTAGCAAATTTTTTTTACTACATAGAATTTTGCCACTCTGTGTTTAAGTCAGTAATGAAAAGTACTGCAGCAACAGTCTTTTGGGATTGTAAATAATACTTATGAAGCTAAAATCTTTCCAAGCTAAATGATGCTGGTTATGTGCACTTTGGCTCTACAGACGTTTTTCTCCTTCCTCTTTATATAGCCTTTCCCCGAATGACAATCCTTTCCACAAGCTTTATTTTGTTTTCTCTTTTTTTAACAATTTATCACCGATCTATTACGTTATATTCTCTTTATCCTTATTAATTTTTCTTTTTTTTTTTGGGATAAAATTTGATTAAATTATTAAGGAAAGTTACAACCATATATATTTCGTTTTTCATAATTATACATATTGAGTTTTATAAATTTTACAAATAGGAATGTTTTATTTTATTTAAATTATATATTCATGTAGATATGACATCAATTCAGAGATTTTTTTTTTATTATTTACATTAATTTTATTCAAGTGTTTGATTTATTCCTTGATTTAGGCCCAATAAAGCTAAAATGATCCACATTTCAATAAGTATACTCTCTAGGAAATAATATGTGTCAGCTTGCTTTTGCAATAAACAGGTTACAGTAAGGACAAAAAGTTGGCATCTCATATTTAGATCCCAGTCTATTTTAAAAATGACCACATACATTCATCATCATGCAGGTTAATGAAGAATGTTCTCTTTTATCTCTTGTAAAATCACCCCAATAATGAATCACCCCAACCCTCAACATTCTCACACTAATGTATATCCCAGTAAGTAGCAAAATGAAATAAAAGACTGATATAATTTAATTATATAACATTTAATGAGGACTACACAAACTACAAATATAGACAATAATTAAAAATAGCTTTAATATATCAAGCAATAATAGACAAATATAGCAAGATCAAAAACGATCACTTACTATAACTTGGTAGATTTTGCTATTTTACTACTTTTCCTTAATTCATTCTCATTTTATTAATATAATTTGACAAACATATACTTGAAATTCCTTCCATATATATGAGATTAAGGTATATGCACTTAAAAAAAAAAAAGTAAATCAGCATGTTAAAAAATCCTATTTTTGTTTATATGCTCGTTTATATTAATTATATACATATACTACTGATTGCATACAAAGATAATTAATCAAGTGGCTTTATTGTTCAGGAGTCCAAAAGAAATTTGAATGACAGAAGTGAAAGAACTACGTACGTGGACGTTAAAGTTCTGAAATGTGCCACCTACCAATATATCAAGGCATGCAGGACATTATTACATATATATATATTACATAATAATACTAAATACTGTATTAACTTATCAAAATGTATCCAGTACTAAAATGATTACATGAATTAATATGATTAATTAAAAATATATATCACATTTGAATAAGACACTAGCAATAATATATGATTATTGAAGTAATTCATTTTACATTCTGAAGTGATATTTGAAATACAGGCATTCCTTATATACCTGGAGCTTAATTGTAAATATAGGGGATTTGAACACAGACTTTCAAGCACCATTCAACTATCCACATTATATACACATGACCACACATGTAGAAAAAATAATCACCAATATACGCATTTCATGCTGAACCAGCAATCATCAGTTGGTCCAGATTATCATCTCCCACACATATATACAATCAGTGTACTGAACCAGCACTCATCAGTTGGTCCAGATTATCATTGCCCACACAAATACAATCAGTGAGCACATTGTATATATGTGTTGGAGATGATAATCTGGACCAAGTGATGAGTGCTGGTTCAGCACAAAATGCATATATTAGTGATTATTTATCTTTTCTATGTGTACAGTCATGTGTATCAGTGGTATGAGTTAGTGTGGATAGTTGAAGGGTGCTTGAAAGTCTGTGTTCAAAATCCCTATATTCTGAAGTGATCTAACTTGAATTATATGTATATGCCATTCAATTTTTTTCAGTACAAATCTTAATTTTCTTCCAGTTTAAATTAGTTTTTTCTTAGCATAAAATTAAGTTTACTTCAAGGTATTGGTTAATGTAGTTTATGTCTTTTCCAATCATCAATGAGGAGATGGGTAGTTAGCTTTGAAATGTCAAGATAAATTCCTCAACCCTACATGCTTATTGCTTCAAAACTTCTGATAATAAATGGTTGCAAACAAGATTTTGAGATAGTTAATGCTATCATATTTAACCTTCACAATAGCTGTTTTTATGAATACAATAATACAGCATATCTTTCAGAAAAAAAAAAAAAAAGCAATCATACAATAATATTTTTGGTAATTTGCCACTGATAAACATATTGACCAAATACAATATTTCTTTATTTTTTTCAAAATAATAAAACAGCATGATTATTATTATACAAATTAACTATAACTCCTTAATTATATATTGATCTCAATATCTACCTATTGTTTTCTTTGGTTATTTCTAAACCTTGATTTTAAAAATTTTAACAAGAAACTTATTTTATTATAATTACTTTTTAAATACTTTTCCTTCTTGTATATATCATTCATTCAAATATATTATTGAAATATATTGTAACGATCCGGAGAAATGCGACTTCACGTAAACTGCACTACAGGGCGCCATCTAGGCATTTGAACCTAGAAAAATTTATAAAGTAGGCAGATACGTAAGTCAAAAAAAAAAAAAAATTTTTTTTTTAAATATTTTGGTTCCGGTCGTTAGCCCATGTCACTAGCTCAGGGAGTAGCAGAGATTTAATAATATCATATCTTATCTAATTAGATTTCAACATTAAAAAATAAATAAAATAAGCCACTGCCAGTAATTGGCATACAAACATTTATTTATGCACATATATATAAGATTTAAAATTATTTTAGTATTAGTTTTACATTTTAACATTTAACATTATTTTAACTTTGATTTTTGACTTTAATTTACATTTAATTACTATTATATTCTAATTTTACATTTTAATTAAGTTCGCACAGATAAATTTATGAAAGCTTGTTTATAATGTTGAATATAGATCGGTTACATAGATTTCACGGTCAAAAACATTTCAAAGTAAACATAAACGATCAAAATACAAAATTATTGATTACTGACAATTGCGGAGGGAAATTTATACGTAACCCAATAGTATTCACCATAAGATACTTGCATTGTCACCAATAACTTAAAAGACATCCGAATAAATACATTTTAGATACTCACCGTAAGGTATCATTATTTATCGAATGTCTATATATTCCGATCAAATATGGAAACGCAAAACATAGTTAACCAATAAACAATCCATGCAAGCGTCTATAAACAACTTAAATTTAATGCATTTTTATTTAGGGTCGAGTATGAATAGACCACATAAATTTGCTTTTGAAAATAAACATTCTATCCCTATTTAACCTTAGGCTAAAATTCGTAGTCAAACTGGCATCAATTCATCTGATATATCGATGTATTCAATGTAATAAAATACGGCAGCACAAAAGGTTAAGAGAAGAAATTGCCTCTTATGAGATAGGAATATTACATCTATCTGCAAAGAAGAGCAATAAAACAAAAAACTCCATAGAAAGGAACTGCGGTATCCGACTTATAATTCCTTCCATAGGCAAACGGAAGTGTGCGGCGTATGAAGCGATTCTGCCCATAGCGAATCAATATTACATCTACTAATCACACCAATATATCCAATCCATTGACCCAATTTAACCACGAAACAAATAACCTAAGATTACCCTCCCCTAATATAACTTTACAAATCTATACAGCCATTCACGCCCGACTTAAGTTTAACATTGATATATTTTAATTCATCGGAAAACAGAAATCATAAATAAACTTAAAGAACAAAGTTAAATAAATGGAAATGATTTTAAATAAATAAATAACAAATACATCAAATAACATTATTAATGAAGAATTTAGTTTGGTCAGATAGGATTCTATTGCATTATTTACTAAAAAGTTTTAAAATTTAGAGTTCTTATTGTTTCAAGTGAATATAAAGTTCTTACGATTTTTAAAACGTCCAACTTTATCCGTTGCTTGCCATGAATGTAAATTCCCACGCCGTCCTAAAGAGGTTAATATTCTGAAGGCCGATTTATTTATCCATCCGGAGATTTTTGCTTTAACTAGTCCTCAATGTAGAAAACGATAGTTCATTTCTCCTTTCTTTAACAGCTGACAGAATTGACAGTGCGTCTGTCAATTCCATCACCTCCAACTCCGTACTACTACATATAGTCACATCGTAATAATCAATAATCAATCGCTCCCTAATAATTTCCAAACTTGTCCTTTTATATTACTTTGAAAGATTGACTTAACATTACGTCATCGATGTGATGGTCCTTTCGCTGCGGTCCGATTCCATAGGGATTTCTTCTTATTTGCTAACAGTTTCTATTGCTTTCCTATCTGACCGATGTTTTTACATTTAAATGCCCAAGGCTGGTTTACATTTAACTAATTAACAATCATTTCCATTTCTGATTAATTAACCTGTTTTCCAAATCAAAAATATATTTAAAGATATAATTTTATCTTAAAATTTAGTTTTAAAATACTTTTTCTTTAATAAATTTTTATTTTAATAATTTTTCATTATCTGTGCGATTTAATGTATACGAGTTTAAGATATTTAATTTCAATTTTTAATTCTTAAAGAAAATTTTAAAATGCGAACTTTTTAATTTACTTTCATGTTTAATAAATAAAAAAAAAACAATGTAACGAACGTCTGTGCTCGTTACAATATATTAAATCGAGTTTGTCTATAACAATTGTATTTATTGTACAATTCATAGATAATAACATTTTTTTTAAATAAATACTAATCAAACCATTATTAGGTTAAAAATTATAACATTTCTTTTAATCACAAATACAGATTTCGTTTTCTTAAAGATTAAATATGTTTATTATTAATGTATGCAAGATTTTATTTCTTCTTATTCGACATTTTAATTCCATATGGGTAGGATTTTTATATTTTATTAAATCATGACATATCACTGCCCGTATTTTGAAAATGCATTTCTAATATTTGTATTGTATGTGTGAAGTATGAGGACAATAAATTACAATTTAAAAATAAGTTGTGAAACAATGAATTTTATTAAGTGTGCTGAAATCTTACCAACTTTTAATTAAAGATTTACTACAAACTTTCTCATAAAAGTGAATACTTCTCACAGAAAACATACTAAAAAATCAAGAGTATCGTGAGTAGTAAAATGACCAATTTCATGACGAATCACAGCATTTTTTGTCGCATTTTTGTAATCACACAAACGACACATAAATATTTTAGTTTTACTAGCAATATTTTTTTGAACAGTTTTACTTAAATGTAATTTCAGAAAAGGTTCTGGATGAATAACTTTTTTATGTCTTTGTAAAGAACTTTTAAAAGCTGCTTTATAGTCACATAAGTTACAAATAAATGGTTTTTCTCCTGTGTGTATTCTTTCGTGAGCTTTTAAATTACTTTTCACAGAAGTCCTGTAAAAGCATGACTTACACTGAAATGGTTTTTCTCCTGTATGAATGTTTTCATGAGATTTCAAAGCACTTTTGACAGTAGCTTTGTAGTTACACAAATTACAGTTGTATGGTTTATATCCTGTGTGGATTCGTTCATGTTTTTTTAAGATGCTTTTTACAGCAGTCTTATAATCACATGATCCACAGTGAAACCGTTTTTCTTCTTTATGAGTTCTTGTATGTGATTTTAAATCACTTTTTATAGCAGTTTTGTAAATACAGAGTTTGCATTCAAATGTTTTTCCTCTTGAATAAGTTATTTCTCGCATTTTAAAACCTATTTTTCCTTCAATACTGTAATCACACAAAATGCACTTGAATTGTTTATCTTTGGTGCATACTTTTTATTTTTTTGATGGAATTTTAATTACTTGTTACCCATCTTGAATTCACATAAAATGCACTGGAAAATTTTATTTCCTGCAAGAGTCCTTATATACATATTTAAATAACTTTTTTTCAGCAGTTATACAAAATGTAATAAACACTTTATTTTGTTTTTTTCAGTATAATTTGCTATAAGTGATAATAAATAACCCTTTACAGCAGTCTTGTAATTGTACAAATTGCAATGAAAAGATTTTTCTATTTCATGATTTATTCTGTATTATTTTTAAAAGAATACAAGAGTAACCTTGAAATCGCATAAGTAGGATCTATATTTTTGTTCTTTCTTATAAATTTTATCCATTTTATAATAGATAGATTGATATTCATTTTAGAAATGTAGAAAATAATGACTTTCCATAATAAAATCGTTGAAGTAATACTATACATTTTTCAGCTACTTTCTGATCATAGAAACGGTAAACAAAAAATCTTTCTCTTGCATGAAGTTTTGTATTAGTCATTTTGTTAAATAAATATATCATGCAAACAACTTTCTTGTTTATTTAAAATCTCGTTTTTTTTTTTTTTTTTGCTTTTTGTTGATTTAATTTATATTTAATAGTCTTGCGTTGTTAGCCGAGAGGTATAGCAGCCGCCATGCAAGCAAGTAGTTGGTTGCAGACGGGTGTGGGTTCGCGTCCCGGCAGATGCTATGACATATGAAAAAAAAAAAAAAAATTTATATTTAATGAAGTCTGTGTCCATGCACAGCTTCATACTTTTTTCCCATGCTCCTTTTTTATATAAATCTATTACATATCTTATAAAAATAGAATTTTTTTTTTTAATGAATTTATATATATATTCACTAATAATTAGAAATTATGATTTTGTGAGGAAAAAAAATCATAACCATCTTCAATTTAAAGACGTTATTACAATTTTGAAAAAGCAATCACAAATCTAATATTATGAATTACATTTACTTAGCAACTTAATTATTAGTTTATGAAGAGATAGTAAATAAATGTTATGACCTCTCTAAATTTCAAAAAATAATCTTGAAATTGCTTCCATCAGGTCTGGAATGTTACAAGTATGTTCAAATGTTTAATCAAATTTTAAAATCATTATTACTACAACAGTAAAAAACGATGAAAACTCCCTAATAATTATCTGCTTTCTGAAAGAATTTACAATCAATTGAAAAAGTCTGTCTTGCGCCCAAGACTAAACTCATGGAAGTATTTCCAAAATTGGACAACATCCATATGTGAAAGATAAGTAAGTCAATTTCTGCTACGAAGACCATCACAGTGATCCTTATGCAAGTTGGGATTTTAAAGTGAATGTTTTCAGAAATTATTTACTGCTAACCTATAAAAAACAATAAAATAAACAATCTTAATGAATATAACAGATGAATCTTAGGCATGTTAAACATATAATAAGCAAACAATTCTAAAAAAAAAAAAATTATTGTAAATAATCTTAGAAATGTTGTTGCTTGAAGTAGTTTGTGTTAAAAACTATCCAATTTGAAAAATAAGGTTTTGCTTGCACTCTCACACACTCATATAATAGATAAAAGTACTCGTATTAATTTCAAAGTGTTATTTAATGCTCAGAAAAAAATTAGTTTAACTAGCATGGATTTTGTAAAAGAATTACAAATTCCTATAACTGGCATCATTAATAAGATTGTGTGCATTGTCATCTGCCATACTGGAATATTCAATTCTTATACTGAGTTTAGAAAGTACAAAAATGATCGTAACTAAAATACAGATTAAATATGAACTAGAGAAATCACTCACTGCTTACTAAAGTAAGTACTAAGTTCTGCAGAATCTAAAAGTTAATTAAAGAACAACTGAATTTTTTGAACTAAATGTATGCTGATCAAAATACAGGTTGTTTGTTTTTAATTGTTTCAGTTAAAATTATCACCATATTGAATTAATTATTTCGTCCACAGTGAGAAGCAATTACTTGGATTATGACTTCGATGATATACTAATACTTATCATGGTTTATTAAGTTCTTAAACTACATTCACTTTTCCTTTTTTTCAATTACTATTATTGAGTATATTAGCAGCTACATTTCTTTGGCAATTAAAAAAGACATTTAACGTAAGACCTTTTTATTCTTGTGCTGTATATGTTAATAAAAGAAGAATTAAAATAAAAAGACCTGACTGAGTCTTTATCACACTGAAAGCAATCTGGTTCTTTTTATATTATAGAATTCATATGCACTTAATATGATGATTCTAGTGTTCCACACCAAGAGCACATTCAGCTACACTTAATAATAATAATAAATATAAAAATCTTTTATTTCATTAATGTTAAAAACGTTTCAACCAATTTATTGCATGTTGACAAAATCACATTGTTCTTAAGTTTGAGAATTCTTAAATTTATATTCAAGATCAGTAGTTTTGATTGATATCTACAACCTATTATGACACTTTGTTCCTCGCATTTAACATATGTTCTCTGGAGTAATAGAATGCATCAGTAAATGTTGAATGTATAGAAAATTTTAAACTATTTAAACTTTTCAAATACAAACAACTTGTTAGTAATAACATACAAATAGACAACACAATATTAGTATTGTTCTCCACTTTTCTTCAGGTGTTGAAGCCTGACCAGTGATTCCTATATGAATACTGTCACTGGTCAGGCCAGCAACACCTGAAGAGTGTAGAATAATACTACTCAAAGTGTTGTATAATTACTAACCTGTGTTGTCTATTTGTGTGTTATTACTAACAAGTTGTTTGTATTTGAAAAGTTTAAATAAACTTTAAAATTTTCTATACATTAAATATTTACTGATGGATGATGGAAATAGTCCAACATATTATCACATATTTGTATCTGTTAATTACTTATTTTCTTTAATTACTTTTCTTCTTCAAAGATTCCTTTACGATTTTTCAAATACTCTTTCCTCTCATTTATATCAATATTCATTTTTCATTCACCACTCCCTGTAATATTTTTGATTTATTGTTACTGAACTTAACACACACACTCCCTCCCATTTTTCCCACTTCTTATTCCAATGAATAAGTAAGTTTAGACTGTTTTGAAATTTTTCTCAGTTGGAACATTTCATTTTTAACCGATCAATATTACTATGCAGATAATTAGGGTATTTCTCATTCAAACGTAAATTATTGATTTTTTTTTTTTTTTACCAAGATTAGTTATACTTTTTTGACAATTTAAAGTTCCTACAAATAAAAAAATAATTCTTCACTTATCTTTTCTATTTTTTTTTTTTTTTTTCCCAATCCAATCCTACACAATAACACATCAATATTAACAATATTATAGCATTGTTTTTTGGTCAAGTGGCATTTTATGAGAAATATGTAAAACACTACGATTGCATAAAAAGTTTTAGGAATACATAATAATTTAATAGTGAAGTGGCAAAAGTTAATATACAGTCCAAAAAAATATGAGCATTTAATTTATTTTGTAATGGATAAAAACGTAAATAAATTTTGTTTTCTATTAACGAAATCATAGTTTTGTCTTAATTAAGCAACGGAGTTATAGTAATTAAATTAAATAATGTAACATTTTATGAATGGCGTAACAGTTTTTAAGAATACATACCAAGTTAAAATGGCAGAATCTTCCATATAATCTCAAAAATATTATTTCCGTTATTTTACGATTGATATAAACACGAATAAATTTTACAGCATTTGCAATTTTTTCCCATGTTGACTTACGCGACGCCCTCTACGTCAAACATCCGAGTGTACCATTATTTAAATGAAAGAAGATTCGTTTCTTCTCCCTATTATTTCTATCTATTATAGAGTTAAAGTTCATAGAAGATAATTTAAACTCATAAAGGAAATTTTTTTATTAGCTTATTTCCTCGTAATATAAATCTTATTTTCTGCTTGAATTGAAAATTATATTTGTTTTAAAATCTTATGCATACCTCAAATAATGGACTTATCCAAATCGGATTGAATGAGCAATACAGCCGACCAATGAGATTACATTGAAAGTAAATAAATAGCCCAAAACATAAATAGCCAAATTGAGAGATAAGTCAGAGAAATAGTTTGTTTCCCGGAAGGAAATGGATTTATCTATAACTAAGAAGTCCATTTGAGAGAGTAGTTAAGCATGTTCGGAGAATTGACAGACAACTACTTTTAGAAGGCAGTAAGAATGCTCAATATTGGAACAGAAAGGCTGCTGCTAGTGTTTTGTGCAGGGCGTGCATTAGATGTACATAAACACACATGACCATGTAATCAAAAAAAGTAATTTAAAGCTGTTGGTGTGTATTAGATATACAAACGCACATGCATATAATAAAATAAAGATAGCAGTATGTTGTATATACATATATTCACAGTTGTAAAATAACAAAAGTAACGAGACTATGTCCCTAATTAGTGTAGCATAAAATTATAGAGCCTGAAGTTCAAACGATATGAATGTTAATGGACTATAATTTGAGAATCAAACAGAAAAATACTTAATTTAATGCAGAATTAAGTTGTTAGATTAATTTAAAGCAAATGTAAAAATCCGTTTGTGTCTAACAATAAATTAAGCAATTACTCCTAAAAATAGGAAATTAAAATATTCCTAAATTTTTTAGAAGACTCCAGAGAAGTATAAAAATCCACTTAAACCCAGAAATGGAAGCAAAAGTGACAACACAATGAACCTGAAATGCTCTACAGAGAATGGAGGACACGGACAGACTACACACAACAACATCAAATTTTAAAGTCACAAGTGTCATCTAGCGATATTAAAAGTCACTTCAGTCTTGATTACAATTTTTATAAACCATATTTATATTACAGGTATATTTCATTTCTTGTATAACATTTAACTTGTTTTATTAAATACTAACTGTCAACTTTTTGTGTTCTGTAGGTGTTTTTATAAAACTTGATTTAGATTTCCTTTCAAACTCTTTTTCTGAACTACAATTGTCACTGTTTGAGGAGGCCAGACATAGTATTAAAAGTCACTTCAGTCTTGATTACAATTTTTATAAACCATATTTATATTACAGGTATATTTCATTTCTTGTATAACATTTAACTTGTTTTATTAAATACTAACTGTCAACTTTTTGTGTTCCGTAGGTGTTTTTATAAAACTTGATTTAGATTTCCTTTCAAACTCTTTTTCTGAACTACAATTGTCACTGTTTGAGGAGGCCAGACATAGCATAGTTATTGGTAAATTGACAAGCTGCTAATAAGCATATTTTTTGATAAACCACCAACTAGCATATTTATTAGCAGAGTTCACTAGCTGCCTATTAGCAGGTCAGCCTGTTAATAGATTGAAATTGAGGTTAAAATCTAAAAAAATAAATTTAAAGATTTAGTCTTAAGTTGATAAATAATATGGCAATAGTGCAGGTGAAGATAGGAAAATTTGACATTTAATAATTTCTCTGAGTGACCTATCTTTACAAAGCATAAAGACAAATAGTTTATACTTAACAAATACTAAAGCTGACATTAGGAAAGCCACCATATTAGTTTTTTTTACAGCAGCCTAGTTTAATTGAAGTTAAAAGTCAACTTTATGATCTAGAAGATCCAAAAAAGTTTCCCTTAAGAAGAATTAATTAAATAGTTGATCCATTATTTTAGCCCTGAATTCTTTAACGATATAACCTGCCTTTATTTCACAATAAATGCCAAATAAGAATGGGAAAATGTAGATATTACGGTGCTACTTTAAGAGATTTGATTAAGAATTGGGCATGGACATTATCTTGAGGAAACAGTATTGGAATAGTTTTTATGTGGCAGGAATTATGAAAACTTCAACTGCAATTACTGGCCATACACAACTTGTCATATGTAGAAACCATCAAAAGAGACACTGCCCATGAACTGGTTGCCTTAAGCAAAAGAATTCTAGAAACCCAAACAAATATCAATTCTAAAAGCAAGTTCAAACATCCAGAAAATTAAAAATAGAATGCTACCGCTAAGGAAAAAATGAGCAAATAGCACGAGTGCAACTGCAAGAAAGCGAAGTGCAAAAGCTGTGAGAATGTATAGCTAGCTCTTAGCTAAGGTTTGTTGTTTGGAAACCAAAAAAAAACAAAGATCTATCTCAAAAAAAAAGACTCACTAGAAGCAACATTGAAATCAACTATGTTAACAGACATTTTTCATATAAATAATGCTGGCAATGCAAATCTGCAACAAACCTGTGGAAATGAAAATAGACAGTGGAACCAAGATTTTGCTCAATCTCAAAGGGATTGACCCAGATTGAGTTAAGAAATGATAATCTATCCTATAATTGGGAAAATAAACTTAAAACTAATGATGCAAATAGAAAGTCCATTGTAATGGTAGATGTTTAAAATTATAGTGGAGGTTAACAAGTGTCATTAAAAATTCAATGTACTTATCATAAAGGAAAATATAAAATATATATTAGAAAGAGAATGTTTAACTCTTTTAGGCATAAAGACTTGTATACTCATACCATTAACACTGAAAGAAAAATAGATTAAATTTCCAAAACTAGTCAGACTAGAGCAATGAAAGATTAATACAGTACCTAATGAGAATGAGGGAAGAGATAAAGACTATTCATAACAATCCACAAAAAATACCTTTCACTCAAAAGACAATGAGTGAAGAAATCTTTAAGAAGTTAGCAAAAAATAGGGTGTTAACATATTTGTCAAAAATTTAGAATGGGCCATTCCCTAGTCATCATGACCAAACTGAATAGTGTGATTTGTAGTAATGAGAGAGTAATCATTAACAAAAGATTATTTCATTTCATATTAGAGAAAGATTAGTGAGATTGAAGGGATCTGATATCAATATCAGAAGAAAGAGGCAATATACTGAATATTATAACACATAAGTCTTGTTTAAATACAATCCTCTCCTTTTTTGGAATCACATCATCAAATATTTTCTAAGTGAATGTAGGTGTGTTATTAAATGGAATGAATGGCAATACACCATATATACTATTAACAGCAAAGTCATAATAAGTATTATGCAATACGATAGGAATGGTATGTGATTGACTCTTAAATTTGGTGCTAAACTGAACTCTGAAAAGTGCATATGAAATGCGAAAGTATTATGAATGTGCTATAATCCTGATTTGGAAAGGGTTAAAATGATTATGAATTCTTGGTGACCAAAAAATATGAAACAATTGCAGTCTTTCCTAGACTTAGTAAATTTCTTTAAGAACTTTTTAAGAGGTGCTATGTTCCCCAGGGTATTTTTTTAACAATATCAGTTGTGTCCCATTAATAAGTTTTATTAAATAAAACTCCATACCAATTAAACTTAACAAACAAGTTTATTCACTTGCCAAAAGAAAACATATATATGGTAACATTTTCACGTTTTGATAGATTCTGGTAGGTCAGCTTTTACACACTGTTAAGTAAATTTAATCAAGCTATGGATAAGAAAATATCTTGTTCATATTTCTAAAAACATAGCTATATTTTCTGATTAGCTGGCCTCCTAGAATCTAAACAGGCAAAACTCACTATACGTATAGCCACACACAACAAGCTAGAGTAATCAATGGATGCCAGAAGGCTTGTGCATAAAATCCCCATCTAGTGCCTACTCATCCAATATCCCCAGACTAGTTTCTGGCTTGTAGCCTTCATCAGTGAGAGCCTTGGATCTGAGAGCACTGCACCTAGACCTTAGGATCTAATGCAACCCTCTAGCAGCCATCTTTTATCTCCACATAACTACAAAACTATGAGTCTTAAATTGAAAACAACTTAATATTTTCAATCCAAGCTCATTAGCTTATAAAGTCATATAGGTCTGAACTGAGTTCAGTACCTATACATTTTGGTGTCTCTTTGGTTCTTTAATAACCATAGCCACCACTATCCTATTACTCTAACAATTGATTACTCTAGCTTGCTGTGTGTGTGGCATTAGATTCTAAGATCTAGGTGCAGTGCTCTCAGATCCAAGGCTCCTCAATGACGAAGGCCACAAGCCAGAAACTAGCCTGGGGATATTGGATGAGTAGGCACTAGATAGGGATTTTATTCACAAGCTTTCTGGCATCCATTGATTACTCTAGCTTGCTGTGTATGGCAATATGTATAGTGAGTTTTGAATGTTTTAATAACAGTTAAAAGCAAGCATAAGAAATGGTGATCATATGATGTTTATTGGCTCCTAGAATCTATCAAAACATGAAAATGTTACAATGGCTTCCCAATGTGAGGCTTTGATTCAACAACCACAACCTGAGATACATCATAATGATATAAAGAACATTACAATGATGGCCCAAAACCCATAGCTGGAGAATGAATGGTATTTTGTTTTAAAAAAAAAAAGGGTAACTAAACCAGATTATACAACTATAAAAATATTTTTTTAAAAATATGTCCAGAAAACACGATTGCAGCTGATGTAAACATTAAGTCACAAGTGTTGACTGGGTAGGCGGATACTGAAGAGGGAAAAAAGCATAGCCCCAAGTCCTTATATACATAGTAGGTGACATAAGACCATCCTAGATGCCTGAGAAATGGGAGGGCAGACCAAGTGCCATGAGCCAATAATTCTCAAAAGAATGAGCAATGCTTGTATGTGCTTAGTCTTGGGCTTAGTCTTTGGCTTCTTATTTGTTAGTTTTACGTTGAGTGTAAAAGACACAGAAGAATGTGGAACTGTTTCTCATTCCCGCCATGTTAGACCTTAAATGTGGGCTTTAAAGCCACAAGTCACTTGTGAATAAGTCTACAAAAATATATCAGCGTGCTAATACATTAAAAAAAAATCCAGAATAAAGACTTAAAAGTTAAGAATAAAATTAGTTCAAACCCCTATTTTATTCTCATCTCCTAGCACCAGTGATATTGTACCATTTATTTATATATGGTACAAATATATTGACATTTGGTAAAAGCTAAAAGAAAAGATAAATTTAGCGATCTTATTAAAAGTTGCAATTAAAATTTTTTTTTTAGTTTGTGTCATTTTTTTTTAAAAAAACATACAATGAAAGTTACATTTTTTGTTCATATTTTTTTTTTTATGTAATTAAAAATAAAAGTTAAAATTGGAAAGAATAAAAGACATGCAGATTACTAATCCAGATAAACTAAAGGAAAGAGAATTCCACATGCAGATTACAATGAGTAAAACCTAATTGGAAGCTAATTAAAGATAGTGGAATTATGTTTAAAAAAAGAGTTTGTAACTTAAAATTTAAGAAAGAATGTACAAGATTATTATCTTGTACGTTGATAAAAGGACAAAAGAAAATATGCACAGAAGTCTGAAAACCGGACCTCTAGTATAAAAGGAAGAATACCAGTGTGATCAGGGTCTTGTCTGTTTTTCTTTGGCTGGTCCCAAATCAGGAGATCCAGGACCACTCTATGCTGAAATAATTCATCCTGCTGGAGTAGACCAAAGCTTTTGGCATTGTTCATTATGAAGATGTCGACCCCAGAAAAGCTTTCATGACTAGACTTTAGGATTGACCAAGAACAATTAAAACCAATGGCCATGAGCTCATTCTACCTCATGAAAAACTATGCATGGTAATCAACAATTTTCGTAAACTTGCTAAATCTACTGGTAAGCTATGATTAATTATTACCAATTGTAACTAAATTAAGCATTTGCAAACCATTCTCCAATAAGCTTATAATATAATCCTGATAAAAACATTAAAATTTTATTATTCAAGAGACTTTTGTTTACCTAAGAAATGTAAGTGTAATATGAACTGTTTTAATTAATTGATTCATATCTGGATTAGTGTGTGTGTATCCAACTTATTAGTCATTTGTGTTTTTAATATTTTTAATTTGTTAGAATAAAATATTTATTTCTAATATTACCTTTTCATTCTGTGTTATTAATGAGTGTTATTAAATTTATTACGGTTAGTTTATTAGGATTTGAGTGTATAATTTACCTTTGCCAATATTTATTAACTAAGCTCCGGATGTAATATTCTCTGAAAAATAACTAAGTTATGGTAAATCAAAACCCCGATCTTTTAGTTACTTGCATCAAAATTATGGGATACAAAGAAGCTAGGAGTCAATTGACAACGGTGCCCTCTTATAAATTAAAACTAATTTCATCGGCAATTCCCATTGCAATAATTATTAGGCCAGTTAATCAGGAAATATAGCTATGTTTTTGGAAATAGGAACAA
The DNA here is from genome assembly GCA_028023455.1 of Epiperipatus broadwayi. Lineage (NCBI taxonomy): Eukaryota > Metazoa > Onychophora > Udeonychophora > Euonychophora > Peripatidae > Epiperipatus > Epiperipatus broadwayi. The sequence continues at coordinate 15,303,827 of JAQFVV010012405.1, read as the reverse complement.
GATATTTTCTTATCCATAGCTTGATTAACTTATGCACCATAGTGTGTAATTGAAGGCCTATCAAAATGTGAAAACGTTACAATATATATATTATGAGAAATTACTTTGTAATCTCTACAGTCTATAATAATCTTCTGGTTTGACAATTTACTTCTTGACATGCACCACATATTTAATTAGTCATTGTTTATTGGTGTTACCACTTATTAGGTTTCTTATGCACTCACAATATGAACAACTATTATATATGATTCTATATTTTTCTTGCTGCCACCATAAACTAGATCAAGGACAACCCAGAACAAATTTATTGACTAATGTTCAGATACTCACATTGTAGGTCTCTGTAAGATTTTTTATATTAGTCCAATCCCTGCCTAAATCTATCTTCATTAGCATATATTGATGACATTAAAATGTGTGCATGACACATGCAAATTTTCTAGAGTTAAATAATAACTAGGGAAATTTATTCATGCACTGTATGATTATGACTATATGAATTTATTAGTAAACTTTGTTTACAATATCAATATTGTAATAGATAAGTATTTTTATCTATTATAAAATATTTTGATATTTGTTTCATCTGAGAGCATTAATATAAAGAGGGATTATTGTGTATGAAAGTGTAAATAGTAATCAAGAGAGTGAGTTAATTGAAATTTGAAAGATTGAAAATTGTATTTTATTTGTTTTAAAGTTTTTCGTTTATTATTTATATATAGAAGTTTTTTAAAAAAAGTTATTTTGTTGATTAGTTTTCAGTAAGTTTTTAAAGGTTTTTTTTTTTAAATTTAAGAATAGTCATTTATTTTGAGAAAAAAGATAATGTTTTGAAGGCCTAAGGTCAGAAAATACGTGGTTGATCAATTTTAATAAAGTCAAATATAGAATAGGTGATTTGGGAAATAAGGAATATGGATTGCATTTGTATTCTGCAATGTGTATAATATAATCAGCAGAAAGAAACTAGGCATGCTCTGGTAGCGTGTACTATGTGTGATGAGGTTTATTATTTGAAATGTTTGAATGTGTAGTCAGTGTGTAAATGTGATAAAAAAGAAGAGAAAGTGGTTTCTAAGTGTAAATAGTTTAAAGAGAAAGTCAGGGGAAAGGGAGCAAAATATAGTTAAAAAAGATAGAACAGAGTATGGTTTTAGTAGTGTCAGGAAATGTGGGTGGAGAAAGTAATAGCGCAAAGGAGATGGTTAGCCAAAGAATAAGTAAGATAGAGGAAGAAGTGAAGGAAATTAAAATTCTTAGAGACAAAGTGTGAGGAGATAAAGGAATTATTGAGTAAGAATTATAAGGAAGAAATAGATAAGGAGGGCCAAAAGGTGGTAGAAAATGTTATGGATGGAATAAAGAAAGTAGACTATGAGACAGTATTGATAGGAGATTCACTAATTAGAGAATGTGGGGATATAACTGCAAGGGAAAATAGAAGGAGGTATATAAGGGCATGTTTTCCTGGAGCAAGAATTAGGAATGTGGCAGATAAAGTAAAAAATCAAGATAGTAGAGATGTGTATATTACGATAGGGATTAATAATTTGTCAGAACTATCAGAGAGAGTAATGTTTAATCGATATGCTCAAAATATGAAAATAAAGATTGATTATGATGAATTAGAAGAAGTTAACAGTTACAAATACCTTGGCCAGATTATTAATACAGATGGAAACATAATGGAAGAAATTAATCATAGAATTAAACTTGGTTGGAGTGCTTTTGGTAGAAATAACTTGATACTAAAAGGAAATATGTCTATGTGTTTGAAAAGGAAGGTTTTTAACTAATGTGTTTTACCAGTTCTTACTTATGGATCTGAGACTTGGACACTTAATAGAAGAGCAATACAGAGACTTCAGACCACTCAAAGAAGTATGGAGAGATGCATGTTGGGAGTAACAAGAAGAGATTGAAAATGCAATGTATGGGTAAGAGAACAAACAGGTGTTACTGACCTCATTGAAAAAATTAAAAGATTGGAGTTGGGCTAGACATATTGCTAGAAGAGATGATAATAGATGGACAATTGAAATTTTACACTGAATTCCAAGAGATTGTAAAAGACCCAGAAAGAGACCACATGTGAGATGGATGGATGAAATAAGAAAGTGTGCAGGGGTAATGTGGAGAAAAGAGGCTAAAGATCGGAAAAGATGGATTAAACTTGGAGAGACCTTCATCCTGCAGTGGATTGATAATGGTTGATGATGATGATGTAGAATTGATTAGGAATTTGAGTAGGATTAAAGGAAGAGTAGGGGTAATTGGATTATTGCCAAGATTTGATAAGAGGCATTTGTTAGATAGGGCATGTTCTATAAATGAGAGATTGAAAAAATTGTGTGAGAGAAATAATGTTATGTTTATGGATGTGTGGGGTTGTTTTATTGGAAAGAGGGAGTTATATAGTAAAGATGGATTGCATTTAGGAAAACAACAAGTGAAGTTTTAGGGAGTCTGATTTATAAAGAATATATTTCGGGAGACTTATAAAGGGGGTGGGGTTTTAAATTGTAGTATTATCAAAAAGAAGAAGAATGGACAGAAAGTAAGAAATAAGAAAAAGGTGGTTGATTTAGATATAAGTGTAGATATGGAAAAGAAATGGGTCTGTAAAATTAATAATAAGAAAGTTATTTAGTTAGGAAAGAAGAAATTGTTAAAATTGGGTATTTGAATATGCAAGGTGGTAGACGATCAGAAAAGTGGATGGAATTAAATAAAACAATTGAAAATGAAGAGCTTGATGTATTAGCAGTAGTGGAAACACATCTAAGAAAATAAGAACCTATTCTGGAACATTTGACATGGCAGGGTATAAATAGAAAAAAAAAGGGGTGGTGGTATAGGTGTTGTATCAAAAAAATATTTAAATATTGTTAAATGTAAAGAACATTTGCGGTTTGAAATAAGGTTGGGTAGACAAGAATGGATGGTGGCTATAGTTTATATAGCCACTGGAGATGGTCAAACTATAATGGAGTGGAACAGTAGCATACATGAATGCCTAGTTAAAGATATACAGAGTTTTAAAGAAAAGGGGAAGAGAATAATGGTTATAGGGGATATGAATGGACATATTGAAGAAATTGATAATGCAGATAATAAAAATGGACAGCTTTTGAAGAATTTTTGACACAAAGTGAATTTGAGCATGGGAAATTTATCAAATATTCATGGACAATACACATGGTCTAGAAATAATATATTTTACACAATAGATTATGTATTGGTAGAGTAAGAGGGAATGAATAAAATATGGAAAATTAAGGTGTTTGATAATGAAGAGAAAGTATGTTCTAGTGATCATAACTTCATTGTAATACAAATGGTTAGTAATGTGATGGAGAATAGAAATAAAAGTAGAAATAATAGTGAAAGATGTGGATGGAGAATGAATGATGAGAATATGTTGGAAGAGTATAAAATACAAGTTGAAGAAATCATAGAAGAGCTGGTTGGGGATGAGTATAAGGACTGGTATGATGAAATAAAAAAAGTAGCAAATAGGGTTTTAGGTGAGAATATTCAGAAGAATAAAAGTAATAAAAAAATGAGAATTAGTAAAGTGTAAAAGAGAGGGGGGAAGCATGCAGAGAATATAAGTGTGCTATTAAGAACAAGGAAAGTGAAAAAGATATTAATGCTAAATGGGAAAAGTAGTTAGAAAAGAAGAAGTTGGTCAAAATAGATAATTATAGAGAGAGAATGAAATTGAATAGTAAATTATTGGAGGATATTAATAGAAGTGGAAAAGATGAAAGTAAAAAATTTTGGAATTACATTAAAAGGAGAAATGTAGGGGAGGGAGAGATAGTATTACTAGATGATGAGGGAATAGAGTGTAACTCTAGAGAAGACTTAGAGATAATATTAAATAGATATGTAATGGATATAGAAAAGATGTTAGATGTGAAGGACAGAGTGATAGAAAACATGAAAGTATATAATAATGGGAATATTAGGTTTACAAAAAATGAACTGAATGAGGTAGGAAAGAAATTGACAAGTGGAAAGGCAAGAAGTTTAGATGGATAGGAAATAGAGATAATGAATTTATGGTATAGGGCAAAAGTAAAGCTATTATCCTGTTTTAATAAGATGGCACAGAAGATAGTTTTTCCAAGTAGTTGGAGTAATACAAGAGTAAAATTATTATTTAAGCAAAAGGATAAGGATTATAGAAAGTTAAATAATTATAGACCAATAGCAGTAACATCAGTTTTATATAAGGTTTTCTCATATAAGGTGGCTGGAAGGATTGCAAAACAGATGGAAGGAAATAATGTAGTGGGGGGAAATACAAGAAGGTTTTAGATCAGATAGGCATATAGGAGATAGTTTATTTGTAGTTATACAACTTATGGATATGAGTAGAAATTCAGGTAGACAGCTAGTATGAGTTTTATAGATATAGAGAAGGCATATGATAGAGTAAATAGGAATAGATTATGGGTAAGTTTAAAAAATTTGGGAATCGGTGAAGCTTTAGTGGATATCATTAAGAAATTATATGAAAATTATTATTATACTTATCAATTAGGGAATATAGAAGTCAGTTAAAGTTAAAAATGGGGTGGAACTAAGGCAAGGATGCCCTATGTCACTTATTTGTTTTTTGTTGTATTTGAGTGAAATGGAGAGAGCAATAGAAAGCTTAGGAAGAGAGACAGAGATACCATTAATAGGTGGCAAGGGAGTATATACTTTGTCAGGTCCTTTTTTGTAAATGATGTCTTTTTGTGTGCAGAAAGAAGATATGGAAGTTATGCTGATGACATGTGCAAGGGTGGGTAAAGAGATGAGGATTAAATTTAGTGATGTAGAATTTTTAATGGGGGATATAAAGTTAAGTGTGGTGAATAGATATAGTTATTTTGGAATCATCTTAAGTAATCAGAAAAGTTTCTTGGATGAATGGGAGAAAAAATTGATAAATGAAGCAAAGAAAAGAAAGGGAATGATAAAGAAATTAACAGTGTTTTCATATAATAAATATGATGTAGCTAGAATTGTATGGAAGGGAGTTGCAGTAGCAGGGTTAACATATGGTAATTATGTGTTAGTAAAGGGGTATTAGATTACTTAGAAAAAGTACAAAGGGAAGTAGGAAGACATGCATTGGATGCAGGTGTGTGGACAGCAAGGGAGGCAATTCAAGGAAACATGGGATGGTCAAGTTTTTATATGAGAGATGCAAAAAGTAAAATGAAAATGTTTGGTAGGTTGCAGCTTATATCTATAATAGTATTTAATTGGGTTACGAGTAAAGGGTAGGCAAAAAGATGGGTGAGAAAGATAATATGGTATGCAAAAGATTTGGATAAAGAATTTATGTCAGTATACTTGTACAAAAGATGGGATGATTGTGTTGGGAGGATTGTTGAGTGTTGTAGTGATAAGAAATGAGATAAAAGAATAAGATGCTTTAATAAAGAATAGGGAGTTGGAGAGATGGAGAACTAGTATGGAGAGTAAAAAGAGTTTAAATATATATAGAAGTAAATAGAACATTGGATGTGAGTTAATTTATGATAATAGCAAGAAATGTAGTTTATTGTTTAAGGCGCGAACAAGATCTTTAGCAATAAGTGAATATATATATTGTATGTATATGACTCATTTCAAACACATAGATATATTATTTAATTTTTAAAAAAAAATTTTTCTTTTATATATATATATAGATTTATGTGTGTATTTATTATTATATAGTCTATATAAATAGTTAATGAATAAGCAGTTGTAAAGAGAGAAGGTAATAATATTTAATTTTTATTTATTATATTTTCTTATTAAATAATGTGTTAAATTATTTAACATTAATTTTATTAAACAAAGCAGATCAGAAAGAAAGTGTAAAATAAAGCGATCAAGATTAGTAGATTAGGATGTGAAAATGTACACGTGTGAGCATGAATGTTTATAACATAAAACATCTTTTACACCTATTTCTAATGACTATAGATTGCCAGCTTTATTGTTTGCGTTATCTGTATCTAAGATTATTTTATAAAAGGGGTGCTTTGATGGAATAAAACGTGATTATTAATTTTCTTGTAAAATCGTGATAGAACATCAACTTGTCAAACTCTGATTTTTGATCTTTTAGCTCAAGATAAGAGATTTGCAGGTGGTCATTTTCTTTGATAAAGATTCGCAATATAAATGAATGAAACAATATTCAAAGGCAGTCAGTTTTTTTTTTTAATGTTGGGAAAAGGAGATGTAGCTATCAGTTTTTTTTTTAATGTCATGAAAAAGAGAGTGAGCGATTGATTTTTTTTTCACACTTTAAAAAAATTGATGAAGGAAAAAAATGACTCTTGTTTTAAAGTCAGTATAGACGAAGATGTGCATATATATAAGTAATTCCCAGCAAGATTAAGATAGAGAAAAAAAATGGAACAAAATTGAATTTCTTGGAAGAAGTTATTGACAATTCTATAAAATGATATTAATATATTTTGCTGTGTATAATACAATGAATTTGTATTGTTAAAACCATTGTTTCTGCTTTTTGAAATCCCCATCATGGGTTAGCTCACTGGTATGTCTATGGACTCATATACCAGTCAAATAATAGCCAACAAAAATGATAGAGTTTAAAGCCAACCACACAAGCTATTTGAAATGCTTCTTTTCTGGCTCCTGGTCTATTATAGGCTCATTACCTTTGGATGGAGGGAGAAGGGGAAGGAAGAGGAAAAGAAAAATGTATAAAGGCCTTATAACTAGATTTGATTAAGCTATCAACCAAATTTTTGTTAAAATTTTCCTCATAGTCATCTAAAGTGTCTACAATTTTTTTTTTTAAATGGAAGAGACAAGCAAATCCATCAGTTCATACTTATCTAAAGGTATTTATAATAACTCTTTTCTTTTTGAAATGGTAGAAGCTAGCCAGTCAATGAATTCAGCATTATCAAAAGTATCAACAATGAATAATTTTAAAATTGTGGAAACAGCAAGTCAATTAATTCATGTTTATTAAAAGGTATCAACAAAAACTTTTCTTTTTTTAAATGAAGCAAAGACAAGCAGTCGGAAAATTCAAACTCGGGACATTTATAAGAAGTGAAAATAATCGGGTAACTATGAACTTTCATTAGCAGATCTTTTATTCTTGCTTATTAAAAGTAAACCTTAATTTATTGGACAAAGCATTATTTTTTTCTTTTGATACAGAAACATTAAAGGCTTGTTTATCGATAGTCATTCTCAATATCACATAACATAACACAAACACAGTTTAAATCTTTAAACTTAAATTTTCATTATTTTTTTTTTATATTATATATTGTAATATTGAAATGTTTTTTTTTTATTGTTCTTCAGTTGTTATGATAATGAGCAACCTACAGATATATGCATTTATAATGTTTTTTTTTATTTATCTTGTTGCATATTAAAATTGATATAATGTATTTTTATTTTCTTTTGCTCAAGATTGCAAGAATATTTTTTATATATGTAATTTATGTATTAATCCCTAATATAAGAGGAACACATTTTAGAAATATATGTTGACATATCACAGGGTGTGTGTGCATGTGTAACTGCTTATAATAACACATCAAAAGAATAGGTTATACATAATTAGTTTAAATATGGTAAATTATAAAGCAAGGCTTACATATGAATGGAAGTGAAATAAAACACAAGTTACATATGAAATTTATTTTTATGATATAATAAGTTAGGAAAGTCTTAAGTAAGCATTCCATGAAATATATTTTTTAATGTCATTTTAAGCCCGCTTATTTTAAAATATCCAAAAATGACAAACTTGTATATAAAATTTTGTCTATTAATGTAATAATAAGTCATTTATCTAATTATTAATTTGATTTTAAAGAAAGAAAGAAGAATAGTATTAATAAAATATAATTATATATCTTAATTGGTTTCCGAGTTGTTATTAAAAATATTGTTGTATTTTCTTCTATTAATTCTATCATTTTAATTGATCATCATCATTTGTAAATATTGAGCAATCACTTACAAATATTAAGCGCTCGCAAAATGTTAAGCAAGCTAGAATATTGAGTTACATTTAAGTATTTAGGGATTATGCTTGATATCTAACCAAATTTTAATAATTATAGTTCAATAAAAGAAAGCTAAAATTATGTTGTGCCCATGAGTTTTGATCATCTTCATCAAAGATGGATATATTATTGACTAAAACACTGTTTCAAATAATACTATACAGGAGTTAAGATCGCCATCATCATTGATTAAATAAATTATAATCATTAAATCTAATGTTTAACATAATTAATATATTTAGTAAATAGGGGTGTATAGAAAGTTGAATATCATTCATAGAGATTCGTGATGATCAGTCATCATTAGTATTATTAAATCCTATTTATAACTATTAAAGTATTTTAGTAAATAAACATAAACTTATATAAATGCTAGTGAATATAATATTTAAACCCCAGTTTGACAAGGGATGATTTTTAAAAGTGCTTATAAGTTTATGAAAAGATAAATCTATTGTTGTGAGTTCATTATAAAGCTATGGCTGGTATCATCATCATTATTATTATGATATCATCACCATCATCATCATTATTATCATCATCACTATCATCTTTATATTGTGATAAATAATTAAGTTAAGTATCTAGTTAAATGGCCATCAATATCAATAATGGTCTTCAAGATGCTTGTTTGGAAGCCATTAATAGGATTATACTTGTCTGTTCATCAATATATGTAAATGAGCTAGTAATATCTATAAGAATCTTTTATCTATATAAATTTTGGTGATATGGGGATCTTACGATTTTATTGACATGAGTAAAATATTAGAATGTTATTTTTTTTATTAGTCATCCAAGTCATGTGTGATAAAAATGTACCGAATGAGTTTGAACTCAGTACACACTAAACAGATATTTATCTAGATTCAAAACAATCTAGTGGTGCTCGTGGGAAAACACGTACTTAACTAAACTGAATAAAGAGTGATTTAATCCCTTTCCAACTTAATGATATTAAGTTTATATGATAATTTTATACGTTGTTATAAATAGCACCAGTGTGTGCGTGTGACCGTGAATGGTCGCATATACATGGAAAGAGGAATGAGAAGGATTCTTGGTTAAAGAACATAGTATTGGAGATAAGCGAAACACACTCCAGAGATCTCACAGTGGGTAATTTTATTCAGTTGCTACAATGACCAGTATGTTTTATTGTTCAAATGACTTCCCCAATATCTAAATATTTTAAATCTTTAATGATGACAGTTTTAATTTTCTTTGGTTATTTTATATGGAAAAATGAGATAATTTATTTATTTCATTATTAGCGTGACAGAATTAATGTATAGGATGGTTGCAAACGGGCTATAATGTTATATTTAGTTATTGAATTATAGCAACTATCATTTTATCATTCATCAATATATAGATTGTAATCAGTTATAAGAGTAACAGTCTTTTAACAGCCTCTTTATCATTCATCATTACAATATTATTCATACTGTTACAAATGACAGATTATAAACATATTTTAATAATTAATAATCATGATATTTTTATTACTGTTACAAATAATATCTATATATAATATCTATTTATATTATTCTGCATTTATCTGTTACAATATATATAAATGGAAAAATATGGGTGATTTAGTCTCTAGATTTCTTACTGACAAGCATTTCTTTTGCGTTGTGATTTTCATTGCGTATTAAAAAATTTATATCATTAAAAATAATAAATATTTGGAAATTAATGAGTATAAAAATAGATGAGAGCTTATTTTCCAGAAGAAAGAATTCAAGCAGGCTGAATACTCCCTGAGCAATGGATGTTTGGTGGAATATGTAGGGAAATAGACAAATGTTTTATTATCAAATCGAAGACAGGAAAGCGGTGATTCTCATGGAAGCCATCAAACGTAATGTGCAGCCAATTTATGACCATTTTCAATCAACCAGACATACAATTTTGTGAACCCAGACACAGAAGTACACACCCAAAATTTTGAGAGACTGTGGAGTTCTATCAAATAACGAAACAAGCATCAATGAGGGACAGTAAGATAGCACCTGGACTCCTACCTAGTGGAATTCATGTGGAGAAGAATACACAAAAATTAGAATGTCTTTATAGCAATACTTAATGACATGAAAGAAATGTTTCTGCCAGGATAAATAAAAATGTAATAAAAGTGTAATAATAAATATGTATTTTTTTTTTTTTTGGAGTTTTGGTTTATATGGATGTACAAAATGCTTTTGATCAGATTAAATGGTATTTTAACATTGTCATGAGACCCATTAATATTAGAATTAGTAAATGATTAAAAAAAGAAAATGCTATGCAGAAAGTTGGTTACGGTAATAAAAATGAGAAGGACACAGACTAAGAGGAATTCACAGGAAACTGCATATTATGAATTTTTTGAGAAAAAAAATGCTAAACAGAAATGGAAACAAAAGCATCCAAATGAAGGTGATATGTATGTGGATGCTCAAATGTACATATATAGGTATAATTTATGAATGAAATAAATAATAAATTATAAAGGAATTATAGAATTTTAAAAGACTGATCCTTTTAAAGTAGAAAATAAAAGTTATTTATAACTTTGTAAGATTAGGAAAAAAATTATTTTTTAAAAGAAGAATGCAGTATTAAAATGGGATATTGAACAATTAAAGGAATTTCAAGTTTACATTTCCTTCATGATAATAAATTGTAAGCTAAAAATAACTCATTAATTAAAGTCAGATATATAATGATTTTCAATGAGGTCAGTAACACCTGTTATATCCGCAAAAATGTCTGTGCGGTCATCAAATAAATATACACAATATTTTACGTAGTCTGAATAGCGAATAGTTTGCAACACTCTATCTCTATAGTTCTCTGGCAACGGATGCTCTGCAATGAATGCTCTGCTCTGCACTTAATGCTCTGCTCTGCAACTAATGCTCTACTCTGCAACAAATGCTCTACTCTGCTGCGGTCTCCCCATTTCTGTGGGCTCTTCCAGCTACACCCGTGGACTACATTTCCACTGGGCGCTGGTCATTTACCACAAGCACTGATGCAAGATATCTCTACTCAAAACTACTAGATGTCTACTGCCGTTGTACTCCAAATATGGCTGCTAATAACTGCCTTACCCTGCATAGTTGTTACACTGTCTTTTATGGCTTTCTGATGACTGTAGTAATTAATCCTTGTCCAATCAGGTAACATCTTTTATTCAGAAATATTTGCAATCAGCAAAAATCTCTTGGAATTATTATCGTCCGCCATTACGTTACTTAACTTCCTCCGTTATCAGCGCACGATCTACAACAACCACTCGAACAAATTCTAGTTTTTCGGGAGTGCACAAACATGTCTGCCATTTTTACAAACACTACAACACCTTCCCCCACTCCAGAAAAACTCTTGTTCCAATTCCTTGATGTTTCATCACGTAAACGGCTAAACATGTAATTCAAACTTATTCGCTACTCACAGGTTCTAAATGTGACTGCGCCATTGATGTATCCATATGTATGATTATATACACTAAGACACAATGTTTTTAAGTAATCAGAATAGCGAATAGTCTGCAACACTCTATGTTCAATTCCCACGATGTTCTCTTGCAACGAATGCTCAGCTGTTCTCTTGCAACGAATGCTCTGCAACGACTCTATTTCTAATGTTCGCTAAAGTTCAATTCCCACGATGTTCTCTTGCAACGAATGCTCTGCTGTTCTCTTGCAATGAATGCTCTGCAATGACTCTATTTCTAACGTTCCCTAAAGTTCAATTCCCTCATTGTTCTTTCAGGCTGGTTGCTACAAAAACGGTTCACAATGCGCATACCTTCGCCCCAGTCCAGTTTAGCTGTACATGAATTCTTCATAGTAAGCACTGCGACTGACCTTAAGCTCCTTACAGCTTCTGTCTTTGCAACAGTTTACTTCACTTGAAAACCGCTGGAAACTCAACTCTTTATTCAGCTGCTATCCAGACAGTTTCCTCAGGCTGTGGTCTCCTTCAGCTATACCCGTGAACTACATTTCCACTGCCGCTGGACATTAACTGCAAGCACTGATGCTAGATGTTTCCTCTGGAATTGAACAGTAACTCTACTGTAGCTGCACTCAAATACTGTCTGCTACTCTGCACCGCTTACTCTTCTCCTGTATCACCTCCTCCACCCAAACTTTCATCTTCTGCGGTTTGCCCTTCAATGACATATTGGCTGCCTGTTGATAGAAACGAATCACTTAGACTCACATCTCCTGCTTCTTGTGGATCCATCCTTGATCTTATTTATGTTATAATTCTTGTCATTTTTCTTTCTTAAATTTATTGAAATTTCTTCAGCTGTGAACTGCTGGATTGCGCCAAACTATGGTTGGCCAGCTTGGGAGCCAGTGAGAAACGAGCAACAAAAATTTCCAAACAGATATTGAGGGTCCAGTTGTGGAAAATATCTCTAAACGCTGTGGTGGATTTCTCAAGAAACTTAGTCTGCAAGGTTGTCAGAGTGTAGCAGCTAATATGCTAAATCCTGTCGACTGCGCCATTGTTATATCCACAAGAATGTCTGTGCGGTCATCAAATAAATATACACAATATTTTACTTAGTCTGAATAGCGAATAGTTTGCAACACTCTATCTCCATAGTTCTCTGGCAACGGATGCTCTGCAACAAATGCTCTGCTCTGCAACAAATGCTCTACTCTGCAATGAATGCTCTGCTCTGCAACTAATGCTTTACTCTGCAACGAATGCTCTGCTCTGCAACTAATGCTCTACTCTGCAATGAATACTCTGCTCTGCATTTAATGCTCTGCTCTGCAACTAATGCTCTACTCTGCAACGAATGCTCTACTCTGCTGCGGTCTCCCCATTTCTGTGGGCTCTTCCAGCTACACCCATGGACTACACTTCCACTGGGCGCTGGTCATTTACCGCAAGCATTGACACGAGATATCTCTACTCAAAACTACTAGATGTCTACTGCTGTTGTACTCCAAATATGGCTGCTAATAACTGCCTTACCCTGCGTAGTTGTTACACCATCTTTTATTGCTTGCTGATAACTGTAGCAATTAATCCTTGTCCAATCAGGTAATGTCTTTTATTCAGAAATATTTGCAATCAGCAAATATCTCTTGGAATTATCGTCCGCCATTACGTTACTTAACTTCCTCCATTATCAGAGTGCAATCTACAATAACCACTCGAACAAATTCTAGTTTTTCTGGAGTGCATATACATGTCTGCCATTTTTACCAACACTACAACAACACCTATTTGTTCTCTTACCCATTTATTGTGTTTTCAATCTCTTCTTGTTATTCCTAACATGCATCTCTCCATACTTCTTTGAGTGGTCTGAAGTCTCTGTATTGCTCTTCTATTAAGTGTCCAAGTCTCAGATCCATAAGTAAGAACTGGTAAAATACATTTATTAAAAACTTTCCTTTTCAAACACATAGGCATATTTCCTTTTAATATCAAGTTATTTCTACCAAAAGCACTCCAACCAAGTTCAATTCTATGATTAATTTCATCCATTATGTTTCCATCTGTATTAATAAGTGGGGTTGGGCTGGACATATTGCTAAAAAAGATGATAATATATGGACAATTGAAATCTTAAACTGGATTCCAAAAGATTGTAAAAGACCCAGAAAGAGACCACATGTGAGATGGATGGATGAAATAAGAAAGTGTGCAGGAGTGATGTGGAGAAGAGAAGCTAAAGATCAGAAAAGATAGATTGAACTTGAAGAGACCTTCATCCTGCAGTGGATTTATAATGTTTGATGATGATGATATAATTGTTTAAATTCTTGGATCCAGCATATGAGAAGTGAAAGGAAGAATCTCCTGAGAAGATGGATGGGAATTCAAGCTGATCAGTTTTAGGGAATGAAACAATGAAAGAACTCAGTGCAAATTGGATCAAGAAAAGGACACTGGATTCTTGGAGCACCTTTGCACATGGACTTATAGGCAGGTGCAGAACATCACCCAAATGCACAGGGATTTCAAGTGTGGAGAGCTGGCCTCCAAACATGTGAACAGCCACCTAGGACTCATACAGGTCATATTGATCTTGATTATTATTTTTGTATGGCTACGGAAATGCATATATGGAATGTATATAGATGTATATATAATTTGTAACATTTAGTTAGCATTTGCTAAGATAAATTGCATTTAATCTCAACCTAATAGTGTCAAGTCATTACTGGAGGATTCCTACCTTTAAACTAATCTGGGAACAGTTACGTTCACAGATAAGATATGCAGCAGTACAGTAAGAGACAGCTAGACATATCAGAAGGTTCAGTATAATTTTTATATTTTGACTAAGAGAAAATATGTATTTCAAAATTATAATGTCCTCAATCAATTCAACACAGAAAATGATAATCAATTAGTGGAATATAAGATACATGTTAACGCAAAACTAGAGAGATGAAAATTATTAAAAAACATATTAAGTATTATATTCCTAACCTTCAGAAACAATTCAAGAATTTAAATTAGAACTTGCAAATCGCTTTAAAATATTAACAGATTTTGAATATTTTTCAGATTTGAATGAAATCAATACGATAACAGATACACTATTAAGAAGTGTGACAAGATATTTGCTTCAAAAAAAGCAGCAATATATCAGTACATTTTATGTGAGACAATACAATTTGTATAAAAAAGAAGTAATAAGTATGACCCATTAAGAAGACATGAACATCTAGAGTTTTGCAAAATGGTATAAAAAAACTTAATAAATGATATTAAAAAATATATTTGTAAATTGGCAAGGAACGCTACAGAAGAGAGTAAAAATCTCAAAAAAGTAAAACAATAGCTTGGTATTGGAAGGTTATTTTTACAATAAAAATGAATGATGAAATTATTAAAAAGCAAAATGACATCATGAATTTGAAAATTTCTAAAAACAATGATATAATAAAGTACAGGAAACCAAAATATCTTTTATAATTATGACATCTTCCGAAGTGCCTATTATTTTAAATGAAGAAGTGAGATATACAATTAAATCTATGAAAAAGAGAAAAGAATTGGAATTATAATTAACACAGATGAAGAAAGAGAAAAATTATTGGGAAAGTTATATACCAAAGAAGTCAATGATAAAGATGTACCAGGTGACTGGAAGATTGATGGGTAAAAAAGATATTATTATAAATTCATCAGTCTTCTATCAATTAATGTTCTTCAAGATAATTACAATTCATCTACAATAAACTTTGGATTTTAACTGATCATGAAAACAAGATGGGTTAAAAAATAGTTCTAGTATCATGAATCATATCCAAATATTGAGGGAAGTTGTATAAAGCATCAATGAATATGAATTTCCAGCATGCTTGCCATTTGTGGATTATGAAATGACAATTCCATAATCATTTCTACAGTGATTAAAATATTGGATCATTAAGATAGACAATGGATACTGTCATATTCTGAAGAATAATTATTAAAATGCATCAACAATGTGACAGAATGATTCCATATCTCCAAAATATTTTACAACAGTTTTGCAAAAAGTATTTTGTGAATTAAAATGGAAAGCCGAGAGGAAAAATAGACTATTATTTAAGTCATTTAGATTTTACAAATGATGTGGTTGTTTTTGCAAATATCACTTCAGAGTTTCAGGAAATGTTGCAAGAATTATCCGATGAAAGTAAGACCATAGGAGTACAAATGAATGCTAAAAAGGCTAAAGTAATGTTCAACAGATTTTCCCCCAAAAAAGTGATTGATAATGATAAGTTAACTGAAGTTGACAACTACAAATATACTTTAATCAGATTATTAATACAGATGGAAATATAATAGAGGAAATTATTCATAGAATTAAATTTGCTTGGAATGCTTTTGGTAAAAATAACTTTAATACTAAAAAACAAAAATATACCTAGGTGTTTAAAAAGGACTACTTATGAATATGACATATGGAGACTTAACAGAAAATTAATTTAGAGATTTCATGTCGCTCAATAAAATTTGGAGAGATGTATATTGGGAATAATAAGAGGAGAACAAAAACAAAATAGATTAGTGAAAGAACAAACACGTATCACTGATATCACTGAAAGAACTGGACATATTTCTAGAAGAGATGATAATAGATGAGCTATTGAAGTCTTAAACTAGAACCCAGGAGATTGCAAATTACCTAAAAATACCTAGCATCTAAGGTGGTTGGGTGAAATAAGAAAATTTGCTGGTATTGTGGAGAAGAGAGGCTAATGATTAGAGAAATGATTAAATGTAAAAAGACCTTCATTCTGCAGTTGATCAGCAATAGTTGATAATAATAATCTTCCAAATATGTTTAATTTTCCTCATTAAAAATAAGTTCACTCCATTTCACTTTGAATAACTCATTTGCTGTCCACAATTCACTACCCAATGCATATTTATTTACTTATTTTTATATTCTATCTAAAAATTTATGAGTTCTCTAATTCAATTTCCAAATATTAAAGCATCACTTTTTCCAAAATTATTCTACATATCTGATATTTATTATATTAGAAACATATCAGATTTCTAAGTAATCTCATTATATTCTCAATTCTAATCCCAACTATTTGTATAGTTCCTTTTTCAATCTAATAAAATAACTAAATCACACTCTTTCATTTATTGAAGGAAAATATCTCCAATATTCAATTCATCCATCTTATCCTTCCCAATAAATATCACAGGATCTTAGATTGTTCTTCACAGAATTTAATTTTCATATGTCTTATCTTTCTACAATTCCTTAATAACAATTCTATATCTTTATACTGCTTGTAACAAAAACCATACCATTCATGGAGACGGGAACTATTTTTTTTATATACGTTACGATTATAACTAATGATTCCCCCCACCTCACCATCAATCCCCAATCTTTCTATCTCAGCATCTGACTCTTTTAGAAACAAAATAAATAATAAGGGTTATCATGGTCATTCCTGTTTCAATTCAATTTCAGATTAAATTTCTATTGATTCTATACATATTAGCTAATGCATATAATAGCTATCTCTGTAAAGATTTGGTTATTCTTAACAGTCTAAATTTATTTTCATATTTTCAAAGCTTCTCTACAAATTCATTATTATCAAACTATCGTAAGCCTTTTTTATATCCAAAAATTAAATCAATAATGGTTTATTTTCATTATAAAACATTTCAATCAACTGAAATATAATGAATAAATTATTTACTACCTTTCTTGGCTGAAATCCATTTTGAATCTCTCCCAAAATTTCCTTCTCATTCATCCATATCTTAATCCAATCCATTAAGATATAGGTAATTAATTTATAAACTATGGAAATTATTGCTACTGGTCTATAGCTAATTGATAACCTAAAATCTTTTTCCTTCCCATCATTCCATTTATCTGAAAATTTATTATCAATTTATTATTAAAACTTTCTCTTGAATCGAGCCTTGAATATTTTCTCATACTTACTGCCATATTTTTCTGGTCTTTTCTGCATTTCTTTTTTCCAATCTATCTATTGCTCTATTCAATTCTGCATCCATCACTCAATCAATTTTCTCATAAATTACTAATAAATCATATTTACTTACTGCTTCTTCTTCACCTAAAGCTTTTATTACAAATTTATTAAGTATTTGTAAGATCTTTTTGCATTTAATATTATAACATTTTTTTCTTCATATAGCTCCAATTTTTTTCTTACCCTCCCTTTAATAATTGTTAATTTCCTCCATTTATTTCTTATTAACATCATCCATTTCCATCTTCATTTAATTCTAGTTATTTCTTTTTTCCTTAAGTAATTATTCCATCTCACTTCTATTTGCTTTTTAACAGTCTGTTTACAATCCCTGTGTGCCTTTAATCCTTCTTTTACATTTTTTAAAGTTTCCCCTCTATTTTCTCTTATTAAATCTATTTATTTCTAAATAAGTCTATTCATAATCTTTTATGCTATAATTATACACTCTTAATATATTATAAAATTTCAATACACTATTAAATCTATTCAGTTTAATCTCATCACATATTTTCTATCCATCACTATCAACCTTTCTATAAATTTCACTATTTAACCTTTCACAGATACCACAAATTTTATTAACATGAAGTTATGATCATTTCAACATCCTTTTTCTTTCTCATTAAACAATTCTTTTTGTTTTTTCCAATTTCCCTTTATCTATCAATAAAATAATCAACAATACATTTCAGATTTTGCCTTGATCGCCATCATATATTTTAGTCAAATTCCCAATTTTCAATCCATTTTTCTTACACATGCTCATTTCAAGTTCCCCACTCTACTGACTTCATTAATGTGACTATTCATATCATCTATAATCAAGATGAATGTTCAAGAACAAGCAGCACCATCTATGTCTCCTGCTGAAATGCAAGCAAATTTGGAGCAATAGTAGTAGAAAAGAATATACAAAATATTTCATTTTTCTGATCGTTTTCAAACTAATGCAAAGGTGAATATTTATCCAAATTTAATCCACTTTTTTCAACTGATAAATCCAAATCAATTCAACCAACTTCATTATCTCAGCCATCCATCCTACATGTGGCATCTTTCTCAGTAAAATATTATAATTTCTTTCCACTTGTTTCAAAAATATATTTATTAATTACTTTGTGTACAAATTGGAAAGGATACATACAAAGTTAAATGAGGTTATGCTAAGTTCTGAGAGTTCTTGTTGAATGGTTTAGTAAGCTGGCATGTTTGTCGGTCTGTTGTCATTAGTTGGGAAGGTGAATAGGTTCCAAGTATCCTCAAAGGATGTTTTTGGGAGATGAGCTCATCTCTTTTCATGATTTTCTTTATTGTTTTGCAGAACAACAGGCCTGGGTCTAGACGGGACAGTTTCATTATCAACTTGCAGCATACTACCCAGATTGCGTAGAAGATGAAAATGGATAGTCTAATAATTGCGAATGTTTCGGTATGAATCGCTCTTATGGGCAAGAGAATTAAATCCGGTTTGATATTGGAGTTGGAAAAGACTACTTCTTAATGTATTATGCATTAATTTATATTTACTAAGGCAATAAAGCCCATTATTTAAAGCTTTAACAAATTTATAAATTAGTTGATAACAATCCATCTTCAAGCCTTGATTATATACGTCGAGTTTGTGACAGTTTAATTAAATAAAAGGATTGATTGTTATTGATTTATATATATAAATAAACAATTTAACGGTAAAAAATATTATATTTTAAAATTTTTAGTAGCACTTTCAATTACGTAGTAATCCTCGTCAACTTTAAATGATTTTCAAATTTTAATGTTACATAATTTACTAAAGAATTTAAAATATAATATTTTTTTACCGTTAAATTGTTTATTTATATATTACATATAACATTTTTTATAACGGGTATTATACTTTTACATTTATTATATATATATAATACCACATACACCGTAAATGAACACTTCACAATGCAGTCTATAAAATAAAATTTGTTTAGAGTTGTTAAGATTTTAAAAAAGATAAATTTATTTAAAACAAATTACAATTTTTTTTTTAAAAAAGAATTATATAATTATGTTATTATTAATTAATGCAAGTCTAAAGCTATACTGAAATAATTAAAATGATAGAGATAAATTATTAAAAAGTTGTTAAAAATGTAGAATATAAATATAAAATAGTTTATGAAAAAGAAATCCATTAAAAATAAGATAAAAGACTAATATTTGAAAATTTGTTAAATATGTATAAAATATATAGTTTCTGAGATCATTAAAATATATATTTTTAAAACCCATAATATAGGATATTTAATATTTAAACATAAGTATAGCATATATACTTTTAAGCAAGATGTAATAGGATATTGTATACAATGTTTTTTATATATAGTATGTATGTGTAGGTAAGCATTAATTATATGATTATTTATATTTGAATATTGTAACTCTGATGATGACTGATGGATAGTTGAAACCATAAACAAGAGGAATAAATTTTATTTTATAGTTTGCATTGTGAAATGCTCATTTAAGGTGTATATATTTTATCTTTCTCAGTGCCATAGAAGCTTATAAAAAAGTATTTGGAAAATTGGAAATTTTCGGATTTATGGATTGAGAATGGTGATATTCTAATCATGTACCATGTATATAATTATCTAATTGTATATATAATTTTGGTATTTTCCTTCTCTTTGAATAAAATAGAAAATGTTTGGTGAAATATGGTAGAAACAAGAATCAATGGTTAACCTAAAATATTCCATCTTGCAATGAACTGTTAGGCTAAAAATGAAGGTACATTAATGTATCAAATTGCTAATTTTTTAAATAATGATTAAAGATAAGACCTTTCTGATCTTATCATACCATCTTAAGTTATACTTTTATAGGCTAAATCCAGTAAAGCACTGACCAAGACTTAAGTACATCCTCATTTGACCACCATTTTATTTTTTTAGTTTTATGATAACATTACTAGTCTCACATTTTATGCCCATTTTTTTTATTCCTCCTTGATATATACATTGTCTTCATAATTCTTTGTATACACTTTTACACATTCTGAATGTAAACTTCTATGTACCTATCTTAATATGCATTGGATGTCTTATATAATCAAGTGAAAATATTTGGTCACCATTACTCATAGTTTACAATTGCTTACCACTTCTTTAACTTAATCAGCTCTGATGTTTTGGAATATATTATAAACCAATAACATCTTTTAATTAAACCATGATTTCAAAATACAATTCACAACATTTAACTTTGTATTAAGTATATGTATATGTTAAATATATGCAAATTAACACTCACTTAAACATACAAAAAAATTTTAATATATAATTAAAGTAGAATCTCTATGCAATTTTAAAAA
Source organism: Epiperipatus broadwayi (assembly GCA_028023455.1). NCBI lineage: Eukaryota > Metazoa > Onychophora > Udeonychophora > Euonychophora > Peripatidae > Epiperipatus > Epiperipatus broadwayi. The sequence goes on along the minus strand of JAQFVV010012405.1, from coordinate 15,282,912 downwards.
AAAGTGTGCTAGTTATTAGATTAGCATAATGATGCTAATTTATGTTTAAGCTATTTTGTAAACTGCTAAATAAATGAACATTTTATAAAATTTAATATTATTAGATACAAACTCAAATCTTTGTAAAAAATAAAGGAAAGAATCCTCACAAATAGCATACACAATTTAAACTACGTTTTAAATTTTCTAAGGTACTAGTTGGTACTATGGTATGGTAAAATTTGCTACAAGTTTTATAGAGCATAAACAATTGGGTGCTCTAGAAAAGAGAAAATATTAATAAAAATTTAAATTATTTTAAGTATTATCATAAAGATATTAATTTTTTCTAGTAGAATATAATTAAATGTCATGCAATGCATTATAAAAGTAAATTAATAAATACTATCCTTAATTCAAACGTTAGTTATTGTTCGAGTGATTATCTATAATTTAGAAAATATTATTGTTTCAATGCAGCACGTGATTTTAATATCTTTGTTTACATTTATATTCGCCCTTCGGGTTCTTCCTATATAACGACAGACAAAGTAATATTATTTCTAAGACAAAATGAATCAAATAGCATTGATAGCTGAAATAAATATGGCATTGTAATTAATAATTTTAACGATTATCGCTACTTATTACCACTCCCTACTTACAATAATAAAATATAAGACAAAGTAGGTAGCAAAATTTTACCTTAAGTCAAAATATTTTCAGTAGGGTGAAGATAATAGGATTTTTAAAAAGCTAATAGAGGCCTCTATCGGACTTTACCTTAAACAAATTTTAAATTCTTTAATAATAAAGATAAAACCTATAAAATTGTTTTTAAATACAAGTGTGTGTGTGTATGCACACGATTTTTTTTTTAAAAAAATAAAATAAAATATAGATTCATTAATTGTTAACTTTAGTTCAATCAGTTTTCACTTCATTTCTGAATGCCCTACTGATTATTTTTCTATTCCATGAATTCATTTAATTCCGAATTATTTAGTGAATGTTAGCGGATGATCCGTGAATAGTAATGTTTTTAAAATAAGGCTCTGTACTATGTTATATACAGATGTGCACAACTAATAAATGTTTAATCAAAATAAGTAAATTGACGTATATTTAACAAAAGTGCTGTATTTGTTAACCGGTATTATGTTGAGTTAAATTAATCAAATATGTGGTAATACTTCTAGCCATCAGAAAACCGTAAATAATGTTAGTTTCAGAAAATATTTACTTCAACATGTAGAAATTCATCATATCATTATTTCAAAAATATTAATTGCAGAATGTCAAGAAAGATGTTATTTTTTCACATTCTCACATTTTCTAAAATTAACATAATTTATGTTTCTCTGAGAGCTAGAAGCAGTACTATTTATTTGCGTATCGTCTTAAGTAACCAAAGGAATTGCTTGGATGAATGGGAGAAAAAAATGATAAATGATCAAAGAAAAGAAAGAGACTGGTAAAAAAAATTAACAGTATTTTCATGTAATAAATATGATGTAGCTAGAATTGTATGGAATAGAGTGGCAGTAGCAGGGTTAACATATGGTAATAATGCATTATGTGTTAGTAAAGGGGTAATTAGAATACTTAGAAAAAGTACAAAGAGAAGCAGGAAGACATGCATTAGATGCAGAAGTGTGGATGGCAAAGGAGGTGATTCAAGGAGAAATGGGATGATTAAGTTTTTATATGAGAGTTACAAAAAGCAAAATGAAAATGTTCAGTAGATTGCAATTTATGGATAATAAGAGAATAGCAAAAATAGTATTTAATTGGGTTATGAGAAAAACAATATGGGTGAGAAAGGTAGTACAGTATGCAGAAGATTTGGATAAAGACTTTCTCGTCAGTACACTTTTAGAAAAGATGGGATGATTGTGTTAGGAGAATTGTTGAGTGTTATAGTGGAAATGAATGGGATAGAAGAATAGATGCTTTAATAAAAATATGGAGTTGGACAGATGGAGAACTAGTATGGAGAATAAAAAGAGTTTAAACATATATAGAAATAAACAAAATATTGGGTGTGAATAGATTTACAATAATAGCAAGGAAAGTAATTTACTATTTAAGACTTGAGCAGGATTGTTAGCAACAAGAGAATATACACATAAATGGAGAAATGTGAGTGGTTTAATCTGCAAGTTATATAAGAAAGACATAGAAAATATTAGACATCTGCTAATTGAATGTAAATGTTTACATGCAGAAAGGGTACAACTATTGAAGTTGTGGGAGAATAAATATAAACAAAATGATTATACAGACAGTGGATTCTTGGTTTTTATGCGGGGTTTGAAAGAAGATAAGAGGGATCTAGATATAAATACCATAGAGTGGACAAAGATGATATTGTGGAAATGGGATGGAGCAGGGTAGAGAAGAATACAGGAAAAATAATGGAAAGTAAGATGGCTAACAGGTTTCTCTGAGTATAATGGCTGAGAGATACATGACTTCGCTAAAAGAGAGGTCATAGTGCATTGCAGAAAATGCAGAAAAGCTGATATTTTTACAGTACTTCTTTTTTTAAAAATGTATTTTGTTTCGAATTTTGTTGTATTCCCATTTAATTTTTATAAAGTAACGGATATGTAGAATAGTCTATTTAATATATAATTGCAGAACAGTATTTCCCGAAAATAAAAGCTAACGTTATTGAAAAACATCATTAGTTTAAATTTGCATATTCTGTTATTGTATTAATTCTGTAAAAAATGTTTATATATTTATAAAATTAAACAATTTTTCTGGCTAGGGAAGGAGGTTTATTAAAAAGTAAATGTTAACGTCCATTATAGACCCGTTCTTCCAATGAACAATAAAAATGATTAATTTTTAAAAATAATCGACTTTAAATGAAAGTCACCAATTTTCGCTTCAACTTTACTTGAAAGTAATAAAAATAATCAATACGACAAGCGAATTAAGTAGCTGTGGTGAAAACTAAAATTACATGGAAAAATTTATAAATACAAAAATATTTACTAATATTTAATTCCTATAAATATTTAACTACTATTTACCTACTTGTGTAAAACAATTGATTAATTATTTATCTTTCTTTTACATTATGCTAATTTAATAATAAACAGTATACAGATTAAGCTGTAGAAAGGAATTTGCTGTTAACTGAAAGGAGACCCTTTGATAACTCTTAGAGGACTTAAAGGAACTGATCAGAGCAACTCCATACGTTCTTGTCGTTGCAGCTATTATTATTATGTGATTATTCATATAGTATACGAACATGGCTGGGCTGCTCACCAACACGCATTAGCCAGCGTGGTGAGTTTATTGGCTTTTTACCTCTGAGTTTAAGTTCAAGAAACGCCATGGTCTTTCTTCTCAGTTGCTTGTTAGCTTTTAATTTAAATATCAATTGAGTTTTCTTGAAGGCAGAATGATGTGTGTGTGTGTAAGTGACTTTTTTTTCTTTCTAATAGATATTTGCAATCATGACAGACAAAAATAAATTATGCCCTTATTCCCAGAAATCCATAAAGTCGCCAGCCAAGTAGCGGTTGGCAGCCGAAGGCAGAGTGCTAAGAATTTCCTGATTGCAGACCCAGGCTGCCATTTGATGATGACATTTTATTTAGATAATTACAACTGCAGATCATTTTCAAATGAAGGAAGATTGTAAGAACTATTTCATATTAAATGTGACAATATTGGACTTTGTGACGTTAGAAGAAAAGATGAAGAGACAATTGATGTAAAAAGTGAATATGTACTATACTACAAAGGCACAAACATTGGAAGTACAAGTGGAGTAGGATTCATTATAAATAAAAAGTAGAAGAACAACATTGTGGAGATTGCAAGATTAGATATTCAACTTAATAGCAGATATCAAAGGCAGTTAATTCAGGTTTATGCCCCAACAAGTTCTCATTGTGATGAAGAAGTAGAGATTTTTTATATGGATGGTCCAAAAGTTTTTTGATCAAATCAAACAATATTTTAAAATTGTCATGGGAGTCTTTAATGATAGAATTGGTAAACAATTGAGAGATGAAAGTGATGTAGGTAAATTTGGTTATGATGATAGAAATGAGAGAGGACATACATATGTGAAGTTTACAGAAACAAAAACTATACTATGAATTCTTTTTTTTTTTGAGAAAAATATTAAACAGAAATGGGACATAGAAGCATTCAAATGAAGATACAGCACAAGTGGATTACATTTTGACTAACAGGAAATAAGTATTTCAAAATTGCATTGCTCTTAATAAATTCAACACAGGAAGTGATCATTGATTGATGAGATGTAAGATACATGTTAATACAAAATTAGAAAGACAAAAATTACTAAGAAAAACAATATTCACGGTTGATATTCATATCATACCATTTACATCTTTTTATACAATTTATCAATACCTTTATTTGTATTAAACTAACAGTTTCGACTGTCCTGCAGTCATCATCAGAACTAATAGAATTAACAAGAGCTCTGATGATGACTGCAGGACAGTCGAAACTGTTAGTTTAATACAAATAAAAGTATTGATAAAGTGTATAAAAAGGTGTAAATGGTATTATGTTATAATAAAAATCAATACATAGGGAAAGAACAAGTAGAAAATTATATTACGGTTGATATTCCTAATCTTTAGAAACATTCCAATGAATTTAAATTAGAACTTGCAAATCATTTTCAAATATTAACAGATTTTAAACATGATTAAGATTTGAACAAAATCAATACAAAGATCACTGATACACTTTTAAAAGCTGCAACAAAGATAGCTGGACAAAAAAAGCAGCAAGAGATCAGTAAAATCTTTATTGAGATGACAATTTATGAAAAAAATAAAGAATGTGAAACTATATAAAAATGATGCATTAAGAAGGATTGAATATCTCAAATTTTGTAAAATGGTGCAAAAGAGTTGATAATGATATAAGAAAGTATAATTGTGGACTAGTAAAGAAAGTTACAGAAGTGAATAAAAGTCACAAGAGTGTAAAACAACATTTTGGTATTGGTAGGAAACTTATTTCTGCAATAAGAAAAAAAGATGGATCTATTGCTAAAAAGAAAGATGACATCGTGAAATATATAGAAGAGTTATATTAAGAATTATATAGCAATAAAGAACAAAGAAAAGACCCCAAAAATATTTTTCTGATTTGGGGGGTTTTTAAATAAAGGGGGGAGTTTTTTAGATAGAAAAGGGGGGGTATAAAAGGAAAAAAAGGGAACTTATATACTAAACAGAGAGAATTGCCAATTCCTCTACAAGCTTTAGCTTAGCCAGAGCCACCACTTAAAATATCTCTGTAGTGCTGGCTCTGGCTAAGCATTTATCATAAAGCTTGTAGAGGAATTGGCAATCCTCACTGTTTATAACTTACAAGCTTAAGAGATAGGGTCATGTGATCTATGACTCTTATTTTGACTTATATACTAAACGTTTAATTATAAATTTATTTAACGCACATTGATTACGTAAGTAATATTTACTAACCTTCGCATTTTCAAGCGCACATGCTTAAAGGTTTATTGCCTTAGTAAATATTAAACGTTTAAATGATAAAGATGCCCCAGATGATTATAAAAATGTAGTATTAATACAGATGATAGAGAAGATATCAAAAATTATATCTATCAGTGTTTTACGAGTTCTTTACAAAATTTTTACGAAAATAATTACAACTCATTTACAATGAACATTGGATTTTATTTAGTTTTTTGACAATTGCTCCATATATACTATATCAAGAAAAATAAAAAATGGTACCGCCCAATAAAGAATATCATTCACAAGAAATTATACTGTCACTACTTAAAGTGCTGTAGTAATCGATTTCTTTCAAAGAAATAATTTTTACTTAAATATCCTAATTATTATTTTAAAAATGACACATTATTATTTATAATTGATTTAAAAATAAGCATTTTCAAATATGAATTGCATTAAAAAATGAAGAAAGTCCAATTTTTATACAAAAATATATGGCATTAATAATAATTTATTTAAAATAAACTTATTCATTAAATATTACCTTATTATTACTATGGTAATTTTGCAGTATGTTGATAACAGTTATATGGTATGTAATTAAATTTATCAATCATTATTTTATTTAAAAAAGTGATATTTTTATATGTTTTATTAATTGTTTTTTTTTAAATTGCTTTGTCATGGGGTTTGTTAAAACAGGCTGCAGGTCTGCAATTAAAGCTCATAATTGATTCATTATATTATCAAAATATAAAAATTATTGTTTCTCATTGACTCTGTGACTCTCTATATAAATTTTCACAATGATTCAAATCCAAGGAAAACAAAATTATTACAAAATGAATTTTAAAAAAGATATGGGTCAAAATATTTAACTTTTAAAAAATTTCATTTTACCACTAAAATATCCAAAGGTCCATTTATTTGCATTACTCCCAGATCCAAGGCTATTCACTGATAAAAGCCATAAGCTAGAAACTAGTCTGGGTATATTGGATGAGAAAACTGGATAGAGATTAAAAGGTGACTATTATGTGGAAGAAATTGGTACTTTTTAAAATTTCATTAGATGATATTAACCACCCGATTGGTTGTAACAACCATATAATATCATTTAATGACACTTAAATGATTGGTTGTATTGGGAAAATACCTAAAAAAATTGTTATCTAGTGAACTAACCTAGTGTTTCATTTTTTTATAGTTATCCAAAGTAACATTATTAAATGAAATAGAATGCAAGCCATACTAATAGCTTCTAAAAAAAATTTAAATAAACATTGTTAATATGAAAATTAAAAAATTTTGTCATTAAATAACGGTAATGTAAATCCTTAACTTGTAGATATTGGAGAAGTCAAGTATTTGAAGCCCAAAATTAAAATGATGATTACAACAAGAAGAGATTGAAAATAAATTGGTCATATCACTAAACATATTGCTAACATCAACAGCAAAGAATGAGTAGTTTTAAAAAAGCAAGTATTGTGGTGAGTATTTTGGGCATTTCTAATACTTCAATAGAAAAATAGTAAAGAACACATATCACAACAGTATGCAACTACTTTAAAAGTATCACCATACAACATGATGCAACTATATTAATAGCATCACAAAGAAAGTAGTGATTCTGAGAATGAATTTTATATTAAATTTTAATGTTAATGTTTTAGAAAATTGACTAAAAGTTTAGTTGAAAATTATATTAGATGGTTAATAAGAATTCTCCTAAAGACGAGTCTGGTTCCAACTTTTCAAAATCATATTATCATTATTACCAAATTAAGAGAAAATTTCTAGAAATTATTTAACATATTCTGAATCATGAAATTCAGTATTTTGTTATTATTGCAACTTATTTGAAGATTATCAACTTATTAATTAATATGGTGTAATGACTGGCAACACTTGATTCATATGTTAAAAAACATAAAACAAATTCCCAATCCATCAATCAAAATATAGCGAACTGAAAATGTCATTAAGTAAAAAATGTACAATTGGTTTGATTCAACAAAGACTATATAAAACAATGAAAAAATACTGGCAATCCATTGTAGAATTATCAATATAAATGCAATTTGTATAACTTCAAATCTTTACAGAAAAATTTTTTTTATTATATATATTAAAAGGTTGTCAGTCTCTCACATGCACCTACTGTTGCTTTTCAGTTAGCCAATCAGATGTTAAGACAGCAGTCTGAAGAGCGATCAAGCCTCAGCACATGACAGTTTTTGATAAGAAAAGGATGGTCCCACCCTTCTCTTTACTTAACTTTTTATATATATAAGCCAGTCTTAAGCATTTTGGCTTGAAAGTGTGAAGCTATAAATATATCCATATATTACTCACTGAGTCTTGTGTGAAATCTTAGATTTACTACACCGTAATTTTCTAGATATTAATATAAGTTATCAGCATGTGTTGAGGCTTGATCGCTCTTCAGACTGCTGTCTTAACATTTGATTGGCTATCTGAGAAGCAACAATAGGTGCATGTGAGAGACTGGAAACCTTTCAATTTATTACTAATTTAACAACAATATGCGATTTATACAAAAATATTATTTACATATGTTGCTGATAATTTATATTAACATCTAGAAAATTACAGTATAGTAAATCTAACATTTTGCACTTTATTATTGTAAATTAAGACTCAGTGAGTAATATATGGATATATTTATAGCTTCATGCTTTCAAGCCAAGTTGTATAAGACTAGCTTATATATATAAAAAGTTAAGTAAAGAGAAGGGTGGGACCATCCTTTTCTTGCAAAACTTCTGTCATGTGTTGATGCTTGATCGCTCTTCAGACTGCTGTCTTAACATCTGATTCACTGTCTGAGAAGCAATTAGTAGGCACATGTGAGAGACTGGCAACCTTTCAATTTATTACTAATTTAACAACAATATGTGATTTATACAAAACGTAACTTTACTAAAGAGTGCCACTAGATAATAGATTTTTTTCCAATAAATTGTAGTTCAATATTGAGAATTAATATAAGAAAATACCAAAGAAAGAAGTTAAATTTACTAGCGAAGTTACAATTACATAAAAATGTTGGAAAGCTATAAATTATAAAGTGAAACCTAGACAAGTTATGTTTGAACATCCATTAATTAAACATATCAAAATTCTATGTTTTATAATTCAAGTAATAGTGAATAATAAAAGAAACAAAATACAATATATAAAATAATAATATCATTGTAATAGTTGCCAATATCTAAATTAATACATCAAAATCAAAAAATGAAAATGTATGATCAACAATCTGAGACATTGCCAAAACAAACCAAGCTATCCTTATCTCAATATCTAGTATCACAGTAACCCTATATACTGATGGCTATAAAATTAAGCAATGGATAAAATGCTTATTATATATAAGCTTAACTCTATGCTATAATATTCTAGGTAACAGCATAAAATAACAACTACTCTTAAAACTTTATATATAAAATATTTAAATATTAATTCATCATAGCCATATTATTTATAAAGATATAAACATTACCCATGCTTAAGAAAGCATTCACTACAAAAATGAAATCATTATAAAATGAAGCCATAGGAATTCATAACTGGAAATGAATAATATCAAGCTAAACATATCAATAATATTTCAGTTGCCAATACATATAGTATCAGTGAAATCCCATATATATAAAATAAATATTTATTACTATTAAGCAATCATTATTTAAAAAATATCATTAAATAGTATAGATTATATACTTCATAATCTGTATTGAAATGTGATATCTTTAAAATAAAATAAATTATCATTTACTACATCTGCATTATTTTTTAACATAATATTTAAAAAAATTTGAAAATATCACTTGCATATAGCTTTGATAATTATGCACATAGGGATTAATCCAATATTTAAGAATTGTCAATTTAAAGTAATTAATATCAGCATAAAATTATTTATATTAAAAATGATTTATTATAAATTAAACAAAATATTTAATAAGAGATTTATAAACTGTTTTATCACTTTAACTTATTTACCAGTAAATGAACTTAAATGTCTTTCTGAAAATTTATAAATATAGCAGATGATCTCTTCATTATGGTGTTTCATTTGAAATAAGATAGGCCTAAGTTGATGATTATAAGGTAATCCTATTTATGGTATATGAAAATATGAAGAGGTATATTGTCCATTTGAGTCTTGGTTCCCAAATTCTTGGAATAAAAACTGCTTATTTGCGAGTTCATTTTGATAGTTTAAAATCCAATGTTTTCTTTTTTAAATTTGGCAGCCCATGATTCTGCTCACATGATCAAAACAGTTTTCTTAATAAGAAATCATTCTTGGCTACTAATAGAGTAATAAATAATGCTTCAGTTTATTTAAGTACATTTAAAACAAATAATTATCAATTCTTTAAAAATAATATTTTTGAATTAAACTAATTGAATTTCTTTTTAAATTATCATTTAATAAAATCAATTTTTAGTTATAAAAAGAGTATATAATATCTTTCACATAATAATTACTCAATATATTAAAATATTAATAAAATCACACTTCTAAATTTAATAAAATTTCTTGCTTCACATTTTCTTAATTTGTTCAATGAAATATATTTCAAATGAATATACTATTTTGATATACACACACAATCTGATGTTTTGATAGTGTTATGACATAATGATATATAAATATTATACTAAATGTAATCAATAAAGTTTCAAAAAGAAAAAAAATAAGTAACAAAATATAATAAAACTAAAATAAATTAATTAAGAGAAATATTGAAACAATAGAGTATATGGTAAATGAAATTGAAAAGAATAAAGGAAAGAAATAAAGTGAAACACATATATAGAAATGAAAACAAAATAACAATATAATAAATAAGTTTAATAAAATTGTAGACAAACAGCTAATTAATATAAAAATAATAAACAAGAAAAAAGAAATATGTTAAAGTTACTGGATAACGAATACATAGGACATAATAAAGAAATAAATAATGGAGTATATATAATAAAATAAAAACACCATTTAAATGTGGGAGAAACTTAAAATTCTATAAGAACATTAAAACAACATGTTAGATATTAAATCATTAATATCTATATACATATGAAGAAAATGAAACAAATTTACAGAAGGTTCAATAATGTTACATTCAAACATTATTAAAGAGAGAAAATTAAAGCAGCAATATTAATAAAAAAAGAAGATAAAATTAAAATTGAATAGAGTTTCTGGGATTAGAATGAAATTATCATAAAGTTATTTAAAAAGATATGTAAACGGAAATATGTAAAAATAAAATTACTTATATAAATAATAATAAAAAATGTATATGGGTTTGTAGAAATTTTTACATATGAATGTAAATGTGAATATATTTATAGATGGTGTGTATTTATGAAATAAAAAAACCATAATATTAAAATATAAACTAGTATAATATGAAATTTGATTTTATAAGGAAAAATTGTATAATTATTAAATAATAAAACATTAATGAAATTCAACTAAACATATATGTATATACAAAACAAAATAATCATCCCATCATTCACTTCAAAAATCAACTTCCTTGAATATCAAAGGCCATTAATCTCATGAAGATACCCTTTGATATTTAAAAAAGCTGTTTTTTGAAATGGATGATGGGAAGACTATTTTGTTTTGTTTATATATGTTGTATGTTTAGTTGAATTTTAATTGAAAAGGTCTATTTATTAATAAATGAAATCATAGTTTTATGTGTCAAAGCATCAGCCAGGAAGTGAACCTGCTAAACCAGGACAACTGCTTGTAAGGCAGCTGTGCTGATGACTCAACCACCAACACTTGTTGTGAAAGAATTTTAGTAAATTTTTGTTTTTTTTGGCTAGTACTGTAATGTTATATGGATTTCTATCTTATTCATTATTACTAGTATAGTATTACATAGTACTTAATTTTTAATATATATATTATTGATTTTATTACATTTTATTTAGGTTGGCAGAAAATCACATCAGAAAATCTGCAGTTTTAAATTTTTTGGCTATATAAATGTGATTAACTTTGAACTCGCACCTTGAATCTGATTACCTTCATCTAATTGTAATCATTATGACTGTCAAAAGAAATATTTCACTCATGTATTTTTTATTTGGGGATCACTTTATTAGGCAGACAACCGTAAAAGTGATTTTTTTTATATAATAATAATTATGGGAAATAATATGTAATAATGTTGTTAATTTATAATCACTGTTGTAAAATAACAATAAACGAGAAATTTTTAGTAATTGTTGAGCAATTTTTAGTAATTGTTTTAAATATACATATTGTGAAGATAGCTAAAAATCGCTACCCCAACAACATATCTAAGCCATCTAAAATAATGGAATGTTTTTTTTTTAATTAGCAAGTAGAAAAATAAATAAAAAGTTTTGCTAGAACACTTTTGGAAAAAAATTAATGTTTTCATATTTTTAATATTTTTTTTTAAAAACAGTGTAATAACTACCTAGTAAGTACTTAAGAATGATGGGTAATTGACCGTAAAAAACACACATATATATTAGTAATAAAATTTTATTACTAAGAAAATATCAATCTTGATAAAAAAAATTGTACATAGTTATATATATGTTAATCATTGTATTGTGTTAATTAAATTGACAATGACTTAAATAAAAACAATAATTATAACAATAGAAAATAAATCAATATTTAAATATAAGAGATATAAGAATATAATATTGTAAATTTATTTTATAATTTGTTTTTTTTTTTGTTTTTTTGAATCGCTATAAAAAAATATTTTAAAAGATGCGACGCTGGAACACTGGTTTTTAAACAACCGGAATAGCACCAAGATAAAAAGGAAACAATTACAAATCATTGGGTTATTCTTGCTCTGCGTTAGATCTGACAAGTCTAGTTTTATCAGAATTATTTTTTTGAATATTTTTCTGCAAAATGGACACTTTTTTAAAAGTAGCATCGTCATAACAAATATCAATGTTTTCTTAATTAATTTGGCATTTGGATAAAAAGTAAAAGAAATGAATGGAACATTATTCTAATTTATTAAGCAGATAAGTGAAAATCAATTTAAATTTTAAAAAAGAAAAGTAATATGATTTTTGTTTAAAAGAAACTGAAAAAAAAGAGATCAGAACATTTAATTTAATGTTTATATAGCCAATATTACAAATAGTAAAGAGCTTTATTCTGTCTATATACAAACTGCATATAAATTTATATAAAGTTATATATATATAGTTAAAGTATGAAATACATTGGCTAAAGGGCTTAATTGTCATTAGGGTGAAGCATTTTTCTTATCCACTATGGCCATGAGTATAAATATTTGACTGCCTACAGTTTAAGTGCTTGAGAAGTTAGGATTTACACTGAATGAAGATCTATGGTAGGAGTAACACGAAACTACCTACTGCCAACTTAAAAAAATTCAGGATGCTCTATAACATTAATCAGGAGTTCTTCAACATCTATAATAGAAAATGCATAAACCGTAAGAACTTTGTGTAAAGAGGACTCTAAAAAAAAATAATTATGCTTTAACATATCGATTCATAAAAAAATTGTAAAGTATGTTTTATTTTCTGTTGTACCAATCTGTACTTTTATTTTTATTTATTATCTCATCTTATATTTGGAAAATGCTATTTCTAATTCTACAAGGAACAGTCCAATATATGAAAATATCAAGAGAGTAGGGGAGCGGGGAGGTTGAAAAGTCTATTTTTTTTTTTGTTTTTTTTTAATAAAATTTAGATGATTTATTTTCTACCAAGAGATTTGGGACAGAAATATGCACAAAAAAATTAAGTGCTCCACTAGAATATTTAATGGTAAGAGTTTATGGCATGACTATTTATTATATATAAAAAAAAAAATGGTGCTCTTCCGATCTCATGACTATTTATTATATATATGTTACTAATAATATTTCTTAAGATATAATGAGTAAATGATTAACACTTTTAAAATAGTATTCTTTATCATTTTCTATCATATTCTGTGTTGTTTTATTATTATACTTTTCCACAATTAAAATTGCATACTATATCTGAGGTTGCAGTTAAATTTACTTGGGGTTAGCAATCTCACTTTGAATTAATCATTTTTTTATTATTATTATTATCTTGGATATATAGATGTCTATATTATGGGTATCTATCATGGGAAGTAAGGCTGGTTAGTTTTAAATTGTTTAAGTAAAAAAATGATAGATACTCATCATAGACATAGAAACTGTAAGTACATAGAGATATCCAAGTAATTTATGGGCATTTGTAAATATTTTTCTTTGTTGAAATTTTTCTTTTCTAAATTGATTAAGAATTTATTTTATGTTTAAATATATCTTTTTTTTTTTGTAAATAAATATTATGAAGTTTTGTTAATTGACAAGATCTCTGTAGTCTTGTTGATCCAGCATTTACATTCAATCCAGCACTTACATTGCATCCTATAACCAATATTTTACAAATGCACACCTTCACATTATTGTTTGATAAGCATGTGAGAGAATGTTTAATAAGGGTTATTATTTTTTGATAGATAGAATGTATTTTTTTTAGTTGTTGAGTAACAGTTTGCATAGATACATACCTGTTAAGAGAGTCAAATGCGAATTCTTCCTGAGTTCGAATATCTGAGGTAACATTTTTGGAAAAGAGTGGTGAGATGTGAGATGAACTGATTTGAATTACATATAGATTTGATGGATAATGCTTAGGCTAGTCTATTAAAGATAGATGTAATCATGAGTCAGGTATTTCATCATGTTATCTCTAGCATCCTACATGAAGACCTTAGGTCTGATAGTAGTTAGATGCGAACTTGCTCTCTTTCTCTTATATACGTGGATGGACCAGACTGTTGGATTTGGCACTATCAACTTTAGGATATGGCAGATAGGTGTACCAGCACTTTTAGATTTGATGAAAGTTGATTATATGTTATGAACGAACCAGCTGTTTATTGAAGTTGATCTGTGTGTTCAAATGTATTTGTGGATCGGAACATCCGGGTATATCCGACCATACCATTACATCTGGTGCCATCAATTTTGGGGCTATGGATACCGTTACATCTGGCACCCAAAATGTGTTAGGCATGAAGATATTATAGTTGCAAGGGAGGTTCAGCCATTTGACAGAAATTTTCAAAAAAAAAAATTTTTTTTTGTTGAATAATTTTAACCTTGCCACTTGTATAACAAGTTTAATTAATACTAAACCACTATTGTATATATGCCTACAACAAAAAGATAGTATAACTAAATATTAAATAAAAATATAAAACACCTAAAATTAAAAATTAGTAAAAAAAATAAATGAATATAAAGAATGAATGCGGGATCAATAAACAGAGATTTGTAAAACAATTAAATTGGCACTAAAGTAGAGGAGTCAGGCAATATAAAAACTAATCTAAATGTAGACAGTCAAAATCAAATAAAAATTTGATATAGAAGTTAAAGTTACATATGGCATAGTTGGGAAAAATGTAAAACCCTGACACAATTAACTATTATAATATTTTTTATAAGTAAAAGTTGTTTAAAATAATTAATGCTATTAAGAAATAGAAAAAAATTATTGAGTATGAAGCCAGAAGTTTGCCAAGGAGAAATAAGTGATATTGAAGTAGAGAAGAGTGAAGTTAGTGATGTGGTGATAGGTGAAGATGAGATTAGCCATGAAGGAGGGTCTTTGCTTAGTCAAACATCTGGGGGTCAGTAACTGAAGATGACCACTTCCCACAAACATGTCAAAATGATGAAATGATCATTGAGGCCCAAGAAACTATTGTTGAAATAGTTCAGTCATCTCGAATTGAAGTTGTTCAGCCTATGGAAAGTGGGATGTCCATGACAGAAATGTTACAAATGATGATGAGTGAGATGAGGGAAGGTATGAAGAATATGGAAGCAAATATGAAGAATATGGAGAGTAGTTTGAAGTCTGAAATGAGTAATATGAAACTTGATATAAAGCGTATGAATGAAAGTATGAACCAATTGAAGGTTAATATGTTTACTAAAGACAAAGTAAAAAAATTAAAAGCTAATATAGATAGCATAGAAGTTAGGATGGGAGATATGGCAACCAAGACTGATGTTGCTAATATGGAATTAAAGCTGGACATAGGGATAAAGGAGAGTGTGAATGTTATGCAGACAGTCTTAAGTGAAGAAATTAAAGATGTAGAAACAAAATTATCACAAGAAATGAAACAACGCTTACAGACAGATAACTTGTCATGATTTTTTCAAAAGGCAAGAGCAAGGTATTGTGGTTTCTTAGATGGCCAGCCATTTCTAATCCTGCCTATCAGAAGTTGGTACCCTTTATTGGCCTTTGTCCATTTTGCTACTGTATTGTTGTTTAAAATGTCTGACTATAGGACATCTACATAACTAATTTCTATCATGTTACACTGTGTTCATCTTTGTCTGGATTTCTAGACAAAGCATAGGCATGTGAAATCTCTTTTCTGGTAATCATATGATGCCACCATACAATTCATGGAATTATTTGTTATATTCCTAATAACAGCTCGTGATTAGTTACTATGTGAAAAGATCTACTGAATGTATATTGGTGTAATTTCTTTAATGCAAACATAATAACCAAGGCCTCTTTGTCAATATGGTTGTAGTTTTTCTCAGCTTTAGAAAAGATCCTTGATGCATAGTCTATGGATCATTCACCATTATAACATGGATGACATAAAACTTGCCCACATCCCATTCTGAAGCATCTGTTGTTAAGTGCACTTCAAGATTAACAAAATGAACCAGAAATTTGTCCAAGGACAACAGTTTTATTTCATATAAAAGCTTCCTCATATATTTCTAACCACTGTCACCTGATTTTTCTTTAATAATTTATATAAAGGGTTTGATCTTTAGCCTTATTTTGGAAAAAAAAGAGTTCAAAATAGTCTATCAAACTCAGAAATGGCTGGAGTTTTTCAATGTTTCTCAGTTTCCCTGCATTTTCCATGGCTTTACTTTCTCAGATAATGGTTGCTTTTCTTATCTGAGGAATATTAATTCCTTCATATTCCACAAGCTTTTCTGAGCATTTAATTTCACTCCAAATCTCTGCAATTTCATGCATACCTTAAACAGTCTTTGATGAAGTATCTTTTCTGAGCATGATGTTATAAGTTTGTCATCAAAATAAGATATTATGCCATCTAATCCCCGTAATAAAGCATTAATTTTTTCAAATATATTCAGTGCAGTTGAAATACCAAATGGTACCCGATTGCATTTAAATAATCCCACAGGGGTTGTTAGGATTAAAATTTCTGCTGACTTGTCTGACACTGGTATTTGGTGAAAAGCAAAATTTATATTCAGTTTCACAAAATGTATGTGTTTATCAGGCTAGTCAATACCTCTTTCATATTAGATACTGGATATGCCCCCTTATTTAAGTACTTATTTACTATTACCTATAATCCTCATACATTTGTATTTGACCTTTGGGATTTGTTATTATGACTATAGGTGTGGCCCAATCTAATGTTTCTACTGGCATCAATATACTTTAATGAAAAATCCTTGAAATTTTCTCCTCGACTTTTGTTTTCTGCATGAATCGGATTTCTATTGAGCCTGTTGATGTTATACCCAATTCTTCACTAAATAAATCTGAATATTTATTTTGAATTTCTTGTTCATGAGAATTTTTTTTTAACTATACTAACTTGGATTCCTATCACACAGAACCATTCTTTTCCTATAATAGGGCTAATTTTCTCTTTTCCTATATATAGTGATAATTAAATTATTTTCTCACAATATCTAATTGGTGCTTTTATTCACTCCAGTAATTTCAGTGTGCTTCCGCTTATGTCTTAAGCCTTAATGGCTGTTTTTTAATATTTTAATGCTAGCATCAGCATCTGATAGTTTGCTTCAATCTACCTTGGACATTATAAATATCCCTGAGCCACTATATATCTCCATTGTAATTCCTTTACCACAAATTTGCAATTTCATCATGAATTGCTATGATCCCTCAACTTCCATGTTTTTTTACAATGTGAGTATTAAAGAGTTTACCTCCCCTATTTTTGTGCATCTGAGTTTTCTCTTGGTTTTCTCAGTTCCTAAATTTTTTAATATGCATGCCAAATGCTCCTTACTTCCACATTTAAAACACGTTTCCTTCTTCCATTTACAAACTTTTGCTCTATGACCTATATGCAGAAGCACATAACTTTATTTCCCTTTTCATATTCAGATTTACGTGGATTAATATCAGTCTTAAAAACTTGCTTATTAATATTATCTTCAGCTTTAGATTTAAAAGCATGAGCCAGTTCTAAAATTTACTTTTAAGCTATTTCTGTCTTTATAGCAATTTCATACATTAGAGATCAATCTCTGTTAATAATAACAGTCAGCCTATCATCAGACATGCCCCAGAGTAATTGATCCATAAGTGATTTCATGACAACCTCTCTATACCCACAATCTTTCACTAGCTCCTTCAGAGCTAAATTATACTCTTTTATTGTTTCACCCTTAATGTTTTCTTTTCCTTAAATGTAAGTGAGCTATATGGCAGGATGGATGAAGGCTAAAATTTTCATTTAATTTTTTTATTAATCCCTCATATGGTATGTTATCTGTTACAGAAGGCTCATAAAACTTATTAGTTATCTCAATAACTTTCTTGCCTGAAAAACACAAGAGTGCTATGACTTTTCTCTTATTGTTTGCTATTTCGTTTAGTGTAAAAAAAAAATTCAACTTGAGTTAAGTGTAATTGCCATTTAGTGGCAGTACCTACATCAAAGTCATCAATACAAGTTTGCTCAAATAATGACCTTTTTAATTCTTTCAAAACTAATTTGAACTTCCAAATTGCTAATTATTTATCTAAACCAGGTTTGAACTAAATAACTGCATCAAGTTTTGCTATGTCTTCACTTACTAGTCTCTGGAGTAAGAATAACAAATTTCTTGAGAGCACAACGAATACAGTAATTCAGATTTTCATTTATACAATTTAATATTCATGTTAATATATAGATAAGATATATAGTCTAGATACATTAATTAAATGCTATTCTAATTTATGGAATCCGATTGCAGTTAAGTCCTTTCATTTCTTACATCTATTCACTAAATTAATGCTAAAGGCAACACATTCATCTTTACCATCATCACTATCCTTTAAACCTGATGGTCCTTAAGGCAGCTTATTGACCTTCAGGTGCCAAGATCCTAGAAATAAGTCATTCTCAATAAGTCATTCTCCACTAGTTTCTTCCACTGTTTCACTCTTGTGATACAGTTGCCTCGAAGATGATGAAGATGAACATGTGTTGCTTTTTATGTACTTTCAATTCTTTTGTTTTCTGGAATAATTAAGCTCATTTGGGGAAAATCTGGGTGGTGTATCCTCTGTAAATTTAATTAGTAATTTAACTTGTACTAACTAAATTTCCTTCATTATCTGATTTTATTGTTTCCTTCAGATAATAATTACTGTACATAACTCATTTTAATTAAATATTTTATATTAATACAATTTGATTAATCTGATTCTGGCTATTTATTATTTATCTATTTATTTATTTCCTCTCTGTAAATTAATTTCATAACTTGTTAAAAATACATAAATTATTAAAATACAGATACTTCAATAGTCTCGACAATTTTTATTTACTTTTATAGATAAAATCAATACAAAAAAAATCATTTTATTTCAGGTAGATGTCTCTTTATCACAAACCACAAATAATATATGGGCTAAAAGCTTATTCTAAATTCCCATTTTCAGATCATTTTTAATTTACTATTAATTAAATACAATAAGCCAACAGATGTTTATCACAATTTTAGCCTTTTTTACAGTGTTCATCTGCATTTCCATGGTTAACTTTATATTTCAATTATATGGTGGTGGTGGTGGCGGCGGCGGCGGCAGCACATATCTTGGTGGTGGTGGTGGTGGCGGCGGTGGCGGCAGCACATATCTTTCATTGCACAGTAAAATATCACTCATTAACATATTAATATTCCCAAAAATAAATTACTATGCACCTATCATTAAATTTACAAACTCATTTAAGAAAAAAATTAACTCTTTTTGCACCAAACTTGTATGGAATAATAAGGCAGTGGTAATAAGCATCAAAAGTCTCCAAAAACATTCAATACTAAATGGCCTGTCATTTCACTGCTTTTCAACATTCTATTACCAAAAAACTCATAATGCAATAATGAAACTTTATATGACATATGAAAATTTCCAAGTGTTTCTTCCAATATCACCTACAGACACTCCACCTCCTATTAAAAATAAATTCATTAACAATCTAATAAAAACAATATTCAAACATAAAGTATCTGCTACAAACCTTTTCTCAACTAAAATTAAGTATTGGGAAGCACATTACATAACAACTAATTCCAATCCCTTTGAAATTCCCATTAGCTTAATTAATATCACAAATAAATCTATAATCCAAAAATTTAAATTCTGGTACTTGGAGCCTAAGTACTTAGATTTTCTAATAAAAATCAACCTTAAAGCTTTACCTACCAATGCTTTTCTGGCTGGAAGATGGAGATCTCTAAACATAGATGCCATTTGTCAACTATGTAATAAAGAAGAAGAAACAACAGAACATTTTATTTCTCAGTGTATTTCTCTCAAAACATATTGAGAACTAATTGCTGATATAACCCATAATCTAAAATGCTCATTGACAGTGTTGATAGAAAATATTCAAAGAGGGTTGTTTCCAACAATAAGAATAACAATCTTTATACTATACACACTCTGGTTTATGAGATGCCACTTTATATTCAATCCCACATCTCGTAAACTTAAATCACTTTTTCTCAATAAGTTAACAAAAATTAAAACAAGAGATCAGGCACTAGCTCCAACTGATATAGTATCAGCCACTTGGAGTTTGATCAAATTACCAACACCACTGTGAAATATGAATCGCATATTTGCTCTATGTAAGTGAGAGTTTTGTTGTCATATATGTATTTAATATTGTTACTGTTATTGATTAATTTTTTTCCTCAGTTTTTCAACATTATTAATGTAAAAATACTTCATGTATTCATAATCATAATTTTGTTAATAATTGTCAGTTCTAATTTGTAGATCAGCTCCTGTAACATGTTTTAAAATTGTATTTTCATACATGTACTTATGATATCAAATAAAGTACTTTAAAACTACTACTACTACTACTACTACTACTACTACTACTACTACTACTACTACTACTACTACTACTACTACTACTACTACTACTACTACTACTACTACTAGTAATGATAATGATGATGATGATGGTAAAATCATATCAATTTGACCAGGAAGTAGTGATGTTTGAACAGTTAAACACAGTTTGAGCATAACAGTTCCATTCAGTATGAAAAAACTGAATTCCTCCCTCCCCTAAAAATTGGAAATCAATCCAAAAAGTGCTAGTACTCAAGTCTTCCACTTCACTATCATTAAATATAACAATAATCAATAATTTTAATTACTTAGTGAATAATGTGACATTCAAGCAGCAAGTACAACAATAGTTTCATCTTTTTCACTCAATTTACAACTGATACAGGAAGTTCAAAATCTTGAGTCTCCAAGTTCATACGAAATTTGATCACTGGAAATGCCATGAGCTATGACTTATGGATTTGAACCCTTGATTTTGCCACTATACCATTTGTAATATACTTCATAGGGTATAATATTAATCTTTTCCAATTTTCAATCACTTTACTCTCATAGGAAAAGCTTAAAAAATGTGTTTGGGGCAAAATAATTGAATAATTTATTTTTCAGGAATTTATATGAAGGTTGACAGGTGGAAATGACCTAAGCCTTGATTTACAGATGTTGAGCTCCAGGTTTTTGTCACTCTTCAAGTGTGACCACCATAAATTTCAGCTGCATTTTTTTTTCATTTTTTTAATTCAAGTTTATATATATATATTGTTTACAGTAACATGTACTATTTCTATTATCTACTTGAATGGTTAAATGCCGAATTGGCAGAATAGTCTGATTGGTTAATGCATCACCTTAAATATAGTGTTGGCAAATCTTCGCAAAGATTTTGATTTATTTCCTATGCTAGACTGTCACTGGTCAAGCTAGCAGCATCTGAAGAAAAAAGAAAAGAAATAGCATCTGAAACATTGTTTTCTATATTAACCCACAAACATAGTTCAACTATTCACCACAAAATTTTTAAGGCACTACTAGCATATGCGAATCATGAGTTATGACACAAAATGTGGCAGTATACTTTATACCTTAACTTACAATGGAACAATATGGATAACACTAAATTTAATTTAAATTGGGCAAATTGCTGCTGCAATGTTTGAAATGCATCAGGCTATGTATGACAATGAATTCATGAGTAACAAGAACATTTTCATGTGGTTTCCATGATTTTATGATAATAAGATGAGAGCTGAAGAAATTCTATGAAGGTACAAAACACAGTCATATTTCATATAATAAGTCATGTGATGCAATGCACTCTGACCTCCATATACAGAGTCAAGAATCTCTCATCCACTATGCCCAGAGAAACCTGTTAGTCACTTTACCTTCCCTTTCCATTCCCTGCCCTAAGTTTTTCCCATATTCTTTCCTATCCTGCTCCATTCCATTTCCACAACATAATCTTTGTCAACTCCATAGCCTTTATATCTAAACCCCCTTATCTTTTCCCAAACCCACCATAAAAAACAATAACCCACATTCTGTATAATCACCTTGTTTATATTTATTCTTCCACAACTGTATTATTTGTACCCTTTTTGCATTCAGGCATTTACATTCTATTAACAGATTCCTAATATTTTATATTTATTCTTCCACAACTGTATTATTTGTACCCTTTTTGCATTCAGGCATTTACATTCTATTAACAGATTCCTAATATTTTCTATGCCTATTTTACACAACTTGATGACTAAACCACCCATATTTTTCCATTCATGTGTATATTCCCTTGTTGCTGAAGATCCTGTTTGGGCCTTCAACAGTAAACTACTTTTCTTGTTATTATCATAAATTAACTCATACCCAATATTCTGTTTACTTCTATATATATTTAAACTCTTTTTACTGTCCATACTAGTTCTCCAGTTCTCCAACTCCCTATTCTTTCTTAATGCTTCTGTTCTTTTACCCCATTTCTTGTCACTATAACAGTCAGTAATTCTCCTAACACAATTATCTCATCTTTTGTATAAGTTGTATAGGTATACTGACAAATTATTTATCTAAATCTTCTGCATACAGTGCTATCTTTCTCACCCATCTTATTGTCTGCCCTTTACTCATAACTCAATTAAGTAGTATTTTGGCTATTCTCTATTGTCCATAAACTGCAATTTACTGAGATTTTTATTTTGCTTTTTACATCTCTCATATAAAATTTACCACTTCATTTCTCCTTGAATTGCCTTATTTGCTGTCCACACATCTGCATCTAATGCATGTCTTCCTACTTCTCTTGGTACTTGTTCTAAGTAATCTAACACCCCTTTACTAACACATAATGCATCATTACCATATGTTAACCCTGCCACTGCCTTAGTTATATTTATTATATGAACACACTGTTATTTTATTTATCCGTCTTTTTTTTTCTTTGCTTCGTTAATCATTTTTTTCTCCCATTCATCCAAGCAATTTTTCTGATTACTTAAGATGATTCCCAAATAGTTATACCTATTCACCACACTTAACGTTATACCCCCTTTCCCAGTATTAATCATCATTTCTTTTGATACTTCTTCACTAAATTTAATCCCCATTTCTTTCTCAACCTTTGTGCATATCCTCAGCATAATTTCTATATCTTTCTTTCTTTCGGTGCACAAGAAGACATCATCAGCAAATAAAAGTCCTGATAATATATACACGCCCTTGCC
This sequence comes from Epiperipatus broadwayi, assembly GCA_028023455.1. Taxonomy (NCBI): domain Eukaryota; kingdom Metazoa; phylum Onychophora; class Udeonychophora; order Euonychophora; family Peripatidae; genus Epiperipatus; species Epiperipatus broadwayi. The sequence continues at coordinate 15,259,469 of JAQFVV010012405.1, read as the reverse complement.
ATATATTAATGGTATCTCTACCCCTCTTCCTAATCTTTCTATTGCTCTCTCCATTTCTCTCAAATATAACAAAAACAAAATAGATGACATAGGACATTCTTGCCTTAGTTCCACTTCATTTTTAACTTTAATTGACTCTATTTTTGCTAACATTAACTGATTCTATCTCCCCTAATTGATGTGTATAGTAATTATTTTCATATAATTTCTTAATAATATCCACTAAAGCTCCATCCATTCCTAAATTTACTAAACTTATCTGTAATCTATCTCTATTTACTCTATCTTATGCCTTCTCTATATCTATAAAAACCATATATATGTGATGTGATATATTTTGGCTTCTCCTTAAACAAAGTCAAGAATATCTCAGCAAATATGCCCAGATAAACCTGTCAGCCACTTTATTTTCCATTCCCCACTCTAAGTCTTCCCATATTCTGTCCCATCCCATTTCCACAACATAATCTTTGTCAACTCTATGGCCTTTATATCTAAATCCCCCTTATATTTTCGCAAACCCAGCATAAAAACCAATAACTCACTTTCTGTATAATCACTTTGTTCATATCTATTCTCCCATAACTTCATTATCTGTACCCTTTGTGCTTTCAAGCATTTACATTCAATCAACAGATGCCTAATACTTTCTATACCTTCCTTACACAATTTGCACACTAAATCACCCATAGTTTTTCATTTACATGTATATTCTCTTGTTGCTAAAGATCCCGTTCGAGCCTTAAATAGTAAACTACTATTCTTACTATTATCATAAATTAACTCGCATCCAATGTTCCATTTACTTCTATATATATATTTAAACTCTTCTTACCCTCCATCCTAGTTCTCCATCTCTCTAATTCCTTATTTTTTGCTAATGCATCTATTCTTTTATCCCATTCCTTATCACTATAACCCTCAACAATCCTCCTAACACAATCATCCCACCTTTTATATAAGTATACTGATATAAATTCTTTATCCAAATCTTTTGTATAGCGCATTACCTTTCTTACCCATCTTGTTACCTGCCCTTTATTCATAACCCAATTAAACACTATTTTGGCTATTCTTTTACTATCCATAAACTGCAACCTACCAAACATTTTCATTTTACTTTTTGCATCTCTCATATAAAAACTTGACCATCTCATTTCTCCTTGAATTGCCTCCTTTGCTGTCCACATCTCTGCATCTAATGCATGTCTTCCTACTTCCCTTTGTACTTTCTCTAAATAATCTAAAATCCTTTTACTAACACATAATGCATCATTACCATATGTTAACCCTGCTACTGCAACTCCCTTCCATACAATTCTAGCTACATCATATTTATTATATGAAAATACTGTTAGTTTCTTTACCAACCCCTTTCTTTTCTTTGCTTCATTTACCAATTTTTTCTCCCATTCATTCAAGCAATTTTCCTGATTACATAAGATGATTCCCAAATACCTATATCTATCCACCACTCTTAACTTTATATCCCCCAATAAAAATTCTACATCTTCTCTTTCCCCAGTATTAACCATCACTATATTTGATTTTTCTTCACTAAATTTAAACCCCATCTCTTTACCCACCCTTGCACATGTCTTCAACATAATTTCCATATCTTCTCTTCTTTCTGCACACAAAAAGATATCCACAAAAAAAAGACCCGACAAAGGATATACTCCCTTGCCACCTATTAACGGTATCTCTATCCCTCTTCCTAGTCTTTCTATTGCTTTCTCCATTTCACTCAAATACAACAAAAACAAAATAGGTGACATAGGGCATCCTTGCCTTAATCCCACCCCATTTTTAACTTTAACTGATTCTATATCCCCTAATTGGTAAGTATAATAATTATTTTCATATAATTTCTTAATAATATTTACTAAAGCTTCATCCATTCCCAAATTGGCTAACCTTACCCATAATCTATTTCTATTTACTCTATCATATGCTTTCTCTATATCTATAAAACTCATATATAATGATCTACCTGAATTCCTACTCATCTCCATAAGTTGTGTAACTACAAACAAACTATCTCCTATATGCCTATCTGACCTAAAACCTGCTTGCATTTCCCCCACTACATTATTCTCTTCCATCCATTTTACAACTCTTCCAGCCACCATATATGAGAAAACTTTATATAAAACTGATGTTACCACTATCGGTCTATAATTATTTAACTTTCTATGATCCTTACCCTTTCCTTTAAATAATAATCTTATTCTTGTATTACTCCAACTACCCGGAAAAACTCTCTTCTGTGCAATCTTATTAAAACATGATAATAACTTTGCTTTTGCTCTATGCCCTAAATTCATTACCATCTCTGCTGCCATCCATCTAAACCTCTTGCCTTTCCACTTTTCAATCTCCTCCCTGCCTCATTCTGTTCATTTTTTGTGAACCTAATATTTTCATTACTAAATGCTTTCATGTTTTCTATCACTAAATCCTTCACATCTAACATCTTTTCTATATCCATTACATATCTATTTAAGATTCTCTTTAAGTCTTCTCTAGAGCTACACTCTATTTCCTCATCATCTATTAATACCATCTCTCTTTCCCCTACATTTCTCCTTTTAATGTAATTCCATTTTTTTTACTCCCATCTCTTCCACTTTTATTAATATCCTCCAACAATTTAACTATTCAACTTCATCCTCTCTCTATAATTATCCATTTTAGACAACTTCTTCTTTTCTAAGTACTTTCCCCATTTAGCATTAATATCGTTTTCACTTTCTTCGTTCTTAATAGCACACTTATATTCTCTGCATGCTTCTTTCTCTCTTTTACAATTTTACTAACTCTCATTTTTTATTACTTTTATTCTTGTGCATATTCTCAACTAAAACTCTATTTGCCACTTTTTCTATTTCACCACACCAGTCATTATACTCATCCCCAACCACCTGTTCCATGGCTTCTTCAACTTTTATTTTATACTCTTCCAACTTCTTCTTATCATTCACTCTCCATCTACATCTTTCACTATTGTTTCTACCTTTATTTCTATCCTCCATCACATTACTAACTATTTCTATTACAATAAAGTTATGATCACTATTACATACTCTCTCTTCATTATCAAACACCTTAATTTTCCGTATTTTATTCATTCCCTCTTTCTCTACCAATACATAATCTATTGTGTGAAATATATTATTCCTAGAGCATGTGTATTGTCCGTCATAAATATTTGATAAATTCCCAATGCTCAAATTTATTCTTTGACAAAATTCTTCAAAAACTGACCATTCTTATTATCTACATCATTAATTTCCTCAATATGTTCATTCATATCCCTATAACCATTATTCTCTTCCCCTTTTCTTTAAAATTCTGTATATTCTTAACTAGGCATTCATATATACTATTATTCCACTCCATTATAGTTTGACTATCTCCAGTGGCTATATTCTTGTCTAGCCAACCTTATTTCAAACTACAAATGTTCTTGACATTTAACAATATTTAAATATTTTTTTGATATAATCCATATACCGCCACCCCCTTTTTTTTCTTTTCTATTTATACCCTGCCATACCACCTCTTCCAAAATAGGTTCTTCTTCTTCACTTAGATGAGTTTCCACTATCGCTAATACCTCAAGCTCTTCATTTTCAATTGCTTTATTTAATTCCTACCACCTTGCATATGCATATTCAAAAACCCAATTTTAGCAATTTCTTCTTTCCTAACTACTCTTTTATAAATTCTTTTGATTCTTTCTTCTCCATTACATTTTTAGCAAACTGTTCTTACCATTAATCTTACAGATCCATTCTCTCTCCACATTTATGTGATGTGATGTGATGTATTTGGCTTCTCCTTAAACGAAGTCAAGAATATCTCAGCAATTATGCCCAGATAAACCTGTTAGCCACTTTATTTTCTATTCCCCACTCTAAGTCTTCCCATATTCTTCCCCATTCCATTTCCACAACATAATCTTTGTCAACTCTATGGCCTTTATATCTAAATCCCCCTTATCTTTTTGCAAACCCAGCATAAAAACTAATAAATCACTTTCTGTATAGTCACTTTGTTCATATCTATTCTCCCATAACTTCATTATCTGTACCCTTTCTGCTTTCAAGCATTTACATTCAATCAACAGATGCCTAATATTTTCTATACCTTCCTTACACAATTTGTACACTAAATCACCCATAGTTTTCCATTTACATGTATATTCTCTTGTTGCTAAAGATCCCGTTCGAGCCTTAAACAATAAACTACTTTCCTTACTATTATCATAAATTAATTCTCATCCAATATTCCATTTACTTCTATACATATTTAAACTCTTCTTACCCTCCATACTAGTTCTCCATCTCTCCAACTCCCTATTTTTTATTAATGCTTCTATTCTTTTATTCCATTTCTTACCACTCTAACACTCAACAATCCTCCTAACACAATCATCCCACCTTTTATACAAGTATACTGATATAAATTCTTTATCCAAATCTTTTGCATACCGCATTACCTTTCTCACCCATCTTGTTACCTGCCCTTTACTCATAACCCAATTAAACACTATTTTGGCTATTCTTTTACTATCCATAAACTGCAACCTACCAAACATTTTCATTTTACTTTTTGCATCTCTCATATAAAAACTTGACCATCCCATTTATCCTTGAATTGTCTCCTTTGCTGTCCACATTTCTGCATCTAATGCATGTCTTCCTAATTCCCTTTGTACTTTCTCTAAATAATCTAAAACCCTTTTACTAATACATAATGCATCATTACCATATGTTAACCTTACTACTGCAACTCCCTTCCATACAATTCTAGCTACATCATATTTATTATATGAAAATACTGTTAGTTTCTTTACCAAACCCTTTCTTTTCTTTGCTTCATTTACCAATTTTTTCTCCCATTCATCCATGCAATTTTCCTGTTTACCTAAGGTAATTCTCAAATACCTATATCTATCCACCACACTTAACTTTATATCCCCCAGTAAAAATTCTACATCTTCTCTTTCTCCAGTGTTAACCATCATTATATTTGATTTTTCTTCACTAAATTTAATCCCCATCTCTTTACCAACTCTTGTACATGTCCGCAACATAATTTCCATATCTTCCCTTATTTCTGCACACAAAAAGATATCATCCGCAACAAAAAGACCCGACAAAGTATATACTCCTTGCCACCTATTAATGGTATCTCTACCCCTCTTCCTAGTCTTTCTATTGCTTTCTCCATTTCACTCAAAAACAACAAAAACAAAATAGGTGACATAGGGCATCCTTGCCTTAATCCCACCCCATTTTTAACTTTAACTGATTCTATATCCCCTAATTGGTAAGTATAATAATTATTTTCATATAATTTCTTAATAATATTTACTAAATCTTCATCCACTTCCAAATTGGCTAACTTTACCCATAATCTATTTCTATTTACTCTATCATATGCTTTCTCTATATCTATAAAACCCATATATAACAATCTACTTGAATTCCTACTCATCTCCATAAGTTGTGTAACTACAAACAAACTATCTCCTATATGCCTATCTGACCTAAAACCTCCTTGCATTCCCCCCACTACATTTTTCTCCTCCATCCATTTTACAACTCTTCCAGCTACCATATATGAGAAAATTTTATATAAAACTGATGTTACTGCTATCGGTCTATAATTATTTAACTTTCTACGATCCTTACCCTTTCCTTTAAATAATAATCTTATTCTTGTATTACTCTAACTACGTGGAAAAACTGTCTTCTGTGCCATCTTATTAAAACATGATAATAACTTTGCTTTTGCTCTATGCCCTAAATTCATTACCATCTCTGCTGCCCATCCATCTAAACCTCTCGCTTTCCCTGCCTCATTCAGTTCATTTTTTGTGAACCTAATATTCCCATTACTACCTGCTTTCATGTTTTCAATCACTAATTCCTTCACCTCCAACATCTTTTCTATATCCATTACATATCTATTTAATATTCTCTCTATCTCTTCTCTAGAGCTACACTTTATTCCCTCATCATCTATTAATACCATCTCTCTTTCCACTACATTTCTCCTTTTAATGTAATTCCAAATTTTTTTACTCCCATCTCTTCCACTTTTATTAATATCCTCCAACAATTTACTATTTAACTTCATCCTCTCTCTATAATTATCCATTTTAGCCAACTTCTTCTTTTCTAAGTACTTTCCCCATTTAGCATTAATATCGTTTTCATTTTCTTTATTCTTAATAGCACACATATTCTCTGCATGCTTATTTCCTCTCTTTTACACTTTTACTAACTCTCATTTTTTATTACTTTTATTCCTCTGCATATTATCAACTAAAACCCTATTTGCCACTTTTTCTATTTTACCACACCAGTCCTTATATTCATCCCCAACCAACTGTTCCATGGTTTCTTCAACTTTTATTTTATACTCTTCCAACTTATTCTTATCATTCACTCTCCATCCACATCTTTCACTATTGTTTCTACCTTTATTTCTATCCTCCATCACATTAATAACCATTTCTATTACAATAAAGTTATGATCACTATTACATACTCTCTCTTCATTATCAAACACCTTAATTTTCCATATTTTATTCATTCCCTCTTTCTCTACTAATACATAATCTATTGTGTGAAATACATTACTCCTAGACCATGTGTATTGTCCCTCATACATATTTGATAAATTCCCAATGCTCAATTTTACTCTTTGACAAAATTCCTTCAAAATCTGACCATTATTATTAATTACATCATCAATTTCTTCAATATGTCCATTCATATCCCCTATAAACTTTATTCTCTTCCCATTTTCTTTAAACTTCTGTATATCCTTAACTAGGCATTCATATATACTACTGTTCCACTCAATTACAGTTTGACTATCTCCAGTGGCTATATATACTACTGCCACCATCCATTCTTGTCTACCCAACTTTATTTCAAACCACAAATGCTCTTGACATTTAACAATATTTAAATATTTTTTTGATATAACACCTATACCACCACCCCTTTTTTCTTTTTCTTTTCTGTTTATACCCTGCCATACCACCTCCTCCAAAATAGGTTCTTCTTCTTCTCTTAGATGAGTTTCTACTACTGCTAATACCTCAAGCTCTTCATTTTCAATTGCTTTATTTAATTCCAGCCACTTTTCTGGTCTCCTACCACCTTGCATATTTAAAAACCCAATTTTAACAATTTCTTCTTTCCTAACTATTCTTTTATAATTTTTTTTAATTCTTTCTTCTCCATTACATTTATAACAAACTTTTTTACCATTAATCTTACAGAACCATTCCCTCTCCACATCTACACTTATATCTAAATCAACCATCTTTTGCTTATTTCTTATATCCCATCCATTCTTCTTCTTTTTGATAATATTACAATTTAAAAGCCCACCCCCTTTAAAAGTTTCCCGAATTATATTCTTTAAATATCAGACTCCCTAAAACTTCACGTCCTTGTTTTCCTAAGTGCAATCCATCTTTACTATATAACTCCCTCCTTCCAATAAACCAATCCCATACATTTACAAACACAACATTATTTCTCTCACACAATTTTTTCACTTTCTCATTTATAGAACATGCCCTATCTAACAAATGCCTCTTATCAAATCTTGGTAATACTCCAACTACCCCTACTCTTCCTTTAATCTCCCTCAAATTCCTAATCAATTCTACATACTCATCCATTATTCTCTCTGATGGCTCTAACAAATTGTTAGTCCCTACCATAACATATACATCTCTACTACCTTGCTTTCTTACTTTATCTGTTACATCCCTAATTTTTGCTCCAGGCAAACATACTCTAACATACCTGCTTCTATTTTCCCTTGCAATTATATCCCCACATTCTCTTATTAGTGAATCTCCTATCAATACTGTCTCATAGTCTATTTTCTCTACTCCATCTGTAACCTTTTCTACCATCTTCTGGACCTCCTTATCCATTTCTTCCTTATCATTTCTACTCAATAATTCCTTTATCTCATCACACTTCATCTCTAACAATTTTAATTCTACTTCTACATCCTTCACTTCTTCCTTTATCTTACTTATTCTCTGACTAACCATCTCCATTGCATTACTACTTTCTCCACCCATATTTCCTGGCACTCCACTAAAAGCATACTCTGTCCTACCTTCCTTAACTACATTTACTGTCTATAGACATACTAGCGCCTTAAATATTTTGTGGTGAATAAATTAAACTATGTTGCTGCCTTAATAAAGCATTAGTGATTTAGCACAGCAAGCAGCTTGGAAAAAAGGCTGCCACTTTTTCATTGAGGGCACATTGCATAAAGGTTTTTACTAATAGGAGAATATATACGGGAAATTATAAATGAAGTTTTAATTTTTCTAAAATCATTTAACTTGATGGTAGAAATAGTCCAATATGTAACTATAAATAAAGTGTCAACCTCACAAACCTTCAGACAATAGTTTTTTTAAAAAAACAAAACAAAAACTGTATATTTAAAATATACTAAAAAAAAAAAAAATTATTCCTTTATAATTAGTATTTCAGTGATGTATTTATATTCTGTCTATTTCTTGCTTTGTGCAATTTATCTTATTAATAAAGCAACATTAATGGCTTTTGGCGATTTGTAAACTTAATTTTTAAAACTGCCTAAAACGTAATTTTATAACTTGGTATATTTATAACGCATATAAATGAAACTTATTATAAAATTAGGTTACGGGAATGCGAGTTTTGACATAACAGTGTTGGTAACTTATTATAATAAATGATGTAGGTGAATTAATAGTAAACCAGTTTTTATTTCTTACACGCCGAATTTGTTATTCTAATTTTAATCTTCAGGCTTATCTTTTATAGTTATTTATGAGGTTTGTTATTATGAAAGATTGCTTAATAAATATGGGAATAAATTAGAATATAAATCAAGTCATAATGTATTGAATACAAAGTTCAAACGGGAAGAGAGATGGGGAATAAGTATATTTTATAATTTTATTTTTTATGTATTGTATATAAAAAAAAAATATTAATTTCTAAAATCATTATAATTATCAGTAATTCTTCGTCTTTTACGTTTTTCGTGTTACTGCTTTTATTGCGATAGAACTTTGCTTTAGACCTTTTCATCACTATAAAGATCAATGTATTGTTAAAACAATGAATGATTTATTACTTTGGAGGGCACACGATGCATAAATACCGGAAGTAACAGATTGTTAAAAAAAAAAATCTGTCAATATATCTATTCTTATTTTGAAGTCTTAGAAAAATATGAGGATATATTCCAATTAAATTGCCTTTACTACGATTTGAAATAAGGGCATTTACATTTCCGAACTTACGTTTTAGAGTTGTTTAAAATATGTTTACAGAATGTGAACTTGTTAACAGAATATATTAAAAAATTCTTTATACTTGATTTCGCAGTATATCATTCCATGACCTCTGCCTAAAGGCAGAAATAAATCTATCAAATCTATAACATGATTTTAATTTTTAATCATTTTGTTTAATCTCGTAGACTACTTTTAATGACCCTTTAGAATTAATATTTTTAAAATACAATGTGTATATATGAATAATTTTTCCGTAGTGTAATTTTCATTACAACCCTGTCACGCAAGGTAGGGACTAGTTTCTATCCGCTTTTCATACCTTGTGGAAGGATGTGATCATAAACATATGACCCAAGGCATGTGAAAAAGATCTATATATTAATACATTACAAATAGAGAAGTCTTTGTCCTTAATAACTGATTTACCTATACATTTTTTATAATATGGATAAATAAAACAAGTATTAGATAACATCTAAAATAGACGAATAAATTTTCATTCATCACAACCACTTGTGAATAAATCTGACCATTCTAACACAGAAAAGAATAGAAAACACCAACAAATAAATATAAAACATTTAAAATTAGTTTTTCTGTCAATATATAAATCGATCTATAATTCACAAATAAATCCACAGATATCAATTGCTAGTCCATCAATTCACAGACTATTTTTCAATAGAGCCTTTTAATTTCTTTTGCACAAACTTTAGATTTTAAAATACTTCATCACCATGCCTAATTATAGCTTTTTAGTGCCTTCGACACTCGACCATATTTTTTCAGTCAGAATTAGATGAAATAATATGGAAGTAGTGAAAAACCCCAGCAAGTTGTATGTAAATGAACTGTCAGTAAAGGTAAAATGTAGAACTCATTTTTTTATCAGTTAAATTTTTTTACAACTGTTGTATCTTCATCATTCTTCTTAAATACTTATAGTTCTTAGTATCATAAAGTGGCTTAATTCGGGTATTTTTAATATAAAAAGAATAGTTTTTGTTAAATAAATTTTTTTTGTCTCATAGGCATTAAAGTAAAGCTTGAATAAAAAAGTAACCACTATTTACTTCAGTTCAAAAGCTTGATCAAAATTTTCAGGCAAGAAGAGAATATCACATATGTGAAATAATTTGGATGATTTGGTTCGTAAAATGTATGATGAAAATATAGTAAACATTAAGCATTTGCTAATAAAATGTAAATATTTACAAGTTATGAGAAAATAAATATTGACCAAGTGAAAGTACTGAAAAGAATTGGAAAATGATAAGGATAATCTTAAGAATAAAGCTATTGAACGAATAAAAATGACTTTAGAGAGATGGTACTGGATGTTATGCAAGTTATAAAATGATAACAGAAAAACGAGATGGCTAATAGATTTGTTTTGGGATATTGATTGAGAGATTCCTGATGTTAATAAAGAGAATGCCATATTGCATCACATCAAATAGTTTTGCTTTTGACGTGATGCAATACTATATAATAAAAAATACTTCTCTCATAATAGTGAGAAATGGAAATATTGTATGTGTGTGCATGAATCTGAGATTTCACAATTCATGAAATCTTTCCATATATTCTACAATTTCTCAACTGTGAAGGTAAGAATTTATATTTAATGGCATAATAAATGAGAAGACTTTCATCTTCAATATTTATATAGAATTATATCATTTTTAAAATAAAATTTACATTTTTTCCCCCAGTTAATAAAATATATTACAATATTAATACTAAGTCCAAGAGCAGTTCTCTTCACCTGACTGTAGTGCCATCTATTGTAAGCATAAGTAATTAATGCACATCTGATCATATAATGCTATTATAATATCCACATCCACGGACCAGTTTCTGACTTTTACTTTTAGAATTGAGAACATAGGATTCAAATATGGAATAAATGCATTTATGTACTTTATAGACAACTTTATATTATTTAACCTTATAACCCAAATTAAAAAACCTTAAGATTTTGAACCTAAGCCATCTCACTTGGATAGATATGTAAATCTGACACCAGGTCAACTTCTATATGTTGGGAGTCATCAGTTTTATGCCAATAGTAGGCCTCTTTCTACTCTTTTGTTAAGAAGGTTAGAGCCAATAATAATAGCATAAAAGAAAGTTATATTGTCATAATTACTGTAACAGTCAGAATCGTCTATCTCACTAACGCACTCCAGAATTCAAACCCCAAACACAAAACTGAACATTCTAGGAGGGGTTGCCTTCTAGATATACTAAGTTCGAATCTAAAGTCCAAATTTCACAGTGCCTCCTATGTGATAACGCATCTGATGCTACTACTAGTATAACCTTTTACCGGTGCCTGGTGGTCAGGGAGAAATAAAAAGTCTCTATACTAAGATAAGTTTGGGTTGCTAATTAACGTCTATGGATGTACAAAAGAAATGTATAAAATAGATATATAGATTGAGACAGTGATAGGAATCAATAAAATAAAATCAGAATTAGTTTTAAATGATTTCTAAATTTATTTATATAGAAATATATATGAGAAAGGGACACATTAAATAATTGTTGGCATTACATTCCAATAAATGACAAAAGATTTTAAAGCAAAATTATATACACCTGGGTCTCGTTTTACGCGATAGATAGGTTCCTCAGACAACACGCACAAACGAAATTGCGCAAAAATAGACATAACTTACATTGAAAAAGGGGGGATGCAGTCTGTGATTTTTCAAAATTCGCGTAAAAGCAAAGCACCAACGTAAAATTACTTTAAAATTCGCGGAAAAAAAAATAAATAAGGAAATAAAATATGACTAATGAAAAATTTCAAATTTGAAAAAAATTGATACAAGACAAACTTTTTTTAACCATAATATTTAATTTTATTCAAAATAATATATTTTTATGCATAATTTACAGTACGGTAATTTACATTTTTTTATACACGTTTTAATTATTATCGCTATTTGCCAAAACACGTTTGTTTGCACTCTCATGTTGTGTTAATGTTTTTCTGTTGACAACATAATTAGTAATTAATCTTTGAGACGATGATTTTATTAATCTTTGAGACAATGCTTTTATTAATTGTTTATGAACTTAGACTTATAATAATAAAAAGACATTTATTCACAACTGCTGGGAAAAATTTAATTAAAACTAACAACTAAAAATTAAATTCTTATTTTTGTCTTTAATTTTCAATTCCGTTTAAAATCCAATTTCACATCCCATTATTTCAAGTCGCGTAAGTAATTTTTAAATTGTTAATTACAATTAAAAATCAGATTTTAATTTTTAATTGTCAAATTTAATTGTGCCCACTGCTATTACTGACCTTTTAAAAATAAACTTGTGGACACTAAATGATTAATAATTGATTACGTTCTTTTTTAAAAAGCAAAAACAGAATGTGATTTAAAATGCAAAATTAACACGCATAATGTTTGAACAAATTTACATTATAATCTTGTAAAATTTAATGTGTGTATACATAAAATGTGGAAATCATTTTAATTTCATTATTATAAAATCTTACTATTATAAAGCACTGAAAATATTGAAATTACTAAGTTGAAAGTCGAATTCCAATAATGTGCTATTACTTTCAATATAATGTAAGTGCGCGAAATTTATTATTTAAAGTAATAGCGCAATATCGGAGATCGACTTCCGGTGAAACACGAATCGCGCAACTTCAAAATCATGTTAAATAAGTCTGCGTAAAAAGAGACCCAGGTGTATTCTATTCCTCGGGCTAATAGCATTACGATAATATGCTTAAAGAGATGGGAACATGTGCGAGGTGCTTTGAGTAATTATAACAGTTTAATAAAATATTTGATATTACGTGTTATTTATTGATTTCGAGAATAGCATGGACAAAAGCTTACTAAGCAATAAAGTGGGGATATGATCAAGGCATTTATTTGAGAATAATAATTAAAGCAGATGGGAGGTCAGTATTGCTAATAATGAATTTATTAAAGTTGGAGGGTGTGACATGTTTAAGTCATGGATGCTTTGTAAAAATAAATATAAAATAAAACAATAGTGAAATATTTGGAATGACTATGGAGAGCAACTTGCCGCTAACCCGTAGGAAAGTGTTGTCACGAACAGCCGACTGGGTGACGACTGCATGTAATTCCCAGGTGTGACATTTGTGGACACACTCTACCTGGAAACCGCAGGAAGCGAAGAGAGAATGGACTCGGCTGTGTAAAAATCATTGGAAAAGCAAAACAAAGTGGTCTCAACAACCAATTCATTTACCAGCAATACTAAACTAATGTATATAAAACATACTAAATGGGTTTTACTTGGATTAAGAGAAATGCCCAATCAAATTCCCAGAAATTTATTTAAAAGGGTCCGCACATTCTCGACATCAATGATGAACTTTGTAATTAAAGTAGAACAACAGTATTTAAAATAGGAAAATGCATGCTTGCGGGGTTGAAAAGAAAGCATAGGTTTATTTACGCAATGATGCATTTGGGGACACATTTAAATCATTGACCTCGCACATACTCTCATATTATGTTAAAATCAATAAAATGTAATTTTAAACTATGTGATTATTATATATTAAAGAAGATTAGAATCACCCTCGAACGAATGATTTGTGAGATAATAAAAATGGGAATTATTATAAATTTAAAATATGCCTTAATAATAGCATCTTACTTTCAACAAAAGGAATAATTCACTTGGTCAAAGATGATTCTGACACATTATCATAATAAAATGAAAGTTTTATAAATAGAAAATATTAACCCAAGGATAGAGAGCAAAACTGTTGATTATATTTGAAGACTTTAAAGAAGTACATAATAAAGTTATGTGAAATAAAAGAAAACATTTTAAAATAGCTATAGCATCTTAGTTAGGAATCACAAGAGCTCTTGGGTTAATTTAGGTTACCTCTGGAGAAGCATTTGCAGGTAGATTGATGTTCGTCAGGTTTTATAATTCAGCAGCAAAATCTGGAATGTTCATATTTTTGGCAGCAGTTCTGGGGTTCTGAGTAGCAGCCATCCATTTCTAATGGAAATAGCCTCCGCGCCAGCTCTACTCCGACATGTCAAGGTTAGCAATTTGTGTGGTAAACATGGTAAATTAATTTGGAGATGAAAACTCGGCTTCATATATAAGTTCGCAGGCACGTAGCTAAAATCTCAGGAAAATATATTTTGAAGAATATTTTACTAGCACATTTCATCAGCAAATGACCAGAATTTCATTAGAAAATGACCAGAATGGAGAACAAAAGAAAACCCTCCTTTTTATAATGGAATTGAAACAATAGAACTGCCCTGGAGTGTTACAAAAATATATCGGACTTATCAGCTGTAATTAAATCTATCCGAATGTCTAAAGGAATTCAACAAAATTTTAATTAATTTCTATTGTTAATTTTCTTGTCGACATTCGAATTACAAACTAGATTTAATTAAAATAACTTTTATTAATTAAAAGAAAACCTTAAGTGGACATCTGCTGTTTTCTTAGATAATTAAATAATTAAATTCAAAAGAAAATTATTTTACTTTTTTATTGCAATATTTGAATCTATCTACTAAATGAATATGAATTTTATTTTAAATCAAAAATATATTATGACTGTAATACATTTTGTAAATAGATTCAAACAAAATAACTTTAATTAACAATTTATAATTTTGATATGAGTTTTAAAATGCATATCATAGTGTGTGCGCAATTACAACTTATATAACCTACTTTTTAAATAAATCTAAATTATGTGAACATATAAATAATCCATAATATTTTATTTATTTGGGAATGAATTATACTTATATATAATATGAGCATTGTACTCGTGGTTTAAAATTAGGCGGGATTTTCAGTATATAAGCATATTGCAGATACACTACAATAGATTGGGGTTCAAACTAAGGTATGAGGGTAGGAAATAGGTGAGAAAAGGTGAAACGAAGATCTGCAAAGCAGACCTTACTGTTTCACATTCCCTTAGTGATGGAACAAAAAAAATTGTAAAAAAAAAAATCTTACAACAGGTATCCACCTATGAAGCCTGCATAAAAAAAATTTACAAGTTAACCCATATAACTTACAGTATATAAATATAACGAAGAAACAAAACTGAATTATATACCCGGATCCTATAAAAAAAATCTATCATCTAGTGAACATTTTCTATTATCACTTCAACAATTTTTTTTATTTAATAGTTTAATATTGGTTTATCCGATCTCCTTTCTCATTTATCCTGACGTGTCCATTCTTTTTTTTTTTTTTGTTTTAAAAAAAACTACTATAATCCTGGGTCTGGTGGGTAATAACTGCCTTTATAATTTGATGACTGCAGTCTTGGATTATCAGGCCTCTTTACCTTGTCTCGTAGTTCTCTAGCCCAGGGACTGAAATCCAGAGTGGTTGTTAATAGCTGTAGCTTTAGGCTGTCGCAATTATTTGCCTTATTGGGTGGCTACTTGGCCCATGGGCTGAAATCTAGTGCCATCATTGTTTTCACTATTTCCTTTACTTCATCCGGTTGATATATTCTTGCTATATCAGGTGGGATATTTTCTTGTTGTCTTTAAGTACCTTGGTATTGGTGGTAAGCTTGGTTAGCTGGGTTTGAGGCCATAGGTCTCATACATCCTTGGCTGGAAATATCCCATCTAAATACAGTTGGGGACATTGTTTTACTTCGTGAAAAATTTTTATGTGAAGAAGCTTGGTTAGCTGAGTTTGATGTCCTGTGTCCCGGACATCATTTGCTGGAAATATTCTTTTGAAATGAAGTTTGGGACATTTTTTTACTTCATGGAATATTTTAACGTTGACAAGTTTGGTTAGCTGGGTTTGAGGTCCTATGTCTGGTGGATCATTTTTTTCATTTGCCGAATCATTGGACTCTAATTTCTTGTTCAGGGATTCATCTGTCAATGACCCTACCGAGTTCAGGTCTGTTTTATCTTTCCTTGGTTCAATGACCTCTTGATTGTTCTTTATGCAGTGTTTTCCAATTTTGAGGATGCTAGTGTTGGTACTCTGACCTATATCATAATTCATTGAAACACTGGTCTCTTCTTTCTGGTTCAGGAGTTCCTCTGTCATATCTTGCCATCCAGGGAGGAGTCTGTACAGCGCTCTAACTTCCTCACCTCTCCTTCAGCTTTCTTCTTCCCATCTTTTCGCTCTTTCTTCACCTTGCTTAACCAACTCTATAATAGTCTGGAAATGGATCTCATTATCATCTGTATTTTCCATGGCTTTGGATGATTATCGTGATCGATGATGATGATGATGATGATTTTTTTCTTTTATTTTATTGCTAGCTATTTAATATATCAAAAAAAAACTTTTAAACTGTTTTACGGTTATCTCTATTTTATTTATATTTATTCCTTGTTTAACTCTGCGATTATTACGTTTGATTATAATTTTATTAATGGCTAAGCGGCTATCTCCCTCTCGGTTCTGTTGGCCTAATTGCTGCTTTTACATTTATCACTAAAACCCCAACTACTGCACAATCTCCAATGTTGCTAAACATTGGAATTGTTTGTTTATACATAATATATTCAGTTATTTACGAAGTTAAACTATCTTCAACATTATAATAAAAAGCAAAATAAAATAGTTTCTTTAAATTGGCGGGTTGTTGATTTTTATTTAACTTTCCTAATTTAGGAATTGATTCCAAAAATTTTAACACTTTAACCCATCATTCCTATCATTGGGAGAGTTGTTTAACACAACAGGCAAATAGCTATATGTTAATAGTACACAATAGACATGGTAAAACATTATTTTCTGACTGACTTTTAAAGTCTTCATTGAACTTTGCAAATTTATTTTTACTGCCAATATAATTCAGACTTTAACACGACCCTCAACTATCCATGCTATATCACTGCTGACACACTCAACATGTGTGTGATCAAGTGGGTCAGCAGTATGGAATAGCGTGGATAGTTGAGGGTCATGTAAAAGTCAAGTTCAAACCCCCTATATATTACATATTGGAGTGCAGATATGAAAAAGCCTGTAATGTAGAAAAAATTCATACGCTAATATAATAATAAAATTTAAAAAACTGAAAAAAATCCAGTTTGAGTGCACTTCACGTATATGCGGGGTGCTGTATTTAAAAGAAAATTATTTGTATTAGAAATATTTATTTGGCAAAGGAAGTGTGCATTATTTTTGTTGTCATGGAAACTAAACAATAACTAATTGACATTTGCGCATGTCGTTTTAATAACTGTCTATTGGGGGTAGCAGGATAATTTAAGTTAAAATTGTTATGAGTTTATTGCAATTTTTCAATAGGTTTTCAATTTTTCACTATTCTTTTTTTTTAAACTTAAAGAATAAATTAATTTAAAGAATTAATCAGTGTTTAAAAAATTATATTATGTTTACTATTTATAAACTATACTTATTTAAAAATATCAACTTATAATAATTGATAGTTATCCATGTAAGTGCATATATACAATGAATTCCAGTGAAGTATTAATTGGTTTTCTCTCCAAGCTGCCTCCCATGTCATTTCTGTATCAACACGTGTCATCAACTGATGTAGTTTAGCTATTCATCACAAGAACTATTAAAGCACTAACATGTCAGAATCACAAGTTATAATATGAAATGGGATTATGGGTTTTGTACCTTTGTGCATCCTCTTCAATACCATCTCTGCCATCACAAAATCTTGAAACAAGTTGAAAATGTTTCTGAGACTCATGCCTTCATTGCCATATACAGTAAGTTTCGACTAATTAAAAAAATAATAATGTTAGTATGTTGTTCCATCAAGGGTTAAATTATGAAACCCATCACATTTCATCTAGTAACTCATGATGCAGATAGGTTAGCACTTTAAACTTTTCTATGATTACTAGCTAAACTATAACCCTACATAACACAGGATGATGTGGAAGACATGTCAGAGAAAGAACCAGTCATCTTTTTACTAGACACATTATATATAGTAAATAGAGGAACTTGAACTTAGGTTTTTCAATCTATATTCATCCTCCACTCTATCTCAAACAACTGATACACATGACCACACACATGTGAAAAAGATAAGTGATCCCCAATATATATATTTCATGCAGAACCAACAGTCATCAGTGGGCCAGATCATAATCTCCCACACATGTATACAATCAGTGATTGACTTACATTAAGATAGCAATTCCTTAAACTTTAATGGACAGGCATATGTATATAAAGATTTGGACAACTATAAATAGTCAAAATAAGAGTCATAAATCATATGACGCTATTCTCTTAAGCTTGTAAGTCAGGGATGCCCAACCCGTAGCTCGCGAGTCACATGTGGCTCGCGTAACTGTTTAATGTGGCTCGAATTGCACTCTTCAAAAAAATTGATAAAATATTTTATGTTCCTTGATGGCACATGCACACACTAAAAAATAAACATTTTTACAATACAAACAATAACGATATGCAGTGTCAGGTTTCACATTAAATAAAATATATTTTTCCTGTAATTGTAATTTATATGTATGTTACCAAATTTTTAATAAATAAAATGTATTTACATTTTTTTTTCTTTTTAACATATTACACCATTTTTTTTTTTTTGCTGTACATGTTTGGTTTGGTGCTATATATATATATATATTGTGTTTAGTGCTCTTGTATATATTGTTGTTTTTATCGAGAAAGATCCTTGTAGACGTTTGGTTTGGTGCTGTATATATATTGTGTTTAGTGCTGGAAATAGTTTTTATCGAGATAGATCCATGTACACGTATATATTTTGCTGTATATATCGATGTTTAGTGCTGTAAACAGTTGTTTTTATCCGTGTACACGTATATATTTTGCTGTATATATATATTGATGTTTAGTGCTGTAAATAGTTGTTTTTATCGAGATAGATTCGTGTACACATATATATTTTGCTGTATATATTGATGTTTTCATCGAGAAAGATCCGTGTACACATTATTTTGGCCACATTAGAAACGGCGGATTGATACCAATGTGAATAGGCCATCCCCCCCCCCAACCTATCTCCCTACATTGCAGGTTTAGTACCCAAGTACCATGTTTATAAATGTAATATGAAAAATGTAATATATAATTGTGGCTCCCCAAATTTTTTTAAATTCTCAACTGGCTCGCGTCAAGTTAAAGGTTGGGCACCACTGAATGTAAGTTATAAACAATGAGGATTGCCAATTCCTCAACAAGCTTTGTGATAAATGCTTAGCTAGAGAAAGCATTTAAAATATCTCTGCCAGGACCCTCCCCCCAAACCTCTGACCATGGTTTCGTGCTCTGGCACTCCTCAGACCTAGTGTCTGAACCTATCCTAGCACCTCTCTGAGGAGTGCCAGAGCATGAAACCATGGTCAGAGGTTTGGGGGAGTCCTGACAAAGATATTTTAAATGCTTTCTCTAGCTAAGCATTTATCACAAAGCTTGCTGAGGGATTTGGATGACTATCCTTTTAATTCTTGTATCATCTTGCAAAGTTTTCCATTACTTTCTATTTTACACTTTATATAGAGAGAGTCAATTCTCAGCCATTTTATCTACATAATTTGATACATGATAGAATGATAAATATTTATGAATAACTCATTTCTGCAATTTCTGGTGCTTGAACTTCTTATGAATTTTTGAGTAATAAAACCATTTAATTATTATAAGAGACTGGTAAAAAATAAAAAATAGATATGGAAAAAAAAAATATTACTGGAAGCCTACATAAAAATATAAATAAGAATAATGAAATGATTATTTACAGAAATATTGTAAGTATAAAATATGACTGCCTTTAAGAACAATTCAAATATATATTATAATTTGAAACATTCTGCATATATCATTTGAAATATATTTCAACATATACAGCTCTGGAGAAGTTTAAAATATTTGCAGAATATAAAGAAAGATGATATTCTTTCACATTATCACATCGATAAAAATAGCTTTCTGGGTTTAAATCCTTTTAACAACTTAGATTTGAAATAAAAGAGTACCTCTTTTCATTTGAATAAAAACCCACAACAAAAGAACTATTATAGATTAATGGAGAAAACTTGTTTAGCCTAAGGGATTGTCATTAGTAGTAAATGATAGTTTCCTGGCAATGTTGAAAAGCAAAAGTTATCTCTGATTACATGGACATAATCTTATTTTTTATTATAATAATTCATAGAAATATTTAATTCATATAATATTGTAATTGCATATTTTTTTTAAAATAGGAGTTAATACTAATTATTTTAATTAGATAAAATTACTTCTTAATTAGTAATCTTAATATTTATTTTATTATAAAACATATTATTTAAATTAATACAAAAAATAACCTAAATTAATATTTGCATTAAACAAGTTTTACATTTTAAATGATCTGTCAATTATTATTTGATGTCAAACTTTTTAAGTTATCCACTTCTAAATTTCTAATTTAAAAAAATTGTACTTACAGAATAAAAAAAATTAAAAGAGACAGTTGAAAAATAAAAAGTGAACTTTAATTTTTTTTTTAAGTTAAGAAAAAGGGCATCATTTATATAAAAATATAATAGTTACTTGTTTTGTAAATAAACTAATAAAATATTTCAAATTTAAAAAAATAACTTTTCAAATAGTAAAAGGTTGCTTTATGATTAGTCAATGATAGATGAAAAAAGATACATGAATAAATAATTGATCAAGACATAAGACTAGTTTTTAAATCTAATCATTTATTGTATTATAAAAAGTTATATTAATATAATTGACCAAGATATTTACTAGCACAGTTTTAAATTATAATTCTAAGCAAGCAGTAATCAACTGCTACACATATGCTGTACCGTCACATTAATTCATTGTTTTCTTGGATATGAGGAAACTCTCAATTTAAGCCATATGGTAGAGACTTTGACAAGAGTGGTCATCTCATTTTTTTACTTAAATGCAATTATATAGGCCAATATAATTGCATTTTGGTGCAAAGGTGAGATAGCCACTTTGGCCACTCTTGTCTTTCCAAAGACTCTGTCATGTGACTTGGACAACAAAAACAATGTTGATTTAATACAACAGAACAGCACATGTGTAAGGGGTTGATTACTGTCTGTTTAGAAAAAATTATAGAATATTTATTTTTAATTTTACAAAATAATAATAGTAATAATAATAATAATTGTCAGCGCTTTAGTAATCAAATAGTTTATTGCTCAGGAGTGCTTAGTTCTAGCACCAGAAGTGGTAAAACTGAAGCGGTGATTGGTGAACTTTGACCTCCAGAGTCCCCCACTCTACTACCTTCATAAACAAAATCAGATTGCACATTAAAGTACTCAAAAAAATATTAACCATTTTTAAAATGTTTTTAATTTTTAAAAATAAAAAGTTGTATATCTCTAAATCATCTTGCAGGAAGAATAAGAATTAGAAGATAGTGAAGCTTATGGGGGAGAGGGGGGGATAGAACTTAATCTTTAAATCAGTTTGAGTATTTTTCAAAGGACTTTTTATTCATTAAAAAGAATATCTTTTACTTTTTATTATAGTACAATAAAATACAAATGATTGTTACTTTTTAAATTAAAATAATAAAAATCTCATTTCAATTTTAGAAAAAATATTCATATAAAATGATATTGGATTAGGAATGTGATAAACTGACAGTCCAATAATAATGGAACCATATGATTCTTTTGGGACTAAAAAAGGTGGATGCTGGATATGATAGAATAATACATTTATGGATGATGGGTCAAATGTTTACTAGTTGTGTAAAGATTTTCATAGATGAAAAATAATTGTTCTTGATTAATTGATAGGAAACTTCATATATATAGTTTATAACTATCTTGATTAGACTTCCTAAATGTTTGAAAGAAATATTGGTCTGCTCCCTTTGCTTACGGTGGTGTTTGAAGTTGTCTAAAATCTTTTACCAATTTACATGGTGGAAATCATATAGGGAAAACATTAAAATATATCTATGATTGTGTTGATTATTATGCCTTTTACAATTAAATAATCAAAAGAAATAATATACATACACATATATTAACAGCAAAAAAAAAACCATTATCATTCAAAATGTATTATTTCTTCATTTACAAGAAATCATAAACTACTATAACACAAGCTATTATATCTTAATGAATAATATTTCTGTAGTGTAATTTCAACTACATCAATCTCTCGCAAGGTAGGGACTGGTTTCTATCCAAGTTTAACACCTTGGGAATCATACATCTTTTTTACAACTTTGGTCATATATTTAGAATTACACCTCTCCTCAAGGTCTTAAAAGTGGATAGAAACCCATCCCTATCTTGTGAGTGAGTGGTGTAGTAGAAATTACAGTACAAAAATATTATTCATTAGTTTAATGAATGACTTATAAAAATTAAGCTATTGCATCATTTTTCTTGTTAATGGATGAGCTTAATCACAACACATCACCATCATTTTGACCATTATCGATTCACTGCAGGATGAAGTCTTTCCGAGTTTAATTCAGTATTTTTTAATCCGCAGCCTCTCTTTTCCATATCACTCCAGCAAGCTTTCTTATTTGATCCTTTCATCTCACATATGGTCTTTTTATAAATCTTCTTTAAATTCTTGAAAATCAATTTAAAATTTCAACTGTTCATCTATTATTATCTTTTCTAGCAATATATGTAATCCATCTGCGTTTCAGTCATTCTTTCAATGATGTGATACTTATTTATGCTCTCATCCATGTATTTCTTTTTTTCATCCCTTCTTGTTTTACCTAACATATATATTTTCATCTTTCATTGAATGATCTGAAACCTCTGAATTCCTCTTCTATTAAGTATCCAAATCTCAAATCTATAAGTAAGAATTGTTAAATAACATCTATTAAAGGTATTTCTTTTTTACTTTCTTTTGAAACTAAATTATATATATCAAAAACTCTCCATTCAACACAGTGCATTTAACAATATAGATTAGTATATATATATTAAAATTTACATAAAACTATACTGGAATTAAATATACAAATATAGACTTTCCATCATGAAATTTTCAGCAGAACTACCTATGTATACAAAGTTCTACGTTAAAGTCTCCATTTTCCTTTTACTTAATTTGGGACATTATAACACACAGATATCACTGTTGTAAATATTTTATAGTAAGTGGTGATAGGTATACATTAATTATTATAGCCAATGCTTAAATAAGCCAATATTTATATCAACCATATATTTGCCAGGCAACATTCAGATAATAAATTTCAAAGTCAACCTGTTCAATCATTTACTGTCACTCACAGTCTATTTAAAAATTTCTGTTTATTATCTAAATATTGCCTTGACAACATGTGAATATTCTATTGGTGTTTTAAGCAGTGTATGTAGTGGATGTAATTTACATATGATAACTGATTAGCTGTTGGCTCATATGGTTTAATATATATATATATCATTAACAACCAGTCAACACTTGGACAATCCCAGTACCAATAACAATCAATAATTTCAAACTGTTGTCAAGGCAACCTCATTTTAACAATATATATATATATATACATTAGATTTTAAACAAAGTAGTTTTGATAGGAAGTACTAAGGAAAAAAGGCCGAGACAATGAAAATACAAAACTTCTCAAAATTCAATTAAAAATTCTAATCTTTTGTGGGCAGGTTAAGTGGTAGTATAAAAATCAATAATAGAATTATTACTGCCACAGTATGAAATTTTCATTTTAAATATTAGATTTCTAAGTACAAGATAAGTGGAGACAGAAAAACCAATCAGAGATGAACTACAACATTTTTTCATAATGTTTCTCTAATCTAAAATCTAATAAAGCCACTAGATATTGGTAACCTTGAAATTTTTCCTGACCATCTTAATTCTAGGAAAGAATGTAAATCCAATGTATGATCGGAAAAAACTTTCCTATAATTTTGATTATTACAGGCTTTAATATTATAAACTTTTTTGAACCATAAATCTAAAACTTATCACCCATTATTATGTTCTCCTTGCAAACTCTTTGAAAAAAATAATCTTGGGAATTTTATCCAATCTATTTAAGACAAGAACAGCTTTCCACTATAGTGCCATTTATTGTAAGTTTGAGTAATCAGTGATTATTCTAGCTTATTGTCGATGGAATTAGAGTATAGAGTTCGTCTTGTCTTATATTGTGTGAACTGGGGAATTAAGTTATTATTAATTATCTATATTTCTTTCAAATAGACTGGATTTAGATTGGGACAAAGCTGACATGAATTAGTTGTATTTTTAACTATTCTCATTGAAAAGAAATTTCAAAATAAAGACTATTGAAATAATGTTTTCATTACAAGTTCCTTAAAAGAATTAGGTACTTTGGTATTAACTAAGCTATGACATACTAACACAACCCACAGGTAGATATTATCGATGATGAACCAAAACAATGTCATGGCAACTGAAACATTGGCATGACTAATCGATATGAATGGTGAAGGTGGGTTCGTGGTCACCTTTGAGATTTTGGAATACTTCGGTGAATTCTAGTAATCGAAATAGCTAACAAACTGTGTGGAAATTCGCCGGAGACACAGAAATATGATGAGCTCATAAATCAGCTAAATGAATATTTCAATCCCCAGCCATCCAAGTTTATTGCTTGATTGCACTTTAGAGACAGAAGGCAAAGAAAAAAGGAGAAAATAAAAGAATATGACATTGGTTTAAGAGAGATGGCAAAACCATGCCTTTATGGTAAATATTTAGAGGAAGTTCTCCTTGAGCAGCTATTATATGGAATAATAGATGACCAGTTTAGGTAGATCTTATTAGCAATAAGAGATTTAAGTTACGAGGAAGCAATCAGACGTTTGAAGACATTTAAGTCTAAAATTTTCAAATTTTCTACTTAATAGTTAACTTTTAGATAGATGCTGGCTTTTGTTTAGTATTTTTAGATCTAGTGTCTAAAACCATCATAGCACCTCACTGAATAGTGTCAAAGCATAAAACTATTGGTCTGTGGTTAGGGAGTGATTTGCAAGATAAGAGATTTTTAAATGCTTTGTTTAGCTGGCATTTATCAATAAAGCTAGTTAGAGCAAATTAGCAGAGCTCTTTGTTTTTTATATATATGTATAGTTTTAAATTTTTTTATTTATTTTTATTTATATGTTTTTATATATAATGTCAGTTATATTGTTTAAAAAGAATAGTGTTTAATAAATGGAGTAAATGTAATTAATAGTCATGTGATATATAAATTTTTTATCTTGAAAAGGTCTCAATAAGAGAGAAAGCCAAGTTGCTAATTAAATAATAGTAAATATAATTAGTTGTTTGTTTTCATATATTAAGATCTAAAGTAATTTTTAGAAATAATTTTTGGGAAAATTGAGTAATGCTATTAGGAATTGTGATGCAGCTCAAAATTCTTTAACAATTACTTTTTAAATATATTCTACTGTGAATACTCTATCCTTGATTAGAAAAAAAGGTTTCATACTAAATAAAAGATTTTGCGATGTTTTTTCATTGTTTTATATATTCCAAATATCAGAAGGTAAATTGTTTTATATAAAATAGATAAAAATCCACGTACTTCGGGTTTACCATTAACTGTACATACAGTCCAACCATTTAAGCCAAGCCTCAAATCAAGAACTCCTTGGTTGATAATTATAATGTAAAAAATAGACTTCTTATAATGCCCAAATAATTAGGTTTTGCAGATACAAAAATAATCACCTGGATTTAATATTTCTAGACATTTTAGAAGTTACATAATAAGGTAGCAGTTAAACAAGGCAAAACTCTCTTCATACAGTAGTGCCACCCTGTGCCAACCAGAGTAATTAATGAATGCCAGAAGTAGCAGTGTTGTGTCCTTCAGAAATAGAACTAAACAGCATTAGTTGTGACAAACAAATTATGAAAGACCCAAACTATGAACTTCATAGTTAATAATTATTCATTCAATCATAATGTGGCAGAACCAAAGGATTATATAGAGCTATTTAGGAAGTGATATTCTCATTAGGGTTGCAATAGATTCTTTGGTACTAATTTAGAGTGCACTCTCTGCTAATTATCATTTATTAATGGAAATTGTGGTTTTTTAACAAATGGTTTGTTTTGATCGTGTAATTACACTTTGTGCTTATTTTTTCATATTTGATTGCTGTAATAATTTGGTATTTTGGTCACATGATTATGTCATTGGATTTTTTCCCCAAGCCCATTGATATATTCACTTTTTGCTAAAAATTGTTTTTGGAATTTATAAGTTTTGCTATTTTTTTTTGTTTTGCTTTCATCATGTAATTATGTTAACATTTTGTGATCATTTTTTCATATTTGATTGGTATAATAATTTGACATTTCATGTGATTATGATAGCAGGATTTTTTTTAACATTTTCTAATATTCTTGATATTTTGATTTCTAGATGAGCTTGATGTTTTTTTGACTGATCATAGTTTTACAAAATTTGTATGTTTACTCTTTAATTTTTCAACATGAGGTTATGGCCATAATTTGATCTTTTGGTCATGTGATTTGATTGAGCATAGTCAATACAAAATTTGGTTTATTTTTTTAATTATCAATGGAAATTGCGATTTTTTAACAAATGGTAAATTAATTACAACACTACCCATCGCTATCCCCTAATTCTTTTATCACTTAGTTGTGTCAGTAGTGGGTTTGGAGTTCCCCTTAGAAACCAAAATGGCCGAGAATGCACTCTAAAATAATACCAATTCTTTTATGTTTAAGAATCTAAAAAATCAATATTATAATAAATAGAGTGCTAAACTTTTATCAGAAGTTTCTTTTATATTTTTTCAAGGATATCCACGATGCAAAAATTATCTATAAAGGTAAAGAATTTGAAAATCGTATTTTAAAGAAAAATGGCATAAAATATATACGTATAATTATTGTTCCCATACTTGGTAAAAAGTTTTTTTTTACGATGTCTAAATGTAAACATATGGTTTGCTCCAAAAATCAAAAACCAGCAAATAACTATATATTATATATGGATGGTTTGTTGAGTCTTATTTAAAACTAGTTTATCGTATTTAATTATTTTTTTATTAAAAGAAATACTGTATGTTTAAAATATGCATACTAAAGATTATTGTCATTCATCACGCATAAAATTAATGTCTTTAGGAAAATTTTTTTTTGTGCAATTTGAATTATTATATAATAAAAACCTTAGCATCTTCTTAGGTCATGCAAAAAAAAAAAAAAAAAACCTCAATTATAATTTTTTTTATATAATTCGAATTAGCGTCTCTATACCCCCTCACCCCACAGTAAACAATCATTATAATTTTGAATGCAATAAATAAAAAAAAAAAACTACTTCAAAGTATCGTTAGAAGTATTTGCGATGAAGAAATAGTGTAAACTTAATACTTTTACTAAATTTTTCTTTTTTGTTATTCATAAAGATTTCACTTTATGTTAAAGTGATGTCCTGTGTCTATGTACATGGATATAACCATTATTATCATCAGCCACTCGCAAATGACTATGCTTATTCCAAGTCCAGAGGGGGGCGGGGATAGAAAACAAAATAATATATATTAGCGATGAACAGATGAGTTACGCGAATCTGTTTTTGTATTGAGCTATTATTAACTAGAAGGCCGGAATTAAATCTGAATTGGGTAGATAAAATGTTTACACATTGATGGTAAAACAAAAAGTATTATTATATTATATATTGAATTATTTTCATCATCTAGATGAGTTGCCACTTTATTTTCACCTTTCTGAAGACATTCAACTTATAATAATAGCATTCACATTAGTGTAAATTACAACATTTCTTTTTCAAGCGCTGCCAAAGATCAATGATTCATGCTCGTGTTAGCTGTCATTAGTCAGGTCAGCAATACCTGAAGAAGAAAGGAAAGTAGTACTACTTGAATAGTATCATATGTGATTTTACTAATAATTTGAAGTATTCAGAAAAGCACAAACCAAGATGAATGTTTTTTTTTTTGTTAAAAAAATAATTAACAATTCATCATCTTAATGATAAAAATAGTTCAATATACAACTTCAAGTAAAATGCCATCATTGTAAATCTTCAGACAAATATTATAATCACTATTATAATATTATTATCACCATTAGAGAAAAGGCATTATATTACTACAATTTCTGAACTCATCAAGTTATTTTTATCTTTTAAAGTATATATAAATTCATTGAAAGGAGTCAATACTGAAACAATCCCAATATTAATATAATCAATAATCTCAATCTGTTGTCAAGGTTTTATTTATAATCTAATATATATATCATTAAAAACTAATCAACACTTAGACAATACCAATAACAAACAACAATTTCAAACTATTGTCAAGGCAACCTCCTTTTAACAATATATATACATTACTAAACATCACATGATCACTATCTCATACTAGCATATAATTATTATTAAACAATTCAAAACAAAGCAAAACTCTCCATAGGTGCAGTGCTCTCAGATCCAATGCTCCTCACTGATGAAGGCCACAAGCCAGAAACTAGTCTGGGGATATTGGATGAGTAGGCACTAGATAGGGATTTTATGCACAAGCCTTCTGGCATCCATTGATTGCTCTTGTTAGCACAAGATGGCACTACTATATGGAGAGTTTTGCTTTGTTTTGAATATATATTCATATTGACTATTGTGTTATTTCTTATTAAATCTAAAGTAATATGTGGCTTTTAAATTGTCTACAGTGTCTCAGTGAAAAGATGACCTACCCTCTTTCTCCAACTCGCCTGCAGGGCCATATTTAAATCAACCAATGTGTTATATTGGATCATAGCTTAGCTATTTACCATAGAAATTTTAAGGTGCTACACATGTCTGGGTAATGAGTTAAGACATGAAATGTGACTGTTTTATTCTGATCGTTTTTAATGTTCTACCTGACATCACATAATCTTAAGAACTACTTATGCAATTCATGGCTTCACTTTCATACATAATTTGAATTATTCCAATTGTTTCAATAGTAGTCCTCCCCCTCCACCCCAAGTTAAAACAAAATTTAATATTAATGCATTATTATATTGTGGATTAAGATATAAATTCATATTTCATAACTTATAATCCAGACCTTCCAGTGTCTTAAAATTTTTGCGATGCATAGATAAATCATGTCACTATATAATGTATACATACACTGTTTCAGAGATGGTGCTGATGAAGCTTTAAGAGGGAATGTCACTTTTACATTGGACACACTAAGTACATTGTAAAATTTACAAATCAGTCAAGTCAGATATTACATGACCTAATATAAACAAGCTTGTATTACAAATGTTTTATAAAGAGCTCTCAAATAAGCTCTTAACAAGCTTTGCAGAATATCCTCAGTGCCAGACTGATTTCTGCTACTGGCTTCATCAGTGAAGTGCCAGGATATTCAAGCATTAGATTAAAAATAGTAGGACAAGCCCAGCACTTTATCTAACTGATAACTATTAAGTAGAAAATATGAAATTTGTAGACATCCATATGTCTTCCAATCCAGCTATCTAACTTAAATAGCCATATGGGACTGAACTTACATCATATATTAATAGCTTTAGCAATATAAAATTGCCAAAGCCTTAATAGCAAAAAATAAAATTACTGGCTTGATTTATTTACTATTGTGTTGCTGTTTAAGATGTATGATTGCAAGGCATCTTTATAGTTAACTTCTATTTCATTAGTTTGTGGAGGGATTTCACTATAAGGCATCGGCATGGGAAATTTATTTTTCCTTTTTTGTATGATGTGGTAATTATATGATGCCAATATGTTTCTCCAACATAGCATACATAGGCTCAAGTGGTTGGGAGCTAGTTTGTCATCTGCAAAATTGCACAGTAGTGGCTTATGATCGGTTACAATAGTAAATTGTCTGTCGAATATATATTGGTGGAATTTTTTTACCCTGAATATAATGTCTAAAGCCTCTTTTTCAATATGGCTATAGTTTCTTTCCAATTTAGATGGGGTTCTTGAGGCATAGGCTATTGGACATTCACCATGGGTGACACAATATGGCTCCAATCCCATTCCAAAGCATCTGTTGTTAGGCACACTTCAAAATTACTGTCAAAATGTACTAGCAGCTTGTCTGAAAAAAGTAATTCTTTGGTTTGATTGAATATTTTCTCATGTATCTCCAGCCACTGCCATTTTTAATTTTTCTTTAATAAATCATAAAGTGGGTTTGCTACATTCATCAAGAATGGTTCAAAGAAATTAATTAGGTCCAAAAAGGCCTGAAGATCTTTAACATTTTTGGGGTTGGCCATATTTTCCATGGCTTTTACTTTCTCTGGTGATGGGCATTTCCCCTTTTGGGAGATTTTGTGTCCAAAGAATGACAACTCCTGCGTATTCCACACACTTTTTTGTGTATTTAATTTCACCCCAAATTCTTGTAGTTTGGCAGGTTTTGCATAGCCTTTGATGGAGCATCTCTTCAGATGATACCGAGATGACTATGACATCGAAATACCAGCTAAACTTTGCGATAAAATATCTATCTTTGCTTGGAAGATATTTGGCGCTGTTGATATTCCAAATGGAAGCCTATCGTATTTAAACAGTCCTACCGGTGTTGTTAGTGTTAATATTTCTGCTGACTGGTCTGTCACTGAAATTTGATGAAATGTGGAGTTTAAATGTAGCTTAGCAAAATGCGATGCATTTTGCAGACTGGCCAGTACCTCTCTTATGTTGGGGACATGGTATGCTGCTTTATTTAAATACATATTAACTGTTACTCTCTAATTGCGACAAATGCGTATTTATTTGTTAGGTTTTGTGATTACAACTATTGGAATGGCACAGTTTGATGTTTCCATGGGTGTCAGGAACCCTTGGAGATCAATTCTTGAATTTTGTCTTTTACTTTTTGTCTCTGAGTGAAAGGGATTTTCAGTGTTTTACAGATAACTGTATGTGTTAACTACCTCTGCTGGGGTAGTTGCTATTAAGCCTAATTCTTCAGTAAATAAATTGAGGTATTTACTTTGTATTATCTTGTTTTATGATAATTTTTTTCACCATGATAACTTGTATTCCTATTGCTGAAAACCATTGTCTACCTATTGTTGGGCTAATTTCTCCTTTTAACTATATATTGTGGTAATTTAATTATTTTTCTGTGATATCTGATTAGTGCTTTTACTCGACCCAATAATTTTAAGGGATTCCCACTCACATCCTGGGCTCAGACATTAGTTACCTCTATTTTAATGGTGGGGTTAGTGGCTGATAGTATTCCTCAGTATGTTTCTGACATTATGGAAATGCCTGACTCACTGTCTATCTCCATTCTAATATTTTTATTGCAGATCTGTAATTCCATTAAGAATTGCTGCACTCTGTTGCTTTCCATTTTTTTTTTGACTACATATGTTAATGGGTTTACCTCCCCTATTTTTGTACTCTTGATTTTGCTTTGGGAATTCAGGGTCCCTGTATTTCCAGCTAGGTGGCCTTTAATTCCGCATTTGAAACATTTCTTGTTTCCATTTACTGTCTTTAGTTATGTGGCCTGTTTTCCTGCAACAGTAGTATTTAATTCTGTCATTTCTCTGGGGTTCCCATTGAAATGAATTTATTTCTGCTTTATCAGTTTTGAACACTTGCTTGATAATTTGATCTTTTGATCTGAAAGCCTGTGCCTGTTCTTGATTTAGCTTATAAGCTATTCCTTTCTTTATAGCACTTTCATATGTTAGGTTTGCCTCTGTTAACAGCTATTGTCTGAGCCTGTTGTCAGATATTCCCCATAGCAACTGATCTAGTAATATTCTATGAAATCACCATAAACACAATCTTTAGCTAGTTCCTTGAGTGCTAAATTATATTGTTTTACTATTTAGTTGTTTTCTATTTCTTAACTGTAGGCATGCTATGTGGTGGGATGGGAAAGGGCTAAAAAATTGTCAAATACAGTGTACAAATATTAATTCACAAACTAGTTTAGATTTTAATTCACAAAGTAGTTCAATTCACTAATTAGTTTATAGTTTAGACAAAGTTCTCAACTGTTCCAAGTTAAGGGTGTGACAAGAGATTGATGTATACAAATTAATAGTTCTGGTTTCTGCCAAGCTATATTAGAAGGGTGCACTAGGTGATTCACAATTCTTATGCTTTTCCTTTGCAACAGATGCTCTCCAAGAATTCACTGAATGCACTCTGTTCTCTCTCTCTCTGTATGCCCCCTTTTATCTGTTTTGTTTCTTTTCTGGAGTAAATCTACATTGTAAGATTAGGGCATAATTTAATTAATCAGAGAAATTAACTTAGTAGTTAAATTTGTTTTTACTAATTAAATTCCTGTCGTTATCTGTTTAATTAATTTGATTCAATTAATTGAATTTTAAGCTGAATCAGACAAGGACAAATTAAAATGTCTATGATTACAATATTAGAAATTTAAAATGTCTTTTAAAAGGAATATTTTAGAACAAGTCACTTTTGTATGTGCGTTTATTTTAAAAATGCATATTTAACAACTTTATATTTGCCTATATATATATAAATTTAGGTAAAAAGATAAGGCAGATTCATGCTTATCTTTTCAAAGACTTTTATCTTGTGTTTCGAAAGTGAGAGTATTCTTCAGCTTATATAATTGTTAAGCCAATAAACATCACATGATGCAATACGTATAGTGAGTTTTGCCTTTATAATTGGGATGCTTCCCTTATGACTATTATGAAATCTAAGAAAGCTGTTTTCCAGAACACATTTTAAGGCTATGAATTACAAAGAATCTTGACCCATTTCCTCCATGTAAATTCAAACTCCTCCAGTGAAATGTAGAGCAGCCACTTCCTTGCATTCTTAAATCCTCATGGCAGTTCTTTCGATAATTATAATAGCCATCTTTGCAGCTAGCTTTACTATGGCTATTTTCTGCTACAGTTATCAACTCTTTACAAAATACTTGAGCCAACTTTATAGCTAGCTCTTCTGCTAACTCTTATAGAACTGCAAGCAGAACTGTTCTTTTCAAAATTACTATCCAGACTTTGCAGTGGCCCAGTTGACCACTGCTTAAATTACTACAACCAGACTCCTCTGGTCAACTCTTACAAACTACAAGCAAAAAAAAACTAACTGATATATTTTTTTATCAGTCTTTTATAACCTCATCTGAGGTGTTAACAACACTTGATTAAAAACAGAGTTTTTATTTTTATCTCACTAATCTCTTTGAAAACATATACATGTTTTTACATAGGGGATTTCTAATAGATAAAAATTTTGTTTAATTAAAATTTCAAAAATACAACAGGGTGTTTTTAAATTTCAAAATCAGAGTAATAATTAATAATAATGCAATATTTATATTTATTCAGACCTTTTTAAAATATTAATTTATAAAACAATATTTTAAATCAGAGTTATTATTATTATTATTTTTTTATTTCAATGAATGTAGAAAATATCTATAATTTTTGTCTGTGTTTATTTCTACTTTTCCTTTATTTTACATATATATATTCACATACACTATATTAGTGTGTGTGATGTAACCCAACTGGTTACATTATATATATATTGTTAAAAAGAGGTTGCCTTGGCAACAGTTTGAAATTGTTGATTGTTATTGATATTGAGATTATCTAAGTGTTGAGTAGTTTTTAATGACTATATACATATATATGTAAATAAAGTAGTTTTGGGGTTAAACCATGTATTAGTTTTGATTACTTCTCAACGTTTCAATGAAATAACCATTAGATCTCGGATCAAAAATAATACATGGTTTGACCCAAAAACTACTTTATTTACATCATATAACCGTGAAAACATTAAATATATATACACATAAAAACAAAAAATCTTGAATAAAATACATTATTTAAGATAGCCACATATAAAAATAAATAATAGCTATAATAAGCTTACAGCATATCTGCCATTTTCAGTACCATTTTACAGTTAAAATTTTATGTATACAATTGGTTTGCTGTTAGAGAGTTCAAATAAAGATTCACATAAAGTTTGGGCACTGAAAGTAATTGAACTGCAGTTCATGTATCTTGTCTATTTGTTACTCGACTACTGCTTTTAACCATGTAAAACTATAAGTAATAAGCCTTGATACTCAATGGGCTAAGTATTGCTTCTTTTTTATTAATGAAATATCATAATGTAAATTGGTTGGCCATAATGTTTTTTATCAAAGGACTAGGTTATCTAAATTAAATGTTAGCTACTTAATAATCTATTTATCTTCATAAATATATGTATTTTGTATCTGGTCCTTCTTATATCAATTAGTACTTGTATATGTGCAATGCAATTAATCCTGCACCTCTGGCTCTTGAAACTTCCCAAATTAGCACTGTTTTTAAATTAAGAATGTTTTACCCAATACTTTCATTTGTCTTTATAAACTTCCATATCCTTAAAGCAATCGCATACTGCCAAACATATTAAATGCTTTATAAATTTAATGCACTAATCAAGTGATAGACTTAAAACTTGGAGGTTCCTGGAATAAAATCATCTTATCCTTTCTGATGCTCAAATATCACATGATCTCATGAACAATTAACTATTCATTCCATATATTTTTATATAATAGTAACTAAATAAAAATTTCTTAATAGCTTCTCCATCTTATTTCTTCATTCATAAAATCTGTTTTTAAAAACTATTGCAACCATTGTCAGCTGAATTATATTTTTCATTTGCTAAATACTACATAATATATATAAGAAATATTAAAAAAAATGCTTTTAATTAATTTGAGCAGGGTGAGAAAATAGTGGCACACAGGCCACATGCAGCCTGCTAAGAGTTTTTTGCAGCCTGCCAAGACAGTCAGAAAAATCCACCTTGAACTGAGATTCCTTCCCATGTGTGACCCAAGATTTATCTCATATTTTCCACTAGGAGATCACGTCAACATGCATGCACAGTGTAGATATGATGCGCAGTGCTTTCCCAGTTCATCTGGTTAATTTCAATTTTGTCTTTGCTTCAGTAAATATATAAATTTTCAACTTTAGTGAAACCATGAACTCTCCCAAAAATATAAAATCAGTGATGAAAATCATGTGTTTAATGAAGAATGGACAAATAAATATTTCTTTGGTAATACAGGGAATAAAGTAGTGGGTTTATTGTGTCATGAAAAAAGGTGCAGCCCTCCACTAACCTCCACTTCCACAAAGTGGACCCGAGCCAAAACAAATGTTCACCCCTGAATTTGAGGAATAACACATTAAAGAACAAAAAATAAATTGATTTTTTGATTTTTAGTGCATTAGTTCTTAAATTAAATTAAAATCATTAAATAAAAAATTATATATATATTATTTTTAGTATCTAGCTATATCTAATAAAATCATTTATAAGATTTTTGTTTTTATGAAGGCAAAACTTTAAAAAAGCAAGTTTTACAAAAACAATTCAAAAAAATTAATATTTCATCTTTCATTTATTTTTCTTTTAATTAACTGTAAATACTTTTATTTTTTGCCTCAAATTAAATTAAAGCATCTGGTTAAAACTATTACACCATCTATTGAGCATCCCTTAAAACATAACATGAATTTGAATGTGATTTACAATGTGACCCACCAATAGTGCTCCAACATTATTAGGCTAGACAACCCTGAAATATTACATTATTGTATTACATCCTATGTGCAAAAAATTTGAACAAAATCCATTCAGAAGTATGTTTAAAATCTGTTACAATATTTGACCCAAATAAACATGTCTTAAGTAAAAGCATTCAAAAATATAAATTTTTTTTTGTTGTTGTTGTTTTGCAATAATAAACTGATCAAAAGTTAAATAGAAATATGGAGTTTGTGTCAACCAGGTTTACGAATTTAATGATATTTACTGAAATTCATGCTCTTCTTAAATTTTATTTAAAAATATTTTTATATATCAATTTATTTATTAGTCTGTGTGTTTTTTTTAAATATGTGTATATTCATTGATTAAATAAAATTGTTTGAAATAACAATAATGTCTAGGGATCATACAAATTTTAAAGGCCATCTCATAATTTTGTCTAAATAGTAAATAGTAAAAGTTATCAAAATATAGGAAAGCAGATTGATATTCTACTTGTATTTCTAAATGACAAAGTTACTTATAACTGTCTTGTTAAAGATAAAAAAAAATGATATAATCTTAGCAAGCTGTCAAGAAATAGATTATTAATAAATATCAGTAACAATCTCAAATTTTTGTCAAAGCAATCTCCTTTTAACAATAAAGATAGAATCCCATCTTTATTTATGGTCCAATATATTTATATAGATGCTAAAGATTTCAACTTGACCACAGAGATTGAAATTATTAATGCAAAATAGTTTAAATAAATCTCTTAAACATGTAAATATAGTCAATTATAACATTACAAACTGCAATTATAATTTTCAAATTGCAACCAAAATATTACTTAAATAATAAGTGTAATAATGCTCAAGGCTAAATAATTTGTAACTAATGATTAAAAATCAGTCAATACTTGGATAATCCCCATATTAGTAACAATAAACAATCTCAAACTGTTGTCAAGGCAACCTTCTTTTTATAGAAATGATAATTTTAAAAAATGTAAAAAAAATTCAATTATATTTAAAATTCAAAATGACAATTAGTAGCAAATTACAGAATGCACATTAAAATGAGTAATAAATTAAATATAATCAAATGAAATCATGGTTGAGAATAATATAAGACCATGGATACCAATTAAATATATTAAAGAGAAGATGAGGAAGAAAGAAAGGAAAACAGGTATACAAATGTGAGATTACAAATTGCAATAGTTTCATGACTTTGTAGAATTGAATAAAATCAAAATGGAAGATATTATTCTTAGTCATATGAAACACAGAATAAAATCTAATAGAGTCTGACCTATAAAAATAAGATTTAAAATATTGATGTATTACATTGCGAACTATAGAAAGATATACTCTGGATCAAATCCAAAGTAATTGTTTTTGAAACACGATTTTGTATAAAAAAATTAATATTTCTAATTTTTTTAAAGACAGGAAAATGTGCTAATTATTATTAAAATGATTGTAATTACAATGTGTGATAAATACAAATTGAGTTTTATGGATATCTCTCTTTGTATGTGGATTCAATATGTTTGAACCAAATTTGAAGATGGGGAGGATCAAATTTAAGTTTATATTATCTTAAAAATTTTATAATGCTTATTGCATAACAAAAAACAAACCAAATTGCAACTAATGTTTAGTCTTTTCTATTACTGGTAAAACATCATTTATTTAAAGTTCCTGGTTTCAGAGTTTTTTAAATTCGTGAATTTTTTAGATTTTAAGCATAAATAGATTTTTTATTTAATTACTGTAAATCATAACTTTACTAAAAAAAAAGGGCACACAAAAAAAAGCGAATAATTTAGCCATATATTGTTCACCATAAAATACCATTATTCACCACTAACAAATTAAATTACAACTTTTTCTTTTAAAATATATGTTCTCCAAAAATATATAAATAAATGCATAATCTTCTTTTTTCTTTTCCCAAAAACTTTATGTTCATAATTTTAACAATGAACACACAAACACACACACTTTCCAATGTTTCAACTGCTTTACATCATTACAGTCATTTTCAAGGATCTATAAACAAAGAAACATATTTATAAATATATTTAACAACATAAATCATCTTTCTTTTCATCATCAATCCACTGCAGGACGAAGGTCTCTCCAAGTTCAATTCATCTTCTCCGATTTTAGCTTATCTTTCTTATATCAAACAAGATATCATATCCCTCATAATAAAAAATATCAACAGTACATAATTATATATTATTTACATCACCCTACCCCAAACTTTTTTTATTCTTCCTTTTTTTATATCATCTAAGTACAAATCTATTTTAATGTATAAAAAACAAACCCCCCAAAAAATGAAATAAAAACCCATTATATCAATTTGGGGGGGGGGGGGGGGGGCTTAAATTCAATATTCAAGAATCTAAAGGTGCGAGTTCCATTATATCAATGTATTGTAAAAAACTTATTTCATTCTCTAACCATTTATCAAACATGCCGATATTAATTATCTACACTCCTAATCTATACCTTCAATACTCTTTAAAAAAAACAAATTCACTTTTTTCTTTTCTTTAACCATTTACTTAATTCTATTTTAACAATCCAAAAAACAGTTACTTTTTAATATACCTCCCTTATCAAAACCATTGAAACAGGATTATATCTTTTTATATAAAAATATTCTTTTATCATCCCTTCCTTATATTTTTTAATCTTTCTACTAAATATTGACTTGTAAATCCAAAGATTTCGCGAATGTTAATGTGTAACAGAAATAGTGGATTTAATTAGTGAAGAATTTATTAGCTTAATGCTCCAAATCAAAATGCTTTAGATTTGCCTATATAATTAGAAAAATAGGTTGAAGATAAGAGTGTGGCCACTTTTAGCTTTATAAAGCCGAATCTTGTGTTAAGATTTGTAGATGTCTCTCCTGTAGTAAAATTAAGCACACAAGGCGCATGTACTAAGATGATAGCCTTATATAAGTATTATGTGCTGACAATGTGCTTAATAAGAATTAATATTTATAACATTTGTATATTAAAATTTTTATGTCCACATTTATAATGTATATTAACATTTGAATTTTTATCATTAAAATGTTGTTTTAGTTTAGTTTTTAATTTATTTTCATTGTACCAATATATGACACATTTTTACCCTCCCCCCTTACAATTCAAACATTCAATTATATAAATTCCATTCATTTTTTCTATTTCTTGATATTTTATGTTATTAATTAAATTCCCTAAACTACATTTCTTTTTATATACTGATTTAATAATTAACCTACTTTCTCTCTTATGTATTTTTTGAAACATTATAACTACTATAAACAATATTCTTAATATCTTTTTTATTATTCCTCTTTCTTATTATTTGTGTAATTTTTTTTTATCACATACTTTATTTATAATTTTGACCGGATGATCACTTTTTAAATCTTCCTCTTTTATATTATTAATTTCTTTTTTTAACATTTTTTCTTCAGAACATAAATTTATTGCTCTATTTATCAATCATATTATTAATAATATTTATTTTATGTTCATATTCTATGTCTGAACTCCAATTACATAACAACCTATAAAAAGTATCTTTTCCAAATACACTTATTTCAATGCATGCCTTATAATTTTTTATAACCTTTTTTATATTAATATCCATATAATTTAAACCCATAAACATCACATGATCACCATCTCTTATACTAGCACATAATTGTTATCAAGCAAGGCAAAACTCTCCATACAGTGGTGCCACCCTGTGCCATCCAGAGTAATCAATGGATGCCAGGAGGCTTATGCATAAAATCCCTATCTAGTGCCTACTCATCTATGGCATCTATTGATTACTCTGGTTGGCATAGAGTGGCACTACTGTATGGAGAGTTTTGCCTTGTTTGATCCATATAATTTATTACATTATTTTTTTCTTTTTCCATAGTAAATTTAATATTATAATCAATTGAATTAATATATTTTATAAAATTCTCTGATTTTCTAGTTTCCATTAAACACTAAAAAATAATCATCCACATATCTAAACCAAAAAACAGATTTATATATTGTATTACCAACATATTTTTCTTCAAAATCATTCATAAATATTGAAGTTAATAATCCATTCAAACTATTTCTTATACTCAAACTCTTACATTGTTTATACATAAATACATTTTTACAATATATATTTAATATTTCATATAATTGATAACATTCCATGTTTATATTCTTATTATCTTTAATATACATTTCCATTATTATTTCAAATGCTTTATATGGTTCTATATTTGTATACATACTACATATAACTAACTTTAAAAAATACATTCTTATAATTATTACTTTCTAAAAATATACTTAAAAAATCACTTGTATTACTCACATTATTTTCTTTTTTATTTCTTCATATTTTTTTAAAATTTTATTATATAACCATTTTGATATATTTTCATAATATGTATCCACATTACTAATAATAGGCCTTAATGGTATTCATGTTTTATGTATCTTTGGTACTTCCTATATTCTAGCCATTTTGGTTTCTTAGGGGAGCCCCAAAACTACCACTGACACAATCAAGCGATAAATAATCTTAAATAATATCTCCAAAATTAAGTGTTTCAAATACTTTATCTAGTCCACAAAAAAATTGCAATTTTTATCGAAAAATAAAAAAAACAAACAGAAAAATTAGAAGTATCAAAATTTCAAAAACAATATTTGGCAAATATCAGTAAAATATTTTTTTATCTCCCCTCCCATCATTTCAGACTTAACTGACATCCATTTTATTTTTAATTGTCACACTAACAGCGATTATTGTTTATTTTCTTTTTATTATAAAAATATGAACTTTAGAAGATGACACTTGTTTGAATATAAGGGAATGCTAGCTTTTAAATATAAATAATTCATTATATATTGTGTAACTTTATTAACAAAACAAAAATATGTGTTTGGTTACAATATTTCTATTCAGAACGCGATCGCTTATTTTCATATAATTTAATGTCAGTCGCATCTTCGGTTGCGTCACATGAAAATTGTCTTTTTCCATTATTAAAATCTTTGTTAAAAATAAACTTTAACTGAGGTAAATATTGTATCAAATCATTGACACGAATCATTGTTAATGACCAAGAATGTTTTGACCACAGGCGATTAAAGAATTTTTTATAAGCAAGTATTTGACCGCTACATATGCGCAATAAATTTACATTTAATAAGTTTTCAAGAACAAATGCAAGTGATTTAAAACTTTCTTTAGGAAAAAATGTGCTCAAAACAAAACCTAACAAAACTCCACGATTACTTGTGTTGAGACTAAAAGGCTCTAAATTTACCGTCGGCAATAACTGATCGGCGATTAACATTAAATGGATTTTAAAACATACACCGCATTTCTGAATGCCTAACGGACTGTGAGTTATCTTATCAGCAAATTTGTGATCGATTAACTCTCCAGAGTCATATTTATGCTTAAATTTAGAAATTAGCTGATCGTATTTTATGGTAGAATTGTCATCTTTCTCTAAGTAATGATCTTCCCACAAAGCACGTTCAGCCGCGTAATTCATTTCGTCGGTTGAAATTTGAGAAAGATTTTTGTAATCATTGGACATGTTAATAAATGTTCTTTCCTGGGTTGAACTAAATGGTTTTTGGGATTTAGAGTTTTGCATTTCGTTAACTGGAGACAGACTTTTATCAAGTTTTTCGTATATGAAGTGTTGATTAGATTGAAAATCATTATGGGAAGAAACATTTTGATTTTCAATGTTATTTGTTATAACCATTGGGAAAAAAGTTTTTTCTTTTCCTGAATGAAGTGAAAAAATATTGGATATTATTGGTATATTATCTGGATTTTTTTCACAACTGGACTTTTCCATTTCAGGATAAGAAGTTGAATATTGTTCTTGGCAACAAGTACAGGATGTAGTTTTCTTATTTACTGGAGAGAAAATAGTTTGTACTTCTGGAGACTGATTCTCAACAGAGTTTGTATATTTTTGATTTTTTGTAGTGTTTGTAAAAGTAGTATTATTACCATTATAATTTGCTTTTATGTAGCCGTTATTTGCTTTTATGTAGCCGTTTTCATGTGAATTTCTGTCTTTATTAGTAAGATTTAATGGGGATACATCAGAATTATTTGATAATTCAGATGCACTATTAGGGCCGATATTTGGTACTTTGGCTAAGCTTTCAACATGAGATATAACTGGCAATGAATCTGAATGAATTGTGGGAATCTGATTTGATAAAACTGGAAGTGCTCTTTGAATACAGTATGTTGGCATGGCAATAAGAGGGGGTGGAGGTCTTGAGGATTGGAGCATTTGACATTTATTTTCAACTATGACTAAAGATGAAGTTTTTGAAGTATCATTTTGATTATCAAGAGGGTATTTTTGTTTTTGGTGTTTGTTGGACTCACTACTTTGTTCTGGTCCTTTATGAATATCATTCAGTTTACTCAATGAAACAATTCCCAAATCAGTAATATTATAATGGTGTTGGAGTTCTTCTAACATGACAACTTTGGAATTAATATTCAAATGGCATGTAATTCCCATTAAATCAAAACAAGAATTTAAATACTTAATTTCAGAAACTGTTAAACTGAATTCTAAAAATTGTTTTTCAGATTTTATCAATTCTGATTTTAAACTACTTAAAGCGACCAGTTTTGATCCATTTCTGATAATATATGGCACAATAACATTTTTCAAGCGCAATAGTCTAATATTTTTAATTTGAGTTATATCAGGTGACTGTCTTTCATTTTCAAGCTGACAATAATGCATTTTAACTGAATTATAAAATCGTTCAACATCACTTAATTTTACTAAAAGATCCTTTTTGTTGTATGGGTCATAGCCAAATTCATAACTACAATGAGAAACATTGATTTCATTTAATAGTTGAGCTTCATTTTCAGTAACATAGTAACTAATTATTGGAGGTTGATCCTTTGCAGAAGGGGGTATTTCTGGTGGATAACGGGAAAGCAAGCTCATTTCAACCATTCTAACTGCCACAAATTTAACATTATATCGAAATAAATATGGCAGGTTTATTCCATCTATTATTGTCCAACCAAATATTCCTTTCTGACTAGCAATATCTTCTGGTCCAGTAAACCCTCTTCGGAGTAATCCTTCAGAACTATTTGTTTGCTTAATCTGGTGTTTATTTTCAACAGAAGTATGATTGGTTGTCAGACACTTGGATATAATGGGATGCTTTAAAGAGAAATGTTCTTTTATCATCTCATGTCCAAAATCTGAAATTGTTTTATTTATTGATGGAGAATTTAAAATAGTATCGGATGATGTTATTTCTGTTGCTTGAAGTTGTGGAGTCTGATGTCTTGGTGACATAGATGGCTCACAATCAACCACAGTTTCTTTATAGTATTCCACAGACTTGTCTGCACTCGGAGGAACCATAGAAGAATCTTTCTTAATGCAAGATGTTTCACACATTGTGTTGATGTGCAAACTAAAAATTCTGCATTCACCTGAAACAGAAATAAAAAAAAAAGGATTATTTTATAAATGATTCTCTTATATATTTGGTTTATCTAAAAATGTTGCAACTTAAGTTAAATGTCTCTTATAATCTAATCATAAAGAAAAAAAATTCATTTTCAATTGTAGTCTGCAATATATATATATATTAATTCTAATATTCTGATGGATAAATGATAAATTCATCGTATTATTTCTCAGAGCTTTTGTGTACTAAAACTATAATAGCTAAATACCTGACCTTTCAGTGCAATGACAAGTATTTTCATCAGAACTTCTATCTCAAATCATAAGAATGTTTGTGGTGGGATTTAAAGTTATTTTTTCTTTTATTTTTTCCTCATTCTCAAATTTTATATACATATTTCACTTGATCATTATTCCTTTTAATATATATATATAACCATTAGAAACCAGTCAACACTTAGACAATCCCAATATAGATAACAATTGACAATCTCAAACTGTTGTCAAGGCAACCTCCTTTTAACAATATACATATAGAGAGTGAGAGACAGACAAACCTTATTCTAATACAGTGGTGAAATAAATAATTATATTAAAAAAATAATACAAAACAAAAATCACTAATAAAGTCCATTCTATTAACGTTAATTTCTTCAGTGAGAGCAGCTTAGCAAAACCCAAAGCAAACATCAATAATAAAATATATGGGTACAAAATTAGTCCTCAACATAAGAACAGAATGATTGTGGATCAGATGTAAATGGCAGTACATCAGTGCATCCACACACACACACAGTAATAGGTTTATACATTTATTTATACTAGCAATTTCATACATTTATATTAGCAATTTTATATATTTATTTATAGTAATAATAAAATAGGTGATTAATTAATGAACTTATTATAAAGAATAATAATAATCTTAAATCTTGTTGATTAATTATTATTGCTTTTAAATTTAATAATATAAAAAAATTAATGTATTAAATAACATTGTCTAATGTTCATAACAATAACAGTGCTCTTTTAGTACATGATCTCCGCCATTTTGAATTTCAAAAATGCCCAAAAACGTCATTTAATTGATATTATAGTCACATGACCCGAGCTGTACATATTTTATATTTTGGCTTTTTTACGGGGCTTCTTTTGTAACATGCGTTAATGGATGTTATTTTTCAAATATTTTTTGTTGCTTTTAATTGATAGTCATGTGCCCCGAGTTGTAAATATTTTACGTTCTGGCTTTTTTTTCCAAATTAGTCACGTGACCCGAGTTCTAAATTTTTTGCATTTTCGTGTACTTTTTTATCACTTAGAT
The DNA here is from genome assembly GCA_028023455.1 of Epiperipatus broadwayi. Taxonomy (NCBI): domain Eukaryota; kingdom Metazoa; phylum Onychophora; class Udeonychophora; order Euonychophora; family Peripatidae; genus Epiperipatus; species Epiperipatus broadwayi. The sequence goes on along the minus strand of JAQFVV010012405.1, from coordinate 15,214,688 downwards.
GTGTCAGACAATGTTTTTGGTCATTTTTGAAATTCAAAATGGCAGAGATCACATACTAAAACAATAACTTTTAAAAAAAATAATTAGTAATCATTTTGGATTCTATTTTTTTATTTTCATATCAGAAACATAAAACATTTTATTTATTTATTAATGATTAACCTGATAGCAGGTTAGAGCAGCAGTGAGAGGTGAGAGTGAACTCAAACCCTCTCCTTATTCATTGGCAGCATTTAAAAAAAAACTAGAATAATCAAAACTCTTCATGCATTGTTGAGCAAGATTACAAATGTCTAATCTTCAGTATATTTGAATATAAATTCTACTTATTAACTGGTTAGGATAAACATGAAGTTACCAGGTCACAACAAAATTCGAATTTTGTTTCAAATTTTTCTCACCAGAGTGTTTCTTGTCAAATTACTGTCCATTGTAGTTTTTGCTTGTACAAAAGATAAAATTCGCAAAGCAAATTCCTATAGATAGGATTGGAATAAAGTATTGCTGGTAGTGTGGAAAATATCAGTGGGGCACCAGCAGTACTTTATTCGAATCCTACCTACAGGAATTTGCTTTTAGAACTCTCTACATGACTGATGCCATCCTTGCGAATTTTATCGCTATTATAAGCGAAAACTATGAACTTAACAATTATGAATGAACTTATTAAACTACAATGGACAGTAATTATGAATGAACTTATTATGGAATATGCGTAAAATGTTGACTCCAGGTCATTTATTTTGTTATTATTTTAATAAATTATTTTTTATCAGATATTTTTTATAATACACCTGGGTCTCATTTTACGCGATAGATAGGTTCCTCATAAAACACGCGCAAACGAAATCATGCAAAAATAGACGTAACTTACCTTGAAAAAAGGGGGATATGGACTGTGATTTTTCAAAACTCGCGTAAAAGCAAAGCACTAACGTAAAATTTACTTTAAAATTCGTGCAAAAAAAAAAATAAGGAAATAAAATGACTAATAAAAAATTTCAAATTTGAAAAAAATTGATACAAGACAAACTTTTTTTAACTATAATATTTAATTTTATTCAAAACAATATATTTTTATGCATAATTTATAGTAATTTATATTTTTTTTATACAAGTTTTAATTATTATCGCTATTTGCCGGTAAAGAGGTTCGTTTGCAAACTGATAAAAAAATCAGATTCTTCACAAGATGAAATACAACTAGCGCCAACATGACTCTCATGTTGTGTTAATTAATGGTTTTCTGGTGACAATGTAATTAGTAATTAATCTAACAACTAAAAATTAAATTCTTATTTTTGACTTTAATTTTCAATTTTAATTGTGCCCACTGCTATTACTCATCTTTTAAAAATAAACTTGCAGACACTAAATGATTAATAATTGATTAAACGTTCTTTTTTAAAAAGCAAAAACAGAATGTGATTTAAAATGCAAAATTAACACGCACAATGTTTGAACAAATTTACATTATAATCTTGTAAAATTTAATGTGTGTATACATAAAATGTGGAAATCATGATTTTAATTTCATTATTGCATAAAATCTTACTATTATAAAGCACTGAAAATATTGAAATTACTAAGTTGAAAGTTGAATTTCAATAATGTGCTATTACTTTCAATATAACATGAGTGCGCAAAATTTATTATTTCGGAGTTCGACTTCCGGTGAAACACGAATCGCGTAACTTCAAAATCGTGTTAAATAAGTCCGCGTAAAAAGAGACCCAGGTGTATAATTATTTATTACAATATAATTTTATGCCGCCGTGTATTTGATATTTCACAACAAATTTTTAAATAATTCGATGAGAAACACTGATGAAAAAAATTTGAACTACAAAATTTTGTCGTGACCTGGTAAGTTCATGTTTACCCTGGTTAGTTTGGATGTTCATTTACAGAAAATTGGGCTGAAGATTGAAGAACATCATCAGATAAAATTAAATGTGCCCAATAAAAATGTTAGGGTAAAATGTTTTGATTATTTTATTTACTGCAGCGCTAGTTTTTTTTTTTTTAATTTGTTTTTATGATTTATAAATAAATTGGTTTTATAAATAAATCAAGTAGTTGATTTCAAAATAAAAATAAAATAATGCAAACATAAAACTTCATAAATATATCATCTTTAATTAAACTATTGCATATTTTAATTATATTAAAGGATTGTTGAATACTAACTTTATTTTTAAATTAAAGAAAACATATATGATGTTGAAAGTGGGGATAGATGTATTTCTATTATCAAAACTTTGGTACTGAATTATATCTGATATCACAATATAAAGATAATATCAATTAATAGACAATTGATTATTTTATGAAAATTAATATATTTAGGATATTCGTTTACACATTTAATTATCACCAAAAGGCATCTAGCCACAGGTTCGAACCCAACTTTGCCAAGGTTATGTGCTCTGAGAGAAACGATATGAAAAAGAAAATAAAAGAGGCATATTTCATCGCGAACGACCCAAATGCCATCAATAGACTAGATACATTGCGATGTCAAAGAATATCGAATTAAATGATTTGCATATAAACAACTGGACTGTATCATTAACAACAACGACTACGAATATGGGAGTTAACATACCCTGAAAGTGCTAAGCCAAATATTATTATTGTTTATTAGTTTAATAACTTCACCAATTTGCATTAAAGCACAATATAATCATTGCATTTATAGTATAAGAATACAGATATAAGAAAGAATATTTTAATTTGCAAAACAAATATAAAAATATTTGAGAAATAAATACATTATAAATAATATGCAAATTATACATACAACCTAAGTGATGAATCAATATGCATGTCTTTGTCCTGAAATGAATATATATATATATAAGGGTTATGATAGATTCTTCATCACATCAATCTATTTAATATAAACAATTATCTTACTTATTAATTTTTGGTTAAATTAATAGAAAACATTCAATATTTAAATTTGAATTATGCATATATCAAATATTGAATTATTTATTAATGCATTTATTGTTATTATTTGATATTTTTATATTAATTATATTTATGTAAATAAATTCATTGTTCTCTTTATTATTGATTGTCATTTCATAAATTTCAATATAGATATTTCAATTTATACATATCAATTCATCTAAATACATACATTATTTTATAATTCATAAGATGTAAATAATAGTTATTAAGGTCAAGTATGAATATTAATTCTGCTAAGGTAGTAGTTAAGATCTCATCTTGGGATTTATATTTCCAATGTGTTGACTATCATGGGCTTATATATAATGAAAAGAAAAGTCTAGCATGGCTTATTATGGAACTCAAGAATTAAAATTATTTGTAAGTCGGATAAAGAAAAAATAAACGATTTTTGAATTTTCTTTCTCATGAATACTTCATGGTATATATATATGTGTGTGTGCGTGTGTGTGTTTTCATGCTATAAGTTCCCTGCATATAAAATTAACTTTTCCCAATGTGTGGTATAATAAGTTTGAGTTTATTCGTATGTAAAATTTGTTTCATTTTTGATTATTGCAATAATATATACAGAAAGCAGATTAGACATTATTAATAATTAAATCTAATATCCAAATCTATGAAGATGTTTATACTGCCCTATTTTAAACCAGACTTTTATCACATTTGCAAGACATAATGCCTAAGTTTTGATTTTAATAACTTAATAAATAACTGAAACGTTGTAAATACATAAAATTCGATATTATGAGAAATTTAATTAATTTCTATATAAATGTTATTTGAATAATTCATTGCTCTAAAATTTTATATATAAATATATATGAATTTCAATAAATGAAATGGATTATATCCCAACTTATTCTCATACCATGTGTCTATAAGTAAAGATAAAGTGATGATGATGATTTCCAATTTATTGTGAGCATCATGAGATGAAGGGAGCTTGAACGTCTGTGTTCAAATCCCCTCAAATTACATCTAAAGCTTAAATATGTACATTATACTTGCATTAGAACATGAAAAGTATAACATCAATCTATCTATCCTCATTATGCCTCAATATATCCATAATCCTAGCTACTTCACACATAGAGAGCTGTGGCACATATAATCAATAAATTAACAAAGTTATTGCACATGCCAAATAATGAAATTCAATATACTATTACTACAACATAAAATGTAAAATATCTAATAGGAAAATATATGTGTATAACTTTATTTTTCTTATTGCATTGCCAAATCCATATAATATTTATCATTTACATTCTTTATTACTTTTACAATGCTTTTTACAAATATAATATAAATACATGTATTATGTTGGTTATAGTTCTGAAGAAGATTGCTGGATCAATCAAAACCGTCAATAGTGGGTAATGTAAAATTATATGTTCATATATATTTGTATTTATGTATTTATATTGTATTTGTTATAGTTCTGAAGAAGATTATTAGAGCAATCGAAACCATTAATAGTGGATTTAAAAAGCATTGTAAAAGTAATAAAGAATGTAAATGATATTAATAATAATACTTTGTACATCAAATATTAATAAAGAATATAAAAAAAAATATCCAGTAGAATTAGACAAAATAAAATTCTCACTTGGGCATCTTTCATCTTAATTTTTGAGCTCAAAAAAGAAATAAAAAATGTGCAGCCAAGCATTGGTAGCTGAGAGGTCAGCGCAGCCGCTTTGCAAGCAAGCAGTTGCTTGCAGATAGTTGTCGCGGGTTCGCTTCCCGGCCGATGATTTGTCATATGGAAAAGAAAATGTGCATACTGCTTTAACACACTCTTAAACAATTAAGTTACTTTTTGCTCACACACACACACAGGCGATTATTTCTAGATTATTTCAGGATATTCAGTTCAATGTTTCCCCAGTTCAGTAAATCTGATTTTCTTCCTTGAACAAATTTAATCCTCTTTAAATTTTACAATTTTTTTTTATTTTATAAAATACATAATTCTATGTGTCATAATATAGAAAATAAATATTTATCATTGATCAAATATGTCTATAAGTAGAGAGAGGTGTTGAAGGTTAAGGCTGAGTCATTTGGCAGGTTAACAGGCTTTTTAAGCAAGTTTCAAAGAGGTTTTCATTCAAGTTAAGTTTCACAGCAAGTTTATATCCTAGTGGACCAGCACATCTGGTGCACTGGTTTAAATCTAGTACTCCGTTTTTACATTTCTAATAAGATGGTGGAGTTTTCCCATAATGCTTTGATAGCAAGTTTCTTCTTATTCTACTGAAAATATCATGGACTTCTTTAACGTCATGGAGTCCAATGATTCAATTGCAGAATATAGCTTGGCTTGCTACAAAGTAAACCATTAAATAACTTGCATGGAGTTGTCTTCCAAACAATTTTTTTGTTTTTGAAACTAATAGCCTCAAATACATTCTCAACTCACGATAATTAAATAGTTAAATTTATTGCCTCTGACTTTTTTTTAAAGCATTACCAACTTAATTATTACCCATTCAATTTTTTCTCCCACTTTTTTTTTCAAACAAATTAATTAATTAATTGCCTATAATTAATGTACAAAATCTTGCAAATAAAAAATATAACTGACTTATATATTTTCATACTTTTTAAGTAAAAACCTGTTTCAATCCAAATTCAATAAAAATTAGAATGCATATTACGTTTACCCTATTATATTTCTTATAGTTTAACTAATGTTTATCACTTCTAAATATTACTTTAAATTCTTTTTACTTTTAATGGAAAAAAAAAATATTTATGTCAAAAGATTACATAAGTTTATTTAACTGTTGACTTAACGGAAGTAATAGAACATGAATATCTGCACATAATCCCCCCCCCCCCATCCACAAAAAACTGATCGTAGAGTTTAATTAAATCTTAATTTATCTTACTCTAGATCCACCTCCTTTTCCTATTTTCCTTTTAGTCACTAATCTGTTCAATTTTCTAATTAGAAGTCATTCAGACAGTTTTTATACCTTCTAAATTTAACATTGTCATCAGTGGATACTTATATAACCACTCATTGGGTCTCTCTTATATATATATAATATCAAACAAAATAAATATAATAATCAAAATATTCTAGAATAAGTACTAAAAAATTCAATATGCCTATATAAAATAAAAATAAAATCTTTGTTATAACCAGCTTATGGCATGTTAAACCACTAAACATCACATGAACACCATTTTTATGCTTGCTCATAACTTTTATTAAAACGGGCAAAACTCTCCATACAGTAGTGCCATTCAGTGCAAGCCAGAGTAATCAATGGATGCCAGAAGGCTTGTTTGTTTTAACAACAGTTATGAGCAAGCATAAGAAATGGTGATCATGTGATGTTTAGTGATTTAATACCAATCCTGCCTAATAGGATAGTGGTGGCTATGGTTATTAAAGAACCAAAGACACCAAAATGTATGGGTACTGAACTGAGTTTCAGACCTATATGACTATATAAGCTAATGAGCTCAGATTGAAAATATTTTTGTATTTTCAATTTTATGCTCATAGTTTTGTAGTTAAGCAGAGAGATTATATAAGCGAATGAGCTCAGATTAAAAATATGTTTGTATTTTCAATTTTATGCTCATAGTTTTATAGTTAAGCAGAGATAAAAGGTGGCTGCTGGAGGGTTGCATTTGATCCTAAGATCTAGGTGCAGTGCTCTCAAATCCAAAGCTACTCACTGACAAAATTCACAAGCTAGAAACTAGTTTTGGGATATTGGATGAGTTGGCACTAGATAGAGATTTTATGCACAAGTCTTCTGGCATACATTGATTACTCTGGCTTGCACTGAGTGGCACTACTGTATGGAGAGTTTTGCCCGTTTAATAACTTATGGCAAGTTATGCATCTTTAGTAGAAATCAATAATGCACCCAATATTATTAACAGATAAACGTTTTCTTATTAAATTAATTTGTTTATATCATGAATCATAATATTTTATATCGGAAATATTAAATGAAGATATTTTAGATAATCATTTCCTCCCAAGCATGACGCGTTTCATAAGCACTTTCTATGGCTGCAATAACTTGTATTTTATAATTTTTTACTGGTCCTTCAACAAACTTTATTCTTTTATCTAAAACTGAAACATCCAGCAAATCCAAATGTTTATCAAATCAATCCACCGAGGAAACTGTTTATTTTATAAAAAATGAAACTTTTTATTATATTCTTCCGTATTAATTGCCATTGTAAAAATTCTTTATAAGAATCAAAATTATTTTTAAAATCCAATCAGTTTTCAAATTCATTATCATAAATAATTATTTCTAATACCATCTTATATAAATTTTTCAGCTAATTTTAATTATTGAAAGCATGAATTTATTACTTCCGTAATTAAGTCCACCAATTATAACCATTAAATTTTATGTAACAAAAATTCGAATAAACATTGCTGCTTTGACAAAGTTTTAGAAATTAAATCCTCTGATAAACTTTAATCAATCATTTATAATTTCTTTGCCATTCAAACATTAATCACGACAACAATATTACTATACAGTATTGTAGATATTCCAGAAAAAAATATGTAATATCAAATGAAATAAATATAATAATCAAAATATTCTAAAATAAATACTAAAAATTCAATATGCCTATATAAAATAAAATCTTTCATATAATCAGCTTACAGCATTTTACACCATCGTGACTGCTACTCAAGATGGCGTAAATGCCGTAAGCTGGCTATAATGAAGATTTTATTTTTATTTTATATAAGCATAATGAATTTTTTTAGTATATATTCTAAAATAAATATGAAAAATTTCAATATGTTTATATAAAATAAAATTTAAAATCTTCACCTTAGCCAGCTTATAGCATTTTACACCATCTTAATTGCTACTGAAGATGGCGTAAAATGCCGTAAGCTGGCTTTAATGAAAATTTTATTTTATATAAGCATAATAAATTTTTTTAGTATTTATTCTAGAATATTTTGTATATATAACTAAAAAAAGTCTCTAGACTCACACAAATAAAATACTATAAATTCATGCATGTTTGCATCTCCGAAACACTATAAAACCCTCAACTGAATTATGCCAATCTGAAAATACTTCTATAGTATGAGCAAGATAACACTCATATTGATATATGGTAACTAGATCAAATTTTTTTCTAATGATTGTAATGCTATGTGAACTGTCCTCTTAGCTAAATAAAGTGCTCTCAGCAGATCAATCATGACCCAAGAAATCGCATCTGGTATTATTAAAAATCCATTGTTTTTGCTATGTGATATATAAACTTTTAAATAATTACATGAATATCTATATACAAAACTGAACAATTTATAGTCCTTGGACATTTGAAAAGTGCATACTAACAAACCAAAATCTTAAGTTCTCTTGAATGCTATTTTTATTTTTTACCAAGAAAACATTTTACCATGTTCTTTAATGATTTCATAGGGAGTAAAATTGGACATTTTCTAATGTCATCATTTATGATATGCACTGAGATTACTTTTCAGATGCTAGTATTTCAATGAAATTCTGAATCACAACCTCTTTTGCCAATGCCAAGTGCTCTGTTTTTTTTATAAAAATAAATTTTACTTGATTTTTCATTCAGCTTGTGGCTGGCAATAAAGTCTCTTTAATTAATATTTGCTATTTTTGCTTTCTAACAAGCTAGTAGTATGTCAATCTTTAATTGAGTTTATTTACATCACATTTATTTGCTTTTAGATGTCATTTTCTTTTCTAAAAATCATTTAAGCATTTAACAGATCATAATCATCAAAAGTGTACACTTTTCTTATCATCCATATAAGTGTCAATCTTTGCATCTGTCCAAATATTTTTTCAGCAATGATGGTGTCCTCATTTCCATTTTGTACCATTTTTGAGATGACTACTTATTTCTTACATTTCATTGAATTTTCTTCTCTCATTTTTTGCCTCGATCAGTCTTATTTCTTATTCCAGTAGTACTAGCATTTGAATGTGGTAATCTTTTGGATGATCTGTTAGGAATGTATTGTTGCCATAAGTCTTGGTTAATTTCATGATCACCTGATTATTAGAGTTTTCCAACACTATCCATGCTTTTCTATACTTCTGTTTTGTCAGTATGATCTGAAACTATAGGTACATTTGTCATATATCCACTGATAGTTTTATTTCTAACATTATTACATAACGTAGATGGTAGAGAAAATTTACTTTCTCTTCTGCCCATACCTTCCTTGTTTTATGAACTAATCAATGGCATTTAGAAATTCAACTATCTGCTCAGTAGTTTTTCTATCTGTACTTAAAATCACTATTTAAAGAGGGTAAATTGTGTCAAATTATTCTCATAATTTGTCCTCTCTGTCGTATTACAAGCAATCAACTTCTATGGTTTTGCCATTTGAAAAACTGGTTGTAGATTTCACCATTGGCTACTTGAAATCCTTCCTGCATAACCTGGTCCTTAATTCCATTCTTATGCCCTTTGTTCAAATATTGCTTAAAATAAACTATCCACATTTTTTTTAATGGAACCTTGAAAGTGATTACATATCACTGCTACTTCTTTTCTCTCAGCTGCTTTAGCTGAAAATAACTTTCTACTTTATCAAAGCATCCCATCCACTCTGAAAACTTATATCCTTATAAATCATTGATGCTACTATGATTCTAGGGACTTTTAATTAGTACTACCTCTGGGGCATTACTTTTATAAATATTATTTGGCCTAGTCATTGGATCCTCTTTCTCACACTCCCTCCTGGTTTTTTCACCCATTCTTTAAAACAGTTCTGAGTCTCTTCTTTCATTTTATCACAATCATCCTCTGTATTACTTTTCGTGTTAATCATATCATCAAAGATCTCTATCACATTCTCTTGAAACATTGATTTTATTTGTCTTCTAATATTATACTCTGAACTCATTCTCCTCTTCAACTTTTCTCTATTTTTCAATTTCTTAATTTTATTCTTTAAAGCCCTACATATTTTCTGCAGTTGACTTTTATTATTAATGGTTTAGCACAGTTGGTAGACTGTCTGATCTTGGAATCAGGGGTTTCTGGGATTGATTCTGGTGCTCACAGTTCTGGTGCTTAAACTTCTTATGAACTCCTGAATAAAGCCATTACAATGTTTGTCCTGCATGGTTTGGTATAGTTGGTAGAGTATCTTATTTGAGTTCCAGAATCAATTCTGATGTTCAAATTTCTTATGAACTCCCAAACAATAAAGCCATATGCACTTTTTTATTATCAATAGATCTTGTCATCACATATCTTTCTACAACTTCTAACTTCTGTTGTATCTGTTCTTGTACTTGTAATGCCATTTCTCCCTTGATACTTTTCATAGTCTCTTGCATCTATTTGTACTAGCTTGGATGACCTCAAACTTCTAGTACTGCCCTCTGATTTTCTTTATTTCTTACCAGTGTTTCTTGGGGTCTCAAATTATTTCTTTGCATTTCTTCCATGATTTTTTAACCTTCTGTCTGCATTTCTTTGAATTTTGCATCACTTTTCTGTTGCATTTCTTCTTTCAATGACCAGTTCCCCTTCTGTGGGGTTTTCTACTGTACTGACTCTTATATTCATCTATGATCTTGTTGTTTTGGCTATTATTCCATTGGATTTCCTATGTTCTACATTGCTGATTGCTCCATATTTGACTATTGTTCTGTTTTCTATTCCATTCATCCATTAATTTTAATCTGATTTTTATTGATTTATTTCTCTTTCATTTTATTAACTTTTTTGGTTCATTTGCTACATAAATGTTTTTATTTATCATTTGTTATTAATTCAATAATTCATATAATGGATCAGCTATTTTAGTTCTTCAAATGCAGCCTTCATTCTTATTTAGACATCTAAAATCTTCCTGCCTATGTTTCTTCTCTTAAAGACCATTCAAACTTCAAAATCAGACTGGTCATAGTTAACATATATAAGTAAAAAATCCTAATGGTTGTTTCTGTGTGATGTTAATATGTTACAGATCACTAGCTAAGCTGAAGAGCAAAGTTTATTATGTAAAATTCATGTATAGTGTGTGTGTGTGTATAAGAGGGAAGGATTTAGAACATTTTTTATAAGGTGAGTCAGAAATTGTTTAAATTTTAGATGAGTATGTGCTAAATCTGGAAGATGTAACTAATTGAAGATATTTATGAAGCATACTAGTCAATCCAAATCCTATAAATATAATACATTTTCACAAATAATTGCATAATATCCAAAAAGTTATATATAAATGTCCGGAACAGTTTAGCAGAAAGGCCAAGTGGTGGCTCCTAGATAAAGATTCCAAGAACAATTCTCAGCTGAATAACATAAAACAATTCAATCCAGACTAACAGAATAAAAATGATATATGCTTGTTTTGTCACTAAGGTGTTGCATCATGTGATCTCCTGAGCAATAAATCCTGCAATTAATTAGTCTACAATAATACCGTAATGATTATTAATAAAAAATGATTTATTAATTAATACTTTATTTTTAAAAAAAATAACATTTTTTTAAAAAACATAAAAATATGGTTACAACACTTATTCTTTCAATAATATTCTCAAATGCCATTAAGATTTTCATTTGATGGCTTCTTAGTGTCACATGCAAATTTTAAAATATTTTAATAACTGTTTGAAATTTTCCTAGTGGTAAACATCATTTCTCAGAATGTCAAGGAGATATGCAATATTGGCAATGTCAGGAATAGACGGCAAGTTATATAAAAAAAATGATTCATTGATTTAATGAATAGTAAAGTTGGTGGATTTCTAAAAGCTTTTTGCAACTTCCTATTATTTTTAGATTTTCTGTACATATGGTACTATAAGGGGAGTGGATAGCAAATGGGTCTGATTGAAAATCATTGAGTTAGATGAAATGTAATAGTAAAATATTAATAATTAGAATAAGTGATTTTTTTATTGTAACCTCAATACCTATTGCTAAAAAATTTTGAATCCACAAATCTGCTTTATTCACTTAACATAAATGAATATAATTATAAATTTATTTAACGCATTACATAAGCAATATTTACTAAGGCAATAAGCCTCAAGAGTGTGCGCTTGAAAATGCGAAGCTAGGGACTTCTACAGGTCTTAACCACAAGCTTTTCTTCCAAAGTGTAAGCTTGTGGTTAAGACCTGTAGAGGTCCCTACCTTCGCATTTTCAAGTGCACACTCTTGAGGATTATTGCCTTAGTAAATATAAATGAATATACTAATACAAATCTACTACGTTAAGTGCTGAAAAGTCTGTAATTATGCAAAAGGAAATTAATCTGTTTTCATCACTATCATAAATCTCCACACACTCACCCATCAGTAAGAGTTTTAAAAGCTTAAGTGAATCACTTAATCTTAGAGAGTATTCACATATGCACCAACACTTTGTGACCATGCAGAGATTTATAATAGTTACGACAAGCATGATTGGATGTTAATTTCCTTCTGCATCATAAAATAGATATACATTAATGTGTATTATATTCAGAAACTACTCGTATCCACATTTGATTTCAATCCATGTCATGGAATCTATGCTTATTAAAAATAGAATGCATTTTAAACACATATACAGGTGTTTTCATATGCATATTTATGTTCAAAACACACAAACATATAAATATATGCATACATACTGTATATGCACTGTGAACAAAAAAAGTCGAAGTATATAAAATTAAAATTTCTTTTTTTTCTTAACTTCTACTTATATATAAATATTTTTTGAGTCAACGATAATTGAAAACGCGAATGTTAAATCGCAGATGCAGAGAGAGTATTGCTTAGATAAAAAGCGTGTAAAATAGATTTTAAATATCTCACAGCAGGGCAAAGTTTTATCCAATAGTTCTCATCTGCAAAGAAAAATAATAAAGGAGAAGGCATTTTCCCCTTTAACAGCGAGCGACTGGATGTTTTAGAAGTTTTTCATCCTTGTGCATCTAGATACCCATTAACTGACCAATAAGCCAGCTATTTCAAAAAAAGAAAAACAATTCTAAACCTGAAAAATTTCCACATACATATAGCTCAAATTAAAACCAAGATATGAGTAAGGCAGGCAGATATGATTATCTACGCCATCACTCTCTACAAATATTATTTATATATATACGAATTACAGATTTAAATTTATTTTCATTTCTCATAGAATTCAAATGAAAGCAATAAATATGTATGAATTTTATGTTCGGAATAATAACAAAAAAATAACGTTAAATTTAAAATGCAAAACATTTCTGATTTAATGAAATAAAATTTAAATTTATTTTTTATTAATAAAATATTAGAAGTAAATTTCAATTGCATTTTTTTCCTAATGCAATAAATTTTACGAGTGCGAACTGACCTCTCTGAAATAAATGATTAATAATAATTTTATTCTCGTATTATTACAGAGTAAATTTTTTCTCTCTATAAATGAGATCATTATACATAGCTTCACAAAACATGGGGGAAAAAAAATTATAAATATATGAATTGTAAAATACAATCTCAAGGCAACATATAATAAGAAATTCACCCCCTTCCCTCATTTTAATTCAAATAAAGAAAAACATTATCAGTTAATGACTTATTCATATTCTTAGATGTATATTAGGCGAGAAATGTAAATAATGATAATTATTATTATATTTCAAAATATTTTTTTTTTTGCCAACTTAAATCAATGTAAATGCAACGGTAAACATCGCAATTTTATATACTATAAAATTAATTTCAACGTTTGATTTTTTAGTTAACTATAGTATTATATAAATATATCATGTAATGTAAAATGTCTTCTTAGTCGGAATCATAAATCAGTGTATAGGATGTATGTCCAGAAATTCATTAGCTATTCTCTTCAAAATATTAAACTCAGCTATTTCTTATTATCCAATTATTCCTCTAGCCCTATTTTTACCTTCTATCCCATTATAATAAAAGCTGCTTCGGATAGTTCTACTATTCTGCCCTCATTTCTTATAAAGACACCAACTAACCTTTAAAGTTTTCTCATTCTCCGTTTTCCTTCACCATTCTAAACTTCAAAAATAAATGTTCAATACTCTCTGCATCCTATTTCACTACAAAGTGTTGTGTGCATCTACAATAATCATTATTCCACCTGCTTTCTTTGTCTTATAGCTAAAGCTCCCTTCTTTGCACCAAATAACAATAAACTCCCTTTAGTGTAACCATATATATTTTAATATTTTATATAATTAAAATTGTTATAGAAATTCCAAAATGCAAAAAATAATTCATTGAAGCATTCTACTCTAGTGCCATCTATTATAAGCTTGAATAATCACATGATTATCCAGATGAAGGTCAAGAAACTGGTCTGGAGATTGAGATTAAAATACTCCTATCTAACAAATTTTGAGCATCAGATGTTACAGTTTTTATTAAAAATTGGTAAAAAGTAAGTATAAATTATTATGATAAAGCCCAAATATTATAACTTGATTATGTGATTTTTCTCAAAAATTTTAGAGTTGAGCCTATTTTTCAGCATATTATTTCATACCTAAGTGGTTTGTGTGATTAACTACAATGATGAAATGATGAACTTATGGACTAGGGTTCCTGAAGGTGATCTCACATCACATTATCTTTAAGAAGTTATCAGTTGTTTGCCAATTTCCAGGTTCAAATGCCATTCAGCTGCATTAAATGTAGCAGATTTCCTCTTTCTTTTTTTATTCTTCAGGTACCTGACTCTTAAGATTATCTGACAACTGCTGACTCTTTCTTTCAGTGAAGGTTTCTTTGATGTATTTTTCATAATGTTCTAATTATTCATTTTCAGGTTATAATTTTCTTCTATAAGTACTCCTTCTCATAGACAGTACAACACCTTTTCATATTATCTAACAAGAACTATTTTTCAAAATTTTTTGTCACTTGTAAAAGGCTAATTCAATATTCATTTTAACAGACTAACTTTCAGCCCCACAGAAGTTCTGCTCCAAAACAGACAAGCCTTTTTTTCTATTTAAAATTCACTGGATTACAAAATAATTTTTATTTTTTTCTCATTTCTTATTTTCATTTCTCTTTCATGTCTTCAATCTCTTAAACAGCAATTTAAATCTTTAATTATTTTTCACATAATCATATTCTTTTACAAATCTTTTTATACTGTATTAATCTTTTTTTTTCTTTATCCATAAATATATATTATCATATAGTTCCAACTATATTCTCTATATCTCCAGTGATTTTCAAGATTTATTGCATTGTCCAGTTACTTTTACTTCAATTACAAAATATTTAAAAGCACTAACTTTGGTATTAATTAATATATCTAACATTTCACTTTCTCCATTCATCTACTTTAGACATGTTATGGTCACTTCAAATTTCTTACAAACTATGGTAATGTGTAACATTTTTTAAAGAAAGGCCTTAAGTTTATACGGTTAACTATTAGCTTACAACGATTTGTGGTGAGTGGAACTGACTTTTCCGGGTAAGCACTGAAATTTGTCTATTAAGATGATAGACTTTTAGGGTGTAGTATTGGTGAAAAGTATCAACCTATAGAATGACCTGTTTGTTATTACAAAGCAGTGTTCCTAATTTAATTCCTAAAGTAGTTTTTTTTTTCACATTTAATGCATTCATCAAGTTATAATTTTGTAGTAATAAATAAATAATGTCATCTTGCTATTATAGCGACATCTATTGTAAAAATTCTACAAATACTGAATTGTAAGACAACCCTAATCATTTATGGGTAAACATATTATATCTACAAATTATAAGACATTGCTTTATTTTGCTTAGTTTATGACAATTTTTTCAGACTAAATTTTGTAGCACAGATAAAAAAAAAAAGAATCGAATAGTTTATTGCTTAGATCATAAAATGTTTGAACACTGAAAGTAACAGAGAAGACATAATATATGGACCTTGAATTTCAAGAGTCCATCACTCTATCTCTGCTAATGATGAAATGAGATGCACTGTGACTTTGGAGTCAGGAATCTCTCAGCCACTATGCCCAGAGAAACCTGTTAGCCACTTTACTTTCCATTCCCCACCCTAAGTTTTTCCCATAGTCTTCTCCACCCTGCTTTATTCCATTTCCACAGCATAATCTTTGTCAACTCCATGGCCTTTATATCTAAATCCCCCCTTATCTTTTCCCAAACCCAGCATAAAAACCAAGAATCCACTTTCTATATAATCACTTTGTTTATATTTATTCATCCACAACATCATTATTTATACCCTTTCTGCTTACAGGCATTTACATTCAATTAACAAATGCATAATATGTTCTATATCTTCCTTACACAACTTGCAGACTAAATCACCCATATTTTTCCATTTATGTGTATATTCCCTTGTTGCTAAAGACCCTATTTGAGCCTTAAACAGTAAACTACTTTACTTGCTATTATCATAAATTAACTTGAAACAAATATTCTGTTTACTTCTATATATATTTAAACTCTTTTTACTCTTCATATTAATTCTCCATCTCTTCAACTCCCCATTTTTTATTAATGAATCTATTCTTCTATTACATTCCTTGCCTTTATAACACTCAACAATTCTCCTAACACAACATTCCCACCTTTTGTATAAATATACTGATATAAATTCTTTATTCAAATCTTCTGCATACCGTACTACCTTTTTCACCCATCTTACCACTTGTCCTTTACTCATAACCCAATTAAATACTATTTTGGTTATTCTCTTACTATCTATAAATTGCAATCTACAGAACATTTTCATTTTACTTTTTGCATCTCATATAAAAACATGACTATCCCATTTCTCCTTAAATTGCATCCTTTGCCATCCACTCATCTGCATCTAATGCATGTCTTCCTACTTCTCTTTGCACTTTTTCTTAGTATACAACCCTTTATTAACATATAATGCATTGTTACCTTATGTTAACCCTGCTGCTGCCACTCCCTTCCATACAATTCTAGTTACATCATATTTATTATATAAAAACCCTGTTAATTTCTTTATTAGTCCCTTTCCTTTTTTTTGCTTACATTTATCTTTTTTTCTCCCATTCATCCAAGCAATTTCTCTGATTACTTAAGATGATTCCCAAATAGTTATACATATTCACCACACTTAAGTTTATATTCCCCAATAAAAATTCTTTGTCTTCTCTTTCACCAATATTAATCATCATTACTTTTGATTTTTCTTTATTCAATTTAATCACCATCTCTTTACCATCTCTTGCATGTGTTCTCAGCTTAACTTTCATATCTTCCTTCCTTTCTGGGCACAAAAAGACATCATCTGCAAATAAAAGACCTGATAATGTATACATTCCCTTGCCATCTATTAATGGTATCTCCACCACTCTTCCTAATTTTTCTATTGTTCTCTATTTCTCTCAAATACAACAAAAACAAAATAGGTGACATTGGGCATCCTTGACTTAGTCCCATACCATTTTAAACTTTTAACTAATTCTATACTTCCTAATTGATACAAATAGCAATTATTTTCTTACAAATTCTTAATAAGATCTACTAAAGCTCCATCTATTCCCAAATTTATTAAACTTATTCATAATGTATTTCTATTTACTTTATTATATGTCTTCTCTATATCTATAAAAACTATATATAACCATCAACCTGTATTTCTACTCATATCTATAAGTTAAGAACATGCACTGTGACTTCTTATATGAAGTCAGGAATCTTTCAGCATCTATGCCCAGAGAAACCTGTTAGCCGCTTTACCTTCCCTTTCCATTCCCCACCCTAAGTTTTCCCATAATCTGTTCCATCCATTTTCACAACATAATCTTTGCCAACTCCATAGCCTTCATATCTAAATCCCCCTTATCTTTTCCCAAACCCAGCATAAAAACCAATAACTCACTTTTTGTATAATCACTTTGTTCATATTTATTCTTCCATAACTTCATTATTTGTACCCTTTCTGCTTCCAAGCATTTACATTGAAGTAACAGATGCCTAATAGACTGCTCTTACTTTACTTGTGCCATCTAGTGAAAGTATGAGTAATAAATTGATGTTATGAGTAATGAATTGATGCTATCCATATTCTCAAACTTATGACTTTCCGATGAATTTTATTGATTTAACATAAATTATACTAAGAAGTTATCAGCAATAATATCAAATGCTAAATGTTTCTAGTGACAAATGATAGATGTTTCTTAGAACTCAATTTGAGGGGGTGGGGGTGGGATATAACTTCTATTAATAGTAAAGAGTAAAGATTATATCTGATGCTACCCGCTTAATGGCAAGTTGAAGTAACTAGATAAATAGGATACTATAATTAATCGATAACATTTGACAACTTCAGTAAAATAATTAAATGTTTGGTTGCTCGGAAATTTATAAGAAGTTTGTGCATTAGAAATAATAGAGTAGAGCTGAAATCCATGAAACTTGGGATCTAGAGTCCATCACTCTATCACACTCCAAACTATATTCAGAACATTTTCAGTGATTGTTTACCATTATTTGACACTCTTTAATTTATAAATAAATCTTTTTCAATCGTTTTCTGATTATTTTTCATAATTCTTCTTATATTACAAAGTGTTTTAGACAATATTTAAGAGGCTAATAAATTAAGTATGAGTGAATCTTTTTTGCTTATTGGTATCCAGTAATAAATGCTTTACTATTTGGAAAAATAATAAAAAGTATTATCTTTTATTACTTTTTTTTTTACTTTTTTTAAAATTAGCACCCTATTCTCCTGAAATTTGAAAATATTAATGTTTTGAGATTGTTAAAAAAAAAAAATCTAATATGTAATATATCTAAATGCGCTAAAACTCAGGTATTGGTGAAGCTAATTGCATATAATAAGATTAACGGCTGAGCGCTTTCGAGAAGTTTTATCTTCTCCTAATCGTAGCCAGCGAGATGAATGAGCACAATGGAAAATGTGTGCCATGAATATTTAAATTTATGCAAAGTGGGTTAGAGAGTCCCCTTTTTGGAGATGAGAGAAGCATTCGTTCCACCGGTTTACAGCATGGGTGTTATTAGCTATAAGCCATGCTTCTTAAACTTTATGTTTAGAGTCATGCCACCGTCTTCCACCACCATCATTGTATAAAGCGCCGTGACTCTAAACATAAAGTTAAAGAAGCATGGCTTATAGCTATTAACACATATGCTATAAACGGAAGAAAGCATGCTTTTCTCTCTCTCCAAAAAGTTGACTCTCTTCCCCACTTTGCATAAAATTAAATATTCATTGCACACATTTTCTATTGTACTCATTCAACTCGCTGGCTATGATTATGAGAAGATAAAACCTCGAAAGAGCTCAGCCATTAATCTTATTATTTGTAATTAGCTTCACCAATACCTGCGTTTTAGCATATTTAGTCATATTACTTCTTTAATTGGGATGTTTGCATTTTTTTTATTATTAAAAAAAATTATATAAGGGGAAATTAATAGCAACATTTTGAAATAGATTCTACATATATATATATATTGTAATGGAATCTGCATAACATCCTATTCCTATTGTATTTATAATGTATGTGGATTTACACACTGGGATTAATGGGTGTTAGGATTGACCAAGCTAGATATATTTAATTTGAATATCCAAACTGATCATGGTGATCAGACTGGGTCACTGTTAAATTAATTTCTCAACACTAACATCAATCACTCTTCCTGACCATTAATCCATAAAATCGGTTCAAATCAAGTAGAGGGCCCATTCCTGGTCACTATAGACACTTTTTATTTATAGTAAGTCTGCCATATTACAGACTGTAGTGTTACGTCTTTAATGAGAGACATATACAGAATGGGTTCAAACCCATTCCTCATTTATTTAATGTTAACCCCTCCATTTATCCCCAACTGACTCAGGTAAATATGACAATAATTTATAGGGTCATCAATTCTGTTGACGCAATGAACATAGCTGTATAACTCCAATCAAAAAAAATAAAAACTAACATCTATCTCTGTATTGCAATTATGTAGACATTTAGGCAAGAATATCATGGAATACGAAATAGAGGCTATTTGTAATAAATTAACAAACTGACTTTATTATATTATCATAATTTAATCAGCCCTAAATATTTATATAATACTTATACAATGTAATCTTTATCACCTGAAGGAAATCGATATATCGGTCGATTTTCGTATAGCTTTCTCCTCTTTTATAGTACTGTTTAGCTATATTTGAACTACCAAACTAGTATCTTTGAGTCCAAGATTTGTCTAATCCATGACATATTAAAATAATTTAAAAAAGAAAATATATAACCCTATGTGCATTTGTAAAATATAAAAATATGTATATATTAATATTTATAGAACTAGAAGATTATTTGATTTAGGTTAATTATAATATTTTATTTTTTTAGTTACAATATTTTTATTTAGGCCTAATAATAAAATGGAGGAACAAAGTCTTACCTATTACTTAATTGTTTTGTGATCACATTTTGCATTCTTTTGGGATTTTTACGTGGAACTCATATATTTGGGTTTCTGTTTCGACATGGCTTTAAAATATATTAAATCATTCAATTTGGCTGTATTCCTGGTGAATTTTAGTTCACATATATTTATATATAAAACAAAATAAATGTTTGTTATAGATACAAATGTAAAACTTAATATGTTAGAATTAAATATGCACACATTAATTATAAATTATAATTCGGATATGATATAAGAAAAATTTATCTTGAATCATTCTATGACTAATATCAACAATTTATTAACTCTCCGAACGTTTTCGAAGGCTTGCCCTTCATTATCAAGAAGTACAAAATCTCTTATCATTTTCCAACGATATACTGATATGCAAATATTCGAACTAAACTAGGTGAATATGCAAATAGAATCAGAGCGCCTCCACTCGCCATTTCTTTGACAAGTCATTTAGTTCATTACTTCTTAGTATACTTTCAATTTATATACTTAAAATGGATTAATTTTATATAGCTTCAATATCAACAGGTCAAAGATCCAATGTTACTATCTCATTTCTCTTATTCTAAGTATATTTCATTTTTCCATTATATTATTTTCATCAGATTAACCTCTAATAGATGGATGTGATGGATGACAGCATATATCTTTCCAAAGTGGCAGATATATTTTTAGATTTTATTTCATTATTAGGCATTCTCTTATTACATGATCACTACATCATGGAAAGACCAGAACAATCACCCACATGCAGTTTAGCCACTATTGACAAAGAAATTTATGAGACCATATTTATTATCTTTGTGGCATATTCTATATAACATTTACTATTTTTTGCCTGCTAATGTCTCAGCACTACATCCATATGCTTCAGATTTTGCAACTTTAGACTGGCAATGCTGCTTTCTTAAGACTGTGCCTGTGTTTTCTTTTCCTTTTTAAAAATAAGATAGAGAAGATCTTATACAAAAGATTTTTAGCTCTTTTATACTTTATCTCATCAGTGTTTCAGGGGAAGTATTTCCTAATCTGTCATCTATCTGGCTCATAAATTCTTGGCTTATCTGGGGGGGGGGAGGTTAAATTATTTTATTTAAAAGTTTTTATTTCCTTAATTATATTGTCAATTATACTTCAGGTATTTAGAATCTGATTATATAAATAAAATATCAAAATATTCATAACTAATAAAACCCTTTTTTAAATTCTATTTATTTCTTTAATTAAATAAATCTGTATTTTTTTTTTGTTTCTAATTTATTTTATCTCAGACTTTTATTTTATTTTATTTAACTAAAATAAAACCTATATTTTTATACATATACTAGCTATCTTCTATGGCTTAACTTGCATTAGTAAAAAATTGCCAAATTTTTCAAATTTATATATATAAGGGAACAATACTTGATAAATGATTACTTGTAACTTATAATTTAATTTAAATATTCCTGGATTATTTATTTTCAAGCTCTGATATTTATTCTGATTGTTGACTGCAAATCTTATAATCTTTATTGAAATATTCGAATTATGCTATAACATTTTATTGTTGACACTCACTTTTGTGTGTAATTCTATAACATATCTGTCAAGTTTAGGCAGACATAGTTTTTCAAAATTACTTTCAACAACAATAGCAGTGTGCATAATAAATTAACAATCTTTTATTAAGTCATTTATAAATTACTTTAATATTAAAAATTATCCATTACAATGTTTAAATAATCCTTCAAATATATTTTTATTACCCTTATAGTCAAAATAATAAATTAGCAACTTTTTATTATGCTTTGGCAGAGTAAACAGTATGTGATAAGGTTTTCCATTTAAAATGCTTAAATAAGACTAGGAAGAATGTAAAAAATGTATGGTTGTGTAGATCATGTATAAATATGATAAAAGAGGTGAAAAAATCGTATCTAAGTGTAGGTAATTCAAAGAAAAAGTCAAGAAAAATGGAAGAAAATGTAGATAAGAATGACAATGGAGTATATAATTAGTGCAGTGACAAGAGATATAAATGACAATATAAATAGAGCAATGGAGATAGTTAGGCAAAGAATAAGTAAGATAGAAAAATGGTAAATGATGTAGAAGTAAAATTAAAAGCATTAAACATGAAGTGTGAACAGATCAAGAAATTAATGAACAAAAACAATAATAGATGAGAAAGTCCAGAAGGTGGAAGAGCATGTTAAGGATAAAGTAGGAAAAATAAACTATGAGACAGTCTTATAGGGAGTTGCTAATTATAGGATGTGGAAATATAATTGCAAGGAAAAATAGAAATATGTGTGTAAGAGTATGTTTTCCTGGAGCTAGAATTAGCGATGTTGCAGTTAAGGTAAAAAAAACAAAGGAATAGAAATGGGTATGTTATGGTAGGAACAAATAATTTGTCAGAGCCCTCAGAGAGAGTAATGGATGAGTACAAAGAATTGATTAGTACTTTTAATAAGGAAGGAAAAGAAGTAGTTGGATTACTACCAAGATTTGACAATAGGTATATGTTAAATAGGACCCATTCTATAAATGAGAGATTGAAAAAATTATGTGAGAGAAATAATGTTATATTGTGGATGTGTGGATTTTTTTTATTAGTAAGTGGGAGTTATATAGTAGAGATAAATTGCATTTAGAAAAACAAGGAAGTGAAGCATTGAGGGTTTGATTTATGAAAAATATTATAGTTAGGGAAACTTATAAAGGGGGGTAGGGTTTTAAATTAGAGTTTTATCCAAAAAAAAAAGGTTATGAATGGCCAGGATGTAATGTAACAGTCAGAATCGTCTATCTCGCTAACACACTGCAGAATTCAAACCCCAGACATGAACCTGAACATTCTAGGAGGGGTTGCCTTCTAGATATACTAAGTTCGAATCTAAAGCCCAAATTTCACAGCGCCATCTACGTGACAACGCATCTGATGCCACTACTAGTATGACCTTTGACCGGTGCCCGGTGGTCAGGGAGAAACAAAAGACTCTATACTAAAAGAAGTTTGGGTGGCTAATTAACGTCTATGGATTTACAAAAGAAATGCAGAAAATATATATATAGACCGAGACAGTGATAGGAATCAAATAAAATAAGAGATCAAATTTAGTTTTAAATAATTTCACAAAATTTATTCATATAAATTATATATATAACGCCACTGTCTGCTTATATGAGACAGGGACGCGTATTAAATAATTGTTGGCATTATATTCCCACAACTGACAAAAAGACTTTAAAACAAAGTGATGTATTCTATTCCTCGGGCTAATAGCATTACGATAATGTGCTTGACGAGATTGGAACATGTGTGAGGTGCTTTGAGTAATTATACAAGTTTAAGAAAATATTTGAAAATTAAGTGTTCTAAAATATTTATTGATTTCGAGAATAGCATGGACTAAAGCTTACTAAACAACAAAGTGGGAATGTGATCAAAGCATTTATTTGAGAATAATAATAATAGAGTTACATTGGGAGGTCAGTATTGCTGATAATGAATTTATTAAAGTTGGAGGGTGTGACACGTTTAAGTCACGGATGCTTTGTAAAATAAATATAAAATAAAACAATATTGAAGATCTGGAATGATTACAGAGGGTATTTCGCCGCTAACCTGTAGGAAAGTATTGTTATGAACAGCCGAAATTTAGCGACTGTGTGACGATTGCGTTTAATTCCCAGGTGTGTCATTTGGGACACACTCTGCCTGGAAACTGCAATAAGCGAAAATAATGGACTTTGCCGTGTAAAGAATCCTTGGAAAAGTAAAACAAAGCGGTCTCAACAACCAATTCATTTACCAGCAATACGAGACTAGTGTATATAAAAACATACTGAATGGGTTTTACTTGGATTAAGAGAAATGCCCAATCAAATTCCCTGAAATTCATTTAAAAGGGTCCGCACATTCTCGACGTCAATGATGAACTTTGTAATTAAAGTAGAACACGGTAATTAAAATAGGAAAATGCATGCTTGCGGGTTTGAAAAGTAAGTATAGATTTATATATGCAATCATGCATTAGGGGACACATTTAATCATTGACCTCGCACATACTCTCATATTAGATTAAAATCAATAACATGTAGATTTTAAACTATGTGATTATATTATATATTAAAGAAAAGAATCGCCCTCGAACGAGTGATTTGCAAGACAACAAAATTTGAAATTATTTAGAAATTTAAAATATGCCTTCATAGCGGCGTCTTATTTTCAACAAAAGGAATAATTCACTCGGTCAAAAACGATTCTGACACATTATCATAATAAAATAACAGAAAGCTTAATCAATAGAAAATATTAACCCAAGGATAGAGCAAAATAGTTGATTATATTTGAACACTTTAAAGAAGTACATAATAAAGTTATGTGAAATAAAAGAAAAACAATTTAGAATAGCTATAGCATGTTAGTTAGGAATCACAAGAGCTCTTGGGTTAATTTAGGTTACCTCTGGAGACGCATTTGCAGGTAGATGTTCGGCAGGTTTTATAATTCAGCAGCAAAATCTGGAATGTTCATATTTTTGCAGCAGCAGCAGTTCCGGGGTTCCTTATGTGATAGTTTCCATTGGTCTGGAGCAGCGGCTGGCTATTCCGAGAGGACATAGCCATCTTGACACCTCTACTCTGTCATGTCAAGGTTAGCAAATTATTAGACTAGAACTCAGAATGATTTCTCTTAGAAACATTAGAATGGAGAACAAAAGAAAACCCTCCTTTTTATAGTAGAATTTAACAATAGAACTGCCCTGGAGCATTACAAAAATATATCGGACTTATCAACTGTAATTAAATCTATCCGAATGTCTAAAGGAATTCAACATTAATTAATTTCTTTTGTTAATTTCCCTGTCAACATTCGAATTACAAACTAGATTTAATTAAAAATTACTTTTACTAATTAAAGAAAACCTTAAGTGGACATCTGTTGTTTTTAGATAAACTTATATAATATTAACTAATTAAACTATTGTCCCTCATTTATTTTAATAGAAATATTTGGAATGACTTTTATTAAATTAAATGAAAATTATTTTACTTTTAAATTGCAATATTTGAATCTATTTACTAAATGAATATTTAGTAAATGAATGTTATTTTAAATCAAAATATATTACGACTGTAATATATTTGTAAATAGATTCTAACAAAACAACTTTAACAATTTATAATTTTGATATGTTTTAAAATGCATATCATAGTGTGTGCACAATTACGACTTATATAACCTACTTTTTAATAAATCAAAATTATGTGAACATATACATAATCTATAATCTTTTATTTATTTGGGAATGAGTTATATATATAATACGAGCATTGTACTCGTGGTTTAAAATTAGGCAGGATTTTCGATATATAAGCATATTGCAGACACACTACGATAGATTGGGGTTCAAACTAAGGTATGAGGGTAGGAAATAGGTGAAAAAAGGTGAAACGAACATCTTCAAAGCAGACCCTACTGTTTCAGTAAGAAGAATTATAGGGGAATTTTATTAAAATATGGGTAATTGAAGTAAAATTTATAGGGCTGTAAGGGGGTAGAAAGAAGCGTCTGAAAAACGGAGGTAGGGACGTGTAGTAGGGTCCTACTCATTTTTCAGAGCCTAGTAAGGTTACAGCTAGTAAGATTATTACTTAGGGGGGGGGGGGGGGGGTAAGAAGTAAACAAAAAGTAGCTGATTCATATATAAATGTAGATGTGGAGAGGGAAAGGGTCTGTTAAACTAATTAATAAACAAGCTAATTATAAATGTAATAAAGATGAAAGAGTCAAACAAATTTACAAAAGGGTAGTAAGAAAGGAAGAAATTGTTAAAATTGGATATTTGAATATGGAAAGTGGTAGGAGACCAGAAAAGTAGTTGGAAATAAACAAAGTAGTTAAAAACGAAGGGCTTGAAGTATTATCAGAAGTGGAAAACACATCTAAGAGAAGAATAATCTATATTGAAAGATATGGTATGGCAGGGTATAAATAGAAAAGAAAAAAGGGATGGTGGTATATGAGTTATGTCAAAACAATGTTTAAATACTGTAAACTGTCAAGAATGTTTGTGGTTTGAGATAAGGTTAGGAAGATGAATGAATTTGGCTATAGCGTATATGGCCAATGGAGATAGTCAAACTAATGGAGTGGAATAGTATCATAAATGAATGCCTAATTAAGGATAAACAGAGTTTCAAACAAAGGGAAAGAAAATAATGGTTATAGGGGATATAAATGGGCATATTGAATAAATTGATGACATGGATAACAAGAATGGACAGCTTTTGAAATTTTTTTACCAGAGAGTGAATTTGAGCATTGGAAATTTTTCAGTTATTTATGAGGGACAATACACATGATTTACAAATAATATATTTCATGCACTAGATTATATATTAATAGAGAAAGAGAGAATAAATAAAGTACAGAAAATTAAAATGTTTGATAATGAAGAGGTATGTAATAGCGATCATAATTTCTTTATAATAGAAATGGTTAATAATGTGATGGAAAATAGTAATAAAAGTAGAAAACATATGTAAAGATGTGGATGGACAATGAAGGATAAAAATAAGTTAGAAGAATGTAAAATAAAAGTAGAAGAAATCATGGAAGAGTTTGTTGGGGTTGAATAAAAGGACTGGTGTGGTGAAGTAGAAATGTGGCAAAGAGGGTTTTAGGTGAGAATTTTCAGAAGCATAATAGTAATAGAAAAATGGGGATTAGTAAAAGAGAGGGAAAAGCATGCAGAGAATATAAATATGCTATTAAAAGCAAAAAAAGTGAAAAATATATTAATATTAAATGAGAAAACTATTTTTAAAAAAGAAGTTGGCTAAAATAGATAATTATAGAGAGAGAATGAAATTAAATAGTAAATTATTGGAGGACATTAATAAAAGTGGAAGAAATGGGAGTAAAAAGTTTTGGAAATATATGAAAAGGAATGTAGGGGAAAGAAAAATGGTATTACTAAAGGATGAGGAAAAAGAGTGTAGCTCTAGAGAAGACAAACTTAAATAAATATGGTAATGGATACTGAAAAGCTGCTAGATGTAAATGACAGAGTGATAACAAATATAAAAGCACATAGTAATGCAAATATTAGTTTTACAGAAAATGAATTGAATAAGGCAGAGAAGTTGAAAAGTGGAAAGGGAAGAGGTTTAGATGGATGGGCAGCAGAGATGAATTTGAGAAATAGAGCAAAATTAAATCTATTATCATGTTTTAATAAGATAGCATAGAAAACAGAATTTCCAGATAGCTGTAATAATACAAGAATAAGGCTATTATTTAAAGAAAATGGTAAGGACCATAGGAAAATAAACAATTGTAGACCAATAGTCGTAACATCAGTGTCGTATAAAGTTATATAGTGGCTGGAAGGCAGGCAAAATGGATAAAAGAAAATTATATAGTGAAAGAAATTCAAGGAGGTTTTAGAATGGATAGGGGTATAGGAGATAGTTCATTTATAGTCACACAACTTATAGATATGAGTAGGAACAGAAGTAGATAGTTATATATGTTCTGTATAAATATAGAGAAGGTATATGATAGAGTGAATAGAAATAGATTATGGATAAGTTGAGTATATTTGGGAATGAATGGAGCTTAAATGAATCTCATTAAAAGATCATATGAAAATAATTTCTATATGTATCAGTTAGGAAATATAGAATGAGTTAATTAAAAATGGGATGGTCTCAGGCAAAGCTGTCCTATATCACCTATTTTGTTTTTATTATATTTGAGAGAAATGGAGAGAACAATAGAAAGACTAGGAAGAGGAGTAGATATACCATTAGTAAATGGTAAGAGAGTGTATACATTATCAGGTCTTTTATTTGCTGATGATATCTTATGCACAGAAAATAGGGAAGATAAGGAAGTTATGCTGAAGACTAGCACAATGGTGGCTAAAGAGATGAAGATTAAATTTAGTGAAGAAAAATCAAAAGTTGTGATGATAAATGCTGGAGAAAGAGAAGAGAGAGATTTTTTATTGGGGGATATAAAGTTAAATATGGTGATCAATTGTCTTAAGTAATCAGAGAAATTGATTGGATGAATGGGAGAAAAAATTGATAAATAAAGCAAAGAAAAGAAATGGATTGATGAACAAATTAACAGTCTTTTCATATAATAAATATGATGTAGCAAAAATTGTATAGAGTGGTAGTAGCAGGGTTAACTTATGGTGATGATGTGTTAACTGCTAGTAAAGAGGTTCTAGATTACTTAGAAGAATTACAAAGAGAATTAGAAAGACATGCATTAGATGCAAATGTGTGGATGGCAAAGGAGGCAATTGAAGGAGAAATGGGATGGTCAAGTTTTTATATGAGAGATGCAAAAAGCAAAATGAAAATTTTTGGTAGAATGCAATTTATATATAGTAAGAGAATAACCAAAATAGTATTTAATTGAATTATGAATAAAGGACAGGTAACAAGATGGGTGAGAAAGGTAGTATGGTATGCAGAAGATTTGGATAAATAATTTATGTCAAAATACTTATACAAAAGGTGGGATGATTGTGTTAGGAGAATTGTTGAGTGTTATAGTGGCAAGGAATGGGACAGAAGAATAGATGCATTAATAAAAAACAGAGAGTTAGATGGAGACCTAGTATGGAGAGTAAAAGAGTTTAAATATATATAGAAATATAAACAGAATATTGGGTGTGAATTAATTGATGATAATAGCAAGGAAAGTTTACAGCTTGAACAGGATTCTTAGCAACAAGGGAATATACACATAAATGGAGAAATATGGGTAATTTAGTCTGAAAGTTATGTAAGAAAGACATAGAAAATATTAGACATCTGCTAATTAAATGTAAATGCTTACAAGCAGAAAGAGTACAAATAATGAAATTGTGGGGAAATAAATATAAACAAAGTGATTACACAAAAAGTGGGTTCTTAATTTCTATGCTGGGTTTGAAAAAAGGTAAGGGGGGTCTAGATATAAAGGCTATAGAGTGGACAAAGATGATGTTGCAGAAATGGGATGGAGCAGGATAGAAAAGAATATGGAAAAAACTTAGGGTGGGGAATAGAAAGAAAAGGTCACTAACAGGTTTCTCTGGGCATAGTGGCTGAGAGATTCCTGACTTCAATAAAGGACAAGCCATAGCACATTGCATTGCATGTGGTAGGAATAAAATTTCCATTTTTTTTTCAAACAATTAAGTGCCATCAAACAAAAATCCATAGCCTATGCAATTCTCCAAAATAAAAGAAAACCGTGCAAGTTTCATCAAGATTGCTATAAATTTTTGATGAGTTATTAAATAACACCACAAACTTTCACACATATATAATTATATAATTGAATATTTATATAGTGATCAGATATATTTTAAGAATTTTATTCACTTAGTAGTGCTTTCGACTATCTGTAGTCTTTATCAACTAACACTTTTAAAGACCTTTCAAAGTGTTAGTTGACAAAGACTACAAAGATAGTCGAAAGCACTACCAAGTGGATAAAATTTTCAAAATATATCTGATTACTGTATTTATAAATATTCAATTATATAATTACATATATTGCTTTGATAACAATTTTTATTTCACCTTCACTTTGTAATTAATAATACGCTGATGCAATGCGGTGAAACTTTTTTATGTAATATTTTGTAGGCTTTTTTATATATATTCTAATTTGCAGACTTAGCGCTTTCAGAGCCCTTGTGGCTCCATATTCATAGTCTTTTCAGATTGTTAGTTATATGCAAATGTATGCAAATTGCCTCCTATACCATCCATCTTTTAGAAATGGCAAACCAAGTGTCTCTTCTATTTATTGATTTGGCATTGCTGGTGATGAAACAAGCTTTCTTAATTTTCCTTTTGATATTGTTTCTTTCTGTGCATAAAATGTCAGCCTTGGAGGGCTCAAATCTGTGGTTGAGCTCTTGCTGATGGTCAGCAAATACAGAGCTGCCTTCTTTTTTGGTTATTGCTCTTGTGTATGTGTATTTGTGCTGAGCCAATCTATTGCCCACTGTGGCATGAGTTTCTCCATAATAAACCGAATCACACTCCATTTGAGGGCACACAATTTTATATACCCGCAGTGGCAAAAAACTTCAGAAAAATTTTACAGAAAGAATTTAAACTGGGATTCAGAACCCCTCCAAACACCAATAGGCTTATTAATACTACTAAAGATAAAAGAAACAATTGTGTGCCCTCAAATGGGGTGTGATTCAGTTTATTATGGAGAAACTCATGCCATAGTGGTCAATAGATTGGCTCAGCACAAATACACATACACAAGAGCAATAACCAAAAAACAAGTCAGCTCTATATTTGCTGACCATCAGCAAGAGCTCAACCACAGATTTGAGCCCTCCAAGGCTGACATTTTATGCATGGAAAGAAACGATATCAAAAGGAAAATTAAGGAAGCTTGTTTCATTCCCAGCGATGCCAAATCAATAAATAGAAGAGACACATGTTTTTCCATTTCTAAAAAATGGATGGTATAGGAGGCAATTTGCATATAACTAACAATCTGAAAAGACTATGAATATGGAGCAACAAGGGCTCTGAAAGTGCTAAGTCTGCAAATTAGAATATATAAAAAAAAAGCCTACAAATTATTACATAAAAAAGTTTCACCGCAACGCATCAGTGTATATTGCTTTGAAGAAGTACAGATATCGAATTATAATATTATACATATGTGTATATCTGTGACCAGTCAGCACATGTTCTAATGTATATGTAAAAGAAGACCTCAAGACACAATGATAGCTATTAAGTCTATGACTTCATTTGAATATTATCTGACTGAACATAGAAGAAATGTTTTATCAATCTTGAGGTTTTATTTTTCAGGTAGCCAGACTAAAGGCAATATGGACAACCTTCAATATTGGTTAGTAAAGTGGAAAGTAAAACAAGAATAGGAAAACATTTAACTTCCAATAAATAATTGGCAAGTTTATTAGCAATGTCTTCTTTTTTACATTTCCTATATGAAGTACCATTAAAAAGACCATTATTCTACAATAAGCACTCTGTATTTACTTTCGATACATATATATACAGAGAGAGATGATTAACATTATTGGAAGGTAAATGATGAGGCTAAAATAAGAAGGGTATGACAATATTGTGGTCTATCACTTTTGCTTTTTAATATTTATATTAAATAAACCATTAAAGAATTTATTAAAAATGTAAAGAGAGACTTGAAAATAAATGACAAACTGTTTAGTATTATATACTTTGAGGATAATAAGGCTTTAATAACAGAGAATGAATCTGATCTGCAGATGATATGAATTTGATGATTTATTGAAAAAAGTAGCATAGTGAAAATTAAAGGAGAAAAGACAAAGAAAGGTATTGAAATATTCTAAAAAGGGAAATCATATGAATGCAATATGGATTGGAAGGAAACTAAAACATGTCACCACTTTTAAATATTTAAGAAGCTTAAGATCTGATAGTAAAAGTAGGAGAGATATAAACTTTAGAATAGTATAAGCTAAAGAAACTTTAACAAGAAATGAGGATTAATAACATTTAAAAATATATCCTTCCATATTAAAAAACATTAAAGATCTACATGAGAAGGAACCTTACATGCATAAGAGACATGAAAAGTGGTTGAACATGAAAAAGACAAATTGAGAATATTGGACATGTGATGGTGGGTCTGCATGATGAAAATGTTGTAGACATCCAAGATGACAAATGTTGAATCTGATTGGAGAAGATAGAATTATTTTGGAAGTTATAGCTCAAAGAAGAAACAATAAGATTAGTCACTTGATGAGACATTTGGAATAATGTATATTGTTTCTGGAAGGAGTAATGAAATAAAGTCAATAATGGAAAAAGCAAGTAATAAATGGAAGCAGTTAAGAAAATGATCTTACAGATTTGTAAATGATTAATGATGGAAAGCTGAAGAATGACATTTATCTAACATGGTATGGATGGATGAGAAAAAAAGAAGATATATATTATAATATTATAGGCAGTGGCCAACTCTGGTGATGTAATATTACAAGCTTTTTAAATTTTGATTTAATTTGTAGGTAAATAATTAATTTTCTATGTTTTTATAGGTAATAATAATGGGGACTTTTTTTTACCAAATGATATAAAAATTCTACATAATTTTTTTAAATATAATATGAATATTTTAATAGATGGTGTAATATTTGTAAAAGAGAAAGAAAAATATAAAATCAAATAAATAATTTTGTTTGCTCCTCTTTCTCTCTTCAATAATTTTAACTATTTACCAGTGTTAATTTTAATTTTGAAAATGTATTACAAGAAATTTTATCTTCAGTAAATTACTTCATAAATTTTAATTCTAACTTTTAAGAGAGATAAATAAAGTTTTAAAAGAAAAAATAAAAATTTAACATTTTTTTTGTTTTAGATAATTAGAGTTGTGGGTTTTTTCTTTTCTCTTTATCTCTCTTCAATATAACAAGCACTGTTTATGAAATCAGTGTAATTAACTGATTACCTTGTTTTTCTTTTAGTGTAAGAAAAAAAATATTTAAAAGATTAATTTATTTTGGCCTAAAAAAACAAGTACAGGAGAATTTTTTGATTTGTTTTTTATTACAAAAGAAAGGAAAATAATAATTCTTTTTTGTAAAAATAAATTTAATTGGTCAGTGTTAATTTGATTGTATAGAAAACAGAATTGTGATTGGTTGAAAACATTTATTCCAAAAATAGAAATGTGGGATCAATCAGTTGTCCTCAGTGTCTTGTAAGAAGCAAGCATTTCTGACACAGCTATTGAAGAAGATAGTCAGCTCCTGACCATGTTGTTGAAGAGGACAGTCAAGCCTGATTCAGCTGCTAAAGAAGAAAGCAGAAGTTTAATTGTAAAAAAATATTTTCTAAAATAGAGATAACCATGTGCTAAGTTTAGCTAAAAGCTAAACATCATAAATGACCTTGAAATAATCTGCAATCTAGTCTCCAATCAAGAGCATGAGTGTCTTTATGTATTAGCCAGACCTGGAAAATTATTAGAAAGAAAAAGCAAAAAATTGTTTTAGCTTGGAAAATATTCTATTGCAAAAATTATCAAATTCATTCTGGGTAAACCTGAAAAGACTGCATACCAAAAAAGGACAAAGCCTTCCAGAAAACAAACACAGAAACTGAAAAATACAAGTGCCAAAAAAAATTCATAAAGAAAAATAAAATGATAGTAAAAGGTATTTTTATGTGCACATTATATTTTCATTTGGAGAGTTTTTTTATTCTTATTCATTATTCATTTCTTTTTTTTTTTTTTTCAAAATTATAAAAGAGTTTTTAGCTAATTTAATTATTAAATTACATTTAACAATTTCAAATGTTTTTTTTCTTTGTTTTATATTACTTTTCCCCAAAATTATTTACAAAACAGTTAAACTATTTAAAAGAAAATAATTTAATGAAAGCAAAAATTAATTTAAGAAATAAATCAGCTGGTTAATTTTTTTAATATGAAACTATACTTTTGATAAGAATGAATAAATTTAAATTATCATATTATATCATTTTTTATTTTTTTAATTATTAATCAGTTTATTAAATAATTATTTAAAATATATTTTAGAATTAATGTCTTTATTCGCCCAACTGTTACATGAATCGGTAGTGTATGATATTATAGCTTAGTGTTTTAGGGATTTGTAAATTATTCAAATAAAGCTATTTAAATTATAGTAGAGAAACAAAGTAAAATAAACTGTTATATTTATTTTTTCTCTTGTTCATAGTTACAGTTCCTAGAGTCTTATGGTCTTAATCTAGCTCTAGGGCACATAATGGTTAGTTATAAATGCAAAGATTTATGTTGGTGTTTGGCCATCCAGATAATTAATATGGATGGTGCAAAGATATCCCCTTTAAAGTTCATTCATTGTATTTTGTGTTTTATTAGAATTTAAATTATAGTTGGCCAGTACATTAATGGTACTATATAGCTAAAGCATTAATGATGTTCAGCACATATCAATATCCCAGCATTATTTTGTATTATTATATTTTGATGGATATTTTATCACCTAGGTATGTGCATCCAAATAAAGTATTGTGTTCAAATAAAGTATTGTGTTATATTCTGTCCTGAGTTTGGAAGTGGCTATATAAGTAGCCTGTTTTGTAATGTACCTTTTTAAAATCCAGTCACAAAGTTGACTGTTGATGATTGTTGATTGTTCTTTGTTGATTAATGATTATTGTTCATGATGATTTGATTTTTCTATATAGTGCTACTGATGATTATTATAACTTATTTCATACTGATTCTCTGTTCTTATTCTTTCTATATTCATTGCATTCCTTTTATATTTAATTTGATACATTATTTAATGGGGATTATGATGATGGTTGCCATCTCCCATATCACCCCTAATTTTCCATACCATTACAATATATATAATAAACAAATAACAGCATTATAAACTTATGAACTTAATTGAAGTAATATTCAATCTTCAAACACACCCTATGGCTTTAAATTTTTTTGATCATGAGGCAACATATACTATAAAACATAAATACAGATAAATCATGCTTTAAAGATTTAGTATTTCTTAATTACATAAATGTGAAATAAAATTGCAAGTAAAATATTTCATGTGCTTTAAGGTTATGCTTATATATTATAACCAAAAGAATAATAAAAAAGAAAGAAAAATGAAACTAATTAAAATTATTTTTTTCCCCAGACAATGACTAATCAGCAACCATAATAGGCTAAGCTCTGGTTTCCCCTATATAATATATATGCTAATAATAAAAAGAGCCATAGAGGTAAGGGTAATAATAATTAAACATTATAAATATGCTAATTCACAGTTAATAAATTTCAAAAGGAGAAGTCACTCTGTCAAAATATAAATGTTTTTAATATTGAAAGTACATACAAAAGAGTAGTAAGGTTATAACATTTTTTTCTCTTAATATATTTTTCATACCCCCTCCAATATAATTACACAGCTCACCACTATTATTCTCACCATTTTGTTGCAAAGATCTGCTTGGACAATAATGTTTCTTAAGTTTTATTTCTGCCACTTTATTTTTCAAAATAATTTTTTTCCCATATGTCATAGCATCGGCCGAGAGGTGAACCCGCAACAACCATCTGCAACCAACTGCTTGCTTGCAAGGCGGCTGTGCTGTCCTCTCGCTTAACAATGCTCGACTTTCTTTTGCTAAAACAATTTCTTTTTGGTCATTAACTATAATAATAAGATCTTAAGGTATATTTCTAATATTAAAATGTTCACTTTTATTTATTTATGACTTATTAAACAATGAACAGCATCTTAGTGAAAATATGTGGAGACATAATCTTATCTCTAAGAAAATGTCTACCTAATTTACATTAATAATAACAAATTTTAAAAGAAAATATTTTGATTAAAGTAGAAACTCTTAATTTAAAATAAAACAATCTTCTAGGATACCATTCAAACACCAAAAGTGGATAAGGAATTTTATGGCCACTCAGGATATTCTAATAACAAGTCATACTAACTTTTTCTTATAAAGTTGAGATAAATAATTTAAGAGGTACTTCAGTATTAGTCCTGCAATGTAGGGGAGATAGGATGCCTTTTTATATCCACAATAAATGTGTAATCTTGCGATCACATCAAATTGAAATGAAATAAACCCTGCAATGTTATCTAATTTCATGTGAAAACATGTTTGTCTTTATCAACGTCGTCTTTTTTTTTGTAATATTTCGACATTTTCAGTTATCGCATTTTTATTTCAATTGTGTTTTTATTTGTGAAGAATAAAAAATGATGAGAACCTTTTTTTCCAAAAGAAAGAATCAAGCCAGATGAATTCTCCCTTTGGTGGTTTATGTAGGGAGACTGACAAATGTTTTATCATCAAAATCTAAGACAGGATAGCAGCAACTCTGATGAAAGCCGTCAAACATACTATCGAAGAGGTTTCCACTATATATTCAAATTGATGGAAGGAGTACAAAACTGATGAATTGATAAATGCTGGTTATGAGCATTTTTGCATGAACCACATATAACTTTGTGAAGCCAGAAACTGGGGTTCACCATACAAAACATCAAAAGTCTATGGGGTTCCACAAAATGGTGAAATAAGCAGCATGAGGAATATCAAGGCAACACCTTGATTCATCCCTGGCAGAATTTATGTAAAATAGATTACACAAAAATGACAAAGCATTCATTTACATACTCAATGACATAAAAGAAATTTTTCCACCAGGATGAAAAGTTAATAAAAAAAGTCTTATAATTTATGTTTATTTATTTTTTGTGATTTTTTTTTTTTTTTGGTTTTTATGTTATCTTCTTTGTAAAAAAAAAATGCTTATTAGCATTTCTGTGGAAAATCCTGGTATACTGTACAATCACGTATTCAGTAAAACTACATTTTCGAAGAAAACATTTTCAGTAGAAATCTCCATTTTGTGTGGTAAAAGTAAATATCAAATTTCTTGTTTCAACATGACAATTCCTGTTATATATTAGATGGTAAGTATCGTATGTGTATATTTTATGTACTTTTGTAAAAAATATTTTAAAAACAATAATTTAGTGTTTGTTTTATCCATATTTAAAGTAACATTTGGAAGTCATGTAATGATGGTATTTTACATATTTGTTTTTTTGGGGGTGAGAAAATATACTCTTTAAGATAGCAAATCAATTTGTTTTTCATATAAAATGTTGTTTTTAATATTGATTTATATATTGTTATAAATTTTAAAGTTTTTAGTGAGAGAATTATATATTACACTTTTAGTGAGAAAGTCATATATATTTGTGTATGGTAAATCAATTTTTTTTTTCAAATGATCTTTTTTAATATCCATTTCTTGCTCCAAATCATACATATCTTTTTTATTCTTTTAATATTTTTAATTGAGTATTAGTCCTGCAACACGAGCATATATTAGACCTGATGCACCTTTTCACATCTGTATCAACCTGCCAATAACTTGTAAATCTTGTGAAAATATTATGCACAAGATCTGTGTACATGTTATTTTTTATTTTGTGAAAAATATCATGTACAAGATTTTGGTCAGATCACAAGATTACAAAATTATCAGTAGATTGATATAAATATGAAAAGATGCAGCAGGTCTAGTACATGCTCTGTGTTGCAGGACTAATACTAAAATACCATTTAAGAATTAAATTTATGATGGATAATGAATAAGCAGATAATAATTTTATTATAAAAGCAGTCTTTCTTAATAATTTTAATTGAATTATAGTAATCATTTAAGATTTAAAAAAGGGGTAAATATTTTATTCTTTAGATGCATTCTTCACATCTATAGACCATTATGACAAAGTGATTATTATCTTTACTTTATGAGCACATACTCTACCAAATCAAATACAATTGTGTCAATTATTATATAATGTTAAGATTTCTGAATAAGTCATATGTGATTGAGATTATATTAAAATCGAACACAAAAATTTAACAATAAAATATATTTATTTAAACAACAAGAACAATTCAATAACAATACTTTTGGAAATCTACAGACTTAAAATGAGCTCTTTAAATACAATGCTATACAATCTTAGTGCATTGAAGAAATACAATTTCACAAGTTTGCAATTTATGGTAACAAACAAATAAATTTATGAATTAAATTGTAATTAACTATTTTAACTTGCTGACTGACATAAGCTTTCTAATATAGGTATTATTAAAATAAGCTATGAATTTATCCTGACTGATAAAAGCTTTTATTAACTTAAGCATTATTACAAGAAGCTCAATATTTTTTCATACCAATAACACTATAATATGGTCCCAACAATGAGTACATCTTAATTCTAATTAAGTCTTACCAATCCAGTGATGACTCAATGCTTAAGGTGATGTATATTGCTTATTTATGCCTATAATTACAATTTTAAAAATGTAAATACAAGAACTATCAGTTTTATATTCTATAATGCTAACAAAGCACAGCAAAACAAATCTACACAACAGAGCCATCTCTAACGTATACTAAGAGTGGTCAAAAGTGCAACAGAAAGAAAGATGATACTCTTCACAAACAAATAATATCAATTGACATAATAATAATGAAGTCAAGTGATCCATCACACATAGCTACATATAAAATATGATACTTCTGAGAGGCGAAGATAAATAAGGCAATGTACATAATTATGGCATGAACTCAAAAGAGCACCTACATTTTGAGGACAATAAATATGCTAGGATCTTTGTCTCTGAACATATATGAAAAATGAAAATAAGTCACCATTAATATTAGGAACAATAGGTGCTGCCTCAAACAAAGCATTTATGCAAAATATGAAACTTGAAAACTATATGCCACTCATGGAAAACACATGAAACTTGAAAACTATATGCCACTCATGGAAAACACTCATGAAAGATAGACAACATGACCATCTCTTTGTAAAATATATGTATTAAGAGAATAATATCACCAAGAGATATACAGCTACCATCTCTTGGAAAAAGACAAAAGCATAAACAATAAACAAGAGAAAGATATGCTATGATCTTCTAAGAAATATAATAATTATTAACTGATGTATAAAATCAATAACAGTTATATTTGTCAAACCTGGCTTAATAAAGCAAGGTCTGAAATAAACAGTAAAATAAGAATATGCAACATCCTTATTGGTTTTGCATAAATATCTTCATTCAGATAGATAAATTACTCATAAAAGGGAACAAAGCAATACTTCTAAAATGATATATTAAAACAATATAATATTAATAAAATAGTAAATACTCTAATATGACTAATGCATAAAATATCAGGTGAATAATATAATTGAATAATATATAATAAATTATAAAAATCATAAAATTATCATATAACATTATACCCAGTTTATGAAAATTTAAATTATTAATGTCCTTCTTCCTGGAGTTTTCACCAGTTATCAGGATAAAGTTCTACAAACATATATAATCTCCTTTTGTTGACAATACAGAAAATTAAAATATTAGGTGCACAGCATTGAGAATTATTTTATATGAGATTTCCTTAAAACACAAACACACAAACATATTAATGGCCACTTAGTTTCATGAAAATATTTTTCTAAAAACAAGTAAGATGCTAACAAATTATGTTATAGCATTAAATTCACTTTTGTTCATGCATTCTGGTAAAAATTAAATTAAATACTGAGGTTTAGAAGCAAATATTCTTCCAAAATAAACAATTTTATTAGAGCGAGAGAGCAGAATTTAAATTCACATAGTAACACTAACAATAATGATGTATACAAGAGAACAGGTTTCATTAAAATTAATTGTACATAACCCACACTATAATTCCTTAAAGATATTTCATATTCCTTTTATAATGCAAGAATATAGCTGTTTTGATTACTTAGTCCAGATGTATTTAAATAAATTTAATAATGGAATTTTAAGTAATAAATCCTTGACAAAAATATATTATTTTTTTTTA
This sequence comes from Epiperipatus broadwayi, assembly GCA_028023455.1. NCBI lineage: Eukaryota > Metazoa > Onychophora > Udeonychophora > Euonychophora > Peripatidae > Epiperipatus > Epiperipatus broadwayi. Next base: position 15,174,766 of record JAQFVV010012405.1, on the reverse strand, counting down.
AAATGTGAATATGAACATAATGCTTTTCCAATAAAAAAAGTATATTAATAAATATTTATTTTACATACTTGAGATATATTTTCTCTTATCGAACTTGCATAAGCATAAATTGAAATATATATGAATGATTATCTTTCACCCAAACAGCAATGATAGTAATTAATTAATTATGAAAAATACTCAAAATGTCATTTTAAAATTAATACAAAGATCTTTACACCTAGGATTAAAATAGTTCATTCATTAAAAGAAAAATGAATTTATTCCAGAAAAAATGATTGTTTAAATTTAAGACAAATGATATATTTCAAAAAAACATTATGGAAGACAAAATATTTAAAAGTCTTTCAATAAATCTTGCACTTTTTTTACATTCTTTTAAATATTAAAATAAAGCATTTAAAATTATTATTGAACTGCTATAAATATTGCAAAACATAAGTCTTTAACAGCCTTATCCTTAAGATATAAGAAATATCAAATTTAGAATAAAGTTTATTTTAAGGATAAAATTGAAATCACAAAAAGTTCTTTCATAAATAAAGCAAGCTATATAAAATTCCCACAGCACATTAATATTGAATAAATGCAATTCAGCAATTGTATAAAATAAATGTTTAAATCTTTCATTTAAAACTGTTCACTTTGGAATTTCCAATAGACTTTAGCTTAAAGTTTTAATACCTGAATTAGAGGTTATTTAGGATACATTTTTACTAAACAAAAATAAAATAGTTTAAAATAATTAAAGTTATAAAAAATTTGCAATTAATTAGAAAGGACGATAAGCAAGTTTCTTTTTTCCATGTGTTCTTTACATGTCTTTTTCACATGTGTATGCAACTCTTTCAGAATGCCATTATACCTCCAACTATGTGATGATTGGATTGCTTGAAAATTGACATTTTTAAATCACTGTTTCTTGACCTCCAATATTAAAGTTTAAAAGTTAATTTGGTATCTGGGGAATTAAACTAAAAATAGAAACTCATTAGCATAAACTCTAGACTAATTAAAAGTGTAGCATCTTAAAATAATTATTTATGAAATTAAAATTATTGTAATGAAATGAAAATAAAATATTACAGTAGAAATTATATTCTTTTGAAAATAATATTTCATTACACTTTATAACAAATCTGAACTATATCAAATAAGTTAGAAGTTTGCCAGAACACCTTTATTATTTTAATTAAAATATTTAAAGATTATAAAAAAAGAAGTGACTTAAAATTAATAGATGTAAACACAGTCACACATATTTACCAAGTTTCTTTTAATTAAAAACTAACAACTTTCTAATAGTAGTATATTAACTCTTTATCTTCTAAATTAAATAGTTTAATTCTATTTATACTAATTTAATCTTACTGATATTAATATACTTTTACTAACAAATAATTTAGGCAGAAATGTGTTATTATAAACAAGCAAATTAAATAATATCTAATATTAATGATTTAGACTTAAATATCAATACAGTTTAATTTAAACACTAAATTTTAACATACTAGAAACTATATGAAAGTAATTCTAGCCTTTAATATGTTTTTAGCAAGTCTTTATTATTAGACAAGGAGATATATTTCTATTTAAACAATTGAAAATTAATTCCAACTACAAATAAGTTTAAATCAACATACAGCAAAAATATTAAAATGATTCTTAATAATAATTAAGACTTATAAAATGCTTAGAACAAATTAGAAATTAAACTGGCATTTAATTGTAAAGTCATAATGCAATCAGTTGGCAATAAAATTAAGTTACTAAGTTTTACACTTAGGTAATTAAATAACTGGGATTTTAGCTTTACTGACAAAATCTAAAAGTTACAATATATATGTAAATAATAAATAATTCAGATTATATATATAACTGAACAGGATATAAATAAATTCTCAAAAGACATGTGATATCACCTGTCTCTTAGCATTTATTATCATTTATTCTTAGTTTATTTATAATTATAAATTTATTTAACACATATTGATTATGTAAGTAATATTTACTAAGGCAATAAATCTCAAGAATATGCGCTTGAAAATGTGAAGGTAGGGACCTCTACAGGTCTTAACCACAAGCTTACTCTTTGGAAGAAAAGAGGGGAACCCTTCTTTACTTCAACCTACTTTCTATATAAATAGGTGAAACTGAAGCAGTTAGATCTGAGAGCGTGAAGCTATTCAATACTTCATTAATTAAGTCCACAATTCCTATTTCACATTAGTACTCATGAAATCTTTCAATTTACAATGATTCAATGGAAAGATCTTCAGCTTCACCTATTTAAATAGAAAGTAGGTTGAAGTAAAGAAGGGTTCCCCTCTTTTCTTCCAGTGTAAGCTTGTGATTAAGACCTGTAGAGGTCCCTACCTTCGCATTTTCAAGCACATATTCTTGAGGTTTATTGCTTTAGTAAATATTAGTTTATTTATATAATTTTAAATGAGAGTGAATTTGATTTTTATAGAATAAATGATAATAATATATATAATCAATAGATCAAATTCACTCTCTCATTTACAATTATGTAAATAAACTAAGCAGAAATAACAACAAATGCTAAGAGACAGATGATATCATTTATCTTTTGAGAGTTTATTTACATTATATAACTCATGAGAAACTTCCTGTTTATATATATTGCTCTCAATTACCTAGAAATACATATATCAACAACTATGATATCATTCTAATCAATTATAAAGATTCCAACATAGCTCAATTATATATATTTTCTTTCTGATCAGCTATCACCACTCACATAATTATGCTTTCATTTCAGAATAAGTAAGCATCATGTAGTGAACACTACTGGATATATCGATTCAGTTGGCAATAAACCAATTGCACATACAAAAAAAAAAATCCCCTTGATATTACACAATTACTAGATCATAGAAAATTAATATATCAAACATTACTAAAAGTAAGTTTAAAAATTATTTTATAAAATATTACATAAATAGTTTTTTTAATTTTATCTTTACGTTTCTATGTACCATTTATTAATTAAAGCAATGTAATCTTAATCCTGTTGATTCAGAACTGCTATGTCGAACGCCTATATATAAAAGTGCAGTAGATTTGTTTTAAAAATGATTGTCAGTTAGAAATAAGCAATTTTAAAATTACAGTTATTAACTATACAATTTCTCCTATTGTCTAACAATATTATAGAAATAAAAATTAAAATGCGAATGAAAGAAAAACTAAACTTACCAATATAGCGACGTCTGCGAGAAAATACACTGTATTCAAAATGTGTGTGTGTTTAAAATAAAATTTATTCCACTCTAAATTTTCAAAAAATATTCTAGTATCGTATTTTTCATAGTCCAGTAATTCATCATGGCCTAACAACAAGGTTTGAATTATGTGGGTTGCATAATAATCAAAGCATTTCTAAGGTAGATAACTGATTAGTTCCCCCAACACATTTTTTTACAAACATAGCAAGCTTCGTTTAGAATATTAACACATCACTTTGCTTAAATTACTTCAACTATGATCAACACCTATAAAGAATTTAAACTAGTTCTATGTGACATTTTTCTTAATGATATAATAAGAAGAATGCAGTATTACAACTGGATATTCATATATTAATTGAAAAGAAGAGGGTAGTAAATCTTAATTATTCTCCCATATTGATTTTTCTTGATTAAATAATTTGCTTTGTCACTATATGCTATGTATGTATTTTATGTACATATATACAAACACACTCAAACATGTATATAAAAATAATGTATTATCGGTATATCTGTTTTGCTCATTTACTTTCAGGCCGAAATCTTCAAATTAATCGGCAAATTTTAAATAGCCAAAGCAGCTTAGCGATTGATAACGGTTCGTGGATATATAAAACTGGTTTGCTGGTAAAAATGCATCCATCCCAAGCAATTTTCCTATCTATTCTTAACAGACCATCTAATCAAAATGTTATAATAAGTACGAGTCAAAAAGATAAGAGATATTTTGACAATGAAACATGGAAAAGATATAGCATCGTACTTTTTATAATGAATTATGTATTGCTTCAGAAAAATATCCAATATTTTTAACTCCTCTTAATCCTAAGCTCAACAGAGAAAAAATAACTCAAATTATGTTTGAAACCTTTAATACTTCCACAATGTGACAATTCCTGCTATGTTGCTATGGATGCTTCTGATTGTATATTGAATATTATATAAGGCAGCAAAAAGTATTTTTCATACAGCTACCACATACGAAGATTATTCCCTCCCTCACATTGTCTTGCATCTCAATAACATTTTGATATATAACTATGACAGAAATTACACTCCTGTCATTAAGAGAAATTTACCATTAAACGAATTAGGTGCTTTTTCCACTCATGTATGTATACAACAACCCAAATGTTTCAATTATAATATAGAATTTGTTCAAAGTTCTTTTAACTATAATATTATTTTATTAATACAATCAAATCAAAAAAATAAAATTAAATGGTTAATTGCTTGGAATTTCATATGAAGTTTAAGCATTAGTAGTGGCAGAACTGATCCATGTACCACAGCCTAAAAGCACATTTACACTGGTTGGACATAATTAATTAAGCCTTTACTTTTGACTAATATATTTTTACAGTACTATACCAGCAATTTTTTTTTAAAATAAAGTTCATATCTTTTTAAAAACATATATAACTTGGAATATTATATATCTGGTAACATTTAAAATACAGAAGCAAAACTCTCCATATAGTAGTGCCACTCAGTGCAAGCCAGAGTAATCATCAAAGGATGTGGTAATGTCTACTCATCCAATATCCTGCATCCATTAATTATTCTAGCTTGCACTGGGTGGCGCTACTGTATGGAGAGTTTTGTGCTCTGTGTTAAACAGCTTGTGTAAGCATAAAGAATGATGATCATGTGATTAACATTTAAAATAAAGGATGCCTTGTAATTAACATTTTCATAATTAATAAAATTAATAACCTTTGATAAAATATACTAGTAAGTTAAATTATTATTATTCTTTGAAAGAAATAAAAAAAGAATGTCATCACATTTCTCTTATTATTATTATTATTTTTAAATATAATATATTATATATAAAAAGTATTTTGAACACATTATATAACTTCACAAAATTTAGGTAATCACTAACTATTCTACATATGGTAATACTATCAAATAAACTAACTCTCAGCTTAAGTCTTGGACTTAAATGTTAAACACATATTGCTTAATGAAAGTATGAGCATACAATGTCAAAATATTGCTATTAGAATACAATTGCCATTCAGGCAGGGATCCATTAATAAGAGTTCAAACTAAAGGTATGGATTTGGATCTTCATGTATTGAGATGTTTTTATTTGTATCCCACATTATGTGTTAAGTTTTAATTTGTATTTTTTTCATAACTCTCTGTTAACAACATTGCTGCTTATGTTACAAAGATAAATTCATATAAATATGTTGTCCTAAAATTGACCTTGTATGCATTTACATAAAAGCAGTTAAAGTATGTGTGAAAAAGAAAAAATATTTGAAGAATATGAAGATAAAAATTTTGTTCAAACATGACATATCCACTGTAGTAATATGGCCACTAGATAATTATAATGTAGAAGATTCCAGAACTCACTTTCCATGGTTTATGACCTTGCTTTGTCACTGGATTGTCATAAAGTGCCAATAGATTCTGGCCCCAATTTGTCACTGGACAATTACAGAATGGCACCGTTTGGGAATCCAAATAGATAAATTTCTAGTTGTTCCAGTCTCTTTAATGCTTCACCCTCTGAAGAGCAGGAAATATTATTGTAGGGGGGTGGGTGATGTCAGCATTGTGTAATGTCAATCGATATCTTCTTCCTGCAATATGACCACCAGGAAATAAATCAACCAAAAAAGGGTAAAGAAAATCTAATCCGGTTACAATATGTATTAAATAACTCCCAACACTATACTAGTATTTATAAATAAAATAGAAATTCATATAAAATTTACAATATTAGTCAAAAACAATTTTAATAAAATTCTTCCACAACTATTGTACAAAAAAGGCAGCAATTGACCAGTAAAATTTCTACTGGACCAAGACAACTTAAGAAGAAAAGAAGGAATATGAAAATATATAAAAATGATGCATTAAGAAGGATTGACTATCTTGGATTTTGAAAAATGGCTTAAAAAAGAGTTGATAATGCTATAAAAAAGCATAATTGTGAAGAAACAAGGAAAGCTATAGAAGTGAATAAAGTCTCAAAAGTGTAAAACAACATCTTGATATTGATATGAAACTTATTTCTGCAATGAGAAAAAAGATGGAACTATTACTTAAAACAGAGATGACATCATGAAATGTGTAGAAGAGTTCTATCAAGAATTATATAGAAATAAAGAACATGGAAAAGTATTTTCCTACAATTACTATGTCTTTTGAATTGCCTAGGATTTTAAATGAAGAGAGACATGCCATTAAATTTATGAAGAAGGGAAAAGTTTCAGATAATAATGGAATTATAATCAATATTTTAAAAGAAGCAGAAGAAAAAAAAATTTGGCAAAATTATATACCAAATGTTTAAATGATAAAGATGTGTCAGATAACTGGAAGAATGCAGTATTAATATTTTAAAAAGGTCATCAAAAAGATACTAAAAATTATTGACCTATCAATCTTTTATTAGTTGTATACAAAATTTTTACCAAAATAATTGCTGCCCATCTAGACCAAACTTTGGATTTTAACCAGGAAAAAAAGAACAAGCTGAATTTAAAAGTGGTTTTAGTACAGTAGATTATATCCAGGTATTGAGAGAAGTTATAGAAAGGACAAATGAATATACGTTGCCATTATGCTTTGGATTTGTAGATTATAAAAAGGCATTTGATTCTATAAGAATTTCTTCTGTAATTAAAGCATTGGATCATCAACATATAGACAAAGGATATTGTCATATTCTAAAGAGTATTTATCAAAATGCAACAGCAACAATTAGATTACATAATGATGTTAAAAAAATTAACATTGAGAAGGGTGTAAGATAGGGCGACTTCATATCCTCAAAACTTTTTACAGTAGTACTGCAAGAAGTATTTTGTGAATTAAAATTGGAAGCTAAGGCAATACAAGTAAGTTGTTTTAGCAAATAATGCTTTAGAGCAGGAGGAAATGTTGCAAAAATTACCAGATGAAAGTAAGAAAGTAGGATTAAAGATAAATGTTAAAAAGATTAAAATAATGTTTAATGGATTTTCTCACAGAAGAAAATAAATATTGATAATGAATAACATGGAAGAAGTTAACAAACTACAAATACCTTGGTCAGAAACATAATGAATGAAATTAATCATAGAATTAAACTTATTTGGAGTGCTTTTGGTAGAAATAATTTAATAATAAAAGGAAATATGCCTATGTGTTTTAAAAGGAAGGTGTTTAGTAAGTATGTGTTACCAGTTCTTACTTATAGATCTGAGACTTGGATACTTAACAGAATAGAAATATGGAGACTTCAGACCATTCAACAAAGTACGGAGAGATGTATGTTAGGAATAATAAGAAGAGATCAAAAATGAGAGACATGGGCGAGAGATCAAACAGGTGTTATTGACACCATTGATTGAATTAAAAGATTGAAGTGGAGCTGAGCTGGACATATTGTTAGAAGAGATGTTAATAGATGGGCAGTTTGAAATTTTAAACTGAATTCCAAGAGACTATAAAAAATGTAAAAGCAGACCACATGTCCAAATGGATGGATGAAATAAGGAAGTATACTGGAGTGATGAGGAGAAAAGAGGCTAGAGATCAGAGATGGATTGAACTTGGAGACACCCTCACCCTGTAGTGGAGCAATACCTTCTGCTGATGATGATGATATAAGACAAAGTCAGACTAGATCGGATTTTTTTAAATAAAAAAAGTTTATAAATACTTCATATTATATTCTATAAAAAGTAAAATATAATTTATTTGTTTAGTTCAAAGATTCCAAATTAGCTTGTTTTATTTTCAGAATCTGATAAAAGTAAATTTTTAAATGTAAAATACAGTTATATGTTATACAGATAAGAAAATAACATGAAAACATAAGACTATTAAAAAAGTTATCTAAATTATAAAAATAAGAAACTAAGTAATTCTAAAATAGAAATGCTAGCTTCTATAATCAAGAAAAATAATAGCAGGTCTTTATTGGAAGACAGAAACTCTGTAAGGAATATGTGAATACTATAGAAGATTCATAATAAAATTAAAAGTTATAAATATTAATTCTTATTAAGCGCAATGTCAGCACGTAATACTTATATAAAGCTAAAGCTTTAGTACATGCGCCTTTTGCTAAAATTAAGCACTCAAGGCGCATGTACTAAAGCTTTAACTTTATATAAGTAATAAAATTAAACAAAGTAAGCAAACTACTAAATATATTGGTGAAAAAAGAGCGAAATTTAATTAAACTTTTCTAAGAGAGAAAGCATTTGATAAGATAAAACAAGAACTTATAAAACAATAACTTCACCTCATTTTTTGCATTTTTCCAAATAAATCTTTAACTAAGTCTGTAGGCTTAGTTGAAACAATTAAAAGAAACAAAAAATTAAATTGGTTGAAAAGGTACAAAAACGGAAAAGTAATGATTGTTGAATTAATTGAGAAATAAAGAAAAAGTTAAGATATTTAATCATTGTAAAAATTTATAAGTATATACTTTAGAATTTCTGATTTCAGTACGAAATTTTAGGTATTATGTTGCATATGGCATTTGAAGAGGAAGTTGAAAGTGAATAAGCTGCATATGTTTCAAATAAGGCCTTTTTTGGAAGTATACTAGGAAGCTATTTTAGGTGCTTCAGAACATCACTTGTAAAAAAATTAATGTAAAATCTGATCCCCAACTTCGAGCATACATTTGGAGATTTAAAAATGCATTTTAAAATGAGTAACATTTATGAAACTATCAAACATCACATGATCACCATTCTTTATGCTTACACAAGCTATTTTTCACAGAGGCAAAACTCTTCATACGCCATTCAGTGCAAGCCAGAGTAATCAATGGATGCAGGAAGGTTTGTGCATAAAATCCCTATCTCAGATCCAAGGCTCCTCACTGATGAAAGTCACAAGATAGAAACTAGTCTGGGATACTGTATGAGTAGCACTAGATAGAGATTTTATGCACAAACCTTCCTGCATCCATTAATTACTCTGGCTTGCACTGAATAGTGCTACTGTATGGAGAGTTTTGTCTCTGTGATAATATTTATGACGTAATATTTAAATGCACTACTATAAGAATCCTTTGGAAATTGGATATTCTAGAATCAGTTCAATAAATTAATAAATAATGCCTTCTCTTTTACTCAGTCTCCTGGATATTACATAGACAGTAGATTGATCACTGATATTTCATAATTGTGAAATGTTTCATTAGCAGTGACCAACCATTGATACTTCACAGAGATTAAATCTTATCTTAGTAGCAATCTTAGCAAAGACTTGACAAGAATAGAAACACTAAAATCAAAACTCGAGGTTGTCATGTATTTGGTAATAAAATACAGCATTATGCATTCTTAAGACATTTTAATGCCATTATTTATAAAATATCTTTCAACGTTAACATATGATGACATAAAAAAGAGCAGATAAAAGACATTGTGAGTATTGACATAATTTTAACCTAATGTGGCTTTCCCAGATGTTAAAAAATATAATGCTAAATATTGGACACTCCTTTAATAATGGATATGTGTGTGCATGGAGAGATTTAAATAAAAATAAAATATTGGAAAAGTGCATATCTAATCATATGGCAAAAATGATGAGCAAGGAATGCAAACTCCTCCAATGATGGACATGAGGGGAGGGGCACTTTAAATAAAGCCCAGTATTTTTTTCAATGTGTTTATACTGATATCACTGATGCATTTTATCAAACCTGTAATCAAAATGAATGCATATAGGATTAAATGTATTGTCAAGATTACTAATCAGTAAGAAAAACCACCATCTGTATCTCAATTCCGATGAGTCATCTTCAAATATGGCTCATAATCATTATACATTTTTTCAGCTTTTATGAACTTAGAAATGTATATGATGATATTAAGCCATTTTAGTGACAGCTATTAATTTTCATCTAATGCATGGAAAAACTATGGAAAGTACTGGAATTAACATATATAATGGTAAATCTTATATCAGCAGTTTAAGAATTGTATAATATATATGCAAAAGTAAAAATAGAAAATATGATTTCAGATAATATAAAGATAAACGGACACAGACAACATGGTGCTTCTCATCCACGATATTTAAACAGTATCTTATGGAAAAGAAAATGAGAATTCTTCTTTATAATAATAAAACACTTTGATCAAATAGTTTTGGCTCAGAATCATGATGATTGAAGTTATAGATTTAGAAATTAATAGAGAAATAGATAATTTAGAGCATGGAAATAAATAGAGAAAAATGTGTATTGGAGAAACACTATAAGATATAATATTGGAAGATTGACAACTGATTGTAAAATATGAGGAATATAATTATCTTGGCATGAAAATTACAAAAAGATCAACAAATGATGAAACTAGAAAAGAAAGAAATGTAGTGGCTAAAAAGGTGATACTATTGTGAAATCAGTATATATTAAAAGTCAATAAATGATATATATATATTGTAGATGTATGACTTATTTCACATACATACATATTATTTAATTTAAAAAAAAATTTTTTTCTTATATATATAGATTTATGTGTGTATTTATTATTATATAATTTATAAATAGTTAATAAATAAGCAGTTGTAGAGAGAGAAGGTAATAAGAAACAATATTTAATATAGGGATTTGTTATATTTCATTAAATAAGGTGTTGAAATTATTTAGCTATATTCTTGTTAAAATAAAGCAGATCAGAAAGAAAGTGTAAAAATAAAGCGATCAAGATTAGTAGATTAGGATATGAAAATGTACACATGTGAGTATGAATGTTTAAACATAAAACACTTTTACACCTACTTCTGGTGACTATAGATTGCCAGCTTTATTGTTTGTGTTATCTGTATCTAAGATTATTTTTAGAAAAGAGGTGCTTTGATGGAATAAAACGTGATTATTAATTTTCTTGTAAAATTGTGACAGACAGTCAAACTTGTGAAGCTTTGATCTTTTATCTTAAGATAAGATTTCCAGGGGGTTCTTTTCTTTGATCAAGATTCACAATATAAATGAATGAAACAATATTCAGAGGCAGTCAGTTTTTTTTTTTAATGTTGGGAAAAGGAGATGTAGCTATCAGTTTTTTTTTAATGTTATGAAAAAGAGAGTGAGCGATTGATTTTTTTTTCACTCTTTAAAAAATTGAGGAAGGAGAAAAAATTGACTCTTGTTTTAAAGACAGTATAGACGAATATGTGCATATATATAAGTAATTCCCAGCAAGATTAAGAAAGGGAAATGGAACAAAATTGAATTTCTTGGAAGAAATTATTGACAATTCTATAAAATGATATTAATATATTTTGCTGTGTATAATACAATGAATTTGCATTGCTAAAACCATTGTTTCTGCTTCCTGGAATTACAGAATGGGTTAAATCACTGATCTATGTGTGGACTCATATAGTAACCAAAAGAATGGACAAATTTAAAACTAGCCACAAAGACATCATCTCATTATCATCTTTGACAAGAGCCAAGAAGAAAGAAAAGATGAATAAAAGCCATATATAGCCAAATTTGATGAAGCTATGAATCAATTTTTTGTTAAAGTTTTCCTCAGTTAGCTAAAGTGTCTACAATGATTTTTTTTTAAAATGGAAGAGACAAGCAAATCCACCAGTTCATACTTATCTAAAAGTATTTGTAATAACTCTTTTTGAAAAAATTAGAAGCAAGCCAGTCAATGAATTCAGCATTGTGGAAACAGCAAGTCAATTAATTCATGTTTATTAGAAGGTATCAACAAGAACTTTCTTTTTTTTAAATGGAGCAAAGACAAGCAGTCGGAAAATTCAAACTCGGGACATTTATAAGAAGTGAAAATAATCGGGTAACTATGAACTTTCATTAACAGATCTTTTATTCTTGCTTATTAAAAGTAAACCTTAATTTATTGGTCAAAGCATTATTTTTTTTTTTGATACAGAAACATTAAAGGCTTGTTTATCGATAGTCATTCTCAATATCACATAACATAACACAAACACAGTTTAAATCTTTAAACTTAAATTTTCATTATCTTTTTATTTATTTTTTATAGTATACATTGTAATATTGAAATGTTTTTTTTTATTGTTCTTCATTTGTTATGAGAATGAGCAACCTATAAATATATGCATTTATAATGTTTGTTTTTATTTATCTTGTTGCATATTAAAATTGATATAATGTATTTTATTTTCTTTTGCTCAAAGTTGCAAGAATATTTTTTTATATATATGTAATTTGTGTATTAATCTCTAATATAAAGGAACACATTTTAGAAATATATATTGACATATCACAGGGTGTGTGTGCATGTGTAACTACTTATACTCAGTCAAAAAGAAGCCAACACATCAACAAACCCAAACTCAAAGTCGGATTCAAACTCAGGCGGTTCAAACTGAATTCAAATCCAACTCACGAGCTCAGATCAAATCAATGGATGACAAATATCGATGATACATGACTATGCACCAAGAAACTAGCTCAACGGATGATGATGATTAATGAGACCCCTGATTTAACTCTAATGAAGTATAATAAAATAACTAAGAATCTTTATAAGTCAACTCATATATATATATGTTCGGGTTGCCAATACAGGCAGTGAGCATTAATATTAAAATAATTTGAATAAAAAGAAAGTAAAAAAAAACCAAATGGGTTAATAAAATATTTAATAATAATTATAATTTTGTTCAACTTTTAGATTGTGATTATATAGATTACCTCTAGTCTTTAAACGGAATTTATATTTACAACAAGAATGGCAGTCCTTATTATATGCCAATACTATTACGCAATATTATATGATAAATATATGTCTATGCCCCCGACAAGAAAATAAAGGTAGTTGGCTATGACTAAAATTATTATTCTGATTCTAAAGGAAAGAATGTGATATTTATTTTCACATTCGTAAATCAATTCACAAAGAGCAAGATACGTATTCAGGGCATAACTTTAATATTTAATAGAAAACTTACTTAATTATAAATAAATATGAATTTGTTCGACTTTAATAAAATCAATTCATCATGATTTAAGAGCATTAGAGCGGGCTTTACTGGAACTGAGAAATAAACGGTACTGACGACTTATGAGCTATAAAAATGAACATGATAAATATGATGGCTGGTCGGTGATTTAAGTATGAGGGGAAACCAGGCCGGGTCATAACCATGAGCCTTTGGTGTTCCAATATAATAAAAAAAATTAGCAAGTGGAGGAAGTGCTTTCTTCCTAGATAATTAAACTAATAGAAATATCACTGAGGACAAGCCTATGAAACAGGAGATGGCTCACATCAGCAACGTTCGGAAAATGATGACTTGGTAATCATCGTATTTAAATAATAAAACCCATTTTATATAAAGAATGCTCTACGTGATGACCTGATCAAGTTAAATTAAAGTCAAACGTGCTTTAATCAAAAAGTATTTAATGCAATTAGAAATTATATTAATTATGCCCTAAATCCCATGCCGTTCCTGAATACTACTAGAAAGTATAAAATTTGAATTAGAATATATTCATTTAACTCCTTTATCGACCTTTTTACGAAACAATATATTAATGTGAATAAATAGATATTATAAACTCAGTAAAGTGGCCGGGAGCATAGGTTAGAAATTGAGCTAATAATTTGTTGTTATTAGCCATTAATAAAATAGCAAAAATTGTATAAATCCTTCAACTCGATAATTAATAGAACTGTATCAAATTAGTTCTAGTGGGTAAGAATTACTATAAAAATAAATATAATATTATTTAACACGGCAAATGCAATGAAGGAAATTATTATCGAGTTGAAGTTATTATTGGCATATAATAAAAAATAAATTATATTAATAATCATCTAGCAAATATATAATAGGGTTAAATAAATGAACCGCCATCGTAAGAAAGGAAAGTTAACAGATATTAAATTTAAAGACTAGAGATAGATAGAGAATTACTACATAATTTAAAATAACATTAATAAAAAGACAATTTTACAGTAGATAGCTTAAAGATGTTTTAACTTAAAGTTCAGAACTGGCCAGGTTCAAAAGGAAAGATATTACCATTTCTTCATGGTTGGCTTCTGAGTTTCCACAGGGCAGAGTCCAGTTGGATGAAACGTATGCACGCATTTTGAAAATTATGTGAATAGCATTTTGATGGATTTCTCTAAGGTTTCGGCAGCTTACAATTGGTATATGAATTTTTATATTGCAGTCACATTGAAGATTTTCAGGTGACTTAAGGAACCGTAGACAGACTCTTGAAGTTAATCCCCCCCACCATGGTAGAAACACTATTTTACTTCATAATTTAACTGGGTGGCTTCTTCTCTAATGAAATATATATAGCTTCTCTTAATGAAGAATAATAGCTGCTTGAAAACTTTTTCTGGGCTATTTATCTGTCCTCTGATGCCTTCAGGCAAGCACTTCTTTCATTATCAATTTATTAGTTGTTTTTAGATACATTCCTTCGATAAGGCTCTCAAACTCATTAACTTGAATTCATTTTCTAATTAGAAAATGAATTTTTAAAATCAGAAAAATGATTTTAATTAGCGACCATTCTTATATTTTAAATACTTATCTTTTTTTTTTAATTAATAAAAACTTTACCCATTGTTTTTGGAAAGGGACAATCTGAAAGCTTATCGAAAGAATGTGGCTTTTAATCACTAAAAATTTGAACAAACTATTTAAAGTAAAATAAAACATTTCCGATGCAATGAAACTTTAGAACGAATATGTACATTTAAATATTTATAAATATATACGCACAATCCCCGCAGTTATAATATATATAAATTCAGGAATAATTCTATTATGAATTTATTAGTAAAAATGATTAATTTAAATCTCAAATGAGTTAATTTTAAGACACATTTATAATAGTTTTTCTTTAAGGAAACTAGCGTGGATTGAACGAATAAAGCCCCATTGCATCGGAAATTCAAGGTTGGTACAAGGGTTTGAAGTTGGCTACATGTAAAGATCATGAAGCTAGGATCAAACTTAGATCCGACTGCTTCATTTTGTTCCACTTCAAAAAAAAAAACAATGAAAAAAAATCTTTTTACTTATATTTGATACATTTATAAGTTTACTTGATTAATTGGTAGACTATACAAGTAATTAGTAACATACAAATATTGATATATTTTAGCAAGTATACTAGTAATTCTCTATGTTGGATCCATTTGGTTTTTATTATTTATTTAGGCAACTCACTCTCTGCTGTACTGACAATCATATTTGCTGACAAATTTATTTATATGGGCGCCAGTCAGCAATATGAGATCAATAGGGCATGTGAAATAACCCATTGATCACCCAAACCATATATGATTGACATAATTTAGGATAGAACAATTTAATTGATGAATATTTATTATTTATTAAAACTGACAATGCATTTTAAAGTAGGAGTTCAACTATTTCATTTCAAATAAGCATGAGGCTTTCACACACAAAAAAATGTCAAAATTAATATTTTACAAGAACTTTTATTTGTTGATATCATTTTTAATCTTGCTAGCATAAGAGCATGTAAACCATTGAAGTATTTTGTCAACTGCATCTGGCTGCTTGGTGTTACACAAAAGGTCTTCACCTACTTTGAGGTTACTCCAGAAATTATTGTCATTTAAGCGTATTGTCACACTGCATCGGACCACTTTACATATAATTCCCAGTCAGAAGGTCTTCACCTGCTTTGAGGTTACTCTATAAATCACTGTCATTAAAGCGTATTGTCCACTACATCGGACCGCTTGACATGCAATTCCCAGTTAGAAGGTCTTCGCCTGCTTTGAGGCTACTAATAATACGGAGCGAACATTTAAAATAACCGCTAGCAAGCAACTCTTTGAAATTAAAACTTTTAACATGATATCAATATTGGATATTTTTACATATGTAACTGAGATAAACGCTAATTAATTTTGACACAGAAAAAATATTTCATCTATTTTACCCCTTGCTTTGATCTACTCTTACTACTTTTCTAATAATAATTTTCTTCCCTCCTTACTTTCACGAACGCGTATTAAACAAACGTCTAATATATACTGAGCTAGTATAAAATACATATATACTTAATTTATCTATATTCTATCTTATTACTTTTTTTCTTTATATAATTATTTTGACTAACAAATCTTTTAATGAACGAACATTTACGTAATCTTGAAAACATTTAAGTATTAAAAAAAAAACTGACATTTTAATTCATTGAAATCATTTCAGTTATGCGTTATAAATCGCATAACTTTTTTTCTCAAATATATATAACATTCTACAACATATAATCACTCTCTACTGGGTATAGAATTTAATTAATCGAGGCCTCAATGATTTGGGTGGCTAAAACATAAATACTGACTACAGGGTGTGGGGTTTATTAAATCGAAGCCTCAACGATTGGGCGGCCAAAAACATAACCAATGTACCGGTCAAAAAGAAGCCAACCAATCAACAAACCCAAACTCAAAGTCGGATTCAAACTCAGGCGATTCAAACTGAATTCAAACTCAACTCACGAGCTCAGATCAAATCAATGGATGATAAATATCGATGGTACATGACTATGCGCCAAGGAACTAGCTCAACGGATGATGATGATTAATGAAACCCCTGATTTAACTCTAATGAAGTATAATAAAATAACTAAGAATCTTTATAAGTCAACTCATATATATATATGATCGGGTTGCCAATACAGACAGTGAGCATTAATATTAAAATAATTTGAATAAAAAGAAAGTAAAAAAAAAAAAACATTCCCGATGCAATGAAACTTTAGAACGAATATGTACATTTAAATATTTATAAATATATACGCACAATCCACGCAGTTATAATATATATAAATTCAGGAATAATTCTATTATGAATTTATTAGTAAAAATGATTAATTTAAATCTCAAACGAGTTAATTTTAACACATATTTATAATAGTTTTTCTTTAAGGAAACTAGCGTGGATTGAACGAATAAAGCCCCATTGCATCGGAAATTCAAGGTTGGTACAAGGGTTTGAAGTTGGCTACATGTGAAAGATCATGAAGCTAGGATCAAACTTAGATCCGACTGCTTCAATACAAATATGTCAAAAGAATAGGTTATACATAATTAGTTTAAATATGGTAAATTATAAAGCAAGGCTTACATATGAATGGAAGTGAAACAAAACACAGGTTACATATGAAATTTATTTTTATGATATAATAAGTTAGGGAAGTCTTAAGTAAGCATTCCATGAAATATATTTTTTAATGTCATTTTAAGCCAGCTTATTTTAAAATTATCCAAAATGACAAACTTGTATATTAAATTTATTTGGTTATGCTTACATATATTTTTGTATTAGTTCCATAGTTAATTAATGTAATAATAAGCCATTTATCTAGTTATTAATTTGATTTTAAAGAAAGAAAGAAGAATAGTATTAATAAAATATAATTATATATTTTAATTGGTTTCCGAGTTGTTATTGAAAATATTTTTGTGTTTTTCTTGTCTTGATTTTATTGTTTTAAATGATCATCATCGCTCGCAGATATTAAGAATCGTCAGCATTCGCAAATATTAAGAAAGCGCTCGCAAAATGTTAAGTAAACTAGAATGTTGATTTGCCTTTAAGTATTTAAGGATTATGCTTGATAATAACCAAGTTTTAATAATTAGAGGTCAATAATGGAAGGCTAAAATTGTGCTATGCCCATGAGTTTTGATCATCTTCATCAAAGATGAATATCGTATTATTGATTGAAACATTTTCAAATAGTACTGTACATGAGTCATGATCACCATCATCATTCAATAAATTATAATCATTAAATCTAATGTTTAACATAATTAATATATTTAGTAAATAGGGGTTCATAAAAAGTTGAATCTCACGTGGAGAGGGGCATGATGATCAGTCATCATCACTAGTATTATTGAATCCTAATTTTAACTATAAAAGTATTTTAGTAAACAACCATAAACTTCTAAATGCTAGTGAATGTAATATTTAAATCCCATTTTGACAAGGGATGATTTTAAAAATGCCTATAAGTTTATAAAGATAAATTTATTGTTGTGAGTTCATTATAAAGCTATGGCTGGTATCATCATCACTATTATTATCATTATTATTATGATATCATCATCATCATTATTATCATCATCATTATCATCTTTCTATCATGATAAATAATTAAGTTAAGTAATTAGTTTCATGGCCATCCCCTTAAGTAATGGTCTTCACGATGCTTGTTTGGAAGCCATTAATAAGATTATACTTGTCTGTTCATCAATATACGTAAAATGAGCTAGCAATGTCTATAAGAGTCTTGATCTATATAAATTTTGGGGATATGGGGATCTTATGATTTTATTGACATGAGTAAAATATAAGAGTGTCATTTTTTTTTTCATTAGTCATCCAAGTCATGTGTAATAAAAATGTACCGAATGAGTTTGAAACAGATATTTATCTAGATTTAAAACAATCTAGTGGCGCTCGTGGGAAAACACATGTACTTAGCTAAACTGAATAAAGAGTGATTTAATCCCTTTCCAACTTAATGATATTAAGTTTATATGATAATTTTATACGTTGTTATAAATAGCACCAGTGTGTGCGTGTGACCGTGAATGGTCGTATATACATGGAAAGAGGAATGAGAAGGATTCTTGGTTAAAAGAACCTAGTATTGGAGTAAGGGATCGGGACTAAGTGGGTAATTTTATTCAGTTGTATATTAATATTATTTTATTTGATGGCAATGGCCAATATGTTTTATTGTTCAAATGACTTCCCCAATATCTAAATATTTTAAATCTTTAATGATGACAGTTTTAATTGCCATTTTATTATTTTATGTGTTGAGAAATGAGATAATTTATTTATTTCATTATTAGCGTGACAGAATTAATGTTTAGGATAGTTGCAAACGGGCTATAATGTTATATTTAGTTATTGAATTATAGCAACTATCATTTTATCATTCTTCAATATATAGATTGTAATCGGTCATAAAGTAACAGTCTTTTATCAGTTCATCTTGATTTATTCATACTGTTACAAATGGCGCAGATTACAGAGATATTTTAAACATATTTTAATAATTAATAATTTCATGATACTTTATTAGTGTTCCAAATGGGTATTTTTTTATACGTTACAATATATATATATCACAATAGTGGAAAGTGTCATTACATATGAAACTGAGGCTTGGCAGTTAAAAGAAAGAATGAAAAAGAAATTGATAATTATAGAAATGGATTATTGGTAAAAGATTCACAGGAACATCAAGGAGAGAATGCATAAACAATAAAAAAAAATAAGAAATAATTAATATTAAACACACTTTAGAAAAAGACAAATGGAATGGTATTGGCATATACAGAGGTTACGTCAGGAAAGATTATCAAAGCAAATGTTATACTGGATATTACATAAGCGCAAAAAGGGTCAACCGAAAAAAGTTGTAAAAAATGAATAGATAGAGAAATTAAAAAACCAAATTTGCAGGAGGATTTATGGATGGACAGAGAGGCATACTGATTGGGAATTGGAAAATTGTCATAGAGCATTATAAATCATGGAAATAAATGTTGACATGGTTTCCACATTCTTTGCACTTTTATATTACTATCCAAAATTGTGATTGGAGAATCCGTCAGTGTTTTACTAAAGGGATATAAGTCAGAAATCTGAAATATTGTTAAAAAATTAAATGAAATGTTGCTCCTCTCCAGATTAATATTATATTTAAAAAAATCAGAACGATTGAATAGTTAATAGAAATTCTCAGAGAAAGGAAATGACTAAAAAGGAAAATTTGCAATATAATATATATCAAAAGAGTTTTTAAAATTAAAAATGAAAAAATTAAGTGATAAAAATTAAAATCAAAATTTCACACAAAAAAAGTCTTAGATAATTAAAAAAAATTATATAAACATTAGAAAAAATACAGAATTGGGCAGATCTAATCATTACCTATTCTTGTCAAATAAATATTATTTTCTTTTATGATAGAAAAGGGAAATTAAATCCAGAACATTTAAAAGCCAGATTTTTTTTTTCATGTGTCAAAGCATCGACCGGAAAGCGAACCCGCGACAATTGCTTGTAAGGCGGCTGTGCTGACCATTCGGCCACCAACGCTTGTCCAGATTTAAGCTACTAAATAAGATGTTTTTCAAATACTTTTTATAGAAATTATTGTAATAATAGAAGTCAGGATAGCAAAGATAACACTATACAAGTTTACAATGACCGCTAATATTTTCCTAGAAGTCGGTAGTCAGGAATGAGAGACTGAAGCAAAACTACTACAGATAAAATGGTTGAAAATGGGCATTAGCAATGATAAACATACATCGTTACGATAATATATTCACTATAGAATCTTAACATAAAAAACTTATATAAATAAATTACTTTACTCAGAGAGATTAAGCCACAAGCACTGGTTTTGCATAGATGCTATAAATTCTATTGGCTATCTTTCTTGCTGTTCTTAATAGTGTACCAGTCATCTTCTTAATAACTTTATTCAAGTACGAACCATCTTCTTTCAACCTGTTAATATGCAAGTTGTAATTTAAATTTATTGGAGTGTTCCTGTGTTGAATTTATTAAGAACATTACAATCTTGAAATATATATTTTGCTTAGTCAAATTATAATCCAATTTGGATATTTCCATATTCATTTCCATTTAGCATTTTCTCAAAGAAAGAATCCATAATATACCGTTTTTCTTTTTCTGTAAACTCCATAATTCTGTGTACTCTCTCATTTCTATCACCATAACCAAGCACTTTCAGCTTTCAATCATTTACTAATTCTAACATTAAAGTCTGCCACAATAATATTAAAATGTTGTTTGGTCTGATCATATCTATATAGAAATTCTTTACTTCTTCATCACAATGAGAACTTGCTAGGCATAAATCTGCATTTAGTATCTTCCATTAATTTGAACAACTAATCTTGCCACTCTGTGATATTCCATTAATCTCAATAATGTTGCATTTCTACTTTTTAGTTATATTGAATCTCATTCCACTTTGTTCCAATTATTCATGCCTTGTCTCTTCACCTTTTATTCTAAGTTCATAAAGTCCAATAATATCTCATTTAATATTAGACAGTTCTTCCAATTCATGCAAACTGCCTTCACTTTAATGTAATCTGAAGTTATAAGTGCCTAAATAAAATATTGTTATTGAATGGCAGCCTGGGTCTACAATTATGGAATTTTTAGCAGTCATCACCTTTGGTCACCAATGATTACTTTGGCTGGCAACTATACAATCTCCTGGAAATAAGATTATAATTTAATTTTAACTGTCATGATTGTAAATATTTTTTTAAAAGTATCTATTCTCACATACATTCATTCTGTCTTCAAGAAACGTCAACTCAGTTAAAAAGTATTAGACAACTAAGGAGAAATCCATGATATTTCTTGATCTTAAATTCAGAGGGAAAAAGCAAATAAACTCACTAAACTAACTAATGCATGCTGATGAGTAACCCATCCATGTTTATTTATTATTTGGATTGGACATTAGGAATTTGTCCTGCTTGGTTCTTTTAAAGTCTCAAAGAGAACTCAAAAAGTCTTCTGTTAGTTAATAACAAAATCCTTTCTGCAGTCACTTTGATATATATTGAAAAACATGTAATGTATTTGTATAATATTATTTATGCATAATCTTGGTCTTTTACCCCTAGTAAAATGAAAAATATTTTGATAAGAATACTGTATTATATTATTGGTTTATATAATAAATATATTAAAATATGTTTCAACTATCTTTTGTGGCTGATGTATACTATCATCATCATCATCATTGTTAACCATTACCAATCCACTCCAGGATGAGGTTTCTCCAAGTTCAATTCAACTTTTCCAATCTCTAGCCTCTCTTCTCCATATCATTCCTACACACTTTCTTATTTCAACTATCCAGTTCAAATGTGGTCTCTTTCTGGGTCGTTTACAATCTCTTGGAATCCAGATTAAGATTTCAATTGTCCATCTATTATCATATTTTCTAGCTGTATGTCCATCCCAACTCCACTTCAGTCTTTTAATTCTTTCAACAATGTCAGTAACATCTGTTTATCTTAGCCGTGTATTGTATTTTCATTCTCTTATAATTATTCCTAATATACATCTCTTCATACTTTTTTGAGTGATCTATAAGTCTCTGTATTGCTCTTCTATTAAGGGTCTAAGTCTCACATTGACAAGTAAAAACTGGTAATACATATTTATTAAAAATCTTTCTTTTCAAACACATAAGTATATATTTTTTTAATATTAAGTTATTTTGACCAACAGCACTTCAATCAAATTTAATTCTATGATTAATTTCATCCATTATGTTTCCATCTGTATTAATAATCTGACCAAGGTATTTGTAGTTGTTAATTTCTTCTAACTCATCATAATTAATCTTTAGTTTCATCTTTTGTCTTTAATCCTACTTTTTTACTTTCATCTGATAACACAATATTACCTGAAGTTCTGAAGCCTTATTTGCAAAAACAACTACATCATCTGCAAAATCTAAATGACTTAAATAATCTCCATTTACTTTCACTCCTTCAGATTCCCATTTTAATCCACAAAATACTTCTTGCAGGACTGCTGTAAAAGGTTTTGGAGATATGGAGTCACCTTTATGTACACCCTTGTCAATGTTAATCTTCCTAGTATTACTATTGCTGTTATATTTTTATGAATATTCTTCAAAATATGATAATATTATTTTGATAATCCAATGCTTTAATTATTAAAGAAGTGCCTATAGAATCAAATGCCTTTTCTAATCTACAAAACCAAAGCATAATGGCAATTCATATTCATTGGTCCTTTCTATAACTTCTTCAAATATTTGTATGTGATCTGCTATACTAGAACTGCTTTTAAATCCAGGTTGTTATTTTGGTTGGTTGAAATCCAATGTTCTCTGTAGACAAGTTGTAATTATTTTGGCAAAACTTTTGTATAAAACTGTTAAAAGACTGATAGGTCTGTAATTTCTAATATCTTCTTTAGCACCTTTTTAAGATATTAATATCAATATTGCATTCTTCCAAACATCTGGTACATCTTTATCATTTAGACATTTGGCACATAACTTTACCAATTTTTTTCTATTTCTTCACCTGCTTTTTTTAATATATCGATTATAATTCCATCATTACCTGAATATTTCCCTTCTTTATAAATTTAATTGCATATCTTACTTCATTTAAAATCCTGGGCAATTCAGAAGATATAATAGATTCAGAGGTATTTGTTCTTTATTATTATATAATTCTTAATAGAACTATTCCATGATGTCATCTCTCTTTTTAGTAATAGTTCCATCTTTTTTTTTTATTGAAGATATAAGTTTTTTACCAATACCAAAATGTTGTTTTACACTCTTGACACTTTTATTCTCTTCTACACCTTTCCTTGTTAGTTCACAATTATATTTTCTTATATCATTATCAATCCTTTTTTGCACCATTTTACAAAATTTGAAATATTCAATCCTTCTTAATGCATCATTTGTATATATGTTCATATTCCTTCTTTCCTTCTTAAATTCTCTAGTCTCAGTAGAAATTTTATTGATCAATTGCTGCTTTTTTCTACCACCTATCTTTGTTGCAGTTTTTAAAAATGTATGTTATTTTCCTATTAATTTTATTCAACTCTGAATCATGTTCAAAATCTACTAATACTTGAAAATGATTTGCAAGTTCTAGTTTAAATTCATTAAAATGTTTCTGAAGATTAGGAATATCAATTGTAATTTTTTTTTTCTTAATAATTTTTGTCTTTCTAGTTTTGCATTAACACTTATCTTACATCTTACTAATTGATGATCATTTCCTGTGTTGAATTTATTAAGGACATTACAATCTTTAAATATGTATTTTCTGTCAAAATATCTGCTATACCTTCATTTGGATGCTTCCATGCCCATTTCCTTTTAACACTTTTCTCAAAAAAATAATTCATAATATAGTTTTTCTTTTTCTGCAAACTTCACAAGTCTATGTCCTCTTTCATTTCTATTACCATAACCAAATTTACTTACAGCAGTTTCATCTTTCATTTGTTTACTAATTCTAGCATTAAACTCTCACTTAACAATTTTAAAATGCTGTTTAATCTGATCCAAAATCTTTTGTACATCCATATAGAAATCTTCTACTATTTCAACACTATAAGAACTTGTTGGGGCATAGACCTTAATTATCTGCATTTGGTATCTGCTATTAAGTTGAGTAACTAATCTTGCCTCTCTGTTTCATATGCCATCAATCTCCACAATGTTGTTCTTTCACTTTTTATTTATAATGAATCCTACTCCACCTGTATTTCCCATATTTGTGCCTTTATAATAGAGTACATGTCCACTTTTTAAATCAATTGTCTCCTTCACTTTTTCTTCTAACTTTACAAAGTCCAATAATGTCCCATTTAATATAAGACTTCATTTGAAAGTTATCTGCAGTTATATGTACCTACATAAAAAGTCATCAATAAATGTCAGTCTGGGTCCACAATAAAGGGATTCTTGGTACCCTCTGTCTTTGGCCACCAACCAGTGCCTTGGTGACTTTGCAGCCTCTTGGGAATAAGGGCCATGATTTATTTTTGTCTGCCCTGATTGAATATATCTATTAGAAAAAAAGTTTTTCATCCACACACACATTCATTCTGCCTTATCAGGCAACTGAAAAAAAATACTATGGTGTTTCTTAATCTTAAACTCAGAAGTAAAAAACCAATAAACCCACTTCACTAAATAATGCATGTTGGTGAGCAACCTACCATGTTCATATACTATATAAATAATCACATAGTAACACCAGGTGCAATAATAAGAACATGAAGTGAACATTAGAAATTTGTCCTGCTTGGTCCCATTAAGTGCTTCAAGCAGCAAACTCCTTTTGGCAGCTGTTAGATACTATATAATGTAGTATTTTCATTTGCTTTTAATACTTAATGAATTACTATAATGATGGTTTGTTTTAATTATCCTCTAAAAAAATAAAAAATGAAAAAACCAACTAAATGAGATGTAAATACTTTCTGAAGAAATCTTTCTTTATTAAATGGGTTAAATGTGAAGTAATTGCTTCATACTCTATCTGAAGTTTTGAGGATACTAGGCATCAGATTATTATAATCAAATGATAATATCTGGAACATCCCATTGATAAAATCAGAAAATAGTCTGTGAATGGGGATTAAATGCACTACCATCTGATAATCACTGTTTACTCAAGTTTATAATAGATGGCGCTAGATTAGAGAGAAATGCTTTTGTTAATATAGTAAAACTTTGAGAGTCAAGTAATAATTTTTTGCATTATTAATGTGCAATATATTGTAATGGTCAAAAATGAAATGAAACAAACTTTGGGCAAGTTAGTTTTATATACAAATAACTTACAGCAAAAAAAATGCCTATATTTTATTTTATGTAGCATAGTCAATTATAAATCTATATAAAATAATATTTATAAAATATGGAACATGAGGGGGAAAAAATCAAAATTGTTATTTCTTTTTCATCCAATCTTATAATTTTATTAAATTCTTGAGCACTGTGTGAGTCAGAATATCTTAGTATTATCCCTATGCTAGATTTCTTTCCATTATATATAAGTCTATGATGACCAACACATTGGAAATAGAAATCCCAAGATGTGATCTTAACTATTATTACCTTAGCAGAATTAATAGTTATACTTGACCTTAATAACTATTACTTATATCTTATAAACTATAAATCAAGATATGTAATTAGATAAATAGATGAAGTGACATGAACAAATTGAAATGTCTGCATTAATATTTATGATTTGAAATTTATGAATTGAAATGAAAACCAGTAATAAAAAAACAATGAATTTATTTACATAAATACAATTAATTTAATATAAAAAGCATTAAATAATATTATGAATACATAAATAAATAATTCAAAACATGTTAGATGCATAATTTGTAATTTAACCAATACATGTTATTTATTAGTTTGAGCAAAAATTTAATAAATAAAATGCTTGTTAAGTTAAATTAAATTGATATAGGAGATGGATAAAACCGCAAGAGAAGTAAATGAATAGATGTTTGTCTGAAGGTTTGTGATGATGGTATATTAGACGTGATAATATGTTGGACTATTTCCATCATCTACCATTAAATGTTGAATGTACAGAAAAAAGATACCAAAAGAAAAAAACAAAATTATTGGTAATATTGTGTATCTATACATAACAGAAATGGCAGACAAATCAAAGAAAAACTAGAGTCAATATAACATTAGAACAGCTTTCCAAAGCCATACTATACTTCAAGGAATTCTAACTTTTACCAAATCTAAACTGGAAATGCTGAAGAACAAAAACTGCATCTATGAAATACCACATGAATGTGGAAAGAAATACATTGGTGAGACCTGTCACCCTGTTGAACCATGATTGAAAGAACACAAACTAATGGTTAAAAGAAAAAAACAGATGTGTTTATGTATGTACTAATGACAATATGTTCAATTGGAAAAATACAAAAATATTGGATAGAGAGGAAAAGATTCCAAAGAAGAAAATTCAAAAAAGCTGCTCATATGGTAATGGCAAATTTTTGTATAAATCGATTCAATGTGGCAATACCTAATGTAGGGAAGCCTCTAATTAACCTCGCTTTTAGAAAAAAGTTTTTAAAAAAAATTGAAGGACTCAGGAGGATTTGAACCAACCTTCACAAATAAGTATATGAAATTTCTACTATCTGTTGCCTTTAACAGAATAGCTTAGTTGGTTAGAGTTTTGCCTTAAAATTCAATATTCAAGAATCTAATGATGTAAGTTCAACTTCTAAGCTAATATTGTCTCTGGTAATTACTAACCTGTGTTATCTATTTGTGTGTTATTACTAACGTTGTTTGCATTTGAAAAGTTTTTTAAAATCTTCTATACATTCAATATTTAATGATAGATGATGTAAATAGTCCAACATATTATCTCACAAATAAATAGATAATTCTTATTACAACCAAAAGAAATATCTAAAATAAAGTTAAAATTTTCTATATATTCAACATTTAACGACAGATGATGGAAATAGTCCAACATATTATCATGAATAAATAGATAATTCTTAATATAACCAACAAAAATATCTGAATTAAAATTTGAGATTCACATGATTGAATTTTTCCAAGTGTTTAAAAGCAGTTAGAATGGCATAAACTGTATAAATGAAAATGATAATTATGCTTTCTAAGCGATCTTAATTGTAGTTCCATATGCCTAAATGACAAATATAGCACTCTCCAATTATATAACTTGGAAAACTTAAATCATTAAAACATTTACATGATTGGGATGGCTTGTATTATCTATTGATGATACCATATAGGCATAATCTATAATCTAGGTTCTAGGGCCATGATCATCACATAGCCAATCTATCTCAGTCTAACTATTAGTTTCTTTATAATGTTAGCCTTACATACCACAATAATTAATTACTATAAGTCAACTTGAAACTTGATACCTGGTTATTAACATATCACACAGCACTGTATAATCAAGCAGTGTATTGAATTGGGAATAAAGAAATACAATGTCTTTAATCATTAATAAAACAAATAATTTTATGAAATAGAGTTTGAACATGGTACAAAGTGAGCGTTTCAAAAAACAAATAATTAATACATATCGTTAGCAAATGTCAGTATTCATATCAGTTTTAAAATGATAACACTATATAATTTTTATTGCAACCTTTGTTTCTGCTACAAAATGTAATAAACCAAAATATATGAGAACCTTTTTACATTCTGTGAAAGGGATACTCTATAATGATATGTGATTTTTAATGTATATAAACAAATAATGAAATACATTGTGCATGATTGCAAATCAAATTTTCTTTTCCTTGACTCCTAAAATTCAAATGCAAGCTCTGAATTCTGCTGAATAGAAAGACATATTGCAAATAGGAGAGAACTAGAATATTAGTTGTATTTATTAAATACAATTATTATACCATCATCACAAACCTTCAGGAAAACCAGAATATTACCTTCAAATATCAATAAAACATTAAATCTTAAACAATAAAAGTTGGGTTTTGGAAATAGAATTAACAAGAGCTCTGATGATGACTGCAGGACAGTCGAAACTGTTAGTTTGATATAAATAAAAAGTATTGATTTTAAGAAAGGAGTAAATGGTATAATATGTTAAAACAATAATATATACAATAGAGTAAATAATAGTAATTTAAAACTTTCAAATACATTAAAATTATTAATAAAAAAATATGAACTTGACATGAATGATTGTTTGAAATTTTATAGATTACCTCAAACTCCTTGTGTGCACACTGTAAATTATGCAAACTTTTCTGGCACTTATTTTCTGATAAGCTCTCCTTACTATTGTTAAATCTATTCTTCTTAGATATTACTTCTCTTGACAAAACAGATATAACCTTATTAAATCTCATCATTACATGTGATTTGACGTGTAAGTATTTAATAATTAATTGGTCACACCAAAAGATTGGCAAGCAAATTGAACTAGTAAAGAAAACATTTTGGAAAGTCCAGAAGACTAAATCTCCTCAGAATTAGATACAACTGCACTGTAGTAAAGCTTTCTGATGCTACTGTGATATACTACAAATGATCTGTTACGCTGCAGGCTAGAACTTTCCTTTTTTTATTTAAAAAAAAATATTTTATTTTTTTACAAAACAAAACCATTATTAAAAAAAAAAAAAAATTCAAATAAAAAAAAACACTCCCCCCCCCTCATTTTTCTTGTTTTCTCCCTCCTTACCCCACCCCCAACAATAATAATTTAATAAAATTAAATCATACACTCTCTCCCTTTTTTTCTTTTTTTCTTTATTTTTAACTCTCAAAAAAATTTAAAAATGAATAAATTTAAAGGTCTTGTCACTTAGTTTCTTTATGCAAATGGCCTGTGTAAATTTAGTAATTAACTACTAAATGGCAGAGCACTGATTTTTCTTCATTATTTGAAATCATACTTTAATATTTTCTCAACTTATGGCACAACTAATAAGACTAAACATAAAAACCATTGTTTCATATTTTCTAACTTACAATTTTACTGATTAACTAAGTCCGTTTTTCTGTTCATCAGTAAACAAGCATTATTGTGTATTCCAAAATTATTTGCTAAGCTGTTCATCACATGAACTAAATATGTAAACAACTTATTACAATTTTAAGCAATTTTAAAAATAATAATAATTCAAATTTTTATTTTTTCTATTTTCGTTTCGTAGAATTGGTTTTTTTAATACGTAAAAATCATTACAAATTTTGGATATCATTTACGTTCATTAAAAAAAAAAAATTATTTTGACAAATATCACAGCATACTCCACATTTCTACCTTTTTTCTTTCAATTTTTTTACCATTTTCATATTTATTAATAAGTAATTATAAACTCAAGATGATATTTTATTTGTATTTATATATTGGATTATTTTCACCAATCTAATATGAGTATCGAATGTCTTTAGAAAAAATTAACTTTATTTAAATATTGCAAATACATTCAAATGTTAGTAATAGCACACAGGTTAGTATACAGGGAAAATACAAAAATATCGGATAGAGAAGAAAAGGTACAAAGAAGAAAATTTTAAGAAGCTGCTCACATGATAATGGCAAACAATCCCATAAATCAACATAGTGTGACTATATATAATGTATGGAAACCGCTAATCAACTTTGCTCTTATCTAAGTAGCGAAACCAGGAGGAACCCTCATAGATAAATAAATGAAATTTCTAATGACTGTTGCCTTTGAAAGCATGGCTCAATTGGTTAGAGCGTTACCTTAAAATTCAATACTCAAGAATCTAGGGGTCCAGGTTCGATTCCCATGCTAGTACTATTATTTGTCAGACCAGCATCACCTGAAGAAGAGGAGAGACTAATACTTTCGAAACATTGTGCATATACTAACCTGTGTGCTATTACAAACAGTTGAATGTATTTGGAATATTTAAATAAAAGTTAAATTTTTCTAAAGACATTCAATACTCATATTAGATGGTGGAAATAGTTCAATATAAAACTACAACTAAAACACCATCATCACAAAGCTTCAGGAAAACATCATATTTTATCTTTTCTTAAACCAAATTTCTTAATTTTTATCACATACTTAAAGATCAATTTAAAAACATACGTTTTTATTCATTATTCATTTTTCTCACTCCACTTCAAAACCATAAATTATAAATGCCATACTTAGTTTAAATAACCTAACATCAGTAGTTCTATAGATAACAGGTAATATAAAATTTTGATTTTGATTATTTGGATATGACAAGAATCTTGGCCTCAGGACGGCCTTTGAGCATTCCATCATCAGATTTTCAATTGGATGGACGGTTGAAGAGTTGGAGTGTGAAGTGGATTGAAGCCTTTCCATTAAAGTATGAAGATTGGCTATCTTAATATATATCTGAGCACTTATTGCATATATGTGTAGAGATGATAATCTGGACCAACTGATGATTGCTGATTTAGCATGAAATACGTATATTGGTGAATATTTATCTTTTCAACATATATGTGTTCAAGTGTATGAGTGTTATGAGATGGAGTGGAGAGTGGTGGGTAGTGTGAAAGTCTGTGCTCATATACCCTATATATTACATATATTAATACAGGTATATAATAAGCCTGTATTTTAGTTATTTGATAAAGTAATTTATATTTATTAACTTTGTATTTTTTCTGCAAACAAGTAAGGATAAAATATTTCATAGTGAAATTTAGAATGAGTTTTTAACAATAGAAGCATAAACGCAATTAATAAAAAATATCAACTATGCAAATAGTATGATATTTATTCGACCACAAATACTAATTTCCTTGAAACCAAAATATACAGTGGATCACAAATAAATTTATCATATGTCTCAATGATAATGATTTTGCAATATTTTCTAAATCCTCAAATATGTTATCTGCAGGCACTAGTATTATCATTGATAAAAAAAAATCTATTCAATTCTTTCAAAATGCCCACATAAATACATGCTGATCTGTACCCTCTACCACAAAGCAATAGCATTAAACATTACCTTTGTCTATATACCCCCAGGGCCTATGATAATTAAAAGGCTTATTTTTACCATATATTCCATGTTGTATCTTCACCATAACCATTCCTTTTACTAGGAGATTTTAATCCGTCACATGAAAAATTTGTTAATAATTGGCTAAAAGTATTAGCATTTCTACCAATGAGTATGGAGAGAGGTTCTTGCCAATGAATGCAATTTCCTTTAATAATAATAAATTTACATTCCTTATTGACTTAGTATTTTATTCACCATCTCTACATCACCTAATTAACATATTCCTTAAAAGTTAATTTCTCTGATTACTCAGTAATAATTGTTACACACGATCTTAACTTCACTAACAAAGCAATAATAAAGGCAAATAAAACAATAATACCCATTTCTTCCCACATCCCTAAAAGATTTTTTTCTGAAATTTACATTTACTTACACGTATGCTTGTGGTTAAGATCTGTAAAGGTCCATACCTTCGCATTTTCAAGCGCGCATTCTTGAGGTTTATTGCCTTAGTAAATATTACTGACACAAAACTATAAACATTGTAATGGACCCTGTCCAAACCTTAATTACTTATATAAATATAATAACTTACACAACAAACATGATCACCCAATCAATCTCATAGTCCACAGGTCTTATTAAACTATTGGATGAAATCCACAAAAATTACCTTTTTTCCCTTCAATAGATAATAATCAGTCGAAATTATTAGCTTTAAAAATATCCAAAAATTCACATGCCAATGGCAATTAAGAAAAAAAGAATAGTCTTAAGTCAACCTCCTACGGTCTAAGGAATATATTAGATGGGCATTGTATTATCCACTTCTAATTCAAATCCCATGAGCCCTCAAGGTGAAAAACAAAATAATTTATGGTAACTACATGCTAGAATCAATGTACTATATTTTAGAGACAAGTTTCAAATGGATAAGCCTTTTGACTGCCGCACTTGGTACATCTTAAAAAATTGTTTTCTCACCAAAACAATTCAAACAAAAACTAAATGAAATACCAGATTCATATCATCCTGAGATACATGGAATTCCAAGATTTGTATTTGTTCATTTAAACCACTTTCTCTCCCACTATCTTTCAAACTTAACAAAAAAAATATAGACTATAAGGCCTCTACTCAATATCTCTAATTCCATTAAAAAAAAAACACTGACTGAACTAACAAATCTTAGACCAAAATCCTTGTGTCCATGGGGAATAAAGCTGCTAGAATCAGTTATCGAGGATAAAATAGAGCCATACCTTTTGCCACAAATTACAAAAAAAAGGCTCTTCAAACAATCAAGCAAGTTCAAAATTCAAAGCAACAATAGATTATATCAGATGCAGCAAAATATGCAGCCCAATTATAATCCAATTAGATATTAAATCTGCATTTAATAAAATTCTAATAGATATACTAATTACTTTATTTACCAACACAACCATTCTCAAATCATTGATATTACATCCTCATAAATCTTTTACTAAATAGGGAAATATATGTAACTTTAAATGGAAAAACCTCACCTCTAATTATATCCCATAGCTCAATCCCTCAAGGATCTCCTCTAAGTGCACGTCTATTCACCACATATATTAATACACTAAGTAAAACTAAAGAAAAAGAACTATCAGAAATATATGTGCCTTAATATGACCATTTCATATATAGCCTTTATGTATGATATCTCAGTATTTTAACAATTCAAAAACCAAATACCACAATCTCTTCAGATATTCTCAAAATATACAAATGAATATAAACTTGTCCTTAATATGGAAAAATCATATGCATGGAAAGTATACACTGAAACCTGTCTTAAAGAATGCTTTTAAGGAAATGGCTAATAATTTCCTGGTTTATATAAGTAACACCGCAATGTGGATTATAATCCAAGAAAAGCTTTAAAAAAAAGAAACCATTAGTAAATCACTTGAGAAATCATATCTTTCACTTTATGCACATTCCTCTTTAACATACAAGCAATGATGAAAATTTTATAGTATACTCCCATAATACTCTTCACCAAAGTTTTTACTAACCACATTTGCTCACTATACAGAAAACTTCTTTGGGGTAAATGTACAGCCGCCATCTTAATTAAACATTTACAAAATTCACTTGTTCAGAATGGACTAGGACTACAGAATATTTATACATTCAGAATACAAAAAACATTTAACATAATTTTATCATGTGCTTAAACTTTACAGAAACTAGAGATCACTTGTAAAATGACACCTGATTAACTACTCCCAAACTCAAAATATTGGGAACAACTTTAAAACCTTTATTATTCATTCAAACCCTTCACTTTTGCTCTCCCAAAAATCAATAAAGAATCATCAAGCATTGGTGGCCTTCCAAGCAGCTGGCCCAGGTTTGTTTCCCAGTCAACGCTTTGACATATAAAAAAATAAATAAATACTATAAAGTGCACTCATTGCCCTACCCATGTCCCCATAATGGAGCAAAACCCATATTAAACATCATCGACAAACAACTATGTTATAAATTTAAATTCTGATTACTAGAATCAAAATATTTTGACTTCTTAATAAAATTAAACTTAGAATACCTGTCCACACTACACTTCTATAGAGTCAAAAGAGGACACATAAATACTGATGCTCAGGGTACTCTATGTCATAAAGAGACTAAAACACAATCATACATTTTTTTTAATGTCAGGGTCTTGAAAAAATCAGAATGATAATCCCAATAATGTTCAACAACAAAAATGAGAATATCAACAATCTTATAGGATTATTTGCCAAGAGTTTCTATCCCCACATTCATACCAGTACATTTTTCCTTTTTTCCATACGATGTACCAGATGTACTTTGGATATAACAATGCTCATAGAAGACTTCCAAATTTTTTTATTAGCAAAATAGAAACAATATATCAAAAGAATAAATAAAATTGCTGAACAAAGTATATACATCAATACATGGTAATTAATACGCACACGTTCAAGCCTTAACAAGATGTAATAATCTTGAAGAGATGCAAATCATAAAAAATAACATGGCAAAAATGCAACCAATTTTAATTTTCTTTTTAAATTAATGTAAAACTTGTGAGCCAAAAGATTACTGTTCAATGTTAAAAAATGCTAAATTATATATATATATATGTTATTTTCTTCTCATTCTCTAATTTATGCTGTTTTTAATGTTAAACCAATGTTATCAATTAATTCTGTTTTGTTCAATATCATGTGAACAAATCTACAAATGTAATCAGTTATATATATAAAAGACATATTTTGCAGGTTCATCCGTGTTAAAAAATTTAAATATTGATATAACGACTTGATCACACAAGTCATCCACTGGGTGATAAAAGGTTGAAAGATGGTTGTAGAGGCGCTACAATCACTGATTTGAAACAAATGTTAAAGTTCCACCAATAGCAAAAATGTTAAATTAAGAATGTTTTTTAAAAAAATCTTTCCAAATAGGAGGAAGTTTGCATGTATCATCTCACTTATTGATACAATCTGGCCTTTTAAGTATCTCAATGGCTTCTCTAATTTTACACTGGTAGAGATTATCACATATGGATATGATCCTGGGACTAGAAAAATCAATTTTATGACCTGAATATGGAGTGAGAGTGCTGCTGCTGATGAGTTTTGTTTAACTGCATTAGCATGTTCATCTCTCCTAACACTGATGCAATGATTACTTATACCTATGTAAGAAGCTTTACAATTTTCACATGAGATTTGATAAACACCATGAGATTCAAGAGGGATTGAATCCTTAGGCTTGATTATTATACTGCTGATCTTTTGATGAGTAGAAAATGCTGTATTTATATTATAGCATTTTAATATATGTCTAATACTGTCTGTAGTTCCTTTTACATATGGAACATAAATCCTAATAGCTGATTTATCATCTTTTTGTTTCCTATTTTGTCCATTTTGGGCTTGAAATAAGGCTTTATATATATATAATAAAACCCTTTGAAAGATAAAATGGTCATTCTTGAATGTTTACCCCTTAATATTTCTATTTCATTATGGATTACAGAAATCTATTATTTGATTGTTTTATTAACTCTCTATATGCATTTTATTTATTAAGCCCTAGTGAAGCTTTGATAAATAGATTTTGAAAAGAAATACTTATTATATAATAGCTTGAAACTCAATAACTGATTCTTATCATATGTGATATGCATGGCCCAAATCATCACTATATATATATATATATACTTATTATATAATAGCTTGAAACTCAATAACTGATTCTTATCATATGTGATATGCATGGCCCAAATCATCACTATATATATATATATATAAACAATAATAAAAAATATATAAGAATTGTATTTAATCATTAAAGATTCTTAATGAATTTAATAATAAAATATTTCAAATGTAATCAAGGTTTTAACAAGACTTACATTAGAAAATAGTACTAATAATTAATTAAAATTTAATCTATATTCTATTTTACAAGATTTCTCCATCAATTTCTAGGCATGACCTCTGAATTCTTCTTTCTTTTTCAAACTCTCAACTCTGCCTTGTTTTATTGTCAGTAATTTTAGCAGCTTTTACCCAATTCTTTTCTTTTGGGGTTTTTTGTTTCACTAATGTAAGAGATTTACCATCACTTTTGTGCAGAGCCCATTTTAAATCAACCCAATCTTTATCCCAATCTGTTATTTCAGGTTTATCAGGAGCTTCTGGTTCATCATAGGGATTTTTTATGAGAAGAGGTTTATCACTTTCAAGGGG
Organism: Epiperipatus broadwayi; assembly: GCA_028023455.1. Taxonomy (NCBI): domain Eukaryota; kingdom Metazoa; phylum Onychophora; class Udeonychophora; order Euonychophora; family Peripatidae; genus Epiperipatus; species Epiperipatus broadwayi. Next base: position 15,138,614 of record JAQFVV010012405.1, on the reverse strand, counting down.
ATCAGAAGTATTTTCTTTATTAACAATTTTAACTCTAAAATTATACTACTTATTGGGTGTTAAGCCATCTACTTTAAAAGTGTTTCTCTATCATTTACTTTTTCAGTAGGAACTTAGCAGCTAGTGCTGGTGTCCTGCTTTTCAATAAAGAAATTATCTAGGGTTTATCCACCAGTATCTTTAGAATTTTTCCATGATAAAACTACATCCTCTTTTGTTACATCTGAAATTTCTAATGGACCTTCTTGAGTGCAGCAGCTTATCTAATACCATCAAGTCAGCAAATGCACTGGTTTTTTTCCATAACTGTTTGTAACAGTTAAATTGATCTTGCTATTATCTTGACTAACTGCATTCTTAATAATGATTATTGTTTTTTCATCATTTGTAAAAGAAATATGGCTATCTGGGCTTAATACTTAATCATATATACTCCATGTCACTTCTGGAAATAGTTCACTACCACACTGAACTTCAAATTTAGAAGTTTGATCTGCTTTTATTAAAATACTGTGAAGATTGTCAACAAAAATGGAGGGTTTAACAAATCGAGCTTTGGCAGTATACTGGCTTTGATATATCATTAGGATGGCTTGGTCCGGTTTTATTAACTGCTTTAACTCTGAACTCATATTGACCACCTTCCTTTAAATCTGGAACTATGACATGCCCTCTGAAATATTAACTCTAAGCATGTACTTTGAAATGAAGATCAACTTTTAGTTTTGATTTAAAATCAGTACTGAAATTGCTTTTAAATAGATGGTATGGATAGAAGTAGAAAAAAAACATCTTTTTGTATTGATTATAAATTCAAGAAATTTGATTTAATTAATAAAAAAAAAACATTAATTATTGCTTGGACTGAAATATAGAAACTAGCATTATTATCTACTACAGAAGCCAGTTTAAAATACTCATTTTAAGTTTATGAAAGTTTTTTTACATACTCCAGCCCTTTCCAAACAAAATTGCTTTTCACACGATCAGTTTTAAATTGGATGTTCCGATGGTATTAATTCAATTTTTTTTTTAAAATTGAAGTAAAAAATATCACCACATAGGGAAAAATTAATAATGAAAAAACTATGACATCATATCTCGTGAATTTTTTTTTTTTCCATGAATTCCACATTATTAAATTTTTATAACTTTAAATTAATTTTTTCCTCACATAAATGTTAAATACATTAGCTATTTGTAGGGCTGGAAACAATTAAAAATACATGGGTCTCCAATCATTTGTAACATTTCATCTTCAATAAATATGAAATAATTAAATTTAATTACTAATTATAACAAAGTTGATAAATCAAACCACATACAAAATTCTAAGCAAATAAATAGTTAATCTCCCATATGAATGCATGGAAAAACCCAATGACCATTTTATTGATATACAGTATTTAGTTCCAAAACAGGAATCTTGTTAGGCCATTCTTGAAATTAACAGCAGCCCCCACTCCCCTTTACATCCAAATTGTGACTATTCGTTTTTAAATTTAAAGTGTATGATCCTTTTTAAAAGAAAAAAAAAAATCTTAAAAAGTGCTTATTTAAGCATGTTTTGACATATATTTTGGATAAATTATTTGTTATTAAGTGTCTGTTTTATTTTTCCATTTATGATAACATATAATTCCTGAATTGTGCTGCCTTAATGAAATCTCGAACATTTAAAATATTTATATTATTAATACTTTTTTTTTTCAGATAGCTGGCCCACAAACAACCCATCTAATTATCGGATATTAGAAAACGAATATCCAAATATTTTTATCTAGAAAAGTGTTAAAAATGAAATAACTAGTTAACCATCTAATATTAATTGGTAAATGGATAATTACTCAAATCCTTTTTACTTAGCAAACATTGTTAATATTGTCTTAGTTTTTATGGTTCCTTTATAAGGAAATCTCGAAGGGATCTTTCCTTCAATGGGTTATTTGAAGACTTTTTCCTGTAACCTTCTACTTATAAATGAGTTAACAATTTTTAAATTTTACAAAAACTGATCTCTGAACTCAGACTTTCACCCGACCCTCAACCATCCATGCTATCTCATACCGCTAATATACTTCATCACACACATGTTGAAAAGATTTCACACGACCCTCAACCATCCATGCTATCTCATACCTCTGATACACTTGATCACACACATGTGGAAAAAAATTATCTTTTCCACATGTGTGGTTGAGGGTCGTGTGAAAGTCTGAGTTCAAACCCCCTATACATTACATATAGAAGTGCAGGTATAAAAAGCCTGTACTGTAGAAAAGTTCATACTTTCAAAACCTGATCTTATAAATATATTTATTGATGGATTCTTTAATAAAAAATATTAAACATTGGTATTATTTTTTAACAAAAAAAAAATTATTTACTTTCCAAATATGCATAATTTTATATCGGAATCACATTAACAATGATACAATCTAATGTTAAAATTTATCTAGTTGCGCCACTTAATTACAATTTAGTAAATTAAAAGCAGACAAACAAATGTTCCATTTTTTCATCCAGTTGTGCCATCAAGATTATAGAGTCTAACTAATAAATTTAAAGAAATTTTCCATTTTTTCATCTGCTTGTAATTTCAACTCTGTAATCGAAGTCGCTCAGCTGGATAAATTAACTGTTTGATTGTTGTGTTATTTATTTAATTTGCACATTTAAATTTGATAAGTAACTATGGTTTCAAATTATAATATGTTAATGAAAATAAAAGTATATATTAATAACTTTTTTATTAACTATTATCAAATTCTAATTTTTATAGCATTATTAAAAAGATATAAAGAGAGCAATAAAAGAAATCGAGAAAAAAAAATCTCACACACAGTGAAGACATTATTTTTCCATTTTAAATAATAGATAATAATTTCATAAATGTTATGATTCATCAAAATTCAAAAAAAAACAAAGTAGATTTATTATGAATTTTTTAAAAGTAAATAGTATACATATATATAATATCAAATTTAATGTAATTATAAAGGACTTACTCCCTACAGCTATCCAGTCCATCTTATATAACCAATACACATGCGAAAAAGATGAATGATCTTCATATACGTATTTCGTGCTGAACCAGCACTCATCAGTTGTCCAGAACATATATTGGAGATTATTTATCTTTTTTGCATGTATATGGTCATGTGTATTAGTTGTATAAGATGGGTTATATAGCTGTAGGGAATTTGAAAATCTGAGTTCAAGTCCCTTATAATATTAATATGTATACAATAAAAAAGTATATAATCTTTTTATTAGTATCATAAATGCTTAGCTACAAGATGCAAATCGATTAGTTTTCCATGTATGCCAAATGCATCTTGAAATATTTTCATGATTACAATTTGCAATTTTTATTAAAAAAAAATTAAAAAAATGACATTATTAATAAGCAAATCCATTTACTTCTGTTTCTAATCACGACTCAATCCTTTTTTCTTTTCAAAAATATACAGTATATATAGCCATATAATTCTATAATTAAAACTACTTCTTTTCTTTTCAAAAACTTTATTTGATGTATATGTAATTAAAACCACTTCTTTTCTTTTCAAAAACTTTATTTGATGTATATGTATATATACATCAAATAAAGTTTTTGAAAAGAAAAGAAATTGGTTTTAATTATAGAATTATATGGCTATTAATAAGCACTATTTCAACTAAATTAACATACAGTCCACTGCAAAGCAAAAACTTTAGTCCCTTAAAAATAAATAGTTATCAAGGTGACAGTACTCATTAGAAATGCTCTAGCTGAAAATTGTAAATACCCATTTACTGATCAATATTGGATGGCTTTACTATGTACTAGCTAGATAAAAACACTTTTTAACTCAAAGAAATTTCTAACTTACTCCGCCTTGATTTATATTACAAGACTTTCAATTACATATGGGTAATCATTCTAATTATTGAACCATAACATATATATATATATATATATAGAGAGAGAGAGAGAGAGAGTTGTTTCTATGTATATATATCTTGATAACATAAAGGACTCATTTATGGTTTTGATACTCTAAATATTGGACTGCTAGAATCAATTGTGTTAAGGATGTGACAGTGTTAAATTTCCATTCCTTGGATCTAATTATTCCCATCTTTTTCTTGATTGAGAACTTCACACACATACACACGCACAAAGAATTATGAATTGCAATTTAAGTACACATTTTAATAATTATATACTTACTTTCAAAGTAATCCTTAATTGTTACTTAAATATTGTAATGATAATGAAACTAGGGGCTAATAAGAGAGAATGTGAGGTCACATTGTCCCACAATTGGGTAGCCATTTGTAACAGTACACCACATTAGGGTGAATTATGAGCTGGGAACTATCGTCATCCCCAAATAAACAAAATATAAAATTAAATATAAAAGGAATGATAATGAATCTAATGTAAGGAGTGAGCATGAGAGATCAGCACAGAACTAATTATAAGTAACTATAAGTTCACCAACATTACACAAAAGCAATAATCATTCATCATCATGAATGATCAACAATAAAACTCAACAGCCAATCTTGTGACTGAATTTGAAATAGGTCTGCAATAGACCAGGCTAATTATTTAGCCCTTGCCAGCTTGGGGGGAGGGGGGTATTTAAATAGTAATTAAGATGTACAAACTTCAGTGCTAATCTATAAGAATATAACAATTAAAATATAATGTTGGGATACTAAATCATACTAATCATCATCAATGCTCTGCCTACAATAGCCAACTATAAACTTAATATCTAAATAAAGAATTAAAATGAAATATAGTGCATGAACTTTAAAGGATATTCCCTTTGTGCCATCCAACATTAAAGAAGTAATGAAATCATCATCAACTGGATGTTAATAAACACTAAATATAAACCCTTTTTATATAACAGACTGTTATGCATGAATCTAGCTCAGTGAGCAAAAAAGCTCTATAACTATTATTATGAGCAAGAGATACAATACAAACATATAATATTCTAAAACTATTTTAGGATTGTGTAAACTCACTGGAATAACTTTAACAATGAAATATAAATTTATTAATTAGAAACAATAAAATAAAATGAAGATCTGCTGAGTATGCAATAAATATAAATTCGGCATTCTGATTTTGATTAATACAAAAAGAAATAAGCTATCACATTGGGATTCATAAATATCTCAATAGGTTTACATAAAACACCTACATATCTGCACATAGGCATGCTTGTATAAAAAAAAAATACATATTAGAATTGTGATAAACTAATAATAAAATTCAATAATTCATTTTATTAATTCATAAAGTATGATTGATTTTAGTATATATGTGTCTATATATAAGCAGATTAGTTAATAAAATAAACTTATTAAACCAAATTATATTTTCACAAGACATAATTAATTCAATGTCAAAAGCATATATACATAACGAATGCACAATATGTTTGCATTCCTATTATCTTCTTGCTAATCCATGTTATTGGTACATTTTAGGTAAAAAAAATTTCCTTTACCATATATATATATATATTACTTTTTTGACAGTCCTTCATCAAAGTTTTCTCTTTTTTTTCAGGTTACTTTTAATTAATTGTAAACATCTTTAAAAATATTCTAGCAAGTTCTTTTGTTCTTTCATCTAGACAGATTTTTTTGGAGTTTTCCTTTTTTAATAAAATAAATCTGGAAACACATCTTACTTTTAGTTGAATAATTTAGACAAAAGTTATTTACTTTCAAATTTTATAATTTAAAGATTTTAACTGTCAATGTATTTTAAATAATGTCATTATTCAATCAAATTCCTCATCAAAATCTGTATATGAAGTAGATCTGCTGTGTGCCCTCTATACAATGCAGTAACTTTATCCGTGCTTCTCTGCCTATAGATAAAACATCATATGACATAGCATAGTAATACTGAAATCTTTTAATAAGCTGGTCCATTATGATCATGTCCATAGTAGAGTAGTATAATATCCCATTGAAATTTTTAGGGAAGGTATAAATCAAGTAATTGATGGTATTCAATTATCACTATTTAGTTTCTATCATTTGATGGACTTCAGGCAAGCCAGCTGTTTAGTACACATTATAATCTATAAAACCCAGAAAAGCAAGGCCTTTACTTCCATGTGAATCTTCAGGCAAGCCAGTCATCTAATATACAGGGCTATGGAACCTGGATAAGTAGGCCCTTTACTTCCATGGGAATTGAAACTCTACCATTGTGACACTAACAGATGATGATTTATACTCTGCACCTTCATTTATATCTTCATAGTAGTAGTCATCTGTAAAACTGTCCTAATCTTTTTTCCAACCTTTTTATAGTCAGGGTGGTATTTAAAAAACACTAATTAAAAATTAAGTTTTCTTTATCTTGACTGAAAAAAAGTTAATGACTCTTTTCAAAAACATCTTTGTGGGATTTTTATTAAAATATGTTATATAATCTTTAATTTAAAAAATTTCTTAATCTAATCAAAATAGATAGTGGAATTTTATAATTATCAGTATATCTCTTGTAACATAAAACATGCTTGTTTTAATTTCAAAATCAGAATAAAATATTAATTAGATTTTTTTAAATGTTTAATTTGTAATAATTTTTTTTAAATTCAAAATTATTTAATCCTTAACTGTTATTCCAGTGAAATGTAGAAAATATTTATTTTAAAAAAAATGTTTTTTTTTTACTTTTCCTTTCAACTTTACATATATACATGCACACACTATGTTGTTGTATGCCATAAGACACATAACCATTTCAATATATATATATATATAATAGAAATTGATATAACACTACAATATTAGCCAAAACAACAACATTTTACTAAAATTTTTACACAACCATGGTTTCATCTATTAACAAATAGACCTCAAATAGAGGAAACCATGATTGTGTAAGAATTTTAATAAAATATTGTTTTGGCTAATATTGTAGAATTATATGAATTTCTATTTTATTTTTAATTATTAGTATAGCATTAGGCAGTATTTTATATATATATGTAAGTTATAAATAATTATAACTTAGATTATATATAATTGAAATGGTAATAAATGTAGCCTCCAATGAGTTGTGTAAATAACTATTAAAGATAGAGTGATACCATCATTTTTAGCATTTGTTGGTATTTATGCTTAGTTTATTTAAGTAATTATAGTATAAATGAGGGAGTGAATTTGATATATATATATATATTATTATTACAAAAAATCCACTGAGAAAGCCAGTAGCAGAAACCGGTCTGGGTTGGGGATATTCTTCAAAGCTTGTTAAGAGCTTATTTGCAAGCTCTAATACATATATATGTCAGTGAGTTTTCATTTCATATTCTGAGCTAGTTAAAACTAAAGCTTGACTTTGATCCTCTGAATATTCAAATTGTGATTCTATATTATTTACTCTGTATATATAATCAATAATTTGAATCCACTTGCTCATTTAAAATTAAGTAAATAAACTAAATATAAATACTAATAAATGCTAAAGGACAGGTGATATCACTCTGCCTTTTAATAGTTTATTTGTATATAACTCAATGCAAGCTACAGTTACTTCCATTTTAATTACACACATATATACATATATAATTAATAATATTTTATATATATGTGTGTGTGCAATATTGGTTATTTATATATCTGTAATATTATAGAAGGAACTATTCTTCACACATGCATTAAAATTGTCATGCACACTCTTCCATCAATAATCAGTTTAAAACCATAGGTGTTCAATCTATGGTTAAACTTATTCCTTAAAGAAACTACAATTATTAATATGTGTCTAAATTAGGATTTGGTCTTAATATTAGCATTGTTATTAATCAGCATATTCTTGTACAAATTCAGTTTATATATTACAGGGAAGAGAAAATTTCTCATTTTTAACTATCTGTGACACTGAATCTTATTGGTTTATATAGATGTAATAACTAATAATATAGCATTTTATGTATCTGTAATATTGTGAAAAGAACTATTCTTCATGCATGTCCTATAATTGACAAGCATTCTTTCCCAACAATAATTGTTTTAAACCCATAGGTGGTCCACCTAAGGTTAAAGATTTGTCTTTAAATAAACTAACAATTATTAACTGTCTAAATTAGGATTAGATCATATTAGTAACTGGATTATTAAATTGTCATATTACTTACACAAATTCAATTTATATATCTAATGTCGCAAGTAGTTAAAAATGAAAAACTCTCTCTTTTATGTAACATATAAAGTGAATTTGTACAAGTGATATGTCAATTTAATAATCAGGTTAATAATAACATCAAACCCTACCTTAGATACCATCAATAATTGTTAGTTTATTAAAAATAAGCTTTTAACCATAGGTGTAATGTGTAATATTTTGTTGAGAATTCTAATGTGAACAGAAAAATCATGACTACCTAATATGAGATGTTTACAAAAGTTATGTTAAAAGGTTTAAAATCATATATATGTATTATTTGATTGTGAATATATCCAAGCTTTAAAATTAACCAATATGCAAGAATGGTATTTACTTAGAAAGTTTGCTTATTGTTTTTGGTGAAGAGATTCAAGTACTTAAACCTTTAGCTCACCTGATAAATTGGAGATTTATTCCTATGTATATAAATAAAATAAGGTCTGTTTCAAATTGTAAATAATAAAGCAAATGTATGTCACATGTTAAACAAAGTAAATATCTTTTTAAAATATTAACAACTGAATGTGCTTTCATTGAAATACACTAGAATCAAGGGAATTTAAAAAAAAAAACCAATATTCAATGATCAAAATTTCAAAACATGATCAATTAGTTGTTCATTACTTGTGTACAACTAATAATGCCTTGGAATTTTGGTCATTAAATGTGTTTTTTCTAAATTGATGTTTGCTAGGATTTTACACTAGAAGCATGCAAGACTATTAATATTTTAAAGAGATAATTATTCTGTTAAACACACTGATGTAAAACATATATAATAAGATGAGGTCAATCTTTTGTCTAATTCACTAAATCAATAGTTTATGGGATTATGTAGGGAAATTTAGAAAAGTTGTGAATTAATTTGATTGATTATATTATATATCAGATAAAATAATATATAATAAAGCAAAACATTAAAATTAACCCTACAATTTTCAATATACCAGAATAATATTTACTGAGGCTATAACCTCGATAATATGCGTGTAAAAATGTGATAGTAGGGACCTCTACAGGTGTTTTAACCACAAGCTTATGCTATGGAAGAAAAGAGGGGAACCCCTCTTTACTCCAATCTACTTTCTATTTAAATAGGTGAAGCTGAAGCGGTTAGATCTGCGAGCGTGAAGCTATTCGATACTTCACTGATTAAGTCCACATATCTTATTACACATTAATACTCACAAAATCTTTCGATTTACAACGAGTCAATGGAAAGATTTTATAGTTAGAAATCTATTAAAGTAATTTAAAGTTGTAATTATAAATTTATTAAACGCACATTGATTACGTAAGTAATATTTACTGAGGCCATAACCTTGATAATATGCATGTAAAAATGCAATAGTAGGGACCTCTACAGGTGTTTTAACCTCAAGCTTACACTATGGAAAAAAAGAGGTGAACCCTTCTTTACTTCAACCTACTTTCTATTTAAATAGGTGAAGCTGAAGTGGTTAGATCTGCGAGCGTGAAGCTACTCAATACTTCACTGATTAAGTCCACATTTCTTATTACACATTAATACTCGTGAAATCTTTCAATTTACCTATTTAAATAGAAAGTAGGTTGAAGTAAAGAAGGGTTCCCCTCTTTTCTTCCATAGCGTAAGCTTGTGGTTAAAACACCTGTAGAGATCCCTACTATCGCATTTTTATATGCATATTATCGAGGTTATAGCCTCGGTAAATATTACTTACGTAATCAATGTGCGTTTAATAAATTTATAATATGCCAGAATATAAATAAAAGTTATATCTAATTAACAGTATAACATCTTGAACCATGTTTATAGATAATTACTATTCAAGATGGCTGTCATACTATAAGCTGACTATAGCTTTTATTTATATATGAATTATTACATTGAAAATTTTATAGTTAATACCATTATTTGGTTTTAAGATATATATAAACAAACATAAAATTACTTGTCTACACATTTGTTTTTTTAGAATTTCACTAGAGAAATGTCAAGCGTTGGTAGCCGAGAAGTCAGTGCAGCTGCTTTGCAAGCAAGCAGATGCTTGCAGACAGTTGTCACAGGTTCACTTCCCAGCCGATGCTGTGACATAGAGAAGACAAAAAAATGTCTTTCATCAAATAATGCAATAAAATGAAAAGTTATCAGAAAATTAAAAATGATTTCTAAAGCTAATAAAGCAAACATTTTTCTATAGGTTAACAAACTTTTTTTAAGAGAGTTAACTAATCACTGGCAAATCTACTGCACTAAATATTTTCTTCCAAAAAAATCTTAACTGTTTTTGTATCAAAACTTCTACTACATTAAAAAAAAGCAGTGGACTAAAAGTTTCACCATTATTCGCCGTTTCTAGAATCAATTACTTAACATTAATCCTGCAAAATCATTTAAATCCTGTGGAGATCCAAGAAATAGATCCAATATTGATATGTGTTGAAATGCAAAAAAAAAAAAAAAATTAAAACATTGCAATTTTTTTTATTATATTTACATAATAAATTACATGATTTCTTTGGGTTATAGTAATTATTAAAATATTAAAATCATGTTCAAAAAAATTAAGGAGAGATTGTGAATATCCAAGAATGAGTGATGAAATGCAAAAAGGAAAAAACAAATTTAAATCGTGGCAAATCTGCTTTTCTTATATTTGTATAATAAAATATATGATTTTTTTTAAAATTTATTTTCAGTTACAAAAATATAAATTACTTCCACAACTATACCAACCTATCTTCAGAGATCATGGTTACCCAGGATGCAGTTTACTATCAAATATCACATACTCTTACAAAACACATTATAATAAAGCACCCAGACAGTTAAGACTATGAATCTATGCATCCAATATATATAACAATATTTTAAAAAAATATTTGTTTGTATCTCAAGTATTTTGTTTTCAATTTCTAATAGTAAAAAATTAATATAGGTTATAAATGATAAAGCACTAAGGGGGAGGGGGGATTCTTGGGGAATGGATTTGCAAGAGTTGATTTTTCCATTAAGATTGTATTTTTATATTGGACTTTTTCCATCATCTAATATGCGTATTGCATGTCTTTACAAACAGTTTAATGTATTTGGAATATTTAAATAAAGTTAAATTTTTCTAAAGACATTCAATACGCATATTACATAATGGAAATAGTCCAATATAAAAATACAACTAGAACACCATCATCACAAGCCTTCAGGATTTCCACTAAAAAAAATTTCTATTTGTTGGTGCAAATATATAATATAAATGCAGGGATGTTGTGAGTTGTTAAATTCAGCTATAACCTCCACAGGGTTAACATATTAAATTTCAGCCTATTTAAAATCTATTTTTTTCAACTCATGGAAAGCTGTGTACCAAAGATACAGATTATTTATCAAAACAAGAATTATTAATAATTCTGTCTCAGAAAAAGAAAGTTTTCATGTAGAAATAAGTCTTACATACAAGTATTACTATTAACACAGGCAAAACTCTACATACAGTAGTGCCACTCAGTGCCAGCCAGAGTAATCAATGGATGCCAGAAGGCTTGTGCATAAAATCCCCATCTAGTGCCTACTCATCCAATATCCCCAGACTAGTTTCTGGCTTGTGGCCTTCGTCAATGAGGAGCCTTGGATCTGAGAGTACTGCACCTAGATCTTAGAATCTAATGCAATACTCCAGAAGCCACAAGCCAGAAACTAATCTGGGGATATTGGATGAGTAGGCACGAGCCTTCTGGTATCCATTGATTACTCTGGCTGGCATTGAGTGGCACTACTGTATGGAGAGTTTTGCCTGTGTTAATAACAGTTATGTGCAAGCATAAGAAATGGTGATCATGTGATGTTTAGTGGTTTAAATATTACTATTATTATTATTTTTACAAAAATGATACACAGATAATACTATTATCAATTTTCAAATGAGATAACCCAACTACGTCAATTGCAAATATATAAATTTGATATATTTAATAAAATGCAGCAAATGTTTAAACTGTTAGGTATGGTAAGCCTATGTGTTAAAATAACTAACTACAATTTTGATATTTTGCATTAAAATAAAGGCTGACCAGTGTCCAATGTTTCAATTTAGCAAATCAAAGCATTTGATGATTTAAGGATGGTCATGTTCCAAAACAATTTTTTCTTTCATAGGAGAAAACAAGTTTCTTTGTGTGTTTTTAAATTTAAAATCTACAAGTACATGGAGTGAATATAAAAGTAGGCACCATCACATTCTTAAATTATATATAAATGAATAAACCAAACTTCTTTTTAAAACTTGTTTTTTACATGACTATCATAAAAATAAAATAACACACCAATGTTTCAACTATTTTATAATATAGTCTTTTTCATGGAACACTAAAAAATAAAAATTAATAATAATAAATATAAAATATCACATATTCCAATAGTAAAAAATTATCTTTACCTCGACACCTTTTCTATTACAAACAATCTCAAAACTTTACCAAATTTTTTACACTTATATACCCATCCAAAAATAGTCTAAAAACATTTAATTAACAAATCTATTATTTTCTTTTTTCTTTTCTATTAGCATTCTATTTAATTCAGATTTAATTTCACTAATGTAAATTCATTCCTTTATTATTCTTTCATGGTATGACTTTTTACATTCTAAAGGTTTTATTCCAAAATCTTTATGCTTAAATTTATTCATACAATTATAAATAGCAGAATTTTTATCACTTAAATGCTGTTTTAATCTAGATTCTAATTTATTTTTTGTAGTCTTAACATATAACATTTCTATATTATTTTTAAAACAATTCAAACATTTTATTATGTAAAGTGAATTCATAATCTCTAAATTATTATATTCCCTATTATTACTAATTAAAAAACCATGTTAAATTACCATGTTTCTTAATATACTATTTTATATTGCTTACAAACAATTCATCATCATCAATCATTATCAATTCACTGCAGGATGAAGGTCTCTCCAAGTTCAATCCATCTCCGATCTTTAGCTTCTCTTCTCCACATCACCCCAGCCCACTTTTTATTTCATCCATCCATTTCACATGTGGTCTCTTTCTGGGTCTTACTTATCTGATTTTTTATTTGATATGAATGCACCTAGAGACATTATGTATGTGTCTTTGCAAAAAAAAAATCGAATTTCCTATCTCATAAGAATTAATATTTTTTATTCTTTATTTAATGATTACTGTTTGTTATTTAATATGTCAACAAATAATGTATTTCTATTATATTTGAGATTTATTATTAATATATAAGCGTTATTTTTGCGTATATATTTTTTTAATTAATAGGTTGCTATGTATGGTTTAATGCAGTTTCAGAATGTCAAATTCCGGAGCATAAGATCCTGGAACCAATTCCAGTGCTGGTGATTCTGGCACTTAAAATTCTTACAAACTCTTAAGCAAAAAAGCCATTTGATTTTTTTTTTTATTAATGAATTAATTAATTATTTAAAGTTTTATTTTAAAAGTTTTTTAACTGAAAAGTTTTGATAAGAAAACAAAAATTTTTGGAAGAATATAATTAAGGTTATTTATTACAAATCTTGAAATATTGGTTTACCTCTCTAAGAAATGTTGTTAATCTATAGAAATGGTTTAATTTATCATATATAGAGGTAATTTTTAATTTGAGAAGCTCTGATGAAGACTGCTGGACAGTCGAAACTGTTAGGAAAATAAAGAAGTTTTATTTTAAAAAAATTTACATTAAAGTGTATATGAGAGGAGTTATTATAAGCAATATATATGAATATATAAAGAATATGAAGAAATGCAAAGAAAGTAAAGAAGAAGAAGAAGAGTATATACTTCTAACTTTATTTTGCTGTTCTGATGAAAACCAATCATCTGATAAAAATATTTAAAAACATCTGTGTTGACAAGTAATTATCTATGTTGATATTAAGATTTTCACAAGTTATGGATATAAACAATATATTTTTGGGGTTCATCCATGTATGATTTTTATCATAAATATACCATGTTCCAGCTTGATCATGCAAGCCATCAACTGGATGATGAATATAATATTTTAAAAAATGCTGTAGAAAATTTGTAAACATTGATTTATAAGAATGTTGAACATCTGCCAATAGAAAAAACATGAATACAGAATTGAAAAGTAGGAAATTATTCAGATTAATGTATTTTTTAGAAAAATTCTTCCAGATAGGAGGAAGTTTGCATGTGTCATCATGTTTATTGATGCAATTTGGTTTTTTAGGTATTTCAATGGCTTCTCTGATCTTACATAGGTAGTTTAATATTTTATTTTCTCTTTCTATACACATACACATGATGATACTAAAAAGATTGATACTAATGAAGATATATAACAATGATATTCAATATTTCCAAAAAATTTTTACAAAATTTTACAGTAAGTACTTTGTGGATTAAAATGGAAAGCTAAGGAATATAAATGAAGATTATTTACGTTATTTAGATTATACAGATGATGTGGTTGTTTTTCCAAATAATTTCTTGATATGTTGCATGAGTTATTCGATGAAAGTAAGAAAGTAGAACTAAAAATAGATACTAATAAGGATTACAGTAATGTTCAATGGATTTTCTTAGAAAAAAATAAGTTAATCATAAATTGGAGGGAGTTAATAATTACAAATAGCTTTCAGATGATTAATATAAATGGCAACATAATGAATGAAATTAATCATAGAATTAAACCTGAATGGAGAGCTTCTGGTAGGAATAATTTAATATTAAAAGGAAATATGCCTATGTGTTTGAAAAGGAAGTTTTTTAATAGATGTGCTTTATCTTATGGATCTGACACGTGGATACTTAATAGAAAGGCAATACAGAGACTTCAGATCTCTTAACAAAATATGGAAAAATGCATGTTGGAAACATATTAAGAAGGAATCAAAAGTGATATTACTGACATCATTGACAGAATTAAAAAGCTGAAATGGGGCTAAGCTGGACATATTTCTAGAAATTTTGACAATAGATAGTGAAGTCTTAAAGTGAATCCAAAGAGAGGGTAAAAGATTTATATGGTGATCACATGTGAG
Organism: Epiperipatus broadwayi; assembly: GCA_028023455.1. Lineage (NCBI taxonomy): Eukaryota > Metazoa > Onychophora > Udeonychophora > Euonychophora > Peripatidae > Epiperipatus > Epiperipatus broadwayi. The sequence continues at coordinate 15,123,374 of JAQFVV010012405.1, read as the reverse complement.
AAAGTTAGATGAAATAAAAGTTTGTTGATGTGATGTGGAAAAGAGAGGCTATGAATTAGTGAAACTGATGATGATGTATGATCATACATTGTATTCTAAAAATGAATCTACATTTCCCAAATATGAACAGGAAGTCTTTTAAAAAATAACAATGCATTTTCGAAATTGAACAAGATGGGGAACTTTTGATTTAGCTGTCAAATTTTCTAGAACATACTATTATACTATTATTTTTAGAGGATTCTAAAAATATGTTTGCCTCATAGCATGGATAATAAAAGATTAACATGTAAAATTACAAATAAATAATATAATTGATAAAATTAAATTAAAGGGGCAGTAGTTACTTTTAAGAATATGGCACCTCCTTTCTAAAGACTGAATTAGATTAACCCATAACCTGGAATTTTATTCTTTAACTAATAGTAGTTGGTTATTCATTCATTAGCAAATAATTTAATGGTTAATTAATAATTGAATGCCCAACCGTTTTGAAAAAAAATTTAAACTTATTTGTAACTTGAAAAATTTCTACAATTCACCCACATAGAAAACGTAATCGTAAATATGGCAGATAGACATGTTACTCTATAAGGATCTTTAAAATTACAAAGATATACCTTAATAATTTAAAACGTATACTGGTTCAACCCAAAATGCTGTTGAAAATGCATGACAGCTCCTAGTGGACATTCAAAATACTTATTTAAAATATAATGGATTTCTAAACTGTATACACATTTCTATGCATATTAACATGTACTGTACGCAGATACATACATAACACATATGTATACATCTATTAACTATATATATATACACACATTTAGTTAAATAAATATGTACAAAAATACAAACATATATTTATATATAGGCATATACAAGTGCACCATGTTTGTATATATACATTTACACACATACATAATTCATCTTCCAATTATACGCAAAATAATATAATTTCACATTTCCCGTAAAAATTTATCGACAAAAGCACCAGTCAAACACAATGAGCGAACATGTTTATATTTATACACGTGCGTGTCTTTAATTAATTACTTAAATAACTTTAACTGATAAATGATTAGTATTAATTAAATTATTACCTGTAAAAATAAGATTCAGATATCTTTAAGTGCAGAAATAAATTCTGTTTTTCCAGGTTATTTCTTTTTTAAACGTGTCTTCATAGTCTTGCATTCAAGTTCTGGGAAACGAGAAAACAGAAATTGTCAGTTCATGAAAAAGGATGGATAGAAAACATTAGCAATTTAAATAACAAATATAATAAAAAGCTGTATGCTTCATAAGAATTGCAAAATATATCAATTATGGAAATCTTACAACTAACATTGTATATTTTAATAGCAAATCACTGTTTGCATATTATTTCTAGCAAGCCCATCGCTAAAAACACTCTCAAAATATATTGACACTGGTCGACCACAAATCATGCTTGCACATTAAATTAACTATAATACGAATAGGGGTGGGAAGCAAATAAAACAAACATCTTTATACATTTAGGTAGAACGAATCTTAAAGCAAAATATTTAAATAAATAATAAAGTCGTTGCCTATACTAACCTGTGAAGTAAATAAAATATTTTTTAAAAAGGTCTTTATGTCACACTCGAGTGCGCTGAATGAATAATTTGATTTTTTTTTCATCCTTGGTTTATTTGAATAAATTATCATGAGAGGCTTCTATTAAATGCACACGGCAATTCAGCTACATTTCATCAATATTAATGAGAGTACCTCATTCATAAAGATGAAAGCAGATTTAAAATAAAAATGCCATATTTGAAAGTCCAATGGGATATATTGTTTTTAAAAGTCTAATGCGGGCTCGGCAAAACGAATGCTCAGAATATGCAGACAAGTAAAACAATAAAGAGTTTTTATAATAAAGTATAAATTTAAGCTTTTGTAACAAAGAAAATATATACGGTTCGCATATAGAGAAACTTGTATGTGTGTGTGCGCTATTCAATAATAGACAATGCAGTTTATAAGTTGGAAGGTTAGTTCCGGTTATTTGCATCTATTTTTATGAACGCAGTTGTTTCAATTTGTGTACAGTATATATATTTTTTTTCATTATTCATATTTTACATTTTCTATTATTACAAATAAACATTTTGTTTGTTTGTTTTTAAATTCAAAATAATTTAACGTGAACTTTTAAATAAAAGTTATGTTTTGTTTTTTCACTTCCGGAATATCGTCTTGGAATACAAAATTTATTTTTTATCATCATAATACGGGTTATTATTTTTTAAAGTTAAACTAATTTTATATCAGAAATAAAACTCATATAACACGCATATCACATACATATATGAGTTAGTTCTATGTGGTCCAGTGCAGTAGTAGAATGGCGGATAATGGTGCTCAAGGGGCCGTAGATCGCGGCTCCACTCCGTCACTTCCGGAGCTCGAATTTCTTGTGAACTGCCGAGGGATAAACAGACTTGATTCTTTTTCCTTATATATATAAATGTGCGTGTTATCGCTCAATTTACCTTCAACTAAAGTCCAGATTCCATCTTATCTTGATTCGATCGAAGTGAGCGTCATGACAGACCAATGAATATATAAAATATATCCAATAGCAGAATCAGGCCAATGAATGATTGCTCTCATTATAGAAAGGGATCTGGCTGTAAATAGGCAGTCTATTTGGAGATAAAATCAGAGAATAGCCTTACTTTCAGAGTTGAAAGACACTATGATGTATGGCTAAAGCAGTAAGTCACCTTAGAACTGTGAGCTGCTAAAATAGGGCAAGCTATCTATCACGTGACAGCCGGAAATATCACTGCACATAAACATGATGCAAGCCGTCACGGTACAGCTGAAAGTGTTTGATAAATCTAGAAGGGTGAAGTCCTTGCTTCAATTAAATGTTATACAAAGCCAACATGAGAATAAAATATTTAATGGTGTATATATGAGTCTGTGTTTATTACATCAGTATATAAGCACATCATTGGGTTATCACAATGATGTTTTACCTAATACATTTTGAAAACTAATCTATTTTGTGTAGAAGATATACTGTATATAAAACATATTTATACTCATGATGCATTTCATAATACTGTTCAAGATAAGTGCCAAGCAACAAGAAATTATTATTTGACTTTATGTAAGAGTGTAAGAGTGGATAACTCTTGAGAAAAAAGTTTCTTGGATTGATTTCATCTGAGTAAAATAGAAAAAAAAAGTCTATTCAACAAATTGGAATAGTTGATCTCTACTTGCTTTTTTTGGTGATTTGAATATTTGAGTCTCATGACCTGAGAAGCTGTTCACTCATATGATAATAAGATCAATGTCCTTTTCCCAAGAAATTCATATGAATGAATCAACCCATTTTCCAAATGATTATTTAACATATATGGAAACATTTAAAAACTTGATTACAGAGCTTGAAGCAAGTGATAGTCAATTCTTTTGTTGTTGTTATTGTATGCTATATATATATGAAATCATAATGAACTTTTTTTAGTGCCAAGACTATTGGCGTCTCTTTTTTCTTCAATCACCCAACAGACAAACACAACAAAGAATAGGTGAAACTTACACATCCACTGATTAAAAAAAGAAAATTAAATAAATTCACAACTGCTTCTCCCCTCATTCTAATCAATCATTATTATAGGCATTTACTTATTCTAGATGTGCTCATGCATAAACCTGTCAATAACTGAAAAAGAATAGAAGTGTAATTTTGAAATAAATGCTATTTTATTTAAATAATATCAATATCAATAGCAATTAACAATCTCAATCAGTTGTCAAGGCGACTATTTTTAAACAATAAAGTGGAAATCCATATTTATATATGGTCTAATATGTTTAAATAGACACTAAAAATTGCAACTTGATGGGATTCTCAAACATAGATTCCACCTGCACCCTATGCCTCAGAGAAGAGGAAACTTCTCTTTACCTCACTGCCACTGCATTTCCCTTCAACCCTACAGAGACCTTATAGCCTCCATGCTAAATGACAAAATGCCTTCTTTATCAACTCTCACTGACAATATACTGTGTGGATCCATTCCAGAGATACATTCATCAACATTCTTATTGTTTTGGCTATGGTACACCCGGTGCTGGCTCATTTTTAATCATGTACTGGAGCGTCTGCTTGATTTATATATTGACAAAATGGAAAAAATTCAGAAGAGGAACCAGAATTTGCTCCCCTCCTACATCTGTGATGCCACATGGAAGCTAATTTATTTGCCTCCCTAAAGCCGATCCCTTTCATACCTGAATAGAAATCACCTATCCTGGAAATGATTAGGGGCTGATTTATATGCATTCCTTTGGGATTGATTATGATTTGCCTTCCTCCTTAAGTTCATTGCCCAGACCCTGAGTATTATGACATTGACTTCCATTCTGAAGGGTCGGTTTACCTATACAAAGCTGTGGTTTTGCATGGACAAAAGTTTAGAACTAGTCAAGCATTGGTGGTCGAGAGGTCAGCACAGCTGCCTTACAAGCAGTTGTCCCAGGTTAGCGGGTTCGCATCCTGGCCGATGCTATGACACATGAAAAAAAAGTTTAGAACTATATTTGTACATTTCGAGACATGCAAGCTTAGCCACCTACCACCAAGATACTAAATCCCAGGCTTTCCTTTGCCTCTATGCATCATATTCGTCCTTATAGGCTGTGCCATGAAAGATGTGTCAATGAACTTCTATATCTCTGAATACCATTTAATGTATCCTATGTCTAATTTTATCATAAGCTGTAACCAAATTTTAGAATAAAATATTTTATATTTTTATAAAAAATAATAAAAAAAAAAGATTGCAACTTGACTACAAAGAATGAAATTATTAATTCAAAGAAGTTTGAATAAACCTCATTAAACACAGGTACATATAAACTGTTCTGAGAGTTTCAAACTACACTCCAAGCAAAATGTTTGTTGAAAGTTCATACGTAAATGTGACACTATTTAGAATTCTAAATGATGCAAATAGTCCAACATATAATTATAGTTGTTTTTATTAATTGATTTTTACTCGTGTATTGCAACCTTTCAAATATTTTTAATTTTCTAAAGTGTAATTAAATCAATGTAAATTGCTTCTCTTTAGAATAGATGATCGCTTATCCTAGTACAAATTCCAATTTATTGGAAATTTTATCACGATTAAATTTTGGACTCTTTAATAAACATCAGACAGACATTTCTATATATAACCCATATGCAGAGCCGGGGTGGGTTTGCCCCCCTTAAAATTTTTTTGGGTCCCTTTGGGGATAGGCCCCTTTTTTTAGATTAAATCTCCCATGGGGCCCCTCCCTCCCCCCGCCCCCCCCCCTCTCCTGCTTTTCTCTCTCCCCCCCCATATGCTTTGGATTCTTATTTTGTGGTGCGATGCGATGCACTATGGCTTTTTTATCGGAGTTAAGAGTCTCTCAGCCACTATGCCCAGAGAAACCTGTTAATCACCTTACTTCCCTTTCCATTTCCCATTTTAAGTTTTTCCCACATTCTTCTCTATTCTACTCCATCCAATTTCCACATAATTGTTGTCCACTGTAAAGCTTTTATATTTTACCCATCCCCCTTATCTTTTTCTAAAACCAGCATGAAAATCAAGAACCCACTTTCTGCATAATACTTTGTTTGCATTTATTCTCCCACAACTTTATTATTTGTACCATTTCTGTTTGTAAGCATTTACAACAGATGCCTAATATTTTTCATGCCTTTCTTACATAATTTGCAGACTAAATCACCCACATTCTACCATTTATGTGTATATTCCTTTGTTGCTAACGATTCTGTTCAAGTCTTAAACAGTAAACTACTCTCCTTGCTATTATCATAAATTAACTCACACCCAATATTCTGATTACTTCTATATATTTTTAAACTCTTTTTACTCTCTATATTAGTTCTCCATCTCCCTATTCTATCCCATTCTTTACCACTATAACACTCAACAATCCTCCTAACAATCATCTCTCCTTTTGCACAAGTATACTGACATAAAGTCTTTATCCAAATCTGCAAATTGTACTATTTTTCTCACCCATCTTGTTGCCTGTATTTTACTCATAACCCAATTAAATACTATTTTGGACATTCTCTTACTATCCATAAATTGCAATCTACTGAACATTTTCATTTTGCTTTTTGCATCTCTCATATAAAAAGTTGACAATACCATTTCTTCTTGAATTGTCTCCTTTGTTGTTCACAGATCTGCATGTAATGCATGTCTTCCTACTTCTCTTTGTACTTTTTCTAAGTAATCTAATAACTCTTTGCTAACACATAATGCATCATTACCATAAGTTAACTCTGCTACTGCTACTCTCTTTCATACAATTCTTGCTATATCATACTTATTATATGAAAACTTTTAATTTCTTTATCAGCCCCTTTTTTTCTTTGCTTCATTTATCAATTTCTTCTCCCATTTATCCAAGCAATCTCTCTGTTACTTAAGATGATTCCAAATAGTTATACCTATTCATCACATTTAACTTTATATCCCCCAATAAAAAAATTTTCTCTTCTCTTTCCACAGCATTTATCATCATTACTTTTGATTTTTTTTCTAAATTTAATCCCCATTTCTTTACCCACTCTTGATCATGTCTTCAGCATAACTTCCATATCTTCCCTACTTTGTGGGTACAAAAACATATCATCAGCAAATAAAAGACCTGATAGTGTATACACTCCCTTGCCCTCTATTAATGGTATCTCTAACCCTCTTCCTAGTCTTTCTATTGCTCTCTATTTCTCTCAAATATAACAAAAACAAAATAGGTGACAAAGGGCATCCTTGCCTTAGTCCCTCCCCATTTTTAACTCTGGTTCTATATTTTCTAATTAATATGTGCTATATATATATATATATATATATAGCATATATTATATCCAGTTATATATATATATATATATATATATATATATATAACTGGATTCAAGACATATCAATATGTATAGTAATTATTTTCATACAATCGCTTAATAAGATCCACTAAACCTCCATTTATTCAAACTTACCCATAATCTATTTCTATGTATTCTATCATATGCCTTCTCTATATCTATAAAGGCCATATACAAATGTCTACCTGTATTTCTACTAATATTATAAATTGTGTGAGTACAAATAAACTATTTCCTATATGCCTATTCATTCTAAAACCTCCTTGCATTTCTCCCACTATATTATTTTTTTCCATTCCTTTTACCACCCTTCCAGCCACCATATATTCAAAAACTTTAAATAACATGGACTTTACCACTATTGGTCTATAATTGTTTACCTTTCTATGGTCCTTACCCTTTCCTTTAAATAATAGCCTTACTCTTGTATTATTCCAGATAAGGTTTTATATGTATAATTGCAACATCTAGGCACTATTATGCCTGACTAGGTCAAGAATTTGTTAAATGAAAATTGTTAGATTTGTTAGCATGTTTTTCCTATTTATCACTTCCAGAAGAGAGGTACTACTAGAATAAAATACAAATTGTGTAACCAATGACTATTGATATTTACAAATGCTATCCACATGAATTAATTGAACAATCAAATCTTTATTCAATGTCATAATTTATTTTGTATATTATAAGAACTAAAATCTTATATATTTTAATTTTTTAGGCTTGATAAATATTTTATTTAGGAATATCAAATAAGCACAGAATTAATATGCATGACATTTAAATAAAAGTAACAAACTGCCCAGAAGCTGTGAATAAATAGACCACCTGTTTACTAAGCTTTCATTTAGTGATGTTGGTGGAAGTAAAGAGTGAAACTTATATGTTAGTGCAGATTTAAATATGGCATAAATCATGCTGAAATGATAATTAAATACATGGGGGAAATGACAAAGTCTTTTTTCCAACAATCTCATAACATTAGTGAAATACTGGTTAGTAAATGTAAATATCAAATAAACATTGCTTATAATGTACATAAATTTTAAATAAAAATTATAAACTCTTTGAAACCTATGGATAAATAAACTGCATACATCAGTAAACAATAAAAAATAGAATAGACCTTCTATTCTTTAATTTTTGCTCGTTAAAAGCAGTCATCAAAAGCTTGAAGAATAGAGGGATCAATTTCATTCTTTATTATTTTCTGGCATATGAGTATTCAGTAGTGTCCCTAAGGTCAGTCAACCAGGTGTATGCCTGGGGCCCCACACCAAGCTACCTTATTTATATATATATATCTTATATATATATATATATATATATATATATATCTTATGCATTAATAAAATATACTGAGAGACTGACATTTGATACAAGATCTTATACATAAAGCTAAGGCTTACTTTTGAAATGAAGCACACCAAATTTCCAACAAATTATATGTTCCTCTCTTGTATTAAACATTAGAGATTTTATTTATTTACTTTTTTATTTACTGGGAGCCCCACTCCATATTTGTGACCAGGGCCTCAAAATTCAAAGAGTGTCACTATGAGTGTTATCCCCTCCCTCCCCCCATTATGTCAAAGCATCAGCTGGGAAGTGAATCCGCGACAACTGTCTGCACTGCTTGCTTGCAAGGCCACTGCGCTGACTTCTCAGTTACCAACGCTTGACATTATGAGTGTTATTTGTTCATAGATTTTAAGTAGTTTATTAATTTCATTTAAATTTTATTTAAGAAATACTTTGGCTTTAAAAAAAATGGGATATAAGTAACATGAATAGTAAGATGTGTTATTAAAAGAGACTGTGAAATAATAGAAATAAAGTTAACAATTATTTAGATTTGAAAAAGGTCATTGGCAATGACCCTCCCTCCCCCCAAATAAAAAAAACTAAGAAAGAGTCTGCAAACACAAAGAAAATTAACATACAATTTATACAAAATGCTGACAACTGAATTAACTGCAAGGGAAATGTAATTTATTTTTGGAAGATGAAGAATTACGGTTCAAGTTCTTTAAATAAGTCTTTTAGAGGTCCGGGAAATAAATAATCCTTTGCTCAATGCATATAAATGCAACCCAGATGTCCCTCACATAAGCAAAGAAAATGTTTACTTGTTATAATTTTTTTTTCCATGTGTCAAAGCATCAGCCGGGAAGTGAACCCGGGACAACTGCTTGTAAGGCAGCTGTGCTGACCACTCGACTACCAACGCTTGACTACTTGTTATAATTTTTGACCAAGAATTTATATATCTTCTGAACAGGTGTTACTGACCTTATTGAAAAAATTGAAATGAAGTTGGGTTGGACATATTGCTAGAAGAGATGATAATAGATGGACAATTGAAATTTTAAACTGGATTCCAAGAGATTGTAAAAGACCCAGAAAGAGACCACATGTGAGATGGATGGATGAAATAAGAAAATGTGCAGGGGTGTTATGGAGAAGAGAAGCTAAAGATCGGAGAAGATGGATTAAACTTGGAGAGACCTTCATCCTGCAGTGGATTGATAATGGTTGATGATGATGATGATGATAATTATTTTCTTTTTTTAGTGCACGTTTTTCTCTGACCTTTAATAATGGAATAAATGATGTATCAAATGGTAGGAAATTCTACACTATCAACTGTGAATGAACTTATCGAAGGGACAATCGTATGATACATGTACTATTCACCTATTTATTAGATTTTATTTTCAGTTATTTTACATTGCAACTTAGATTGAGTTTCATTTACATCTTGTCAACATCTATATCATGCATCTCTTTAGTAATGCAGTAATACAATAATAATTAAATTATACACGTATGGTTTAATCAATAATATGCATGCAGAGTTTAGACGTCAAGATCCATAAACTGCCAATCTGCTCCGTCACTCCGGTAATCAAACTTGATATGGATTACCAAACTACAAATCATTTGGTTATTATTGTTGTCAAATAATTTGTTTTATTTCTTAAAATATCAATATTGTAATAATCTGAAGGATTGATATTATCGTTAGAAGAAAGATGGGTGAATTTTAATTTAGCAAATTTATTTGACATAAAAAGTATATATGTAAATGTGATAATATGTTAGACTATTTCCATCATCTATCAATAAATGTTCAATGTATAGAAAATTTGAAACTTTAATTAAACTTTTTAAATACAAACAATTAATAACACATAAATAGACAACAAGGATCTTTTTGTGTGTTATTGCTAACAAGGTTATGTATTTGAAAAATGTAAATAATGTTTAAAATTTTCTGTACATTCAACATTTACTGATAGATGACAGATTTCATCTTTATTTATATGAATTTAAAAAGAATGAGGAGGTATGGAGGTTGTTTAATATATCTATAAAGATATTACACATGGGAAAGAGAAAGGTGAATAACTCCATGCATGTGTATGTTTAAAATTAAAAAATCAGATATAGTAATGTTTAACTGAGGGTTAAAGTTTATATCTGTGCTAGAGTTAATCTCCAGTTTAGAAAATGATTAGTTATAATCATTATTGTATTTATCTGAGGTGGATGGTGTCAAAGTTATGATTGGAGTGGGTTTTATAATGGTAAATAAAAATGTAACAATAATAGAAATAGTCCAACATGTTATCACATCTAATATACCATCATCACAAATCTTCAGGCAAATGTATATGCAAATATTTGTGATTCTATTAAATTTAAATAAACTTTTATAATAGCTTAACGTTTAATAGTAAAAATGCAAAAAAAAAAAAAAAACATAGATGCAGTGGTGGAAAGGTTTTTTCTGAAAACTCCTACTTAAAAAAAGAAACATGGTAGTTTTACCTGATGTGCTCGATCACCACCAGGCGATGCTGCACTACCATCATGGGCATTGTCAATTTAAGTGAATAATTCTTGATTTTAGGGGGGGGGTCTCTTTTTGTTTTTTTGACCTTTCAGCGATTTTTTTTTTTTGAATTTGAAATTTTATAGCATTTTCTTGATTTTTTTTTTTATAATTTGTACTTTCGATGTATTTCTTGGATATATATTGCCCTGGGCATTACTTGTCAATTTTCAGCCACTTTTGGATATAAATTTATCACTTGTAGGCTTCGGACCGGTTGTTAATGGTAGCGCATCATCACTTGGTGGCGGTCAAGCACGTCATGTAAAACTACCAGAAAAATTAAATGATTATTAGTTATGAAAAAAGAAGTACTTCTAAATGAATTCAATAAAGAGTAATCTGGAAATTAAGTTTTTGAATCCTTTCCCTAATGAAGTTACATGTATATTATGTTTTCTGCCTGAGGTTTAGCTCAGGCTAGTAGAAATTACTGCATTTCACAGAGGCCAAAATCTCCATACAGTAGTGCTAATCAGTGCAAGCCAAAGGAATCAATGAATGCAAAAAGGTTTGAGCATAAAATCCCTATCTATTGCCTATTCATCCAATATCTCCAGACTAGTTTCTAGCTTATGGTTTTCATCAATAAGGAGCCTTGGATCTGAGAGAAATGCACCTAGATCTTAGGATCTAATGCAACACTCCAGCAGCCACCTTTTACCTTCTTAGCTATCTATAAAGTTTATGAGTCCAAAATGAAAACACAATAATATTTTAGCTTGTATAGTTGTATAGATCTGAACTCAGTTCAGTATCCATACTTTTTGATTGGGCAGAATTGACATTAAACCATCAAACATTCCACGATCACCATTCTTTATGCACCACTCAGTGCAAGCCAAAGTAATTAATGGATGCAGGAAGGTTTATGTATAAAACTTTGGCTTGCACTAATTGGTACTACTATCACATCGAGAGTTTTGCTTCTGTGAAAAACAGCTTGTGTAAACATAAAGAAAGGTGATCATGTGATGTTTGATGGGTTAATACCAATCCTACCCAGTAGAATTACGGTGATGTTATTAAAGAACCAGATACCAAAAAGTATGGATGATGAACTGAGTTCAGATCTATACAACTATACAAGCTAATCAGCTTAGTTTGAAAATATTATTGTGTTTTCATTTTGGACTCAAAGCTTTATAGTTAGCTAAAAAAAGTAAAAGGCGGCTGCTGGAGGATTGCATTAGATCCTAAAATCTAGGTACAGCCCACTCATATCCAAGGCTCCTCACTGGTAGAAACCACAAGCTAGAAACTAGTCTGGGGATATTGGATGAATAAGTGAGGTACTAGATAGGAATTTTATGCACAAACTTTCCTGAATCCATTGATTACTTTGGCTTGCACTGAGTGGCACTACTGTATGGAGAGTTTTGTTTCTGTGAAAAACAGCTTGTGTTACGCATAAAGAATGGTGATCACATGATGTTTAAAAGAAATTACTGTACTTTGGCAAATGATGACACTTGATCATTGTCCATCTAGTTTTCCATTATTCATCATTCCCTTAATATAATTCATTTTAACATCTCAGTATTTTAAACTGCATCATAAATTTCAAAAACTCTTTATATCTTGATATATAATAATGAGGAAACATGACTAATTTTAATGTGGTAAAATGTGTTAATTTGCAAATTAAAATGATTAAAATATAAGAAAAAAATTGAAGTTAATGAGATAATGACAGAAATATAAATATATATATATCATTAAAAACCAGTTATAAAAACAAAGCAATTAAAACAGGGATTTCAAGTTGAAATTACACCATCTAGCAAGGTTGATGTTGAAATACTTTAAGCCAAAAGTAATTTTCCAGATTAGCCAATAATACTTTATATACATGAAAATTGGAAGCATGATAACTTTTGAAATGTTTTACAATCAAATAAAATATTCCTGTAAAAAGTTATAGATTTTAAGTAAAAGTTTTTCACAGATATAGATATTAAATGTAAAAAATTTAATAAGATTTTTCTATGCATTTTTAACAATGATTTTTGATTATAATGTAATGAAGCAAAGTACCAATTAAAAACAGGTATTGCAAGCCAAGATTGTAACATCTAACAATATTTACCTAAAAAAATTTAATCTAAAAGTAAATTCACTATTTAGTTTATTATACAAGCATAATATTATAACCTGGACAATAATACTTTGTACATTTTTAATTGTTACTTTACTTTATTATATCACAATCAAAAATTATTTATAAACACTAATGTCTGTAGGATATTCTTTTACTCTGTTCATTTTAAGTACTATTTAGAAGTGATGTTAAATAAGTAATCATATTCATTAAATGTATACACTTTGATTTGACTGATTCCAGAGTGAATAAATAATAAAAATAAATAATTTGATTAAACTTTTTTATAGTCTTTTTAGATTATTACTCACTAATCTTTAAATAACTTGCTGATTTCAAAGACTATAGTTTGATTTTTGTATACATGCAGTGACCTCACTTACTTTTTTTTTAACATTTGACCTCATAATTACACTGAAATAACCTTTTTCTCTATAATCACCTTCTTAAATTAATTCTTAGAGTAAAATCTATCTAATTATAATTTTATCTACTAATTAAAGCAATAAATATAGTAGTCTTTAATCAAAATAAGTATAAAAACAATAACATACAATTTTAAGGTATAGATTTATTTGGCTACCTATCTTTGATTTTTCTTTAGTTGAATCTTTAATCCTTTGGCTGAAAAATTTTCTCGTTGGCCAGATTGAGTAAAAATTTGAGTGATTTTATTTGTCAAATTGTTTTAATTTAGCTTCTAAAAATTGAATTATTTTACATTCAAATTGGTTAAATGTAATGAAAAATTTTAAATAATATTAATAGCTGAAGAAAAATATATGAAAAAAAAAACATAAGAAAAACAGCCTGCAGTAAAACAAAAGAATTATATTTCGAACAATCATTATATGAAATTGCCAGTCATTTAAGTGTCTTAGAAATTACAATCGCTGATTATTCACTTCTGTTGTCTTTTCTTCATCTAAAATTAAATATTTTAAATAAAAATCTAAATCTAGCCACATTATTAGTCAATATAGTGTAAAAAATAATCATAAAATACATAAATATTTATGAAAAATAGCTGTGTTTTGCTAATTGTCACAGAATGTCATTGTTATTGCGAATAGTGGTCAAGCATTATTTATTTGTTTTGAATAATGGTCAAATGCTATTCCCTTGTCTTGATTATGCTTCTTGTAAAATTTTCAAATCAAAGTTTATATTTAGGTAAATTAATGTAAACAATTATGAATGTAAAAAAATTTGTATAGAACTAATAAAAGACTGATAGATATGTAATTTCTAATATCTTCATTATCTTTTTTAAATATTAATAGTGCATTCTTCCAATCATCTGGTATATCTTTATCCTTTAGACATTTGGTATACAACTTTGCTAATTTTTTCCTATTTCCTCATCTGCTTCTTTTAAAATATTGATTATAATTCTATCATTACCTGGAGCTTTTCCCTTCTTCCTAGATTTAATTACATGTCTCATTTCTTCATTTAAAATCCTGGGCAATTCAGAAGATATACTAGTTATAGGAGGTATTTTTCATTGTTCATTATTGCTAGATAATTATTGATGAAATTCTTCTATACATTCATAATGTCATCTCTCTTTTTAGTAATACTGTCTTCTTTTTTTCTTATTGCAGAAATGTTTCCTACCAATATCAAGTTGTTCTACACTTTTTAGACTTTTATTTTCTTCTATAGTTTTCATTGCTAATTCACAATTACATTTTTTTATATTGTTATTAATTCATTTCTCCTTCATGCACTTTTATATATATTTCTTCTTTTCTTTATAAATTGTCTTGTCTCAGAAGAAATTTTACTAGTGAATTGTTGCTTTTTTGTACCAGCTATATTTGTTGTAGTTTTTAAAAGTGTATCATTTATCTTCCTGTTGATTTCATTCAAATCTGAACCATGTTCAAAATCTGTTAATATTTGAAAACAATTTGAAAAGTCTAATTTAATTTCATTAGAATGTTTCTGAAGATTAGAAATGTCAATTGTGAATATTATTTTTCTTAATAATTTTTGTCTTGCTAGTTTTGCATTAACATGTATGTTACATCTCACTAATCGATGATCACTTCCTGTGTTAAATTTATTAAAAATATTACAATCTTGAAATATGTATTTTCTGTTAGGCAAAATATAATCCAATTCTACTGTATCTTCATTTGGATGCTTCCGTGTCCATTTCCTTTTAACATTTTTCTCAAAAAAAAAAAAAAAATTCATAATATAAAGTTTTTCTTTTTCTGCAATATCCACAGTCATCTGTCCTCTCTCATTTCTATCATCATAACCAAATTTACCCACAGTACTTTCATATTTCAATTGTTTACCAATTCTAGCATTAAAGTCTCCCGTGACAAATTTAAAATGTTTGGTTTGAGCAAAAGCTTTTTCTACATTCATATAAAAATCTTCTACCTCTTCATCATAATAAGAGCTTGTTGTGGCATAAACCTGAATTATCTGCATTTGGTATCTGCTATTAAGCTGAATAACTAATCTCGCCACTTTGTCCGATACACCATCAACCTCCACAATGGTGTTTTCCACTTATAAAGAATTTTACTCCACTTGTGCTCTCAATGTTTGTGCCTTTACAGTACAGTACAGTACATGTTCACTTTTTAAATCAATTGTCTCTTCACCTTTTCTTCTAATGTTTATTTAATGTTAGACAGTTCTTCCAATTCTTGCAATCTTACTTCACTTAAAAGTGATCTTCAATTATAAGTACCTAAATAAAAGGTCAGGATCTAATGGTAACCTGTGTCCATAATCAAGAGATTCTTAGCACCCACCACTTTCATTCACCAACTGCTGCCTTGGCTGGCAACTTTGCAGCCTCCTGGAAATAAGAGACATGATTTATCCTTTTCTATTATGATTGTGAATATCTATCTAAAAAAATTTATCACATACACATTTATTTTTCCACCAAGAAAAATCAACTGATATTTCAGTTAAGAGCTATAAGATAAATGAGAAGAAAGACTATGGTCTTTCTTGATCTTATACTCAGAAATAAATAACCAATAATCTCACCATGCTAGCTGATGCATTTTTAGTCAGCAGTTCATCCACATTCATATGCTATATAAATGATAACAGAGTAATAACAGCGGCAACAATAAGAATATATGCAGTAGACAATTAGGAATTTACTCTGCTTAGTTCCTTTAAGGTCTGCAGTCATTTACTTAGATACGTTAATGAAAATTTATTACTTATATAATAGTAATTTTAAATGTACCTAGTATATCTATGTGTTTATAAAGTAAAAAAAAAAAAGATTTGTAAAAATATTAATTAATGAAATTAAAAAGAAAAATAATTGCAGCTGCCTTGCAAGCAAGTAGTTGGTTGCAGACGGTTGTGGGTTCGTCTCCCGGCAGATGCTATGACATATGAAAAAAAAGAAAAATAATATTTTTGTATTTTTCTTTGTATAGACAAAGAAATGTTCTTTTTAACATTAAAAAAGAAGAAAATGTAATTAATTCAAAAAATAAAAAAAGAAAGATACGTGGATTTGTTGCATTTAATCATAGATAGCATTGGGATATAAAGTAGTTATTCCAATGAGGAAGAGTTTTTGAGTTGGAGTTTTCCCAGTTTTAAGAGACCTTTTAACATTAACCCATTCTTGGATTCCTAGCTCATGTTATTCAGCTAAAGAATTGTTTTTAATAGCATTACAAAAAGTTAAGCTGGTTAAAATGGTATTTGCAGTTAGTTAAGAATCTGCTAACTTATAAATCATTAATCTAGTTAACATGGAAAACTATATAATGGCTGAGAGTCCCACTATGCTGGGGTGAAAATATTTATCAGTATATTGGTTTATTAAATCTGAAACTATGTAGCTTCCTGCCAAGCCATTTTAAAAGGGTCAATCCTGCCTGCTCTAACAGATGATAAATTAGAACAAACAGTGCCTATCATCGTTCAACCATTTTTTTTATCAGCCTATCAATGGTGCACTCATAATCCAGTGCCATCATTATATCTGGAGAAGCCAAAAAAAGTACACCAAAAGAACCTTGAACTTTACTGAGAGTGACTGACTATCTTATAGATTATTGGGTTGTTTTTTTTTCAAAAAAAGTTTGAATCTATTTTTTTTCAGTCAACTAATGCTAATGGTAAAATCTCTAACTTTTTATAATATGGTAAGATTTATTTGATTTAGAAGGAAAGGCCTTCAAAATTAATTATAACAAAATTATAAAATTAATTATAATTTTTTTTGTTTAATATTTAAGATTTTTACATCTTTCTTATAATATTTGGAAACTATATCAAATAGAATTTATGATTTATTTTGTCTTCGATGATATATAAATTTATATTTATTGATTGATTTATTTTGCTTTTATGATTATGGATCTGTATTAAATTAAAAATATGATGTAATTGTTCTAGATTTTATGTAAGCATATTAGCACTCATTAGGTAAATTCAATCCTGTTAAATGAGTTATTGTTGTTTTGTTTTTTATATGAATACTCCATTTATATATATATATATAATTCAGATAGAAATATAATATATTTGTTAATATTGTAGATGTGTGAATATTTTTTTTAATTCTTATTAATTTATAAATGTAATTGTCCATTTTCTCTCTCTCATTTCAAACGTAATTAAATATAGCTTGTTACACACACACCCTGTAACACATTGCCTTGTTTTTCTGAGCTAACTGTGGTTTAACAAAGGGGTTAACATTTGTGAAGCTAAGGAAGAATTTGAACGCAACCTATACAATTTTCTCATTACAGAGATGGCATCCTAATCTGCAGTGTGGCAAATATATTATAAATGGATAACATCTATAGAACAGGGGATAGATTTTCTCTTTACTTAGATATGTTTGTAGGAATGGTGTTCAGGAAATATGACTGGATATCCAGTCTGATCATCATTATTAGTTTGTATATTTGATCCAAAGATAGTCAATGCCATTACTCCTAACACTCATTAACCCCAGGGTTTAAATCCTCACGCCCTCTAGGGTAGAATTGTAGAAATATAAAAGAGGTGGGGTCATGTCCTGTTACAATAATTATTAATTATTTAAGTATATTAAAATCATAAAGTCCAAGGAAGCCTCCTTTAATCCTTACATTACTGATTAACTTTTAGAAACAGAATCTTTGGGTATTAGATGTCTCTCAATGCTTTTCTTCTACTGCTTCAAGTACTTCTCTATTAATAATTTCTAAAAAAAAAAATTTTTTATTTGATCTAACCTTTTGTTTTCTGGAATATATATCTAACCATCTGATTGGCCATTCTCATGGGATTAATATCAAATTTACTACAACATTATAATTCAAATCTTTTACAAATACATTATAATTAATTTGAGAACTTTATTCAAGTTTCCCAGGAGTTAATCATCAGACCCTAATCAATGCAGAGGTGCATATAGTGATATACCATTTTTAAATTAAGAAGGCAAGGTTTTGATTAAAAATGAATTAAAATAAAAATTTTAAAATTAATTATTATAATTCATTGGTTATTAAATGTTAGTGAATTTAGACGATTTTCATAATGTTTAAGAAGATATATCAATAATTGTGATATAATTTATCTAAACACATTTGAAATATATTTTTATGCAGTTCAAATTTGAATACTTTTTTAAATATAAAATATATAATTTCTATAAAAAAATATGAGTTTTGACATCCTTTTTTGTGTGTATATATATATTAATAGATTTCTACGAAAGATTGCTATAATTAAATAATTACTGTAATAATTTATATTAGTATATAATTGCTATGGGACTAAATAAATATAGTGAGAAGAGGAAGCCACCATATACAGTGTATCTGAGTAAAAGAGTGATTGATGCAAAATAAAACCTAAGCTATTATTTGCATTTTTTTATTATTGATTATTTTTTAAACTTTCCTTGTAATTAATACATCATATCTATTGCTTATAACTCCTCTCATATACACTTTAATGCAAAAAATTTTTTTAATAGAACTTCTTTATTTTCCTGACAGTTTCGACTTTCCAGCAGTCTTCTTCAGAGCATTTTACTAAAAAAAAATTTTGCAATAAAGTATACATAAGAGGAGTTATTATAAGTAATATATATATGCATATATGAAGAAATGCAAAGAAAGTAAAGGACAAAAATAAAAATATAATTAATTCATCATTGGAAATTATTATAGAACTATTTGAAGCAGTCCTTAAAATTCTCTAGCAGAATCATCAATATAAACTATGTCACAAACTTCTGAAAGTCTTGAATTGAACTATGATGTGTTCCTTTTGTGGCCAACTTTAAATTCAAAATTATCCAAATATCAGAAGTAGATAAATCAGGAAAATAGAGCAAATATTCAAGCACAAAAATGCTTTTTTGGGTCAAAAATTATGCACAATCTGGTATATTATCACCAAGAGCTTTGTTAAAAGTATTTAGGTTATTTGTGCAAAATTTTGGCCCTCAAATAATTCAAATCACCCAAATTGTAGTTAGTATTTACTATCTGATCTTCAATAATGCATTTGTGATAAATCATACATTTATTATTTGTGATAAATCATACATTTAGAATCAAAACATAAACAGTGGACAAGGTTTGGCTCAAGGTTTTATTCCCATACATAGTTTTAAATCATTTCAAATGTTTTGTAACAGCTTTTCCAATTTAAAACAAATTGTTTTTCCATCATAGGTTTTTACAAAGGTATGAAACCCTCTCTCACATTTCATGGTCACTCTTAATCCAGACAAGCTATCACCCTAAATGTTTTGTGGTGAATGCCACTACGTAACAAATGCATATTCAATTTCATGTTGAATGATAAAAGAATGGAAAATTTTTAATTTTGAAATACATTATTTAAAATATTGCCTTTAAGTCTAAATAATTTTATATTGAAAATTTGATATTAAAAGCACCTTATATAATTCAAATTCTGTAACATACAAAATGCATAATTTGAAATTTTTTGCATCGAAATACTTGTATTTAGCAGAGATCAAATATTTTCTGGCTAGTGAAATAAAATGCATAATACATTTCAATTTAATATACTTCAATGAGATTAATTTTATTTTGTTAAACTGTTTTTTACTCTCTTTGACCAAGTTACATGCATTGACATGTTTTTTGCATTGCTAAAAATCTCAGTAATGTTAATATGTTTAATTTTACTACCATTTAATGAATTGCTTTTAATTAAAATATGGGTACTTAAAACAGTTCCATTCCATTCAATGGATGTCAGTATGTTTTTAAACATCCCACAGATCCATTTTGTCCAATAATCTTTCATTTTGTATTAACAAATACATAATTTAGAAAGGTTAAAAAAGTAGGTAGATCATGAATGGCCATATTCCCTCAGCCCACACTGCAAACGGCATACATTACTATGTGAAACTAATGTCATTATTTGGAACTTCATCTTTATGAACTTCTAATTAAAAACAATAAACTATTCAGAAAAATGTATAGAAAGATTTCATACAAAAACATTAGCAAGGGACTACTTTATAGTGACTTTAAATGCTATGCAGTAGATCATCTTTATCTACTGCATTACTTTCCATGGTTTCATTAAGCCACAATTTTAAAAAAAATATAGTATTAAATTTTTTTTAAAAATATACTAATGTGAATTCATAAACATTAAGTTAAATTGTTTTGCTAAATTATCTCATTTTGATATATCGTAATTATTTTGTTTTGCTTTAAACATGATCTCTTTTATGAGGGGATAAAAGAAGAATTAGTTATGATCAAAACAAATATTAACAGATCAGAAAAAATATTAAAGCGTGAAAAAGGAATCTTGACATTTTCCGGTACTGGTATGTTAGCTGGTACAGACAGTTTGATGGTGCCATCGCTTGCCAAAACAACATGAATGTGCCATTTACGAGGCCCTGATAACCTCGTGTGTTATGCTCATTTCTCGCAATTCACATTTGGATAATGTATTATTAGTGCATTTAATCATGTCACCTATTCAGTTAACATAACAGTACTCTTTCTTTATATTATTGCTGTGAATAATAAAACAAAATTTTAATTTGTTTAAAAAAAAACGAAGTTTATTATGACATTTAGAATAATTTCACTGGATGAATATGTATAAAATTAGTAAAAATTAAAAAAAAGGCCCATAATCATTTTCAATCAAAAATAAAAACAAAGCAAATGATAATTATTAATAAATTTATACATATATTTTCAATTTCTTTTTAATATAATTTCATTTATGGATAAAAATGTTGCTTAATTTGAAGATTTTCTACGCTCATTGCTCATAAATTTAAACATTTATTATTATATATATACAGTATATTAAAATTTAAAAGGAAATAAACCGAACTCTTGAGAATTATGAATAAATAACTCTCTTCGTATTAGTAACAAAAACATTGAATGATTTCGTATACTTTAAGTTAGACTTCCTTAATATTTAGTTATGGGTTTTTATTTGGGCTGAAATAATTCTTTGTCATTGGTAAATATGAAGAGGATAATTTATTTGTATCTCACAAGACTGTAGTTTACTTCTCTTGTAGTATCATATATTTTAGGCTATGTTTATCTGATATTTGTAATATATATAAATTGCAGAACAACAACTTTAATTCCATATGCAAGTAAAATCAAATAATTAATGATTATCTAAAGGCACTCATTCTTGAACAAATATCTAATAAGCATTTAGGATTTATGGCTAAAAAAGACATAAGAGAATGGATAGTAAAAGTTTACCAGAATATTTTATTAGGGATTATATTTTATAGGCTATAGAAAAAGCCTTAAGTGGATACACATAAAAACTTTGAGATATGCTGATGATATTATCATCTTCATTACTAATAACGAAAAGTTAACAAACATATAAAAATTGTCAAAGGAAAGCAAATATATTATTTCTGTAGTTTAATTGTCATTACATCTCTCGCACAAGGTAGGGACTGGTTTCTAACTGCATTTAACACCTTGTGGAGGGGCGCAATCATAAACTGTGATGTACTTGATTTAATATTACTTATGAGAAACAACCAAATACCCCTAATTCAAGTAACTATTACTCTCTTGCATAAAATTAAGATATCCCGCTTAACAGATACAAGATTTTATTAGTATGAAACTTAACAATCATTTATAAACAGAATTATCATTAGTTCTACTAGCACCTGTAAGTCTTACAAAAATAATAATAAGACAGGTATAGTCTGTATATTTACCCTAGGTCGGTCTTTGGTACCTTCAGACCCGAATATCTGGTTCTCCTCCCATCATTGGTCCTGTTCTGAATTCGCGCTACACTTTAGTCTCTCAGAAAATCAGGACTCACACTAATCTGTCCTTTCTCTGCTAGATTATATCTACTTTTTGTTCTATTGTTTATTCCTTATCAATTTTAATCACCAAATTATTCTCAGCTTATTTCTGAACTAATTAATTAACTTGTTCTTTACATTTTTAATCCTTCATTTAATTAATTATTTATTCGGATCTTCCATCTTGTTTTACACCTTGCTTTTAATAAAATACCTATATGAAAAACCATTTGTAATTTCTAATTTTCATTTTTATTAAATCTACTCATTTACTTTCACATGTAATTATTTAACACTATTAACTTCTGGAGTACACACAGTTTCAAACGTATTTTTTCTTAATATTAATCGTACTACAACATAACAATTCTTCCCCCACTCCAGAAGTTACGGTTTATCCATCTTATACATATTCTTTTAGGTACAAAGGTCTTCTTTTACATCGTATTGGTCTAGGTGATTTCCTCTTTTCAATCTGTATTTTATCCTCTTCTACCGCATCTTCTTCGATGTCGGTCAGTATCATCTGTTTATCTGAATTCTTTTCATTTGCATGTTGGAACTGCTGGAACATATCTAGTTGTATGTCATCTTCACTTTTACGAAATGATTTTTGTGACGCTTATATATGTTTCCGTTTTTGCCTTTAATATCATAAATTTGCTTTGATCTTGCCTATTCAATTTTTCCATTAACCCATTGTTTGCATAATATATCTCTGAATATTACCACATCTCCAATGTTAAAGTTTTTCACTGGGTCTTGGTTATATTTATATATATGTGTATCAGGTCACAAAAAATCTAAATTAGTTTGTATTTTCTGACCGAATAACATTTCAGCTGGCTATTTTCCAGTCATTGTTGATGGAGTTATATGTTGATACATCATGAATTCCTGTAAGATGTTTTTCATATCCGTATTTTTGTTTTTTCTTAAATATTTCTTCACTTGCCCTACCGTGTTTTCTGCCAAACCATTTGATTCAAGGGTGATAAGGAGGTGTAAATACATGTTTGATGTCCCATTTTCCAAATTGTATTTTTAATTCTTCACTCGCAAATCCAGTTCCGTTGTCAGAGATGATTACTTGTGGAAATCCATGTATATAAAATATGTCTGTTAAATATTTTATTGTTTCGTTTGCACTAGTATTTTTAACCTCATGACATTCTATCCATTTAGAGAAAGCATTGATTAAAATTAAATAATTTCTTCCTTCTATTGGACCCGCATAGTCTATATGAAGTCTTTTCCACAGATATATTAGTTTAGGCCAAGAAGAATATTGTTTATTCGGCAGAGCTATTTCAGACTTACATTTATCACATTTCTTAATATACTTTTCAATATCATTACTTATCTGCGGCCACCAAACATAACTCCGAGCTAGAGCTTTAGCTCGCACGATGCCAGGGTGCCCCTGATGCAAAAGTTCTAGAACTTTCATTCTCCCTATAGGAGGTATAACTACCCTGTCTCCCATATTAATACACCCTTTACAGACCGACAATTGGCCTCTATTGACCCAAAACCCCATTGCTACATTTTCAGGTTTTTTATTAGGCCAACCTTTGCTTATCCATTTCCTAAGTAACGCATACCCATCATTTTCATTTGTCCATGTCTGAACTATTTTACTATTTATGACTTGTGATTTCATATTGTCAATGTGATTAACTTCCACATCAGTTTCATAGTTGTCATTATTTCCGGGCACTCTAGATAGAGCGTCCGCAATGAGAAATTATCTTTCCTTTTTGATATTTTAGATTGAAATCATAAGCAGTAAGTGTATTAGCCCATCTGAGCATGCGTGGACTTAAATGCTCTGGCATCAGATGATCTTTTCCTATAACCCCTTACAAAGGTTTGTGATCTGTTACTAATTCAAATTTCCGTCCATATATACACTGGTGAAATTTTTTCATAGCAAACATGACTGCCAAAGCTTCTTTGTCCAGCTGACTATAATTTTTTTCAGCTTTAGACAAAGTCCGAGAAGCATAAGTTACAGGACGTTCATGCCCGTCTATTTGATGCACTAAAACTGCTCTGATTCCATATTGTGATGCATCTGTAGTAATAGTGATGTCTTTGTCCCTATCAAAATGCACTAATAAGCTACTAGAGGTTAACAATTCCTTAACTGCTTTATACGCTTTTTCATGTTTGGTATTCCAAATCCATTTCTGATCTTTGCGTAGCAGTTCGTATAGAGGAGTTGCGACCATCGCTTTGTTCTTTAGAAAAGGTTCGAAAAAATTAATCAAACCTAGAAAAGCTTGAAGTTGCTTGATATTTATTGGGCTTGGAGCATCTCTGACTGCCCTAATTTTTTCAGTTAATGAACTTTTCCCTTTTTCCGAAATAAGATGACTTAAAAACTTTAATTCTTCCGTTTCCAAAATGCATTTTTTAACATTTAATTTTACCCCTGCGTTGTTTAGTTTCTCGCATACTTCCTGAATTTTACATCTTAATTTTTACGGTGATGTTGCAGCAATCAAAATGTCATCATAATATGGCATCACTCCTTTCAAGCCTTGTAATATTGAATTTATTTTTGCTTGAAATATGTTTGGAGCTGATGTAATTCCAAAAGGGAGTCGATTACATTTGAATAATCCAAAAGGGGTCGTAATTGTTAATAACCAAGCTGTATCATCCGTAACTTTTAGTTGGTGATATGCCAAATTTAAATCCAATTTCACAAAATTTTTTGCTTTAGCTAGATTACTGAGAATCTCACATACATTCGGCACCGGGTAAGCTCCTTTATTAAGATACTTATTTACTGTTGTTCTATAATCTCCACACAGCCTAATTTTTCCGTCTGGTTTTGTTAACACAACAATCGGCGTGGCCCAATCTGCCTCCTCGACTGGGGATAACACGTCTTTTTTAACTAATGCTTCTATTTTTTCCTCTACTAACTGCCTTTGTGCAAAAGGGATTTTTCTCGGTTTACAAATAACCGATTTAGCATTTTCATTTAAGTGCAAGTCAATGGGCTTTGATTTTATCAAACCTAACTCTTCCGTAAATAAATTCGGATATAACTCTATCATTTCTTTTTCCACCGAGACCTTTTTAATTATATTAAATTTAATGCCTGTCTTTAAACCAGTTTCTTCCTATTAACGGACTAATATCTTTATCTACTATATATATAGGCAATTTGTAGTTTTTATTTTTAAAACCAACTATTACTTTGGATTTACCCATTAACTTGATCGGGTTCCCATTGACATCTCTAACGTTAATGTTAGCTTTCTGTATTTTAATCTGAGGGCTCTCTGTGGATATTTCCTTCCACTTTTTCATAGATATTAACGAAATTCCTGAGCCACTATCTATTTCCATTTCTACTCTTTTGTTACTTAACTTAATCTCTAGCATGAATTGATCCTGCTCATTTTTTTAAGATATTTTTTTTAATTACTGATTTCCAATGTTTCTGATCTTTACCATATTCAGATTTTCGTTGAGTTTTTTGCACACTGCTGCTAAATGGCCTTTGCTCCCACAGTTGTAATATTTTTCGTTCCTCCATTTACAGCTTTTAGACAAATGACCTACTTTACCACAACAAAAACATTTTATTTCGAAACTTTTCCCTTCTTTAGTACAATCCTTATCCTTTCTCTCTATTTTAAAAATAGTATTCCTAGAGTTTTCCTCCATTCTATTTGAAAAAGCTAAAGCTTGTTCTACTACTGATTCATATACTATTCCTTTTTGAATAGCACCTTCATAAGTCATCTGAGTTTCAAATAATAACAATTGATGCAATTTATCATCCTTCATTCCCTATAATAACTGGTCAATAAGAATTTGTTCCACAAAGTCGCCGTACTCACATTTCTTTGCTAATTGGCATAGAACAATATCATATTCTTTTATCGATTCGAGTTTGTCTTGTTTGTGGTTTCTCAATTTTAACCTAGCTAAATACTTCGATGGTCTTGAGCTAAAATAATCTGTTAGTCTTTGAACCAGGTCAGCGTAGTTACTACTATCTGTAACTTGTCCATTATACAATTTGTTTACTATTTCAATAACTTTTCTACCTGACAAACATAATAACGCTGCTACTTTCCTGTCATTTTCAATAATACTATTTAACTTAAAATAATTTTGTAATTGGAGCACATAAAAGGGCCATTCGTGCGGATTATCTATCCCAAATTCCGATATATTAGCTTGTCCTATCGACATTTTAATTCTTTAACAACTCACTGACTTCTGAATTACTGTTCGGTGTATTTCTTTCATAAGCTTGAAAAACAGGTTTTCTCCTGACTGCGCCAAAATTGTGATGTACTTGATTTAATGTTACTTATGAGAAACAACCAAATACACCTAATTCAAGTAACTATTACTCTCTTGCATAAAATTAAGATATCCCACTTAACAGATACAAGATTTTATTAGTATGAAAATTAACAATCATTTATAAACAGAATTATCATTAGTTCTACTAGCGCATATAAGGCTTACAAAAATAATAATAAGACAGGTATAGTCTGTATAATTACCCTAGGTCGGTCTTTGGTACCTTCAGACCCAAATATCTGGTTCTCCTCCCATCATTGGTCCTGTTCTGAATTCGCGCTACACTTTAGTCTCTCAGAAAATCAGGACTCACACTAATCTGTCCTTTCTCTGCTAGATTATATCTACTTTTTGTTCTATTGTTTATTCCTTATCAATTTTAATCACCAAATTATTCTCGGCTTATTTCTGAACTAATTAATTAAATTGTTCTTTACATTTTTAATCCTTCATTTAATTAATTATTTATTCGGATCTTCCATCTTGTTTTACATCTTGCTTTTAATAAAATATCTATATGGAAAACCATTTGTAATTTCTAATTTTTATTTTTATTAAATCTACTCGTTTACTTTCACATGTGATTATTTAACACTTTTAACTTCTGGAGTACACACAGTTTCAAACGTATTTTTTCTTAATATTAATCGTACTACAACATAACATAAACTTATGACCAAAGACACGTGAAAGTAATATCTGATCCCTAAGATGTGCATTTCATGCTGAAACCACTCCCTACCTTGTCCGAGAGTTGTGTAGTGAAACTTATATTGCAGAAATAATGTTCATTAAATAGGCAATCTCTAGTCTAATGAATGTCTAATAAAAATTATTAATATACGAGCAAAGAGTATGGCTTGAAATAAATATCATAAAAATCAAAATAATGATTATATATTGTAACAGTAATAAATTCTTCCAAATTATAAATGTCACAAGTATTAAAGCATTACATAAGTTTGAAAACTTGTGTTTTACCATAGGCCCTTATGGTTAAAATGATAAGGATATTTGAAAAGAAATGTGATAGCAAGAACAGTGATGATAAAACTATTTAAAATATGTAAAGACCAAAAAAAATCATCAAATTGTCATTTATGCAAATTTAAAAATCACATTAAAAAGAGATGAATACTTTGTACTGTGATGCTATCAGAGAAAGCTTTATATATTTCATATACTGCCTTGTGAAGTAATGTGCCTATTCCAGAAAACTTAATCAACAAAAGACTGCCTATGCTAATAAGTGGCTGGATAACAACATATTTTGGGTGCACAGAAAGAAGACCCCTGAGGCAAAAGTGAAATCAGTATCTATGCGATTGCTTTTAATGAGATGAGACAAATTAGATTAGATAGATCACTGGCCATGAGTTCCATGAGATATTATATATGGCTCAAAATCATAAAATGAGGAGGATAAGAAAACATCTACAAAACATTTGATGTTTCATGTCTATAATAATGAGAGACTAGGATAAAATTTGGAGAACCCAAAAGTAAACAAAGGCAGTTGAATAGTCAGTTATTGGAGAAATCACATGACATTCAAGCACCGGAAGTAATAAGTTATGCATCCATCAAAGAATCCTGTACTGTTTGTTATCTTAATCACTGAAGACTAAAAGAGTAATGATTACACTGAAACACAACACAAAAAGTAAAACAGCTATAAATAGCTAACCATTAAAGGACAAATTACCCCTTGCCAATAGCTCCTCATAAAAAAATAGTGCAGAAAAGGGCACTTCAGGCTTGACAATTGCTGACAGATAAAAATTAATCTAATTCATAATTAGCTATATTTATTTACCAACACATATTGGGCAGTCAATTAAGTTGGTTATAAGCTAGCAACAGGTAAAAACAACAAACAAAAAAAACTATGATTAAAAAGGTGAAAAAAAAATCAAATTTTAACTGATCTGGATTCAGACTCCATTCATGGAAAAAGTGGGTGGTTCGCTACTTTTACTTCTGTAGCCTCATTATGTGCAGCGTCTGCATTTCTATCATGGTGATATAACTAAAATACTATACAGCAATTAGTAATTTTTATTAGTCATTTGATTAGAGATTATCCATTTAATGAATAATATTTCTGTAGTGTAATTTTCAACACACCACTCTCGAGCAAGATAGGGACTGGTTTCTATCCACTTTTAACACCTTAAGAAGGGGTGCAATCATAAACATATGACCAAAGACGTAAAAAAGATGTGTGATCCCTAACTTGCATATTTCGTGCTGAATCAGTTGGTCCAGATCACATTCTCTTACACATATCTTTATCATTGTTCAATATATACATATTGATAGAGTATTACTATAGCTTAATTGGTCTACAGCAATATCAGAAATTATAATATATCCATACAGTCAACTGTAAAATAATGAAAATAAAATATTTAAATGAAATAGACTTTTAAAATTGCCAACGTTTTGTTTATACAATATAATAATTTTATTAATAAAGTATTGTTAATATGATTTATTGGCATTAATAAAATTATTTATTTAATGACTAGATTGACAGTTCTGGGTTTTAAATAATGACTAATCTCTTCATCTCAATTGTAGCAATGCAGCTTTGCTCTTTAATAATGGGATTGAATAAAATAAAGTAATTAAACCGTGAATAGACAACTACATGCAAAAAGCAGTTTCACATTTTAAAAAAGGGAGTGTTTATAAGATCCGAAACCGGAAACTAATTATTATGATAATATTTTTCTTGCATTCATCATTAACTATATTAACTGGTCGATTTTCAAATTATGGTATACAATTTTACATGAATTCTTGCAATAAGGAATTAAATTAAGCAATAAAGTTTTAGGTTTTAGAAAAATGTATTCTAATTTTATACCACTTGGCAGTAATACTAGTTATATTTCTTCTTATTATTATTACTTTTCTTCATGTGTCATAGCATCAGCCGGGAAGTGAACCCGCTAACCCGGGACAACTGCTTGTAAGGCTGCTGTGCTGACCTCTCGACCACCAATGCTTGACTACATTTTTTCTTATTGAATAATAATATAAATAATGAATGCAAGTAAACTACCCTTAAAATTGTTAATTTATAACAATTAATTAAAAGCTTGTTAAAGACATTTTTAATTTTAATAAAAAATTTACATAAGAAGAAATTTGGATTTCGGAAGCTGTAATCATAACTTTTCTACTCGGGCAACAATAATTTTGATGTGATTACACGCGCTTAAAAAGAAAACTGTTTAATAAATGTGTTCGACAATTGATTATATGTGGTGGCGAGACTTGATGGAAGAGTAATAGAGACTACAGACCACATGATAAAATATGAAAAGATTTACGCTGATTAACATTGAGGATCAAAAGTAAAATTGATGAGTGGGGAGATAGCAGTATGTATCATCAAAATAAAGTTGGACTAGTTTCTAATAGTGGGATCAGTAGACAGAAAAATGATGTTCTAAACTGAGTTCAGATATTTCGAAAATTATAAACAGTTGGATGAAAAAAAAAAACTAATTGAAAATGGATTAATAAAGGTTAAAAATGGTAGGGATAAGAACCTGTCATACGTGTGTTTATTAGTAAAAAAAAATCTATAAAAAGTATTCTGAAATGCTATGTCGAGGATATTAATTAGATACCTGTTGGGAAAACACCAATAAATAACTTTAAAAATATTAACACAAGTTTAATAAACAATCTATTGTTTATATTATAACATAAACAAAGTAATTTATTTAACAATTATAAATACAATAAATAAATAATTTGGAATTCCATGAGGGATAAGCACAGTCTATTATTAATCTTCTAGTGACGTTTTTCGCTTTTCACTCACACGGGATAATATTATCAGCAACATTATGTGTTTTAATTACAAAGTCCTTTACACATATGTGCTTGTTACTGTTATATATGTGTATATGCTTTCCGAAACAATTACGCATCTAGTAAATTCAATATTTTTCATCAGCCGACAATCGGTTATTAAAAATAAATGGTTCATTCTCCCTTTACGCCTACTTAGCACACACACACCTTTCATGCACTAATTAGCCATCTCTCCGGGAATCTTAGTTTTAGACCAAGTTTCTTTTTTATACGAGTCCGATCTTTTGCATATAAATGGACAATTTACATAAAGTATTCTACTTGCAGATTATTAATATTAGCATATGTAGATTTTTTCTAGAGTATATTGACATTTAAGATAATTACTTCAGGAATAATCTGTACCTATTTACATAATTATGAAATCCATTTTGTTTACAAACTATATATAATATATGCACAGACATTCCAGTAACTAATAAAAATTAAAGTGAATATGCATACTATGTGTGTATATGTACGCATATTTTGGATTTGTTTGTGTATTGCTAGTGTGATATTAACAAGCAACTAGCAATGTTCTTTGTTACCCAGATGGTGGAGCATGTGATATAGCTGAAACATTGATATAATGCTAATAGTAACAAGAAGCGTCTGCACATACAGATAAATCTGAAATGTATGCTTAATATTTTATCTGCAAAAATCTTCACTTTAATATATATATATAAACTGTAACCTTATATTTTGGTGCAAAATATATAGCTAGGTGAAACTAATTAAAATTTCTCTCTATCATCTGCTAGATGACTTGATTATCATAGCTAGTACTTTGTATACTTGACACTTGTATCCAAATTAATTGAATCATGAGATTATATAATTCCATTTTTTTGCCTTACTGATTATATATTTTTTTCTATTAGTTTTGCTCTGTTTCCAAATATTAAGTTAGGTAAATTGTGCTTAACCTGAAATTGAAAACCAACAGCATTTTACACCAAGTTCAGTAAAATGGAGAAAAACAAATTATTATTTGTTTTTTCTTTTTAAATCATCCTAGAGATTATTTTGGTTTAATTAAAATATTTATTTAATTTCTTTTGAATTAGTGTATAAAATATGATAAGATAAACACATTTTTTTTCATTTTCACTTTAACAGACATGTAAATGAGACGAAATTGAATTGTCTAAGAAACAAAATAAAACTGCCAGAGAGATTTTTTTTTTAAGAACAGTTATAGTAACACAAGGGTGGAAAAAGAAAAGTAAAAACTTTTTCTTTATTTTTTTTTTTTTTACGGTTAAACTTTTAACAAAACAAAAGAAGGAAGTTAATTTTTTTATTTTCTTAAATAATTTAGATTGTAATATTATCAAGTGTTAATAGCAAAATGTATAGCTATGTCTTAACAAATCTGTTCAGGTCTTCCAACTGTGAGTCTAACTGTAATAATCTTTCAAATGTCTACACCTGAAATATACTGGAATTATTGCTAACCACAATAACAGGAGTAGCAGTGTTAAAGCTCAATCTACTTGAAAATTCATATTGCTTACAGACTATATTTTAATCTTGGATAAAATGCTTTACTTTCATAACTTTAACATATAGTAGTGTTACATATGTGCAGAATGAAGTATTATATTTAACTTTGGATAAAACATTTTACTTTCATAAACTCTAATGCATAGCATATAGTAGTATTCCATATGTGCAAAATGAAATATTATAATTAACCTTGGATAAAATGTTTTACTTTCATGAACTTTAATACATATAGTGATGTTATGGATGTGTAGAATGAAGTATTATATTTAACTTTGGATAAAATGTTTTACTTTCATGAACTCTAATGCATATAGTAGTGTTACATATGTGCAAAATGAAATATTATAATTAACCTTGGATAAAATATATTACTTTCATGAACTATAACACGTGCAGAATGAAATACTGTACTTAACCGTGGATAAATTTTGTTCTCGTGACTTTAACATATAAAGTAGTGTTGTATATATGTGGAAATACTGTTTTAATATTTTTGTGTGCCAGTGTCTGAACGACAAAGAATTAATTATAATTTCACTTTGAACATATATTAGAAACAACATTGTGAGTTATTTTATTATTAAAATTACAATCTAGTTGTGGAAAGAAATAATAAACAACCTGGAAACTATTTGGGCTGTTGTAGCACTTGTGGGATAATTATTTACTTGAGCAACCATCCTTAATTTTCGACATTGATAGATCAAAAGTAGTAAAATATTTCAATTTTGGAATCGCACCTAAAATAAAGTAATACAATTCCATTAACTTTTGGGGATAATTTGATTAAAATTATACATATAATACCTCTTAACATATCTTGGATATACAAGACCTACGCATAAATCAACTAATTTATAAATATTCCTTATAAAAGGAGATAAAGAAGTATGCAATCAACTTTTAAGATTCTATGTTATATAAATATATATATATTGATAAAAAATCAAGTCAGATGACCTAATTTTAATAAAGCTCCTATTTACAAATGTTATATATAGAGTAAGTTAAAAACAAACTCTTATGAAGCTTCAAAAATACCCTCAACCTCAGACCGCGGTTTCTGCCTCTAGCATCATCAGTGAGGTGCTAGGGAATAAAAATACTAGAACTAGTCCAGCATTTTATCAATGCCTAACTATTGAGAAGAAAATCTGAAATTTTCAGACATTTAAATGTCCAAAAATCCAGCTATCTAACTCAAATAGCAGTATGGGACTGAAACTAAGTTCAGATCCACCATATATTAATAGCTCTAGCAATATAAAATCGCCAAAGCATTAATAGCAAAAAACTAAAATTAAATTGATAAAAATCAAGTCAGATGACCTAATTTTAATAAAGCTCCTATTTACAAATGTTATATATAGAGTAGTTAAAAACAAACTCTTATGAAGCTTCAAAAATACCCTCAACCTCAGACCGCGGTTTCTGCCTCTAGTGTCATCAGTGAGGTGCTAGGGAATAAAAATACTAGAACTAGTCCAGCATTTTATCAATGCCTAACTATTGAGAAGAAAATCTGAAACTTTCAGACATTTAAATGTCCAAAAATCCAGCTATCTAACTCAAATAGCAGTATGGGACTGAAACTAAGTTCAGATCCACCATATCTGAACTTAGTTTCAGTCTCATACTGCTATTTGAGTTAGATAGCTGGATTTTTGGACATTTAAATGTCTGAAAGTTTCAGATTTTCTTCTCAATAGTTAGGCATTGATAAAATGCTGGACTAGTTCTAGTATTTTTATTCCCTAGCACCTCACTGATGACGCTAGAGGCAGAAACCGCGGTCTGAGGTTGAGGGTATTTTTGAAGCTTCATAAGAGTTTGTTTTTAACTTACTCTATATATAACATTTGTAAATAGGAGCTTTATTAAAATTAGGTCATCTGACTTGATTTTTTATCAATTTAATTTTAGTTTTTTGTATTAATGTTTGGGATTTTATATTGTAGAGCTATTAATATATGGTGGATCTGAACTAGTTTAGTCCATATGATTTGAGTTAGATAGTGGATTTTGGACATTTAAATGTCTGAGTTTCAGATTTTTTTCAATAGTTAGGATTGATAAAATGTGGATATTTAGTATTTTTATTCCTAACCTCACTGATGGTAGGGAGAAATGGGTTGAGGTTGAGGGTTTTTTGAAGCTCCATAAGAGTTTGTTTTTAACTTACTCTATATATAACATTTATAAAATATATATATACTATATTTAATTTATATTTGTTATTAAATTTAAGCAATGTGCTATTAATTTGTTGACTGATAGTTTAATAATATGTCTCTGAATCCAGTGTAGTAATTTAATGAATATGTATTTTATATTTTGTTTATATTTTATATTCTCTTACAAAGTATGTTAAATTTGTGCTATATATAATTTTTTGTGTATTAAATAATTACTTATTCACTTAGATGTAGGAATTAAACAGAGTCAATTTAGGGAACACCACTTGCATAAAGATTTAAATATAAAGACCATGGATTTGACAAAGATTTTGTGGAATGGGATGGAGCAGGATAGAGGGTGGGGAAAGTAGCTAACAGGTTTCTCTGGGCATAGTGGCTGAGAGATTTCTGATTCTGTACAAGGAGAAGTCACAGTGCATCACATCACATGTGATTCTGTAAAAATGAACATCATGAAAAGGTTCCCTTAAGGACTGAAAGCCAGATTGATGTATTAAATATTTTTTATTTATAGTGAGTTGTCTATTTTAATTTATTATTTTTAATTTTATATATACAAGATAACATTATGGACAAATTTTAACATTGAAATTTGGTCATTTAAAATAGTATACATTTTTAATAACTGTATTTCATTTATAACAGTTGTACAAATGTATTTTTTTATTAAATATTTTTAAGCTAACAAATGTATTTTTTTATTAAATATTTTTTAAGCTATATTAATCTTTAACTGAGGTTTAAAATTTATATTTGTGCTAGAGATCATCTCAGATTAGAAAATGATTAGTAATAATCATTATTGTATTTATCTGAGGTGGATAGTGACAAAATTGTGAGTGGAGAGAGTTTGTTAATGGGAAATAAAAATGTAACAATTAAATATTTTTAATATATGATACTCTTTAAAGAGAAAATGCAAGACAAAGGTTTCTTCAATAAACTTCTCTAGATAAAAACATTACTCATTCATCTTGTCAGTTTCTGGTTGAATCTTGTGAGAGTTTTTAATGATTTTCTATTCTTGTTTATTATTTTTTTAGCTGAATTAATTATGAATTAGTTATTTGAAAAAAAAAAAACAGTTATATCTTTGGAGCATAAAACATTTCCAAATTTTATCCAATATAAATACTAGGTCATTGTAATTGCAGAGGGATAAAAGATTTCAGTATCATTTTTGTATGAAGTTTTAGATGTTTCTAATCTCTAGATTATCTGGAAATAGTATTTCTAAGGGGGGGCAGCCTAAAAGGATTTGAATTAGATAATCTTTCAGAGGCGGACTGTGGTACAACTCTAAAGATTTGAAGTGTCTACCAATATATCTTAGGTTCATTAATCAATTTCATACATACATTCTGTTTCATTAGGTGTTATAATAAGTTTGTGAAATTCATTGATATGGTAAATGCCTTAAATATGTAAGGACAATTACTAAAACATTGTAACTCCAAAATGAAACATGGTGTGATCAAAACATATGGATAGAAAATTGAGATATTCCTATGTGTATTTTCAGATATTTCATATCTCTAGCTTATCTGATGAATGAAAAATACTTATAAAATACATGTGTTATGAAAGACATATAATATTAATATCATTTATGTTCTTTATTACTTTTTACAATGCTTTTTTACAACCCACTATTGACAGTTTTGATTGCCCCAGCAATCTTCTTCAGAACTTCTACTTATATTTCCAAAACATAATGATATTAATAGTATATAGATTTGGCAACACAATAAAAAAGATAAAGTTATAATACTTTGTAAAGAAGATAAAGAGTACTGGAAATAGAGTTGGATAAGAAGAAAGAAGAAACGTTGATATTATGAGAGACACTGGTCTGGAAAGATTTGCACAGGATAAATATTTATGATTTGGTAAAATGCTTTTGAAAGAGTGCAATGCAAATCAAAAGATCTGATTGGTTATAAATCTGTTAAATATGTATATATTTCTAATATTTGATGCAAATAAATAACAGAGGGATCAAAATATCTGAAACAGCTTTCCTTTCATGAAATATTTATAAAATAATGGAGACTTGGCATTCTTCATAAACACATTTAAATTTAATTTTTCTTTAATTAAATAAGTTGTAATCAATATTGTTTAATAAACTATTATTTAATTTTGATTAAATTAATACAGTAATGCATAGTAATATTTTTAACCTTCCATAATTCGTTATTAGATTTATAGACTACCATTAGCCCAGAAAAAAATCACTAATTCAAAAAAGCTTGGAAACTAAATCGTGGTAATTAATGATGAACAATGCATAGCATTGAACTAAAATGTATTCATTTATATATAAATTATATAATGATTTTTCAAAATTAATATCGTGATTAGTGAACACAATGAGCAGTAAAAACAATACAAGAACTAACGATCACTATTAAATAGACTAGTGCATCTTGAATTGTATGGAAATAAAATTGAAAAGACGGTAGCTCCAATCATTGTGCATGATGAATTTTTTACTATAGCTTCCATACTACATAAAAAAAATTGACAAATCATTCTGCAGTATACATGCATTTCAGTGATAATTTATTCAAGAAGCTGCTTTGAAACCTTGCCAACTATCTATGCAAATATAACAACCACGTGATTTAATATCATGCAGCTGTAATATTTGCATAAATTATTGGCACTGTTCCAAGGCAGGTGGAGAAGGAAACTGCTTTTGAAATGCTTATATACTGATTTAATAGCAATACTACGATCTCTTGAATTTAAAAAATAATAATTTCAAAATTTTAAGAGCATAGCCAAATAAAGTAATTAGTTAATCCCCTCCCCCCAGCATTAAAAAAATATATAAGTCAAAATATAAGTAGGAGTTTTATGTTTTCTTAATGGAGTGAGCTCAAAAATAATATATTCACTGCAGTTAAGACGCTAGTTTGTTTTTATGTGCGTGCTTATATTTTTTATAAGTGAATAAACAAAAGACTTTAAATAACACCGTAATGAAACAAAATTAAATATAATTCTAAAGGAGTATGTAATTTGCTTATACTCAATATTTCCTGTATATGTAATTAGAAGGATTTGAACTCAAGCAACCGAGTCACATGATCACATACATGTGAAAAAGATAGATTATCCCCAACTGATCAGTGCTGGTTCTGTACGAAATACGTATAATTGGATCGTGTATCTTTCACATGCATGTGGTCATGTGTATCGGTTGCTTGAGATGGAATGGAGGATGAAAAAAGTGAAAAATCCTGAGTTCAAACCCTTCTAATTAAAATTAAATA
This sequence comes from Epiperipatus broadwayi, assembly GCA_028023455.1. Taxonomy (NCBI): domain Eukaryota; kingdom Metazoa; phylum Onychophora; class Udeonychophora; order Euonychophora; family Peripatidae; genus Epiperipatus; species Epiperipatus broadwayi. The sequence continues at coordinate 15,085,905 of JAQFVV010012405.1, read as the reverse complement.
TAGCAAACTTACTAAGATTTTATTTTTAAAACAAAAAGTAAATAATTGATATTTTTCATAGATTATTTTGATATTTGAAAAGTGTAAAAACATAAAAACTTTATACTAAGAGAGTAGATTATCTAAAAATATAGTTTGTCAATTGAATACCAACAGCAACATCTCATGGCGTTTTCATTTGCTCCCAAAAACAGTTATTTATTCTCACAATGCTTGACTAATGATTGGAAGCCAGATGATATAGTGCAGTAAAATTCCCTGACATTTGCCTTTATTGTTGAAGACTAGGATTCCAAATAGGAATGCGTCTAGTAGCTATTCTTTACTCCTTTGTATTATCCAAGCTAATAATCTGGTGTCAGATCTATATAACTATGCAAGAGGATTATCATGAATTTAAAAGCTTAGAGGGTTTTTTTTTAAATTTCAGATCATTGGAAAAAAAGAAATAAAAGGATTTCAAAAATGCATAAGTGCATTCAAAAATCAGAATCCAATATGGAAATGGGTTATATATAGAACTATGTTATTTATTTGAATACAAGTTATAATGTATATACTGAACTTTAGGTGTAATTAGAGGGGATTTGAGCACAGACTATCAATATCCCTTCAGCTATTCATCCCATCTTATATTACTGATAAACCTGACCACATACATGTGAAAAATATAAATGATTTCTAATGTTATATATAGAGTAAAAACAAACTCTATGAAGCTCAAAATTCAACCTAGCGGTTTGCCTCTAGCTTATCAGTGAGGGAGGAAAAAAATCTAGATAGATTTATAATGCTAACTATTGAGAAGAAAATCTGAAACTTTCAGACATTTAAATGTCCAAAAATCCAGCTATCTAACTCAAATAGCCGATAGCTGGATTTTTGGACATTTAAATGTCTGAAAGTTTCAGATTTTCTTCTCAATAGTTAGGCATTGATAAAATGCTGGACTAGTTCTAGTATTTTTATTCCCTAGCACCTCACTGATGACGCTAGAGGCAGAAACCGCGGTCTGAGGTTGAGGGTATTTTTGAAGCTTCATAAGAGTTTGTTTTTTAACTTACTCTATATATAACATTTGTAAATAGGAGCTTTATTAAAATTAGGTCATATGACTTGATTTTTTATCAAAATGATTTCTAATATATGTATTTCGTGCTGAACCTGCACTCTTCAGTTGGTCCAGATCATCATCTTCACACACACATATATATATAATTAGTGCTCCGTTTATATTAAGATAGAAAATCTTCAAACTTTAATAGACAGGCTGCAATCTTCTCTACCCTCAAAGTCTGTCCATTAAAGTTTGAAGATTTTCTATCTCAATATAAACTGAGCACTGATTGTATATATGTGTGAGAGGTGATAATCTAAACCAATTGATGAATGCTGGTTCAGCACAAAATATATATATTGGAGATTATTTATCTTTTATATTTATGTGATCATATGCATCGGTTATATAAGATGAAGTGGATAGCTGAAGGGAACTTGAAAGTCTGGGTTCACATTCCTTAATAATTCAACTATACTATTTTAGTTTCTATTGATTACTCAATTTTATAGTAGAGGGTTATAGAGCATGGTGGACATAATTGCTCTTTGTCAATAAACTGAGTGAATTGGCTTATATGCTATCTTTTAGGTGAAGTAGTTGAAAATGGTTCTTTTTAAATATAAGTCAAAAGTTTCCACGCATAATTCATATGTCCAGAATCCAAATTAAATACTTCCATTTTTTTAAAAAATCATTACATAATATACAAAAAGCCCCCCCCCCTCTTTATCTATTATACTCTTTTAGTATCATCAATCAGTCTTATAACATTGGTGCATTTTTATTCTTAGAAAATTAAACCACTTTCTTTTTAATTATTTATATTCAATTTTCATATCTCCATTCCTCTTTCTCTAACCAATCTATCTATAATTTTTTTTTATACATCATAATTTCATATATAAAGTATATTCTATACCTATTCCATTTCTTATACAAATACATGTCACTATCTATTTATTTTTTCTAGTTTTTCTTTGCTAGCCTCCTTACATAACTTAGTCAATTAAGTACTACTTCTACTTAATATTCTCTGTCCCAGTGCTTAAGATCTGATTGGTTACTAATAGTCACAAGCGCTTGAGAAGTTTGCACTCTCTCAATTTAATTTTCAACTACATATTGTAATTTTTCAAATACTTCAAATTTTCTTTTAATTTTCCTCATTAAAAATAATAAGCAAAAAGAATTTTTTTTAAATAGTATATTTATGTAAACAGTACTAATCGATTAAAAAGTAGAAAAATAAGAAAATAATCTAATTAAAAAATAGAAAAAAATTTTAGATATAAAGGCCATGAAGTTGACAAAGATTATGTTGTGGAAATGGAATGGAGCAGGATAGAGAAGAATATGGGGAAACTTGGGATGGGGAATGGAAAGGCAAGTCAAAGTGGACCACAGGTTTCTTTGGGCATAGTTGCTGAGAGATTCCTGACTCAATATAAGGAGGAGTCACAGTGTATCACATCACATCACTCAAATAATTTTTGATTATTTTAATCCCCGTTTAAATCAAAAGAAGTCTTGTGGGTATCTGTAGGCTAACTAAATGTAGCATCATTGAATCACATACTTGGCAACGATTTTGGAAAGATGTTAGTTATTATTGAATGTACATGTATAATTGAACGCTTGGGTGTGAAAGAGAATACATTAATGTAAAGTATCAATCGTAAATAGTTCTCCCTAGCATTACTCCACAAATTTTGAAAAGTACTAGATGAATAGATATTAACTATTGGAAATTTTATACTTTTTGTTTCTTTTTATTGTTATTATTAAAAATAACTAGACTTTGTAATGTTGCCTATAGACTGGGTATTTGACAAAATCCTGACACGTCTTGGATATTTTTAAATATATAAAAAATGATTATGAGAATGTAATGCTTATGTGTATAGTATATGTAATACAAAAATATAAACTACTCATGATAAATCTATTGATAGTGATTTATTTTTTTTTGGAGCTAATATTGTTTCTGTTATAAAGGATAGCATTATATATATATACATGTATAAAATTAATAGATGGATGGATAAATGGATAGATAGAAATACAGATACACAGACAAAAAGCAGATAGATATATGAACACACAGGGATGGATGGATGTATAGATAAGTAGTTAAAAAAATAAATAGGTAAGCAGATAGATTGATCAGCAGATTGGTAGTTATGTAGATTGGTAAGTATAATCCTTAGATGGATGGACTGACAGACAGGAAGGCAGGTAGATAGACAGACAGACAGACAGATAGATAGATAGATAGATAGATAGTCAGATAGACAGACAGATAGATAGATAGATAGATAGATAGTCAGATAGACAGACAGACAGACAGATAGATAGATAGATAGATAGATAGATAGATAGATAGATAGATAGATAGATAGATAAGTAGATAGGTAGATAGATAGATAGATAGATAGATAGATAGATAGATAGATAGATAGATAGATAGATAGATAGATAGATAGATAGATAGATAGATAGATAGATAGATAGATAGATAGATAGATAGATAGATAGATAGGTAAATGGATTTATAATAAATGAAACAATCTTTAAATAATCCACTATAGAATAATAATCTTCTCTTCAGTTTTTCATATATAGTAAAGGATATATATCCTGGGTTCATCCGATTACAGTTATCAATAATATTGCATCAAGATTTCAGTTGAATCATAGTTGCCATCCTCAGGGTAAGGGATGTTATTCTCTAGTGTTTGTATTACTGTTAATTATATTTTGAAGAACTTGAGCAATATATATATACATTGTCTACAAAAGCCTTCCCTCTAATACATATTTACTTTTAGACTCAATATATACTATTCTATACTTCAAACATAAATAAATATACTGGAAAAATTAAACTAATGGCTCCTAGAATACATTTCAGTTAACCATATCTCATCAATCAGGTTTAGTCCCAGGCATTCTTTCAAATACTATTCATTGCTGTCTTATAATAAATTATATGTTTACTTCATTAGTATCTAATTTTTTTATTATACATTTATGAGCAATAATCACTTTTTCCGTATGAACTTAAATGATTTTTGATCATTTTTTTATTATGAAAATTATTAAATTTCATATAATTTTGCATAGTATAAATGAAAGTTATTGATTTTAACGTAATTCACTAACAATTATTACTAACATTGACCTATGTTGTATCATGCAATGGTAATGCGATGGATTGCAGCGTTTTAAGTCCATTGATTGTAGTTCCGGCTTTCACTTCCGGAGTTGGAATGTCTTACAAATTCTTAAAAAAATAAGCCATTTCATTTTATATATCTTACTAACATTTATAACTAAGTTAAAAATCTTTTCCTCTCTCTCCATATACCTTCACTTTGGTTAGTATAGGCCCTGATCATCATCTGCCTGCATTGACTACGGGAATAGAATTATATCTTTTAATTACATGCACATAAATTTTTCCTCAAAACTTTTTTTTTTTTGTTTTCTAACTATTTTTGTCATCGTCTTTTTTATTATCTTTCTAAAGTTAAATCGCTCATACTCATTTACGAGAGACTGCTAATGAATGAATATGCACACATACACATCTGCATTAAATCAATAAAAAATCTTCAATGTTTTTCTTTTATTTTTGTCCTTTTATATTAAAAATGGCCAATCCGTTTATCCTTGGCTGTTGCTGCTATAGATGCAATGATGTGCGGATATGTTTATAAAAATAAACTGTATTGTTTTTTTAATATAAATTATAATATGAAAATTCTTTTTTAGCGATGGCAGCCAATATTGTTCTGCACTGATTCAATTAATAATAGGGTTCATAATTTAATACTATGTAAGTTGGTTTTTTTGCCCTCGACACCGAATGAGCAAATTAGATTTGTCATTTGTTAAGCAATCTTAAACATTGACTGCAGATGTTTTAACTACTGACACAAAAAAAATTAACAATGCATTTACGTATATTTTTATGCAATAATAGGTGAAATCAATATTAAAAAACTAATTTATGGAAATCAATTTATATATACAAAAATAGTACCAAAAAGTAAGATAATTTCAGAATTTTGATAAAAATTAGTCATTTTATAATGAAAAGTATTAATTCAACTCTTAAACCAGTTTGTTATATGTATAAATGTTGAACATAAGTTTTCAATCATATTATTGCCAATGGTTAAATAATTAAAAATAAATATTTATAATATAATGTTTTTTTATTTATTAAAAAAATAATTTATTGCTAAAGTAGTGCTACTTATTTCATGATTATATACGAAGCATGTTTAAAGTTCATTCACTACCATGAGATTAAATAATTTGTGGCTACTTGTAAAATATTAGCAATCAACTCTTAAGCTATCAACAATCTCAACCTGTGGTCAAGGCAACCTCCTTTAACAATAAAGGCGGTTTCATCTTTATATATGGTTTGATATGTTTATATAGATACTAAAGATTGCAACTTTGGTATCTATATAAACATATCAGACTATATATAAATGTTGTACCACCTTTATTATTAAGGGAGGTTCCCATGACTACAGATTGAGATTGTTGATAGCTTAAGGGTTAATTGGTACCACCTTTATTATTAAGGGAGGTTCCCATGACTACAGGTTGAGATTGTTGATAGCTTAAGGGTTAATTGGTACCACCTTTATTATTAAGGGAGGTTCCCATGACTACAGGTTGAGATTGTTGATAGCTTAAGGGTTAATTGGTACCACTTTTATTATTAAGGGAGGTTCCCATGACTACAGGTTGAGATTGTTGATAGTTTAAGGGTTAATTGGTACCACCTTTATTATTAAGGGAGGTTCCCATGACTACAGGTTGAGATTGTTGATAGCTTAAGGGTTAATTGGTACCACCTTTATTATTAAGGGAGGTTCCCATGACTACAGGTTGAGATTGTTGATAGCTTAAGGGTTAATTGGTACCACCTTTATTATTAAGGGTCGTTCCCATGACTACAGGTTGAGATTGTTGATAGCTTAAGAGTTAATTGTTATCATCTACATTTATAAATCTATTAAAGTTTTGAGTAATTGGCTTTATTATATTGAACTTTTTTTTAAAAAAAAAAAAAAATTACATCATACAATATATATAATTGTTTGTTTATAATTAATTACTTTTACTGTTCAAATATATAATTGTGCAGATATCAAGATACAAAAAGCATTCCCAAATTGTATTTTCAACCAGTCTGTCTCACTTAACTCATCACTTATTATTAACAATGTGAGTCTTAAATTAGCTGAAAAAAATCTAGTTGTACAAAATACATTTTAAGGAAGGTTTTTTCCTCCAATGACTGCAACTACATGTTTGAAATATAAGAATGAATTATTATATATATATAAATATGTGTCCCTGTGAAAAGATACTAGTTCACTCTAATCTACCTGCAGAGCCATTTTTGAATCAACTCTTGTTATGTAGCAATATATTTGTTATTCTTCTTAAATATTTAAGGTGCAGCGTTTGAGTTACAACATGAAATGTATTAGTGTGTACTTTCATAGATGACCAATGTTCTTTCTATCATCATAAAATCTTCAAATAACTTGAAAATATTCATATAGTTTATGGGTTCACTGTCATACACATGTGTTTCAATAACAAGTTTGCTCAATTTAAAAAGTTAATATTAGCACACTGTTTTACCATGAGTTACAGTATGAGATACTCTTTCATATTTAATGTCATAATGACTCAGGCATAGTAATGTCTTAAAATTTTTGTATTGCATTTATTCAAAGATGGTGATGCAATCAACTTGAAGAGAAAACTAGATGCCCAGCCACATCTCTACTGGAACATATTATGCATATTAACATTTCACAAATTGAATTTATAAATTCATACTTTTTAGCAAGCCCTTATAACAATCATCTTTCAATAAATACATACAAGATTTCTACTCATTCTGTATTAAAAATTACTACATTTGATTAACCTTACATTTATATTTTAAGGCTTTAATAACATTCAAATTAGTATATCAATAATATTCTTTATAAAAGTACATACTGCCCTATATGGTTCATTGCAGTAACAAAGTGCCAGATTCTGGAATGTGGATTCATATGGTCAATTACATTGCTAGATCTTCTGGCCTTGAAAATGTCTTAGAAACTCTTGATCAATAAAATCAGTTGGTATGGTTGTTATTGTTATTATTATTATTAAACAGGAAAAATCTCCATGCAGTAGTGCCACCCTGTGCCAACCAGAGTAATCAATGGATGCCAGAAGGCTTGCGCATAAAATCTCCATCTGGTGCCTACTTATCGAATATCCCCAGATTAGTTTCTGGCTTATGGCCTTCATCAATAAGGAGCTTTGGATCTGAGAACACTGCACTTAGATCTTAGGATCTAATGTAACCCTCCAGCAGCCATCTTTTATCTCTACTTAACTACAAAACTATGAGAATGAAATTGAAAACAATAGTATTTTCAATCTAAGCTCAATAGCTTATATAGTCATATGGGTCTAAACGCAGTTCAGCACTCATACATTTTGGTGTCTTTGGCTCTTTAACAACCATAGCCACCACTATCCTATTAGGTAGGATTGGTGTTAAACCACTAAACATCATATGTTATCCATCTCTTATGCTAGCACATAACTGTTATTAAACAGGAAAAACTCTCCATACAGTAGTGTCACCATGTGCCAACCAGAGAAATCAATGGATTCCAGAAGGCTTGTGCATAAAATCCCCATCTAATTCCTACTCATCCAATATCCTCAGATCCAAGGCTCCTCACTGATGAAGGCCACAAGCCAGAGAGGAGTTTGGATACCCATGGTTATATATTAATTTATGTAAATTATAAATCTAATTTACACATACCAATATTTAGTGGCAACAATTATCCTTCAATAAATATACAAAAGACTATTAATCATTTTATCTTAAGTATAAATTTTAAATTTCATTAAAGCTCAAATATTTATACTACTACTATAAATCAAATGTAATTACTACTATTTATGGACTTGCACAATTTTTTCCCAATCATTAACCTTTATTCCTATTCATGTAAATAAATTTTTCAATTTAAAAGTTCTATTTCCAATACTACTATTAAATGCATGGTTGTAAATATAAACTAACCATTCTTTATTATATCTGAAGTTATTACATTTTATTTATTTTAAACATAGTTTTCATATATAAACAAATATATCTGTAATATTTTCTATACCAACACCTACATTACTTGATTCTCAAAGCCTATTTTAGCAAAACTATATTCTATATCTCTATATATACATTAGTATGACTATAGCAAACCTATAGTACAAGTGCCATAGGTGGTATGAAAGAAAAAGCTTTGATAATATTGTATAAACAATACTATTCTTTACTTTTTTGCATTTCTCTTTATATATTCATATACATTAATGCAATCTTTTTTTACATAATTCCATCTTTATTTTGCATACAGTTTCGACTGTCCTGCAGTCTTCACCAGAGTTATATAATTCCTTCTTTAATTTGTTTACAATTTCGACTGTCCTGCAGTCTTCACCAGAGAAGTGAAATTTATAGTGAGTTCTGATAAAGACTGTAGGACTATCAAAACTGTAAGTAAAATAAAGGAATTATATAAAAAAAATTGCATTAGAGTGTATAAGAAATGATAAAAAAAATTTAATATATGTAAAGAATACTATTATTAGCATATATTTTATTAAAATTATTTGTTAATAATTATTCCAAAATTTTATTTTGTGTAAGAGAATTTAACAAAAATACATGTTCCTTGCAATAATATGTTCTTTTGCAATAGATACATGTTTTTCTTTCCATCTCTAATCATGCATGTGTTTATGTGAGTCGGTGACTACAATATATTATGTGGTTTTCCAGCAGGATGCAAAAAAGTGGCAAGTGCATTATTTGTGCATAAGTATACCAAACACAGTAGAGGACCACATAGTATGGTATGGATGCATTTTACGGTAATTGTTACAATTATACATATAAAAAAGTTGAAAATTACTTTTTACAAATAAGTTTTCTTCCATGTTCTTTCTTAAGAAAAAAAATTTGCTGTTCTATTTAACTTGGTGATTGTAAGTAAGAACAAAAATTATATAAATCAAACTGCAGAGAATTCCAAAGTTGGAAAATAAAAAATATGGTATGATCAATAAAGGCAATAAAGAGATTTATGTTTTACATTTCAGGTCAGAAATATGCAAAATCTCATCTATAAAATAGGATCATAAAAGAAATCATAAATTTTCTTTCAAATAATAGTAACAAAGAACAAAAATAATTTATTGCACAGTCTATTAAAAATAGGAATGCTCAGTCAGCATTCCTAATTAAACATCAGCAGTCAATCATATGAGACTATTACTGGAAATACTGCCTCAGACATCTTTTTTTTTTTAAAAAAAGCATGGTTAAAATGTGCACCAGTTTTATCTAAAGATTCTGAAAACAATGAAAAATTATTCAAAGAATAGAAGATTATTACATATTGAATTGAGTGTCAACCTAACTAAATCCACATTGTTGACACCACCCACTTTAGATAAATACAGTAATGATTATTGCTAATCATTTACCAAATTAGAGATTGTCTCTAGCGCAGATATAAACTTTAAAATTCAATTAATCTCTAACACAGATATAAACTTTAAAATTCAATTAAAGATTAATATATTTGATTTTTTTTTTAAAAATTAAGCACAAAGACTGATGAGTACTGTTTTAGAACGAAATGCATCTTGGGATTATTTGTTTTTTTATTGTATCTTTATTTATATGAATATTTATAAGAATAAAATATTTGCTTTTGCTTAAAAATACAATAAAAGATAGAATCTTGCAATAGGCTTAAAATATAATCCACCAACAAAAAAAGATATAAAATGTTTCATTTCTCTTTATTTTGGTGAGACTATTGACATAACTGGATTAGCTTGTTTAGCTATTTTAATTCATAATGATGATGGGAACAATATTAAAGAAGAATTAATTAGTTTATCGTCAATAGCAACAACAACAAAAAAATGGATATTTGCAACACTGTTATAGATACATTTGCTGATAAAAAAAATATTTTCAAAATTGTATTAGTAACAACTGTTGCTGCTCTCAGTATGATTCGACAGGAAAATAGTTTTGTCATATTATTTGCTAAACATATTGGACATATAGTTCTGGGATATTCACTAACATTATACATCAGCAAGTTTTACGTGTCATTGTACTGGAAAATATTATAAGCTTTGTAACAATATTAGTCAATTTTATATCAAACCATATTTCAAATAAATGAAAATTCATGGAACTTTTAAAAGAAATAAAGTCATCATGCAATGGTTTATTTATGTCCAATGGTTAAGTCATAACAAAGTTATTCGAAGATTTGTCAAATAATCAGAAGAAATCAAACTTTTTTATTATAATGAGAATATCAAACACAGAGGCTAAACTCTCCATACAGTAGTGCCACCAGTGCAGGAGAGAGTAATCAATGGATGAAAGAAGGTTTGTGCATAAAATCCCTATCTAGTACCTATTCACCCAATATCCCCAGACTAGTTTCTAGCTTGTGGCTTTCATCAATGAGGAGCCTTGGATTTGAGAGCCCTGCACCTTGATCTTAAGATGTAATACAACCCTCCAGCAGCCATCTTTTACCTTATTAGCTAATTATAAAGCTTTGAGTACAAAATAAAAACATAGTAATGTTTTCAAATTCAAGCTCATTAGCTTTTATAGTGGTATAGATCTGAACTCAATTCAGCATCCATACTTTTTGGTGTCTTTGGTTTTTTAATAACCACAGTCACCATAATCCTATTGGGCAGGAATGGTTTTAAATCACCAAACATAAAATGATCACCATTTCTTATGCTTACACAAGCTGTTTACACAGAGGCAACTCTCCATACAGTAGTGCCATCTGTGCAAGCCAGAGTAATCAACGGATGCATCTATTGATTACTCGGCTTGCACATTCACTGATTACTTTGTTTGTACTGGTGGTGCTACTGTATAGAGGGTTTAGCCTCTGTAAACTGCATTCATTGATTACTCTGGCTTGCGCTGGTGGCACTACTGTATGGAGAGTTTAGCTTCTCTGTAAACAGCTAGTGTACGCATAAGAAATGGTGATCATGTGATCTTTAGTGGTTAATATAATTAATGGAATTGAATGGCTTTCGAATTTAATGTTTTTATTGATCTGTTCATCTACTTAAATGAATTAAATATTAAACTGCTATATGTTATTAAATAATTATTTTCATGTTTGACCTGAACATTTCAAACTAAATTAGAAATTTTTAATCATGACGTTATTTCAAATATCTAAACAATTTTTTTTTTGATGATATGCACTCTCGTAGAGAAATCAAATCTGAAAAATTAGCATTAAAGTTTTCTATTACAATTCAATCCGTGATAACAAATTCTCTTTAAGATTTATGCTGTTCCTGCAATTTGAAGAAACATTAACATTTATTTTATATCCAGATACAACATCGAATAATTGAATTTGGATAATATAGAATTGCAATTACGTAATTGATTTTCAATCCAGTTCTATATGGAAACAAAAGTTTATTGATATGAAATGATTTGGAAATTATTGAAAATGGTCAATTATTGGGTGTAATAAAAAAAAAAAAATACTACAGGGGGGATATTAAAAACTTGGAATAACCATTCGTGGAGCCCACTAGCAACTTCTACCTTATTAAAGTTTTTCTTCTGCTTATACGATGTAAACTACTATTTTTAGGGATTAATTTTAGCAAAGATAGATTCGGAAATAGAATGACTAATGAATTTAGTTTAGACAAAATATGATCCTGATAAAACCATTTAGCATCAACAGCAAAAATTTGATTCAAAAATTTATAATAATTTATCTTCAAATACAAGTATATTATATATACTTTTAATCTTAATGTAATTAGAGGGGATTTGAACCCAGACTTTCAAGCTTTTTTAGGTCATCCACATCATCTTATACAACTGATACACATGACCACATACATGCGAAAAAGATAATTTATTTTTGTAAAATTTTTTGTTAATTTTTAAAATTATCTGGATAAAATTCTGTAATAATTAATTTTCTATCCCCTCCCCCTATTAAAAACTGTTTTGCATATCAAAAATTCAATAATATTATTAATATATTGTACAGGCTTAAACCTGCATTTATATATGTAATATGTACAGGGTTCGAACTCAGACTTTCACACGACCCACCACTCTCAATGCCATCTCATATTGCTGACCCACCTGATCACACACATGTTGAAAAGATAAATAATCACCAATATACGTATTTCATGCTAAACCAGCAATCATCAGTTGGTCTAGATTACTATCCTCACACATATATATATAATCAGTATTCAGCTTTATATTAAGATAGCCCTATCACTGCATTAGTAAAATCTTTTGTAAACTCAAGTTATTAATTATGGTACTAGATGATAGTGCAACTTCATTTCCAGATTGGTTTCTGGATTTAGTCTTTACCAATGAGAATTTTTTTAAAAACTGGAACACATACAGTAAAAAAAGGTATTAAAAATGAATGTAAGCTGCATTCAAATATTTAAGATTTATTTGTTAATACGTGTCATAATTTACTATATATATATAAGCCCAAATTAAACTTAAAAATTATCTAATCGTAGAATCCATGTTTTCATTAATTCACTGCATTACCTACTAATTAAAAAAAATTTGGGGGGGGGAACTAGATTTTGTTTTCATATGTGAATTTTTTGAATTCATATTTTAAAAATTTATTTTATTATATATGTGTTTTAACGATCACAATTCATTAATTTAACTACTTTCTGTCTTGCTTCCTTGTTTGTTTGTTTTTTTAATAATTTGTATTTAATTTAATACACTATACAGGCTTACACACATCTGCACATATATAATGTAATATATAAGGAATTCGAACTCAGACCTTCACATGACCCTCAATTCTCCATTCCATCTCATATTGCTGACCCACCTGATCACACACATGTTGAAAAGATAAATAATCATCAATATACTTATTTCATGCTAAACCAGCAATCATCAGTTAGTCCAGATAACTATCTCCACACATGTATACAATCACTTCTCAGCTTTATATTAAGATAGCCAATCTTCATACTTTAATGGACAGGGCTTCAAACTACTCCAGCCACAGCTCTTCGGCCAGCCGTTTCATAGAAAATCTGATGATGGAAAGTTATTTTGTATTGTTTTTTCCACGTTTAATAAACTAATCAACATAATTAAAGATTTTGCTTTTTATTTCGTTTATGACAAAAAAAATATTGATATTTTTATAATAATTTTATATATAAAATCGTCTTATCTAACTTTCCCATTAGTATGTACAGACTTAATAAAACAACATTTTCTAGAATTTTTAATATAAAAATCTCATATTTAAATTTGTTTTAATTATGTTTTCACATATTTCTCTTTTTTTGTTGAAATATCATGATATGCATTTTCCCCATACATTTTTCTATGAATATCTTATAATTACAGAATATTGATTATTTGTATAGCAATAATAATAAATTGCCACCATTTACCTCTCTCTGCCTTCTGTACAAAATTTATTCTTAGTGATTTTAATGTTAAGTGGAAATAATAATTTTATCATTATAAATAATATATTTATAAATATATTTGTTTATATTTATATATTGTTATATAAATTTATTTATTTAAATATATATATATATATAATTAAATATAATGATATATTTATAAATATATCAATTATTTATAAATAATTTATTCTAAGATATATGCAATAAGAGGTTAATTTGATATTTGTAGTTTTATATTTAATATTATTTAAAAGAAATTTTTACACAAGGTAAATTCCCATATTGATGCACATTTATTGCTAAATGTGGAATTTGAATAAATTTTAAAAAATACAAATATATACCGGAAAATGTTTATAAAGCATCAGAAAAACAATAACTAAGAACAATGATGACTTGTTTATCACATCTTTGCAATTTTTTATACAGTACAACTTCTGCATCTAGTATATATATTTTCCAAGATCCCCAAGCAGTTGATATGAATTAGCAAATAATAGCTCATGCTTTGTTTATTTACAATAATGTATAATGGGATCACCATAATTTTACATAAATAAAAACAATTAAAGCATCTATACATTCTTATATATCACATGATCACTATCTCTTATACTAGCACATAATTGTTATTAAATAAGGCAAAACTCTTCATACAGTAGTGCCACCCTGTGTCAACCAGAGTAATCAATGGATGCCAGAAGGTTTGTGCATAAAATCCCTATCTAGTAGTGGATGAGTAAGCACTAGATTGGGATTTTATGCACAAGCCTTCTGGCATCCATTGATTACTCTGGCTGGCACAGGGTGGCACTACTGTATGGAGAGTTTTGCTTCATTCTTATATATATATATGTACAACAAATAAAATGTCCAGGAATTAAAAACTATTGTAATAACAATAAAAATAATAAATATAATGGTAATTAACTATTATATACAGTCTTTCAATCTGCAGAATCTGCAGAAGTACTTTCAGTTAATTCCTTAACCCTCCTCAACTGCCATTAAATTTATAAAAAAAAATATAACAGAAACAAACATCAACTCAAATCCTATGAATCACAAATGTTAATGTTAGCAGTTTGTTTATTAATTATATTCATTTTGTTTTTATTAAAATTGCCTCCTTAATTTTTCTTTTATTGTAGTTTCTCTCCTTGTGAAGAATCTTAACACTTTGAAGATCAAACTTAAATGTATATGTCCATTCGTGATCCAAGAAAACTGAAGCAGTATTTAAATCAATATTATTTTTACTTTTCACATGCTTGTATAACATTTCTTTCTCCTTTAATCTTTTCTCTTGCACTTTGATTCACCTATATATGATAATATTCATCCACAAAAAATTTGATACACATTACTTTTTGTTTGACAGGTATGACACTAGAATTATTCTCTAACTTATTAACATTATTTCTAACACAAAATGAAACATTAAACATATCCATTTTTTATTACCAATCTTCAACTCTTTTTAAATTGATATAAAGTATTATTAATCTGTTCAATCCTATAACTAACTTCAAGCAATTCCTTGTCAAATATCTCAATATTTTTTAATTTAGCACTTTGGTAATGATATAATTTTTCATTACCAAACAAAAAAGATCTAAAACTTGCCATCTTATGCATAATTGGTACTTTTGATTTACAATTTTTATATCCCCCCCCTCTTTTTTTTGTTTCATAATAAAAAATTATGATTACCAAAGTGACAATTTTTAAAAGTATTGAGATATTTGCCAAGGCATTGCTTGAAGTTGGTTATAAGATTAAACAGATTAATAATACTCTATGTCAATTTAAAAAGAGTTATAATAATTTAAAGAAGTTGAAGATTGATAATAAAAAAATGGATATCTATTTTATATATTTCAAATGCACAAATGAAATTTTTAAGGTCATATATAAGGATGTGTTTAATGTTTCATTTTGTGTTACAAATAATGTTAATAAGTTAGTGAATAATTAATTCTAAAAGTGTCATATCTGTCAAGCAAAAAAGTAATGTTGTGTATAAATTTTTTTGTGAATGTATATTATTATATATAGGTGAATCAAGATGCAGTGTAGAGAAAAGATTAAAGGAGTATGAATTGTTATACAAGCATGTGAAAAGTAAAAACAGCAATGATTATATTTATTTCAGTTTTACTATGTTTTGTTACATTTTATGCTTTTACCACTTTATCAATTCCACTGTACTGCTTTAGTTTTCTTAGAATATGAAAAGTCATATAAATATAAATTTAAGTTTGATCTTGAAAGTGTTAAGATTCTTCACAAAGAGAGAAACCACAATAAAAGAGAAATTCAGGAGGCAATTTTTACAAATAGAAATAAAATGAATATAATTAATAAACAAACTGCTGACATTAAAATTAGGGATTTATGAGATTTGAGTTGATGACATTTGCTTCTGTTATGTTTTTTGAATTTAACGGCAGTTGAGGAAGGTTAAGAAATTAACTGAAAGTACTTCAGCAGATTGAAAGACTGTATATAATAGTTAATTAATGTTATATTTATTATATATATATATATATAAGTACATATCTTAACATATGCATATATATGCATTTATCAAATATATAATTTAAAATTTAAAATATATACACATTTTTCATAATTAATATCAATATAAAATGCTATTGTATTTATAAATAAAAACAAAACTTTTTAAGAAACAATTTTTGTGTGTGAAAATTTGTTAAAAATTTATTTATAGACAGATTGAAAATAATAAGATTTTTTTTTAAAAAAAAAGGAACTAAAATTACATAGTAACTGTTCATAATAGATTAACTAATAATTCTTAAAAAAGTGCTAGAAGCAAATTTTTTGTTTGCTTTATCTTAATTTAGAAAAGATCTTTTTCTTCATCTTTTCCAACTTTCTCAAATACAGATTTTTTAAAAAAAGAGAGAATTTTGCAGTATAATAAGTGCAAATTATTACTTAATATTATAAATTTTAAAAAATCTTACTAAACTATATTATATTAAAATTAAATATATATTCATTCTTTCTGCAAATAATAGGAAGATAAAAATTTAGTTCACCAAAATGGTTTAAATACAAACTGAAATATTAACATTTTGTTTAGTTTGTAAATTTTTATTTTTACTTTTTTTTTTGGAGTAGGGGCAAATGAAATAGTTGATGTCATGGTAATTATCATATTTTATATATACCAGGAAGTGTTTATATAAGTTCATCATATAAGTAGAAGACGATCCTTAATTTACTCATTGTAAAAAGTTCATGAGAATACTTTCTTAGCATTTTAAAAAGTTTTGAGAAATGTCTATGACTGAATTTTAATCGTGAACGTAATATTCAAACTTAGTGTACAGATATACATTTTTAAAAAAAAAAACATTTTTTTTTTTTTGCTGTATATAATAAACATTTCATCACAGAATTCATAAATTATCTGAAAAACTTTTATAAGTAACTTATTGAGAGGGAAAAAGCAAAACTCACTATACATATTGCCACACACAGCAAGCTAGATTAATCAATAGATACCAGAAGGCTTGTGCATAAAATCCCCATCTAGTGCCTACTCATCCAATATCCCCAGACTAGTTTCTGGCTTGTGGCCTTCATCAGTGAGGAGCTTTGGATCTGAGAGCACTGCACCTAGAAACTAGCCAGAAACTAGTCTGGGGATATTGGATGAGTAGGCACTAGATGGGGATTTTATGCACAAGCCTTACTCTAGCTTGCTGTGTGTGGTAATAGGTATAGTGAGTTTTGCCTGTTTTAACAACAGTTATACACAAGCATAAGAAGTGATGGTCATGTGATGTTTATTGAGTGGAACTTAGTGTTTTAAATAAATGTTAAAACAAATAAAAGATCTATAAATGCAGTAATCAAAGTTTCACTTGCAAATGAATAAAATTAGGGATTTTTCATTTCTTTCAATTTTTCAAGCTATTTAAAAGAGGTAAATTATATAATACTTTATAAATTTTACAAGCGCAGTATTTAAATTTTAAGTATATAGAAAGTAAACAAACCTCACCACCATCTCCATTTTAAACAAGATGATAAAACTGAAATAATACTCTCGCCCAACCACAAGATCAAGTCTTTAAGGAAATAAGAGTAAGCATTTTATTTCCATGTGAGTTCAGAAGTAAGGTTATTGCCCTTATTTGCTTAAAGACTTTACCTTGTTGCTGGAATAAGAGTATCTTTACACTTTTATCATCTTGTTTAAAATGGTGCTGGTGTGGAGGTTTGTTTACATTTTATATAGTTGAAAAGAAGTAAAGTACTGAAACAGCTTGCTCTCACATCTAAAATGAATGACTATACCATAATAAATTGAAAAATGATTACATGTAATTTTTAAATATTTTTTTATACTTATATGAATAGTGCTCAGCAAAATTTAATTACTGTTTTAATGAATACTATTTCTATAGTGTAATTTTTACCACCACTCTCACGCAAAATAGGGTCTTGTAACTATCTGCTTTTAACACATTGTGGAGAGGTGTAATCATAAACACATGACCCCTACGCAAGGTGTTAAAAGTGGATAGAAAGCAATCCTTACTTTGGGTGAGAGTGGTGTAGTGAAAATTACACTATAGAAATCATCCTCATCATCAACCATTATCAATCCACTGCAGGATGAAGGTCTCTCCAAGTTCAATCCATCTCCGATCTTTAGCTTCTCTTCTCCACATCACCTCTGCACACTTTCTTACTTCATCCATCCATCTCACATGTGGTTCTCTTTATATAGAAATAGTATTCATTAAATGAACAATCTCTAATCTAATGTATGACTAATAAAAATTATTAATATATTTTCATCAAGTGTTTTGTGTCATGCTTGTGAGGACAGTAAGTTTGACACATCAATTAAACTGTAATAAATGGCTATCAATATATACTGAACAAAAATAAAGATATACATGAGAGATTGTGATTTGGGTCAACTGATGAGAGTTAGTCCAACACAAAATGTGCATCTTGGGAATCATATATCTTTTTCACATATCTTTGGTCATATTTTTATGATTGCACCCTTTCACAAGGTGTTAAAAGCAGATAGAAATCAGTCCCTACCTTGCGTGAGAGTAGTGTTGTAAAAATTAGACTACAGAAATGTTAATCATTGAATGGATAATCTCTAATCTAATGGATGACTAATAAATATATTAATTAATGTTTTATTTGAATTTATTTATATTTTCACCTATTTTTAATACAATATCAAATTAATCACATTTAAAATTGTTTTGTTTGGTGCATCAATTTCTTCAAAATATTTGGATTATTATTTGCAAACCATGTCCTAAATCATTTATACCTTAATATTCTATATTTCAAAATTAGTACTATTATAATAAATAACCTTGTATGATTATTTTCTATTTAGTATAAACTGGGTATTTTTGTGTGTATTTGCACTTCAGAGTAATTCAATTCTCCAAACTTTTCTTAATCCTATTAACTGAGACATCTGCTGTCTTACTTTATATTTTTATCTTCTTTTATTTTTCCTCAACCTGTGGACTTGTAGACAAGTTATTCAGCCTTTCTCAATTATAAAATCTTTTACAAATCCATATAACTATAATTCTCAAAGTACATTCATATATTCCATCTTAGGTGTTCCACTTGCTGGTCTTCTTTCCATTATTTCCTCCAGCAACAGTACCCCATTTTAAATGTCCTAGCAAGATCAACCAAACTGTTTCTTTTTTGAGTGATTACTTCCAAAAATATTTCTATCTTCTCCACTATGACTCAGTACTTCTTTATTTTTCATTCTGACTACCCATGGTATTTTTATCTTGCAGTGACAACATCATATCTCAAAGGCTCATAATTATATTAATAAAACTTTTTTTATAAGGTCTTCCTAAATCAAGTGCGCATATAATTATTTTTTGACTTTAAAATTTCCATATATGTCTGTAAGTAACTATATGTTTCCTTTATGATAGATTAAGAAAAAGGTTAGCAGGTATGAGTATAGGAATTTTAAAATGCTCAAATTAAGAAATAGGAAGTGAAAAATATTTTATCACAATACATATATTAATATATGAATATATAGTAGATAAATTTACTTAGTTAGCTTTCAATTTCTTGATTGTTCCCATTGAAAAACGTAAAGAATAAAATTTTGAATTAGTCTATAGAGATGATGTGACTAGCTTGGAAGAGCTCAAACACGTTGATTATCCTAACATATAAATAATTTTTAAGCAAGATAATTGCTTTTCTTTTAACTTTTTAAAATAATTGGATTTTTTTTTAATTGTAAATATATATATATGTAGCCTACATATTAAATTGATTCATATTTTTATAAGTAAATATTTTATATATGTTTGGATTTTATTGCCTTACGTTCTGTCTGTGTATATGGATTTAATTACGTATGCTAATCAAAGGTACTTTTATTTAATCATTCTAAAGAAGAAAGTTGTATGAGGATGGTTTATATAAATCCGTACACAATGAATAAATTTGAGTACTCATATATATATATATTATTATTAAAAGGATGTTGCCTTGACAACAGTTGTTGATTGTTATCTATATTAGGATTGTCTAAATATTGACTGGTTTCTAATGGTTCATATATAAATAGAAAGTCAGACAAATAGATAGGTCGGTAGATTCGTAGATGAGTGAGTAGGTAGGTAAGTGGGTGGGTAAGTAGATAAATAGATAGATTGATTAGTTAGCTGGCCATCAGGCATGTAGGTAGATAGACAGACAGACAAACAAAAAAGTGGGATAAAGAAATGAATAGATAGATAGATAGATAGATAGATAGATAGATAGATAGATAGATAGATAGATAGATAGATAGATAGATAGATAGATAGATAGATAGATAGATAGATAGATAGATAGATAGATAGATAGATAGATAGATAGATAGATAGATAGATAGATAGATAGATAGATAGATAGATAGATAGATAGATAGATAGATAGATAGATAGATAGATAGATAGATAGATAGATAGATAGATAGATAGATAGATAGATAGATAGATAGATAGATAGATAGATAGATAGATAGATAGATAGATAGATAGATAGATAGATAGATAGATAGATAGATAGATAGATAGATAGATAGATAGATAGATAGATAGATAGATAGATAGATAGACAGACAGATCGACAGGCAGGCAGATTATTAAAAAAAGAACCTTGTATTGTTTATATTATTATTAAATAATAATTAAATACTTCATTGGTTTGGGGAAGCAATCCAAGGATCTTTAGCTCTTGAGTTTATCATTCTGCCACTACGCTATGCAGAACAGTATTATAAATACATATAAAGATCTATAATGAGAGTTGATGATGATGATGATGATAATAATAATAATAATAATAATAATAATAATAATAATAATAATAATAATAATAATAATAATAATAATAATAATAATAATAATAATAATAATAATAATAATAATAATAATAATAATAATAATAATAATAATAATAATAATAATAATAATAATAATAATAATAATAATAATAATAATAATAATAATAATAATAATAATAATAATAATAATAATAATAATAATAATAATAATAATATGCCATTAAAATAATTTTTACACATTTATTTAGCATTTTTATCAGTCATTTTAACTAATGAAGAAACAAAAAGAAAAAATGCAAAAAATAAAAAGGTAAACAAGAAATAAAAATTTTAAATCAGAATTTCTCTGGGTATAATTAAAAAAAGATTGAATAAATACCCAATCCTGAAAGTAGTGGAGAGAGGTGTCCATTAGTGAGAGAAGCTTATAAAAATCAGGTTGTTTACTCATCTAAAGAACTGAAGATAGCAAGGTGTTAAATAATTAATCAGAAGGTTAGCTTTTCATAAAATAATATGACGTTTGTACATTAGAAGTGATAGAGTGAATTTCAATCTGGGAAACTTTTGCTCTTGAAGTCTGTCACTCTACAGCTGAGCTAAAAACACAGGGCAGCAAGGTATTAAATCGAATAAAATTTTGTTTATTCTTTTCAAGATATAATTAACGCTTTTTTAAAAAAAAAAAAAAATCTATTTAATTATTTTTTTTGTAAAAAAAAATTCTTTAGTTGTCTAATTAAAACAAGTAATATCCGGTATTCTTGATATATGAGAAATCATATATAATTCTTAATTATTTATATTGATTTTCAGAAGATTGTTTATCCTGATAAATAATCACTGGTGTTATTTGTATAAATTATATTAAAGTCTCAAGGATATAAAAAATAAAATAAATTTATTAGATTTCATATCGAAGGGGATTTTTTAATTCCATGAACTCTATCTACTTTGCCCTATTTTTTTTTTTTAACTTTGTTGCAAAAATATTCAAACTAAAAAAAAAAAATCAAAGCTTAAAATTGTTAAAATCAATTTTACTAATTAATTTTATAGATTTTAAAGTCGTCATTATAACAAAAAAAAAAATTGGCTTTTCAAGTATGAAAATTAATCAATATTTTCATTTCTATATATCTAATTATGACAATAGAAATGTACGTTTGTGCCGTCACTTTTCCATTCTTTAATTAAAGACGTTGCAATTTTTTGTTTGAAATCTCCTCTTTAACAAATGAATAACGTTATCAGAATAAAAAAAAAAAAGATTACCAAGATGCATTTCTGTTGATCTAGCTTCATCAGTTGATCCAAATCTCAAATAGTCTTTGTCATTGTTTGTCATTCATCTTACAGGCAAAATATTTATGCAAGTAATTGATCTATTTGATGTGATTAAATTGCAAATGATATAAATTGTGGTAAGATATGTTTTCTTTATAAATGGTCAGCAAGATGATATGGGTGTCACCTAATACTTGCCATCAGGAAATATTTCAAGAGTATTTTTATATCTGTATTAACCTAATTAGAAAAATTTTCTTCTTAATATGTAATAATTAAAGCGATGAATACATTATTCTCTATCTATAATATCTAACCAAATCACATTTCACATGGCTAAAATGAATTATAGAAATGATACAAACATCAGGCAATTCTTCATATAAAATAATTTAAACTGCACATTATTTAACTAAATAATATTAGAGGATTTGAATACAGTCTTTCAAGCACTCTTCAGTCATTCACTCTTATCTTATATAAGTGATTTACAGAACCATTTACATGTGAAAAAGATAACTGATCTCCAATATAAGTATTTTGTGCTGAACCAGCAATCATCAGTTAATTCAAATTATCTCCCCCCACACATATATAAACAGTACTTGGTTTATATTAAGATAGCGTATCTACAAACTTTAATGAATACACTTTGGTTCAGCATGAAATACATATATTGGAGATCATTTATTTTTTTCACATGTACATGGTCATGTGTATCGCACAGGGTAAACATCTCCATACAATAGCACACTACTCAGTGCATGCCAAATAATCAATGGAAGCAGGAAGGTTTGTGCATAAAATCCCTATCTAGTGCCTACTCATCCAATATCCCCAGATTAGTTTTTAGCTTGTGGCTTTTATCAGTGAGGAGCCTCATCTGAGAGCACTGATGAAAGCCACAAGCTAGAAATTAGTCTGGGGATATTAGATAAGTAGGCACTAGATAGGAATTTATGCACAAACCTTCCTGCATCCATGAATTACTCTGGCTTGCACTGAGTGATGCTACTGTATGGAGAGTTTTTTCTCTGTGTAAACAGCTTGTGAAAGCATAAAGAATGATGATCATGTGATGTTTAATGGTCATGTGCATCAGTTAGATAAGATAGAGTGAATGACTGAAGAGTGCTTGAAAGTCTGTGTTCAGATCACCTTTAATTACATCTGACTAAAGTATATACACCATACCTGGATTCAAATACTACTACTACTACTACTACTACTACTACTACTAATAATAATAATAATAATAATAATGACGATGATGATGATGATGATGATGATGATGATAATAATAATAATATAACAATTTATTTACAAATTTATAATAATATAATTATCAGTACAATATCTTACTTCTCATCTAGAGCAAATATACTTTCATTAATAATTATTTAATATTTTAAATTATACTTTTTAATTTAAATAAAATTTGCTGTTATTTACAAGTATAATTTAATCTAATCAAATTTAAGTAACTAGAAATGAAAATAAATGTTGAGTACTGTTTTATTATATCATATACAATTTTCAATACCAATTGCCATATAGATAACCAAACATATATATATATATATGCTGAACCAGGTTGGGTAGTGGGTCGAATGGAAACAAAATCTATCATGAATTTTATTCTTTAGTGGAAATAGAATTGTGAAAAGCAACATTGTAAAACTTCTTTTATAAAAAAAATATGATACAATTATTTATTGTATTATTTATTAATAGTAATAATAACAAGTCAGATATCACATGACTATTTATTATAAATTTGATCTACTCCAATGCAATTTACATATTGCTCCACATCAGTCTCTTAGGTAAATAAGCATAATACCCAGAGAATACCTATGACCAAGCTGAGCTATATAAGATACATAACCGTGACTACATTTCAAGGCCATAGATTGTCTCGACTACAAAATTCAACACCTGTCATTCAGAACACTTTTTTGTTTTGAAGTAAACTCCAGGTGTCAGTTAATTACAAAAGGTAACTAATGTCCCCTGAATGATGGCAAACTAATTCAGCACCTAAGAAATCCCAACTAGCTCAATCAAAAGAATGATATAATAAACTGCTGCTTTAACTAGTGGTATGAGTAAAGAATTGACCGACAAAATATTAATTTTCAAAGATAATTTATTTTAACTAAAATGCTTACTAAAATTTGTAAACTAATTACAAAATTTCTTAATTAATCTAAACTATGATTTTATATATAACCACACACATTCTTAATAAATCACACAATAGAATATAATATAAAGCATTAAATAAATACAAGGCATTAAATCATGCACATCAACAGTATATTTTATGCATGCTATAGAGTTCATTACTTTTATTGACTCTGGAAGCTTCAAAGATTGCAATGGCTACATTAATTAATATCAAGAAGTGGAATAATAAAATGTTATTACCTATAGTATTTTCAAAAGTGGTGGCTTCAAATTATTTATTGCTGCATATGTGTTTTACCAACCAGTTGGATTTTAAGCTTCTGTTGAAGTTCTGATGGTTGTTATTCCATGCTATTTCTATTTCAGGAAGTTAGACATTCCTGGTGGCTTCAAATTATTATATGAGCATTGCTTCTATTGGGCAGACTGATGATGTTCTGTTGGACAGAGGCTGGAGTTCATTGCATGCTCTGAACTGCTTAGCACTGCATCGTATTCATTGAAAAAAAGTCTAATAAGTGATTGACTTTAGATACATGAATGACTCTAGATGTGTGAATGAACTAGATATGTGAATGACTGCTATGTGTATGAATGCTATATGAATGACTTCCTGGTGAAATTTTCAGCTCTATTTATATGATGACCTTGTTATTCTTTTTAATTGGTTTTTAAATTCATCCACTGCTTTGATTAAATTCTTTTGATAAGATGCCTTTTAATTAATCCTGTTGTTTATGGATTTTAATTAATAGGCATTTCTAATCCTGTTTTTATATAGTTTATGAGTATTTCCAATCTTTGAGTGAAATTTTTACTTATAACTTTCATTTACTTTTTAATATTTAACTTTCATATTTTATTTATTTAACATGCACACATTTTACTATTTCTTTATGTTTACAATCAACTCATTATTTATGCACACATAAGTTTTATTTTAACTAAATAAATGAAAAGAAATTTTCTTTTTTTTTAGTTTCTAAGACTTTTTTTTCTTCTTTAATATTTTAAATTTCCTCAGTGACACTCCCCCTCAGGTTAACTGCATTTCCTTTTAATAAACTAACTTTCTAAGTACACTTTCTTAATTTATTCTAATTTTTTTTTTTTTGCCAAGTTAAATTTTCTACCCCCTCTATTAATTAATTTGTAAAACTTTACTACTTAATTTTAGCAAACTCTTTTAAACTAATAATAAAACTCTTTAAACTTTTATAATCAATAACTCTCTCAACTTATTCTGGTTTACATATTATTTATTTATTAAAACCTTCATTTCTTTTTATGAAATTTATTTTGCAGTGATTTTATTTATTAGAATTTTAATTGCAAACTCTTTTCATTGTTTATGATAATTTTTATTTTTAATAATTGCAAACACAATTTTATATGGAGCACTATTTATTAGCGGTACAATATATATATAATAATCTCAAGAAGATCTTGGAATAAATTTTGATAAAAACAATTCATATAAAATACAATACAAAGAAATAAAAAAAATTATAAACTGTTTATAAAGAATATTAAAAACTAAAAAAAATTCTTCATAAAAACAAATTTTGTTCCTTAAAGCTTTAGTATTGCCTGTGATTTACTGGATCAGAAATATGGAATAGAAACAATGTGACAATCATGGATCTGGTTCAAAAAATATATAACAATTTCATTTAATATAGAAATATTAATCAGTATAAATATTGTTTCTCACTTTTAAAACAAAGACAATTAAAAGACCACATGATCACCATTTCTTATGCTTCCTCATAACTGTCATTAAAATAGGCAAAACTCTGTATACAGTAGTGCCACTCAGTGCAAGCCAGAGTAATCAATGTATGCCAGAAGGTGTGTGTTTAAAATCCCTATCTAATGCCTACTCATTTAATATCCCCAGACTAGTTTCTAGCTTGTGGCTTTCATCAGTGAGAAGCCTTGAATCTGAGAGCACACCTTCTGGCATCCATTGATTACTCTGGCTTGCACTGAGTGGCACTACTGTATGGAGAGTTTTGCCTATTTTAATAAGATCTAATATTGATATATAATATTTTACACAATTGTTTATCAAATTGTATAAGTAAAATTATATTTGAAGAAGTAATCAGACATAACAACTACTAAAACTTTGTATAAAAGCACTATTTTGGCAAAAAATCAGTAAATTATACAATTCTAATGATGTTATTAACAATTTAGAATGAACATTTTAATTATCAAAAGGACAACATTTTTAAACATGATAAAAATTATACTTTAGGAAATATTTGCTGTATAAATTTTATAACATTATAATACTGTCATTTTAGTTTAACTATATATTATTATATAAATCTTGAAGAATCTTGCATGATTTTATTTCATTTTTTTGTTAATAATTTTACTACTATATAAATTTTTGCTTTAATTGTTTTTAAGAAAATTATAATTTGCAATATAAAAATGCGTGGAAAATCTATATCATAATTGTTTTCAAATGATATTGTAAACAAACAAAAAGGGGGCAGCACTGATTAAAAGATTACAGAATTGGAAAAATTTTTAAATGAAAAGTATAATTTTTGGTAAAACAAGGTAAAATTGGATTTGGTAAATATATTTTAAATTAAATAAATTACATTTATAATCACATATTTAATTTCTCATTTGAAAAATGACAATTTAGATCAGTTATAATAATAAATTTGTAATATTTAAATCATCATCATCATCATCATCAACAACCATTATCAATCCATTGCAGGATGAAGGTCTCTCCAAGTTTAATTCATCTTCTCTGATCTTTAGCTTCTCTTCTCCACAACACCCCTGCACACTTTCTTATTTCATCCATCCATCTCACATGTGGTCTCTTTCTGGGTCTTTTACAATCTCTTGGAATCAAGTTTAAAATTTCAATTGTCCATATATTATCATCTCTTCTAGCAATATGTCCAGCCCAACTCCATTTCAATCTTTTAATTTTTTCAATAAGGTCAGTAACACCTGTTTGTTGTCTTACCCATACATTGCATTTTTGATCTCTTCTTGTTACTCCCAACATACATCTCTCCATACTCCTTTGAGTGGTCTGAAGTCTCTGTATTGCTCTTCTATTAAGTGTCCAAGTCTCAGATTTATAAGTAAGAACTGGTAAAACACATTTGTTAAAAACCATTCTTTTCAAACACATAGGCATAGTTCCTTTTAGTATCAAGTTATTTCTACCAAAAGCACTCCAACCAAGTTTAATTCTATGATTAATTTCCTCCATTATGTTGCCATCTGTATTAATAATCTGACCAAGGTATTTGTAACTGTTAACTTCTACTAATTCTTCATAATCAATCTTTATTTTCATATTTTGAGCAAATCGATTGAACATTATTAGTCTTTTTAACATTTATCTTTAGTCCTACTTTTCTACTTTCATCTGCTAATTCCTGCAACATTTCCTGCAGCTTTGAAGCATTATTTGCAAAAACAACTACATCATCTGTGAAATCTAAATGACTTAAATACTCTCCATTTACTTTCACTCCTTTAGTTTCCCATTTTAATCCACAAAATACTTCTTGCATCACTGCTGTAAAAAGTTTTGGAGATATGGCATCACCTTGTCTTACACCTTTCTGAATGTTGACTTTCCCAGTATCATTATGTAATCTAATTGTTGCTGTTGCATTTTTATAAATATTCTTCAAAATATGACAATATCCTGGATTTATACCTTGATGATCCAATGCTTTAATCACTGAAGAAATGTGTATAGAATCGAATGCCTTTTCATAATCTACAAATCCAAAACATAATGACAACTCATATTCGTTTGTCCTTTCTATGACTTCTCTCAATACCTGGATATGATCTATTGTACTAAAACCACTTTTAAATCCAGCTTGTTCTCTTGGTTGGTGGAAATCCAAAGTTCTCTGTAGACAAGTTGTAATTATCTTGGTAAAATTTTTATATAAAACTAATAAAAGGCTGATAGATCTGTAATTTCTAATATCTTCTTTATCACCTTTTTTAAATATTAATATTATTACTACATTCTTCCAATCTTCCAGTACATCTTTATCATTTAGACATTTGGTATATAACTTTGCTAAAATTGTTTCTATTTCTTCACCTGCTTCTTTTAATATATCAATTATAATTCCATCATTTCCTGGACCTTTCCTTTCTTCATACACTTAATTGCATGTCTCACTTCTTCATTTAAAATTCTGGGCAATTCGGAAGATGTAATAGATATAGGAGATACTTGTTCTTTATTACTATATAATTCTTGATAAAAATTTTCTACCAATTTCATGATGTCATCTCTCTTTTTAGTAATAATTCCATCTTTTTTTCTTATTGCAGACATAAATTTCTTACCAATACCAAAATGTTGTTTAACATTTTTGAGACTTTTATTTTCTTCTACAGCTTTCCTTGCTATTTCACAGTTATACTTTTTTATATCATTTTCAACTCTTTTCCGTACCATTTTACAAAATTCGAGATATTCAATTCTTTTTAATACATCATTTTTGTATATCTTCATATTCCTTCTTTTCTTCATAAATTCTCTAGTCTCAGTAGAAATTTTATTAGTCAATTGCTGCTTTTTTCTACCAGCTATGTTTGTTGCAGTTTTTAAAAGTGTATCAGTTATTTTCATATTAATTTCATTCAAATCTGAATCATGTTCAAAATCTACTAATACTTGAAACTGATTTGTAAGTTCTAATTTAAATTCATTAGAATGTTTCTGAAGATTAGGAATATCAACTGTAAATATTGTTTTTCTTAATAATTTTTGTCTCTCTAGTTTTACATTAACACATAACTTACACCTTACTAATCGATGATCACTTCCTGTGTTAATTTATTAAGAACATTACAATCTTGAAATATGTATTTTCTGTTAGTCAAAATATAATCCAATTCTGCTGTACCTTCATTTGGATGCTTCCATGTCCATTTCCTTTTAACATTTTTCTCAAAAAATGTATTCATAATATAAAGTTTTTCTTTTTCTACAAACTCCACAAGTCTATGTCCTCTCTCATTTCTATTACCATAACCAAAATTACCTACAGCAATTTCATCTTTCATTTGTCTACTAATTCTAGCATTAAAGTCTCCCATAACAATTTTAAAATGTTGTTTACTCTGATCAAAAGCCTTTTGTACATCCATATAAAAATCTTCTACTACATCATCACTATGAGAACTTGTTGGGACATAAACCTGACTTATCTGCATTTGGTATCTTCTATTAAGTTGTATAACTAATCTTGCCACTCTGTCCGATATACCATCAATCTCCACAATATTTTTCTTCCATTTTTTATTTATAATAAATCCTACTCCACTTCTATTTCCAATATGTGTGCCTTTTGTAAATAGAAGTGGAGTAGGATTCATTATAAATAAAAAATGGAAGAACAATATTGTGGACATTGATGGTATTTGAACTCAGACTTTCAAGTTCCCTTCACTCATCCACTCCATATTATACCACTGATACACATGATCAAATATATGTAAAAAAGTTAAAAGATCATTTATTTTTTTCACATGTATGTAGTTGTGTTTATCGGTTATATAAAATGGAGTGAATGACTGAAAGGAAATTGAAAGTCTGGGTTCAAATCCCCTCTAATAATAATAAATTTGATCAATTTTTAGGATTTCAGTTTAAATATAATTTAAAATGGCATTGGTACAGCAAGAGAAATACTACTGAATTTGATAAACTTTTTCTATGAAATTGAATAAATATACTTTAAATTATTTAAACTTTTTTTGGACTATATATTTAATTTTTCACTTGCATATATTATGAAGATGTCAAAATTGTATAGGTATTTTAAAAATTATCTCATAAAAAATATAAAATAATTTATTTTGAAATTGTTCATTATATTTAATAAAATTTTTGCAATACTGCTATTAATAATTATTTCTTATAAATATTATGTAAATATTTTTTAATTAAAAACTTTCTTCTAATGCAAGAGGACAGCTAGAGAAATGAAAAAAATTAGTGAGTAAAAATTTTATTGGTGTTCAATATATCACAAATCGAAAATGAAGTACATAAATATGTATTATCCCTGCAATGAAGAAAAGATAGACCTTTTCACATACCCAATAAATGTGTAATCTTGCAATATCAAATTGAAAGAAACTAAATCTTGCGATGTCTATTGAAAAACCTGTAAAAATGTGATTCTCTTTTTCAAAATGTGCTTTGTTATTTTGGCATTATTTATATTTGTCACTTGCAAAAACATTGACTTTTTCAAAATGTGATTTGATTGCTATTGTTTTGCGTTATTTATGTCAATTGAAAAACGTCTTTTTTGAAACATGGTTTGACTATTGTTATTTTGCGTTATTTATATTTCTCAATTACTTCCAGTTCATTTGATTTCAATTTAATGAGTGTAAGTAGTTTTTGTATTTTACACAAAAATGAGGACACATTTTTCTGTAGACTCAATGATATACAACAATTTTCTCCACCTGCATGATAAGTTTTACAATTGATATTTGTTTATTGTTCTGAATTACTTGTTTGGTTTTGTTTGGTGTATTTAAAAAAAGTATAAGTTTATTAATATTTTTCTCCAATTTTTCCTGCCTGCATGAAAAACTGTAATAAAAGTCTTATAACTTATATCTCTTTATTGTTCTGAATTATTTGTTTTTTGTTTTTTTTTTTGTAAAAAAAAAAAATGTTTCTTAGTATTTTCCTGGAAAATCTCGACACACTTTGCAATCACGTGTTTATTTGGGGGAAAATTTTTCAGTTCAGGTCTATTTTGTTGTTTGAACTCAATTAATTCCTGTTATTATTACAGTGTAAGTAGCGTATGTGTATATTTTATGTGTTTTTGTAAATATTATTTTAAAAAATTATAATGACATGTAAAGTCAGTATATTTTCAGGAGGGTGAGAAAATATATTATTAAGGTAACAATATTTTGGTTTACAATGTTGTTTTAATTACCCATTTATTCCTGAAAATCACATGTGTTTACTTTTTTTATAGTTTTACTTATGTGTGAACATGGTAAAGTTAGTCCTGCAATATGGTATTAGACATGCTGTACCTTTTCATATTCATGTCAACCTGTCGATAATTTTGTAAATCTTGAGAAAATATCATGCACAAGATTCGTGTACACGTTACTTTTTCTCAAATCTTGTGAAAAATATCATGTACAAGATCTGTGTACACGTTACTTTGGTCAGATCACAAGATTACAAAGTTATCAATGGATTAATATGCATATGAAAAGTGCAGCACATCTAATATCATATTGCAGGAATGATACCCAAGTACCAACAGTTTTATATAAAGTTTTCACATATATGGTGGCTGGAAAAGTTGCAAAATGGATTGAAGGGAATAATGTAGTGGGGGAAATGCAAGAAAGTTTTAAATCAGGTAGGTATATAGGAGATAGTTTATTTGTAGTTACACAACTTATGGATATGAATAGGAATTCAGGTAGACAGTTATATATGAGTTTTATAGATATAGAGAAGGCATATGATAGAGTAAATAGAAATAAATTATGAGTAAGTTTAGAAAATTTGGGAATGAATGAAGTTTTAATGGATATTATTAAGAAATTATGTGAAAATAATTACTATACATATCAATTAGGGAATATGAAATCAGTTAAAGTTAAAAATGGGGTGAGACTAAGACAAGGATGCCCTATATCATCTATTTGGTTTTTGTTGTATTTGAGTGAAATGGAGAGAGTAATAGCAAGATTAGGAAGAGAGATAGAAATATTGTTAATAGATGGCAAGGGAGTATATACTTTGTCAGATCTTTTTTTTGCAGATGATGTCTTTTTGTATGCAGAAAGAAGAGAAGGTATGGAAGTTATGCTGAGGACATGTGCAAGGGTAGGTAAAGAGATGAGGATTAAATTTAGTGAAGAAAAATCACATATAATGATGGTTAATACTGGAGAAAGAGAAAGATGTGGGGTGAATATTGTTATTTGGGAATCATCTTAAATAATCAGAAAAATTGCTTGGATGAATGGGAGCAAAAATTGATAAATGAAGCAAAGAAAAGAAAAGGATTGATAAAGAAATTAACAGTGTTTTCATATAATAAATATGATGTAGCTAGAATTGTATGGAAGGGAGTTGCAGTATCAGAGTTAACATATAATAATGATGTGTTATGTGTTAGTAAAGGGGTATTAGGTTATTTAGAAAAAATAGGAAGACATGCATTAAATGCAGATGTGTGAACAGCAAGGGAAGCAATTCAAGAAGAAATGGGATGGTCAAGTTTTTATATGAGAGATGCAAAAAGTAAAATAAAAATGTTTGGTAGGTTGTAATTTATGAATAATAAAAGAATAGCTAAAATAGTATTTAATTGGGTTACGAGTAAAGGGCAGGCAACAAGATGGGTAAGAAAGGTAATGCGGTACGCAAAAGATTTGGATAAAGAATTTATATCAGTATACTTGTACAAAAGGTGCCATGATTGTGTTAGGAGAATTGTTGAGTGTTATAGTGGTAAGGAATGGGATAAAAGAACAGATGCATTAATAAAGAATAGGGAGTTAGAGAGATGGAGAACTAGTATGGAGAATAAGAAATTTAAATATATATAGAAGTAAACGGAATATTGGGTATGAGTTAATTTATGATAATAGCAAGGAAAGTAGTTTATTGTTTAAGGCTTGAATGTGATCTTTAGCAACAAGAGAATATACATGTAAATGGAAAAATATGGATGATTTAGTCTGCAAATTGTGTAAGGAAAGCATAGAAAATATTAGGCATCTGTTAATTGAATATAAATCCTTGAAAAGCAGAGAGGATACAAATAATGACGTTATGGAAGAATAAATATGAACAAAGTGATTATACAGAAAGTGGGTTATTGGGTTTTATGCTGGGTTTGAGAAAAGATAAGGGGGATTTAGATATAAAGGCCATAGAGTTGACAAAGATTGTTGTGGAAATGGGATGAAGCAGCTTACGGGAAAACTTAGGGTGGGGAATGGAAAGGGAAAGTAAAGTGGCTCACAGGTTTCTCTGGGCATAGTTGTTGAGAGGCTACTGACTCCCTAAGGAGAAGTCACAGCATATCACATCACATCACCAGCAAACTTTCTACTAACAGTGATGGGATAGCTAGAGAAATGGAGAGAATTAGCAAGGAAATTTTTTATTTGGTATTTAATACGTCAAAAATCAATAATGGAATTTTAGATAATAAAACATTAAAAAATTTCTATCGCTCAGAATATATCCTTATATAAATTAGAAATATATTTTAATAATCAACTGCATTATATTCTCTTATTTTTATTACTATTCTACGCGCGAGCAAAGTCACGCGTAAGTAAAATAAAACAAACGAAATGGTGTTGCAAATTAAAATATACAGTACATGTATGTAAAGAATATTTACTTGAAATAATAATACACGAGTTATCAACAGGAGTTTAAAATTACCTACAACATAGTTTACAAAAATGCGTTACAACAGTTATTTTTATCTGCTGTTGATATTATTTCATAGAAAATTATTTAAATATATTTTAGTTATCAACTACATTACATTATTTTAATCTAATAATGCGAGCAAATCCGAGGGTGCGGCTAGTATATATACATTGCATATTATCTTAGATTATCTGTAAATGGTTTACGTATTTCAAACTGTATGGAAGATATAAATAAGTAAATATTTTGTTAAAGCTTAATTTACAAGTGTACACCTTCCAAACGATTTACTATCTAGATCAGTGTTTCCCAACCTGTGGTACGCGTACCACTGGTGGTACGCGAGTTGCTGGTTGGTGGTACACGAAAAATAATCAATAATGGCGGACATAAAAAAAAATTAAATCATAAAAATATAAAAACGTTTTTTCCTATAATTCATAAAAATTATTTTAATTAATAATATTATACAGTAAAGTTGTTAATATGTACAGTCGATAACGATCTTTAATGTTAATGATAAAATTGAAAGTATGATTAAGAAATTAGATTTTGGAAACAGTAATATATATAAGTATCGAAAACAATCAACTGGAAGTATTCGAAACTCTACATATTTTTTTGTTTGAAAATAAGGTTAGTCTGTCTCAAGATATACGAGAAAATATAATAGCACATTTAACAGGATTAAAATTGTCTTTCATGGAATATTTTCCAAAACCCGAAAACACAAATGATAATTAGATTTCAAACCCCTTCTATGCAGAAAATTTAGAAAAAGCTACATCATTATCGATAAAGGATAAAGAAAATTTAATAGAATTATCATGTGACAGAACTTTATAAGTAGAATTCAAACGACACAATCTAATTAATTTCTGGTTAAACATTAAAGAATATGAACAACTTTCTGAGAAAGCTCTTAAATTATTATTACCGTTTACTAGTAGGGAATTAGTAGGAAGAGCTTTTTCTTCACATATTTTTTAAAAAAATAAATATCGAAACAGATTGAATGCAGCTGTAGACTTAAGGGTATACTTAGCATCTTTTGAAACAAATTTCAAAAAATTATGTTGTTCGAAACAAGCACAAAGATCTCATAAAATTTATTTTATAAAAATATTTGATTATGATAAGAAAATATACTAATTGTTTTTTTATAATTTTGTGTTTTTATTAAAACCATTTATTAGCAAACGAAATATGACAAAATAGTTGATAAATAATTAGTCGGATCAAGGCAAATCAATCTAAATTATTTAATTTGAAAGAATGTATCAGAAAAGGATCATACCCAGAAATTAGACTCTCATTAATTCTTGATCATCTGCTGTGGATTACTAGATGTAAGCTAGTATTTAATCATCAAAATTTTAATCCTATGACATATGAAAAAAAAAAAGAGATAGCCTGATAATCCCTGAGGTTATTTTTACCATGACTTGGGATATGCTGGATTTATCCTCTCCATGACCCAACCAATAACAAGATGATCCAAAAAAAAAGAAAACAGATTCAAATTCAGGAAAAACAAATGAAGGAATGAGAAAACACTTTGAACAAAATATGTACCAAATATTATTACCTTTAATGTAATAATGTAATCTTTAATAAATTATTTTGGAAAAAATATGAAACTTTGAACAAACACATACATATAAATATGTTACAGTGAGTTTATAATTTCAGTGAGTTTATAATCTGGCATGACGTTTAGGCGTGTTTCAATGTAATTTGTCTCATTATGAGGTGTGAATACATACATGGTCACCATATAATATTTATAATGCAAATAAAATAACACACCCGCAATAACAAATTTCACGAAATACAATCATTTTTACAAAGTGGTACAATTTAGCGTGATGTACTACCAAATGGTACGCGAGCCAAAAAAGGTTGGGAAACGCTGATCTAGATAATTTTTTTTTTGTCATACAACTTAATATACAAATATACAATCTTGTACCACCTTAATAATGATTTACCGTCTTTTAGATAAATATGCTAACGTCATTAATAAATAACTTTATTAGACTTAAGATTGTTAAAATATTTTTTTAGCTCGGATATAGACTCCAATCACAGATATCAGTACTTTAATTCATCTCGTATCTACATACATATCTGAATCAACTAGATAATACAAGTGAATAAAGGTATTAGAAAAAGGCATATCATCCTCAAAATATATTTTTGCTAAACTAGGCATGGTATTCTTTTACATTTTCTTTTTTGTGTGTGTGTTGCTCATATCTATAATCATATATTTCATCATCGTCATTTTCAACCTTTACTAACACCCTCCTAGGGTAAATACTTTTCTAAGTCTAATCCATTAGTTCTGATCTCTAGCTTATTAGCAAACTTTATTTCACCTAACTATTTTACATGTAATCTCTTTTCAGTCTGTTACAATGTCTTGAAATCGAATTTAAAACTTTAACTGTCCATATACTATCATTTTTTCTAGCAATCTGTCCAGCTCAGCTCCATTGCAGTCTTTTAATTTTTTGAATGATGTCAGATGATATCTATTTATTCTCTCACTTGTATTTTTCATTTTTGATGTCTTCTTGTTACTTCTAAAATACATCTCTTCATACTTTGCTGAGTGTTCTGAAGCCTCTATATTGCTTTCCTATTAGTGTCCAAGTTTAGACCCTTAAGTAAAAATTGGTCAAATACATTTAAAATCTTTTTTAAATCCATAGACATGTTTTTTTTTAATATTATGTTATTTCTAAACAAAGACACTTCATCCAAGTTTGGTTTTTTGATTAATTTCAACAGCTATGATCTGCCCATTTTAATAATCTGACCATAGCATATGTAATTAACTTTTAACTAATAATCTTTGTTTTTGTTTATTAATTAATCCATTAAACATTACTTACTTTTAGTTCTACTTTCTTACTTTCATCTGATAATTCTTGCAACATTTCTTGAAGCTTTGAAGCATTATTTGCAAAAACAATCATATCTTTTTCCAGTATTGATGACTTAAGTAAGATTCATTTACTTTTTTTTTTCATATGTCAAATGCTTGACCGGGAAGCGAACCTGAGTCAGCTACTTGGAAGGCAGTTATGTTAACCACTAGGCCATCAGTGCTTGACAGATTCATTTATATTCATAGCTTATTATTTTAACTCCTAAAATATTTCTTTTAAAACTGATGTAAAAAAGTTTTGGAAAGAGAAAATCACCCTAACATACCTTCCTGAATGTTAATCTTCTTAATATCATTAATACATTGTACAAGCTTAAACCTGCATTTATATATGTAATATATGCGGGGTTTGAACTCAGACTTTCACACAACCCACCACTCTCAGTGCCATCTCATATTACTGACCCACCTGATCACACACATGTTGAAAAGATAAATAATCACCAATATACGTATTACATGCTAAACCAGCAATCATCAGTTGGTCCAGATTACTATCCTCACACATATATATGATCAGTACTCAGCTTTATATTAAGATAGCCAATCTTTATACTTTAATGGAATTTAATTATTGCTATTTCATTTTCATATGTATTCTTCAGAGTATGACAATATCTTGATGATCCATTGCAAATAACAAAAGTAAAGAGATCTAATACTGGTCGCTTAAAAAGCAGTATGACTTTCTCCTGACAAAATGAATGACGTAAGCTAATATCACAATACTCAATATTATAGCGTCATCTATTGGAATAATTTAAAATGATTTAGTATCAAAATTATAGATGATTGCAATTTTAAAAATGTATACTTTGATGAGTGTGTACTGCATATTTTTCAATATTTCTCAAATAAATTGCTTTTTGATTCACATCCATCTTTGATTTGGTAAAGAATTGATTTTGTTAAAACACTTATGATTGTGGATTATCTTTTGTTTTTGCTTTGTTTTATTTAATGCAGTATGCATTTTATTTATTGCAAGATATTTTTTTCATTTAACTTAATTTTCACGCATGTACCAGTAAATTCAATAATACTGTCACTTTTTATAGATTTATACTTTTTCGTCACTCTGTCATAAATGTATTTATTTCTTATACAAATAATATTATTTTATTAATTATTTTTATTGCAAAATATGTGATTTTTTTGATTTTGTTTAGTATAATATCAATTAGTTTTTCTTTTGATCAATATTAAATACTGATCCGTTTAATAAAGTATGTAGCACTATTATTTTTCTGTACAAAATTAATTTTACATATTATTTTATAATTGTAAGGAAAACCAAGTCATACATCACATGATTTAATTAGCTTGTAAATGAGCATGCTAAAAGCTCTAAACAAGCTTTTTCAATAAATGCTGCAAAAGAGAGCATTTAAAATCTCTATCTAGAATTATTCCTATTGTCAAACCAGTTTTGAGCCAATGGCTCTTATCAGTGAAGCGCTAGAACATTCTTGTGGCGTTTATTGAAAAAGTTCTTTAAAGCTATTGACACACTCATTATATTACATTTATTGTACCGGTTGGTTTTGTCTGTTTATATTCCAAGATCTAGCATCTAGGCAAAAGTACATTGAGTCCAATCACGTGCAAGATACATAAATCAGGAACACTCATGAACTCTGCCCTATTTTCCTATTTTCCAGATCTACCAACTTATGAGCAACAATTCCGATGATACCGATCTAATTTATTTCTCACCGCTGGCATTGCAAAGCCATGACACAAAAAGACTCTAATTTGAATTTATTCATGTATAGAATATTATTGTTAGTGAGATTCTATCATCTTGTAAATTAAACCTTTTATATAACATCAATATTATTACTATTCAATAAATGAAACAATGACTTTGATATTTACAAATATATATATATATATATAAGATTTATTAAGTTAACACGAGATATATATGATTGATTACATTATTTGGGTCAAAATACAAATAAAAATGGGTATTTATCTTCCTTAGACGACCTTAACCTCTCTTACAATACTATAAAACGAGCGTATTTATTCAAGTTATGCTGCAGTAACAAATAATTTATGGTTTTGTTCTAATGCGGCTATTTATATGTCAATAATTTAGCAGATTGCATGGCATACCTAAGATTGTTAATAGCGCTGAATTACAGATATTCAAAGTTCTTTAAATCCACCATTAATATCACAACAGCACTCGAACCACTTCATAAGAGTATTGAGTTTGATGGCAACGGTAATTATATTTAATTAATAAAATAGTATTCGCATTTGCGAAATAAGAATGTATGTGGGAAGCTAATTTGGGAAACAATATTTGTGGCAAAAATAGCACATATGAAAGTATGAATGAAAATATAAAAATGACAATCCATTTAGCATAATCATAACAGTATGATTTAAGAATATTGATAGGCTTTAGCGAGAATAAAATATGGGAGAGCGGTACGTGCATGATGGCAATGAAGAGATCCATTTTAAGATCCAAGAAGGTGCTTCAATTTACAGCTAAAGAAGGTGACTCTCTGCAAATGTTGGCAGGATCGGGTCACAAACGACGAAGAATACGCTTCATTGAATTGCCATAGGCTGGACTTTTGCCAGAGCGAACCCTATGCAATAATATCTAATGCTGAAGAAGTCCCAAGGGGTTTACAAACCTTGTCCTTGGAATTGGAAGTAAAAGAGATGTGACTCGGGTTTTCTGATACGCCCGGGAAATGAAGCACAAATATATATAAAACTAAAGGCCAGTATACATGTAACAGTTAAATTAATATAAATACTCACACTTAAAACTAAGAAATAAGGAATTATCACCTATCTTTATTGATAAAGACTCAGCATATCGGTATGATTTGATTTACTACATGGATATGGGATAAATAAAATTAGAGCTAATATAACAGCTCATAAAACTAGAGGATTACCCCCCTTTCATTTTATTACTATGAATTACACATAAAGCTTACCACAACGTATAACTAATACAAATCTGTGGTTTTAAGTGCTTTCATAAATACCTTACATATTATTAGATATATATAAAGTAGGTAGTGGTTAATGATTTCAAGAAAATAATATTGATTTCATTTATATAAGTATATTTAAAGTTTTTAGAAGTTGGCGCTATTATTTAATTAATAAAAAAAAACATTTCTAAGAAAACAAATTTTTGCTCTGTTTTTCGAAAATAACATTATACAATAATTATCTGATTGTCTTTTACTTTACTTTTCCAGAATCGCGGGTGTCCGCTATAATCATCATCATCATTAACCATAATCAATCCACTGCAGAATGAAGGTCTCTCCAAGTTCAGTCCATTTTTTTCTATCTTTAGTTTCTCTTCTCCACATCACCCCTGCACACTTTTTTATTTCATCCATCCATCTCACATGTGGTCTCTTTCTGGGTCTTTTACAATCTCTTGGAATCCAGTTTAAAATTTCAATTGTCCATCTATTATCATCTCTTCTAACAATGTGTCCAGCCCAATTCCACTTTAGTCTTTTAATTTTTTCAATGACGTCAGTAACACCCGTTTGTTCTCTTACCCATACATTGCGTTTTCGATCTCTTCTTGTTACTCCAACATGCATCTCTCCATACTTCTTTGAGTGGTCTGAAGTATCTATATTGCTCTTCTATTAAGGGTCCAAGTCTCAGATCCGTAAGTAAGCACGGGCAAAAACACATTTATTAAAAACCTTCCTTTTCAAACACATAGGCATATTTCCTTTTAGTATCAAGTTATTTCTACCAAAAGCACTCCAACCAAGTTTAATTCTATGACTAATTTCATCCATTATATTTCCATCTGTATTAATAATCTGACCAAGGTAATTGTAACTGTTAACTTCTTCTAACTCATCATAATCAATCTTTATTTTCATATTTTGAGAAAATCTATTAAACATTACTTTAGTCTTTTTAACATTTATCTTTAGTCCTACTTTCCTACTTTCATCTGATAACTTCTGCAACATTTCCTGTAGCTCTAAAGCATTATTTGCAAAAACAACTACATCATCTGCAAAATCTAAATGACTTAAATAATCTCCATTTACTTTCACTCCTTTAGCTTCCCATTTTAATCCACAAAATACTTTTTGCAGTACTGCTGTAAAAAGTGTTGGAGATATGGAGTCACTCTGTTTAACATCCTTTTCAATGTTGATTTTCGTACTATCATTATGTAATCTAATTGTTGCTGTTGTATTTTTATAAATATTTTTTAAAATATGAGAATATCCTGAATCTACACCTTGATGTTCCAATGCTTTAATCACTGAAGAAATGTTTATAGAACCAAATGACTTTTCATAGTCTACAAATCCTAACTATAATGGCAACTCATATTCATTTGTCCTTTCTATAATTTCTCTCAATACCTGGATATGATCTACTGTACTAAACCCACTTTTAAATCCAGCATGTTTTCTTGGTTGGTGGAAATCCAATGTTTTCTGTAGACAAGTTGTAATTATCTTAGTAAAAATTTTGTATAAAACTGATAAAAGACTGACAGGCCTGTAATTTATAATATCTTCTTTATCACCTTTTTTAAATATTAATATTATTACTGCATTCTTCCAATCATCTGGTACATCTTTATCATTTAGACATTTGGTATATAATTTTGCTAAAAAAATTTCTATTTCTTCACCTGCTGCTTTTAAAAGAGATAGCATAGACATTTGCGATTCTGGGGAAAATTCCCTTTCTTCATAAATGTAATTGCATGTCTCACTTCCTCATTCAAAATTCTGGGCAATTCAGAAGATATAATAGGTATAGGAGACACTTGTTCTTTATTACTATATAATTCTTGATAGAAGTCTTCTACACATTTCATGATGCCATCTCTCTTTTTAGTAATAATTCATATTTTTTTTCTTATTGCAGATATAAATTTCCTCCTGTAACAGGATGGGGGTATTAAAAATGGAATTAAACAAGTTTGAACTGGGGTGATGGGAAAATCACCATCGCCCTCAGTCAATTTAAAATATAAATAATTTAAAATATTAAATATAAGTACAAAATATTTAATAATAGCATGAGATTAGAGAATCTTCAAGAACATTGGGAGATCAGCCAGCTAACTCAGAAAAGCAACTAAAGCATAATTATAAATTCAACCAGCATTATAAAGTAAGTATCAGTATGAATAAAATATTAAGTAAACCATCCATCATCATCAATGATGGGAATAAACAAATTAGTACAATACATCAGAATAAAATCAACAGACCATCTTGTGGCTGGATTTGAACAATAAACAATATAAATCAACTGTTAACCTTGTGACTGGATTGGAAATGGGTCTTCTGTAGACCAGGCTAACTACTGAGCCTTTGCCACCCTGGGCAATTATTTAAACATAACTTGGATGCACCAGCTTAGTGCCCATCCATTAGAATTCATAACTAGAAAAATCTAAACAACAGTGCTGGGACATTAAAACATGCAGATCATCATCAATGCTCAGGCCACTAGTACTGTCCAACTATAAACTTAAATTTTTAATAAGACTAAAGTAAAATAAAAAATAATAGTGCATGGGCTTTAAAGAGTATCCTCTTTTGCACCAACCAGGATGATGATTGATCATCTCTGGATGCCTCAAAGCACTAAATATACATCCCCATTTATCCGTGTCCGAAATCTAGCTCAGAGAACATGGGCTCTATTACTGTATGTGAACAAGAGATGATGGAATACAATTTTTAACAATTAAATACATTTATTAGTAACAATAAAAAAATGATATTTAAGGTCTGATTTTGAATAATATACAATAATAAAAGTCATTATACTGTAATTTACAATATTGCTACAAAATTCAAGTTATTACATTAATTGACAATATTTACCATTCAAAATTCAAATTGTTACATTAATTTACAAAATCACAATTCATATTATTACTATGGTTTACATATATATGCGCACAGATACACGATTTATAATATACAATTAATATTCAATAACACAATAATTATCATTTGTATATATGTCCTATTTGACAAGCATTGACATATATGTATGTACAAACATGCGATTTATAATATGCAATTAATATTTTTTTTAAAATGAATTGACATTTAATCAAAAAAAATATTAAAATTTTACATTTATGAGTGTGCGTGTATATACGCACACTGACTTTTATCTATTTCAACTCGTTACAATGATATTATATTTTTTCATAATTAATTCATTTGGAAAACACATAAATTTCACACTTATATGTGTGTATCAATATTTAAAGAAATCAGTTTAACAAATTCTATTATAGCTTTCTTCTATTCTTTTACAAAAAATATATAGTCAATTTTCCAGAGGTTAGAAAGCTTTTATTAGGTTACCTCTTAACGAATTATCAATGTCTTTAAATTTAAAAATATAGATTTAAAAATGTCCATCAAATAAATTATTGAAAAACAACTCACTTTTGTTTGCAAGTTTATCTGTGCTTCTCTTCGCATATGTAGACACAGCAGCATACGTAT
This sequence comes from Epiperipatus broadwayi, assembly GCA_028023455.1. Taxonomy (NCBI): domain Eukaryota; kingdom Metazoa; phylum Onychophora; class Udeonychophora; order Euonychophora; family Peripatidae; genus Epiperipatus; species Epiperipatus broadwayi. The sequence goes on along the minus strand of JAQFVV010012405.1, from coordinate 15,042,393 downwards.
ATATAACTACTTCTTTATTCAGCCGCTCTCTTGGGCAAGCTGTTTTTTGGTCATTCCAGGAAATTGTCATCATCAGGTAAAAGTACATACTTCAGATATGGTTGGCTGTATCTTTTCTGCAGTCAGTTCCACTTATACTTGGATTTTTTTAAGCTTCAGGTCAGTAAGCTGTTTTCCAGAACACTTTTAAGGCTATGAATTACAAAGAATCTCAACCCGTTTCCTCCACATAAATTCAAACTCCTCCAATGAAATGTAGAGCAGCCACTTCCTTGCATTCTTAAATCCTCATGGCAGTTCTCTTGATAATTATACTAGCCATCTTTGCAGCTAGCTTTACTATGGCTATTTTCTGCTACAGTTACCAACTCTTCACAAAATACTTGAGCCAACTTTATAACTAGCTCTTCTGCTAATTCTTATAAAACTGCAAGCCAAACTGTTCTCTTTCAAATCACTCTCCAGACTGGCTGATATTTTTTATCAGCTCTTTTTATAAAATCATCTGAGGTGTTATAACAACACCTTGATTAAAAACAGAATTTTATTTTTATCTCTCTAATCCTTTGGAATCTATATAGATGTTTTTACTTAGGGGATTTCTAATAGATAAAAAATTTGTTTAATTAATTAAAAAAATTCCAAAAATAAGTATGGTGTTTTTACATTTCAAAATCAGAATAATACAATATTTATATTTATTCAGACCTTTTAAAAGTTTAATTTATAAAACAATATTTTAATTCAGAATTATTATTTATTTATTTCTATTTCAGTAAATGTAGAAAATATCTACTATAATTTTTATCTGTGTTTATTTCTACTTTTCCTTTATTTTACATATATATTTGCACATACACTATATTAGTGTATGCTATGTAAGCCAACTGGTTACATTGCCCTGGTCTGAGAAAAAAGGAAAATAGAAATGAAACACCTATCTAACAATATTTTAATTACATGCATAATAAAAACAAAGTTCATATCCAAAACTATGTACTCATCAATTTTTTTAGAGATCTGACAGTCAACAGAATGAATAGCAATTTGCAATCTTAAGATAGATAAAGAATTCAGCCATCGGACTGTAAGTACACAATGCATCATGAACACCAAGAGTGCTACCTCAAATGAGACACTATAAGCCACTACAACCCATGATAAAGATAATGCAAAATTATTTCAAAGCCCTCTTTCATGAAGGGTCTGGAAAATACAAAACTATGCCCTGCTTCTTTTGAGTCTTATGGGCTGGGAAATACAAACTATGCCTTGCTCCTTTTCTTTGGAGACTTAGAGGCTGGAATCATGGCAGGACTATGTTAACTGCTCTATCACAAACAATATGAAATATAAAAAATAGGTTGGAGCAAATAGTGGAGATACAACATCCTCAGAGTTGTATGAAAACATTGCATCCTCAAACCAATGACAAAAATCTCCATCCATCATCAAAACTGAAAATACAGCTAAACAAACTTCAGCAATCAAATACCAAATCCAACCTCCAAAATCATCGATTTTCTATTTAACTCTAAACATGAACCTCTTTAAACATACATGAAAATTACTATTTTATAATCATCATCAATACTCTTGTCACATATTTCACAGTAATTTTTAAAATTAATTCTGCATAAAATGCATATTTTTTTCTTTCTCAGTCATTGTTTGAGATCCAAGTTGATAATTTTGAAGTGATGATTACCAGTATGTGATCATCATCAGCCGTACGTTGGGCAGCCATCTATAATGATTGCCACAGTGCATGATCATCATCGGCCCTCAGTTAGGTAACAATTTGTAATGGGATGGAGGTATCAAAAATGGAATTAAATAAGTTTGAACTGGGGTGATGGCAAAATCATCATCACCCAGTCAATTTAAAATATAAATAATTTTTGTCTGTGTTTATTTCTACTTTTCCTTTATTTTACATATATATATATATGCACATACACTATAATAGTGTATGCTAGGTAAGCCTACTGGTTACACTACCAATACCAAAATGTTGTTTTACACTCTTTAGACTTTTATTCTCTTCTACAGCTTTCCTTGCTAGTTCACAATTATACTTTCTTAAATCATTTTCAACTCTTTTCCGCACCATTTTACAAAATTCGAGATATTCAATCTTCTTTAATGCATCATTGTTGTATATGTTCATATTCCTTCTTTTCTTCATAAATTCTTTAGTCTCAGTAGAAATTTTACTGGTCAATTGCTGCTTTTTTCTACCAGCTATCTTTGTTGCAATTTTTAAAAGTGTATCGCTTATTTTCCTATTAATGTCATTCAAATCTGAATCATATTCAAAATCTACTAATACTTGAAACTGATTTGTAAGTTCTAATTTAAATTCATTAGAATGTTTCTGAAGATTAGGAATATCAACTGTAAATATTGTTTTCCTTAATAATTTTTGTCTCTCCAGTTTTGCATTAACATGTATCTTACATCTTACTAATCGATGATCACTTCCTGTATTAAATTTATTAAGAACATTACAATCTTGAAATATATATTTCTGTTAGTCAAAATATAATCCAATTCTGCTGTACCTTCATTTGGATGTTTCCATGTCCATTTCCTTTTAACATTTTTCTCAAAAAAAGAATTCATAATATAAAGTTTTTCTTTTTCTGCAAACCCCACATGTCTATGTCCTCTCTCATTTCTATTACCATAACCAAAATTACCTACAGCATTTTCATCTTTCATTTGTTTACCAATACTAACATTAAAGTCTCCCATAACAATTTTAAAATGTTGTTTACTCTGATCAAAAGCCTTTTGTACATCCATATAAAAATCTTCTATAACTTCATCACGGTGAGAACTTGTTGGGGCATAAACCTGAATTATCTGCATTTGGTATCTGCTATTAAGTTGTAAAACTAATCTTGCCATTCTGTCTGATACACCATCAATCTCCACAATGTTATTCTTCCATTTTTTATACATAATGAATCCTACTCCACTTGTATTTCCAATATTTGTGCCTTTGTAGTAGAGTATATGTCCACTTTTTAAATCAATTGTTTCTTCATCTTTTCTTCTAACTTCACAAAGTCCAATAATGTCCCATTTAATATAAGACAGTTCTTCTTCTAACTCTTGCAATCTTCTTTCACTTGAAAGTGATCTGCAGTTGTAAGTACCTAAATAAAAAGTCATCATCAAATGGCAGCCTGAGTCCACAATCAGGCGATTCTTAGCACCCTCCACCTTCAGCCACCAACCACTGCCTTGGTGGGTGACTTTACAGCCTCCTGGGAATAAGGGCCATGATTTATTTTTGTCTGTCAAGATTGTATATATTAGAAAAAATATTCTTAAACTCAGAGGTAAAAAGCCAATAAACTCACCACGCTGGCTAATGCATGTTGGTGAGCAGCCCATCCATGTTCATATAGAATAATCACATAGTAATAACAGCTGCAATGACAAGAACGTATGGAGTGAACATTATGAATTTGCCCTGTTTGGTTCCTTTAAGGCCTCCAAGAGGAATCAAAGGGTCTTCTTTCAGTTAATAGCAAACTCCTTTCTGCAGCCGTCCACTATAATAAGAATAACAAAATTTGTTTTGTTTTTTTATTATTAAAACTAGATTAATAACCCTCTGAAAAGTAAGGAAGGGGTTTTAAAAGAGATAGCGTAGACATTTGCGATTCTGGGGGAAATTATTGACATATAATTTAGTATTCGAAAATATAAAATATAATAATGAAAATAAAAATATTGCTGCATAGATGTGAAATAAAGAAATAATAATTGTTCAGGAGAGGTTTAATGAAGAAAAGATTACTGCTAAGTTATATAGAGAGAACAAAGTATATTTGACTAACAAGGTAAGAATTTACAAATTGATTAATTCATAATTAATATTAATTTTACAAGGAAGGCTTTACAAAGTGTTTAAAGAAACAGATAGGTGTGATTTGAAATTATTCAATGTAAATTTAAGAGTCTAGCAGCACTTGAAAGTGTTACCTCTGTACAAACTTGGCTGTTTCTTTTGTGATGTTCAGATTTCCCTCAGAGAACTAGATCTAGTTTGACGAGCATAGTTATTCAGGCAGGTAGTAAGTTCATTATTCAGTAAACAGGCATATAGTTATAGTTTATGAGTATTGGGATCTGGGTGCAGATTTCAGGGAGGGCCATCTCGAACGGCGAGAAAGGTGAAGTGAGTTTACTCATGACACATTGATATTAAATAAACGTGGATTTATTTGGCAACTGCTTTCACTGACTGTTTTAGTTTTTTTCTTTTCATGGTCAAAATTAGCCCATTTTATACTATGCTCCGGTATTTGTGGAATGCTTTCTTGATTGGTTGCTGCTAATCATTCTCTAATCTAATTTTTAAACTAATTTTTACATAAGCTTTACCCATTGTGCTGGAAGATTCCATTGTTAGATAACATGTACTCAAACTGAAATTAATTTGATAAAAAATATTCATGACAAAGTAAATCAGTTAGTTTAATTTCTAATTTTAATTTTAGAGAAACTTTTAATTAAAGTTATTTTAGAAGATTAAACAAGATTAAGTTTCTTACCTTTAATTAATTTTGACTAATTACAATCGCATCTTCCATCTTGGATTTAAAAAGAAAAGTAGAGTTTAGTAGCAAAAATAATTTAAAAGACAATTTTTTTATAGATTGGCATATAACAAACTTTTATAGTAAATATTTGCTCAGTAGGTTTGTCTCTACAATATCTATACCCATCCGAGCCGCAATTACTAAATAATTACTATGACTTTAATAAATAAAAAAAAATACAGAAAATATAATATATTTTGATATTATAAGTTTGTTACAATTAATCCTCTGTTACCCATTGCGCATACATATTCCCCTTTTAAATACTATATTTATTATTTTTCTTTTTGTGTGTGTGTTTAAATTCAGATATTTACACATATATCTTCATCAAAAAGTATTTTAGTTAATATATCAAGAAAAGGAACAAAAAATATGTTAGTGAGTGGAATGTATACACAAGAATAGGGTTTGAATTTGGCTTGGTAGTGGAAGATTTGAAGTGGGCTGTTAAGCACAATCTCAATCTCAGATTCCGCTTCATTATAAATACAAGATAATTAAGTCACATGATGTATGACTTGGTTTTCCTTACTATTATAGTTAGGAATTTAAGGCTTTGGTGATGTTATATTGCTAAGATTATTACTATATGGTATATCTAAATTTAGTTCAGTCCCATATGGCTATTTTCATTAGACAGCTGGATTTGAAGATATATAACAGTCTGAAAATTTCAGATTATCTAATTAGTAGTTAAATATTTGATAAATTTTGGGCTTGAGTTTGTATTTTAGATCTAGTGTCTGAATATACTAATGCCTCACTGATGACATCCATTAGCTTGAAGTCAGTTTAGGGATAGGGATAATTCTAGATAGAGATTTCAAATGCTTTCTCTTGTGGTATTTATTGAAAAAAGCTTGTTTAGAGCTATTAGCACATTAATTGTATTACTTTATAATTAAAATAAATTATATGAAAATTTGAACCTTGAGTTTTGTTTGATTCAGGAAATCATCATTTTCAATCATTGAAATCCATAACAGGATAAAAAGATCTCTTCAAATTTAATCCAGATTTTCTGATACATGACTTCATTTCTCCAATATCATACCCATCAAACTTCTTTATCCTATGTCTTTTACAATCTTCTGAGATCCAGTTTAAGATAACAACCATCTATTTATTATCATCTCAGTAATCAATAAGTCCACTCCAACTTCATTCCAGTCTCTTAATTCTTTCAATGATATCAAAGACATTCTTTTGTTTTATATAATAATAATATCATCTATATTCTTTATTACTTTTTACAATGCTTTTTTACAAATCACTGACAGTTTCGATTGCCCAGCAATCTTCTTCAGAACTTCTATTTATTACATGGATTTGGTAATGCAATAAGAATAATAAAGTTATCTTGTTTTTTCACACGTGTTTCATTTTTGATCTCTTTTTCTTACTTCCAACACCTATCTCTTTATAATTTATTGAATTATCCCAAATTCTTGATTTGTACTTCTATTAAGAAAACAGATCCTTGAATTACTCATTGAGGCTTTAGTGGAGCAAAGCAGGGCAAATTCTTAGTGCCCACTCCAAATGTTCTTGTCACTGAAACTCCTAATTACTTTGTAGTTTTCCTATAATAAACAAACATAAATGTCCTATTTACCACCATATATCAACCAGCATTGAGAATTTATTGGCTTTTACTTATGAGTTTAAGATTAAGAAACATCATGATTCTTCTTCTCAATTGCCTCATAGTTCTTAATTGAAACATTAGTGACAGAGTTTTTTAAAATGCAAAATGAATGTGTCAGAGAATGATCATTTTTTATATTTACAATATCATAATAGGCAAAACTAAATTGTGATTCAGCTGACAGAAGATTTAAATCCAACTGAATCCTATAAAAAATATATAACTTTTATATGAAGAGGAATTTAAGGCAGCTTGGAGAGAAAACCATTTTTTTTAAAATTATTTATTGGTATTACCAGCATACTGTAAATTAAAAAAAGTAGATTATTTATGTATGAAATAAATAAGTCATTAAAATGTACAACTTAATAAATAGAGAATAAAAATGTGAGAAGTTATGGTTGGGTGTCTTAGGAGGGGTGTGGGTGTGAATGTACTCTCTTTTCTTCATAGCGTAAGCATGTGTTTTAAAGACCTACAGAGATCCCTAGTGACGATTTTTTCAGATGCTCATTGCTAAGGTTTACAGCCTTGTTAAAACTATTATTGATTATCTTTTATAAATGTGTCGATAAGACTAACAATATTCAAGTGTAATTACACTAAACCTGATTTTGAACAGAAAACATAGCACATATGCATCCTTTACAAAACCTCATAGGACAATGATAACACATTTTCTTGCCAAGTATATGACCTAAATTCTGAATTAACTTAATAAAATATTCACGCTTTAATCAGATGAGGATTATTCTGTTAGGTAACCAGACATAATTAAGCATTGTCTGATAACTAAATGGGTATTTCGTTTTTCTTAGTTAGATGGAAAAGCAAAATTGGCAAACTGCTCAAAGTTATTACGATTTAATAACTGGATAAATTGATGAATATTACAGTCCCTTTTACTAGCGCTTTGTAAGATATTGTTGGAAAAACTTTTGTTCTTCAGTGTGATACTTAAAGACATTTTTACTTAAATACATTCTTTAACAGTTCCATACTTCGTAATACATCATTACAATTATAGCCCCGCTTCAACCCGCTTACGTTACTCATAAAGCATATGACTTATTACATAAATCAATGCTCTCAAATTAGTTTGATTCTTCTGAATATCATAAATTTATTAAAACTGCATTAAAAATCATTATAGGTTCTCCGTTTTATTTTCTATCTACAATTTAAAAATATCTGATTATCATCAAAGTAAACCCTATCTCTATTTAAAATGTAAATAAATAATAACCAAAAAAATTCTAGGCACGATTTTACTATCAAAAAAAAAATACCAATTTAAAAATCAAGTTTTACTATTATAAAATATTTTGCATAATTTATTTATTGCATTCGTTAAACCTGTCTGAAGACAATCTGAATGAAGACATGAATAATAAATATAAATTTTTACCTTTTTGTACTCTGTAATTACTTTTTTTTTTCTTAAAAAAAAAAAAAACAACATTATTTAAAATTAACCTAGAAAAAAAAAGTTTATTAGGACACGAGAATTATATCATTTCTGTATATATCACATGATCACCATTTCATGTGCTTACATATGTATCACATGATCACCATGCTGTTAATAAGAGTACCAAACCCTCCATACAGTAGTGCCACAAAAGTTCAAGCCTTCATAATCAATGGATTCAGGAAGGTTTGTGCATAAAATCCCTACCTAGTGCCTACTCATCCAATATTCCCAGACTAGTTTCTCGTTTGTGACTTTCATCAGTGTGGAGCTTTAGATTTGAGAACACTGCACCTAAACTTTAGGATCTAAGGCAACCCTCCAGCAGTCACCTTTTATTTATTTGGTTAACTATAAAGCTAGGATCCCAAGATGAAAACACCATGATGTTTTCAACTCAAGATTTTTTGCTTGTAGTCATATAGATCTGAACTCAGTTCAACATCTATGCATTTTGGTGTCTGTTTTCAAAACCACAGTTGCCATTATCCTATGAACAGGATAGATATAAAATCATCAAAACATGCTGTTAATAAGAGTACCAAACTCTCCATATAATACTGCCACAAGTGCAAGCCTACTAGAGTTTGGTACTCATATTTCTGCATGCAAAGAAATCAAGTAATATATCACATGACCTAATTTAATAAACTTGTATTACAAATGTTATCTAATGAGCTTGCCAGTAGCTCTTAATACTCTTTTCAGAATATCCCCAACCACATATGACTTTTTAAGTTAGATAGCTGGATTTGAAGACATGGGTGTCTGAAAATTTCAGATTTTCTATTTGATAGTTAACCATTAGATAAAGTGATGTGCTTGACCTGTTATTTTAAATCTAATGCTTGAATATCCTAGCACCTCAATGAGGACGTCAGAAGAAGAAACTGGTTAGGGATTGGGGATATTCTGAAAAGCTTATTAAGAGCTATTGGCAAGCTTATTAGATATACATTTGTAATATATGTATAACTACAAATCTGAAGTTTGGAGGCATCTGATAGCTATGTCTATCTGAATTTGAATTTATGTTACTTAACAGCCTTAAAATTTTTTCTTCTGCATAGTAAATCATAACCAACCTAGGTAATCATTCAATATTGGTCAGATAATGGATAGCTTTATGCAGAGAGCAAATGGAGATAAAAACTGTTCAAATCCTTATTTTGTAGAAATTGATAAAGCAGAAAATATTAGCTTGTCTATATATAAAGGTAAAGCAGTTTGTATATACTTATATATATTCTATTAACAAGTAAGGAATAATATCACAAAATTAATTATGATTTTGTTCATTTCAAAAATAGTCAGCCTAAAGGCAAATGACTTCATAAATTTATGATAGTTAAGTCAATCAATACATAAAAGTGCTCTATACGAGGGTTATGTGTATTTGCATAATAACATGCCTACACACATTTACACATTGATAATTTTTTCATGATAGGTTGTAAATAATACTTTTTTTTAAAAAAAAAAAAAACATTTCATTTGTAATAAATTTCTTAAATGTAAAAGTTATATGTGATTCTTTAGAAGGCAACTTGTATTTGGACATTAATCCAACCAATCATCCTGGAAAATGTGGGGCAGAAATGAAATTTGGTGAGTTTTCTTGGCTGATGATGAGTCTTGGAATATTACCCAAGTTCTCCCAGCCTCATATTTGTAAATAAAGACTTACACCATTTTAATTTATACTATTAATTTTAATATTTACTAAGTCAATAAACCTTAAAGCATGTGCGGTTGAAAATGCAAAGGTAGGGACCTCTACAGGTCTTAACCACAAGCTTATGCATTGGAAGAAAAGAGGGAATCCCCTTTCTTTACAACACAAGTTATAACTAATAATGATAGTAGTCAGTTGTGATGTAAAATTTGTAGAATCCTTATTGTATGTAAATTTATTATATATTCAGATTTTCATGCTGGAGATAAATAAGTAGTAAAATATCCTTGTGAGACCTCATTTGCATTTTGGCTCATAGCATGAATAATTATCATATTTCAGTTTATAAATGTTAAAGTATTTTTATATGCTTTTATTTATTCTTTCTCTGTTTTTTACTTTGTCTGGATAAAATCTTGCAACTCAATTTTTATCTATTTTCCAATTTTAATTTTATATGCAATGTTAATGCTAGCAGAACTCCGTGTAATTTAAAATTGAATAATTCATTGAAAACTGCATCAAGTGACTTTTTTTATGTATATGCTTTTATTTAACTTACTCTTATTTTAATTTTTCTGTTTAGATAATATCTAATTTAAATAAATTCACCTCATTTCAATAGTATAATGTTACAAATATAAAACAAAAAAATAGAAAACAATATATATATAAATACATATATATTGTAATGGGCATGGGCACACATGCCGTTACATTTTTTTTTTTTAAAAAAAAAAAAAAATTAAAGTATAAAAGTTTGCAAATAAAAAAATTTTTTTTTTAAAAATTAAAAATTGAAAATTAAAAGTCATCTAAACTCGTATATGTATAAAATCGCACAGATGGAAAATTATTAAAAGAAAACTTTATTTTAAAAAAAGTATTTTAAAACTAAATTTTCAACAAAAATTAAAGATTTAAAGATAAAAATATATCTTTAAGAATATACAAAATTTAATTACTATAGTGTAAAAGGCTAAAAATGGAAATGATTATTTTTAATTAATAAAATAAGCAAATAGTTTATACTTTGTGGCTAATTATGAATCAAAATATATAAAATGCGCAACACGCACAAGCACACAAAGCTAAAAACAAATAAAGAAAATATATATTATTTTAATATCTATTCATTAAATGGCTACGCGCTTTCAAGGTTCAAGCCCTCATAATCATAGCCATATTACAAAATATAATAAATTAACTCGGAGTGATGCAAATTTATGCAAATGAAATGATTATGCATTACATTTCTTGGATATTTTGTAGCAAGAGTCTTTTCTATTGATGGCATCACCATCTCTAGATATAAAGAAAGCTTCTTTTATCTTTCTTTTTTATGCTGCTCTCTGCATACCACCACTGGATTTCCCGGTTGACAATCGTGCCCAGCTGAAGCATAGTGCTGTGCAAAAACTGAACTATGAGCAGTTTTTAGCTTTGTGTGCTTGGGCGTGTTAGCGCATTTTATATATTTTAATTATTAAAAGTAAACTAGCCTTTGAGCATCTCAAAATTTATAATTAAAGGTCAGATAAGAGAGAAAAACAATAAGAACAGAATAGCCAATAATAAAGTCCCTTGGGAAATGTACCACAGCAAAAGAATCATCTTCATTATGATGTCATGTTCAGTTAATCTGCAATTTTAATATAAAAAGGAAAAGATTGGAAATAAAATATGAGATGTGTTAGTTCTGGGAGAGTTGAAGGAGAAGGGATTGAAAAGATGCACTTTCAATCCCTTAAGTTTTTTCAAAGGAAAGGAAATGAAGTATTGTTTTCCTATATTGTGGACACCAGGGTCTGCTCTGGATGAATACCAATAAAATGATTAACAGTATACCGGTCTCCCCAGGACATCGTGGGAATTAGAAACAACACTGGATTCAAATTACAAGCAACTAGAAAGTATGGACTTTTTCTTTTTAAAACCGTAAGAACTCTATAGCTAATGAACTTTAACTATAAAACTTTTCCAGTATTTAAATATAAATATGAATTCCTATCTGACCAAACTAAATCATTTATTAATAATTATTTTTATTATATGTATTTTTAAATCATTTCCATTATTTTATTTTATTTTTGTCTTTTGAGTGTTTATAATGATTTTTTTTTTATTAAGCTAAAACTTTTAAATCTTGTCAAATTGAAGTTGGGTGTGGATGGCTGTGTAGATTCATAAAGTTATGTTAGTTTAAGGGAGGGTTAATCTCAGGTTATTTGTTTCACAGTTAGATTTGGTTAATGGATTGGATGTATTGGTATAATTAGTAAAAGTAGTATAAAGATCCACTATGTGCAGGATGACATTATATACCACACTTGGGCAAAATAAGCCTATTTCTTATTAACCATCATAGACAGATGGTATTCCCTGCTCTGTGGATCACCCCTTTAGCCTATGGAATGGGATTGTAAGTTGAAAAAAAGGACCACAATCCCTTCCTATGGAGTTTCTTTTTGTATTGTTCTTCTCGCCAGACAGACATAGCATTCCTGTACTGTATGAGGAACATTTATTCTAAATAACCATGCTGTTCAGATGTATATTTTGGACAGTACGATATTGCGCTGTCATATTCATGTTGCATTGAATACATTGATATATCAGATAGATTGGCATTAGTTTGACTGTGAACTTTTGGCCTGGGGTTAAATAAGAGATATAGAATATTTATTTTTTCGAGTGCAATCTATATAGTTTACCCGTACTCGACACTCTAATAAAATATTAATTAATTCATCTGTGTGAACTTATAAAATAAAAAATAAAAAAATAAATCAAATTTTAAAGTAAACATTATACTAAAATAAATAATTCTGAATTTTATATATGTGCAAAATAAATGTTTCTGTGTATTGTTAATCCAGCAGTGGCTTATTTTATTTTTATAATCTTAAAAATTATCTCTGCTGCTCCATGAGCTAGTGACTGGAGCATTTCAGTTGTATTTATTTAAAAATTGGATCTTAACAGTAAGTATCTGTCTACTATATAAATTTTCCAGGTTTGAATGGCCTGGTGGCGCCCTTGTATGGCAGATACAGTAAGACTCCAATACACCTCAACCGTATAATATATATACGTATGTTCAGGAGTGTTAGAATTTGATAATATTGAAAGACAATAAGGTGGAAAATTAGAAATAGTTCAATAAACTCAATTTAGTTTTCTTTTTTTTTGTTTTGTTAGTATAATCTATTTTTATATACATGCAATGAAAGTTATTTGTCTGTTTTGTATTTATCTATTTAATTAAAATAAAGTTAAAATTGGAAGGAATAGAAATACATACAGATTGATAATTCAGATAAACAAAGGAAAGAAATTCCAAATGCACGTGATTACAATCAGAGTAATATTCATTTACCGAAAATTGAATATGGCACCAAAGGAATTTGTAGAAAAATAATTTGCAGCTAGAAATCAAAAAGGAGTGTAAGATATTATCAACTTAAGAAAACAAAAGAAGAAAATATAATATGTGCAGAGATTTCAAACTGGTCGTGGTATAAAAAGAATCACCCTTTTCTTTTGGCTGGTTATTGTCTTGGGTGCTGGATAAAGTGAAAGAACAAGAGGGGCTAATTATTTTTTTCACAAAGCCTCAATCAAATGCTCCCATCCAAGACTGCTAATATGCTGGACCAATTCATCATGAGTGAGTAAAATCAGAACATTCGCTGACACTTTTTCTCATTAAAAGTCACACAAAAGCTTAGAGTCTAGTCTTATCTGACTCTGGACCAGAAACATGAAAATGTTACCAGAATGAAATCAAAATTAAGTACTGCAAGTCCTTCATAAAAAAACCATACATGGTATAATAATCAATAATCCATGTAACCCTGAGTAATTTACTGGTAAGATATTAGTCATGCTATAATTCCTATCTAATTAAGTACACGTGCAAACTAAATCCTAACTATATGCTTCAATTATATATAAAAAGACAAGTCACTTTTCTATTCTCCAATGGACTATCCCATGGACGACTTATTGTAGAACTTGAAGAAGAAAATTGTAACATGAGTTAGTTGATTAGCATTATTATGTGGATGTGGATGTTCCTTCCGATTTATTAGTAATTTATAATCAGTGTTTAATCTCTTACTTTGTTTGTCTTAATAAAATATTTATCATTAATATAACTCTTTCATTGTACAATCTTAATTTTGTTAATTTTTGTTAGATTTTACTATTAAAAATGTTCTGGTAAATGTATAAATTACCTATGCTAATATACTCGATTAATAGTCTCCCTGGGAAAATTAATATAAAAAATTAAGTGACAAGAAAATGAATTTTAAAATAATAAATAAAAAATCCAAAATTAAAATATATATATGTGCATACATAAAAAAATTAAGCTGTGCTCACATTGATATTCATTAAAAACTAAAATACTTATACATATTAATAAAAAATTATAGTTAGTGCAAAGTACAATAATTAATTATTTACCTAAGTACAATAATTAATTATTTACCTATATACCAATTAAATACAGATATTAAATGATTTTACATGTGAAAAATTTTCTTATATAAGATTTTTTAAGTAAAGATTGGTTATATGGATGATTTTTATATCTGTGTTTAAATGGTATGTAGGTAAATAATTAATTATTGTACTTTGCACTAACTATAATTTTTGATTAATATGTATATTTAGGAGTAGGTTGGCTATCGTGTATAAGATTGTTCTTGGTATTTTTGTTTTTTTTAATTGATTGATTAGTCTGTTGATGGGGACAGAGTCAAAGGCACTCTCAAAATCCAATTTTACTACCATGGGCCCATGTTTTTTTTACTGTTGAATCTAATATTTAAAGCAATAGTAAATTCAATAACTCCTAAATAGGGATACACATTACGCTAAATGGAAGAACATCACCCACTTTCTAACCTAACCAATCCATCCCCCAGGGATCTCCACTAAGTACACTACTCTTCACACTATACATAAACCCTCTACTTGAAAAAGTCAAGGAAAAATTACAGGGAATACAAATACCAAACACCAATATTTAAATACCCTGTATAGCCTACGTAGATGATGTTACAGTTTTTCTAACTTCAAAGAAACAATTACATACACTCCAAAAATAATAGAAGACTATACAACAAAATTTCTTCTGAAAATAAATACTAATAAATCAACCATGTAATCAATTTTTACTGGGAAAACCAACACACAAATATACCAAGGAAAACTGAATGAGTTTCTGGGTTTCCCATTTCATTAGGGAATGGGGCAGATGAGAAGAACAATACAAGACAAAATCTTAACACAAACAGAAAGAATCACAGACTCACTTGCTAAATCATACCTTTCTCTATATTCAAAGGTTGCTCTCTTCAACCAACTGATGACAAAAATCACATACTACCTACCAGTGATAAAGTTTACCAAAAAATTTATATCAACAGTAAACTCCCTGTGCAATAAACTACTTTGGAATAAAAAGGTGGTAGCCATTTCAATGAGACAATTAAGCCAACCCACAAACTAAATGGGCTTGGACTACATACAATTCCAACTTTTTACACACAAAAAAAATAAACCTGCTGATTACAACGTTTATAAAGTTTCCAAATATTCAAAAAAATAAGATATAATACCCACTGACCAACCACCTCTCAAAGACAACTATAAAGCCATACTTTTAGACAGCATAAGAAATCAAAGGGACAAACACATACTGGCACATACATAACCTAATAGAGCAGACACAACAAGATATCAACAACAAAATGGTCCTTGAAATAAACAATGCACAGTTCCTAAAAAAATAAAAAAATTGGTACCTGGAGCCTAAATTCTTTGACTTCATAGTGAAAGTAAATCTTAATGCCTTGCCTACATCACACACCATCCATTTTAAAAGGTTCTTTACGAAAATAGACCCACTGTGAAGGTTGTTCCAAAGAGAAGAAGAAACACAACATCACTTTCTAAATGATTGTCTAGGATTGGAAAAGATAAGATAAATAATGATAAATAACTACTGTCAGAAAGACACAACAATGGCAAAAATTCTCTAGGTATACAAAAAAAATGCAATCCCAACAATAACAGCAGTGACATTTAGCTTGTATGCATATTGGTACACCATATGTAAATTCAGTTTCGACTACAATGCAAAACAAAACCTCAACACATTCCACCACAAGCTAGAAAAATAAAAGAAAGGGATAACATGCTAGCACCACCAGATATTTTTGCTGCAACTTAGCCACTATTTAAACTAAAATCAGCACTATAGTTGAAAAACAGGAAAAGAGATACAGAATAACACAGCTAAAAAAAATTACACAATACACCAAAACTGATGGGACACACATGACGGGGTCCATCAACATAATGTATATAAAAAAAATTAGAAAAGCTGAATTCAGGCAACTTTCGATGCCTTAAGAATAGCAAAAACACAACATAAAGAACTCAAGAGAAAGCTTTTTCTCTCATATATATCTGTGAATAATCTTATGCCCCCAGCAGCCCAATCTTACCGATGTAATTATTGTTTTTTAATCAATAAAGTATGCTTTGAAACATATGTATAAGTATTTTAGTTTTTAATGAATATTAATGTGAGCACAGCTATTTTTTGTATGTGAGCACAGTCTAATTTTTTTATGTATGCACATATATATATTTTCATTTTGGATTTTTTATTTATTATTTCAATTTAAATAGAATTTAAGATTGATTAGGAGGAAATGTAGTTGTTTTTTTTTGTTTGAATTTTGTCATTGGTTGGGTAGATATTCTGTGTGAGATTTTGTGACCAATCAGGGTTTTTTTTTGTTAAATTTATAATCTTTTATCAAATCTGTAATTTTTGAATATCGCTATTTTACTGTGTATTTTTTTCTTTCTGATGAAAACCAGTCCTCTGGTTGAAATATTATATTATTTCTTGGATTTATAAGTCTTTTTTTGTTTATATATATATAATCTAATAAACAAGTCAATAGTTCTTAATAAGTTTTTCAGAATATCCCTATCCTCAGACCGGTTTCTAGCTTCTGGATTGTTAAGAGCTATTGGCATGTTCATTAGATAACATCTGTAATACAAGTCTAATAAATAGGTCATGTGACATATGACTTGATTTCTTTGCTTGCTCTCTCTCTTTCTAATATATATATTCTAACCCAGTAAATATTAGTTTAGTTTATTAGAAATTTATTTATTTATTTTATTTCTAACCCAATATTTTTATTATTAGTTTATTTGCACCCAGGACACTAATTTTTCAGGTTGTTGTTAAGGCAACCAAAATAAAGCAACATATCCATTAATTTTCCAATATGATCTAAAATACTTTTCATATAATACAATTGTACATTCAATTCTCTTAAGCCATGCCACGATTGTAATAACAACAATAATTGATCACTTATTAATTTAAAGAATAATTATAATAATATTAATCTCAGGGTTCTTTGTTTCATGTAAGGAAATGCTTGGCAGTATTGTGTTGTCGCATGTGACTGGCATTCTGGTCGGCTAAAGGAAACATTTATTTTACTTAAATTCAATGTGTCTTCATCTCTCATATCAACTGCTATATTATTTAAAGAGATGATAATTCTATTCAATAATGACGTATAATTTTGAATAACACAGCCTTTTTTTTTTTCAGAATCTCAGTCAGAATAATAAAAAGACAAGGGTGCTTTTTGTGTCCTTCCATCATCCATGACAACACAATAATATAACTAAGATTTATTACTTAGACAATTTAACTAAATGGGAATGGAATAATGTGCAACCAAAGTTAATGGTTTGGGAATAAATTCATTTTTTTTTTTTTTACACAAAGGTGAATGTTTAATCTTAAGTTTTCAACTCCATAAATAATTATCATTAAACTAAAATATAATGACATATTCCGATCTGCTTAACTTTATTTATCTGGTATATTAAGTTTTTTAAGAATTTGGAATGATTTCGGACTCAAGAAAAGGTTTTGCAAATATTGTGCAAACACTTATATTTAGCATATAAAAACAAAAAAAATGAATCTACAACAAATTTTAACAAGACTATAATTTATTATTATCACAAAAAAATATATGAACATTTATTCAATAATCCCATAGTAATACAAAAATATAAAATATAACTGACATTAATCTGTATACTCTTTTGGTTATGGACTAGAGGTTACTACTTCTCCTGTATGCAATCATATGGATTGATTAACTAAAAGTACATTTCATTACCAATACATTGTTTATTACATTTTGGTAACCTTGTAGAAGCTTTTATTCAAAATTATTGACTAACTATTTTTTTTTTAAATGATTA
Source organism: Epiperipatus broadwayi (assembly GCA_028023455.1). Classification (NCBI taxonomy): domain Eukaryota; kingdom Metazoa; phylum Onychophora; class Udeonychophora; order Euonychophora; family Peripatidae; genus Epiperipatus; species Epiperipatus broadwayi. Next base: position 15,024,646 of record JAQFVV010012405.1, on the reverse strand, counting down.
ATCCCATCATATGCAATACGCAAAATATTAAATTTATTTCTAATACATTTACTTTATTTATGGTCTTTAATGGGATAACCTATTCTAATTATAGGCCAGTTATCAGAAGTTACACTTACCATCTTACATTTAACTTAATGCTAACTTAAATTATGATACAAATTTTATTCATACGTATAATTTTAAATATGAGTATTATTTAATTACTAACCAGAATTAAATATTGCATTTGAATATTCCTTCAGTAAATAAGTGTTTTAAAACTACGCAATTTTAATTACTTTCTCCATTGATTTACTTGTCAAATACTAGCAATATTTAGCAGCACAATACTAACGCACTATTTATACTAAAGTGGATCTTGAGGAACTAACACCTCCAATATAACCTTTATCTTGCCCGAACTTTCAAAATTAAGCACAATAATCAACACCTTCCATGGTGGAGCTATCTTTATTTTCACATGAGGAATATGGAATAACCACGAAGGTCTGTAAAGTAATCTACTACATTAAAATATTTTGGTGGTTTCTTGCCTCTTACTTGGGCATACAACGAACACACACCAAATACAATCCTCTCCTGGGATTTAAACGAATGAAGCATACTAAATGCTAGATAAATTCTTGATCGTCCTATCTATGAGAATCGATCACTTGGGCTATAAACATACCCGAACATTATATTTAAAATCTTCCTCTCATGGAAAACAAAGCTTTTGGGGAGATCATTTTTCATCCCACAAAATAAATACATTATAATTATTACCTATGCGAATATTAAGCATATACCAATGCTATATCTGGGCAGGATAAGTAAATACATTGATTATAATAAACTTATGTTACCGGGTATACTTTGATCAACATCTGAAATCAATGGACATCATAGAATAAAAAGTATGATAATTTTAATTTTAATAAAGGAACATTCAAAAATAGTTGGTAGCATACTATCTTAAACTAAATAAAGTGGATGTGTTATTTAAGAATAATTAGGAATAAATTCCTCAATTAATACAGTATAAATTCGTTTCAAAACTTTAACAAGAAATATTTTGTTATAGCATTTTTTTTTTTAGTTACTTCTGATAATTTTCAATATTTATTTTACCCCTTAAATTTCTAAATATTTTTCTTTTACATATCTAACATACAAAATTTCTACCTACAATTGTATGTAATAATTAAAACATATTTTATAGATTTTTTTTTTTTTCGTGTTAAATATCAACTTAACCTACCTTTGTCATTACAAGGCTATTAAATATCACTTGACCATACAGACTTTAACCTATGTGATATAACAAAAAAAATACATATCATTTATAACTTAGTTTTAAACAATCATTAATTAACAAGTGCATACTCTCTCATTAGAAAATGTTTTTCTGTTGAGCAATTGGTACAGGTGAAGAGCTTTATCCAGTCGTATTTCACGAAGCAAGTTTAAAAACAATAAACGCATGGTATTATTTCCTTTAAATAAAAGTTTTCTCTTATTTTGTGCGTTTAATAAATTAGGTAAAGAAAAATATAGCAGAATTGAAGATTAATTCTTACTTGAATTAAACTACTACAATTTTTGGGATCCAAGAAAAAAAATAGACTTCTAACATAGACGAATATTTGACTATAGATGATAAACATACACAATATTTTTTTTTTATTGACGATACGTATACTTATTAGCTAGCTTACTTATGGACGAAAATGCGCAATTTTTCCGAGATTATTCTGATAATAACTGCAGCTGATTTACATGTATAGGAAGTTTTAATAACTCCAACTGATGTGTAATATAATATATCATTTATTTTTATCATTAAGTCACTAAGATATTTGGTTTTGTTCATACTTTAGGAATTATAAATTTTTTTAACGGTAACTTCTCCGTAAGAATGCCCCTATATAACTTTTCCTATATTTACTCTGAGAAAGTTTATATTTTTTTTTATATTTTTTTTTTTTAAAAATATACAGGTGCATAATTTAATCTTATTTATCATTATTATTATTTCCAGACAATTCTTGGTGAATAAAACATATTTTAACGTATGTAACTACATTACTTGTAAAGGCAGACAATATTGAGAAAGAGCGCGAAAATGTTTCTAGTTGATTTTCCTTGGTTTCAAAATATTTCTTTCAATTTTTTTTTTCTTTCTATACCAAGAAAATATCAATAAATGACATAAAGTTAATAAATAATTATTTCTCACTTGGAAATCATTTATCTTCCTTAATTTAGACATAATAACACTTTTCGTGATTCCCTTAGTTAATTCTGTCATTTTTGAACTTTAGCACGAGACAATAAATTTTTAAGTATAAAAGGTCTTTAAATAGGTAGATGGCAAAGAAAATCAGGATATCTTATCAAAAAAATTTAGCCACACATTATATTATTAAAATTTTACTTTGATTACATTTATTTCTGCAAAATAAAATGAAAAAATTGAGTTACCAAATTTCAGCACTGTTCCTTCCTTGAAAACTAAAAGCAGACTATATATATATATTTTACTTTAGCGACCTCTTACAGAAAAATAATCATTTGATTATAACATAAACAAAAGAAAGGAAAAACTTATTACAATCATATAGTTTTCAGTATTATTTACCTGGATTACAAAGTAATTTGACAATATAAAAAAAAATAATAATAAATACATTAAATTAACAATCAGTGATGTATAATTCTTTAAACATTTTTTTTTTCCTTTTTTTTTTTTTTTAATTTTTTTTTTTTTTTTTACAAAAAGAAATTACCAGAAGTTATTGTGCTTTATGATAAGACACTCATCCACTCTCCTCTACCCATCCAAAATCAATTACTGTTTAGCTTTTATACCATATTAATTTGCTCTAATTATTAATATCTCAATTAAATTATTCATGTTCTCTCTTTAAAAATGACATTGAGTTATTAAATCTATTAGTTATTCACCCAAAACATGCCAAATTGAGTGAATAGCATACTTTATTAATCAATTATTACTATTGTTATTTTATCTTTTTATTTCTTTAAAGAATAGCATTGTTTTCCTGCAGAAATAATGCCAAGTAAACCAAGTGTCAATAACACTAGGTTACAATATATATACATATATATATAAAGAAGGACTTAGATGTTGAAGCACAGCATGAAACTATTATTTTATATAATTTATTGTATGGAAGAGAGATTTGGGTACTATATCAGCATAATAAAAAGGCATTAGAAAAGTTTCATACAAATATGCTCTGTAAAATTTAAAAAATACAATAGCAAAATCATAAGACCAATCAAAATGTTCAACTTTCTGGATTTGAAACAATAGGGTCCACTATTGTAAAATGACATCTTAATTGATTTTGACATGAATAATGAATGAATAATGCAAGATATCCCAAAAGAGTATTTTACCATAAAGTTGAGCAGGATTTAATGGCAACATTTACACTATAATGATTATCCCAAAACATTCTAAAGGAATGCAATGTTGATTGTTTTCATTGGGAAAATATGGCAGAGGAGAGAATACATTGGAAGGGTACAATTATACATAGCATTGAAATATTTCAGAAAGAGAAAATTTATTATAGAAGTTAAAAGATAGAATCTTAAAATATCATAAACAGAATAATGGAGCAGCATGTTCTAGAGTGGATGTATTTGTAGTTCTCAGAGAATTTGTAAAGCCAGACTAAATCTCATCTCTAGTAAAATATTATTTACATTTTTTTTTTGCCTCTTGAGCTGAAATGATAAAAAATCAACTCAGATGTCTTATGACTTAATTTTAATAAAGCTTGTATTTATAAAGGTTATATATAGAGCTGAAAAACAAGCTCTTAACAAGCTTTGAGAATATCCTCAACCTCAGACCGTTTTCTGCTTCTGGCACCTCGACTGATGACACCGGAGACAGAAACTGGTCTGGGGTTGAGGATATTCTCAAAAGCTTGTTAACAGCTTGTTTTGCAAACTCTATATATAACTCTTGGAATTGGAATAGCTGTATTCATTTGTGAGGATCTACTGCTGTTCCTAAGTGAGAAAAAAAATAGTACTAACAAATATTAATTTTCCAACATTGCCATCGATTTAATTGCTATTCCAGGTAATACTTTTTGTAAGTTTTCAACTTTTAATTTTAGTATTAAGCCATTATTCTATATCAGAATTGAATAAATTTAACTTGATTTGGTAGTACTGATTTGCCAATAAAAAAAATCATATTTGAATTTTACAAATATTGAAAAATAAGATTGCAATAACAACAATAGACACTTTCATCATTGAATGGATGGCAGAGCAGAGTGACTCCTATAAAATGAATGAAATCTTTTTTAATTGAAATTTGTTTTTAAAACATGAAGGAAAAAGTACCAATGTCCGATAAATCTATCAAATTCTGCTTTAAAATATTAAAACTGATTTTTAATTTGTAAAATATCTCAATTTATCTTAATAAAGTGTCTGCTGTGATGTATTAGTTATAATTTTCATAAGGTAGAGTAAGTAGATCATTGTGATTTTCATTGTTGAGATTACGTTAAAAGTTATTTCCTTCTATTATTAAAAATAAAATATATATGTAATTATATAGAAAGGAATAATCCCTCCTCACTAGTGCCATTAAACAGTGACGACAAAACTACAGGGATACTCTTGCCCCAGCCAACAAGAAAGAGACTTTGAGAAAATAAGAGTGACCATAAATAGTCAAAATAAGAGTCATAGATCACATGACCCTATCTCTTAAGCTTGTAAATTATAAACAATGAGGATTGCCAATTCCTCTACAAACTTTATGATAAATGCTTAGTCAGAGCCAGCACTTAAAATATCTGTCAGGAAACACCCCTCCCCCACAAACCCCTGACCATGGTTTCATGCTTTGGCACTCCTCGGAGAGGTGTCAGGGTAGGTATTTTTAGATCTAGTGTCTGAACCTTTAATAAGAGTGACCATCTTATTTTCAAACTCAAATGCACTAATATTCTTATTTTCAAACTCAAATGCACTAATATGAGCCAACTATAAGTGTCTAGAAGTGAGAGTGTGAATATATAAATCATTCATTTTATGCTCTCACTTCTAGATATTTAAGATTGGCTCATATAATTGCATTTGGGTTTGAAAATAAGGCAGTGATTCTTATTTTCTCAAAGTTTCTATCATGTTGGCTGGGACAAGAGTATCCTTGTGGTTTCAACAGCACTGTTTAATGGTGCTAGTGATGAAGGATGATTACCTTCTATATAATGACAACGTAAACACTGCACTTGTAAAATTTATTTATTATTACAAAATATCTATGTGTATAAATAACAGCATCATGATATATACTTTTGATTTTTGATAATTATTACACAAATATTGTGTAAAAGTAATCATAAATTTTAATAAATTTTGCAAAAAATAAAATAACATTTTTAGTTATTCCAAAAATGTTATCAACATAATTCAGCAAATAAGTCAATCAGAAAGAAAATGGCAGTGTTAAACTCTTTCATCTGCTATTCAATTATACTGGCCTCTTTTGATTTTTTCAAAATTAAAACATCAATATGTTAAAAGTATGTGAATTTACAAATTAAAAAAAATAGTGAAGATCTCTACTAATGTCACATGATCACTATCTCATACTAGCACAATAATTGTTGTTAAACAATTCAAAACAAAGCAAAACTCTCCATATAGTAGTGCCATCTTGTGCTAACAAGAGCAATCAATGGATGCCAGAAGGCTTGTGCATAAAATCCCTATCTAGTGCCTACTCACCCAATATCCCCAGACTAGTTTCTGGCTTGTGGCCTTCATCAGTGAGGAGCCTTGGATCTGAGAGCACTGCACCTAGATCTTATGATCTAATGCAACCCTCCAGCACCCACCTTTTAACTCTATTTAACTACAAAACTATGAGAATGAAATTGAAAACACTATTAATATTTTCAATCCAAGCTCAATAGCTTATATAGTCATATGGGTCTGAACTCAATTCAGTACCCATACATTTTGGTGTCTTTGGCTCTTTAACAACCATAGCCACCACTATCCTATTAGGCAAGATTGGTGTTAAACCACTAAACATCACATGATCACTATCTCATACTAGCACAATAATTGTTATTAAACAATTCAAAACAAAGCAAAACTCTCTATATAGTAGTGCCATCTTGTGCTAACAAGAGCAATCAATAAATGCCAGAAGGCTTGTGCATAAAATCCCTATCTATTGCCTACTCACCCAATATCCCCAGACTAGTTTCTGGCTTGTGGCCTTCATCAGTGAGGAGCCTTGGATCTGAGAGCACTGCACCTAGATCTTATGATCTAATGCAACCCTCCAGCACCCACCTTTTAACTCTATTTAACTACAAAACTATGAGAATGAAATTGAAAAAACTATTAATATTTTCAATCCAAGCTCAATAGCTTATATAGTCATATGGGTCTGAACTCAATTCAGTACCCATACATTTTGGTGTCTTTGGCTCTTTAACAACCATAGCCACCACTATCCTATTAGGCAAGATTGGTGTTAAACCACTAAACATCACATGATCACTATCTCATACTAGCACAATAATTGTTATTAAACAATTCAAAACAAAGCAAAACTCTCCATATAGTAGTGCCATCTTGTGCTAACAAGATGTTTTGAATTGTTTAATAACAATTATTGTGCTAGTATGAGATAGTGATCATGTGATGTTTAGTGGTTTAACACCAATCTTGCCTAATAGGATAGTGGTGGCTATGGTTGTTAAAGAGCCAAAGACACCAAAATGTATGGGTACTGAATTGAGTTCAGACCCATATGACTATATAAGCTATTGAGCTTGGATTGAAAATATTAATAGTGTTTTCAATTTCATTCTCATAGTTTTGTAGTTAAATAGAGTTAAAAGGTGGGTGCTGGAGGGTTGCATTAGATCATAAGATCTAGGTGCAGTGCTCTCAGATCCAAGGCTCCTCACTGATGAAGGCCACAAGCCAGAAACTAGTCTGGGGATATTGGGTGAGTAGGCACTAGATAGGAATTTTATGCACAAGCCTTCTGGCATCCATTGATTGCTCTTGTTAGCACAAGATGGCACTACTATATGGAGAGTTTTGCTTTGTTTTGAATTGTTTAATCTCTACTAATGTTGGTACAAATGCAATATTAAAAAAAATATAATCTTAGCATTTTTTTTTTCTGGATTTTTCTAACCGAATTGCTCTGGACTGGTGACTATACGAATTTGCTGTAGAAGAAGTTAAAAGACAGCATCTCAAAATATCACACAAACAGAATAATGGAGTATCATATTCCACATGTGGATGTTTTTGCACTTCTCAGATTGATTTGTATACCATTACTTTTTGTCTATCCCCCCTTGGAGTTGGAATGCATAGTCATTTGTCTTTGCTGCTGCTAATAATGAATGAGATAGATTGTCGTTATATATAACTAGAGTAAAAAAAGTGAAGTTAGGTGTAGGAGTGCATCACAGACATAATTGTGTTGTTGCAGTTTGTATGGAAGAATTGGACATTCTATCAATATATTAAGGCATCACAAAAGTTTCATTTAAGGAAGCTCTGGAAAATTTTAAAATACAATAACAAAATCAAAAGGTCAATCAATATGTTCATCAATTTGCTGGATGTATAAGGTCCACTATTGTAAAATCACATCTTAAATTGGATTTGAGATGTGAAATGAATGAACAATATAGTATTTCCTACAATGATAATCTGTGATCAACTTGAGCATGGTTCTCATGAGAAAGGTAGACTCCATTTATTTTATAAGAATTATTTCAAAAACATCCTAAAGAGATGCAACGTTGGTTGTTTTTATTGGGAAAATATAGCAGAGGATAAACTACAGTGGAGGGCTACAAATATGTACAGTACTAAAGTATTTCAGAGGGAAAAGTTTGCTGGAGGCGAAATTAAAACACAGAATCTCAAAATATTGGAAAAAGAGAATATTAGAGCAGTATCTTCCATGTTTGGATGTGTTTGCAGTTAAAATTAAAACACAGAATCTCAAAATATTGGAAAAAGAGAATATTAGAGCAGTATCTTCCATGTTTGGATGTGTTTGCAGTTAACAGATTGATTTGTATATTCATGACAACAGTCATATTTAGTAGCCTATTATTTTTTCATTTTTTTTTTTCTTGGGGTTGTAGCATTCTCATTAAAACAGGCAAAACTCTTCATACAGTAGTGCCACTCAGTGCAAGCCAGAGTAATCAATGCATGCCAGAAGGCTTGTGCATAAAATCCCCATCTAGTGCCTGATCATCCAATATCCCCAGACTAGTTTCTAGCTTGTAGCTTTCATCAGTGAGGAGCCTTGGATCTGAGAGCACTCACTAGATAGGGATTTTATGCACAAGCCTTTTAACATCCATTGATTACTCTGGCTTGCACTGAGTGGCGCTTACTGTATGGAGAGTTTTGCCTGTTTTAATAACAGTTATGAGCAAGCATAAAAAATGGTGATCATGTGATAATTTGTAACATCCTCGTTTGTATGTATCTGTTATTAATAAGGATGAATAATAAAAAATAGCAGTAATAAAAAAAAAAAAACTTTAAAAAAACTGAATTTTTTAATGAACTAGATATAAATTAGAATTTAAATATCGTGTTTCTATGAATACAAGGTATAAATAAAGATGAAGCGTATGCTAATCAACAGTAATAAACTTTTGAACTGATTTATGTATACCGTTTATTTGCATCTATTTATAACTTTTATTCAAACGGATTTTAATTAATAAGGTCAATTGTAATACATTTTTAACAACGAAAGTTAATAAATTACTATTGAAATAAATTCAAACAATTTAGATTAAAACTTAGTATTATTTTATTGATTAACATATACCCATCAATAATAACACCTTCATTTCTATTTTGCAATATGTATAACAAACTTTATATTGTTTCATAAAGTTATTATGGAATTAGATAATAAAGTTAATATGCAAATTAGTTAACTGCTTTTAATATATTTGTTTGCATTTAATTATATGCATTATTATCACACAACTACAATTTGCATATTTAAACTTGTTAAAAAAACTTTTAAAAAAAGAACATGTCAAGATACCAATATACATCGAAACTAATGGAATTGGATTGGATATGATACTTAAAAAAAAAAAGCAAACATTTTAAATTGGATCCAAAGTTATTGCAAAAGACCTTGAAACAGACCACTTATAAAATGAAAGAATCAAGTAAAAAAACTTGCTGGAGTAATATGGAAATAAAAAGCTATGGATTGTATAAATTGAATATAATTAGAAGTGATTTTTACCCTGCAGTGTATCGATAATTTGACAATCTTTTTTGAGAAAAAAACTTTATTTAAGTTATTGAAAAATCAATTGTAAAAGAAAAGAAAAAACAGCATATATTTTCAAGTTTGTTTTTATCAGTGTGTCTTTCACCTTAGCTCAATCCTATGCAATCATCCATCAGCCCAGAAATCAGATCAACCTCTCTCAATATGGATGCATTTTGAAATATCCACTTCAATTTTTCAAGTAAACAAGACTTACTTAACACATGTTATAATTTAAATTCATATACACTTTTTTATAATATATTTAAATTAACTTAATTTATATATTTTTAAATATATTTCAAAATTGCATGTGTTTTAACAATCTGATGTTAGTAATATTTACTGAGGCTGTAACCTCGAGAATATGCGTGTAAAATTCGCTAGTAGGGACCTCTACAGATGTTTAACCACAAGCTTACGCTATGGAAGAAAAGAGGGGAACCCTTCTTTACTTCAACCTACTTTCTATTTAAATAGGTGAAGCTGAAGCGGTTAGATCTGCGAGTGTGAAGCTATTCAATACTTCACTGATTAAGTCCACATTTCTTATTACACATTAATACTCGCGAAATCTTTCGATTTACAACGAGTCAATGGAAAGATTTTATAGTTAGAAATCCATTACAGTAATTTAAAGTTGTAATTATAAATTTATTAAACGCACATTAAAATAATACTAAAATTGAATAACTATTATAGATATTATTATCAGTTATGATGATGATCAGAAGAAACAAAAAACAATAATAGAAAATCAAAAAATAAAAATAGTTAAAGACGTAGTTTGTGACAACTATACAAAATAATTTGTAAAATGCAAATATATTCATATATATCAAGTTATAATTCTTTTGTCAATTTATTTAATATCTTTCAATGCTATTTTTTAACTTCTGCAATAAACTTTACTTTCTGAAAAATTCAATTCTCCCTCTAATTATAGTTGTTCTATGTATTTTATCTTGAGTCATATGTTCCCAATAAGCCAATCAATATTGCAATTTTTAGAGCATTTTTGAGATCATTTTTATAACCTAAACAGGCGTTGCCTTTTCCATAATAAAAAATCACGTTCAAATTTACTATACAATGCATTTTAAAAAAATATGTTATCCTTTATCCACTTTCATATGACCAATCTAGCAAAGTTATAATTTTACAATTGTACATTCAATAGCATCATAACCATCAAGAAAGAACGTTTTGATTGGCCCTAAATTAGATCAAAAAAATTTAGGGTCTTTATCTTAAATTGATAAAGAAATCATATCACACTTCCATACAATAAATTGACAAAATATTATTTCTGTATACCCCCTGGCCAAACTGTCTCATGAACCACATGCAACTTTTGTGAAACTTTTAAAATAAAATCATATTATATTAGTATGAGGTATTTACATTTTATTTTGAAACCACGCATGCTTTAGTCTTTTGTGGTGACAATTTTATAATGATTGTTTACATTGTCAACTTCAATAGTTTTATTAATTCCTGGAAATATGACGCATTGTTTAAATTTATCAGTTCAGTTTTCGTTTGGAATTCTTTTAAGTGTATTCTATTTTGACTTGCGAACAATAGCTTCTGCTAGTTTAATTGAGTAATACAATAATTATTTTTCATTTATGTTCAGAAAAAATAATGAATTATTGCTCTAAGTATTTTCATTTTACAAGAAACTGCTTGTAAACTAATGTTAATTTTTGGGACCATATATTCTTGTGAATCATTATATTCAACAATTTACTTTATAAAGTAAAACATCGAGCACAATTGACGAATGAAACGGAACTATTATAGCTTTGTTACCAAATTTTAGTGTTCTTGTTAGTCAGATATACTCACATATAAATAATAAATGTTTTATATTAATTTTGTTCTCTTGATTTTTTTTGTATGCTTAATAAATCATATTAATGAAAAATATGTAATCAAATATTATTTTGAATACTTCAAATATTAATTGTGACTTTTGAATTTATCTGTTATTACATGTGGCTCTACTTAGTTGCAATTGTTATATTATTATGGTTAAGTCCTCTATAACTTATTAAATAAAATATTTTCACAATGAGTTCTATATTGCATCGCAAGGTCCTAAGCAAATTATTTAAATTTTCATTTAAATTCTCGTATCACTATTTTTAAAAAATGATCAAAATATTTCTTTTCAAAATATCGTCATCATGATATAAATGAATGTTATAAAGAAATTTCATAGAATTATAGTATTTTTTAAAAATTTATAAGTTACTTTCAATGTGTCATAAAAAGATCTTAAGTGGCCGTGATCAGCCAATGACTGTATTTCCTTTATGGTTTCAAACCACCAATCATTTCTAAGTCTTTTTCTCAGTTACGTACGTGTATGCTTTTAAATCTTTGTATTGCTTATAACCTTCCTGTTAATTTATTATTTTGCTGACGGAATAATTTCACGTATTTTTTAATGAAATCATAAATAAAAGAATTAACAGAGACTATGGATTTTTTTTTTCCAGTGAATATAAAAATAGATTTGTTTGCAACTACAATATACACTACTACTTAATGCGGAAGTATATGTAAACTAACCGCTACTAAACATTTTACATTTACTGATATTTTGGTTACATATACGTATTTCGCTGGGTTTTTTCAGTACTTCCGCATTATTTCATCTAATTCGGACTGTTAACAAGTTATAAATACTTTCCTTAACTGAATTCCACTTTTAAATGATCAAGAATGCTTGAGAATTCGATTTGAATATTTCAATTATTAAAATTCATCATGAATGGGGGATATTTCTAAAATTCAAATATCCAATTCTATATAAATGTGTTTGAAATAAATCCTATTTTTACATATAACTATTTTAATCTTGGAACAAACTAATTATGATATGTACCACAGTCTACGTCTCCTATGTACTCTTGTGATATGGACTTTTTTTGCTTTGCAATTCTTGCCTATAATTTAATGTAAAAGAAACCATTATTTTGAATATAGATATATTCATATTTTGTTTTTAAAAAAATCAATTTTTCCGCCTAAACAAATTGTTTATGATAATCAGACTATGTGTAGGATAAAAATTCAATAGCAGCCAACCATTTAAATTCACAGAAATTTCATTAACTTTGGAATGTGGATGGAATGAGAATTTTTTGACGAGCATGCGCAGTAAAATAGGAAAAAATCAAATGGCTTTTTTACTGGAGACTTCCTACAAAATTTAAGTGCCAGAATGGGAATCTATCTAAGTACCTTACACTACAGAGTCTAATATTCCCACTGCACTAAAATGCAGGACATTAAAAATATTGATATAATATTTTTAACCAACAAGAACTATAAGTTTCCTTTCTCTGAACTCTCTAAATCTATCTTGAAATATAATTACTGATAAAATAAGATAAGTAAACTAAGTTTCAATATTACTAACATTTCATTAGCACAAACAAAAATTTCAAAAAGAAAAATACTAAATCAAACAAAATTCAAAACAAAAATAAAAAGACAACTGCTGAGAAATTTCATTTTATATGATAATGTATAAATTTTAAAAATGCAGTAAGCATCAATTTTTAATTAAATAAGTATTTAGAAAATTAATTGATCAAATGGCTTTACTGTTTGGAAAGACCTTATGCTCCAAAGTTAGGCAGTCGGCATTACAGTAAACTCTCAAATGAAGTTTTTTATAATGTATTATTAACAACTTTAATAACAGATTTAATATTGAGATTATATATATATATCATCATTTTCAACTATTATCAATCCACTGCAAGTTCAATCCATCTCCAATCACTAGCCTCTCTTCTCCACATCACCCCAGCATACTTCCTTATTTCATCCATCCATCTCACTAGTGGTTTCTTTCTTAATCTTTTACAATTTCCTGGAATCCAATTTAAGATTTCAACTGTCCATCTATTACTATCTCTTCTAGCAATATGTCCAGCCTAACTCCAGTCTCTTAATTCTTTCAATGATATCAATAACACCTGTTTATTTTCAATCTCTTCTTGTTACTCCTAAAATTGATCTCTCCATACTTCATTGAGTGGTCTGAAATCTCTATATTGCTCTTCTGCTAAGTGTCCAAGTCTCAGATCCATAAGTAAGAACTGGTAAAACATAGTCATTAAAAACCTTCCTATTCAAACATAGGTATATTTCCTTTTAATATTAAATTATTTCTACCAAAAGTATTCCAATCAGTTATAATTCTATGATTAAATCCATATATGTATAATATCCCAAGCTTAACAATACAATAAATCTTTATTTCTGCCATCAAGGCAAACTATATGATAGAAAGGTGGATTCATTCATAAAGGTCACCTTGATCAATCAATCAATAGTATTATATCCTGTGAACAGATCTAGAGATATATCACATCACAAATTTAACATTTCACTTTATTCTCTTCATTGTTCAACTCCTCAATTCCATGTATCTCTTCCTATTTCTTATATCGTCTAGAAAATTAATCTTTTCTTCTTTCCACTCACTATTCCCTTCAAAACATCTTTCAATTAAACTTTTTTTTTTCTTAATATATATATCCAATCCAGTTTCTCTTTCTATCTCTAATTTCTTCAATCAATTTTCTTTTTTCATTTATTATTTTCCAAACTTCTTCATTTGTCATTTTATTTATTCAACTAATTTTTTTCATTCTTCTCCATGATCACATCTCAAAGGCTTCCAATCTGTTAGTAAATGTTTTAATTGTAGAATATTCTTAGTATTGTTAACCTTGGGTTATTCTCACTCTCTTACATTATTGAGCTATCTAGAATTATGCAAAGTCATGTTTATTATATATATAATAATTAAAATTATTAATTGTTAATAATATCTATTTGTAATAATTGTAAAAATTCATAAGTATTCCTAAAATTTTTACAACTGTTATTATGAATATTTATTATCAGTAATATAAAATAGGAATAACAATAAGAAGAAAGATAAAAATAAAAATTATTAATAATAAAAATAAAGAATATAAAAGAATGAATAATGATATACAAAATTATAAAGAAATAATAGAAAGAGAAATTAGGATAAAAGAAATAATAATAAAAAAAAGAAATGTTATAATGATATATTAATGAATAACAATAAGGGTAAAATAAAATAGAATAGGATAAAAATGATAATAAAATAATAAGTATGAATTTTAAAATGTAATAGTATATAGTTAAAATTAATTATGATTATGAATAATAATGTATAATATATATATAAATAATGGTTATATGTTTAGGACAGTCGAAACTGTAAAATAAATGAGTACTTATATATAAAAGTTGCATTAAGATATATATGAGGAGAGAATATAAGAGATGAATATATATGAACTATCAGTATATGTTATTATTACAACTACTGGGTGTTATATTTGGTTTACATATATAAAATCATAAAGTACCAATTGGTTATCATAAGTAAAACACATCAAAATAACCCTAACTTTAATAAACCAATAGAATATTATCAATCTGTTGTCAAGGCAACCTCAGTAGATAATAAATTTATTGAGATTGCCTTGATAACATATTGCTGATATTTTGTAGATTTATTTAAACTTTGGTTCTATAATGTGATTTTACATATAAATATGTTATATATAAAACTTGCAAAATAACCTCTTAACAAGCTTTGCAGAATATCCTCACCCCCAGACCGGTTTCTGCTACTGGTGTCATCAGGGAGGTGCCAGGGTATTCAAGCATTAGATTAAAAATAGCAGGACAAGCCCAGAACTGTATCTAATGTAGTAAGTAGAAAATCTGAAATTTTGAGAATATTCTGCAAAGCTTGTTAAGAGTTTATTTTGCGAGCTCTATATATAACATTTATAAATACAAGCTATTAAATTAGGTCATGTGATGCCTGACTTGATTTTTAAAAAATATATATATATATAAACTGTGACCTGTAAAAAGCATGCAATAGCTCTTTTATGCTGTTTTACAGTGACAAAATGCCTGATCAAGAGTTCTCATAGTCTTCAAATTAAATCTTATACAGCAGATAAAATCAGGTTATTTCAAAATATTACTACTTCAAATAAATATCTTTTAAGCAAATCAGATTTCTTAATAAAAATAAATATTTCTTAATTAAATCAGATGTCATAAGCTAAATAAAGCTTTCTTAATCAAATCAGATCTCAGGGTTCTTGCTATAAAATTCTTCAATAAAGAAATATAACCTTATTCTTTATCTCAAGTTCTTATTCAAACCATGAATGTGATCTTAGTAAATAATAATAATAATGATATGATCCATCTTTGGATAATATCTTAAGGCAATAAGTAATTATTACTTTAAAATTAATCATGAAACTCTAATATGAAATAATGATATAGTAAATTACGATTGCATTTGTGTTACTATGAGTAGGAAAGGGATTTTGGTTGCTACACATATATCAGATAAAAAGATTCTCTTATAATCGTATTCCAAAATAAAATAAAGCATGGATATTATTTTAATAACAGCCATATAAATTTTAATAAAGTGACTTATATTCTTCTTGTACTCTTATACTACAATAATAAAAATATATGTGTAGTTTTTAGATTTCTGAGAATGTAGATGATAGAAATACAAATTCTAAAATTAATAATTAAAACAATATTTATTAACACTAATAAAAATGACAAGAATAAATATTTTCATAAAATCAGAAATTATAATTATTATAAGTTTAAAATAAAATTGTAAATTACAATTAGAAAAATAAATAACTAAATAATCCCAATATGATTTACCTATAAATTCAGAAAGATCTCACATTTTTTATTAAGCCAACTTTCATTTACATATGTCCCTGTAAATATTAATTCTTATAAAGCGCAGTGTCAGCATGTAAAACTTATATAAGGCAAAAATCTCAGTACATGTGCCTTGAGTGCTTAATTTTAGCAAGAGAGACCTATATAATTAAGAAAATAGGTTGAGAAATAAGAGGGTCTCTCTTATCTTTATAAAGTCGAATCTTGCATTATGATTTGGAGAGGTCTCTCTTGCTAAAATTAAGCGCTCAAGGTGCATGTACTGAGGTTTTAGCCTTACATAAGTATTATATGTCCCTGTAGGAAATATATTTAATAGTATTATTATATAAAATTTACCATTATAATAATAGCCATGAATTTGGAAGATGTACAATTTTAGAGCCACATAAATAATTATAAATTTAAGCAAAAAAAATATTTATCAAGGTTTTCAAAACATATCAGATATGAAAACTGGGCATATCAACAATATAAACATTCACAAACTACTCTGATTTCATCAAGAGCAAAATAAAGACATGATTTGCATCACCCATGTCCTTAAAATATTTCAAGAGCAAATATAAAGACATGATTGTTATCATGCATGACTTTCAAGAAAATCTCACCAAGATAAACATCAAGGAATATAAAAGAAAGGCAAAATGATAAAATAAACTCAAAAATAATACTTATCCAAAAGTGTACATAAAGAATTAGAACTTTGCCTTTAATCTTAAAATAGACGAAGAATAAACCATCACAAAAAGATTGCCTAAATTATAGCACCATAAACTAACTGTCACCTAAAACAAATAATGTCTCATTAGAATAATAAGAACAATGTATATATTTCTATCTCGTATAGCAATAACAAATAAATGATATGAAAAACCAATAAAATATAACACTCATAACAAAATATATAGCTAGGTATATACATCTGTGGCATAATACATTGTAAATAATTTCATACAGGACTGGTATGACAAACTGATATTTCAAAAACAGTAATATTCTGAGAAGTATCATGCTAAGTTTATTAAAAATCATATATAAATAATACATAGGCAATATCAGAAACATATGACAAATATGAATAAATTTTATAATTAAATATTTATACCTATTTACCAATTCATAAGTCTTTAAATCTTGTTTTTCATACCATTTGGTAGCACAACATAAGTCCTTGGACATGTTGAAGATTTAATCGAATATCTAAATGATTATGAATATCAACTATTGGCAAAATAAATAATTCAAAATCCAATATATAAAAAATAAATAAGCACTCATAACTGAAAAGCCATTCGAAACAATAACAAAGTGTTTATTTAAATAACATGATGATAAGAAATATAATTTCTTTTGAAGCAATTCAAATATAAAACAATGAAATGTAAAGAGTATGCTATTCATTTTAAGTAGCAAGTAGATAAAAATATTGTTTCCTTTGAAAATATAATTCATAGTTTGATGCAACAAAACATTAACCACAGCAGAATATATTTATATTAAAATAATGCAAAGTCTTATACAGTAATAAATAATTTTTCAGGATAACAGTGAACTTTTTAAAACAACACACATTATAAAATTGAGCAGATTTCAGCAAGCAAAGAATAAGTAACATTTTATATTTTATAAGGAATAAAATATTTAAAAGCATATTTATTGAGTATAATATTCTTTTATCAGCAATACATAGATTGAAAAAAGCAATGAGTTCAACTTATATTTTATCTTTCAAAGATAGATAAAATATTTTTTAGTGAATAAAGTACATACACACATGATTATACTTATTTCTATTTCTAGAATATGTCAAAATATTTTCGTACTAATATTTTATCATGTATATTTCATTCAAAGTTAATTACATAAAAATGGCATCCATTTATAAAATAAACAAGGCAAAACTCTCTATACAGTAGTGTCACCCTGTGCCAACCAGAGTAATCAATGGTGATCATGTGATGTTTAGTCATTTATAAAATATTTCATAGTAACACACAGTTCATAATAAATATATTTATATTTCAATTTTAACAGCATTCAAATAAACATTTCATCCATTTCAAAATATAGCACAATGGTAATTTTATAAATGTCATTTGAAATACTAAGAAATAATATAATAGTTTCCTCTCAGAACAAGGCAGAAAACTCATACATTTTAATTATTTAATAGCTACTTTATCATTTACAATGTCCTAAAAGCTCAATTTGTCTTAGAATACCAAATTAAGCTTAAACAATACATTCTGTGAATGATATCAAAGTTCAGCATTTGAAAAACATAACATCTATAATTACTTGTAGAATTAAGAATGTACACTTCATTAAACGTTAATGCAAAATTATGTCTATTACTTCCAGATAAATTTTAAGCATGATTAAACAAGAAAATTAAAAATTAATAAAAGTTTGAGCAATATTTATATCTTCTGTAGAAAAAAATTATTAAAATTAATAAAAAGTTTAATAATGTAATAAAATTTAAGATAGTAAATAAAAAGAAGAAAATATACTTAATATATTAGATAATAAATAGGTAAGAAAAGTAGAAAAATGCATAAATGGGGCATATAAAATTGAATGTAAGTCATGTAAAAGTAAAAATGTAAAAACTAATTATGTAGGTGAGACAAAGAATTCAATTTATACAAGATTAGTTCAACATAAGTATGATAGAGGTCACCTATTTATTTGCATTCATTAGAAACAGTTCAGGTTTGAGAAGAATAGTATAAAATGGTTAATTATACAAGTAATAGAAGGGATAGGAAAATTAAAAAAGTAATATTGATTAAAAACATAAAACCAAATCTTAATAGGGATTTTGGAGTAAAGACAATAATTTTATGAATAATTATAGTTATTATTATCAATAATAGTTTGAATATAAAAAGGTTTAAAAATAAAGTTGAAGAAAATGATGATAGAGGGAGTTGTTAACCAACTAAGAATTTTTGAAAATTTGTCAGTTGGTTTTTGGAAATAGGATTATAAAGATGTAAGTATGTAGTAATGTAATAAAAAAGTAATTAATAATGTAAAAAAGTTAATAATTAAATATATAATAAAAATAAACAAAGTTTAGAAGTAATTAAGAAAATATACTTAAAAAGATAATAATAAAATGATAGATTGAATAGTAAAGTTTAAAGATTAAAGTTTTAAAATTATAATAAAATTGATTTAGAATAATTAATAATAAAATACTATAAATAAGAAAATAAAATTAGTTAAGAGTAGAATAATAAAATGGAAAATGATTATTTATAATGGTCAGGCTAAGATGTATGTTATTGATTATGTATATAAATATAAAGTATTAATTTTATGATTATATATTTGGATATGTAGTCAAAACTGTAAGAGTAAAGTTTTGGTATGGAAAATAGTATTGTTAAGTGTATAAGAAAGTTAGAAATGGTATCATATATAAAAATTCTGTTGTCACAAATCACTACAATAGCATATTGCTTCCTCCATTATTTATGCATGGTTGGAGATTTCCTAGTTGGGTATAAATTTGAAGAAATTCTGAAGTGATAGTTGGGCCAAAGCTAGAGATCCAAGCAGATAATTACTTTAGCTGTCCATGGCTTAAACTGGCAAAATAATAAGTAATGAAAAATTATACTTGAGAATGCTGAAGAAAAATAAAAAATGTTGTGGTAAAGTGATGAAGTGTGTAGAAATATACATGGTCAAATCTTAAATAAGGTAAGTCAGGTGATAGATAATTAATCAGATGATTGGCAATGAGAAAATTAATTTTAATTAATTTATGTGATCTAAATAAGCTTGTAGGTCAGATATGCTAAAAATAACTTTTTAATTGCAATGTCTGGAAAAAATATGATTACATCATCTTATTATAAATTATTTAGCAAATTATTTAATAAAATGAAAATTATTACATCAATAAAGATTACATTTATTTAAACATACATTTTAAAAAAATTATCAGAATATTTTTTTTTTAAATATTAAATATCTTTTAACAGTAAAAATATTATAGAGACAAACATTAAGTTATTTTAAATATTAACTCTTTTTGAACAAGGAAGTTAAAACATAATTACTATTTCTTTTAAACTTTTACTTTAAATTGAAATTGATTACATTCACACACACACAACCTCAAAATATTTATAATAATTGTTTAATAATAACGAATTTAAAGTTATTGACTACTTATTAATATTAGAGCTATTTGCTAATTATGAAAATTAAAATATTAAACTAGCATTTAAAATTATATTTTTAACATAGATTGTAAATTAATTAATTATCTTATTAAAAATCAATAAAGCATTTTTAAAACTTACTTAAGACTTTGTTTTATATCAACTTAATTTAATAAACAGATGCAATGAATACATTAGAGCATACTTAAATCTTTCAACTATAATATGTTTTATAATAGGTTATACTTTAAAATAATGACTTTATGGTTTTATAGACCTACAATTATTAAATAAGCTTGGCTGATAAACTAAAATCATTTAAATTCATTTATATAAATCTGTCTTATCTAATAATATGTTATAATATTAGTTATACATCAACAAAAGAGCTTATAAAATGAGTCACTACCTTTATCATAATAATGGCATTTATTTAATAGAAAATTATTTAATTTTTTAAAAATATATTATCACAAATACTTAACCTAAAGTTCTTCAAGCAGAGTTTAAGGTTACAATATATATATATATTAAAATACAACACTTGAATTAACTACAATTTCCCATAAATAAATAACAATTATTATTACACTGGGATAACTGCCATACCCAGCTACAGCTGTTATTTATTTATGTATTGATATATTGAAATTGTAAAGTTATTCCAATGTTTTGTCTTATTACAATTACAAGACTGTACTTGGCCTATGGAAAGGCCATTGTTTTTGTAACAGTTTTTTTAATTGGTTGCTTTAACAAATTTTTTTGAATATTTAATGTAAATTAAACAAAATATGTTAATGGGTAAAACTGACTTATAGCGGTCTGGACACTTCGCCCTCTATTTTTAAAAAACTTAACTACTTTTTTTCCCTACTAACTGTATCCAATTTTAATCAGTGTATGTAACTATATCTAAGTATAAATGTTAATAAAAAAAATATAAAAAAAACTTACATTTTCATGCGTAGTTTTCACTCCTAACGGTCTTTGCTGTATATATAACTGTAAATAAATAAACCAAATGTATCCAACTTTAATCAGTTTATCTAACAATAAATAAACTATGTCTAAATATAAATATTAATTTAAAAAATGTAATAAAAACTTACATTTTTATGTGTACTTTTCACTTGGAATGTATATCTAGCGGTCTTTACTATATATATAATAACTATAAATAAATAAAGTATATTAACTATAAATGTTTTTACATAAAGATGAATAAAAAAAAGAACTTACATTTCCTGCAGGCAGAATCCGTGTTTCGAACTACTTTATTCTCACTATGTAATTGCAAAGTATATCTAAATATAAATGTATTTTTTACATGAAGATTAATAAATAAAATCTAATAAAACTTACATTTTTATGCTCTATTTAGAGAAGATAAGTGTCACCAATAAAGTCCCTACTGTCAATATTATGAACTACTTTTGTCACTTGTAATTTTTGCCGCGTTTATTCCCCCCACCGTCCATTTACTTTTTTGCCAAACAAAGATTCAAATCAATGTTAAAACAGTTGTTCACAATTTGACATACTTATTTTTAATATTGATTTGAATCTTTTTTCGGCAAAAAAGTAAATGGACGGTGGAGGAGGGGGGGGAATTACACGCAGCAAAAATTACACGTGACCAAAGTAGTTCATAATTTTGACAGTAGGGACTTTATTGGTGACACTTATCTTCTCTAAATAGGGCATAAAAATGTACGTTTTATTACATTTTATTTATTAATCTTCATGTAAAAAATACATTTATAGTTAGATATACTTTGCAATTACATAGTGAGAATAACATAGTTCGAAACACGGATTCTGCCTGCAAGAAATTTAAGTTCTTTTTTTTATTTATTTATTCATCTTTATGTAAAAACATTTATAGTTAATGTACTTTATTTATTTATAGTTATATATACAGTAAAGACCGCTAGATATACATTCCAAGTAAAAAGTACGCATAAAAATGTAAGTTTTATTACATTTTTTTTATTAATATTTATATTTAGACATAGTTTATTTATTGTTAGATAAACTTATTAAAGTTGGATACATTTGGTTTATTTATTTACAGTTATATATACAGCAAAGACTGCTAGGAGTGAAAAGTACACATGAAAATGTAAGCTTTTTTTAATTTTTTTTTTATTAACATTTATACTTAGATATAGTTACATACACTGATTAAAGTTGGATACAGTTAGTAAGAAAAAAAAGTAGTTAAGTTTTTTAAAAATAGAGGGTGAAGTGTCGAGACCACTATAAGTCAGTTTTACCATGTTAAGGTTATATAAACAAATGTGAGGAATGTACCTCACCTGAAAGGCTATCATTTTTGTTATAAACTGTTTTTTTTAATGTGTCAAAGTGTTGGCCGGGAAGCGAACCCTGGGACAACTGCTTGTAAGGCATCTGTGCTAACCACTCGGCCACCAATGTTTGACATTATAAACTGTTTGATACACTTCAGAAATGTACCCGGCAAGGTATTAATAAAGTTAATAAAGCTAAATTAAATTTTTAAATTTTAAATATACCTGTTATATTTGATATGTGAATTTGACAGCATTATAGTTATCAATGTACTCAGCCTATGAAAAGGTACCTGTTTTTATAATAGTTTTTTAAAAATGGTTGCTTAACAATTTTTTTTAGCTTTGCGAAATTTCTTGCTTTGAATAAAATGCTCGTAATCAAATTAATCCTCTTAAATATAAGAAATTATTTCCTTTGCATAAAATGCTTTGTAAAAAAATATATTAATGGCAGAATTACTTTCTTTGCATAGCATTATGGACAAACAATAGTTTTTTTTAATTGGTTGTAAATTTGACATGTGATAGTATTATAGACAAACATATATTTAGACAACAGACCAAATAGGGATTTTATATATAATGATTTTACATGATACTATATATGTATATGTGTGAATAGATAAATAAATAAGGTTATTTTTCAAATTTAAAACCAGGATCTTTGAAATAGTTCAGATAGCATGAGTATAGTTGCTGTTGTAGAATATAAATTGAAAAAATATTACAGAGTATGTTTATCTTTTTTTGAGTTTATGTGAAGGAATACAACAAAAGAATCAAGTTTAATATTAGCACAAAATGGTTTCAATATAAAAAACGATACAAAAGTACTTTTAATTTCCTAAACTGTACTGGTTATGTCAGTATGTATGGTCATCTTATAAAGAACTCACATATTAATTGAAATTTATATTTATTATATATATAATAAGTAATTTATTGGTGCTGTAAATATAAAATTAATCAATACAATATTAAATTTTTTATGCACCATCAACCATATATTCTATTTTATTCTATACATTTCCATGTGGTGAAAAAAAAAATCTCCACTGAACATGTGTTTTAGGAATATTTGTCCTGTGGAGATTCATCAATTTTTTCATCTTGTTACAATATAACAATACAGAAAATACAATAGGTGATGCTTGGAACATTTAATATCACTTCATTTAATTATTCATACTTTTAAAAGTCATTATGATAAGCAAAAGACATTTGAACACATTTAAAAATATAGTTAGCAGGCTTTTCTTTCTTTAATGTATGATGATACATCTACTTGAATAAATTAGTTAAAATACACTATTCAATCAAATATAAGTGGTTCGTGAAGTTGTGGTTAACACATTCATTTGTCATGTCTATAATCTACAGTCGAGTTCATACCCTGTGAAAATTAAAATATTTCTTTTAAATAATTATTCTATAACCAATTTACTTAACTGTCAAGTACTGGTCAATAATTTGATACCTAGCTAATATTAACTATAGGTTAAGATGGATGTTAATGTACTGAGTTTAACCAATCAAAAATACAATTATAATTTGAAGCCATCTTTGTTATTGGTGGAAGAAGGGGATATCACATTTCTATGAACCCTGAGATCATGGTTTATATTTATTCAATATTATACAGATGATTTTTTTTAAAAATACTTAATATATTTAATCTAATATTTAGGTTCTTTTCAGATCAACTAAATAAAAGATCAGAAATTTAGTTGATAAGAGAATTTAAAAAGCACACATTAATAGCTAATCCATTTATATATAAAATTAACAATTTATTAATGCATTAATCAAATCCTAACATGTTAAACAAACGCAGGAAATTTAATAAATTAATTATAAAGCGTCCTGATATTGAACGACAAATTTATTAAAAGATCTTATCAGTAAAATTAAATATGTATGAAACTGTCAGATATAACAATTCTATACATATTCTTTATAAATAAGCCTCAATGTTAATTTATAAATGTGAAGAAAACTTAACACTTAACAATTACTAATTATATATTCATTAATAACTTTGCAATTTACTCCGTATTCTAGTTAAATATTAAATATTATTCAACTTTTTCTTTATAATCATAACTTAAATATTATTATATAAAGTAATTCTTCTACCCTTACTATTGTATTTCATTCCCGACTTTCTATTGGTTCATCAAACTGTGAATATCAAACTTATATAATATACATGTTTAACATTATAAATTATCAAAAAAAAAAAAAAAAACATTATAAATATTTTTAAATAGAAGATTTGTACAGATTTGTAAATTTAAATATTAGAAATTTAATAAGAATTTTCTGTCTATTTTGATAATTTTTAGCAATGATATAACTTTAAATTCTATAACACTTTATAGAGGAGTTTTACTTGATTGTAAAAATATTCGGGAAGTTGTTATACTTATATTTTTCACACATATAAAGTGTTATTGTGTGATTTATTACTTGACTTTAAGTATTTCAGACAAATACTATTGCTATATGGTATAATTTCGTATTGCAATGCTTGTTTTTAATTGATATTTTGCTTCATTACATCACAGTTGAAAATTATTTATAAAAAAATATAAAAAGTCGCATTAAATTTCTGCTATTTACATATATACATTTGCATTCCAATTTACTGTAAAAAAATGTACACACTCGAATGCCAACAAAGATAATTAACAATCAAAAAACAATGCTATAATTATGGAAATATTTGTATACAAGTATAATGTATATGCTGATCTTTAGATGTAAGTAGAGGGGATTTGAACGCAGACTTTCAAACATCTAAAGTTCAGTATGTACATTATACTTGTATTCAATTATTACTGATTCAGCCTGAATTCTACCCATTCCCCTGCTATATATTTAAATGGATATATTAAGGTCCTATATATGAGGCATCAGGGTGAATTAAAGTCAATGTGGGTATGACAACAAGATTGGCATCAACAAGGACTTCGAGCATTCATTATCAGATTTTTAATAATATGGATGGTTGAAGAGTTGGAATGTGGAGGAAATCGAAGCCTATACATTAAAATTTGAAGATTTGCTATCTTAATATGAAATGAGCATTGATTATATATGTATGGGAGATTATTTGGACCAATTGATGAATACTGGTTCAGTGTGAAATACATATATTGGAGATCATTTATCTTTTTGACATGTATGTGGTCATGTGTATCAGTTATATAAGATAGAGTGGATAGTTGAAGGAAGCTTGAAAGTCTGTGTTCAAATCCCCATTACTTATAATTGTGGAAAATACAATAGAAAGTAAATGTACACACATGGAGAGAGAAATTCATGAATGACTGAATGAATTATGTATTCACAAGATGAGGACATAATCAACTGAGAGATGATTTGTAATGGCAGTCATATGTATAATATTATTTTCAAATAGTAGCTGATGAGTTCATAATTTCAGAGGGAGTTTGTATTTACAAATATTGAAAATTAAGTTGAAAATTATGCATTATTTGTTCTGAAATATAGTTTTTGACCTCAAGCGTTGTTAGCTGAGAGGTCATGGCACCCGCCTCGCAAGCAAGTAGTTGGTTGCAGATGGGTGTGGGTTCGCGTCCCGGCCGATGCTATGGCATATGAAAAAATATATAGTTTTTGACAGATGATTCACAATGTTCTCATTTTCTGAAAGTTGTACAAATTTAGTTGTTTTTAATACAAAAATGGGTGAACTTGTCAAGCCTTGTTAGCTGAGAGGTCAGCGCAGCCGCCTTGCAAACAAACATTTGTTTGCAGACGGTTGTTGCAGGTTCGCTTCCCGGCCGATGCTATGACATATGGAAGAGAAAAAAAAGGGTGAACTTTTAGTATAGTTTCAGTGTTTTTATTCAATTGTGTTGTTTTATTTATTTTATATTCAGTAGTTTTGATATTCAAGAAACATTTTTATTCAACTTTCAGAATGAGATATTTCTCACTCTTTTCTTTTTCTATAATTATTCAAAAATTAATTGATGCTCTTCTGATGGCTAATGTGTGTGTGTATATATATATGGGAGATATATGTATTACAATTAATATTAAGTCTTTGAGAAGAGAAAGTTTTCTTTAAAATAATGTTAAAAAACAGCCTTTCAAAATATCAAATAGATTAATGGGTTTATATTAGTCATTCACTAGATGAGAGATTATCCAATAATGAATAATATTTCTGTAGAATAATTTTCATTACACCATTCTCATCCAAGGTATGGACTGGTTTCTACCCACTTTTAACACCTTGTGGAGAGATGTAATCATACACATATGACCCAAGGCATGTAAAAAAGGTCTATGATCCCCAAAATGCATATTTCATCCTGAACCAGCACTCATCAGTTGGCCAAGACCACAATTTCTTACACATGTCTTTATCATTGTTCAGTATATATGTATATAGCAAATTATTACAGTTTGATTGATAAATGTGCTGCCCTCACAAAGTTGACACAAATATCTTAATGAAAGAATATTAATATTTTTTATTAGTCATTTCTAAAACTAGAGTATATTTGACACTTATTAATCAAATTGCAGTAATTTACTATATATATATACTGAACTACAATAAAGATATGTGTAAGAGATTGTAATCTGGGCCAACTGAAGAGTGCTTATTCAGCGCATTGTCTTTGGTCATATGTGTATAATTACATCCTCCATAAGATGTGAAAAGTGGATAGAAACCAATCCATACTTTGCATGAGTGGTGTAGTGAAAATTTGCACTACAGAAATATTATTAGATCAATGGATTGCTTTGTTTTTATATGAATATATTTGTGTTTTATGGATGTTTGTATAGTCATCATAAAACTCATATCTAGTGTATTATAACTATCACTATTACTACTGCTACTACTACTATTGCTACTGCAACTATTACTACTACTATTATTAATTTTGTCTTTTTATATATATTTTTTTTATCTTGGAGATGAAATAACTATATTCATTTGTAAATGGTTGCTAGTTATGTTATTATTTAATAATTTAAAATAGATGTACCATTGACAAAAGAAATAGACAAAATATATAAATAATATTGTTAATTTAGCAATCATTTTTTAACCAAAATAGATATAGCATCACCTCTTAATAATGTCAGACTGGAAATTGCATCCTTTACCATTAAATTAAATTAACTCTAAATGAATTTGGCCTCCTTTTAATTCATACGTGCATATAGAAATGAACTCGCATGTTATTATTGTTATACAAGATGGATCTAAAGCTGCTTTAACATAATATTATTCATATCTCATTACTAACTAATCAAATATTTATGCAAAAAATTAAAATGAGATATGTGAAACAATAATATTACCGCAATAAATTGTTTTTGACTTTTTCTACAATACTGTATTCTTATTTTTAAAGCAGATTCTGAAGTTCAAGTATTTTGTAAAATATCTATTACTACATATGTTTTAAGTAAATTACATTAATTTCACTCTTAGATTGAATGCTATTATTTTTAAGGCCATACATTGAAATCACATTACTAAGTGCACATAACTAAACTATAGTGCATTATAGATTTAGTGACCCAATATGTTTTATTATTTCTTACATATATTTACGGGACAATGCAATGTATCACACTGCAGATAAACATTTTGGAAGCAGTTCTACCTTTGTATAAATATTTTATTTTGAATGCCCAATTAGAAATGGTTAAACGGAGTGAATAAGACATATTTACGAGTGACTTAGGCTCTAAGCTCAGATTAGCTTATAAATTAAAACAGCTGTTTCTGTGAAGATTAAAACAATCAGAAAGCATTGTGAGCCTTGTTTTGGAAAAATGAAATTTTATAAATAGTATAGAAATGAAGATTTCAGCCAAAACGTTCCTTTAAAACAAAAGTAGCCAATGTTTTACAGCTTGTCTGCCAATTTTTTCATGTTCAAGTTCAAATACAATTTTTGTATTTCTATTTAATTTTTGTATGAAATATATATATAAATAATAATTAGCATTTTTTTAATGTTGTATAGCAAAATTTAAGATATAACAATTGCTTACTTTAATGAGTCCCCCGCCCCTGCATGTGTCATAATAGCATCATCCGGGAAGCAACCCCACTAACCTGGGACAACTGCTTGTAAACAGTTGTCACTGACCTCTCGACCACCAATGCTTGACTACTTTAATGAGTTGATTTTGTTTGGAATCAAATTTAATAAAAGTAACAAAGAATTTTTCAAATTTAAATCAGGCAGCTTTGATCTCATTTTCTTTATCAATTTATTTGATGAAAGCAATTTTCATAGGGAATAAAATTGTAAGGATTATAAAAGGCACACAATTACACAATGGGAGTTAAAACTGTTATGGCTTTGGTCTCCATGTGGATTAATTACCTCAACATGAGTTTCAACTGCTTCAATCATAGCCTTATCCATTACTAATGATTACTCTTGTTGGTAATAATGATATTCATTTTACCAAATAACAAAAATCTTAATGATAATTCATTAAAAATATGATTGGCAACTATTTTTTCATTTGACATAATGAAAAATTATGGAATTATGAAAATTCTCTTACTCAAACCTTTTTTTATTCAAACTCCATGATCAATTAATAATACCATTATATTTAGTTAGATAAGGACCTACCATTTGCATTCAAATCTTGACAGGAAAAAAATTGATTTTTTCCCAATAAGTTTAGGTGTAGCCAATTTAACTAACCATCCAATATTAGTTGGTAAATGGGTATTTAATTATTTTTGGCTAGAGAATAATACAATGCTAAAAAACCCACCCCACCCAAATCCTCATCATCATCAATTGGAAAAATTGGGTGAATGCGGTCTTCCACTTCATCATTTCTCTATGAGGGACTGTTGGAGAGGCCTTTACTCATGTAGTGGTTTATTTAAAATGTGTTTTATCCTTTTTGTCTACTTAGATAGAATACAACCAATTTATTTATTGATGTTCATATAATCATTTAAATAATTTTACAAATACTATGTGTAAAAGTACATATATGCTTTATGTAATTTTCTGCTCAACTATTTTTTATTTTTTTACTCCTTTATATTCTTTAATTCAAAAGTATCTCATTAACTGACTTTGCATGAATATTTTTTTGAGTCCAGTAACAGAATGATGGATGCAAGAAGTAAAAGTTTATAGATTGCAATTTAATTAGTCACTTTCTATGCAATAAATCAATACTAGTACATTGTAAATACTGAACTTTAAGATATAATTAAAGAGGATTTCAACACAGACTTTCAAGCTTCCTTCAGCTATCTACCCCATTTTATATAAACTGGACATTTTGTATATTTATGTGTGGGAGATGATGATCTGGACCAACTGTTGAGTGCTGGTTCACTGTGAAATACATATATTAGAGATCATTTATATTTTTCATGTGTGTGTGGTCATGTGTATTGGTTATATGAGATGGAATAGTTAGCTGAAGGAAGCTTGAAAGTCTGTGTTCAAATTCCCTTTAATTTAATCACTTTCCCTGCTTGAATATCATGATTTAATGTAAAACCACTAAACATCACATGATCACCATCTCTATACCAGCACACAATTGTTGTAAACAAAGGCAAAATTCTCCATACAGTAGTGCCACCCTGTTCCAAACAGAGTAATCAATGGATGCCAGAAGGCTTGTGCATAAAATCCCTATCTAGTGCCTACTCATCCAATATCCCCAGACTAGTTTCTGGCTTGTGGCCATCATCAGTGAGGAGCCTTGGATCTGAGAGCACTGCACCTAGATCTTAGGATCTAATGCACAGGGTGGCACTACTGTATGGAGAGTTTTGCCTTTGTTTACAACAATTGTGTGCTGGTATAGAGATGGTGATCATATGATGTTTAGTGGTTTAACACCAATCCTGCCTAATAGGATAGTGGTGGCTATGGTTGTTTAAGAGCCAAAGACACCAAAATGTATGGGTGCTGAATTGAGTTCAGACCCATATGACTATATAAGCTATTGAGCTTAGATTGAAGATATTAACAATGTTTTCAATTTCATTCTCATAGTTTTGTAGTAAAGTAGAGCTAATAGGTGGCTGCTGGAGGGTTGCATTAGATCCTAAGATCTAGGTGCAGTGCTCTCAGATCCAAGGCTCCTCACTGATGATGGCCACAAGCCAGAAACTACTCTGGGGATATTGGATGAGTAGGCACTAGATAGGGATTTTATGCACCATCCATTGATTACTCTGTTTGGCACAGGGTGGCACTACTGTATGGAGAGTTTTGCCTATGATTTAATGTAATCAAGTCGGAGATGCCACAACCATTATTACTATATACAAACAAAATTATTAATATTTTAATTTTTACTTTATATATATAAATTATATTTAGCTAGTATCTTTATTAAAGCATGTCAGTAATTAATCATTTGCAGGTATCATATCTACAGACTCTTCCATTTTGAAAATGTGAATAGGACCATTTTGTAAGACATATTGGTATAGTCATTATTTATTAATATCAGTTAAATTCGATTATTGAAATGATAGAATACAACAGTTTTATTTGCATTGATCAGGTAGATATGTCCCCCCACCCCCCAATAGAGGAAACTTTTACTCGTCAGCAACCTTCTGAGAGTGTTCACGGTAGCATTTTTTTTAAAAAACTTAGTTCTTATTTAAAAATAAAAATTTCTAAAAACAAATATAATATTACCTTGCATAACTACATTTCAGCATTTAGAATTTATTATACAAAATGTATATGTATGTATGCAAAAACTTCCAAAAATAAAAAAGGGCGTCTACTTCAGAAATTTAAAAGAAACCAATAACTATCCGCAAAAACTTCCGAGATATCAACAAACTGAAGTAACCTACACTGACCACTATTAAAAACCTATTTATTAATTTCTCTTTAATTTTTTATATTTAAAAAATAATTTATAATATACATTTACATTTTCTATTTATAACTTTAATAACAATAAAACTTTATTTATAGATGGAACAATATGAACGCCGCTATCACAGATATTCGTGCGTCCGTGAAAACATTTCGCGTCCTATTTAAAAACAAGCAAGATAAACTAGAGAAGATACATTAAATTTTGAATAATTTATGCATTTAATTTTTTTTATCTTTATAAAAGTTTTGTATTAAAGATTATAATTTAGAAGTGATAAAAACAATATATTTAATATTCATAATAAAAATTAAATATATTTAACCTACCTTCATCCAGCAGGCGAGAGCCGACAGAAAATAAATATTGGAATGCCCTTAATTAAAATTCAAAAGCATTTCTGGATTGCAATATAATTTGAAAAAGGCGTAAATAAAAGCTATAAATCATAAATACGGAAATAAATATACAAAAAAAAGTAACTCGATTTTTTAAATACAAATATTTTTCACATACAGTCGTTAGTAATGAAAAAACTTCGATTAACTCTAGCTTCGCTCATTTTATAAAAAAAAAAACAGCGTTCGGAAAATCGGCTTTATTAGTGAACCCTGTTTGAGAAGTGTGGAAACAATATGACGCTGAATTCTTGCCATCATTTGTAATAATTATTGCATAACACATTAAATAATTATGGGAAAGTGACGACTTCTTATATAGCTTGAAGAAATTCTTATAATAATTCATATTACTTTTATAAAGTGATGAGATTTGATGTAGACGGTATTTGGCTGTCGGCAAAGAATAAATTTTTTAAAGAGAACAAGTATCTAAAGGAAGCTTCGAAACCTACAAGGTGAATGATATTAAGGTGGTGTTAATTTACAAAAGTACAACGTACTTTTGTTTTATTTTAGGACCCCCCCCCCGTCCCCACATATATACACACTTTTAATTTACGATTTCGGGTTACATTTATTTCATCAGATATGAAATATAACAAAAAATTATTTCACTTGAACCTGTTTATTTATTATGTAATAATCCTTAAACTGAGAGGAAATTATTTATTTGGCAGTCTTTTTTAAAGATTTGATTTTACAATTTTATGGTAATTAATATGTCGAATTATATATATATATTATCTTCATTATTTAATTCTTTTAATTTAAATAATTTATTTATTTAATAAAATTTAATCCAGAGCCATCTACTGTAAGCTTCAATAACTAAAGACTATTACACAGACGTATGTTCACGTTTAGAAATAATGCACTCACTTATCCAGCAGCCATCTTTAACTTCTATATAGGCTAATTATCTGAAATTAAAAAAAAACCGCTAACGTTTTGAACTCAAGCCAATTTACATATATAATCATATAAATCTGTCACAATATTGACAACGATTTGTTTTAACAATTTAATTTTATTGCTAAATGTAGATTCCTTCCATCCAATAGTTAGAAAAGTTAATAGAATAAAGATTCACATTGTTTTATCAGTACACCCTTAACAAAACTCTTCAATAGAAATTCTCTTCACCCTATTGAAGAATCATCTACTGAAGACTTTGGTCAATAAACATGGGAGTGTTAATATATCCACATTTCCTGTCATAGAATTCATAGCCGGAATAAAGTGCTTACATACTTAGCATCCAACTGTAAATCTTTTATATTACCAATGTAAATAGTCTGAAATTGTAAAAATTCAAGACATAAAGACAAGTTATCTTGTCCCCATAGTGATGAACTTAAAAGACTAAAAAGGTCTTTGCATCAAAGGTCAAACTGTCATTTCTAGTTTTCAAATATTGCAAAGACCAAGCAATTAACTATCTAATATTTGCGCACAATCTAATATAATGATTTGAATAACAAACTCAAAAATCTAAAAACTTCTGGATATTAAAACTCCAACTAATCATTATCAGCTTTTTATCAGTTTTATACAAAAATTTTACCAAGATAATTACAGCTCCACCTACAGAAAACATTGGATATTAGCCAACCAAAAGAACAAGCTGGGTTTAAAAGTGGTTCTAGTGCAGTATATTATATCCAAGTATTGAGAGGAAGATTTGGAAAGGACCATGCTTTGGATTTGTAGATTATGAAAAGGCATTTGATTATATAAGCATTTCTTCAGTGATTAAAGCATTGGATCATCAAGGTATAGTCCCAGGATATTGTCATATTCTGAAGAATATTTATAAAAAAGCAACAGCAACAATTAGATTATATAACATCACATGATCACTATCTCATACTAGCACAATAATTGTTATTAAACAATTCAAAACAAAACAACACTTTCCATATAATAGTGCCATCTTGTGCTAACAAGAGCAATCAATGGATGCCAGAATAAGTGTAAGACAGAGTGACTCCATACATCGAAAACTTTTTACAGCAGTGCTGCAAGAAGTATTTTGTGGATTAAAATGGGAAGCTAAAAGAGTTTTAGATGATGTAATTGTTTTTGCAAATAATGCTTTAGAGATTCAGGAATTATCAGATAAAAGTAAGAAAGTAGGTCTAAAGGTAAATGTTAAAAACACTAAAGTAATGTTCAATTGATTTTCTCAAAAGATGAAAATAAAGATTGATTATCAGTTAGAAGTTAATAACTACAAATACCTTGGTCAGATTATTACTATAGATGGAAACATAATGGATGAAATTATTATAGAATTAAACTTGGTTGGAGTGCTTTTGGTAGAAATAACTTAATACTAAAAGGAAATATGCCTATATGTTTGAAAATAAAGGTTTTTAATAAATATGTTTAAGACTTTTTACTTATGGATCTGAGACTTGGACATTTAATAGAAGAGCAATACAGAAGTCTTTCAGACCACTCAAGAAGTATGGAAATAAGCATGTTAGGAGTAACAAGAAGAGGTTGAAAATACAATATATGGGTAAGAGAACAAACAGATGTTACTGATATCAAAAGACTGGAGTTGGGCTGGACATATTTCTAGAAAAGATGGTAATAGATGGATAATTGAAATCTTAAACCGGATTCCAACAGATTGTAAATGACCCAGAAAGAGACGTGAGATGGATGGATGAAATAAGAAAGTTGTGCAGGGGTGATGTGGAGAAGAGAGGCTAGAAATTGGAGATCGATAAATTTGGAGAGCCCTTCACCCTGCTGTGGATTGACAATTGCTATGTCCAGCTATATAAAGATGTACTTGCACGAGTGAACTAATATCTAAATCAAGCACTACCAAGGGTGATATTGATTTGTATGCACTACCACGAGTGACTATAATGAAATATAGTTTAATTTGAATAAATGATTAATATAAGATCAATCAAGGAAAGAGTTAATAATTATACAGTTATTATATCATTGGGCCTGAAGGCAGAGACAAAATAATAATGAATATCGGTACGATCTGTTTAAACCCCTAGCTGACTCTCGAGACATTCGGACCCAGCAGTTCGCACTTGAAGTTACACCAAATGAAAACACTTGCTTAACTGCAATCCATACAATAAAACTCCAAAAATCAAGTGATCTGATCACCAGAACTGAGCGGTCATTCTTCTTTGATTTCTGGAGATGACTGGCTGATTACTGTACATCCAATCAGGTTATTCTTTTCCTTGCTTGAAGGTAGTTAATTGTTCCTGTAATTAAATATTGATTTTGTAGATTGTCATTATCGAAAAGAATCTACTTAGCATTTCTTTTAATTATTTAATTTGCTTTGACAATCTAATTAAACTCTTGTTTCATTTTAGCTTTTAATCTTTTTTAATTAATTACGATAGCTTTTAATTTCAACTTACAAGAATGTATCTTTAATATTTTTGTTTATAACTTTTTCTCTCTCTGAAAGTTTCTACATTTGTGTATATATATGTGTATAAAAAATATCAAACACACATGCACAGCATTACTTCCGCCCAGAGATCAATTCATAATCTCTGAACTTAATAGATAGTCTTTGAAATGAGGGGGGTTTCTTGATTTCCCTTTTAGGCTGTGGTGGATTGTTTTCTGCTTCAATTGGTGTGGTCTTTCTGATCTTGGTTGTTGATCCCCACTGATTTGCCTAGTTCGGGCATTATCTCATCTGTTTTACCTTTGCACAGCTGGTTGTTATGTTTGCAAAGTATTTCCTCACTCGTCATCTGAATTGCAATCACTTGTTTTGACAAATGATGTATAACTTACAGCTTTCAACAAAAACTTATTGGTGTTATTCTTAACCCACATTTTTTCCTGTGGTTGATCTTTGTAGTTTTTGTGGGTATTGGCTTGATGATAGTCTTTATCCCTAATTGACACAATGTTAGTTAATTTCATGTGTAATTTCCTATTGAGATATATATATATGTGTATAAAAAATATCAAACACACATGCACAGCATTACTTCCGCCCAGAGATCAATTCATAATCTCTGAACTTAATAGATAGTCTTTGAAATGAGGGGGGTTTCTTGATTTCCCTTTTAGGCTGTGGTGGATTGTTTTCTGCTTCAATTGGTGTGGTCTTTCTGATCTTGGTTGTTGATCCCCACTGATTTGCCTAGTTCGGGCATTATCTCATCTGTTTTACCTTTGCACAGCTGGTTGTTATGTTTGCAAAGTATTTTCTCACTCGTCATCTGAATTGCAATCACTTGTTTTGACAAATGATGTATAACTTACAGCTTTCAACAAAAACTTATTGGTGTTATTCTTAACCCACATTTTTTCCTGTGGTTGATCTTTGTAGTTTTTGTGGGTATTGGCTTGATGATAGTCTTTATCCCTAATTGACACAATGTTAGTTAATTTCATGTGTAATTTCCTATTGAGATACAATTCCACAGGTGATTTTCCAGATTTGATGGTAAGGGTCACATGATGTTGGAGGAGTGCAGTCAACACAGCCTCATGAATTTTCATTTTTCCCAATTTGTAGATGTTAGATTTAAGGGTTTGTACTGATTTCTTGGCGAATCCATTAGATTGAGGATACCTGTGAGGGTTTGCTTTATCCCCCATTCCTGCATCACTTCTTCAAATTTTTGTGCAATAAAACCAGTACCATTGTCAGATACGAGTGTTTCTGGGAAACTGTGATGTACAAAAATTTTGTAAAGTTTGCTCAGTGTCACATCTGTAATGTGCTACTTACTATTTTGTATTTGGTCCACCCTGAAAATGAGTCTACCATTATTAAAAACAGATGAGGTTCGAATGGGCCGCAGTGGTTGCTGTGTATGCATTGCCATGGCCTTTCAGCTTTAGGCCACAGTTTAAACTTTGCTGGAGAGGTACTTTAGTGCAGGTTTGACAGTTTTTGCACTTTTTAATATTTTTCTCAATATCGTTATTAATGCTGGGCCACCAGATGTAACTACGAGCTAATGCCTTTGCTTTCACGGTGCTTGGATGGCTCTCATGCAACAGCTTCATGATCAGATTTCTTGC
The DNA here is from genome assembly GCA_028023455.1 of Epiperipatus broadwayi. NCBI lineage: Eukaryota > Metazoa > Onychophora > Udeonychophora > Euonychophora > Peripatidae > Epiperipatus > Epiperipatus broadwayi. The sequence goes on along the minus strand of JAQFVV010012405.1, from coordinate 14,987,658 downwards.
TTTCAGTGGGATAAGAATCCTGTTGCCCCTGAGAATGCATCCTTTGCATAATTCCCTGTGCAGAAAACTCTGTCATTTCTCTCGCCATCCTTCTCTAATGTTTTAACATCCACTGATAGCTGTTGTCTTCAGATCTCCATGCTGCCACTGTTTTGCTGTTGAGGTTTGATTCTTCCAGGCATCAATATAATTAATTTCAATTTCTTTTAAATGTCATTCAGATTGATCAGGCATGCGAGATAAAGTGTCAGCGTGGCCTATTTGTCTTCCTTTTTTATATATTAATGCATAATCATACCCTGCTAATATGATAGCCAATGCAACATGCAAGGGCTTAAATATTTGATCAGGAATTTTGTTTAGTTCCTAATATTTTCAATAGAAATTTGTGATCGGTTACTATTGTATATGTCCAGCCATAGAGATATTGATGAAATTTTTTGATGACGAACAAAATTGCCAGGGCCTCCTTGTCTAACTGGCGATAATTTCTCTCAGCCTTGGACAAAGTGCTGGATGCATAAGCAATAGGACATTCATCCTCCTGAGCTGGGTGATACAGCCCAGCTCCAAATTCTGATGCATTTGTGGTAAGCATAATTTCAAAATGCTGTTGTAATGTACGAGTAATTTATTTGAAGTAAGCAGCGATTTAATGTGTAGAAAAGCTTTTTTTCCTGCTCATCATCCTACTTCCATTTCTGTTTCTTTTTAAACAGATCATACAATAGTCTGGCAACATGGGACTTTTGTCTAGAAAATTTTTGAAATATTTGACTAAGCCGAGAAAAGCTTGAGTTTTTTCACATTATGCGGTCGCTGTGTCTCTGAAACAGCTTGAACTTTCTCAGGGGCAGGAGATGAGCTGTTTTTGGAAATGATATGGTCTAAAAACTTAATTTCATTAGCTTCTCAAATACATTTTTGTGTGATGAGTTTAACACCAAATTCATCCAGTTTCTTGCATACTTTATGTATACGCATTCTAAGTTCATTTTCTGTCATAGCTGTGATAAGAATATCATCAAAATATGAGATTACATCTTCTAGTCTATTAAGTAGCGTTTCAATTTTTTGATTGAAAAATGCTAGGCAACGATGTTATTCCAAAAGGAAGCCTCAGACACTTAATTAATCCTACATGGGTGGTAAGAGTCAGTATTTCAGCTGTCTGCTCATTCACTGGTATTTAGTGAAAAGCAGAATTAAGATTCAATTTAGCAAACCAATTGACACTAATATTCCCTGGCATTAGAGACTGGGTATGCACTTTTACTGATTGCCTTATTTACCGAAACTCTACAGTCTCCGCACAAACGAATTTGGCAATTGGGATTGGTAATTGCAACCAATGGTGTAGCCCAATTAGAATTCTCGGTGGGTTGTAATACTCTTTTTTAAACTAAATCAGCAAACCCTTTCTCTACTTTTTCTTTATGTGTGAACGGAACTTTCCATGGCCTACATATTATAGGTAGCACATCAGTGCTTAACTCTATTGATACAGGTATAGTTTTTATAATACCAGGTTCTTTTTTAAATAAGTTTGGAAATTTGGTCCGCATTTCATTTTCTAGTTCAACTTTTTTCACTATTGTGAGTTTGATTCCCAAACTTTTAAACCATTGGCGACCAATTAGGAGGTTGATTGAGGCATAAACAATGTATAAAGGTAAGTCTATTAATTTTCTATTTGTTCGACTTACAGGGGCTTGTACTACATCTTTAATTTTGACTGCATTGCCATTTATATCAAGAACCCCAGGGTCAGTTTTCTCCAATTTTGGGATTTTGTTACTCTTGGAGGTAATAGTATGCCAGTTGTGGACTGATATGAGATACTCTGCTGCCACTATCCACTTCCATTTCTATGGGATGGTCACACGGCTTTATCCACAGCATAATTTTGTCATTAGTAGTAGACGTTTGTTTCACCTTAGTGTACTGGGGTCTTTGGCGGTTGTAACTATCATTTTTTTGCTTACACATTTTTTCTAAGTGTCCTTTTTTTGTTACACTTTTTGCAATGTTGACCTTTGTAATAACAGTTGCTGGCTTTATGGCCCTCTTTACCAAAGCAGTAACATGCAAACTCAGTATCACCGGTAGATGTATTTTCTTTTTCATAGACTGCTATTCACTAATTGTTTTGCAAATATCAGTTTGATTTTTTTCCATTATTTTTAAATTTTACAAATTTACAAGATTTTTGTAACACTGCCTCATAAGTTATGCTTATTTTATAGCCTTGATGTAGTCTAAATCCATAATGGCCAATAGTTGTTGCCTTAAACTACCATTGCACATACCAGTAAACAGCTGTTGGCTTCGTCCAAAAAAGATCCATACATACAGTTCTTTGCTAGATCTAGCAAAGCAATGATGTAATCTTTGATAGTTTCATCCCAATGTTGGTTTCTAGAATGAAATTTCAGTCTTGTGATATGCCTCGAGGGTTGGGGGTTGAAATGGCTAGTTAAATGCTCCTTAATATGATTGTATGTGCATTCTTCCAGAGTCAGAGGTTCCATAAGCTGGTTACAATCTCAATGACTCCTTTGCCCACAAAGCACAATAACAAAGCAATTTTATATTTATCGTTTTTGACCTTGTTGATGAATATTTTTCTACATGTTGTACGTACAGGAGCCAAACACTTGCCTCACTGATATTGAATTCTCCTATTGCTACTTGCATGCTTCTTTAACCCATTTAAAACCGTTATTTAGGTTGATGGTCTGATTTTAGACTGACTGTGCCAATTGCCATGTCCAGCTATGTAAAGATGCACTTCCACGAGTGAACTAATATCTAAATCAAGCACTACCATGAGTAATATTGATTTCTATGTACTACCATGAGCGATTATAATGAAATACGGTTTAATTTGTATAAATGCTTAATATACGATCAATCAAGGAGAGAGTTGATAATTATACACAGTTATTATATCATTGGGCCTGAAGGCAGAGATAAAATAATAATGAAGATCGGTATGACCTGTTTAAATCCCTAGCTGACTCTTGAGACATTCGGATGCCAACTGTTTGCACTTGAAGTTACACCAAATGGAAACACTTGTTTAACTGCAATCCATACACACAGGTAGAACTCCAAGAATCAAGTGGTCTGATCGCTAGAACTGAGCACTGTCAGTCTTCTTTAATTTCCAGAGATGAATGGCTGATTACTGTACATCCAATCAGGTTATTCTTTTCCTTGCTCAAAGGTAATTAATTATTCCTTTACTTATTGATTTTGTAGATTGTCATTATCGAAAAGAACCTACTTAGCATTCCTTTTAATTATTTAATTTGCTTTGACAATATACTGCTACTTAAACTATTGTTTCATTTTAGTTTTTAATCTTTTTAATTAATTACTATAGCTTTTAATTTCAATTTACAAGAATGTATCTTTAATATTTTTGTTCATAACTTTTTCTCTCTCTGAAAGTTTCATTTGTGTATATATATGTGTATAAAAAATATCAAATACACATACACAGCAATAATGATTGACAGTGATGATGCTGAATCATTTCCAACACGACTCCCCAAGTGATTAACTATTCAATTACTTTTTAATGAATAAAAAAACCTGTATAGCAATGGAACAATATAATACAAGACCTTATATATTGCAAAACAGATGTCAATTGCTTATATCTGATTTGATTTTTAAATTGCCGATTTTTACTTATTCTTTATGTAACGACCTTTTTTATAGACAACCATACTTGAACTTTCTCCTAGTGAAAATGTAGATGACATTTATTTATAAATATATAGTAATTATATTATAATTAATATGAGTAAAGGGACTTTATTCATGCATGATATGAAGGTTTTAGATAGTTAATAGTTAGTTTCACTGCCCTGCATGGTTTTATACAATGGCAGAGTATTCAGACTCTGGATCATAAAGTTCTCGAATCAATTTTCAGATAATTAAAATAGCAAAACTCACTATATGTATTGCCGCACACAGCAAGCTAGAGTAATCAATGGATGCCAGAAGGCTTGTGCATAAAATCCCCATCTAGTGCATACTCATCCAATATCCCCAGACTAGTTTCTGGCTTGTGGCCTTCGTCAGTAAGGAGCATTGGATAAGCAAGCATAAGAAATGGTGATCATGTGATGTTTATCAATTTCAGATCTGGCACTCAAACTTCTTAGGAAGCAATAAAGCCATTGGATTATTTTTTTTACTGATTTTAATAATGAGGAGATAAGCTTTCAGTGATTGATTGTTGCAGGATCTTCGTTAAAAAAAAGTCTGAATTTAAAGAATCAGTCTAAGCATATACGGTTTTGGTTAGCTAAGATGCAGAATTGAGAAGATCATTCTTGATATCATCCTGGTAGGTACAGATTTGATGAGAAGAATAAGTGATGCCCAAGATTATTACTCACATAGTTTAAGAAAAATGTAAAGTAAATCAAAATACATTTAATGTAAATCAAACCAAGTATGAAGGAAGACATAAGTTATTATAACATTAGACAGATTCCATTATATTGCTAGGAAATCAAATTATATATTGTTAAAGCTATTAATATATGGTATATCTGAACTTAGTTCAGTCCCATATGGCTATTTAAGTTAGCTGGATTAGACATATGGGTGGCTGAAAAATTCAGATTTTCTGCTTAATAGTTAACCATTAGATAAAGTGCTGGGCTTGACCTGGTATTTTAAATCTAATGCTTGAATATCATAGTGCCTTACTGATGAAAGCCAGAGCTAGAAACCAATCTGAGGATAGAGATATTCTGAAAAGCTTGTTAAGAATTATTGGTACAATCATTATACAATATTCCATTAGATTATAAATATGATTTAATGTCAAGAAAAGATGTGCAAGCATCCAAAATTTGTGCATTTCCTGCTAATTAAATAAATTGGATGCATGTATAATCTACATTGATAGACACTGGGTTTGTGGAATTTTTAAAGGGGGGGGGGGCAAATCAGAATTATTAGATCTCACAAAGATGATACATAAGAGATGATTTTAATAGCAATAAAACAAGTTAGAGTTAGTATTAAAATTGAAGTCACAGTAACAATGAAGTAGTTACATTTAAAATCAAAAGTATGATAATTTCTGGTATTTTAAGATTACTATGCTGAGTTTAATGCAATCATCATCATCATCATCAACCATTATCAATCCACTGCAGGATGAAGGTCTCTCCAAGTTTAATCCATCTTCTCTGATCTTTAGCTTCTCTTCTCCACAACACCCCTGCACATTTTCTTATTTCATCCATCCATCTCACATGTGGTCTCTTTCTGGGTCTTTTACAATCTCTTGGAATCCAGTTTAAAATTTCAATTGTCCATCTATTATCATCTCTTCTAGCAATATGTCCAGCCCAACTCCATTTCAATCTTTTAATTTTTTCAATAAGGTCAGTAACACCTGTTTGTTGTCTTACCCATACATTGCGTTTTCGATCTCTTCTTGTTACTCCCAACATACATCTCTCCATACTCCTTTGAGTGGTCTGAAGTCTCTGTATTGCTCTTCTATTAAGTGTCCAAGTCTCAGATCCATAAGTAAGAACTGGTAAAACACATTTGTTAAAAACCATCCTTTTCAAACACATAGGCATATTTCCTTTTAGTATCAAGTTATTTCTACCAAAAGCACTCCAACCAAGTTTAATTCTATGATTAATTTCCTCCATTATGTTTCCATCTGTATTAATAATCTGACCAAGGTATTTGTAACTGTTAACTTCTTCTAATTCTTCATAATCAATCTTTATTTTCATATTTTGAGCAAATCGATTAAACATTACTTTAGTCTTTTTAACATTTATCTTTAGTCCTACTTTTCTACTTTCATCTGCTAACTCCTGCAACATTTCCTGCAGCTCTGAAGCATTATTTGCAAAAACAACTACATCATCTGCGAAATCTAAATGACTTAAATACTCTCCATTTACTTTCACTCCTTTAGTTTCCCATTTTAATCCACAAAATACTTCTTGCAGCACTGCTGTAAAGAGTTTTGGAGATATGGAGTCACCTTGTCTTACACCTTTCTCAATGTTGATTTTTCCAGTATCATTATGTAATCTAATTGTTGCTGTTGCATTTTTATAAATATTCTTTAAAATATGACAATATCCTGGATCTATACCTTGATGATCCAATGCTTTAATCACTGAAGAAATGTGTATAGAATCGAATGCCTTTTCATAATCTACAAATCCAAAACATAATGACAACTCATATTCGTTTGTCCTTTCTATGACTTCTCTCAATACCTGGATATGATCTATTGTACTAAAACCACTTTTAAATCCAGCTTGTTCTCTTGGTTGGTGGAAATCCAAAGTTCTCTGTAGACGAGTTGTAATTATCTTGGTAAAATTTTTATATAAAACTGATAAAAGGCTGATAGGTCTGTAATTTCTAATATCTTCTTTATCACCTTTTTTAAATATTAATATTATTACTGCATTCTTCCAATCTTCCGGTACATCTTTATCATTTAGACATTTGGTATATAACTTTGCTAAAATTGTTTCTATTTCTTCACCTGCTTCTTTTAATATATCAATTATAATTCCATCATTTCCTGGAGCCTTTCCTTTCTTCATACACTTAATTGCATGTCTCACTTCTTCATTTAAAATTCTGGGCAATTCGGAAGATGTAATAGATATAGGAGGTACTTGTTCTTTATTACTATATAATTCTTGATAAAAATCTTCTACCAATTTCATGATGTCATCTCTCTTTTTAGTAATAATTCCATCTTTTTTTCTTATTGCAGATATAAATTTCCTACCAATACCAAAATGTTGTTTAACATTTTTGAGACTTTTATTTTCTTCTACAGCTTTCCTTGCTATTTCACAGTTATACTTTCTTATATCATTTTCAACTCTTTTCCGTACCATTTTACAAAATTCGAGATATTCAATTCTTTTTAATACATCATTTTTGTATATCTTCATATTCCTTCTTTTCTTCATAAATTCTCTAGTCTCAGTAGAAATTTTATTAGTCAATTGCTGCTTTTTTCTACCAGCTATGTTTGTTGCAGTTTTTAAAAGTGTATCAGTTATTTTCATATTAATTTCATTCAAATCTGAATCATGTTCAAAATCTCCTAACACTTGAAACCTATTTGTAAGTTCTAATTTAAATTCATTAGAATGTTTCTGAAGATTAGGAATATCAACTGTAAATATTGTTTTTCTTAATAATTTTTGTCTCTCTAGTTTTACATTAACACGTAACTTACACCTTACTAATCGATGATCACTTCCTGTGTTAAATTTATTAAGAACATTACAATCTTGAAATATGTATTTTCTGTTAGTCAAAATATAATCCAATTCTGCTGTACCTTCATTTGGATGCTTCCATGTCCATTTCCTTTTAACATTTTTCTCAAAAAATGAATTCATAATATAAAGTTTTTCTTTTTCTGCAAACTCCACAAGTCTATGTCCTCTCTCATTTCTATTACCATAACCAAAATTACCTACAGCACTTTCATCTTTCATTTGTTTACCAATTCTAGCATTAAAATCTCCCATAACAATTTTAAAATGTTGTTTTTACTCTGATCAAAAGCCTTTTGTACATCCATATAAAAATCTTCTACTACTTCATCACTATGAGAACTTGTTGGGGCATAAACCTGAATTATCTGCATTTGGTATCTGCTATTAAGTTGTATAACTAATCTTGCCACTCTGTCCGATACACCATCAATCTCCACAATATTGTTCTTCCACTTTTTATTTATAATGAATCCTACTCCACTTGTATTTCCAATATGTGTGCCTTTATAATAGAGTATATGTCCACTTTTTAAATCAATTGTTTCTTCTCCTTTTCTTCTAACTTCACAAAGTCCAATAATGTCCCATTTAATATAAGACAGTTCTTCTTCTAATTCTTGCAATCTTCCTTCACTTGAAAGTGATCTGCAGTTGTAAGTACCTAAATAAAAAGTCGTCATCAAATGGCAGCCTGGGTCCGCAATCAGGGGATTCTTAGCACCCTCCACCTTTGGCCACCAACCGCTGCCTTGGTTGGTGACTTTACAGCCTCCTGGGAATAAGGGCCATGCTTTATTTTTGTCTGTCATAATTGTATATATGTATTGGAAAAATATTTATCATTTACACAAACATTCATTCTGCCTTATCAGGCACTGAGAAGAAAGACCATGGTGTTTCTTGATCTTAAACTCAGAGGTAAAAAGCCAATAAACTCACCACGCTGGCTAATGCGTGTTGGTGAGCAGCCCATCCATGTTCGTATACTATATGAATAATCACATAGTAATAACAGCTGCAACGACAAGAACGTATGGAGTGGACATTAGGAATTTGCCCTGCTCGGTTCCTTTAAGGCCTCCAAGAGGAATCAAAGGGTCTCCTTTCAGTTAATAGCAAACTCCTTTCTGCAGCCGTTCAATGCAATATAGAGTGTTGTGCAATATAGAAAGAACATCTTTAGTACTTTGGCAAGAGAATAAACAATAGTAGTACAGTATGTTATAGAACAAAAGCCTCATAAAGTTGCCATTAAATTTATTAACAAATCTATCGTTTTAATATTCCTAGAGAGATTGAAGTATTAATTAATAAGCAGAGCTATGCCTAGCCATTCAGGAAGTTATGTGATGCTTGAAGTCCGAGACAATTGAGTTTTGAACCAGGAATCTTTCTCATTTTATTACCAGCATGAATAATATAAAAAAAAATGTAAAAATATTTATATATTTGAAGCATCTTTACACTAGTCATCTTTTAACCAAAGAGGTCAGTTCTATCCATAATTATTTTGTAAATGAAGCCAATAAAATATTTAGTTGCTGGTTTTAGTATCTGTTTCTATATAATTAGACACCCAAGTGGGATTTCTTTAAAAATTTGAGTTTCAGCCATTATTGTAGAACATATATATTTTAAAAGAAAAAGTGGACGTACCTTTGCTGTGCTATTATATATGATAATATATACTGAAATGATATATTGCATAGAAATTTGTTCCATTAGTGTATAAATTATGTATATACATGGAAAATAAATTTTATTTAATAATTTAAAAATATGATGTCATTGAGTGTGTTTAAAGTATTGTATTATTAGTACTAATTAGACATTGTGCACTCTTTTATTTAAGTAAGTTCATTTTATTAAACTATCATTTTTAAAAAGTCAATATATTTATAATGAAACAAAATATTATTTTTAATGAAATCAATCGTTGTATGTAAAAAATTAAACTAAAGAATTGATATTACTTTTATTAAATATTCTTAAATAAACTGTAAAACAATTTACTGTTCTGTTGGTGTTTTGCAAAAATGACTTGTTGACATTGATTGATCACATTAGCAGATTGAATTATTTGTTCTCTAAAAATAAAAGTACTAAATTTTAAGTTCATAAAAATGAATTTCTAAGTGCATAGTTTTCTATCCCAAAAGGTGGACATAAATTCAGTTGGCTAATCTACTCTTCCATATCTTCCTTCACTCAACATGAATTGGAATGTGTTTTAAGCCATTAATTGCTATAAAAATTATCCTTTCAATACAGGCCTATATTTAAAATAGAACACCATAACTGAAAAATTTTTTGCTAGGATCTTCAAAATTGCAGAAGAAAAATAGAATTTTTGATGGTAAATAAATCTCAGTAAATAAAACGATTTATAAATCTTTACTGAATTTTTTTTTTAAAAAAATAAATTGTTTCTCATATAAACATTTTTATGTCAATATTAGTTATTCATAACTTATCAGTTCTTAGTCATTGTCTAAATTATTATATCTATTGATGAAATATGTATTCAAATTAGTATTTTAGAATGTCTTATTGAAAAGTCCAAAAAATAATGCAATTATAATAATAATTCATTCTTATTTACGAAAAGTATATTGACATCATGTTTTAGTACAGATTATAGCATATATAAGTGATTTAACATGCTGAAGAAGCTGCCAGTAGTAACAAAAACAAATTAAATTAATCTAGGCCTAGTACTTTTGAGGTTTCCCCTCATATTCATGGCCAAAATAGGTTATAAACCATTGCTGTAATGTTACTAAATAATAATGTATGCAAATTAATTTGTCCATTTTCTTGAAATAGCAAAACACGTGTCGCATCTATTGTTGGCATTGTTATCATTGATTATAAAATATGCCTCCTTGATCTTTCTTTTACAATCGTTGGCTTTGGAGCACACTATCTTGGGGTTGCAGGGTTCGAATACATGACCGGCCTGCTTCTCATGTTCGAAAAATATTGAGAAGTTATCATTAATCTTTTCTACTCTTCTGTATACATGTGTTGAACAGCTTTATTATGGACAGTGTTAAATCACTTATATATGCTATTACGTTTTTTGGGAGAAGTATTTTAAATTATTTTTACAGATTATAAAATATATGTGTTTTTAAAAATTATTTATAATTTTGAATTTTAAAATGTTTAATTTGCTGCATGTGTGTAAATATTGGGTTACGGCACTATTTAGTTTGATATATTAGTACCAGATGTAATATTCTATGGCTTCATTAATATGATTTAATTTTTAATAAATGCTTCTATGAGAGTATGGAGAATGTCATTATATATTAGTAAGTATGGGTATGACGATGAATTAATGTTGATATTATTCAAATATTTTATATATGTAGTCTTAAGTATAGCTGCTCTTTTAATGCAATTACTTAAAGTCTTATTTTCAATAGTGAGTTTATTGTAACTTTATTATAAATTTCACTTATTGCTTCTTCTTTTCAGCCCTCAGTATATGGGTTGCTGGATTACTAATTATTTATATCAACACTGGCTAAGTTTAGTTTGACAATATAGTAACTTGTCAATCATGTATGCATTGGTTGATTTTAATATGTGAATTTGAATATTAATGGCTGTTACAACAACTTTATTGCTATTTTTTTAAAAATAAATTATTTTGTTTGTTAAATATAGAGTTTTTTTATTTCATTATTGATAATTACTTGATTAATAATTTGAACAAAATTATAAATATATTTATATGCTAAATGTATGCATTACATATAATATTGTAAAAGAGTTTCTAATCTTCACAACCAGTGGACTATTTAAAAAAAAAAAAACTTTGTACGATTAAAAAGTTTGTGTGGATGTATGACTTTGCTAATGAATTTAACTTCTTTCTCTAGGATTTGTTTTCATTAGTTAGAGATATTAGATAACAATTTGGTATAAAAAAGAAGTCTACATTGCTTTATGGCGAAGTTGCATACTAAATTGCATTACAATACATAATAAGTGAAAAAAACAAACAAACAAACAGTGCTTCTCGTATGAAATCCAAGTCATTGGCTTATTCAAAGTTTACATATATGATTTTAAAATGGAAAATAAAAGTTGTAACAGTCTTAACACAAGTCTCATGTTTCATGATAGATATTTTAGGGTTAGTTTTTAGATGCATAATTATTTATTATGAATGTATTATTTATATAGATTAGGTAATCTATTTGTGTATTCATGTACTCTTATATATATTTTAGCTCTGATGAAGACTGGGCAATCGAAACTATACGATTTATCAAGTAAAAATAAAATATAGCATTGCTAACATGATTAAAAAAAGGAGGATATATTTATTTGTTTCATAAAAAATAACGTCTTTGGAATATTGATAATTATTGCTGGTAATGTTGGACTTATTTGCTTATTATTTTCTCCCAATTCTGATTCTTTGCTCATGTTCATTTACTGTATCCATTATTCATTTGTTTTTGATGATAAATGATTTCCAATCAATTCTTTATAAATGCTATATCTGTACTGTTACAATATATATATGATACTGCATGAAAAAACATCAAAATTACACCTTTTTTTTTCTTAGAAGAAAAATAGCATGTATTTCTTAAAAATAAAAAAAAAGAATAAGCAAAGAAAGTGATCATTGTGATATTTAGTGGTTTAAGAATAATTTCAAAAATGTTATACACCAATCCAATTGAATCGTTAGTTATTTGGGAGGTCATGTGACATACGTGCAGCCAAAGTTATAGATTTAATTTTAATCAAGGAATCTTAGTTCTTGAGTTCACCATTCAACCATTGAGCTAAATTGCATATAGCTGGACTGTATATTTATGACAAATAAATTAAATCGGGGGGGGGATTATTAATCAGTATCTTATTTAAAACAGCAAAGTTATTTATTCACAATTACTTTTTTCATGAAGACTATGAGAATTCAGAAAATGAATTATTAATCAACTTTATTCTAAACAAAGCAAAACTCTCCATATAGTAGTGCCATCTTGTGCTAACAAGACTTTATTCTAGTTAGTCAATGATAAAAATGATGATAATATGAATGACAAAAAGTATCTTCAGAAAATAGTTTTTATGCCTTCAATATCATATCAGTGATACTTCTAGCCACCACTATCTAGAGAATTTGTCTAATTTAGCCCAATGGTCAAGTAGTAAACTCAAACAAATGTCCTTATATCAATTGTTTAAGAAAGCAAAAAAAAAAAATTCAGTTTGGCCAGTTGAATGAATCTATTGTGCTCTAATCTGTGATTCAGATCGTTAAATATCACATCATTTCAGTTTGTTTTATTGAATAGATCTGTTGGACTCTAACCTATTTCTCAAATGCTTAAATATCATATGACGTGACTTTTTTGAGCTATTATTTATACAATATTATTATTGCAGCAAATGTTAAAAAAAAAAGGAAATCTATCTATTTTTATGTATGTTTTCTAGTTTCAAATTTAGAAGTATAAGCGAAAATAATGAGATCACATATTTAATGCAATAATTTTTGCATCACGCAGTCATTAATTTAATATCTAAGTTAATATTCAATAGTTTAAAAAAAAGACAAATTTGAAACTAAGACATAACTGCCTAATATCATATTTGCTCTGAGAAAATTTTAAAAGATGCAACATCATTTTTTTAAGAAAAATATATTGCTAAACCATTGATTTTGTAACTAAATTGCAATCTGTAAGGAAAAATGGATACTCAAAGTGATGGATTTCAAATCAACTGTAAAATAATGATTTTACTGTCACTTAATAACACAATGCATTAGCAAAAATAAGGGTAACATTTTTATTTACAAAAATTTTATACAATATAAACAGTATTAAAACAGGCAAAACTCTCCGTACAGTAGTGCCATTCAGTGCAAGTCAGAGTAATCAATGGATGCCAGAAGGTTTGTGCATAAAATCCCCATCTAATGACTACTCATCCAATATACCCAGACTAGTTTCTAGCTTGTGGCTTTTGCATTGAGGAGCCTTGGATCTGAAATCACTGCACCTACATCTTAGGATCTAATGCAACCCTCAAGCAGCCACCTTTTATCTCTACTTAACTATAAAACTATGAGAATAAAATTGGAAAAAAAAAAAATATTTTCAATCCAAGCTTATTAGCTTATATAGTCATATAGGTCTGAACCCAGTTCAGTACCCATACATTTTGGTGATCATGTGATGTTTAGTGGCTTAATATCAATCCTGCCTAATAGGATAGTGGTAGCTATGGTTATTAAAGAACCAAAGACACCAAAATGTATGGGTACTGAACTGAATTCAGACCTATATGACTATATAAGCTAATGAGCTTGGATTGGAAATATTGTGTTTTCCAATTTTATTCTCATAGTTTTGTAGTTAAGTAGAGATAAAAGATGGTTGCTGAGGGATTGCATTAGATCCTAAGATCTAGGTACAGTGCTCTCAGATCCAAGGTTCCTCAATGACGAAAGCCACAAGCCAGAAACTAGTCTGGGGATATTAGATGAGTAGGTACTAGATAGGGATTTTATGCAAAGCCTTCTGGCATCCATTGATTACTCTGGCTTGCACTGAGTGGCACTACTGCATGGAGAGTTTTGCCTGTTTTAATAATAGTTATGAGCAAGCATAAAAATGGTGATCATGTGATGTTTAGTGGCTTAATATAAACAGTAGTTAAAACTTAAAAATATCGTGGCCGCTTTAATTTACTCTCATCTTCAGAATCACTCGAACTATTTAAAATGTTTGATTTTTCAGTAAAGAACGGATTTACATAATTTGCAATTTGTAAGGATGTACCTAAAATTTTTGATGATGAAAGGGAAGAATCTTCTGAGAGCAATGGTCCTATAAAATTTTCACTTTGATGTTCAAAAGCAGATGAACTGCACTTAATTTTTTTACCGTTATCACAAGAAACAGCTAAATCCTTAGGAGTTTTATTTTTAGAACATGAATCTGATATTCTGGAATTGGATTTTGTTTCAGTCCCATCACTAAAAGAATTTGCATGTTTAAGGGAATGTATAACTGTTTTACTTTTTTTTGCTTTTAGAGATTTCCGATTTAAAAAATTAGTTTTTGATCTATCTTGATCTCTAGAATTTTCTTTTTTTTCTAAATCAGGAAGAGGATAATTAATAACAGTAGATGATAAAATATTATGTATTAAATGATCTAGTGATAAATTAGCTTCTGATAACCTAACGTCATTATTAGACCCATTGTTCATAACTCCATCTTCATGAGGATATTTTATGAAGTCTGAATTATTTTGTAGTGAACCAACTTTCAACAAATTTTCTTGCACTTTGGTTTCACTATTTTTATTGATGGAATAGGAAGGGTAAATGTCATTGTTAAACACGTTGTTAATAGTCCCATTCACTTCAGGATATTTTATAATGTCAGAATTATTTCTCGTGGATATAACTTTTTTGTGATCATTACTTTGATCGATTGAAAAAGAAGGGTAAATAAGATGATCTGATAAAGAAGGAATTAAACAGTCAGTATTATTGGAAATTGATGACATAATTTCATTTTCGGAAAAATGAGTATTCTTCATTTTAGTAAAGTGGTTATCCATTGAAAATATATTTGATGGAAAAGTATGTGGTATGTTTGATTTTGATTTATACAAAGGAGATAAATATTTCATATTGGCAGCTGAAATGTAACTACTTCTTTTACTAACAGCTTCTTGGAAATCCCAGTTACTGTTTGATAGAAGGTCATCAGACTTTGGCTTTTTTTGAGATTTAATAAATTCTCTAAATGTATTACATAAGTAAATACCATGTGGCAATGTAAAATACACTAAAGCTGCTTCAACTTTGTCAACTGTTTTTGTATTTAAACATAATTTTCCACAGTACATAAAACTTACAATCAAATTCATGATTTCTAAATCATATTCGGAGGGAATTTCAATCGTAATAATTTTGTAAAGATCAAATTCTTTTGGTTGCAATAGCGCTTCAAAATAACGGCTGTTGGAAGCCAAAACCAAGCGATGAACCTGAAAATAAAATACAAAAATAAACCGTAATCAGTTTTAAAAAAATGTTTTATAACTTATAATATAAATATAATATTTATCACAATTTAAAAAGTAATTATGACTATTTGGCTTAAAGATCATGCACTTTATAAAAAAAAATTAATGACGATTAGAATAGGTTAGAAAATTCAATAATGATCACAATAGGTTTTAAGTTCTTAATCATTATTACATACATATAATAAACAGTAAATGCAACTAAAAAATATGCAAATAAACAAGAGCTAAAACATATATAATATTTGTTTTCCCTTTCGTTTGCAATTGTAATAAATTAGTGAAACCTTTTTTAACATCCGACAACTGAAAAGGTTATTATTATTTACTTTTTAGATACAGATGAGCATATTTTCGAAAGCATGCCAAGCTGTATCTAAAAAGTAAATGATAAAAACCTTTTCAGTTGTTGAACATTAAAAATGTTTCGCTAATTTATTGTATAGAGAGAGATTTTGTGAAGATAGTTGTTATATTAAAACTTATATTTGCAATAGATTAGTGCTAACACTTGCACATTACTTATTTATTATACATTTAACCTAGCAATAAGTGATATACCAGTTCATGTAAGATTTCATATCAGATTATAGTTGCCTCTGGCTTATACAGTGTGTGTTTAAAGTTACAATATCAGTTAAAATTCAATGTAAAATATGAAATTATATGTTAATATATTCATATTTTGATTTGAGATGCATATTTATGAAGTTCAGGCTGCTATTCTAGCACTACTAGCAGACATTTAAACACCTGATCCAGGCTATGTTCCATTAAAATACAAGTATAAAGTGAAAGAGTTGGTTAACTATTTGCAGTTATATGAGTACACTAAAATCTAACTGCTGCTTATATACATACACATACTTATATAATTAAGTGTTGCTATAAATATGTAATTAAGTGAAATATTAAATCTTCCATAACTATTTAGAGAATTTTCTAAATTTCTAATCATTAGCATAATATTTTAAAAAAAAAAGGCAATCTCAGCACATTTGTCTCAGATTCCACTTTGATCAGGTTCCCTGGAAGTGACAGATAATCCATCAACACAGCTGTGTTAACCTTATTTAAATTTCACTACTTGTTCAATTTCATACTATGGCTTGAACATTCAAATTAACTTCAAAGATATAGACAACTGCTAATTCCAATTGCATAACCCTTTATACTGGTAAATAATTCTAGTTGATATGTAATTTGGCAGACAACATTGTCTAGTTTAGATTACTACACCCTTTTTTTTTTTTTTGCTACTAAGTTAACAGATAGATACTTTAACTTTATTTATGTTTATAAAAGTAATTCTATAAAATCTGATTAATGAAGCAGTGTGAAGGTAAAAAACAAATAATGATAGGCTAATAAGCTATAATATCCTAAATTTCATGTAGTCTGAAAAATCAGAGGATTGAAAAACTTTCAAGTGTTGTCTCAACCAGTTTATTATTTTCTGGGTCATGTAGACTTCATATCCAAAAATCATATTCAACGGACATTCTTCTTCAACATCTATATGATCAGTCATTTTTATTTCTGAGGTTCCAAGAATTTATAAATCTAAGTATTTCTCTTTGAATCCCATACCTCTAATGTCAAGCAAAAAGTTAAATCCCATTTATATCACTAAAATCTTAAACTGGATTCCAAAAGATTGTAAAAGACCTAGAAAAAGACATGCGAGATGGATAGATGAAATGAGGAAGTATGTTAGTATGTTATTAAAACAAGCAAAACTCTCTATATGTATTGCCACTTAGTGCAAGCCAGAGTAATCAATGGATGCCATAAGGCTCGCACATAAAATCCCCATCTAGTGCCTATTCATCCAATATCTCCAGATTAGTTTTCTGGCTTGTGGCTTTCTTCAGTGAGGAGCCTTGGATCTGAGACCATTGCACCCAGATCTTAGGATCTAATGCAACCCTCTAGCAGCCACTTTTATCTCTACTTAACTACAAAACTAAAAGAAAATGGTAATCATGTGATGTTTATATGTTAGTATGATGCGGAAAAGAGAGGTTAGCGATTGAAGAAGACGGATTGAACTTGAAGAGACCTTCATTCTGCAGTGGATCAATAATAGTTTAAAATGATGATGATATCATTATGCAATCTAATACTCAGACTTCAATGATGAAAAATATTAATTACATACTAAATTGTTTTTCTCTTCACTAGTAAAAATTGTAATTATAAAAATTAGCATTTATTTTTATATAGTGCTGTGTTTACAATTGTATTACATTCAAATATCAGCCTTTCAAGATTGCATGCGCTTTGCGAGTGTTAATAATAAATGAATACTTTCCTTTCCAATACAAGATATAGTATTTATGCAGGAATAAAATGAATCCACCTATTCCTACAACTCAAATGCTTACATATGAGCAAATCTGAAATACTGGCAAGGAAAGTGTGAGGACAGACCACTCACTTTAAATCACTATCTACGATGTCTGAATGAATGACGTCGGTGAAATTGTCTAGAATTTACTAAATGTCACTCTAACTGAAACTTAATCATATGTAAATGAGTATTTATTTTTATATAGCGCTGTGTTTACAATTGTATTACATTCAAATATCAGCCTTTCAAGCTAATTTTGCATACGCTTTGTGAGTGTTAATAATAAATGAATACTTTCCTTTCCAATACAAGATATAGTATTTATGCAGGAATAAAATGAATCCACCTATTCCTACAACTCAAATGCTTAAATACTACTATATCTTGTATTGGAAAGGAAAGTATTCATTTATTATTAACACTCGCAAAGCGCGTGCACAATTAGCTTGAAAGGCTGATATTTGAATGTAATACAATTGTAAACACAGCACTATATAAAAATAAATGCTTATTTACATATGATTAAGTTTCAGTTAGAGTGACATTTAGTAAATTCTAGACAATTTCACCAACGTCATTCATTCAGACATCGTAGATAATGATTTAAAGTGAGTGGTCTGTCCTCACGCTTTCCTTGCCAGTACTTCAGATTTGCTCATATATAAGCATTTGAGTTGTATGAATAGGTGGATTCATTTTATTTCTGCATAAATACTATATCTTGTATTGGAAAGGAAAGTATTCATTTATTATTAACACTTGCAAAGCACGTGCACAATTAGCTTGAAAGGCTGATATTTGAATGTAATTATAAAAATTGTAATTATAAATATGCGACTTTAGTGAAGCTATAATTATACTTAAAATAATGTTTAATCGGTCTGCTTAGCACTTTCATTCACAAAGCTATGAGTATGAGATTTGAACATTAAATCTCGAAAGTGCTAAGCAGACCTATTAAACATTATATTAAGTATAATTATAGCTTCACTAATGCATGCGAAAAAAGTCGCATATTTATAATTAATTATATATAATTAATTATATACGCATATATTATATTACTTTTTAAAATTATTTAAATTAAGCTGAGTTAAACTTCTCTAGTTTTTGTAATTTGATACAAATATGATCCCTTTTTTTAAACAATTATTTACTATTCAAAAAATGCTCAACAGATAATAAATTTGCATAATGAGGATTGTATTATGGAGAATAAAATTTCGTTTAGCACATTTTTGAAGATAAATATAATTTTCTAAATGTAAGTACAAATTTCTGTATAGACTATAGATCACATATGCGATCGCAAATCTTAATGCAATACTTCAATTTATAGATATTATCAAACTGTATATAATATGTACGTATATACAGATGCTTAACATAAAGTGAACTAATTCTCTGTGTCATCTCAATATAAATAAAGATGATTCATTTATAATAACAACACATGGAAAGTTAATCTATCAACATTTGTCATAAATATATGTTAGTATTGTGTTTATTGAAATATATATATATATATATTCATATGAATGTTTCCACGGATTGCAGATATAAAAAAAACATATTTTGCATGGTCATCCATGTAAAAATTTTAATTTAAAAATTCCAACTTTTCGTTTGAAATTTTTAAATTGAAATCTTACACTTGATGAGCCCGCAACATATGTTTTATATTGTACCACTAGTGAATAGCGTTACATGTTTCATAAATTTTAAAAAAAAAAAATATGATTAGTTTTAAGAGTTTTAAAACGAAATTTTATAAAATTAAAACTATCACATCATTTTGTTTTTGAAATATAATAAAACTATTTATTAAAAAGCAAGTGGGGGGGGGTGAAATAGAATTAGAAGATAGATTTAAAACTTTTTTTCTCTCTCTCTTTGTAAAGAAAACTCCTTTTATAATATATAAAATAAGCAAATGTGAAATCACACCAAAAATTAGTCTGTAAAAATAAAATGTTTGTAAAATTTTCAAAAATGTAATTAATTAGTTTATAAGATTGCTGATTAAATTGTACTAATTTTAAAAAAAAGTAAACTATCTTATTGAGATAAGATTAAGGCAAATGTAAAAATCAATTAATTAAAGAAATGTAAAATTAATTAAAAGACAGATTCAAGTCAAGATAAAAGAAAACAATGAGAGAGTTAAGATATAAAAGTTACATCTTGGTTATTGTTCTTTGGACTGGTCTGCATTTTGTGATCAAATTATTCCAGTCATCAATTTGTTATTAATCCGGCATTTGGGTTCTTTCTAAAGAATGCAGAATATTCGGAAATTGTAAACGCAGTAGTAAGCCAATCATAACTGCTGCGATCAACATTAACGGAGAGGTCGCATAAGCCATGGAAGTGTCTGACAGGGCTTATGCCCCAAGCCCTCAGCAATGAACTATGCTTGCCTGAACCCATACCCAAAACAAATGCCTAGATAGTGAATCGAAGCTGCCGCTAATCTCTCTCTCCCATTGTTGATCCACAGAATGGAAAAGAAGCCATGGAAACCATCAAAGGAGAAACAAAAGATCAACCGCTTAGATAGGAAAACCAAATGGAAACCAAAACCATTGGACAATATGCACAAAATAAAACCAGGTAAATATGCTTTTAAATAGCTGTGCTCATACTAATTTGAAATGAAATGAACTTTAATAACAGACTTATAACTATAGCCTAAAGTCATTTATATTTTCCTGATGTAAAATGTATTATTTTATATTATATTAAATATATGTGCATACATAATTAAATAATATTTGCTTTAATTGTTATTTTGTCTATTTTCTCTTGTCACTGTGTCACCAGTAAAGTAGTGTAGAGTTATTTTATGTGTTAAGTAAATATGCTGGACTCTGAGACAGAGTGTAAGCTAGTCATGGGATATTTCAAGTGCTGGACTGTGGGGCTGTCATCCAAAGTATGCTGATTATATAACTTATGATTGGTTAGCACCTGAGATTGATCCTCAAAACAAATAAAATGCTTTGGGTGGCAGGAATTTGAATATGGGCCACGGTGTGGAAATGTGATCATGTTATGCTTTGTACAGCTCGATCTGAGTGTGGGTATCATTGATGGCTCTGGTATCAACGGTATTCTCACCTCTGCTTGAAGGGCTGGTCCGTTCACATAATATTAAAAATATAAATTAAAGATTATGTTAAAAGGGATTTAAACTCAATTAAATATCTTTTAAATGGACCTGGTTCAAAATATATATTACAAGGAAATCAAGTCATACATTATGTGACAATTTAATAAGCTTGTACTACAAATGTTATATAATGAATATGGATAGCTCTTAACAAGCTTTTTTGAATATCCCTATCCCCAGACTGGTTTCTAGCTGATGGCTGTCATCAGATAAAGACTAGGATATTCAGACATTAGATCTAAAAATATCAGCTTAAGCCCAGTATTTTTCTAATAGTTAACTATTAAGTAAAAAATGTGAAATTTTCAGACATCTATATGTCTTCAAATCCAGCTATCTAACTTAAATAGCCATATGGCCTCACTGATGAAAGCCAACAGCTAAAACCGGTTTGGGGATAGGGATATTCAGAAAAGCGTGTTAAGAGCTATTCATGCTTATTATAATATATATATATATTGTAACGGTCAGTTATTTCTTAATTCCTTTTGATTGCGGAGAGTGCCACCAAGTCACTGCATACCTAGAAAATTTGTTTACTGTGATCAAAAGTTAACAATGATGATGATTTGCACCGACCAAACCCAGGGAGATCCAGACCTCCAAAATATTCAGATAATTGAGAAAATAAAACTTGGACAAATGTTAGCTAATATAATTTTAAAATTTATTAAAAATTAATATTAAAAAAAAATCTGTAAGTACAGAGATATATAGAAAATAAGCGCGGTTTTATTAAATTCTATCAGGCATGTATACGAACAAAAATAAAATGTCAACACTCTGACAGACAGACTAATTTTGTAATAGAGTTTTAAAAGGGAGAGAAGAATTTTCTTTCAGCTGAAAATTCATCTAAGCAACTCTGGTTTCCTTATTCAAAAAGTTTTAAAATCAATAATAAGTGAAGGATTCTTGCATGAATCAATGAAACCAGCGCAGGCGAGCGATCACTAGATTAGTGATGTCATATTGTCCGCAGAACAACTGCATGACAAACCATGCGGAAGATTGCCAAGGTTAATTGCAAGAAAAATAAATATGGTAAGTGAACACGACGGAGTATGAATTGAAGTATGGGAGAAAACTTAAATCTCTAATTTAACGAGAATAGAAAACTTAGAAAATACTCTGGCATAGATAATTTAAAATTGAGAAAAAACATTAACTCTCTGATTTAAGGAAAACAGACATATATAACTGGTGAATCACCAACCAAACAATTGGCCAAACTTAAGCTGCTATAAAATAATTAAAAGTCTCAAGAGAAGACATGTAAGTAATGAGAAAATTATTTAGTCTGCCCATGCATTTACTAAGAAAGTGAAATAGCAATTATAAATGTAAATAGCTTTACGAAATAAACTCAGTACACGCTCTGACAAATAAATTCAAGACAAACATGAAACTTAAAACTTATATTTCAATACACTATAAATGCAATAAGAAAATACATAAAATAAATGCTTAACATATTTAAATTGAATAGTTAAGATATGATCAAAATATGTTACTTTTGAAGATTAAGGTGAGACTTTAAAACCCTGGAAAGAATAAGAAAACGTTACCTCGAGGTATAAAGTTAAGATTGGCCGATGTCTTTCAGCACTGCACACATAGCTCATTCTACTGGAGAATTCCAGCAAAGACTTTAGGTTTCCATTTTCTGTTCAATTCTGAAGGCAATATTAGGGATCAGTTCTGGTTTGAGCTTTTATGACATGATTTTATAGGGATGATCTGGGATCTGGGGTCCATCTTTAAGTTGATTTAGCATGGCATGATGTTGAGGCAATTCCCCTAGCATATAGTTTTAGCATTCTGCAGGAAAGATTCTTTTTAGCAATTAGAAGACTAATTTAAATTCGGAATCTCAGCACTTTTAGTCTGGATCTCTAGTAGCATACAAAGTTGAATCAATATATGTCACAAGTAGCTAAAAGTCAATAGCTGAAAAAAAAACTTTCCAAAACTAAAATGCTTTGTTCAAAAAGGATTAACTTTTTTTTTTTTTAATTTAGAAAACTTTTTTTTATTATATAAAATTAAAAATTTGCTTGCCTTTAATTACTTTGAACAAAAAAAAAAATGACCAAAAGAAAACTATTTTAAAAATAAAATTATTAAAAAATAGAAATGACAGAAATTTAAAACATAACTGAGTATGTGCATTATTATACATACTCTTATATACAAAACTTTTAAATAGTTTTCTTTACTAACTTTTTTAAAACAAAAGTTGGTATTATTTTTGTGATGAAACTTTTGAATCGGATAAAGTATCCGGTTCAATATATATTGCAGACACTTGTTGAAAGAGTGCAACAAACATATACATATAAATCTGCATATATATTTGATATGTAATATGAGCTAAGTAATTCAAATACACTGTATAGAAAATTTTAAATTTCATTTTTATTCCTCTATAATTTCTTTACATTTTTTATTTAATATTTCTTTTTGAAATGCAGATAACTAAAATCATGAATATAAAAGTCAGGAATACATCACACCTACAAAGTATATGTATATATATTAATATAAATACTTTAATAGGCAAAAGATGACTCGTTCTTTCAAGTTCTCTTATGTATAAAAATGAGTAAAATATAGTAGTGGAACAGATTTGATTATGAGTATGATTGGTAAAGTATACAAGATTGCTTGCCAGATAACCATTTCAGCTATTCAGAACAATCATGATTGGATTGTAAAACAAGTCTGTAGGTAAGTGTATAATGTTTTAAAATTTAATAAGTTTAATATTTTAAAGTTATACCTGAATCAATCTTTTGAAATCTAATCAATATTGTTCTGAAAAATTAATAAAACATTTACTTAAACTTTGGCAAGAAATTTTGGTTATAATGCATAATCAAAAAATGTCAAGCTGCCTATTTACTAAAATTTCTTTAAATAAATGTTTTCTAGCCTGCTTTCTAATATAGGAAAACTAGGAAAAACACACCTCATCATCATTATTTTCAATCATTATCAATCCGAAAGAAAATAAAGGTCTCTCCATGGCATCTGAACCATAGCCTCTCAATTTCGCTTCACATCATGCAATGTGCAATCCTCCAGAAGCCACTTTTTATCTATTTAGTTAACTATAAAGTTATGAGCTCAAGATGAAAACAATAAAGTTTCAATTCAAGTTCATTCGCTTATATAGTCAAATAAATCTGAACTCAGTTCACCATCTAAATTTTGGAGCCTACCTTTATAGTTAACTAGATAGGTAAAATGTGGCTGCTGGAGGTTTGAGTTAGGTCCTAAGATCTTGATGCAGTGCTCTCAAATCAAGGCTCCTCACTGATGAAAGCTACAAAAACTAGTGTTGGGGATTTTGGATGAGTAGGCACTAAATAGGGATTTTATGCACAAACCTCTTTGCATCCAGTGATTACGAAGACTTGTACTTAATGTCACTACTGTATGGAGAGTTTGCTTCTGTTGTTAATTTTATATTATATTAATAAACTTTCTCATTTCATCCATTTATTCCTCATGTGGTGTTTTTCTAGATATTTTACAATCTCTTGAAATTCACTGACTTCAAATATTCATGTAATATCATTCTTCATTTTTCTAGTAATATGTTAAGTCTAATTCCATTTCAATCTTTTAATTCTTTTAATGATGTTAATAATACCTGTTGATCTCTCACCAAAATATTTCAGTTCCAATTCCTTTTCTTGTTATTCTTAACATAAATCTCATACTTGTTGAGTGTATGAAGTCTATGAAATGCTCATTCTTCTGAATATGCTTAATATATATATATGTGGGTATTATAATTATTCTATTTAAATACAAAAGGAAAAATCTGTTGTTTAATGGAGTATTAATTTATTTTATAATGCAAACATTTAGGATGCATTTGTAATCTAAGACAAATTATTAAATTTTAATATAGTTCTCAAATAAAAACTTTAAAGAAATTTCTATTACACTAATTTTACACTATATATATATTAATAATCAGCATTAAGCTAATGCACATGTGCTTTGTAGATTTTTAACTATAAATGAATACTCTCACTTTCAAACACAAGATAAAATCTTTGTGAAAGACTTTATCTTGTGTTTGAAAGTGAGAGTATTCATTTATAGTTAAAAATCTACAAAGCACATGTGCATTAGCTTAATACTGATTATTAATATTACAGTTTATAGACATAGTGCTATATAAAATAAATATTTCATTTACTATATATATATCAAACGATAAATAAATAGTTTAAATTCAGCCAATTTAATAGTTATAAAACAGTTTGAACTAACGTTTTCTATAAATGCCTATAACTCTCATCAGAAAAAACAAACTTCAACATTATAGAGTCCTGTATTGACAAAAACTTAAAAATAACATTTATATATTATTTATATTGTCTGATAAAAAGAGATATCTTCTTTCATCTGACTTTCAACTGTATATATTGTAAAAAATCAAGCAACATATTCGAACATGATTATTCCAAGAAGTATTTATATTAAACCACTAAACATCACATGATCACCATGTATTTATATTCCTAAACATTAAATATTTGATCAGCAGTAAAAATTACTTATTCGTAATTAAAATTATTATTATTTAATTTAAATTAATATTTAAAACAGTAAGCTGGCTTGATTCAGTTGTAACCTAAGCTCACAGCTAATAAACCAATACACATCACATGATCATCTTTTTCTTATGCTTACATAAGATCCTAAGATCTAAGTGCAGTACTCTCAGATCCAAGGCTCCTCACTGATGAAATCCACAAGCTGGAAACTAGTCTGGAGATATTGGATGAGTAGGCATTAGATGGGGATTTTATGCATAAACCTTCTTGCATCCATTGATTACTCTGGCTTGCACTGGTGGCGCTACTGTAAGGAGAGTTCAGCCTCTGTGTATCACAGCTAACAAAGTTTCAGCCTTTTTGGCCATCGTTGCTTGATTTATTTACAATACATTTGAATATCAGATGAAATAGGATATCTCCTTTTATCAGATAAAATGGATTGACATTGATATAGGAAAGAGTAAACATATTTGTAAGTTTTTTAAAAATGATTCTTTAGGATCCGCTTGCACTTTGTCTAGAAAATATTTGGACACAATTTTTCTGTGAAGTGTGAAATGTTACATATTTGAATAGCAGTAAAAATCATTTATGAGTGATTAAAATTATTAGTAGTTAAAATTGTCTACTGAATTGAAGAATTTAATAAAAATATTGTATTGAATGTGTAAAGAAGCATTAAATATTATTACCATTTATATTAGTTATGTATAAATAAATTAAGTTTCAATATTTTCAATAAGAAATTATTACTAAAAGATCGTGCAAATACTATTATTTAAACTAAGCTATAACATAATCTAAGAAAGTCTTTATTATTGTTATTTTTAATGCAGAAATAATAATTTAAAGTAAAAACAAGTTTAATAAACTTACCAGAATAGATCCTTGAATTGTTTTTAATTTGGCATCACAATATAAACCTAAAGATCGTAATCTGGTCATTTCTTTTAAAACCATGTCATCAGACTTTCGTTTCAATTCATATTTTTTGGTATCTTCCTTATCACTTTGTGCACAACTGTTGAACTGATTTTCAACTTTGTAACTGTTTCCAGCATTTTCACTACAATAAAAAATAATAAAAAACAACAAATAAGAGGAAAATGAAACATGAAAAAAAAAATTAAGAAATTGTTAAAAATGGATTTATAGAATTGTATTTTAAGGGCATTGGAGAATAATTTATTGCTTTTGGTAACATAGTAAAAGAAAAAATGGCAGATAAGTTGAACTTACTGAATAATTTTCACAGTAAGAAAATCTCTTTTAAGATTAAGACATAACTTTTATGGTTAAAGTAAATAATCATAGGATACAATTAAAACAGTTATAAGATTATTATCACCACCAATTTCAAACACGTTAAAACTGCAAAATGAAAGTCTCTGCAAGTTCAATTCAATTCCTCTAAACTCTAATGTCACTTTTCCACAACACACCAGAAATGTGCCTTATTACATTCATCTATCTTGCATGTGGTCTTTTTTTCCGTTTTTGCAATTTCTTGAGAATTAGTTTAAGAATTACTCTGCCATTTATTATCAACTCTTCTTGTAATATATACAGCCCACTCCATTTCAGTTTTTAAATTCTTTCACTAATATTGATAACACCTGTTTGCTGTCTTACAATGTATTTCACACTTGATATCTCTCCATACCTTGTTGATGATTTAAAGTCTCTAAATGCCTGTTTTATAAAAACTTTCTTTTCAAACACATAGGACATTTCCTTTTAACATTAAATTTTTAAGCAAATGCAATTTCATCCACGTTTAATTCTATGATTAATTTCATCCATCAAATTTCCATCAGTATTGTATCATCCAGTCATACACTTGATGTGTGTATTTAAAAAATTATGCCACTCATTTATTGTTTATAGGATTATTAATTAGTAAAAATTGATAGTTGATATCTTTTTAATTTCATTTTATTATATATAATTTCAAGTCATTATAAATATATAGATATAGGAGATGTTTTGGTTTGATCTTTCTTTTATTTTAAAAATCATACACAATGTTTTGATGTTATCATTTTAGAAATTGTTTGAATTGAAATACATATATTTTCTTTTTAATAAGAGTTCGAATGATATTTTGTCTAGTTTTAGCTTATTGTAAACATTTCAGAATTTCCCTTTTCTTTTAAAAAAAGATAATACAAGATTATACTTTATTTGCTGAAGTTTAAGTTATTTATAATTTTAAAAAGATGTGTATATGTTTTGCTTTTAATAAAAACAGTGATATATATTTTAGAAACCTTAAGCTCTAATGGGTAAATAATAAATGATGTTTGACATATATGTGTATGTTTCTATATGTATATGTACATTGATTTTAAATTCATGAATATTTTGAATGCAAAGCTCTTTAAAAAAGCAAGAAAGATTAAATAGTAATGTTTATATTAATATTTTAAAATAAGCCAAATGTATTAGTACTTTTTGTTAAAAATTAAAATTCTAAAAGAACATAGTAAGAATGCCTGTGTTTACATAACCTTGATATTGACCTATAAGACTAAAGGAGGAAACTTGAGCGTACCCATAATGATTTTGGAACTTATTATCTAATAAAATTACATCAATGGAAAAAAAGTATAAATAAGTCCATGTTGTCGAACTGGAACCTTTTTATTATTTGTTTTTCTCTATAGGATGTATTTTGAATAGCTCAAGTAATATGATGCGTTAAGCTTTAGATATTTCGTTTGTTTGTTTTTTTTAAAAGAGAATGATATATATATTCATATAAAGGTAACATGATTGGATGATCTGGAAGTTTTGATGTTTATTCCAGGACAAACAAAATGTAAATATAGTCTTTTGAAATAACAACTGAAATATGACTGCCATAGCTTCTGAAAAGTTTTGCTAGAAATTTCTAAAATGCTTATTTAAAGTTAAAGTAAATATACATTCACATGTGTCTAAAATATAATGTAAATGCAAATAAATAAAATCAATAATTTTGTCAAGGATTTAAAATACAATAGCAATTTATTAAAATGAAATGATTATTTTATTAGGAAGATGTTTAAAAGTTTTGATCTTCTGTATTTGTGTTGTTATGTCTTCAATGCCATCTTGTGGGATTTTTTTAAATTATAAAATGTTGGTAAAATCTTTACTTTAAACCCCTATAAAGTGTCTACAGATTATTTAATAACATAATGGAAAGAGATAATTACCTTCAAGTAAAAATTATAATGGTAGAAATATTGGTTAAACCATCCATAGAAATTAATACCTATTTAAAGATATGATAATAGAATTTAAAGTACATTAATACACAGGATAATATATATAATACAGTAACAATCATACAAAGAATTCAAATGCTTTCGTGCTCTGCCAAAAACTAATATTTGACAGATCAATCGAATAAACATCAAACATTATGTTTTTATTGTGTGACAGCTGCTTTATAACTATTGGATATTTTAATGGATTATATTTAAATTTCATGAGAGAAATCTAAAGTGCAATAGGATGGCAGACATTTATTATGTATAGGTTATTTTAATTTCATTTAAAATTTATTATTATACTTGTTTTTAAAAGGTTAATTTAATGTATGTTTGTATGAGAACAAATGTTTGGATATGTACAATAATTTTTGCAATAGTTTTCTAAAAATTATTATAATAATAATTAAACAGATTTTTATCTAATAATTTGCTTATGTCGATTCAGTATATTTATGGTGGATAGCTTAAAACAAGATTTATCTTGTAATTTTATAGTTGAATAATATTAATATCATCTATGTTCTGTATTATTTTTTATAATGCTTTTTTACAATCCACCATTGATGGTTTCGATTGCCCCAGCAATCTTCTTCAGTTGTATTGTGTTTGTTATAGTTCTGAAGAAGATTGATGGAGCAATCGAAACTCCTCAATAATGGATTGTAAAAAGTAATAAAGAACATAGATGATATTAATATTATATGGATTTGGCTAGCAATAAAAAAGATAAAGTTATAATTTTATATTTGTTTAACAATCTTGTTCAACACCACTTATTGGTTTAAACATATAACACAATACAGTATATTACATTTCAATTATATGTTCTTAATTTTATTTATTTATTACTATTTATTGTAAATAAATTATCATTATTTTATTAAATTGAAATTTTGGGTTTCATTTATTTTAATAATCAGAGTTTATATTTATAAAAAATGGATAAATAAACTTCAACTAGTTAACAAAATAAACATTATTATTATTATAATGATATTTAACAGTTTGATGAGACTAATCTAACATACTCATAAGTATTCAATGGTGTCAAAGTTGTTAATAAACTTTATAATAAAATTTAATTAGTATTGATTTTAGTATTTTACTTTTTTATTTTATTTAAATAAAGCATAGATTGATTACATAGTAAATTAAGGATTATTTAAAATAGGTATCAGTTATAAATCTATTATTAAATTTTGAATAATAATATATTATTATGAACTATAGATTACTTTATTTATAATAATCCTGCTAAACCTTTATTCACTTATTTGATTAGAATAAATTACTTATAGATATAGCATTTCCAATTTTAACTTGTATTTATACTTATTATACATTCACTTTGTCAAACTGATATTACTTTGAATCCTTATCTCATAATTTTTTAGGACATCGACAAGAGCTAGCATTTAATTCATTTAAATTGTATTGATATAAATTAGAAATTTGAAGCTAGGACATATAAACAAAGTTTTTCATTTAATTTGCTTTAATATATTAATTTTTTAATATTATAAATGTTAAATTTTGATTTAATTTTGAAGGGTCTTTATCTCTTGGTCATTTTACACCATTAATTTTGTTGCTTCAATTCACAATGCTTATTAGAGAGTTTGGTACCTTGATTTAAGTACAAAACAGTGCTATTCTCATTGCTCTCATTTATACCGATATAGTATTAATAATCTGACAAGGTATTTGTAAGTGTTAATTTCTTCCACTTCTTGATTATCGATCTTTATTTTTTACTTTTGAGACAATCCACATAACATTACTTTCCTCGATAATTCATATAACATTTGCTGAAGCTCAAGCATTATTTGCAAAAACAACCACATCACCTATAAAATCTAGATGATTCAAGTAATCTTCAATTATTTTTATTCCTTTAGTTTTCAATTTTAATTTATAAAATACTTCTTGTAAAACTGCTGTAAAAAGTTTTGGATATATGGAATCAA
Organism: Epiperipatus broadwayi; assembly: GCA_028023455.1. Lineage (NCBI taxonomy): Eukaryota > Metazoa > Onychophora > Udeonychophora > Euonychophora > Peripatidae > Epiperipatus > Epiperipatus broadwayi. The sequence goes on along the minus strand of JAQFVV010012405.1, from coordinate 14,956,931 downwards.
CCTACCTTATATCTTCTCAATGTTAATCTTCTTAGTACCATGATGTAATCTAATCATTGCTGTTGCATTTTGATAAATATTTTTCAGAGTACAACAATATCCTGGGTCTATATTTTGATGTTCCACTGTTTTAATAATCATAATGTTTATAGATTCAAATGCTTTTTCATAATCTACAAATCTAAAGTGCAATGGCATTTCATATTCATTGGCCCTTTTTATAATTTCTTTCAATAGTTAGATGTAATTTCAAATCCAGATGGGCCTTCTGATTGATTCAAATACAAAATGTATTGTAAATGAGTTGTAATTATCTTAGTCAAGATTTTGTATAAATTTTTAATTTCTAATATCTTCATCACCTTTTTTAAATATCAATTTTCCTACTGGATTATTCCAATCAATTAATACATCTATATCATTTAGATATTCGATAAATAATTTTACTAACAATTTTTCTATTTCTTTATCTGGTTTTTTAAGATATCAGTTATACTTGATCACATATTTCACTTCATGTAAAATATTAGACAATTCTGAAGATGTAATAATTGTAGGGGATGTTTTGTTTCCGTGTTCTTTATTACTATATATATGTAAACCAATAAAATATCACGACTAATTATATTACTACATAATGTTTTATAGAACTTTTCCATATATTTCATGATATCATATCTTTAGTAATAGTTCCATCTTTTCTTGTTATTGCAGAAATAAGTTTTCTTTCAATTCCAAGATGTCGTTTTATACTTTTGAGACTCTTATTAAACTTTTAAATTACATTAAAGATCAAAAAAAAAAAGTCAAACATATGAAACATCTAAACATCACTATCTCATACTAGCACATAATTGTTATTAAACAATTCAAAACTACTATATGGAGAGTCTTGCTTTGTTTTGAATTGTTTAATAACATATGAAACATATTACATTAAACACAACTTGAATAATTGTATTTACAAAACTTCAATAAATTTAATTAACAACTGCTCAATTAAATATGAATGGAAAATTATATAAGATAATATATATAAAGTTATTTGAGGTATGTATTATTTATTCTGTATATTGATATGTTATATAGTTAATTCTATTAAATTATATTGGATCTCTATATGAAGGTTTTATTCTATTTTACTGATGCTTTTTTTTTGTTATTGTTATTTTACTTCAATTATAGAACACTAGATGGTGGTCTATCTGCAATAATTAGTTAATGTTAAAATAGATGATTAACATTTGAAAGGGGCATGAAACCATATGCCGAAAAAGGCTTTTTATGTATAATTATTATTAATAAATATACATTTATATAGCTGTTATATATATAATTTTTATTATTATAATAAACAATTATATTTTCTTATATCATTATTAATTTTTTTTTCATATCATGTTACAAAACTCTAGATATTCAATTATTTTTAATGTATCTTTTTAAAATATTTTCATATTTTCATACAATACTCTTGTCTTAATATAAAATTTACTGATAAATTATGTTTTTTTATACAAGCTATCTTTGTTGAATTTTTAATAGTATAATGGTGATCATCTGATATTTTAGTGAGTCAGCTATCTTTTAAAGCTATCAAACTAAAATTCATCTTAGGATATGAATAGATAGCACCGGATAGATTAAATAAGCATTATTTATTAGTATCTATTGATTGTTCAAGTTTACAATAAATGACAGCCCAGGAAAAGAATATCTAGAGAGTTTGTTCTTGAAAAGCATTATTTAAAATGAAGGCATATGATTTTTTTTTTTTGTTTCAACCATTACATGCTGTTAGAATGTTGCATACAAACTACTCTTTTAGTAAAGTAATATCTTAATCTACTCATATTATAGGTTTAAATGCAATTATAGAACCTGATTTAAATGCAGCAAAGAGTTGATAATTTCGAACTGATTGGCTGAGTATCTTTGAAAAAGCATAATTAAAAATATGTGTACATGACTTATCCCACTCTTCATGCTTTAAACAATGAATGTTTATTTATATCATGCCTAAAAATGAGTTCCAATTATTTGACTGGAATGCACTTAAAGTATCATACATAACTGAATGGTTTGGCATTCTGGATATCATGTAGTGTTCAAACATTGGGAATGGCATTAGGAACTGCCAACCACAAATTTTTAGCTCTAACATCTCCCGCTTTATCCCTAAACAATGTAGAATAGTGCAGCTAATAAGATAGGATTTCTAGTTTAGATTTTGCAATAAACTTATTTTATAATACAACTGCTTTCATTGATGGATATTGTAAATGACACATGACTAAATATTTACATTGTATTAATAAAATAACATAGTATTTCTTTATAAATTAACATTGCATTTTATTACACACACCCCTGCATTTAAATAACAGATAAGAAAAGTATACAATTTTTTGTACATAAAGTGAATTGTATATATGTGAATATACAATTTTAGCATACATACATATAATTATATATGGTTTATGAAGTATATAATGTTTCCAATAATGATCCCCATGAGCTTAATACATTTTCAATGTGTAGCATCGTAATCATATAAAGTATATACACATGTAGAGTGGCAAGATTAGTTATACAACTTAAAAGCAGATACCCCAAATGCAGATAATTCATGTGTATGCCCCAACAAGTTCTCATAGTGATGAAGTAATAGAAGATTTTTATATGGATGTACAAAAGGCTTTTGATCAGAGTAAACAACATTTTAAAATTGTTACGGGAGACATTAATGCTAGAATTGGTAAACAAATGAAAGATGAAAGTGCTATAGGTAATTTTGGTTATGGTAATAGAAATGAGAGAGGACATAGACTTGTGGAGTTTTCAGAAAAAGAAAAACTTTATATTATGAATTCTTTTTTTGAGAAAAATGTTAAAAGGAAATGGACATGGAAACATCCAAATGAAGGTACAGCAGAATTGGATTATATTTTGACTAAGAGAAAATACATATTTCAATATTGTAATTTTCTTAATAAATTTAACACATGAAGTGATCATCGATTAGTAAGATGTAAGATATGTGTTAATGCAAAACTAGAGAGACAAAAATTATTAAGAAAAACAATATTTACAGCTGATATTCCTAATCTTCAGAAACATTCTAATGAATTTAAATTAGAACTTACAAATCGGTTTCAAGTATTAGTAGATTTTGAACATGATTCAGATTTGAATGAAATTAATATGAAAATAACTGATACACTTTTAAAAACTGCAACAAAGATAGCTGGTAGAAAAAAGCAGCAACTGACCAATAAAATTTCTACTGAGACTAGAGAATTTATGAAGAAAAAAAGGAATATGAAGATATACAAAAATGATGCATTAAAAAGGATTGAATATCTCGAATTTTGTAAAATGGTGCGAAAAAGGGTTGAAAATGATATAAGAAAGTATAACTGTGAACTAGCAAGGAAAGCTGTAAAATAAAATAAAAGTCTCAAGAATGTAAAACCACATTTTGCTATTAGTAGGAAATTTATATCTGCAATAAGAAAAAAGATGGAATTATTACTAAAAAGAGAGATGACATCATGAAATGGGTAGAAGACTTTTATCAAGAATTATATAGTAATAAAGAACAAGTACCTCCTATATCTATTACATCTTCCGAATTGCCCAGAATTTTAAATGAAAAAGTGAGATATGCAATTAAATGTATAAAGAAAGGAAAGGCTCCAGGTAATGATGGGATTATAATTGATATATTAAAATAAGCAGGTGAAGAAAGAGAATTTTTTTTAGCAAAGTTATATACCAAATGTCTAAATGATAAAGATGTACCAGATGATTGGAAGAATGCAGTAATAATATTAATATTTAGAAAAGGTGATAAGGAAGATATTAGAAATTACAGACCCATCAGTCTTTTATCAGTTTTATACAAAATTTTTACCAAGATAATTACAACTCATCTACAGAGAACATTGGATTTCCACCAACCAAGAGAACAAGCTGGATTTAAAAGTGCTTTTAGTACAGTTTATCATATCCAGGTATTGAGAGAAGTTATAGAAAGGACAAATGAATATGAGTTGCCATTATGTTTTGGATTTGTAGATTATGAAAAGGCATTTGATTCTATAAACATTTCTTCAGTAATTAAAGCATTGGATCATCAAGGTATAGATCCAAGACATTGTCATATTTTAAAGAATATTTATAAAAATGCAACAGCAACAATTAGATTACATAATGATACTAGGAAAGTCAACATTGAGAAGGATGTAAGACAAGGTGACTCCATATCTCCAAAACTTTTTACAGCAGTGCTGCAAAAAGTATTTTGTGGATTAAAATGGGAAACTAAAGGAGTGAAAGTAAATGGAGATTATTTAAGTCATTTAGATTTTGCAGATGATGTAGTTGTTTTTGCAAATAATGCTTCAGAGCTGCAGGAAATGTTGCAGGAGTTATTAGATGAAAGTAGGATTAAAGATAAATGTTAAATAGACTAAAATAATGTTTAATCGATTTGTTCAAAATATGAAAATAAAGATTGATTATGATGAATTAGAAGAAGTTAACAGTTACAAATACCTTGGTCAGATTATTAATACAGATGGAAACATTAAATTAATCATAGAATTAAACTTGGTTGGAGTGCTTTTGGTAGAAATAACTTGACACTAAAAGGAAATATGCCTATGTGTTTGAAAAGGAAGTTTTTTAACAAATGTGTTTTGCCAGTTTTTACTTATGGATCTGAGACTTGGACACTTAATAGAAGAACAATACAGAAACTTCAGACCACTCAAAGATTTATGGAGAGATGCATGCTGGGAATAACAAGACGAGATCGAAAACGCAATGTATGGGTAAGAGAACAAACAGGTGTTACTCCCCTCATTGAAAAAATTTAAAAGATTGAAATGGAGTTGGGCTGGACATATTGGTAGCAAAGATGATAATAAATGGACAATTGAAGTCTTAAACTGGATTCCAAGAGATTGTAAAATACCCAGAAAGAGACTACATGTGAGATGGATGGATGAGATGAGAAAGTGTACAGGGGTGATGTGGAAAAGAGAAGCTAAAGATTGGAGAAAATGGATTGAACTTGAAGAGACCTTCATCCTGAAATGGATTGATAATGGTTGATGATGATAATATGTAAATTTCTTATATGTATAGATATGTGATATAACTCATATATTTATCAATTATAGTTATGAACAAGACCGCTGGAGAGTCACAACTAAGAAAAATCAACAATAAAATGTGTAATTAGTTTAAAAGAAAAGTGTGTATTATTTTATTACGCTAAAAGCAAGATGAAAAAAAAACAAATTTAAATTAACACATTCTATGTGCATTGTTGAAATTTTTATTTCTATGTCATATAATATAATTGTATAGTTTATAAGTATAACTATTATTAAATAAAAACAATAAATGAAATAATAAAAAACATAAAAATTAAGATTCATATTTCAAATTATTAGTTTCTTTCAGTCCAAGAAATGATAAGCTACAATCCAAAAGTGTTTTTTTATTTTCCAATAGTAAATTAATTTTAATTATAAATAGCAATATCACATAATTTTCTCATATATTAACTTTTGTATATGGATATTATAGTACTATACCATCAGGTGCTTATTAATTTATTCAAACTTAGAGTACATGTCTCTACAGTAGAATAGAAAGAACTTTCTTGAAATTATATATATATATACAAGGCAGATTTTAACAGACTTTATTGCAATTATATGTCTTAAGAACATGAAGTGCTTTTCAACACTAAATTACAAAACACTCCCCTCACGATATACTTGTATATTCTAGTCACATTTACTATTTTTATATATTTAATCTAGTAGTGGCTATTTATCAGTTCATATAAAGTTGCAAAAAAGGTTATTCTGCTTTGCATGGTATGTGTCTGTTACATTACTGATTTAAGCACAATATATATGTCCAGGTATGGGCTAGTTAATATATTAACATGTCTAACTAAAATGCATGTACAGGGTATGAGTACTGTATAGTTGGCAATATTTTTAAAGCATATATTTACAGCAGAATAATTTAACTATTATTTGTTTATAAATATTCTAATGTTATTTACTATTTATTAATGTTTATACTAAACTGCATTAAATTATATAACAAAGTAGTGCATATATATATATGAAAGTGTTGCCACCTAGTCAGTAATCAAAACCCGGACAGTAAAAAAATTTTTTTTCCGTACAATGTTTATTAGTTATATAAAATATAGAAACATGAAAAAAAGTCAACTTCTGACAAAAATACAAATAATAATGTAAATAGTAAACAATTTTTAAACAATATGATATAAAAATAAAAAAAAAGTGCATAAAAATCACAAAAATTATATAAAAGACAAATGAACCAATTACCGGAACATTATTTGAAAAACCGGACTGTCTGGGGGAAAACCAGTCAGGTGGCAACACTGATATATGAATATGCTTCTATGAAGTATATGATGTTTTAAAAATAAACAACATTTTGAGCTTAATGCATTTTCAGTGCTAAGAACCATAATCATAACTATTTTCATTAAATTTAGAGGCAGCTTATACTTTTTAAAACACCCTGACTTACATATTCCAATAGTTTGAAAGTTGGATGCAGTTAATCTTTTATTAATGATATTGTATATATATATATATAGCTATTTTTAGTAAATCTGGAGGCATCTATACAACCACTGCTATTAACATGCAAAATATCCTTATTTGTTGCATTGTTGTAATATATACATTATAAATCCTCTGACCGAAAGCAATTAGAACCAAGTAGATAATAAACGATTAAAATCAAACAAAAACAATTGATCATTATTGAATACAGTTTGAAAAATTACCTGATAATGTATTATCACAATTTATTTTAGTTTCTCAATATTTTCTATTGAGCTTATTATATTATTAAGATATATATAAAGACAAATACTCACTGAGAAGGTAAACAGATGTTGTCTAATTGAAATGTATTTGGTTCGGCTTGCTCATTACTATTGATATCATTAATATTATTTCTCAAAAAGCTTTCAGAACCTAAAAAAATCTATAAAAAAATATACATAATTTAAAAAAAAATTAGTAATGTAAAGCAAGATAATATTAACATTACATGTAATCTTTTTACAGATTAAATATATGCTAAATATATAGTCTTGTCCACATGTGAGATCTGTAAAAATATGGCGAATGATCCAGTAACAACTACACAAATATAAAAAAGTGGCTTGGATTCAAAGTCTTACAGTGCTTGAACCTCAGGCCATTAGAAAGTCTAATAAAGTAAAAGTAACTTTTCCAAATGGGTGTGAAAAGAATTTTTTAAAACCCCCCCACCAAACATATTGGTGGAATTTTTTTTGACTGAGAAAACTATAACCACCTCCTCCTTTTCTCACTCTCAATCCTTTCAATGATGAAGGAGAATTCTCCTCCCCCTTATAACATTTTCCTTTACCCCTCCTTCCCCTTTTTTTTTTTCAATCATTATAAACTTTTAAATCCCCCCCCTCTATATTTTTAATGGAAAGAAAAAATTAATTTTTTTGTTTGTTTTTACAAACTTTTGACAAATAATTTCTTGTCAGCCCATAATTATTACACTTTTCAATATTTATACATTTTCTTTATGGGTCTTTTTTCCCCACAGCAATAATAAAGGCAAACATCATGTTTAGTATTCTTTCAGTTGTCTATGGCTTCACCTAGTTTATATGTGAAATCAGCTTAATTTCATCTGCCATATTTTTCATAATCATCATCAACCATTATCAATCCACTGCAGGGTGAAGAGCTCTCCAAGTTCAAACCATTTTCTCCAATCTTTAGCTTCTCTTCTCCACACCACCCCTGCACACTTTCTTATTTGATCCATCCATCTCACATGTGGTCTCTTTCTGGGCCTTTTACAATCACTTGGAATCCATTTTAAGATCTCAATTGTCCATCTATTATCATCTCTTCTAGCTATATGTCCAGCCCAACTCCACTTCAATCTTTTAATTTTTTCAATGAGGTCAGTAACACCTATTTATTCTCTTACCCATACATTGCGTTTTCGATCTCTTCTTGTTACTCCCAACATGCATCTCTCCATACTTCTTTGAGTGGTCTGGAGTCTCTGTATTGCTCTTCTATTATGTGTCCAAGTCTCGGATCCATAAGTAAGAAGTGGTAAAATATATTTATTAAAAACCTTCCTTTTCAAACACGTAAGCATATTTCCTTTTAGTATCAAGTTATTTCTACCAAAAGCACTCCAACCAAGGTTAATTCTATGATTAATTTCATCCATTATGTTTCCACCTGTATTAATAATCTGACCAAGATATTTGTAGCTGTTAACTTCTTCTAACTTATCATAACCAATCTTTATTTTCATATTTTGAGAAAATCCATTAAACATTACTTTAGTCTTTTTAACATTTATCTTTAGTCTTTTTAATATTTATCTTTTGTCCTACTTTCATCTGATAACTCCTGGAGCATTTCCTGCAGCTCTAAAGCATTATTTGCAAAATCAACATCATCATCTGCAAAATCTAAATGACTTAAATAATCTCCATTTACTTTCCCTCCTTTAGCTTCCCATTTTAATCCACAAAATACTTCTTGCAGCACTACTGTAAAATTTTGGAGATATGGAGTCGCCCTGTCTTACACCCTTCTCAATGTTAAATTTCCTACTATCATTATGTAATCTAATTGTTGCTGTTGCATTTTTATAAATATTCTTTAAAATATGACAATATTCTGGATCTATACCTGGATGATCCAATGCTTTAATCACTGAAGAAATGTTTATAGAATCAAATGCTTTTCACAATCTACAAATCCAAAGCATAATGGCAACTCATATTCATTTATCCTTTCTATAACTTCTCTCAATACCTGGATATGATCTGCTGTACTAAAACCACTTTTAAATCCAGCTTGTTCTCTTGGTTGGTGGAAATACAATGATCTATTTTTAAATTCTCTTATATATTCTAGAACAGCTTCATATGCTTATTCTTCTTTCGATGGAATTGGTATAAGTTAGTGTAGATTCACAAGCCTTCTGGCATCCATTGATTGCTCTTGTTAGCACAAGATGGCACTACTATATGGAGAGTGTTGTTTTGTTTTGAATTGTTTAATTCCATGTTCTTTAACAGTTGGACTAATAGAATCTCTTCTAGTCTTTAAACTTGTACTCTTTTGTTAACTCTCACAGTATAATATTTTAATCTCATATGTTTTTATTTGGTGATTGTGTTCTATTTCAAAAGTTGTGTTATATATTTCAAAATTGTTGGTTTGAAATATAGATTTAATTTTAGTAGCAACTCTCCAAGCGCTTTTGGGTCACATAGACAATTAGCTATTTGAAGCATATCCTTTCCTGATATCCACATAAGAGTAGCAATTTTCAGTTTATTCATAATATTGCTTATTATGATATATATTTCTATATGACCTATGTATATTTGCCAGTGTGTTGGCTTGTTTATGCAAATGGTGTTATCATACTGTTTTGCATTGTTGTATGCCCATTTTATCAAGTGTTGCTTATTCAAAGTATTTCACAAGTTCTTGAGATTGTACCAACTGACTACTACATACAGGTTTCAAACTGTGACTGTAGCAATTGATGTGTACAGGAGATCAAATATGATCTAACCTAACTTTATATTCATTAAGTTATTTTACAAATAATACTAAAAAACTTAATAATGAGTCTATTACTCAAAGTATATCATATAACAAAGCAAAGCTCCATATAGTAGTGCCACCTGTGATGCTTGCTAGTATATCATATTGGTAGCTTGTTAATCATGCATGCACAGTTCTTTATGGTGTTGAACTATGAAGCTGCATATTCTTATTTCGGTATTTTAATTTACCTTGTTAATTCTTCTAACTTCACTATAATACTCTATTGCACTACTCACATGCTGCTGTTTTGCAAACACTGTTCTGCTTGCACACACATTATGCACTGAACTGTTCTCGACTGCTCTCTAGCTAATCTCTCTATTGCTCTAAAAAATCAGTTTTATTCAAAGTGACCTAATTTGCATAAATAGTTTCAATATTTAACCTTGAAAATTAGAATATCTAGAATATTTTTATATTTGCATAATTTTAATATTGTGCATATTATTTTCTTTCTAGAGTGAATCTTTACCGTGTTTTATATTGTCTAATTCTACACACGTAGTCGTGCAATTTTATTTATTCTTTATATAGTAGTGTTTTAGTCAAATGTGAGTCATAATGATGTAGAAAATGGTTGAACAATATTAAAAGATAGAAGAAGTAATATAGAAAGGACAAAATGCATATATATTGATGTTAAGTGATTGGAATGCTGTTGTAGGAAATTATGGTAATGGAAAAAGTAATGAAAGATAGTCAGCTTGTGGAATTTTATAAAGAGAATAATTTTGTAATTGCAAATACTTGGTTTAAAAATAATCCAAGAAGATTATGTAATGGAAAGCTCAAAATAATAAGAAATGATATCAGATAACTGATGCAAAAGAGATATATGAATACTAGTAAGGATTCACATACCATGTCTGTTGCGGATATAAATGCTGATCATAATATATGATTGTGGCAAAATTAAAATTGAATTTAAAAAGGATGAGATGAGGGAAGAAATATATATAAAAATGGGACTGGGATAAATTGAGAGGAAAAAAGAAAATAATATTCAGGATAAATGATTCTGATAAATGCTGATGGTAGAAATCAAGTAGAAATAGTAAAAATGGGAAAAAAAAGAAAACAATAAAACTATTTGATTAAAGAAATTTAAGTGATCCTGAATAACAGAAGGAATGATGAAAAAAAAAGAGATATTATTGGTGTTGTTAGAATGATTGCAGAAGATATAGAAAAAGAATTGATATACGTTTTGAACAAATCCTTTGATAAACTGGAATAGACTTGCAATCATCCTGAAAAATAAAAAGTATTTTGGAAAGAGAGAAGATTGATTTGGAATATGCATTCTAGACAAAGAACAAGAATTAAATTGGAAAATAATGAAACTGAAGAATATAGAGAAGGTAAACAAGAATTCTGCACATCACCTGAGCTTTTTAATGTTTATTTAGAAGACATGATAGATATCTAAACTATAGAAGAGACAATATTAATAATAGAATAGTAAAATGTATAAAATGATGTTGTTCTTATAACAGGATGAAGATATGGAATACGTTGAATAAATTAGAGGACGGGCATATGAAATACTGATTAAAAAGATTAATGTTGAGAAAACAGTCCTCATTGATAGAAAGGAATATAAAAATACAAATTAATATTAATGATACTTAAATAGATGAATGGATTTAGATACTTGGTTAAGGAAGTGTGAACCTTTGAAAAAGGAATTAAGAAAAAGATTAAATGCTATGTGTGGAGTGTATTAAATAGTGAATGCGAAACATGGACAATAAACAAAAGAATTAGGAATAGATTGGAAGTTTAAGATTGAAGAAGCTAAGTTGGATGAATGAAATGACAAATAAGGAAATTTTAGAATGCAAAAAAAGTTGGTTGACGAAATTAAAAATAAAAACAGACATAAAAAAGTTGATTGACGAAATTAAAAATAAAAAGGAAAACTAGACTGAACGAATACTAAGAAAGAATAATTAAATAAAGGGCGTGTTAGAGGAAATGGTGGCTGGAAGCAAAAAGAAAGAACGGAAAAGTTTGACTTTGCTAGATGATATATCTAGAGATACTTGAAATTGAAGATATGGTCAGCGAACTGAACTGAATAAAGATATGACAGTTGGTTGCGTAATTAATTTTATAACTTTTTTTTTTTTAATGAATGTGTATGGAATAGAAAAATATTCACCTTTTTATTACAATTCATCAGGCTTTTTGCCAAAAAGTTTAAATGAAATGCTATACAATAATTTTAACTTTTGTTACGCTCATGATGCAAATTCACAGCATTGACTATCAAAACACGTTGGTCTCATTCACATCGCTATTTCGCGAGAATCCTTTTTCAATTTTTAAAATCTCGCAGATTGCCGCCTTGGACGTCATCATTAGTATACTGTATATAGCAGAGTAGCAGCTGTCTTTGGAAGAGATGGTACGTTTTAGGAGCACACACACTTTTTTTTTTTAAAAAAAAAACTATTGAAAATTAAATATTTTTATTTTATTCTCTGAAATAATAAATTAAAAATTATAATGACTTTTTTTGTTTTGTTTTTTTTTTTTAAAAAATGTAAATATTGATATTCGTTGTAAAATATTCCTTGTACTATTTGCAAAGCATTTTATACAAACAATGTATATTCGTGTTTTATCATGAAATATTTAGTATATATCACATAATTTGAGAAATTACCTCACTTTGAGTGGCAGGAATTGGATCCGGGTGTTCAGGTGTTGGTCCATGACCACCAAAAAAATGTTTACTACATATATATGTCATATGTCGCTTAACATTTTTTTCTGTAAATCCCACTCGTCCACAGGCTTTTATCCATTTTTCACATTTTGCAGGATTAGCGGTAGGCTTAGGAAAAGATATAAAAAATACTCCATCCATATGCGGTCTTTCTTTATATCTTGTATCAGAATTGCAATTAACGTAGCAACAATGTTTTTTTGGCATTATAATTTTTTCCCCAAATTTTTTAATAATCAGATTATTTAAAAATTTACAGTTGATAGGTTTGTCCCTACAAAGGCCTAGTGCCCCCACAGAGGCGACAGATTCACCTAGCGGTGAAATCTCAATTTAAAAAGTATTCTTGCAATTTATTTTTTGAAATTAAAAGCGGTTATATTTTATTTAAAGAAAAAAAAAGTAGTTTACTAAAATCAATTAATATGGGGAAAATAATTTTGATTGTTTATAATTAATAAGATTACATAAACGTCTCTTATTAATTACCACAGCTGATATATTTCAAGTCTTATATTAGCAATCGTTATTTATAAATTTAATTTAAATGTAAATTTATAAAAATCTTTGATCCTATGTAAATGAGGATTAAATTCAATATCATGTAGAGAGATTTCTTTAAAAGACTTTATATAATTATTTTGAATATATATATTTTTAAAAAAAAGTATTGTATATTATTTGCTTGAAAAAAAAGTTTTGACTTGTACTATATGTAGCATCGACTTTCAAATTTATCTTATATAGTTATTAAGTTACAACATTATTTTGACTATTCCATTATTTTCATTATTTGACTGACCTTATACACTCAAACATATATATATAAGAAGAAAGACTATGTATATGGTATCATAAAAGAATGAAAATAATTCTTAGTTCAGATTATTATGATTACGAGAGTATGATTAAATATTAAAATTTATATTAATCGGTTCATATTTTGGAGAGGGAATGAGTTTCAGATAAAAATAATAGATGTAATATGAGCTATAGTTTAAAAAAGTTAAGAAATACTAGTATGTATATGTGGTATCTTTAATCAAGTAAACATATAGTGTAACTAAGCAAATCAGTTTATAATGAGGTATATAGAGAATAAGTGCTATTTAAGACAAGTTTTATAGTGCTTTGGATATCAGTTGTTAAAAGTAAATGTAGTTATATATTTATACACAAAATATAAGATGAAAGATAAAACCAATCTTTAAAATAGCTCACTGTAGAGCAAAGACCTAGTTCCAATAGACTCTTAGAGGAACCAGGCTTACCATTTGCCTTGTAATGAAAGTTTAAATGGCTTTTCATCATTGTTTAACTTTAGTTAAGGATAGCTAGATATCCACTTACTGGTTAGTTTTAGGCTGGCTACATGATAAAAATCCTAAGCTTGGATTTGAACCCAGTATAAAATATCAATATATTATCATATTGCTTATTTTAAAGCATGCATACATGCTTGCACATTAAAGATATTAGAAGCTACTGAAAATAGAAAAAAATTTAAAAAACAAATGAAAAAAACCTGTCATACCCAAATACTTCTTAATTATTTTCTAGCTCAATTCTGACATCATTTTTGTTTGATTTAATCTATAATAATTTTGATGAATTTATGCAAAGTATTGATGAAACTCAGCATTTCTAAATTAAAATTATTTGGCAAGACAATCATTTAAGATTTTTTTTCTTCCTCATTTTTATGAGAATCATGAAAGTTTGAATCAGATTTCATTTTCGTAGTGAACTTATTTTTATATTTTATTTATACTTATAACTTACACTTTTTTTAATAACAATTTGTAAATGAATGACAAAATATATATCTATATTTTGTAATATAATTGTTTTCTTTGCATTACTCTATCAGTAAATTAAAAATATTAATGTATTGAGCTATAGCAAGAAATAGTTCTTAGGAAATTAATATAATTTGTTTACTGAATTAGAACTCATTAGTTTGAATATAATTAAATCATCTTGTCTGTTACTTCACCTTCCATTATTTCATTTATATCTATTTAATAAAAATAGTTAAAAAAAAATAAAGAAAACAATTTTTATTTTCTAGTTCTTATTGCAGTCATTTAATAGTGTAATCTGTGTTTAAATTATAATTGACTTAATATCTCTTAAATATTATATCTTTTGAATTTTATTAACTTATTTGCAAATAAATAGAACATATTGACATTGTGTAATATAGTTTTTTTAAAAAAACTTCTTCATAGATACTATCTAAAAATAATTAAAATATACATTGACACACATAAACACCAAACCCACAAAATATTTTTTACAGCAATAAGTGATTTTTTTTTTTTTTAAAAAAAAAGCATTTCTACTGAAATAACAATCAATTCTTAAGCTATCAACAATCTCAACCTGTAGCCAAGGCAACTCCATCAACAATAAAGATGGTACCATCATTATCTCTGCTCTGATATGTTTATATAGACACTAAATATTGCAACTTGACCAAGGAGTGTGAGATTAATAATACAAAGAAGTTTAAACAAACCTCTTAATCAGACAAATATAACCTGTTCTGAAAGCAGACTAATAGTTATTTATAACTTTCAAATTCTATATAAAGTATATATTTACTAAGACAATAAAACCAATTACATAAGGCTTTAATAGGTTTATAAACTAGATGATAACAGTCAACCCTTAAGGTATCAACAATCTCAACCTGTAGTCAAGGCAACCACCTTTAACAATAAAGGTGTTACCACCTTTATTAGTCGTCTGATATGTTTATATAGACACTAAAGTTGTATTGACTACAGGTTGCTATTGTTGATAGCTTAAGGATTGATTATTATCATTTACATTTATAAATGTATTAATCCTTCAGTAATTGGTTTTACTATCTTATTAAAATCTATTCAAGAAATGCACACAAAAAAGAAAGCTTCCTGGCAAATTTTTATTTTGGTTCTGAATATGATATTAAAAACAAAAAAATAATTATAAGTATATTATATATATGTATTATAAAATACTTCCAATGCTAAATATATGTGTAAAATATTAAGATTCATGCAACTGGCATAATAGGTAATTGAAATACTCTAGCGACAGCATAAGATAATGTTATGAGAAAAGATCAGTCTCATTTCTCGTTACCTCATTTTCTTGTATAGAATTGTTCAAATATATAAGCTAAAAAGTATGAATATAATTACATAATTTCTTTTTAAATTAACTGATACTATTAATTGACAGTTTTCTCAATTTAAACATTGTCAAACAATGAAAACATGTAGTATAGCATACTTTCAGTGCTTAATGTATATGTAGTATATCAAGATTACAACTGAGTAAAATACATAATTAAAATATTCTAGCCACACCATAAGACAATAGTTTTTCTGTTTTTAATCTCATTTTGTTATATAGAGAATTAGCTGAAACACTTAAGAATGAATATTCAGTTAATCACACAATTTAAAGATATTTTCATTTCATTGATACTATTTGTTATATTTTGGTAAAAATATTGCTTAAGTAACTGTAATTTGTATAAGTTATAAAGCTAGAATTTGTGACTCCAGAAAAAGGAGAAAAGAAACTTTATATTGTAAGTTAAGAGCAATGAAAAAAAGATTGTTGAAAGATAAAATAAAGTGTGAATAATAATGCCATAAAGGTCTGGTGGATTTAAGTATAGAAAAAGATAGTATTGTTTAATTAAAGCAGAAAGCTATTTTAAAACTAATTAAACAAAAGAGGCAGGGTTAGTATAATCAATATTTGAAAGACTAATTGCAGGTGAAAGGAATGTGCATGAACACAATTAAAAGCTTGATGATAATTTGGGAAAAGACGCATTGCTGGAGGGGGATAGCTTAATATAAATAGTTATTGCCTTTTTATAATAATTAATACCGGATATTAAACAGTGAAATGTATAAATAGTGTGTGCTTACCTTTGTGAATGATGCTGCCTGCTGTTAGAAGGATGCAGAGAAAAAAAGTTGTAGCGATTTTTCTGCCACAAGGTATGTCATTCCAGAGACAGGGCCTCTAGGTGCAAATAGCCAAATATGGAACTTAAGCAGATTGCTCATGGTCTTATTTTTATTTGTGTATGCCTGGATAAGGCTTCATGAGGACTGTGCAGAGACAGACTGTGAGTATAAACAATTTTTAGTTATTTACTCAGGTCTATGAATAGTTAAGACTGTTGTTGTTTTTAACTGTGGGGAGTATTAGGATTTATGGAAAATAGTCCTTTAATT
This sequence comes from Epiperipatus broadwayi, assembly GCA_028023455.1. Lineage (NCBI taxonomy): Eukaryota > Metazoa > Onychophora > Udeonychophora > Euonychophora > Peripatidae > Epiperipatus > Epiperipatus broadwayi. The sequence goes on along the minus strand of JAQFVV010012405.1, from coordinate 14,940,240 downwards.
CAAAGATTTATTTGATCATGTTAGTAAATGCAGAACTTAGAGAGGGATATGAGTGTGGATAATTGCTATTGCTCATTTGTTGGTAGTCATCGTAATTACTGAAGTCACAACAAGTCTGCCAAAAGTATAAGCTGGCACAGTTTACAAGCACCTGAAAACCAGGAATAGTGAGCAAAGCAGGTGCGGTCTTCGAAATATATGTGTATTATGTATGCTAATATAAATAAATTTATTGTCATCTTTATTTTGATGATTTCTTATTAAACTTATAGTCTGTGATTTTTGTTATTTTGTTGGCATTCAGCTTCGTTAATGAATACACAACAAAGTTGGTGCAGTCACAGTCATATTTGAACTCTGGGGGTAAGGATTCAACAAAGTGGCCCAGTGACAGTAGTGTTTCGAATCTAGAAAGTTAGGGAAATTAAAAATCATTAGCAGGAAAAAAAGTCATTAGGATAGTCAGTGATATTTGAATTCGATGTGAGTGATGGTAGGGAATGGCCACTATATGCTACACAGTTAGATAATTTTTTTTTTGCTCAATGGGATTGAGGATAATAAAAGGAAGGTAGCAGCACTGATGTGTTTATTGGGAAGATGGTAATAGATATGATAAATAAGTATTATCAGATACCCATAATGTCTTATATAAAGAAATAGTCAAAAAACTAAATGACCATGTTAGCCTCAGACAGTTTAAACATATAGCCAGATTGTCATTAAGAAATGGAAGACAAATTAAGGGTGAAATGATAAAACAGTCTAGCATGGCTTTAAAAGATTGTATATATGGAGATTATGTCGAGGAGATACTTCTAGATCAGTTATTTTGGGGTCTGTTTGATAATAGACTCAGACAAAACCTGCTGATGGAAATGGATTTAAATTTTGACTTGATTATTAAGAAGTGAGTGGCTCACAAGCTAATAGTAGAGCAAGCAACATTTTTTAAAAATAAAATTGAAAATGTGAGTAAAATTGCAAATGGTAAAACTGATCAAAAGGAATGAGATAAAAGCAATAGCCCAAGCAAAAGAATTAATTGTTTTTTTCTGTAGCAAAGCTGAGCATATGAGAAGAGAGTGCAAATTTTGAAATAAAAAATGCTATAACTGTAAACAGAAAGGGCTTTGGGCAAAAAAGTGTAGGGAAATGGAAAAAAAAGTGAGTCAGGTAAGACATCGAAATATAAAAAAGGGAATGGTAACTAACGATATTTTTAATATTAATAAGAGAACAAGTGGGAAAAATAAGTTTATGTTACAGCTAGAAATCTGTAATAAAAAGTTAGAATGGAAATTGATAGCCGGTCTGGAATATCATTGATATCGGAGAAGCTATGGAAACAGCTTAGAGGGAGAACTTACAGACATATCAATTAAAGAGACATCTGTCAAGGTTGTAAATGTAAGTGGAAATGAACTAGGAATGATAGGTTATGCAATAGTGCCTATAAAGTACAGAAATAAAAGAGTAAAAATACCTATATATATAGTAAAGGTAAAAATCAGTCCGTTAATAGGGCATAACTGGTTTAAAGAATTAGGAATGACTATTAATGTGAAGGCTGTGAACTATGGGCCAAGTAGACAAGAGATAAAGCAAAGATGCCTGGATAAACTAGAACCTATAAATTCAGAAAGGAAGATGAATTATATAGATAGTATGAAATCAAGTATGATAAACAATGAAAGAGTAGAAAAATGGACAAAGGATAATCAGGGATACCAGATATTAGCTAAATGGATAAAAGAAAGATGGCCTAAAACAAAACCTAGTTATTTAGATCCAAGGGTTTTGGGTAAACAGGGAAAGGTTGGCAGTATGTAAGGGATGTATAATAATGGGGATAAAACAGTAGTACTGCTGGCAGGTTGAGGTAGTGTATTAGAAATGTTGCATAATGGTCATCCAGTAGGAGTGAGAGCAAAAGCGTTGGCTCATAGCTATGTCTAGTGGCCAAAAATAAATGTGGACATTGAGAAATACATTAAAATGTGCGCTATGTGCCAGACAGAGTTGGCATTCCTGGCAAAGAATTATATACTGTGGCCCTAGGACAACCAGACCTAGGAAACCAAATAGGATTCAGATTATGTATAATAAAGTAAACAGGGTCTTTTCTGGAGTGGGGATAAGTATTATATTTTGGTAAAAATATTGCTTAGTAACTGTAATTTGTATAAGTTATAAAACTAGGATCTGTGACTCAAGAAAAAGAGAAAAGAAAAATGTAAAAAGATATTGTAAGTTAAGAGCAATGAAAAAAAGATTGCTGAAAAATATGTGAATAATAATGCAGTAAAGATCTGATGGATTTAAGTATAGAAAAAGATAGTATTGTTTAAGTAGAGCAGAAATCTATTTTAAAACTAATTAAACAAAATGAGAAGAGTTAGTATAATCAAAATTTGAAAGACTAATTGCAGGTGAAAGGATTGTGCACGGACGCAATTAAAAGCTTCATAATTAGGGAAAAGATGCACTGCTGAAGGGGGGATAGCTTAATGTAAATAGCTATTATCTTTTTATAATAATTAATACCGGATATTAAACAGTAAAATATATAAATAATGTGTGCTGAAAAGAGCAAGATTTTTTCTTACCCTTCGTGAATGGTGCTGCTTGCTATTGCACCATGGGATGTTAGAAGAAAGGACCAGAGAAAAAGCTGTTGGTAAAGTTGTAGCAACTTTTCTGCCACAAGGGATGTCATCCCAGAGACTGGGCCTCTGTAAGTGCAAATAGCTGGATAGGGAACTTAAACCGATCCCACACGGTCTTATTTTTATTTGTGTACACCTGATAAGATTCCATAAAGATTGTGCAGAGACGGACTGTGAATATAAAGTTTTTAGTTTTTTACTAGGATCTAAGAATAGTTAAGACTGGTTAGTTTTTAACTGTGAGAAATATTAGCATTTATGGGAAATAATCCTTCAATTCAAAGATTTATTTGATCATGTTAGTAAATGCAGAATTTAGGGAAGGGATATGAGCATGGATAATTGCCAGTTGATCATTTGTTGGTAGTCATCATAATTACTGAAGTCTGCCAAAATTATAAGCTGGCATAGTTTACAAGTGTCTGCAAAACAGGAATAGTGAGCAAAACAGTGCGGACATCAAAATGTATGTAATGTATTATGTATGATAATGTAAATAAATATATTGTCATCTTTATTATTGATTTCTTTTAAACTTATAGTCTATGATTTTTGTTATTTTGTTGGCATTCAGCTTTGTTATTGAATACACAACACTATTATTGACATGCCTTGGAGTTTTCCCAATTTAAACCTTGTCATAGATTCCAACAGTGAAAACATGTCAAATACTTCCAATGCTTCATATATATGTAATACATCAATATTAAGCTTCATCAATCAGTTTAAAATTGTAAGATTAATTTAATATTCATTCTTTTTAACCCTAGTATTTCAGACAATTCTCTATATAAAAAATAGGGTAAGAAGACAGAACTAACTGATTTTTTCTTGTAAGTTTTATGTTGTGGCTAGAGAGTATTCCAAGTCTATTGTACTAGTTGCATGAGGCTTAATCTTGACATATTGCATACATGTATATAGATACATATATATAATAATTAAAACAAGTTGTAAATTTCGTAACTTGCTTTTAAGCTTGCATTTTATGATCACTAGATGGAGCTTATCAATAGCTCTAAACAAGCTTTGTTTTCATAAGTGCCGAAAGAGATAGAATTCAAAATCTCTATCATTATCCCTACCTCCAGACCAACTGGTTTCGAGCTTATGGCTCACATTAGTGGAGGAATGGGAGTCTAGAAACTAGATCTAAAATACTAACTCAAAAGTCAGCACTTGTAAAACACGTTTCTATTAATTTGAAAGCATGAATTTATCAGACACATAAATGTCTTCAAATCCAGTCTTACAAACTAGATAGCTATATGGGTTTGAATTCAGCTCAGTTTCACCATATAGTAATAGCCTCTGCAATATATAGCACTGCAAATTCATTCAAAGATACACTTATAATAATTAAAACAAGTTATAAGTTTCGTAACTTGCTTTTAAGCTTGCATTTTATGATCACTAGATGGAGCTTACCAATGGATCTAAACAAGCTTTGTTTTTATAAGTGCTGAAAGAGATAGAATTCAAAATCTCTATCGAGATAGAATTCAAAATCTCTATCGTTATCCCTACCTCCTGACCAATTGGTTTTGAGCTTATGGCTCACCTCAGTGGAGGGCTGGGAGTTTAGAAACTAGATCTAAAATGCTAACTCAAACGTCAGCACTTATAAAACACGTTTTTATCAATTTGAAAGCATGAATTTATCAGACAAGTAAATGTCTTCAAATACAGCTTTACAAACTAGATAGCTATATGGGTCTGAATTCAGCTCAGTTTCATCATATAATAGTAGCTTCTGCAATATATAGCATTGCAAAAACCTTCAAAGGTACACTTTTATAGCAAACAAATTATAAATTTCATAACTTGCTTTTAAGCTTGCTCGAAAACAGTTGGTCTGGAGATAGAGATAATGATAAAGATTTTGAATTCTATTTCTATCGGCAATTATAAAAACAAAGCTTGTTTAGAGCTATTGGTAAGCTCCATCTAGTGATCATAAAATGCAAGCTTAAAAGCAATTTACAAAATTTACAACTTGTTTTAATTATTATAAGTGTACCTTTGAAGGTTTTTGCAATGCTATATATTGCAGAGGCTATTACTATATGGTGAAACCGAGCTGAATTCAGACCCATATAGCTATCTAGTTTGTAAAGCTGGATTTGAAGACATTTACATGTCTGATAAATTCATGCTTTCTAATTGATAGAAACGTTTTATAAGTGCTGACGTTTGAGTTAGTATTTTAGATCTAGTTTCTAGACTCCCATTCCTCCACTAACGTGAGCCAAAAGCTCAAAACCAGTTGGTCTGGAGGTAGGGATAACAATAAAAATTTTGAATTTCTACCTCTTTCGGCACTTATAAAAACAAAGCTTGTTTAGAGCTATTGGTAAGCTCCATCTAGTGATCATATATATATATTTAATATTTAAAATATATATTTTTAATATAAGTATATTTTATATACCTGGAGTCTAGATGTAACATAGGGGATTTGAATATGTACTTTCAAGCTACCTTCAGTCATCCACTCTATCTCATTCAATTGTTACACATGGCCACACACATGTGAAAAAAAACAAATGATCTCCAATATATGTATTTTATACTGAACCAGCATTCATAGGTTAGTCCAAGTCATCATTTCACACACACATATATAATCAATACTCAGTTTGTAAAATTGATGGAGTTTGTTGAAATATTTTGTGGACACAGACCTGCACTCCTCTTTTCTTGCTCAGGGATGGCTGGTGGCAGTCGTTAGGGATCTGGTTTATGGTGCGGGTTGTTGACAATTGTTGCGGCTACCTCAAAACCTGCTTGGAGGGCACCTGCTCAAAGTTCTGGCACCGTTTTCCTCTCTGTTGCGCTGCTGCACCTCCTTGATGGGTTGGTTTTGAGCAGTGCAGATCTGTGTTCATTATATGTTAGGTTTGTCTTGTTTGCTTACCAATTTTGTGCAGGAAAACCAAATTTGGTCCCTGCCCATTTGGACTGTTAAATTGGGAGACAAGTATTCAGAATAGTCTTTGCATAGCTAGACTGTGGGTAGAGGGTGGCCTTGGACTTCATTACCTGTTTTGGTTGGCGCAATGCTGGACTTATTCACCTATGCAGCTGAAACTTTACTCAGGGCCCCAGGGGTGGGATCATTGGGCTATGGATAACTTCTTGCCGGCTGGGCCATGTAGATCCATGTACAGATACACATTGGGCAAGGTTATAGTAACCCTTTTGTGGACAAAATTTTGTCTGGAGTGTGTCCTTTTGTAAACAAGATTATAATTGTTTTGGTTTTTTTGTACATTGAATGCTTTGTAATCACATTGGATAAGTAGACCTAAAAAACTTCTATGTAATCTTTAATAATAAAGGTTGCTTTGAAAGATATAATGGACAGCTTTCAGTCTACTCCAACTCTTCAGTCGTCCATATCAAATTATCATATCCAAACACCCTCCATTAAATTTGAAAATTTAAAAAAAAAAAAAACCCCCCAAAAAGGTCCCCCCTTTGCCTTTTTATAAAAAATATATGTAATATAAAGATGTGATCATTGATTTTTGTGAAGATTTGCTATCTTAATATAAACCAAACACTGATTATATGTGTGGGAGATGATCTGGATCAACCGATGAGTGCTGGTTCAGCGCAAAATACATATATTGGAAATCGTTGATCTTTTTCATATATGTTGTCATGTGTATCGGTTGTAGAAAATGTATGTAATAAATTAATTTTAAATTTAGAACATATTAGATGAATGACAATACATATGTTTAGATTAAGATGTCTATACTGTATATGTATTTATGTAAACAATACGTTTTGTAAGTTATGATTGAAGCAGTTAGTTTCAGATAACACTTTGTAAAAAGAAAGAATAATAATATAATAAAAAAATAAATAAATGTAAAGCAAAATGTGTTATATCCTATAGTTAGTTAATTAATATAATTTTGCTATGATGAGTAAAGAATGTTATTAAAATAGTAATTATAATTTTTATTTTAGTCATGGATATGGAGCATGGTTGTAAGAAGAATGGGAGTATACATATGCATGTGGAGAATAAATGTAAACAAATACATTCAAACTGATACATTTATTTTCTTCTAAAAATATATATGTATTAATAGTATTAGTGATTAATTTTGATGATAAATAAATAAAAGTAAATCAGTCTGTTTAATTATTATTGTTTTAAAAGAAATATTGGCATAAGGGATTTGGGTGTTCCGTCATCAGATTTTCAATGGTACGAATGGCTGAAGAGTTGGAGTAGATTGAGGCCTGTCCATTAAAGTAAGAAGATTTGCTATCTTAATATAAACCGAGCACTGATTATATATATGTGTGGCAGATGATGATCTGGACTAATTGATAGTCCTGGTTCAGCAGAAAATACATATATTGGATATCATTTATCTTTTTCACATGAGTGTGGTCATGTGTGTTGGTTGTATGAGATGGGGTGGATGGCTGAATGGAGCTTGAAAGTCTAGGTTCAAATCTCCTATATTACAATAATTAGGTTATTTTATAGAATACTGTTGCTAATGCTGGAAAAGTTTCTTGAATTTAATAGTGTAAAAGTGGGAAAGAAAACATGACAAGAACAATCTGACTTTTGAACTGATTGCTAACAGAAAAACTTAGTTCCCAAATCATATAGTAATGACTTGTTTATTTATTTATTATTTTGGAGCTTATAAAAAAAATGGAGTGCTTAACATTTTGCAACTTCAAAATAAAAATAAGAGCTAAAAATAAGAGAGATAAAAGGAAGAGATTTATATCTTGACAGCTCAACTTCGAATGAGCGAGTAAAATGGAGTATTAATGAAATTCCTTAAACTTGCCTTATAGTTCATTTAACAATGATTCTTCTATAGAAAGCATGAATTATTGAGAGACTAATCAGTGTACTTCAGTTAGTAAACAATGCTACTAGAAGATATACTATTGGATCGTAAATTGGGTCTGAAAAAAACATATTTGGTCAAAATGGACTAAATAATTTTAGTAGTATACTTTGAAAAGGAATAATGTGACCAAGAAGGTAATATTCCTTTTTTATTGTTTTGTTGTATTTCAAAATATTATTGATGGAAAGTTAAAGCATTCAAGAAATGTTTTTTCATGTAAGATTAACAGTAGATATTTTTACTTTATTTTAAAAATATTTGTAAAGAGATTTTGTTTATCATGTCCTTACAATTTAATTATAAATTTATCTTAGAGGGATGAGACTTGAGCTTTTGTGTGTTAATTTGTAAACCCTTACTATCATTGAAAATTGTTGAAAGTTTCCTCAGAAAAAGCACTGTTATTTCTTAACTTGAGATTGTAATATTAATGTTATCCTAAGTGATAATGACCTACAGTACTTTTTAAAAAACAGATTTTAACATAATGCTTTTATTGAAGTTGAACAAAAAAATCTGAAGAGATCAGCATCTACAAAGTCTGGATAAGATCAAAAGACTTCCTTCTTTGACAGAAGAAAATGCCCAGAGAGCTGGCCTATTTTTATGTGAAGATTTTGAAGTATAATGAAATTATTTTTTGTTTATATTTTTGATTATTTTTATACACTAATTGGTTGATTACTATAAAGAAATATATAGGTAAACCTGACTAATATAAAGAAAAAAAATGAAAGTGTCTATTACAGTGTCTATTACATCACTATCTGTCAGAATTGATTTGGTATTAAAATCTTGTAAAATATTAATTTTTGAAAGATGTCCGATTTTAAAGCTGAATTTATACAGTTATAAATCTATCTTCATTCATTCACATTAAAAAAAGTTTAAATTTAAAAAAAAAGTTTAAATTAAAAAGAATTTAAATTTTCTGAAAAAATGTTAACATAAAGATCTGTGTGATCTTTTCATTCATAGTAATATTTACAGGTCAATTTTTAAATATTTACAATGGTCAAATACATATAATTTTTAGAATATTATTAATTTATAAAATTAAATTAAAATTAAGTCCAATTTTCGAGTTTTAGTATAAAGATTTTATATGAACAGAAAGGTTGAGCATTTCCAAAAACTTTGACCAGATTGAACAATAGAAAGTGTCAGAATAAAAAAATAATTAACTTTGACTGCCTTGCTGTACTAATTTGACTGATTTGTTCCGCAAGATAAATTAACATATATATATATTTTTGAACATTATCTGAAAAAATTTGTTACTAAATGTTTTTGCTTACTGTGTGGAAGTGAAAAGAAATTAGGGTGAAGAGAGATAGATTTAATTGGATTTGGAAAGATCGGGACTAATATTGATAACATTTGGAAAGTTTTTTGTTACGCCATTTTAAATATAAAAGGAAAAAAAAAATTTTGTGTGTTACTGCAAGGAGGCTTTAAAACTAAGTTGTATGTAAGATTAGTTGCTTTTTATTAAGTTTGCTATTAAAGAATTTTTTAATTTAAGAGAGTGATTTATTTGAGAAAGAAGATAACATTTTTGAGGCATAAGGGTAAAAAAAACATTTATCGATTGCCATTGAAAGAAAGTTTTTCTCATTTTGTATAAAGGGGTTTGAAGAGTAGTAGAAAAAGCATAAAGGTTAAATATAGAGTATGGGACTTGGAAAAATAAAGAATATCAATTAAATTTGTATCCACAATGTATATATAATGGTGAGAAAGAAATTAGGCATGCTGTATTAGAGTGTACCTTATGTGATAAGGTTTATTATTTGAAATGCTTAAATAAGACATGGAAGGATGTAACAAGTGTGTGGTTATGTAAACCATGTGTAAATGTGATAAAAGAAATGAAACAATGGTTTCTAAGTGTAAATAGTTTAAAGAGAAAGTCAGGAGAAATGGAGCGAAATATAGTTGAGGAAGATGGAATAGTTTTAGTGGAGTGGCAAGAGACATGGATGACAAAATAAGTAATGCAATGGAGATGGTTAGCCAAAGAATAAGATAGAGGAAGAGAGGTAAAGGATGTAGAAACAAAATTAAAAGTATTAGAGATGAAGTGTGAGCAGATAAAGGAATTATTGAATAGAAATAAGGATGAAGTAGATAAGGATATTCAGAAGGTGGAAGAGAACGTTACAGATGAAGTAGGGAAAGTAAACTATGAGACAGTATTGATAGATTAGCTAATTAGAGAATGTGATGTAATTGCAAGGGACAATAAAAATAGGTATGTAAGAATGTTTTCCTGGAGTTAGGATTAGGGATGTTACAGATAAGGTAAAGAAACAAGGGAGTAGAGATGTGTATATTATGGTAGGGATAAATAATTTGTCAGAGTCATCAAAGAGAATAATGGATGGTACATAGAATTGATTAGTAATTTGAATAAGATTAAAGGAAGAATAGGAATAGTTAATAACCAAGATTTGACAATTGCTATATGTTAACTAGGGCATGTTCTATAAATGAGACATTGAAAAAATTGTGTGAGAGAAATGTTATGTTTGTGGATGTGTGGGATTTTATTAGTAAGAGGGAGTTATATAGTAAAGATGGATTACACTTAGCAAAACAAGGAAGTGAAGTTTTAGGGAGTTTGATTTATGAAGAATATTATAGTTTGGGAAACTTATAAAGGGGGATGGGCTTTAAATTGCAGTATTATCAAAAAGAAGAATAGACAGGATATAACAAATAACCAAAGCGTAGCTGATTTAGATATAAATGTAGATGTGGAGAGGGAATGGGTTTGTAAAATTAATGGTAAGCAATGTACTTACAAAGATAAAGGAAAAGAGTCAAAAAAGAATTGATAAAAAAGTAGTTAGAAAAAAATTGTTAAAATTGGATATTTGAATATACAAAGTAGTAGACCAAAAAGTGGCTGGAAATAAGCAAAGCAGTTAAAAATGAAGAGCTTGAGGGATCAGCAGTATTGGAAACATATCTAAGAGAAGAAGAAATAAATACAGGAAGACTTGGTATGGCAGGGTATAAATAGAAAAATAAGGGGTGGTGATATAGAAGTTATGACAAAAAAATACTGTTAAATGCCAAAAACATTTGTGGTTTGAGATAAGCTTAGAAAGACAAGAATGTACGGTGGCTATAGTGTATATAGCCACTGGAGATAACTAAACTATAATGGAGTGAAATAATAGCATATATGAATGCTTAGTTAAGGATATACAGACTTTCAAAAAAAAAGCAGAAGCAAATAATGGTTATAGGGGATATGAATGGGCATATTGAAAAAATTGATGATGTAGATAACAGGAATGGACAGTTTTTGAAGAATTTTTATCAGAGAGTAAATTTGAGCATTGAAATTTTATCAAATATGTATGAGAGACAATACAGATGGTCTAAAAATAATATATTTCACACAATAGATTATGTATTAGTAGAGAAAGAGATAATGAATAGAATACAGAAAATCAAAGTGTTTAATAATGAAGAGAGAATGTAATAGTGATCATCATTTCTTTATAATAGAAATGGGTTAGTAATGTGATGGAACATAGTAATAAAAGTAGAAAGGATAGTGAAAGATATGGATGGAGAATGAATGGTAAGAATAAGTTAGAATATAAAATAAAAGTTGAAGAAATCATGGAAGAGTTGGTTGGGGATGAATACAAAGACTGGTGTGATGAAGTAGAAAAAGTGACCAATGCGGTTTTCGGTGAGAATATTCAAAAGGATAAAAATAATAGAAAAGTGAGAGGTAGTAAAAAACCATGCAGAGAATATAAATGTGCTATTAAGAACAAAGAAAATGAAAAAGATATTAATGTTAAATGGGAAAAGTATTTGAAAAAAAAAAGACGTTGGCTAAAATAGATCATTATAGAGACAATGTAATTAAATAGTAAATTGTTAGAGGATATTAATAAAAGTGGAAGAGATGGGAGTAAAAAAATTTGGAATTACATTAAAAGAATGTAGGAGAGAAATAGTAGTACTAGATGATAAGGGAATAGAGTGTAACTCTAGAGAAGAATTAGAGACAATCTTAAATAAGTATGTGATGGATATAGAAAAAATGTTAGATGTGGACGGAGTGATAACAATCACAAAAGCATATAATAAGGGAAATATTAAGTTTACAGAAAATAAATTGAATGAGGCAGGGGATTGAAAAGTGGAAAGGCAAGAGGCTTAGATATATGGGCAACAGATATGGTGATGAATTTAGGATATAGGGCAAAATTAAACCTATTATCATGTTTTAATAAGATGGCACAGAAGACTATTTCCAAATAGCTAGAATATGAATAAGGCTACTATTTATAGGAAAGGTAAGGACCATAGAAAGTTAAACAATTATAGACCAATAACAGTAACATCAGTGTTACACAAAGTTTTTGCATATGTGGTGGCTGGAAGGGTCACAAAATTGATGGAAGAACACAATATAGTGTGAGGAATACAAGGAGGTTTTCGATCAGATAGGCGTATAGGATTTATTGTAGTTACACATTATAGACATGAGTAGAAATACAGATAGATAGTTATGCATAGTTTTAGATATAGAAAAGGCATATGATAGAGTAAATAGAAATAGATTATGGATAAGTTTAATAACTTTGGGAATGAATAGAGCTTTAGTGGATCTTAATTAACAGATTGTATGAAAATAATTACTATATGTATCAATTAAGAAATATAGAATCAATTAAAGTTAAAAATGGGGTGGGACTAAGGCAAGGATGCCCTATGTCACCTATTTTGTTGTATTTGAGAAATGGAGAGAGCAATAGAAAGGCTAGGAAGAGGGATAGAGATACCATTAATAGGTGGCAAGGGAATATTTACATTATTGATCATTTATTTGTGGATGCCTTTTTCTGCACAGAAAGTGCAGAAGATATGGAAGTTAAGCTGAAGACATGCACAAGAGTGGGTAAAGAGATGGGGATTAAATTTAGTGAAGAAAAATGTAACTTAATGATGATGAATACTGGGGAAAGAGAAGATATTTTATTGGGGGATATAAAGTTAAATGTGGTGAATAGATATAACTATTTGGGAATCATCGTAAGTAATCAAGACAAATTACTTGAATGAATGGGAGAAAATGAAGCAAAGAAAAGGGACTGATAAAGAAATTAATAGTGTCTTCATATAAAAAATATGATGTAGCTAGAATTGTATGGAAGGGAATGGCAGTAGCAGGGTTAACATATGGTAACAATGTGTTATATGTTAGTAAAGGAGTATTAGATTACTTAGAAAAAATACAAAGTGCAGTAGGAAGGAATTAGATGCAGATATGTGGATCGCAAAGGAGGCAATTCATGAAGAAATGGGATAGTCAATTTTTTATAAGAGAGCTACAAAGCGCAAAATGAAAATGTTTGGTAGATTGCAATTTATGGATAATAAGAGAATAGCCAATTTAGTATTTAATTGGGTTATGAGTAAAGGACAGGCAACAAGATGGACGAGACAGGTAGTACAGTATGCAGAACATTTGGATAAAGAATTTGTCCGTATACTTATACAAAAGTTGGGATGATTGTGTTAGAATTGTTGAGTGTTATAGTGGAAAGGAATGGAGTAGAATAGATGCATTAATAAAAAAATAAGGATACAGAGAACTAATATGGAGTAAAAAGAGGTTAAATATATATAGAAGTAGACAATATTGTGTACGAGTTAATTTATAATAATAGCAAGGAAAGTAGTTTACTGTTTAAGGTTCGAACAGGATCTTTAGTGACAAGGCAATAAACACAAATGAAAAAATATGGGTGATTTAGTCTGTAAATTATGTAAGGAAGGCATAAAAAATATTAGGCATTTGTTGAATGCAAATGCCTGTAAGCAAAAGGAATACAAATAATGAAGTTGTGAGAAAATAAATATAAACAAAGTGATTATACAGAAAGTGGGTTCTTGGTTTTTATGCTGGGTTTGGAAAAGATAAAGGGGATTTAGATATAAAGGCCAATGATTTGACACAGATTATGTGGTGGAAATGGGATGGAGCAGGGTAGAGAAGAATATGGGAAAAACTTAGGATAGGGAATGCAAAGGGAAAATAAGGTGGCTAACACATTTCTCTGGGCATAATGGCTTAGAGATTCCTGACTCAGAAAAAGGAGAAGTCACTGCCTCACATCACAAGAGGTTTAAGCAAATGTATTATCCTATGTTATGTAAGCTTAAAGAAGCAGGTATTTTATGTTAAGTAAAAAAATGTTTTATAAAAGCAAGATGAGAAGTATATGTATGTTCTTGATCATAGAAAGATGTTTTCCACTTTAAAGAGAATAAAATTAAATGGCATGATAGAGCAAATATTTCATGAAATATTTGAGAAGTATATTCATTACATATACAGTTCATATGATCTTTTATAATTATTAATGCTAGTTTGAAATCATTGTATAAAATCTCTGCTCAAGTTCATAATTTAGACATTTAATAAACTAACCTTAAGTTAAAACAGGCAAAACTCACTATATATATTGTCACACACAGCAAGCTAGAGTAATCAATGGATGCCAGAAGGCTTGTGTTTTAACAACAGTTATACACAAGCATGGGAGGAGGTGGCCATGTGATGTTTATTAACATTAAGTTATAGATGTTAAGCAAACATATGGATGACATTAATTGGTATGCATGGTCAAAATATGTATTTTAATGTTGGGTTCATAGATTCATTTCTAGCTTGTATTAGTAATTTTCAATATATTTATTTTTGCAAAAGAATATAGGAATACAATTCTAAGAAAAGAAACTATGATTATGTTGTTTACATCATGTATTTATTTAATTATTTACTTGTCTCATTGTTAATTTAATTTGTATTATATTTTACTCATGTACATGTTTCAATAAAAACTTACATTGTTGTCAATTATCATGGTGGTCCTTGGTCTCAATTTCATTTATGCAGTTATTTTATTTTGTGTTTAGTGCATGTCTGTGAATGATAAATATTACAATGAGTTATAACATTAGTTCATCATGTTCTGTTATGATCAGCATAAGATTCAATATTTATCTCATGATTTATAGTTCTAGTGTGTTGATACAATGGATAAACATTCTGACTTGCATAGTACTCATAAATTTAAAAATGGTTGCAAGGTGGGATGAATTATAATCAATTTTCAATTGATTTATTCATACACTACATAATTCTGGTGATTCACAAACATGGGGATGATAGTATTATTTATCACTAAGCATTTAGCTTCATGACTAAATATATATTTTTGCCAATATAAGTGTGGTTCCGTTAATGTCTGGCCACATTGAATGCTCTTTTTCTATCTTACACTATGCATGAGACAATTCACACTGTCCACTATGTATCTTGGAATAAAAAAATATAATTATGGGACTGTATTTTGACATCAAATTCTTCAATGAAGATATTTACATAATGTTATTTTTTATTATTACAATGCTTTTTATATTGATAACTTTTCTCACACTAGACAAATATTTAAGCTTTGAGCATTAGATGGTGATGTCAATAGATTCCTATGAATGGTTTCTTTCTATCCAATCTTTACAAAATGGGTCCATGTTACATTTGTTCTACAAGAACAATTTTTATTTTATTTATAATTTCAAGCTAATACTTAAAAGTTTCAAACACTCATAGATAGTAATTGCAAGACAATTACATTTCAGGATATTATAAAATATAATCGCTGAGCTTAGTTGGGTTCAAACATTACATTTTTATTGTTAAGAGGATTAAATGTTTATAAAGAAAATACTAGCTTCAATTTTATTCTTGTTAATGCTTTGATGTGAAGAATTTGATTTTAAATATCAGTCATACATTTATGACACACTTCTAAGAAGGTGCATAGTTCAAAAATTTTAATCTCAATTTCAAAATCTTCAACTGAAAAAGTATAAAAAATAATAATTAAATGGCTTTGTTGCTAGGGAATTCACAAAAAGTTTGAGTGCCGGAGCTAATAACCATAAGCATAATCAATTGACTTTAAACACCAAGTCTGCCATTCTATGCAAGGTAACTTAAAATTGTGAAAAATAATTTAGTGTCCAGTCAAAGTTATAAAAATAAGCATTTGTTTTTAATGTTTATCTCAAATAATATTATTCATGAATTATATTAATTACTTTGATGGAAGAAACATTTTACAATAATCTCCCTCATATCATATCACATAGTTCCAAGCCTTATCCTTAGTGAATCCTATACAGTTATACATCTTTAATACATGTGAAGACTTTAATGATAAAATTTAGTTTTAAAAATGTATACATAAAGACACTTCCAAAAATAATAAAAAATAGAATAATATAATTATAAATAAGATAGTTTAATGATAAATCTAAAAAAAAAAAAGATTGATTGACTGTACAAAATATAAAAATGGCTAAAATGATTCATGATAATATTCATTTAAGTGATCCACATGTGAAATTTATGAATTGTTTATTGGGTTAACCAAGATAAATTATCATTTTCAACCATTATCAATAAACTACCAAATGATCTTTTCCAAGTATAATCCAATTTCTCCAATCCATAATCTCTCCATATAACATCAGAAAATTTTATTTCATTTATCCATCTTGCATGTGGTCTCTTTCTAGATATGTTATAGTCTCTTGTGATTCAATTTAAAACTTTAACTGTCCATGTATTTCATTTAAGTCTTTTAATTGTTTCATTAATGTGAATGCTACTTTTTTTTATATGTCAAAGATTGACCGGGAAGTGAACCCGGGCCAGCTGCTTGAAAGGCAGCTACATTCTTTCAACAAAATAGTTCCAATTTTGATATCTTCTTATTCCCAAAATACATATCTCAATACTTTGAGTTGAAATCTCTGAATTACGTTTTAACTATCAAAGTCTCAGATTCATGCAGCACATTTTCTTTTAATATTAAATTATTCTATTAAAAAAACTCTCTTCGATTAATTCTATGTTCAATTGTATGTATTATGTTTCAATCTGTATTAATAATCTATCCAAAGTCTTTGAAATTGTTCACTTCTAATTTCATGATTATATTTTCTTTTTTAAATAAATTCATTGAATATTAGTCTTTATCTTTAGTCCTACTTTCTTATTTTCATCTGATAACTTTGCAACATTTCTTAAAGTTCTGAAGCATTATATGCAAAACAACTACGTCATCTACAAAATCTAGATGACTTAAAAATCTTATATATTTTTATTATTTTAGTTTCTCATATTAATCGACAAAATAGTTTTGGAAGTATGAAGTCACCCTATCATATTAATTCTTTTTAATGTCACCATATAATTTAATCACTGCTATTGTATGTTGATAAACATTTTTTGGAATACTATATCCTGAGTCTATATGTTGATAGTCCAAAACTTTAATCACTGTGAAAATATTTATAAAATCATGTCTTTTCGTAATCTACAAATCATATAATAATGGCAGCTCATATTCATTGATTCTTTATAAAACCTCTATCAATACTTAAATGTGATTCACTAAGCTAAAATCACTTTTCAATCTAGCTTATTCTTTTGTTTGGTTTGAATTCAAAGTTCACTGTGAGCTGTAATTATCTTAATACTTTGTATAAAACTGATAGAAGATTAATAAGTCTGTAATTTCTAATATCTTCTTTATAACTATCTTCAAATATCATTATTACTACTGCATTCTTCCAGTCAACTAGTACATTTTTATTAGACATTTGGTATATAATTCCATTATTTCCTGGAGCTTCTCTCTTATTCATAAATTCGAATACATGTCTCACCTCTTTATTTAAAATACCTGCAATTCAGAAGATACCGTAATTGTAGTAATTTTATTTTATTTTCCTTTATAAATCATTTTAAAGCTAAAGCTTTAGTACATGCACCTTGAGTGCTTAATTTTAGCAAGAGAGACCTCTACAAATCATAACACGAGATCCGACTTTATAAAGATAAGAGAGACCCTCTTATCTCTAACCTATTTTTCTTAATTATATAGGCAAATCTAAAGCATTTTGATTTGGGAGCATGAAGCTAATAAATTCTTCACTGATTAACTCTACTATTTCTATTAAACATTAACATTCGCGAAATCTTTCGATTTACGAGTCAATATTCAGATATTAAATTTAGAAATATTTTGAATCAATTTAAAGTATTACAAGCAGACATTGCGCTTAATAAGAATTAATATTTATAACTTTAAATTGATTCAAAATATTTCTAAATTTAATATCTGAATATTGACTCGTTGTAAATCGAAAGATTTCGTGAATGTTAATGTTTAATAGAAATAGTGGACTTAATCAGTGAAGAATTTATTAGCTTCATGCTCCCAAATCAAAATGCTTTAGATTTGCCTATATAATTAAGAAAAATAGGTTAGAGATAAGAGGGTCCCTCTTATCTTTATAAAGTCGAATCTCATGTTATGATTTGTAGAGGTCTCTCTTGCTAAAATTAAGCACTCATAGGCGCATGTACTAAAGCTTTAGCTTTATATAAGTATTACGTGCAGACATTGCACTTAATAATAATTAATATTTATAACTTTAAATTGGGTAAAGGTTTACTTTAGCGACCACAGCATAAAAATCATGTTCGCCCTCTAGTTTTCAAAATTAGAAGTAAATTATTATTCGAAAATCTTACGCATACTACTATATTACAATTACATTAAAATTTATTAAAATATAAAAGATAATAAAAAAAATATTTACCATTTTAAAGAAGTTGAAATAATTACACTAGTTTAATTAAAATAATTAGTTTAAATTATTTGAAACTTAAGAATTTAAACTATCTCGATGGTTCTCGGTGGAATGGATGACAATGGGGAGCCATTAGTCGTCAAAATCGACGAAACATATTATTTCCACAGAAAATACCACAGGGTGACTATACATAGAGGGCATTGGATCTTTGGTGGTATTGAAAGAGGGTCAATGAAGTGCTTCTTGGCAGAAGTTGCGGTTAGAACGGCTGGCACGTTGGAGGCCCTAATTCAGCGGTACATTTTACCAGGGATTCGCATAATTTCAGATGACTGGGCTGCGTACAATAATATCAGCAGATTTAGCAATGGGGTGTACATGCATTCTCCAACTTCCTACTATGCATAGGGCATAATTATGCTTAAAAAGGTAAATGATTTTATTTTTATTATCTTTTAAGTTTTAATTAATAAATATTTACTGTAATTGTAATATAGGAGCAGATACGTAAGATTTTAGTTCTAATTTTAAAAACTAGATGGCGAATATGCCCTGGTCACTAAAGTAAACCTTTACCTTAAATTGATTCAAAATATTTCTAAATTTAATATCTGAATATTGACTCGTTGTAAATCGAAAGATTTCGCGAATGTTGTTTAATAGAAATAGTGGTCTTAATCAGTGAAGAATTTATTATCTTCATGCTCCCAAATCAAAATGCTTTAGATTTGCCTATATAATTAAGAAAAATAGGTTAGAGATAAGAGGGTCCCTCTTATCTTTATAAAGTCGAATCTCGTGTTATGATTTGTAGAGGTCTCTCTTGCTAAAATTAAGCACTCAAGGCGCATGTACTAAAGCTTTAGCTTTATATAAGTATTACATGCAGACATTGCGCTTAATAAGAATTAATATTTATAACTTTAAATTGATTCAAAATATTTCTAAATTTAATATCTGAATATTGACTCGTTGTAAATCGAAAGATTTCGCGAATGTTAATGTTTAATAGAAATAGTGGACTTAATCAGTGAAGAATTTATTAGCTTCATGCTCCCAAATCAAAATGCTTTAGATTTGCCTATATAATTAAGAAAAATAGGTTAGAGATAAGAGGGTCCCTCTTATCTTTATAAAGTCTAATCTCGTGTTATGATTTGTAGAGGTCTCTCTTGCTAAAATTAAGCACTCAAGGCGAATGTACTAAAACTTTAGCTTTATATAAGTATTATGTGCAGACATTGCGCTTAATAAGAATTAATATTTATAAATCATTTGGTAAAAGTTCACTATAACGGTCTATGGTTGTTTGCCCTCTATTGTTTAAAATTTAAACTAAATTGCTTGAGAATCTGACATGTATGTTATTATATTACAAATAAATTAAAATTTAATCAAATGTAAAAGATAATAAAAAAAAAAAACCTTTTGAATGTTGGATTAATTACACAACATTAATTAAAATAATTATTTTAATTTCTTTGAAAGTTAAGATTTTAAACTGTCTACAACTTAAGAATTTAAAATAAAAAAGTATATGCTACTGTCTTACAATTACATGAAAATTTATTCAAATGTAAAAGATAATAAAAAAATCATTTACCTTTTTAAATATAATTATGTCCTATACAGACTAGGAAGTTGGAGACTGATGTTATTGTACGCAGCCCAGCCATCTGAAATAATGTGCGTACACTGTCTACAACTTAAGAATTTAAAATAACTACATTTATAGCACATGTTGCAAAAAAACACCTTATGTGTTCAACGGCACGAATTACACGCATACGTGTACAGTTTTATAGTTACAAAAGATGTCTGCTACATGCTTAGTACCTGATAGTGAAATTTTAAGCGTTGCTGCTATTCTGGCAGAAGAATGGAATATGCGCCAGTTATGGGACGTCATACAAACTACGGAATTGGCCATCAAATGGCTTGCACGAAGACTCCTTCTGAAGGACTATGCCTTATGCCAACAGTGCGGTGTTCGGTGTGTGCTGGTGAAGTATTCTACAGGCTTAGATGGGTGTAGATGGCAGTGCAGAATATGCCACCATCGCATCTCAATCAGAAAGGGGTCTTTTTTTTTCCAAAAGTCATCTGCCTCTGGGAACAATTACAAGCATCGTGTATTTTTGGGCGCATAATATGCCCCAACAGCACATTGTGCATGAGACCGGTGTGAGCAAAAGAATTATCATTGACTGGGCGAATTTTTTCCGGGAGGAATGTGCCAAATATTTTGACACAAATCTGACAGTTCTCGGTGGATTTGATGACAACGGGGATCCATTAATCGTCGAAATAGATGAAACCTACTATTTCCACCGAAAATATCACAGGGGGGCTATACGGACAGGCCATTGGGTGTTTGGTGGCATAGAGAGAGGGTCAAGAAAGTGCTTCTTGATAGAAGTGGCAGACAAGATGGCTGATACACTGGAGGGCCTGATACGGCGGTTCATTTTACCAGGTACGCACATTATTTCAGATGGCTGGGCTGTGTACAATAACATCAGCAGTCTCAACAATGGTGTGTATTTGCATTCGGTTGTCGTCCATCAGGAAAACTTCGTGGATCCCGAAGACCGAGACATACACACCCAGAATATTGAAAACATGTGGATGAGAGCAAAGCGTTAGCTGAAATTCCAATGTGGCACTAGCAGAGCTTTGTTTTCATCGTACCTGCACAAATTTGCCCTCCGGAGTAGATACAGCAATACCGCTTTTTTCTCCAACTTCCTAGTCTGTATAGGACGTAATTATATTTAAAAAGGTAAATGTTTTTTTTTATTATCTTTTACATTTGAATAAATTTTCATGTAATTGTAAGACAGTAGCATATACTTTTTTATTTTAAATTCTTAAGTTGTAGACAGTTTAAAATCTTAACTTTCAAAGAAATTAAAAGTAATTATTTTAATTAATGTCGTGTAATTAATCCAACATTCAAAAGGTTTTTTTTTTATTATTATCTTTTACATTTGATTAAATTTTAATTTATTTGTAATATAATAACATACATGTCAGATTCTCAAGCAATTTAGTTTAAATTTTAAACAATAGAAGGCAAACAACCATAGACCGTTATAGTGAACTTTTACCAATCATTTTAGTAAGTTCCATATCTTCTTATTGCTGAAACAATTTTTCTTTTAATACAAAGATGTTTTATACTTTTAAAATCTTTTATTTGTTCTACAGCTTTTCTTCCTAATTCACAGTTATATTTTCTTATATTGTTATTAACTCTTTCCTTCACAATTTTAAAGAACTTTAGATATTAAATTCTTCTTAATAGATTATTTTAAAATATTCTCATGTTTTTTGTTTTCTTCATATATTCTTTGGTCTCAGTTAAGTTTCCTGGTAAATTATTTTTTTTGTACCAGCTATGTTTGTTGCAATTCTTAATAGAATATCAGTAAACTTCTTATTGCTCTCAGTAAAGTTCGAATCATTTTCAAAGTCTGTCAATATTTTAAACAATTAGCAAGATCTAATTTAAATTTGTTGGACTGTTTCTGAAGATTAGCAATATCAAGTATCAATAGTGTCTTTTTAAATAATTTTCATCTCTAGCATCGCATAAACTTATTTCATTAATCGATAACTTCCTGCATTGAATCTGTTAAGAATATTATTATCCTGAAATACATATTTTTCTTTCACATTTTTTTTTTAAAAGAAAGAATTCATAATATCCATTTTTTCTTCCATAAACTTAGGTCCTCTCATTTCTGACACTATAGTCAAATATATACTTTAATTTTTCAAACATTTTCTAATTCTAGTAATAAATTCTCCTGTGATAATTTTAAAATGTTTGATGCAATTAATAGCATATTGTGCATCTATATAAAATTTCTTTACATTGTCCTAATAAGAACTTTTGGGGCCATAAATCTGAATTATTTGCATTTGATATCTTATTAATCTTGCTACTGTCTGATACCATCAATCTCTACAATATTCACCCATTTTTTTTTTATAATGAATCCGATTCCACTTCTGTTTCCAAAACTTATGCCTTTATAATAAAGTACATATCCATTTTTCAGACACAATTATCTTTTCACTATAAGGTTAGCGGGTTCATCTTCTATTTCATGTGATCTTCATTTAAATGTGGCCTGCAGTTGTAATTACCTAAATAAAATATCATCATTGAATGGCAGCCTGGATCTACAATCAGATGATTTTTAGCATCCTCTGCCTTTGACCACCAATTGCTGTCTTGGCTGATGACTTTTAGCATTCTGAAAATAAAGGCCTTTTGTTTTGTCTATCATGATCGCATCTAATAAGTCATTCACACACACATTCATCCTTCCTTCAAGAAAACTCAACTCTTGTTTCAGTTAAGATTTGTCAGGCAAATAAGAACAACCATAATGTTTCTTCATTCTTAAACTGTGATAAAAAGGCAGTCAACTCATTGGCTAATGAATATTGGTGAATAGCCCATCCATGTTCATTTACTATATAACTATATACTAATATTAGCTGCAACAATAAGATTGTATGGAATGTAGATCTTAAAACAATTTAATACAATGACAATGAATCTTTTCAGATAATAGCAGTCTTTTTTGCCACTGATAAATCTCTTAAAGACTCCATGACAGTTTATTATATACAGATAGAAAAATTATCATTATATAAAATCTGTTTCACCTATATATACATATATCAGTATAAATGGAAGAATCATGCTGTTGATAAGATTCATCAAGCATATATAAATATATTTAAATGAAGCTATTATAGATATATATATACATTGACAAAAAAATTACTATTGAGAAAAGTATTCATTAATAAACATGTATATAAATAAAATAGAAAATCATTACAATATTAGCTAAAACAATTAAAATTCTTCCACAACCATGGTTTCATCTATTAACAAGTAGAACTTTTCAATGTATACAAAATAAAATAGCCTTCCCATCATTGATATATATGTACCTTGTTGAATTTCACTTGAAAAGGTCTATTTGTTAATAGATGAAACCATGGTTGGCTAGTATTGTAATGATATATAATTTTCTATTTTATTTATAATTACTAGTATAGCGGTAGGCAGTATTAATACATACATGTATGACTTATTATTGAGAAGAAAAAAGAAATCAAAGGAAAAATTGAGTAAAATATTCTGCCCATATTATTTAATTCTATATCTAATTAAGAAGAA
The DNA here is from genome assembly GCA_028023455.1 of Epiperipatus broadwayi. NCBI lineage: Eukaryota > Metazoa > Onychophora > Udeonychophora > Euonychophora > Peripatidae > Epiperipatus > Epiperipatus broadwayi. The sequence goes on along the minus strand of JAQFVV010012405.1, from coordinate 14,916,757 downwards.
AAATCAATTTCTTTAGATAGTAAAAAAGAAATTCTATTATACTTGTTTATATATATATATTTAAAAACAGGTTTTTAAACATCGTAGATGAAATTACTTAATGAAAATAAATTTGGAGAATAAAAACCATTGAAAATCTCAAAAGAAAATCAAAGTACAGTTGTTACTAGTTAAATAATTTTAAATTATTTTCAGTGAGTTTTCTTACAAAAACTTCTTTAATTTAAATTATGAAAATAGAATTATGAAATGTTTTTTTCCTGCCTTAAGTTTTGATGATAAATATGTGTTTAAATAATAATAAAAATTATGTATTGAGAAAATAATTTGATCAAAAGATTGAATTATTTTTTTTAAATATTATAAATATGTGCATCCATATCTAGGTCATGTAACATTTATGTAGAAGAAATAGTGTGATTTATGTATTTTAAAAACAAATTATTTTATATTATTAACACACACTGGATGTGCATATGTATAAAATTCAGTTTGTTTATAATTTAATAATTCAACAAATATTGTACCATTCTTGGTGAATCTTGCACGATTTTACATTTGCTTTATGGTACTTGTTTTTTTTTAAAAAAGGGAATTTATTACTAAAGTCATGGATATAGAATTTGTACTAATAGTGACTTCTAAGAAATTTTTCATTACCTAAAAGTAATATTTTCTAGCAAATTCAAAAAATATCAATATATTATTTCACTACATAAAAACTGTATGTATTAAGAAGATTGGGACAATATTATGTGGAGTTATTAAGTAACTAACAAATTTATATATATAACTTTAATAAAAATACATTTGAAGAATTATTTAAAATATTGTAGTGGATATTTTTTAATATTGATTAAAATAATGTATAAAGCACTTAATAAAAGATTATTAAGTAGTTTAGAAAAACTGCATCAAAGATTGATCATCTACACAAAGGAATTATGTACAAAAGTGAGCATTAGAAATAGGTATTATAATTGAAATATTTCAATAAGGACTAAAAGATTTGCAGCCAATAACCAGGATAAATACTAGTACTTTAAAACAAATAATTAACATATATTTAAAGACAGCTCTATTGTGTGTAAATTACTGACAATTTTTTATTTATCCTTTCTTTATGCTACTTGTTTAAAAAAAAAAAAATTTTTTTAACTCAAGTGAAACCTTTGGGTTAAGATTTGGTCTATAAAATTTAAGGAAGGTAATAATAAATGGAATAATTTTGTATTATCAGATACATCTTTGTGTATATGTTTTATTTAAGATTACCTACAATTTATATATTTGTGAGCTATAATTTAAACAACATATGTATTTTGTTTTCAACCTATGGACGATTAGTGTTTATGTGTAAATTAGAATTTTTGCATTGGGATATATTGTCAGACCTTTAATTTCACTTTTATTTATTATTACTATTAATTATTTAAAATAAAGATAACAAACCTCCAGTCATGTACTTTTTACTAATTTATGTGATTGCCTGTGAGCATCATTTTAAAAAGTATAAGTGAATCACTTATGCTTAGAACTTATCAAAATATAAAACAACCCTTGATCATCATGCTGAGATCAAGGCTTTAATCTATTGCATGCCTGAATTATATATTAAGTTCTAAACATTAGTGGTTCACTTGTGCTTTTTAAACTGATACTCACAGGTGAGTGCACATAAATTAGTAAAAAGCATATGATTAGATTTGTTAGCTTTTTTATATTAATACATAGTCAGCACTATATAGATAATTTATTATTTAATAAATTTGTTAATTATTGATATAAATTATTAGAGTGAGATTATTTTAATATTCTTGCATATCTCTGTTCAACATTTTTTGCTATCCAAGAAGCTAGTTCTGGTCATAAAAGAATTTAATGTATGTGCACGCAACATTGTTAAAATTATATTTATATTATATATACCCATAATTTGAAAATAATAGATGAGGAATGATTTGAATTGTAATATCTGAGTTATACTTAAAGCTAACAATTATTTGTACTCCATGTGAATAGATTTCAGTGAATAAATATTAACTTATCTTTATTTATATAGGATTCTATTCTATCATTTTTTATAAAACTGATGCTGGAATATGAGTTCACATTAAAGAACTGAAAATTCAATCATCAAAACAAGTAACATTTAAAATAGAAAAGAATATAATTAACAAAAAAATAGAATAAAAGTGGGCAGTTGATTTATTTATATTACAAATGTAATCAATGAACAATTTGAATTTGTGCTTCCTTCTAAAGTCTCACACAAATCTTTTTACAATTGTTAAAAATCTGTATGGCAACTCTTATTTTGATCTTAAGTTTATAATAAAACATTTATATGCTACAAAACTTAGAATAACTTTGTTGGTTATTGTTTTGGTAATCCATTAAATAACGGAACTACTTCATAATTTCTTAGTTTTAAAATGTAATCCATTGATAAAATGTTAGTACTGCATGTACTTAATATATTAAAAGTGAATACATTTATAAATATTCAAAATCCTGTCTCAACTTTAAATTGGACTTTGCCCTTTTTTTATAACATTCAAAACTGAACAATGTTGTCTCTTCATTATCAGTTGTTGTCTAGATGACATTTTTCTGGAGGGCTTTTATTTTTATTATATTACCATGCTTGTTAACCAATCACCTCATGGGTCAACAACTACATACTTTAATGTATATATAAGCTAACTTCAACTGTCTGATTTTTTCCGGTAAAAGTCTGGTAAAATCATTACCACAATATTCCAAAGACGGTAAAACTTATCATACGATATTTCCAGCATACATTTAACTGTAGTCTTGAATATGTCTATTTTTAAAATTGCAATGATAACTGTAAGGATTTTGAAAAAAATGTTATTGAATTTTTTTCCCAAAAAAAGAAACAAGTAAATGCATAGTTTCAATTTTATTATAAAGCTGGGTGTTTACAAAATGTCAAATCGATATTTTCGATTATATTTATTCATTATTAATTTTTATTTAAAAAATCCACTTCTTATACATTCGAATACAATGCTTTTATAATGTATTCATTTAAAAATTTTGACTGATCTTTACTAATCAAAAATTTTGGTCATTTTTAGTATAAAATATTAATACTGAAATATTTATACTTACCAAAATGGAGCCTTTTCTCCATCCATTTATCAAAGAGACAAAACATCTTTTTTACTTAAATGTACAAGAGTTTAAGAATGTAAGCTAAAAAATGATTAAGAATTCTTAAAATGAATGATTTAAATTAAAAGATGTTAACATTATACATAACTGATGTATTTGTTGTATAGATTTTTATGGTAAACTTGAATATGTTTACTGGAATGACAAATTCTCTTTATATGAAATATTGATTGCTTTCATTGGGAGGATATGGCTGATGATAGATTACAGTAGAGAATTACTATTAGGCAAGATTTTGAAGAAAAAAAAAGACATTTATTGTACAAGTTAAAAACATTACACAAACAAACATACTAAACGTACAAACAGACTAATTCAAAATGGCGGCCGTGAGCACATATTGTGGTTATTATTTGGTATGTATAAAATAATAATAAATATAACTTCAAAATTTTTTAGTGACTTATAAAAATATCTTAAATTTACCATATTAAACAAAATTTAAAAAAAAAATCCAGATGTCTGCCCATATTTTTATGGAGTTTGAAATTCTTGTAGCAATTTTGGTTTAGTTTCAAAACCACACATAAAAAACAAAAAGGGCAACACACTAATAAAATGCATAATATTCTATATATGTGGATAGATTAATTAAAATAGAATGGTAAAAACTGAATAGTGACAAACTTTTGATGTAATAATTAAATGTGTTGATGTGTGTGTGAATGTTTGTTTCACTGGTATATGTAAATATAAAACAATACCATTTAAAAATATTTAGGTAAGGTTATTTTAAATCTGAAATATAGTTTTAAAATTAATTGAATTACTCTATAAACAAGTAAGAAATGATTAAAACTAGCAAATTTGATTTCTTAGAAAATCACTAATTATCTTCTCATTTTTAAAAATGGGGGGAAAAAGTATCATGTTAATGGGTTGATTCAAAAGACAAAATTTCATTATCATTTATTGTTCTAACAGGAATTAGTCTTCTTACTTCTCTGTCATTTTACAATTAAAGGTGCCTAAGATTTTCAATCTAAAAGATTTCATTGGGATAAAAATAATTGAAGCTCTTAAAGACTTTAAATGAACTTTAGATTATAAAGGATATTTGTTTTTGCATATTATATATATGATATAATGTAGTTACTTATTATAATGTAGTGTACTTATTATATATACGATATAATGTAGTTACACATGGGTCTCTTTTTACACAGACTTATTTAACACAATTTTGAAGTTACGCAATTCGTGTTTCACCGGAAGTCGAACTCCGATATTGCGCTATTACTTTAAATAATAAATTTCGCGCACTTACGTTATATTGAAAGTAATAGCACATTATTGGAATTCGACTTTCAACTTAGTAATTTCAATATTTTCAGTGCTTTATAATAGTAAGATTTTATGCAATAATGAAATTAAAATCATGATTTCCACATTTTATGTATACACACATTAAATTTTACAAGATTATAATGTAAATTTGTTCAAACATTGCGCGTGTTAATTTTGCATTTTAAATTTAAAAAAGAACGTAATCAATTATTAATCATTTAGTGTCCACAAGTTTATTTTTAAAAGGTCAGTAATAGCAGTGGGCACATTTAAATTTGACAATTAAAAATTAAAATCTGATTTTTAATTGTAATTAACAATTTAAAAATTACTTACGGCGACTTGAAATAATGTGATGTGAAATTTGATTTTTAAACGGAATTGAAAATTAAAGACAAAAATAATTTAATTTTTAGTTGTTAGTTTCATAAACAATTAATAAAATCATCGTCTCAAAGATTAATTACTAATTACGTTGTCACCAGAAAACCATTGACACAACATGAGTGTGAAGTTGGTGCTAGTTGTTTGCAAACGAACGTGTTTTTCGGCAAATAGCTATAACAATTAAAACGTGTATAAAAAAATGTAAATTACTGTACTGTAAATTATGCATAAAAATATATTATTTTGAATAAAATTAAATATTATAGTTAAAAAAAGTTTGTCTTGTATCAATTTTTTTCAAATTTGAAAATTTTTATTAGTCATATTTTATTTCCTTATTTTTTTTGCGTGCGAATTTTAAAGTACTGTAATTTTACGTTGGTGCTTTGCTTTTATGCGAATTTTGAAAAATCACAGACCGCATCCCCCCTTTTTCAATGTAAGTTACGTCTATTTTTGTGCGATTTCATTTGCACGTTTTCTGAGGAACCTATCTATCATGTAAAATGAGACTCAGGTGTACTTTAAAGTTTTTATAAGAGAAAAGGTGGAGTAAAAAGAGGTTCTACAGATAATATAATTATACTTCAATATTGATGATGTAATAATACATGTGTAATTTATTTTGGAGATTGTTAATTAATGTTAATGTAAATACATTAAAGACTGTATGATGAATATTTATGTAATTAATTACTTTTGTCAATTATAAATAAATTCCGTGAAACTTATTTTAAAAAAAGTTCAAAAGGTTTCAATCTACAAATTCATTTAAGCGACAGTGATAATAATGTCATAAATGGAGAGGAATTGTATGAATTGTCGGTTTAAAAACTTATTTTCAAGTGAATTATCTCAATTTAAAAATCCACTGGATGTTCTAAGTTATATTCATAAAAATGATTTGACTGTTCCAAATTTGAGCATAACATTAAGAATATTATTAATTCTTCCTACAAGTATTGCTAATGGAGAGATCTTTCGAAGTTAAAAATCATTAAAAAATTATTTACGTTCGACAATGACATAAGATCCGTTGGTGAATTTGAGAATAACATTAAGAATATTATTAATTCTTCCTACAAGAATTGCTAATGGAGAGAGATCTTTCAAAGTTAAAAATCATTAAAAAATTATTTACATTCGACAATGACATAAGATCCGTTGGTAAATTTGAGCATAAGTTAAAAATCATTAAAAAATTATTTACGTTCGACAATGACATAAGATCCGTTGGTGAATTTGAGAATAACATTAAGAATATTATTAATTCTTCCTACAAGAATTGCTAATGGAGAGAGATCTTTCGAAGTTAAAAATCATTAAAAAATTATTTACGTTCGACAATGACATAAGATCCGTTGGTAAATTTGTCAATCATAGCTACAGAGAATAACATATGTAATATTCTAAATGCTGATGATATTGTATCTAAATTTAGTTCTGTAAAAGCTTGGAAAGTAAATTTATAATTATGTAATAATTAGAGGGAATTTAAATAGATACCTTCAAGCCCCTTTCAGCTATCCACTCCCTCTTATATAACCAATACATGACCACATACATGTGAAAAAGATAAATGAACTCCAATATACATTTTTATGCTAAATTAGAACTAAATCAGTTGGTCCAGATCATCTCTTACACATATATACAATCAGTACTCAGTTTATATTAAGATAGCAAATCTTCAAACTTTAATGGATAGGCTTCAATTTTCTTCACCCTCCAACTCTTGCATAAGTTATATAAGATGAAGTGGATAGCTGAAGGAAGATTGGAAGTCTGTGTTCAAATCCTTTCTATTGGCATCAACAAGGGTTTTGAGCATTCCGTCACATGGAGCAGAAAAATTGGAGGGTGGAAAAGATGGAAGCCTGTCCATTAAAGTTTTAAGATTTTCTGTCAATATAAACTGAGCACTGATTGTATATATGTGTGAGAGATGATGATCTGAACCAAACGAGGAATGCTGGTTCAGGACGAAATATGTATATTAGAGATCATTTATCTTTTTACCTGTATGTGGTAATGTGTATCAGTTATATAAAACGGAGTGGATAGCTGAATGGAACTTGAAAGCTTTTATTCAAATCCCCTCTAAATACATATATTTAAAGTTCAGTATATATAATATATTTGTACTTAAAATTGTGTAATAGTATTTTTTTCGCTGTTACTAATAAAACATTAAAACTTTTTTTTGAAATGGGGGGGGGGGCAATCACTGTTGGTGCTGATGATCCTTCCTCCGGCCCTGCTTCAAACTATCAAGACAACTATTTAATTATTTTTAAAAATGTATACCACCTCTATAGATGAAAATGTAAAACTGATATATAATTCAAAATGGTTTTCTAAGCAGAAAATTTTAAAAGATTTAAAGGGTTACGAAAACTACAATTAAAATTTCTAAATAGAAAATATATTTCTGTAAGTGTTTATATATATATAAAATTTATGTTTATAGATTTATTTAGTTTCAGTTGATGAATTAATTATTTCATTTTTGCCTCTAGACTCTCTCACCTGGTATAATAAATCACATTTTTTAAAAATAAAATTATTTTTCTCTGTTTTTAAAACGAGACTTCTTATTGGAAACCATACAAATAAAACATCAAAACATTAAACTAATTTTTTTTAAAAATTTACATTTCTGAACTTTTAATTTTAGCTGATCAATTTTCCGTTCATAATGATTAATCCTAAGGTACTTTGAAATGCAATTATGTGCAAGTAGTACCAACTTTCTTAGTCAATAGAATTTCAAGTGGCTTTTATTTATATATATATAAACAGAAGCATTACAATATTTAAGGTTAAACTTGTTAATTAAGGATAATGATCACAAACTTTTCAACCAGAATTTATTTCAAAGCCATATAACTTAAGATTATTGTTTTTTTTTTTTAGGTTAAAAATTATTATTACATTTCATTTGATCCAATTATAAACTTGATTAAAGATCAAATATAAATACTAACATTATTTCTATCATTTACACTGTACTTCACTTTAATATTTTTTTCAAAGAATGCAATTGTGTATTTGAAATAAAATATAAACTAAAACTAATTTCTAGAGATAAAAATCATACAGATTCTAATGAATTCATTTTAAATTAAGCAAAATGGATTAAGAATTTTTTACATTTTAATTATAATTTTACAATGAAAATTCAAAATAAGCTTAAGGAACAAGCAATAAAAAAAAGTTTAAATATTTCATTATCTTTAATATATCCACAATCTCCTCATATGCAGGAAATTTATACATTTCTTCATCTTGTGTATTCAATTAATTACATGATTGCAATTGTAATGAAATCATTTACATTTGCCATATCATTTTTGTGAATTACTAATTTTTTCATTATTATTTTAAATGGTTCCGAAATGTGAAGTTATTGGTTGTAAGCCAAATAAACACATTCTCATGTGCTAAATCATTTCATCTTGAGTATTTGGTGAAGATACTGTTTTTCCCTATTTTTCATAACTAAATATACTATTTTTGTGTTAATTATTTTTGTTGATGTTTTAACATATATAATTTCTTAATTATAATTATATCACAAATATCTACATTAGATGAACTTAATTTTCAAATGAACATAATTTTTAATTTGTATTTATTTTATTCCAAATAATTATGTAATAAAAACAAACAAACATAACTCATTAACAACCTTGTGTATATTAAAAATTTATATTATTTGCAGATTCAAACATCCACATGAAGGTGTGGACCCAAATAGATGCAGATATGAGGAAGTCAATAATATTTTAGGCTAAGAGTAATTTTAATTATACTTTAACCACTAAAAAAAGGAGTAAAATTTCATAACACCCATACATAAATCTCATAATTGCCAAACCAAGATTTCTATCAACTCAGCTTTTAGTTATAGTCAACTGTTGAAATTCTATAATTTTAGATGACATAAATGTGATTTTGAAATAGATGGTTGTTTTAAGTTGTCACTTTTAAATTATACTTAAAAGGCACAAATTACAAGAGACTATGCAGTAAAATGTTAGCCGTTATTTAAAATATAGAAGGAAATCATTAAAAGCTTCAGTAGATTCCATGAACTTTGTTTTAAAAAAAAGGCTGTGTATGCATATATATATAAATGCAATAGTGATTTCATTGTACTTCATATTTTAGAAGCATAGCATCTTACATAATACATATTTTAATGTCATATCACTGGCCATATCAAAAAACTTTCTATTAACACATAGATTTGTATATATAAAAAATATCACTTATAGATTATTTAATGTAATAACAATAAATTATTAATAATGATAATAAATTTTACAAATAACTTATAAAAATCAAAACTGAAAGAATTACTTGCTCTATTATTATATGCATACAGATATATATTATACAATCAATGAAAATATAATGCATCAAAGATAATCAGATGATAATATATATAGCTACAAAAAATTTATTAGCTGTCAGACTCAAATAGAAATTTTCAAAGGAACTGCTTAACAGAGTGAAGTTGTGATATTCACTATATTTTGTTACAAGCCCTCCTTGTATACATTGTTTTATTGATAAAATTTGATTAGTATAACATATATAACACAAATACTTTTATAAACAAAGCAAAACTCTCCATACAGTAGTGCCACCCTGTGCCAACCAGAGTAATCAATGAATGCCAGAAGGCTTGTGCATAAAATCCCTATCTAATGCTTAATGGTTTAACAAATACTTTTTTATATGTATAACATGTGTATCTAAATTAAGATTATAGTATAAACAATTTTTAAAAATAATGGGGGGAACACATTTATATATATATATTACTGTGTTTATTCATTTATTCACTGAAAAATAATAACATAGTGTTCCATATTTTTCTTTAAGTGAAATGTCTGGTTTTCATTGTAATTAAATAAGCATTGGGCAATATTCTTTTATATAAACATAATAATAGTCTCATTATTAAGAAAATATGATCTCTCTGTTTTGTTTTTAAATCAATATTAATTTTAATTAGATTTTTAAATTTTGTAAAACTTTTACCCTTAAGCTTAGAAAATATTTTATTATATGAAATACTACACCTCAAAGTCGGGAAAAATAAAAAATAAAGTTAATGTAATTTTAACATAAACTGAAGAAATTCTCTTAATAAACATGATCGCATGCAGCACTCTGAGATTGGAAAATGGCTATTGGTTTAGTCTAAAATTTATTTACAAACTTTATTTTTTTTTTAAAAAACGTAATCGCATATGGTGTTCAAAAATGTAAAAATGATTGCCTGCATATCATAATATCAAATTTACAATTTTTAATGTCATTTTTTTTGATAGTATATAATTGAAATCATGTATAATTTATACAGCATAGTTTGCAGCTTCATTTGTATTCTTTTGCTCACTCTGTCTACAGTTTTTCACTATATTCCTATTTTCAGAAAATGATAGTTTGAAAGAATAATTAACAAAATTTTAATTCATAAAGAAATTCCTTGGCATTGCAACCACAAAACATCTTTTTCAGTAAAGCTTGAATTTCTAAATTTAATACCTTTGGCATTCCATCAATAATTTTTGTCATGTAAAAAATGAAGGAAAAAAAATAAGTTTTTTTTTTGAGATTGTTATGTTTAATTTTTAAATTTATATATGTTAAAAAGATTTGTATTTTATTTATTAAAAATATATTCTATTTTTTTTTTATTAATTATTTTTATTGATATCTTAATACGTATGCTGTAATTTAAAATTAAACTGTACATTGGTATATACTATTGTATAGATTTTAAAATCATTTGCATTATATATATATATGCAAGTGTGTGTGAGTTAAAATGCATGTCATTACTACCTATAAATGTTGATTCAATTAAAAACTACTGCAATGGGATCCTGTAAAATATATGGTACATGCAAGACATTTTGTAAAACTTAGTTACCAATTTAGTTCATTTTATTATCTTCACTTTTCAAAGCCCTTCAATCTCTAAATATTATTCTAATTGTTTTATCAAACACCACACAATTAGTCTTATATGATATTTGAGCTATTATAGTTGTACTTTAATGTAAATAAATGTATTTAAATTAATACTGTTAAACACTAAATTGAACCAGTTTTCCAATATAAGTTACCTTCAGTTTAAAGAAATCTTTGTGGCAAAATAAAAATTATTTTTAGCTTGATTATTAAATACATGTTTAGAAATAAAAAAGAATATTAGAATAATGAAATAATTTTACAAAATTACCAGTATGCTTTAATAATAGAATATAAACAGTTTCCATTATAATGCTGTAAAAGCAAATGGCTAAATCAGCTAATGCTAAGAATACTACTATGAATGCTATTGGCTGTCATAGCATATGCATGAACAAGACCTTTCACATTATTTTTACAAATTTATTTAATATCTTTCTAGTATTTTGTAAAAGTTTTGGCATCAATTTAGTTCATTTACCAATTTATTTATATCTTTAGCAATAAAAATGCTGTATTTTTATTTTAATTATTCTACATACATACTACATAATTATTTTAACCATGAGCTAGAAAAGTGAAATTTTAAAACTAACATGAATGTCTGGAAAGCAATGATTTTCAAGCTAGGAATAATCATGGAACTCAGTTCTAAATAAGGAATATCTTTTTTAAAAAATAGCATGAAATAAAAATACTAAAGTTTATAAGGACAATTTCCAGATTAAACAGCTCACATCGAGAGTAGATGAAAAATTACTAACGTGGATTAACAAAATACAAATGGCAGGGAAAAACATCAATATAACATTTCTTATGCTTTTAAAAGTTCAGTTTTAATCAGTGCAGCATCTAAAATTTGAATATATGTATTTTCACACATATTTTGTATTAAATTTTAACCATTTAAATATTATGTGGGAGACTAACTTTGTTCCAAAATATGGGTCTGGAAGGGAATAATTCTAAATAAATGCATATTCAAATGCATCAGTAAATGAATATACCATTTAAAAAACAAGCTTCAGAGTCAGATTTCACTGTAAGTAAATAATCATTTATTTATTTTCCAAATATGGCTATTTTGGAACTTTAATTTAAAAAAATAATACTTACTTACTTCTTCCCATTACATAAATATTATATTGCCCTAAAGCAGATTTTTCCTTTTAAAATTTCCAAATCCCTATGTAATGTACTCCTTATATATATGGAAGTGTATGTGCATATTCTATTTACATGAATGTACATAATCCAAAATTACACCAAATTCACAACTCAACCAGACTAGCCAAGAAAATAAACTCTAAAACACTACCAATGGTTTCCCTCCTACAAGAAGACTTCTCAAGTGTAAAGAACTACCAAATACTAACATATGTAAAGTAAACATTACCCACAATTCCATTTACTTTACATACATCCTTAATATTAAAAGAACTTTTAAATAAGTTAATTACTTCAGAATCATAAATTTTTAATAATAAAGATTTAATTCTTTTTATTTCATTTCGCTCAAAAAAGACAACCTTAGCCTCATCAAAATGTGGCCTATATCTTTTTCGTGGATATATAAAGCAGAACTAAGATATTTATGCCTAACCTTACTTTTATTTCATTTAAGCTCGTCATGAAAAGATACAGGCCACACTATTAATTTTGACAAAGTTAAGAGTGTCTGCTTTGAAAGAAATGAAATAAAAAGAATTAAAGAATCTTTATTATTAAAATATCTTAGTTCTGCTTTATATATCCATGAAAAAGATACAGACCATACTATTAATTTTGATGAAGCTAAAGTTGTCTTCTTTGAGAGAAATGAAATAAAAAGAATTAAAGAATTTTTATTAATAAAAATTTATGATTCTGAAACAATTTATTTAAAAATTGTTTTAATATTAAGGGTACATAGGAAGTAAGTGAAATTGTGGGTAATGTGTTAGTTTAAATATGTTATTTTGTAGTTCTTTACACTAGAAGTCTGGTGGTATCAGGGAAACCATTGGTAGTATTTTAGAGTTGTTGTTTTTTTTGGCTAGTCTGATTAAGTTGTAAATTTGGGATAATAATAATCAGAAAATAATAAATTCTTACAACAGCTATATAAATATCAAATTTTTTATTATTATCATTTTATGGAACAACAGCATAAAGATATTTATTCTTTTCCAATTTTGATTATTTATTGACTAGTTTAGCTTTATGCTTTTAGTGAATGTACATATATATTGAAGCAGAAAATATGTTACACACATTTTTGCTTCACTGGTGATTCAAAACCTTGAATCAGAGGTTTAAACCCAGCTATATATGTGTTAAATCACTAGAGAGTGAAAGGACACACATACAAGTTTTAAAACCCTCCTTTGTTTTTGTACTTTCATAAGTTAAACGTTTTATTATGAAAGAATATTTAATAATTTTAAGTCGGAAATATTTAAATTTCCATTCCCTTTAAATAATCATGTATGTGTGTTTGATATTACTAAAAATATATTTATCATAATTAAATATTATGTATATTTATTTTATGGTTCGCGTATTTTATTTTATGATGCAATACCAAAGAAAGTTCTAGAGAGTAATTAAAATAACTCTGAAACTTAAAAATAAAAGAATATTCTAGATTTAATTTTAAAAGGGTAATTAATAAATTAAAATCCCTTAGCAAACATAATATTAATGGAAATTATATCTTTTGAATCTATTTCCATTCTCGAAATAGATTAAAACAATACTCTCTGGAACTTGTTGCATTATCATTGAAAATAAAGAATAGGTGTATTCAGGCCACTTAATGGACATCCGGGCCTTATCAAGCGGAAAGAGAGAATATTCGAGAAGGTCTTGCTAACATATAAATAGAGCCGAAATTTTAGGCTGTCTTAGTGCGCCATTTTAATCAGTGTTGCAGAACGGATCCACGTCAATTTAAATTTTGAAATATGAATCCGAAGTAGAGGGACTAAATTTGCTCCCCTTTCTTCTCCAAAAATCATTTCCATACTGCTATGCTAACATGCCATCTCCACTTATGGATTGCCTAAATTAAATGCTGAACTAAATATCTCAAGATGCCAGCCATTATTTTTCCAAACTTTGCATTGCAGACCGTGTTTTCCTCATTTTATAATCTTACGCGTACCAATCCCCGTACGGACGGCAAGACATCAAGAATGGAAGGTAAATCCTAATCATGCCACTAATATGAACTCTTTCAAAACTTTCATTTTAAAACCTAAATCATTTGTAATGTAATTCTCTTTCTATTTAAACATGGCGTTGTAATGCTAATTGTAACAATTCTATAAAATAATGACTTTCTGTTATGAAAATCTAATGCATGAATCTATAACTTTATTTTTTTAATGCATTTCTTTAATGGGTTTCACAGTTTCTATTTTTAATAGTTTAAATGCGGCAAACTTTTAATTTCAATATTATAAATTTTGTATGATTTAATTTAATATGCTAACAGGTCAATCTAGCGAACCAATCCTAAATTTTGTTAGTAGATATCCTCAATATTATGGGATGTTAAATCGTAAATGTAAGCTTTCTTACTTAACTAAAAGTTCGCTCGATTGAATAATATTTTTAAGTTATTCTATTTGCTTAGTAGCAGATATTCGCTGCTACATTTAATCTATCACTTTATTACCATGTTCACGCTATTGATTTTATTTTCATACTATATTTTAAGGTAAACTTAATGGCCTTACCTTTGCTAGTTTTTTATTATATGGTCAATCATTTATCCATCACGCCATCTAGTATGGTAATTATTTATGGAATTAATTACTAGTTAGCGTATTAGTATTTGTTTAATGAAGGGAACAATATTCCCTCTTTTATGTTGTGACATCCTAACTAATATTAAAGGTCATTTGCGTACTTTTCGAGAGGGATCAAATTATTTCATATCATTATGCTAGATTCTATTAAATTATGAGGGCCTTAATCCAAATATCAGCGTCATTAAGAACCTGATTTATTTTTTATTATTAACGTTGCTTGGCTTAGATAACGTTACGAATTTTCGTTTTCCTTTGTCAAACTTAAAACCCAGAGGAACAGGATTATTTTACTTATGGCATATTCGTGAATGGGGTTTGGAAGTACCGACTCCAGGATACTGTCAGGTTGTAGATAGGCTCTGCACGGGTTAACACTGGAATTAAACCGGACCATGGATTCCTATGCAACCACCTTTTACAAATGCTGATCTGTCACGTGTACAGGCACACTTCATATTCTTATATAATTGACGAAGCATTCATCCTAAAATGGACTCAATCTTTTCTAGCGTTATGATTTAGTCAGCACCATGATTCTTTTTTAATATTCTTATATTTGCCCATTTTAAATCTGTAAGACGTAATGCCATGATTTCTAAATCCGTCTCATATTTTCGTTTATATTATAAGTTAGGGAATGTCATTGTAAAGCTTATTTAAGCTATCCACCCTCTCATTTAAACAATGTTCAAGTGCGCTAACAAACAATGTTAAATAAATCCTCTCCAGTCAGAAAAGAATAGAATAAAATACAAATAACTTTTCTGTTTGAACATTTTAAGGTCTAATGACTATTTAAGTGAATAATGTAAAGTATAAATTATTTTCGTGTGTGGTTCAAATAGTAAATTGATGTAACTTATATCCCATTTATCTGTTTTTGAGGTCATTTATTTTCATAAAATAATCATAGCGTTCAAGTTATAATATGGTAAAATTGGTATCTACTGTTAGCATGTTAAGCCGCATCTTTTGACTATTTGTACATTTTTTAAATCATCGTATTCAATTGCGGATTTGCGTATTATTTAATCATTAACTTATGTGCTATTATTATGTAATTTCTTCAATATGTAAATCAGCATTCATAATCAAGTGAAACCCAAAATTCTATTAGTGCTATATGTAAATAGATTCACGACTGTTTGTTAAATTAAATATTTGTTTATTCATTTTTCTAATTAATATTAATAAATTATTAACCATATAATTAGTATTTAATTTCTTGTTGCCTCTTAATTTATGCATACACATCGTTAAATAGATTGCGTTATATATAGCTCATTTCCATTGACAGGCCAACTTAGATTGATAAGTGAATTTGGATGAAAAGTCTAATTATAATCTTAAGCTATTTCATTCTGTTGGTGACGGGGTTCGAAGTCTAGTAGTAGTATCATTCTCTATAAATCTCTTGTCCTCCCTGTTGCTCCGGGACAGGAATGAATAAGATTTCATTTATCATCATCAGAAATATTGTTCATAATGTTATAGACCTGGAAAATAGGCAATAGGGCAGAGTTCATGATTGTTCCTGACTTATGTATCTTGCACATGATTGGATTCGAGTACTTTTGCCTAGATGATAGCTCTTGTTAGACAAACATACAATTCTGACTGGTACAATATATATATATATATATACAATCAACTTGTAATATTAATTCCTTATTAATTAATCACATGATTAATTGATAAGAAATTAATGATAGTAAATATGCTGCAGAATGAATATAACAAACCCATTCACTTGTTATAAGTATTTATTTTTCTTTTTTGGTTGAGTCCTTGATTACCTTGTAAATCTACATGTAGCCTAAAAAATAAACATTACCTTGATTGGAAGAATAACATATGTAAATGCAGATCCATATGATATTATAATTATACCAAATAGTTAACCTTATAAAAATAAAAGTTCTTATTGAAGGTATTGCAATATCAGATCAACTCATTGCAGAAATAGAACAAATTTCTATCCAATTCCATAAATCATTTCAATAACCTAGTCACTTACAGTTACTAATTTATGAGAACAAATATATTGATCATTTTGGCATATCAATTATGCTGATGAGAAAACATTCATTCTTAGTCCTCTAGCCTCAATCAAAGCCTAGAAATGGGCTAAAGGTGAGGTAATGTTAAGTTCTTGATAAAAAAAAAAGCATTCTGCCTATATTAAAGAAGAGTAATGGCCAATTCATCAATAACCTGGAAAGAAATTCCAATAAAAAGATCCTCCAAAAGCACTGAGTAAAAAACACTAAAATGATATCAAATTGATATGCCATTAGATTAACAATCATGAAAACAAAATTTTATTGATAATTTTTTAAACTATACAATATGAAAAAGTCTTTCACAGTTCTTGGAATGAATTTGTGGAGCCTCTTTAGGAAAACAAAGTATTGCAAATGAGTTGTATTATTTAAATCAACTCAAGTCATAACAACAAAAAAACCAAACGGTTTATTTATAAAATTTACAACTCCTATAATATAATTATTCCAAAATTAAAAGTTTTATATTGCAAATAATAATTACAAAAAACATGCACAAACTCACAGAAAAATAACCAGTCAAATTGTAAAAAATGAACATAATACCTAGATAACCTGGCATTATTTGTCAACAACAACAAACAAAAAGTTTAAAACAAAATAGAAAGCTAATTTATTGCCATGGTTAGTTTTTCTTCTCAATTAATGCTCCTTGTAGATAGGATCTGCAGATAGATTCTACTTTCTCTATAATAAAATATTGTCCCACTTTATTAATTTCATTTACTATTTCTCCATTGAGGAGTAAGGAACCAGTATATAAAAAGTTTATTACACTTTCCACTGCATGATATTTAAATTCTGATGGCAATATAATCTCAAAATCTTTATACTGACTGCAATTGGGTTGTCCCAACACGGAATGAAAAAGCTTGCTTCCTGTGATGAGAATCATACGATGAACCTTTAAAATATAAAAATAACGATAAGAGAACATTGTATAAGTAAAATATATCACTTAAATTTTAATTTAATGTTTAAAAAAATATTAATTTACATAAATCACACAGAGAGATGCAATCACTCTTAACATACAGACATGACATTAAAATTAAAATGGAATCATAGATGTGAGATTTCCTCCTGTGGATATAACCACATTTTCTGACAAACATAATTTTACACAAGTAAAAATACAAATTAACAGCAATGAACAAGAAATAAATATATAAATTACTATCAATGGCAATAAATTTAAGAGCAGTCAGTATATTATTAATTAAAAGACAATTACTGATATCAAGACTAAAATTTCAAGTATATAAAATATTTCAGAATTTTGAACAGTTTTATTTGAATAAGCAATGATTAAATAATAGAATTCTATATTTGCACTTTCCTAATAAGACTTAATCACTTTTGTAATATATATGCAAATATAAAAATCACTACCTGTAAAGCCTATTGTGTTTTTACAAAAAACCATAAACTAAGGACAAATCATTATATTCCTTTGTCTTTTGAATGGGAAAAAAAATATTCTCAACAATAATTATTTCAGCCAAATCCTATTGGTCATTGACTATTATTCATTAATTTATTAAGTCATATAGAAACAATTTTTTTCACTGAAAGGTAAAAAGGAATATAGTCGTTTGTCATTGTTATTTACAAATATCTCTATATCAGATGTTAATTTTTAAAAACCCAGTTATTGACAAATGACTCAAAATTCTTTCTTTGATTACATGATTTACTGTAGTGGTAGAATGGCAAACACAGTAGCTAGATTTCCAGATTGAAACTCAATTCTGTTATTTCTGATACTTGAATATCATATTTCCTGAACAATAAATCAATTTCTTTTTAACTCAACAACAATTGAGTAAGATTTCTAGATAATAAAGTATTGCAATGAACATTAATATTTAGTTGGCAGACATTTTTCTATTATTGTATTTATTTTAGAGAAATAATTTCCATTGTCAACAGAATTATAATAATTAATATAATTAATGATTATTATGCTGCAGCTTTGATATTATTTTAAAAAAGGGTGACATTGTTTCCTATTTTTACTCCAATAAAAAAACAACTAAAATTTTGATTTAGCTAGAGATTTTTTAAATATATAATTACATTTAGAGAAGGGAAAATGAAAACATTTAAACAATTATTTTGAAAGATAACAATAAAAATATATATTATTGAAAATAATTTTAAAGACATAAAAAAAAGCATTTGTCATTCATAATGACAGCAATGCCATCATATTTACTCCATTTGATACCAAACATTTCTGTAGCTATCTGAAATCATGCATAATAATTTATGCATTCAACACATTTGAAACTACACTGATATAATGTAGTTTTAAAAAATGTACATTTAAAAAAAAAAATAAAAAAATAAAGTAATACAGATATTGCATTATACTATCTGATGCTCTTTAATTGCTCAAGCTTACAATGTGGTTTTAGGAAAAAGTAGAGAGTCAATATGATATTAAAGTATTTTCAGATAATAGGTGAAAATTAAGCTTTAGATTTTTAAAAAAATATTTCTTTTTTATCTACAATTACAAACTCCTTACTGTTGGATATATATTTATCAATTTATCTTGTATGCATAACATTTTCTGCAAATAGTCATTGACAATAATTTGATATAATAAAGAACAATTGGTAATCACTAATATATCTATTTAATAAAAAACTTAATTGTCAATGAATGCATGCAGAAAATATTTAATACTTGTAAAGATAAAGGACATTTAGAAATGTATGATGGCTTAATTGAAAAAACTAGTTCAGTTGAATACATTTTAAGCATTATCTGACCTAGTAAAGGGTAATAATTTGTTATATTTTATAATAATTTCCGATTTTTCTTCACTATTGATAATAATGTAATATTAAATACGCTTAACGTATATAGTGAAATTAAATTCAACGGTGCAGTATACTATGGTGAGACTCGGGCCACTATAAACAACAGAGTGGCTCAGCATAAATACTTATATAAAAGAGTATTAAGAACAAACGAAGGCAGCTCAGTATTTGTGGACCACCAAATAGAGGCTAATCATGAATTCGAACCTGCAAATGCTAGGATAATTACAACTGAAAGAAATGACATCAAAAGGAAGGTGAAAGAAGCATGGTATATATCAAGAGATTTAAAAGCAATAAACAGGAGAGACACATGCTTTTCCATTTCAAAGAGATGGACAATATAAATTAGCTTGCATAGATTTGCATAAATTACTACGTTAAAAGGCTATGAATATGAGTGAAAGCTCTGAAAGCGCTTAGCCTTAAGAAATATTAATATAATCGTTGAATTTAATTTCACTATATACGTTAAGCGTATTTAATATTACATATATTTTATAATGTTTCATCAAAATCAACTGTCGGTATGCACTATCCAAAATAATGATTTTGAAATCAAATAAATTCAAGAAATAACAATCTCTGACATACAAGTTGTTACCACTTCATACTTTATGGCAGCGGTTGGCAAACGGTGGTCCATGATGTAATTTTAATGGTCCGCACAGAAATTCAGATATTATTTAAATTTACTAAGCTCAATTAATAAAATTTTTAAATAAAAAATGCATTTTGTTTAAGCTGTATTATTATATGTAAAATAGAACAAGAACATTATAGTGCTAATTGATTTGTTAGAATATACTACTGTGACTTGCAAAACATCTACCTCAAAGGCATTTAATTAACCCCTACTCAGTCAGTGGCATAGAAAAAGTAACAAAATAAGAAATACCGAATTTTGTACAATTGACTAGGCATCAAATTTGACTACGGCACACTCTTGGTAATTGGGTGAACTTAAAACTCAAAAATTTTATTAAAAATTTTGAAGGAAAACATTTATAAAAATTATTAAAGAATAGAATACTATTCGTTACTAATCTTAAATAATTTTTGTAGATATGAATTAGAAAATTACACATATAAAATGTAATAAATACATATTTATACAGCCATTTATTTTTATGAAATAAAATGAATATTATATTAACAAAAAACAAAATAAAACATAATTCTTTAACAAATTATAAAATACAAACTTAGTTTTACTTTCATATAACTCAAAATGAAAACAAATCATTACAAAAAAACTTACACAAAAATTATATTAATATAATATAATTTATTTTGTAATTTAAGTTCAATATTATAATCATTTAAATATTTCTTTATATTTATATGTAATAGATCTGATTTAATTGAGTTCTAATGCTTAATACAAATAAACCATTTAAAACTTACTTCCCTTTAGAAGTAATATTTTTATGTTAATTTAAATATTGTGTATATAATTACAAAAACAAAGTGTCATTACCACTGGTGTAAAATGAATATTGAATTCATATTGCATGTTATATGGATATAAAAACTGTATTTCATAGACACGTAAACAAAAAATATCAGCAGATAAATGTATATCTAACATAAATATGTCATCATCATCATCATCATCAACCATTATCAATCCACTGCAGGATGAAGGTCTCCCCAAGTTTAATCCATCTTCTCCGATCTTTAGCTTCTCTTCTCCACAACACCCCTGCACATTTTCTTATTTCATCCATCCATCTCACATATGGTCTCTTTCTGGGTCTTTTACAATCTCTTGGAATCCAGTTTAAAATTTCAATTGTCCATCTATTATCATCTCTTCTAGCAATATGTCCAGCCCAACTCCATTTCAATCTTTTAATTTTTTCAATAAGGTCAGTAACACCTGTTTGTTATCTTACCCATACATTGCATTTTCGATCTCTTCTTGTTACTCCCAACATACACCTCTCCATACTTCTTTGAATGGTCTGAAGTCTCTGTATTGCTCTTCTATTAAGTGTCCAAGTCTCAGATCCATAAGTAAGAACTGGTAAAACATATTTGTTAAAAACCATCCTTTTCAAACACATAGGCATATTTCCTTTTAGTATCAAGTTATTTCTACCAAAAGCACTCCAACCAAGTTTAATTCTATGATTAATTTCCTCCATTATGTTTCCATCTGTATTAATAATCTGACTAAGGTATTTGTAACTGTGAACTTCTTCTAATTCTTCATAATCAATCTTTATTTTCATATTTTGAGCAAATCGATTAAACATTACTTTAGTCTTTTTAACATTTATCTTTAGTCCTACTTTTCTACTTTCATCTGTTAACTCCTGCAACATTTCCTGCAGCTCTGAAGCATTATTTGCAAAAACAACTACATCATCTGCGAAATCTAAATGATTTAAATACTCTCCATTTACTTTCACTCCTTTAGTTTCCCATTTTAATCCACAAAATACTTCTTGCAGCACTGCTGTAAAGAGTTTTGGAGATATGGAGTCACCTTGTCTTACACCTTTCTCAATGTTGATTTTTCCAGTATCATTATGTAATCTAATTGTTGCTGTTGCATTTTTATAAATATTCTTTAAAATATGACAATATCCTGGATCTATACCTTGATGATCCAATGCTTTAATCACTGAAGAAATGTGTATAGAATCAAATGCCTTTTCATAATCTATAAATCCAAAACATAAAGACAACTCATATTCGTTTGTCCTTTCTATGACTTCTCTCAATACCTGGATATGATCTATTGTACTAAAACCACTTTTAAATCCAGCTTGTTCTCTTGGTTGGTGGAAATCCAAAGTTCTCTGTAGACGAGTTGTAATTATCTTGGTAAAAATTTTATATAAAACTGATAAAAGGCTGATAGGTCTGTAATTTCTAATATCTTCTTTATCACCTTTTTTAAATATTAATATTATTACTGCATTCTTCCAATCTTCCAGTACATCTTTATCATTTAGACATTTGGTATATAACTTTGCTAAAATTGTTTCTATTTCTTCACCTGCTTCTTTTAATATATCAATTATAATTCCATCATTTCCTGGAGCCTTTCCTTTCTTCATACACTTAATTGCATGTCTCACTTCTTCATTTAAGATTCTGGGCAATTCGGAAGATGTAATAGATATAGGAGGTACTTGTTCTTTATTACTATATAATTCTTGATAAAAATCTTCTACCAATTTCATGATGTCATCTCTCTTTTTAGTAATAATTCCATCTTTTTTTCTTATAGCAGATATAAATTTCCTACCAATACCAAAATGTTGTTTAACATTTTTGAGACTTTTATTTTCTTCTACAGCTTTCCTTGCTATTTCACAGTTATACTTTCTTATATCATTTTCAACTCTTTTCCGTACCATTTTACAAAATTCGAGATATTTAATTCTTTTTAATACATCATTTTTGTATATCTTCATATTCCTTCTTTTCTTCATAAATACTCTAGTCTCAGTAGAAATTTTATTAGTCAATTGCTGCTTTTTTCTACCAGCTATGTTTGTTGCAGTTTTTAAAAGTGTATCGGTTATTTTCATATTAATTTTATTCAAATCTGTATCATGTTCAAAATCTAACACTTGAAACCTATTTGTAAGTTCTAAATATATATCTGAAATTATATTATCTTTTTTGAAATGTGTAGATAGTTAAATTGATAAAATAAAATGGATAAAATATATATAACTAAAGCTAGTAAAAAACAAAACACTACAAAAATCAAAAATTTTGAGTATTTCCAACTGCAATAATAGTGTGCATGATTGGCTTGTGCAGAAATATTATACTCTTGGAAGCAAGTATATCTTTCAAATTATCTTATTTTATTTCTTTGTCTATGGTCTTTGCCTCATTACATCAGGCAATGGCACTGAACACAACGATGAGTAAAATTGTTACTTCAGTATATCTGTGGATGCATATCACTGTCACATGTGTTTCATCATTGGTTTTTTTTTATGCAGTAATATGAATCATCTTATTGTATAAGTGTACAAGTAAGGTAAAATACTCAATAATTCATAACAGTGATTCCTTCAATCTTTCTAATATACGTTTACATACATCTTTAAACATCAGTAGTGTCTTGGTAGTGACATTAAAAAAATAATTTCTACTTTGTACTTATACTCCTATACGTATGGTATACATTCATTTGAAATCTTGCACTTATCAAAAGCCAAATACTTTTTGCATTTTTAAAGCTAAGTTTGATATTATACATTTTTTTTTTTTTGTTTGGTTCTAGGGATAAAAAAAAAAAAAAAAATTTAAATGGTAGAAAAGAAGCAACCGACAATTTCACATTTTTTTTGGCAACACTTCACATAAATGTTAGTTGAAGAATCAATAGGGCCCTCACAGATTTCATCATCATCAAGCACCAATAGGCAAGAAGATAAAACTGAAGGTTGAGAGAAGAAATTAAAGTTTTAAGATAATATGATCATGATTATTTGAAATATGGTTTTATATAAGAACCTAGAACTGAACATGATCCACAATCGTTTTGTGTCATATGTTCTGTGAGTTTATTCAATGATGTCATGAACCATCAAAACTTACTAGACATTTGCTGACTAGTCATCCAGATTTAGCTAATAAGCCAGTCAAATATTTTCAAAGATTATGTGACAATTTATAAAAGCAAATAAATTCTTTAAAAAAACTGACAATTCAAGATAAGTCTGTATTGAAAGCCTCTTATTTGATGGCACTTCAAATAGCGAAATCAAAAAAAATCTTATACAATTGGAGAGGAACTAGTTAAACCTTGCTAAAAGTGTATATGGAAAAAGTGTTATAAGTAATATATATTATTACAAGCTTGTGAGGAAGTTTTGGGAAATCAAGCCGCCCAAAAAATAAAAGCAATTTCTATGTCTGCTAGGTCTGTGGAACACAGAATTGAAGAATCAGCTGAAGATGTTGAAGTGGTAGAAATGGTCAAAAATGCAATATTTTATGCAATTCAACTTGAAGAAACAACTGACATAACAAACAAGGGTTTCTTCTTTACTTTGTGAGATTTAATTTCTAAGGAAATTTAAAAGAAGAATTTCTATGTTCACTCAACTTGCCAGGTAGAACAACTGGATTTGAAATGATTATTTTCTGAAACACTAAATTGATTAGGGAAAATGTATAGGAATATGTACAGACAGTGCTGCAAGTATGACCAGGCATCGATCTGGAGTTGTTAAAAAAATAAGATGTTAGACACATAAACATTATTTTTACTCGCTATATTTTATACCGTGAACAACTTGCCATGAAAAAATTATCACCCGAATTACATGAAGTATTATCTGATGTAATTAAAATTATAAATGCAATTTGGCATAAAGCTTTGAACTCTCGATTATTTGAATCATTTTGATGAAATGGTCTCACAACATAAATATCTTCATGCTAAGGTGTGTTGGCTGTCAAGGAGTAAAGTTTTAACCTGATTGCTTAATATGACAAGAAGTAAAATTATTCTTTCAACAACAAAGTAATTCTAAATTCCAAAATTTTTTCTCTGATAATGACTGGGTAGCAAAGCTTGCTTATTTGGCAGACATTTTTTCTTTGTTAAATGAGTTGAACATATCTATTCAAGGACAATTTTCAGATGTTTTTACTTTGCGAAATAAAATGGATGCATTTCAGAAGAAAACAGTTATGGAAAACACTATTAATTGATGAAAATTTGCCAATCTTTCCAAATCTGGATGAATACATGAAAGAAAAAGACGTCAACCGAAAGATAATAAGTCTTATTCAACAGTATTTGCAGTCACTCAGAGTCTTTTGTGCATTATTATCCAAAAGAGGACCCCAGAAATGGAAATATGTGGACAGTAAATCCATTTTATTCAAACATTGAGGAAAGCAATTGAAATGTGAAAGGAAAAAAAAAGTTTAATTGAATTATTGTCGGATAATAATCTTAAAACTTCAATTCAACTAATCATCAAAAAGTCATTTTTGGATTTCTATAAAAAGCAAATATCCAATATTGAGTGAAAAAGCCTTAAAAATTTTGACTCTCATTCACAATGACCTACTTGTGTAAAAAAACATTATCAACTGTATAAGCTATTAAAAACAAATATCGCTCTTGGCTTAAAATAGAAGCTCCTTTATGTGCTGTGGTGACATCATTGAAGTCAAGGATTAATAAAATAATTTTAAACCAAGAGCAGCAAATGTTGCACTAATTTTTAATGTATATTACTATTATTTATCATTATTTTTGTGTTAAAATTAAAATTATTAATAAAGATGTATGTATATCATATTCAATGCTCATATTAATTTCTATCTTTAAAAATTGTTAGTAGTCTGCAATATCTAAAAGGGTGCCACTCACTGCTTTATGATATAGCAGCAGATTGTACAAAATATAGGCCATGATAATTTGAAATGGATTGTATCACCCATGAATTCAAAACTTTATTTAATTAATAAAACAGGAATATAGATTAATGAAAAATGCTTGAGAACAATAATACAGTTTGATGCTAAATAAAGCTGGTGCATATTGCTAGCTGAAAATTCAAATATAAAATGTTAATCATTCCCCTTATTATTGTTTTTCCAGCAACCCTACCTTGTAAATAAAGATGTCTGATTTCTTTACTCATGACATAGCATTGTTGAAAAAATATAGTTAAGGAAATAATTGACATTTTAAGTCTGATATTAGTATGTTTTTATTTTTAAAAATGTATTCAAATTTTTTAACAATTCCACATTGTTAAATTTTTTATAATTTTAAATTAAAACATTTTTGCCTCTTGTAAATATTAAATAATTAAATTTTTTAAAGGTGAATAAAAGAAATGTATTTGTAAGCCTATAACAATCAAAATACTGCATAGAGCCTACTAGAGAACAAAATATAATTAATTTAATGTTAATGCTATTCATCTGATTTTTTTAAAAACTAATTTCACGTTGTTAAATGTTTATAATTTTAAATTAAAATATATCTTTTTTCTCTCATAAATATTAATTAAAATTTTTTAAGCTGAATAAACTTACTATGTATAAGCCTATAACAATTAAAATTATCTGAAATGGAATAACATTTTTGTGTCATACCTTAATTATTAATATGAAAAAACTCGTATACCTGTATTTATAAAATTGAAAATACCAAGTCATGTTTTAAGTTCAACATGAACATAGGTATGTGTGTATACATATGGGTAAATTAAAGGTTTATTTTCGATCAATTCTCAGCATATATACAATACATATGAAGCTATTTTTCTTAATGTGATTATATTATGAAATTAAAATGTACGCAGTATTACATGTATACATACTGTATATAAAAAGCATAGTTAAACTTTACAATGAGAAGATGAAAAACATTTTTTTTTTAAAAATGAATACATTTAATCTATCTTAAAGGGGGAGGGGCACAGTATTTCTGTCTACTGATTAAAACAAAATAGCATAAAAATCCATGTAATTATTTCATTCCGTAAAGGAATCCCATTTAACACAAACATAAAAAATAGTTTTAAAATCATCTATAAAGTTCAGTCATCTCTAAAGCTTATAAAAGCATTGGGGTTTATTATTTTTACAAGAAAGAATATACATAATCTATGAAGTATATGAGATAGATTCCTGTTAAATAGGAATATATATTAAATTTTTTTATTTATTTTGTTTAAATATTAGGAAGTCAAGTTTCTTTGGATGGCAAGAATCATGATCAATGTTTCCTAAACTTAAGCTGAATAAAAAAACTTAGATATTTGTAAATTTATGACAATTAAAATTGTTGCATCCCTAGTAATTTGTATATTTATTAAAAAGGTAGTTATTTTCAACAAGTATATGTAGGAAATGTAATAAAGAAGCCAATTCAGACAAAATGCATCCTAGAGGAATTAGTTATAATTTTTCTAGTGTCTATAAAAATAATTATGTAGGAGGTTATACAAACTCTATAATTATAATCCTGTAATGAAATACAGTACAACTGAAAAGGTTACATATTTCTCGAAAATAACTTACAATGTCAAAATAAAAGTCATAGATCAATTCATAGATCACATGACCCTATCTCTTAAGCTTGTAAGTTATAAACAGTGAGGATTGCCAATTCCTCTACAAGCTTTATGATAAATGCTTAGCCAGAGCCAGCACTTAAAATATCTCTGTCAGGAACCCCTCCCCAAACCCCTGACCATGGTTTCGTGCTTTGGCACTCCTCAGAGAGGTGTCAGGGTAGGTTCAGACACTAGATCTAAAAATACCAACCCAAAGCCAAGCACTTAGCTAAAAGTTATCTATTGAGTGGAAAATCTGAAATTTTCAGATATGTACATGTCTTCAAACCCAGCTATCCAACTCAAATAGCTATATGGGGCTGATAGATCTTCAGCCATGCCATATAGTAGTAGTCATAGCAATATAAAATGTGATTCTAAAAAAAAAAGTTTTACATAAAAATAAAAGATACAATGTAAATATTTCAAATACAATAAATATGGTTACCATTTTATTATAAATATTTATAGATGAATTGAATCTTGAAATTATCTGAGAAAATGAATTGAATGATGAAAAAACAAAACAAAATTAATACTAGATTTAATATGTAATCTGCCATAAATTTCATATCTATCATATATGGCACTATAAAGTAAAACAATAAATCACAAATTAAATGATAGACTTAAAGCTATCAGATATAATTATAAATTAAAAATAAATGGAAGCCAAGATTTATCAAATTCTGAATGTTTTTATTTTACTTAAAAAACAAACAATGATAATATGAAACTTGTAGTGAATCACATTCTACTCAGTTTAGAATCATTTGCATAAAATAGATGTCAACTATTTATAGGGTCAGTAAACTAATGCTAAATGCAATGAGTCACTATTCTTAAACTTGCAATCCAAACTTGTTTTTGGTAATGAAAATTCCATAATTTAATAAATGGTCTATCATTTCATGCTATCATCATGAAAGTTATGAAGTCCTTTTTTTAGTATATATATAAACAAATATATTCAGTACTTGTTAAATCCTGATTTCCATCTATTAATATTATATTTGATCCCCTAATGGCTTTCATTTAATTTGCTATGAAGTATTTTTTTTTATTATTTTGTTATAATGCCATCCATTAGTCAAGTGTGAAACTTAAGATAAATCACATACTAAATTAGCAACTTAAGAAGAATAGTGATATAGTGTTTGTGTCATTTGATACAACAGTAATGACAAAGTTCAGAACTAAAAATTGTGGAGTGAAATTCAATTTATCATTTGTGATGCTTGAATGTAACATGATTTCTCAAGCAATAAATCATTCAATGTATATAATGGTTATATTTTAAAAAAACTTACTACTATTTCTAAAATTAACTATTTTTTTCCTAAAAACAAATTCTGTCATGAAACAAAAATTAGGAAAAATATCTAAACAATATTATTACCCAACATTAATTTTCAAAAAGTTGTTTGGAGAAAATTCTATAATTATTCATTACAATTCCAAACTTCTTTAAAATGTTGATAATATCAAATGGTGAACCTAAGAATCACCTTACTCCCTTCTTTGTGTTCTAACTCTAAATGCTCTTAGATACTTATATACAATTTTCCACGTTAAAAATTTATTTATTTACAACTAAAAATTTACTTATAATGTAAAGTATATACAATACAAAAATAATAATAATGACATTAACAACTGATTATAAGAATAAATCAGTATTAGCAAAAAAAAAAAAAAAAGTACATTTGAAAACAATAAAGTAAAAATCACAATAATTTAGCAAAGTTACCACTTGATAGATGCATATACTATTGTTTATATTTTACTTGCTAGACTATTATTTTTATACTGAATTTATTTTACATTTCTGAATGAGTCTAATATTGGAAATAAAATATCTCTAATGATAGTTAAAAATGCTTTACTTTTTTTATATTTTGTAAATAAAGCATATTAATGCTGGATTACAGTATATGATGAAAAGTAAAAATGTGTAATAATGATGTAAAAGCTCATTAAAGTGTACATGAAATTTTAAAATTGAAATGCTTTAAACTAATTGTGTTAAAAGATAATAAAAAACTTTCATCAATGATGAATGAGTGTGATCAATGGATCACAAGACTCTGTGGCCAAATTATTTCATCTATCTTTAAGACTAAGAATTTAAAAAATACTGCATAAATATAATGACAGTTTCAATGTTTGTTGAGCATAAGTTTGTATTTATACATACATAAATCCACTTCATGCTAATTTATATTTATTAACTTATTTAATTCATAAATAAATGCAAATCATTACTTTCTTTTTGGTACTAGTATCATCGACGGTACAGGTCACTGGATGGCACTGTTGCTACTCAAAAACAGTTAAATATACCATTTTTGAGGCAGGCTGCAATAACCTGTAGTGTGTTATACTAATTTCTTGCAATTCACACATGGCTAATGCGACCTGTTCTTACTCTACAAATCATCGGTATTGAGCCTGAGCTATTGTATAATTTGAAAGTGTGTATTAAGTCAATGTAATATTTGAAATATTGAAAAAAATATTATATTACATTTTAATGGTGGAGTATTAGCTCCAAATAATTTTAAAACCATTGCCATGGTTCTGAATTGAGTTTGGAAGGCTATAAAATTAGGAAAAGTTTTGTTGTAAGCGCGAATTATTGTATAGTCACGGTATTTGTGAGATGACGCGAGATTAACAAAATAACTATTTTAAAACATGACTTTGCGATAGAAGAAGTATAGTGAACAAACAGTCTTTCTAATGATATTGTTTTATTGTTTGAATTTTCCAAATTAGCGTGTATTAATCAAAAGTAACTTAATAAAAAGTATGATAATATGTATATGCGTGTATGTGCATAGATTTCATAAAAGCATACTTCAAAGACTAACTAAAAATAACTTAATAAAAGGTATAGGACTGTATGTGCGTATCTTTTATAAATGCGTACTTCACATAATGTTAACTGATCTATATAAATAAAGCACACATAAATAATTATAGATTTTAAAGTAATAAATTTAAATGTTAGAGTTAAACATTCACACCATACATATATGCGAAGGGAGTAGCAAGGTTATAGTTTTCAAATCTTGTCATTTCTTTTAAATTATTTATTTCTCGGCTATGATAAATTTCTTATACTAATTAGCTTTCCTTGCATAAAAGTTATAATTTCTAGATGACAGACTCACATATATGTTAGAATGTTTACCAAATTAAAATCTGCTTTGTGGAGTAGTTTATTTCTTGGAAATTATCTGACCATACCTGGATTTTAAAATTTGTAAAAACAAGAATAAACTTAAAAAGATATTAAATTTGAATTATAACAAAGAGAAAGTTAGTAGACTGATGCTATTTTTATCAGTTACTGAGGTAATGATTTTGTTTGAAAACTGGTAACACAGATGGAAATTAAAGATGAAAAATATCTTAACTTGTAAACAAGCGTGGTAAACCAGGCTCGACTACTTATTCCTATTGCTGGAAGGGTTACAGGACGGCTGAGCACTAGGCTGCTGGGTTTCATCACCTCAAAGTAAACCACCGATATAATTTTGTCGACCCCTCCACTGACACCCACACATAAAACATTGAGAGGTTATGGGGGGTGTATTGAAATGGCAGAATCCGCAACATAGAGGCACTGTCAGGTCATTAGTCGATGACTACCTCCCACACATAAAACATTGAGAGGTTATGGGGGTGTATTGAAATGGCAGAATACGCAACATAGAGGCACTGTCAGGTCATTAGTCGATGACTACCTGGCCGAATTTGTGGCGGCATCTACACCATGGACAATATCTCTTCATCTCAATTTTGAAAGAGATGAGTTTACGTTAGACCAAAGTTGTTTTATTACAATTCCAACTTGCATATACAGAAAAGAACATTCAAGACATTGTTTTTTTTTTTTTTGGTTTTTCTATTTGTACATCAATTTATTCCTTTGACACTGATTTTTTTATTCAATGTTTTTTTTTGTCAGAAAAAATTATATTAAGAAAAAAGCCACCAAGTAGATGGTGTTTGTTACTTGTTGTGTCAATAAAAAAAATGTTCAAATGTATTCATATAGTTGTTTGATTATTTATGTTAAGTTTAAAAATAAAAAAAAATTTACTTATTTAAAAATGTCCAAAAAAAGAAAAGGATTTTTGCATTAGAAGAAGAAGTACAATAAACAAAACTCTCAAAATGTAATTACATTAAGCAAAAAACACAGCGATTGTTCCTTTTTGTGTAAATAAAAAATTTCTTATTAAAAAATGTCATTTAGTTATTTAAAAAAAATGTAATAAAGACATTCTTTAATAGGTAAAAAAAAATGTAAGCAAAAAGACATTGTTTACTATTTAGTTATTAAAAAAGGTCAGTTATGTAATAATAAGTCACAGCCAGGTAACGTTATATTTTCAATATTTTTAAGTAGCAACAGCGCCATCCAGCGACCTGTACCGTCGATGATACTAATACCTTCTTTTTTTTTCATACACATGTTTACAAACATTATTTGTTAATTTATATCTTGCAATTTAAACTTTGCAGCAAAAGAAATTAAAAATATATTTCATTTAATTTTAATTCTTTGTTTGTATGAATTTTTATAAATGTATATAAATACATATATATAACATAAACTATCTTATTGCAAACTTAAAATACTTGTTTAAAACAATACTATGAGAATAGTTGATGATCAAATGGGTTATTGCTCAGAATTTCGTAAAAAGTTTGAGCATCAAAAATGACAAAACAGGGTCACAATCCATAGATTTTGAGCTCCAGACTTTTTCCACTCTATCCCAGCACTAAATCATGCAAGGATAATAAGTAATTTATTGCTCAAAAGTTTATAAAAAATTTAAGTACAGAAAATGGTAGATCTGGGCCACAATTCATGAACTTTATACTGCAATCTGCCATTTTAACATTGCATCAAAATACATAGGGCTAAAATATGATGATGATTTAAATGGAAAAACAATATTATAAATAAAAGATTATCAGCATTACATTAATAATACTAAACAAATAATATTTGAAATCAAATTCTTCTTAATTAAAAAAGCTTGAAGAGGAAAATAATAATTTAAAAAAAACATGAACTATGGATTTTTCAACCATTTAGTCAATTAGTTTAATGACAATCAGATTTGGACATTATGGATTGTGCGAAAACATTAGGCCAAACTTCTTTGTCTCTGATTGCCACTAATTAATTTTGCAATCGCAAATATGATTAGGGATTTTTCAAAAAGTGAGGAATCTTTACATTGTTACTATAATCTATCATGAGATAATTATTTATAGATTTATAAAATGGGGTGTTAAGTGATTTAGAACTATAAAATTATTAAATCCATTTATAATAAGATCAAATTATAGTTATCCCAATTGCTAACAAATATTACACTTTAAATGAGTAAAAATTGTTGATAATCTTAAGATCGTATAAACCCCAATTTATTTGGGATTTAAAAAATTGCTCATTATACAACTTTAAGAAGAGAGTAATGTCCTTAAAAAAAGACAATATTGAGAATGAAATTTTATAATCTAATTTTTGCATTAACTTTCAAAGATTTTATGAATGTAAATTTATAATTTTCACCTTTTAAAGCATATTTGCTAAATAACTTTTTTCATTTACATAAATTTATTCTAATACACAATCATTTCCAAATTAAGTTGTTAGTGAAATTGTAGTAAATAATAATACAAGATTTAAAAAATATTTTCAACACTTTGATTGTAATTATGATCTATTTAGATATTACACAAATTACATGACTATTAGAAAATTATTGTAATCTATATATACATTCATTTTGACTAATGGAAACTACAAATCATCTACTTTTTCACATCTTATTACTCAATTTAAAAACAATACATTGGATAGTTCAACTTACAGTGCACCTTTGATTTTAAATTTAATTTTATAAATAATATTTTCAATTATTTTTTTCTAATTTACTCTAGAAATAATAAAATATAAATAAATAGTATACTCATGCACATAATTCCATAACTTATTTTAAAAAAGATATCACCTCCACTAATACTTAAACTGGTAAAAGTTCACTATAACGGTCTATGGTTGTTTGCCCTCTATTGTTTAAAATTTAAACTAAATTGCTTGAGAATCTGACATGTATGTTATTATATTACAAATAAATTAAAATTTAATCAAATGTAAAAGATGATAATAAAAAAAAAAAACCTTTTGAATGTTGGATTAATTACACGACATTAATTAAAATAATTACTTTTAATTTCTTTGAAAGTTAAGATTTTAAACTGTACAACTTAAGAATTTAAAATAAAAAAGTATATGCTACTGTCTTACAATTACAGGAAAATTTATTCAAATGTAAAAGATAATAAAAAAAACATTTACCTTTTTAAATATAATTACGTCCTATACAGACTAGGAAGTTGGAGAAAAAAGTGGTATTGCTGTATCTACTCCAGGGGGCAAATTCGTGCAGGTATGATGAAAACAAAGCTCTGCTAATGCCACATTGGAATTTCAGCTTACGCTTTGCTCTCATCCACATGTTTTCAATATTCTGGGTGTGTATGTCTCGGTCTTCGGGATCCACGAAGTTTTCCTGATGGACGACAACCGAATGCAAATACACACCATTGTTGAGACTGATGATGTTATTGTACGCAGCCCAGCCAGAGGCAGATGACTTTGGAAAAAGAAAGACCCCTTTCTGATTGAGATGCGATGGTGGCATTCCATTCTTCTGCCAGAATAGCAGCAACGCTTAAAAATTCACTATCAGGTACTAAGCATGTAACAGACATCTTTTGTAACTATAAAACTGTACACGTATGCGTGTAATTCACGCCGTTGAACACATAAGGTGTCTTTTTTTTTTGCCACATGTGCTATAAATGTAGTTATTTTAAATTCTTAAGTTGTAGACAGTGTACGCACATTATTTCAGATGGCTGGGCTGCGTACAATAACATCAGCAGTCTCCAACTTCCTAGTCTGTATAGGACGTAATTATATTTAAAAAGGTAAATGTTTTTTTTATTATCTTTTACATTTGAATAAATTTTCATGTAATTGTAAGACAGTAGCATATACTTTTTTATTTTAAATTCTTAAGTTGTAGACAGTTTAAAATCTTAACTTTCAAAGAAATTAAAAGTAATTATTTTAATTAATGTCGTGTAATTAATCCAACATTCAAAAGGTTTTTTTTTTTATTATTATCTTTTACATTTGATTAAATTTTAATTTATTTGTAATATAATAACATACATGTCAGATTCTCAAGCAATTTAGTTTAAATTTTAAACAATAGAGGGCAAACAACCATAGACCGTTATAGTGAACTTTTACCCTTAAACTATAGGTAATTATGGATAATCCAGGAAACCAAGGTTGGCAGTCATGTTTCCTTTAATTATACATTTTTATGGGCATAGTTATCCTGTAATCCTAATAAATATGTTTTACTTGTTAATATTAAAAAATATCAATAAATCGATTATAAATTCCTGTCAACTTTAAAAAATAGCAATAAATGTATATACTATATATGCTACACACATACATATAACTTTAAATTTTTCATATATTCACACACTGTAATGGTCAGGTTTGTACATTTGCTCAAAAGACCAAGAGTCCGAGCCAGAGAACCAAAAGCTGACCAAGTCAGGATATTAATATCCTACATCTGATCATACCTCAATTCTCTTACCCGTGTTTCCAAGTCAACTCATTGTGAATGACATGCCTGAGGTGACATTCAATATCTCTTTATTCATGTTCCAGTAATAGCAAACCTGAGACCCCCCCCCCCCAACCCATGATATACAACTTAACTAGTGATTCATAAAGTAATGAGCAAGAATGGAGACAGATAAATTTATATTTCATAAATTTAATGAAACAATAAGTTATAAAGCAAAATATGTACATATTGCTCACACACAGGTGAGTGAATACTCAGGGTTACAAAATATAATAAAGCAAATTATATAGTGCTCACACACGGGTGAGTGAATACTTAGGTTTACAAAGAATATTAATGAATAGTCAGTAAAAGATAATGCAAATTATATATATACTGCTCTCACACAGGTGAATGAATATTTAGATTTACAAAAGGTTTAATGTGATTATCAATAATCAATAAACAAAACCAATTATATTTGCTCACGCGCAGGTGAGTGAAATTTAGGGTTGCAAAATGTCTAGATAGATTATGAGTTGCAGAGCTGACAATATGCTTATACCATCTTTTATGTCCTAACCTATGCCATGATCTACATCATGAAAATCAGTAATAATTAGAGTGATCAATTAATTGGTAACTGATTGGAATTATATTATTTTTACTAAGTTTAAACATAACTTATAATGATATTTGTCTGATATTATATATAATTACTACACAGATAATCATACTAACTCAGATTCCGAATCGGATCAAAGCCGATGTTAATCTCTATGGGAGGTTGAACTGATGTTGGGCAGTCGAACGACAGATTCTAGGGCGTTACAAACTATAGTATCAGAATATATGCATCTCGAATGTGTTCTTTATTGAGGTTCATTACCTAGTGATCGGTTCCCCATATCGTGCTACTTGCTATAATATGAAAAGGCCATTTTATTCAAGTGAACGGAACAGCGGCTTAACGAGCCCTTGGAATGCTTTGGTTCCTTCAAATACAAATAAATGTCACAGTTGCCTAAACTTTCAAGGTGTGACTTGACGTGGAAATGATCCTGATGTAGGCCATTTTAGGTATAGCAAGAAGTTATGCATATTTGTGCTAACTAGCAACATATTCACCACGCTAATTTAATATTTTCCTAAATTAATTATGCCAAATCTTAGCTTCCATCAGTGCCACTACCACTGGTCAGTTCATAAACAATATTACTTAGTCGCACTACAAAGGCAATAATAAGAATCTGATTTAAGGATATCTGTATAGCTTAATCTCTAATTAAGGAGAGTTACAACAAAATGAAGGATTTACTAAGATTTCAAATATTACTTATATGCTGTATAGAATTATTGATTTTTAGCTAACTTAAACAGAATATTGATTCTTAAATAACTTACACAAAATATTCATTTTTAAATAACTTATTCTGTGTATTATAAGTAACTGGCTCACTCTAACGTAAATAATAGTCTGATTTTAGAAGGGAGTTTTGCCTATATTTCTTTATATTATAATATCCAACAAAATGGAAAGGTGCTTAATTGCCCCTCCAATAATTATTAAACCCCACAAAACTCCATCCTGATTAATATAGCATAAATTAATAAACATGAAATTAAAAACTAAATATAGATGGCATAAGAATAAAATGCAGAAAATGATCAATAAATTTATAAGTTAGAAAAGAAGAATTTGTTTGAATGGTTTTATAGAACATAAATATTTATGATTACCTAACATATTTATGATCAAACAATAATTTTGAGAGTGCTCTAAGCTTTAAAGTAAATTTAATATAAACAGTTTAGTTTAACATTTAAATAATATAATTAAATATGAGACTTGATTAGTTAGCTAGCTTTTAATTTAGAATTGGTTTAGTAATGGAATTAACGTATTCTGCAAAATGATTTACCGGTAATACTTGGTAGTAAGTCTTTCAAGGCATTCTTTACTGTGCATCTTCTCTCTATTAACTCAGGCTGTGGCTTTTCTAGATTTAAGTCTGGATGCAGTTTTTATATTACTTCGATTGCAGCTTTCCTCCATCACTTCGGTCAAGAATTCTCTAGTATTTCAGGTGTAGTTTTTCCATCACTGGGCTCTGGCTGAGGTTGATGTTTTCTTCCATTCTGTAGAAGTTTTCTGTGGGAGACAGACGGCTAGTCTATCATCCCACTAGCCGACAGTTCTCATTTTAAAAGCTTTGGTAATGGCTTGGTCAGAATTCAGCTTGGTCAAAGTAATGCAGGAACAGCTCTTTAATTATTTTTCAACACTCATTTTTCAGAAAATGCATCTCCAACCTTTTTTTGAAGGCCACTATAGGCTTTTTTTATATATTTTTGACAGTATTTCCCTCCCCCTTTTACTTTTGCAACGTCACTTGTTTACTGACTTCGAACTTTGCCTTTAACTAAATTTCCACTTAGTTTTTAATATTCGCCACACCTAAATCTGGAGTTAAAAGCTCTATTCCCTTGGGTTTCCCAATTGCACTTAGTATGAATTTATGCCTGACTGGATTTTCTAATTTGTTTTTGCCTATAATTTTAAATGAGGTCAATTTTCAGCCAAAAGATTATTTTTAGACAAAATGTTAAAACTCGTAAACATTTTACAGCTTGTGTAATTTTAAGCAAACAATAGAACTCAAAAATTATTTAAAATGAATATTAAAACTTAAATGAATAATTTTATAAATTTAAACTTATTATTTTGTTATATACCTACATTCTAACTACACACTGCTATGTTTACTTCAGTTTTAACAAATGTAAAGGAATATGTGTGTATATAAATACTTATGCCTGCATCTTCATATCATAGTTAACAAGGTGATTATACATGCACATATTCAGCAATATTACAAGCACACTCAAAGTTTTAAATTAAAGAAATACAAGCAATCTGAGTGAAACAAAATACACTGTTATAGAATAATAGGTGAAACAGACAGGTCGATAGATCTGTTTCAACACCTCAATATAAAAAAATATATCAACATTCAATTTAATTACAGACAAAATCAATAACTACTCTTTCTAAATTACCACTATAAATAATTATACTACTCTTTCTTACAGTAATAAAGTGCTTGGACAATTAAGAATTATATGGTATTAAATAATTATATATAAAGAGACTTTTATTACTGACAAATTCATTTCTGTTTTGCATCGTTTTGAAATAAAACAAAATTATATATATATTTAAATGTACAAACTCCATTATGTAATTAATTTTTTAAAAATATTGTATCATGTACAAATGCAAAAAAAGTAATAATTAAATCCTGTAAATGGAATTATTAATACATTTATTGCTATTTTTAATGTTAACAGGAATTTATAATCGATTTATTGATATTTTCTAATATTAAAAAGTAAAATATATTCATGAGGGTTATAGGATAACGATGCCTCTGAAAATGTATAATTAAAAAAAAACAACATGGCTGCCAACATTGAGTTCCAGATTATCCGTAAGTAGCAAACTTTATCAATAAACTGGATCAATATATTTCACATTGAAAACAAAAAAATCTTTTTCATAAGTTAACCCACAGTTGTAATTGATTATACAAAATTAAAAAATACTATATACATAAATATAAGAATGTTAATAACTTTTTAATTGCCTATTTTTATCTGAATTGGAACATTTTAATATCATGATAGCTTTCTTCATACTAATTTTATTTAATTTTAAGAAAATCACTTCAAAGCATTATAAATTAAAATGTATTATTATTTTAAGTTTAGGCTAAAAGATTTTAATTTTTGTTATTTTAAAGAGATTACAATTTTTAAATAAATAAAAAAAATGGAATAAAATCTTATAACATAATGAAGTTACTAAAAAATGATGACATTTTTTCTTCAAAAAAAAGTATTTTTAATTATGCCTCATCAGGGAAATTCATAACTTGGAATAAACAATTTTCTCACTCAAGTTTTCTGAGTCAATAAGGTAATGACTATGTATATATAGCAGCTATTCGTAAATGAATATGGTCATTCAATTCCAAGGAAAAATAACTGTTCTAGAAATGAGTTTCACAATGAGACCAATCTTAACAAAAAATACATCCACATATAGAACATGCTGCTCATTTTTCTTTTTGTTTGATATTTTATATTGCTATATTTAAATTTTATAAGCAGAAAACTTTTTTTCTGAAATATTTCAGCATCATATATGATTGTAGCTCTACAATGTATTCAACTCTCTATTTTTACCTTCCCAATGAAAACAATCAATATGGCACTAATTTAGAATGTTTTTAGTTAATCCTTATGATATAGACTATGTCTATCTCTCCTATTCTCAGATTCATCATAAAACATCCATTTAGAAAGGTTTGCATTGTCATTCATTTTACACGTCCGATCCAATGGTGTAATTTTACAAAAATGAATTCTATAGCATCTATATATTGCTAGTAAAATCACATTATCAAATTTTGATAAAATATATGGAGACTTAATAAGAAATTGATTTAAAAATGAATCTATGTATATTAAAGACAAAGTAAGACCCGATTAGATTTTTTAGAAATGCATTTAGAGGAATTTAAACTAGTTAATAAACTCTTGTAATTATATGTTGCCTATTTCATCAACTAATATTAATTATGAAATGTCTTTAGAAATATAGTTGAATGCATTTGAACAGTTTAAATAGTTGGAATTTTTTTAAAGACAATTAGCAGTTAATATTAAACAGTGACAAATGCATTACAGTAGTGCCATCTAGTGCAAGCCATAGTAATCAATGGATACAAGGTTTGTGTATAAAATCCCTATCTAGTACCTATTAATCCAATATTCTCAGATTAGTTTCTAGCTTGTGGCTTTCATCAGTGAGGAGTCTTGGATCTCAGAGCACTGCACCTAGATCTTAAGATCTAATGCAACCTTCCACCAGCTCACTTTTTAGTTAATTATAAAAGTACAAGTCCAAAATGAAAACACAATAATGTTTTCAATCCAAGCTCATTAGCTTGTATAGACATATAGACCTCAACCCAGTTCAGCATCTATAAATTTTGGTGTCTTCGATTCTTTAATAACTATAGTCACTATCTCATGGGTAAAGGAGGTATCAAGCTAAAAACTAGTCTGATAATATTGGATGAGTAGGCAGTAGATAGTGATTTTATGCACAAATCTACTTGCATCCATTGATTACTATGGCTTGCACTAATGTATGGAGAGTTTGTCATTTTTAACAGCTTGTGTATGCATAGGAAATGGTGATCATGAGATATAACAGTTAATATTAGAGATGATGGACATAATTTAATATATAATTACAATTGAAATATGACAAACTTTCAAACATAATAATACATTTTTGTTATAATTGACTAATGGGATAGAAGTGTTAAATATATAAGATTTGGAAAAGTGGTTAATGATAATACAAACAAAATTATAATAATAATAAATTTATATAAACTAATAATTTTAATAAATTATTTAAAACTCAGTATTGCAAAAATAAAGTCTAAATTTTGGAATTATTTATATCTTGTTACATTTCAGTTCAATAGCATTTAAAATTTACTTTTTATGTATAAAATTACATATTTTAATGTTTTAAAAAATTTCTTCAGAATGAAGATTTTCTAAATAGCTTTTCAATCAATTGTATGAGCTATTCCAATTGAAAATCCTTACAATGAGACAAGTGAGTTCTTTTTTTTTTTTTATAAAAAAAAATCCCATAAGTTAAAAAACGTATTTTAACATCTATTCCAATAATATCTGCTTATCTTTAAAGTGATAAATGCATGACTAAAGAAAAAAAGAAAAGAAAGCAAAGACATCATCATTTTCAGACATTATCAATCCATTGCAAGATGATATCTCCAAGTTCAATCCATTATTTCTGATCTCAAGTATTTTCCCCACATCTCTCCAGTGCACTTCCTTATTTCATCCATCCATCTTAGATTTGATCTCTTTTTAAGGTTTTTATAATCTCTTGGAATCCAGTTTAAGATTTCAATTGTCCATCTATTATCATCGCTTCTAGCAATATATCCAGACACACTTCACTCCAGCTTCTTAATTCTTTCAATGGTGTCAGTAACAATGTTTGTTCTCTCACTCATGTATTTTATTTTCAATCTTTTCTTGTTATTCCTAATATACATTTTTCATACTTTGTTGGGTAATAAGTCTCTGTACTGCTTTTCTATTAAGTATCCAAGTCTCAGATCAATAAGTAAGAACTGATAAAGCATTTATTACAAACCTTTTTTTAAAAAAAACATAAGCATATTTTCTGTTAATGTTTATTTCTAAAAAAAGAACAAAATTTAATTCTATTAGCTTTATTCATTATGTTTCCATCCATAGTAATAATCTGACTAAGGTATTTGCTGTTGATAACTTTTTCTAATTATTATCAATCTTCATTTTCTTTTGAGATCCATTGAACATTACTTTAGTTTTTTTTATATTTCCTTTAAAATGGGAAGCTAAGGAAGTAAAAATAAATGGAGACTTTCATCTGATAACTCTTGCAACATTTCCTGAAGCTCTAAAGTATTACTTGCCAAAACAATTATATCATCTGCAAAATCTAGATGTCTTAAATAATCTCATTTACTTATAATCCCTCAGCTGCTCATTTTAATTCACAAAATACTTTTTATAAAACTATTAAAAAAGTTTTTGAGATATGGAGTCACTCTGTTGTATATCCTTCTCAATGTTAATTTTCCTAGTATTGTTATGTTATCTAATTGTAGCTGATACATTTTTATAAATATTCTTCAGTATATGACAATATCCTTGATCTACACCTTGATGATCCAATGCTTTAATCACTAAAGAAATGATTCTAGAATCAAATGCCTTTTCATTAATCCTCAAATACAAAGCATAATGGCAACATACATAGCTTCTCTCAATATTTGGATATGATCCCCTATACTAAAACTACTTTTAAATTCAGTTTGTTCTTTTGATTAGTTAAAATCCAAAGTTCATTATAGACAGTGTAATTATCTTGGATTTTTTTTAAATTTA
This sequence comes from Epiperipatus broadwayi, assembly GCA_028023455.1. Classification (NCBI taxonomy): domain Eukaryota; kingdom Metazoa; phylum Onychophora; class Udeonychophora; order Euonychophora; family Peripatidae; genus Epiperipatus; species Epiperipatus broadwayi. Next base: position 14,874,393 of record JAQFVV010012405.1, on the reverse strand, counting down.
GAACAGATAGGTCTGTAATTTTTAATATCTTCTTTATCACTCTTTTTAAGTATTACGTGTAGTCTTTCAATCATCTGGTACATCTTTAAGACATTTGGTATATAACTTTTCTATAAAGTTTTCTATTTCTTCATGTGTTTCTTTTAAGATATTGATTATAATTCCATTATTACCTGGAGCTTTTTTCTTCTTCATAGATTTAATTACATGTCTCACTTTTTCATTTAAAATTCCAGGCAATTCAAAAGATATAATAGTTATGTAAGGTGTTTTTCCTTGTTCTTTATTGCTACATAATTTTTGATAGAACTATTTTACACCTTTGATCTCTCTTTTTAGTAATAGTTCCATCTTTTTTTCTTACTACAGAAATAAGTTTCCTATCAATACCAAGATGTTGTTTTATATTCTTGAGAATTTTATTCACTTCTATAGCTTTCCTTGTTAATTCACAATTATATTTTCTTATATCATTATCAATTCTTTTACACCGTTTTACAAAATTCTAGATATTGTATCCTTTTTAATGCATCATTTTTATATATTTTGGTATTTCTTCTTTTCTTCATAAATTGTCTTTTATCAGTAGAAATTTTACTGATCAGTTGCTGCTTTTTTTGTACCAAATTGAATAAAATATAACAATAAATATTCTTAGTAGTTTTCAAATTGAAATTATATTTTAAAAGTTAATCATATCAATTTAAAATTATTACCACCAGTTTATAAATAACATTTTTAAAACAATAAATATTAATACTTTAAGAGCATGTGACAATGGCTTATAACTATGTTTACTGAAGTGGTCAAACCTCATTTCTACAAGAGCCGCAATTAAATTTTTGAAATATTCAACAGAAGCAAATATTTAATTAATTATTAGGATTTATTAATTGTATAAAAAATCAAGAGAAAATTAATAAATGATTACAAAATGAAAAAAATATTTATTATTCAAGTGATTGTATCTGATTAGCATGAACATTAGAATTTAGGGTATAATTTGTTAATGAATCATACAATAACTCCATATGTTCTTTCATCAGTTGTGCTTGATATTTTCACTTTACAAACTTCACTGTTGAGTATAATTTACCAGAATATGTTGCCCAAAAAATTGACATTAGTTTACAAGCAGCTTCTTTTAAATTAGGATACTAATGACAATAATTCTTTATTTTTTTGAATATATATTAAAAATAATTACCTGCATTGATCAATTAAATTAACAGAAGAAATTGATGTTTGAAAATTAAAGTAGAAGAACACATTTAAAATAAAACTATGCAAAAAAATAATATTACTGGACCAAATGGAAACAAAAGTTGAAGTGACAAGTTCAAACAATGCACATTTTCATGAAACAATAGCAATAAAATCACATAAGTTGATGATATAAACAATGATTATGAAATTGCCACTGCAAAAGAATAAAGCATGTATGGTTTCAAAATAAAATGTTAATAAATCATGCTAATATGAATTATATGATTTTATATTGTTTCATGAGTTAATAAAATGGACAGACATGGCAAGATTCTGCATAATTCCCTTATTTACCATGAACACATAATAGTATAAACCATGGATTTTGGATAAGAAAGCTTGGTTGTCTTACTTGGCAAGAAATTGGATTCATCAAGACATCATTTTATGATATTCCCATAAATATGATGCATTGAAAAAAATAGACATCAAAAGTGTGTATATGAGATGTGAAATCATTGATAAATGCTGTAAAGTTGGAAAGCTCCCAAGGGAAAATGAAGATAAATGATGTGGATTACATAAAATGCAATGAGAAGAGTGTAGTGATTTAAAATGTGAGGATGCTATTTCTGGTGATAAAGCAAGAAATAGTTAATATTACAGATAGGAATTTAGAAATTTGGTAATTACGCATAGTCATGATAATAAGAAATTGATGAATAATATTGAGAATTTGTTGGTTTTTTTTTTTTCAAAATAATTATTAATTTATTAAAAGAATTACAAGTAATAATATGAAAATTCCAAATATTTCATATCAGAATATGAATATCTATTAGTTTGTTAAATGTGGTTTTAAAGAGTGAATAGTGTGAATTAAATATTTTTTTCTCTCCCTTTAGTAATTTTATTGATTTGTTTATAACTTAAAAAAAAAAAAAGAAGATAAGAGAAAGATTATAAATTTTTTAAAAAGTAAAAGTAAGATATTAGCTTTTTTTTTTTTAAACAAATGGTGTTTTTAATTAATTAAAGTTGATTTTTCTTTTCTACCTATCTATCTAAAGAAATGAAAAATGTTTTTCAAAATTAAAGGATTATCCTGTTTCTAATAATTAAGAAAAAAAAATAACTAGAGATTCTTTACAATAACTAAACTATGATTGGAATTTTTAATTAATTGGTCAGGATTTATTGCTGTCATTTCTGAGATAGTGTGTGTCTGGAAGGATAGGAGGACTTTAAAAAATAAGATTATATACTTTACTTTGAAAAATTCAGTATTCATTAACAGGGAATAAATAAATTAAAATAAAACTATGTTGTATGATAAATGAGCACTTATAATAAACTGGACTTTAATGTATGCAACATTAAATAATATTATTTGAAATCTTATACTTAAGTAACTATCTATTTATAGTATAACAAATACTAAGAAAAGATTTATGAAATAAAATCATAAATTATGGAAATTACTGTTGATGAATTGATAGATGAAATAGGATGTTTGAATGCTGAGCTGAATTGGGAGAATATCTGTTTCTTTTGATGAAAGATAGTAGAACATGCAATCTTACATAAAGTAACATCATGTAATAGTAATTTCTTTACAAATGTACTTATTAACTGATATACAATTTATTTTTTTTAACATAATAAATAAATCATGTAACAGTAATTTATGTATAAAGTATAATCATCAATTGATAGTCTATCTTGGTCTAGCTGTTTAATCAAAAGTTTTTTTTTTTTAAAAAAAAAAGATTATTCCATTAATAAAGGATTGAATCAAATTTAAAAGAAAATAATAGAATATGTACTTTTTAGAGATTTAATAAGATAAAGCATCAAATAATGCTCTAAAAATATAGATTCTATTTCATTTCATAATTTTTTCAACAATTTTTAAATTATAATTTATTAGATATTCTTTATTAAATTTACCACAAATGTATAATTACTGAATAATATATATATTGCTACATTTTTTTGTAACATACAATAGTAATTTATTCTATAGTACTCACAATAAGCCAAATTATTTTTTTTGTGTGAAAATAGTTATTGAAAACATATCAGTGTACTAGAAACCTTTCTCTGCAGTTAATTATAAAAATTCCTTAACTCTTTTGTTCAGTTGCTTCTAATTCTTAAATTGCATTTTACTGGAATCTCAACATCTAACTATGATTTTCTATTTCTAAAATTTATTAATTCATCTCCGATGTCTTACATTTTTTTTCCAGTTTTTGATTCCAAAGATCCATATTTTTATTATGTATATAGATTTTTCTCTTCATGTGTAAATTTGCATATGTTTGTTCATGCACATAATGAATGTTTCTTTATAACCTAAAACTGAGTGCAATTTCGGTGAAGCTCACCATAATCATAAAGAAAGTGCACCAGTTTTAGGTTATAAAGAAGAAACAAAACCCTTCATTATGCAGATGAACAAATGTATGCAAATTCATATTATATACTTATATAAATTAACTAATCAAAGCTTAAACAAACCAGTCAATTAAATGGTCAGTAATAAAAATTTGTCAGTTTTGACATCATTCTAAAATAACTTATTAATTTCCTCTCCCAGGACAATTGATTTGCAACAACATCAGTTGTCAGTTTGCTGCAATCTCACTGCTAGTTCTCTAATGTAACGTACAAAACTCTTTTTCAAAATAAATATCAAACTCAAGTCTGATTAAATTTTTAAGTTTTGCAATATTAATCATTGTCCTGCATGGTTTAGTGCAATAGTTGTCAGGTTCTGGAATGTATGTCCTTGGATTGATTTCAGTTCTGGCATTTCTGAAGGTCAAACATATGAATTTTTGAGCAATAAAGCCCATTCAATTATTTTATTTTCAATATTCATCATTCAAATATTAGCTAAAATAGTCTAAGGCAAAGTTGAAGATAATTATATATTACAGTACCTTAAACATTAATTAATCTATTATAGTATTCCAAACATGTATTTATAAACATTCAGATGTATAGTAATATATTTTCTCACCTTTTATTATAACTACATTATTTTGGAATATATATCATCTTATTTTTCACATTTTTTCATTTATACCTAAATTATCTACTAATTTCTGCCCTTTTTTAAATAGCTGTCTTTCATGAATAAGTTATTTCTCAATGAGCTAATTCTTCACACAACAAATCAAAACTATCTTACCATTCCAAATCTATCTATTTAAATTATTGCAGTTAACAATTTTGTGCAGTATAGTTTTTGTATTCTTCTCAAGTCATTAAAGTTTTTCAAAAACATCTACCATGTTAACATGTTATAATTTTCCAATCATTTGACTAGGAATTGAAGTGTTTTTGCCCTTTTATTCATTACATATATCATTTCCATAGCAATTTTTAAAATCATTTTCCATTTAAAATATGTTTATACCCTATGGATATGGTCAAGAATTTTGACTAATCATAGAATTTAAATCTAGTAACATGGAATTGATACACACTATAGATCATTCTCTATAACAAAATTTGGTTTTTTATGAATTTGGAAACAAATTTAAATCAAGTAAGATTGGAATTGATAAGGATTATACATCTTTTTTTTTTATAAATTTGGAAACATTAAATTTTTAGATTCTTTTATAATACAATAATGTATCATATAAAATATTGACCATATACAAAAACTGGTTTTTGCAAGAATATTTCATGATCATATCGTAAAACTATTTTGTATGTCATCAAATTATGGGACATTGGTGATAATTTGTACCACCAAATTTTTCAATAATAAAAGAATCCATTTTTTATAAATTTCCAAGCTGATTTTCAGCAATAATGATATTATCATGAAATTTTTTTGAACTAAATGTATCTTATTAAAAAATATTTTTGATCTATGTTGCATAATGGAATAATTTCTTTTCATTCAATAAAAATTGAAATTCTATTTAGAAAGTTTCGAGAAAACAACTTAAGTTTTGCGTAAGTTATTATGATCTGATTAGCTTTTTGTGATTGTCTTCATGCACATTAATGTAGAACTCTATTAAAATTTATGATATCCGTTTAAAACTGGAACGGTAGTATAAATTATATGAGGTAGGCAAGCAAAGGTGAACTACCACCAATGATGAATAAGTGTTATCACTCTAGTTGTAGTATTTTTAATAATGATAAATTTCATGATTGTAGTTGTAAAACTGAGATATTTGGATTATGCTAAGATAAACAATAAGCAATGATAAACTGCCACCAAAATGTGAAAGTATTATCGCTTAATTGTAGTATTCTGTTTCATAATAACCTCAATTTGCCTTCTGTCAGAAGTTTGATCATCTACTTCTTGTTTGCTCTGTTTGATCTGGTGAGAAGGTTGTTGTTGCAATTCTTTAAATTCTATTTGATGTTTTCTTTCAAGCTTCAAGATGTATTACAGTAATAAGATTGCTTACTTTTGCCTAAAAAAAAAAAAGGAAAAAAAAACATTTGCTGTAATTTTTTTTTTTTTACAAATCCAAAGTAACACAAACAATTCACTAATGTACATAACTTTATTCTTTTTTTTTTTGCAAAAAAATATGGAAAATGTTATTTTAATAGAATAAAAATAAGACTATATAAAAAAATTTACAATCTAAAAATAAAACTCTAATATTTAAATTTTTATTGTTATTCCAATGGGACATCACTGAAAAACATAGTAGCCACATTACCTTTTTAAAAAAATAATATATATATGCACATCAATGAAATACAGCAAATGTTACTTTAATAAAATAAAAATAAGAGTAAAAAAAAAATTCATGATTTAAAAATAAATTAATATTTTAAATATTTACATTTATTCCAGTTGTGGTATCACTGAATGACATAGTAGCCACTGCCTAGTCTACTCTAATGAGATGTACTGTGTGATTTCAAATGCGTCAAAAATTTCTTGGATTGTTAAAATGTGTAATAATTCACACTTGTAATATAACAACAATTCATGGAATTTAATATACTGAAACTCAAAAAATTGAAATATTAATTTTATATGTACACATATAAAAGTTTCGAATATATACATTGTTTTCTGCATGAAGGCAGGTTAAGAAACTAGAGAACAGAGTACTACTAAGTGATAACACTTGATCATCAATAATTGTCTTTATTTGCTCCCTTTTTAATACAGTTTATTCAAGCTTTTCAGTATTTAGAGTTGCAGTATAACTTTAAGAAGCCTTAATATTGTTAAAATTACAGTAAAATTTTTATTATATTTACATAATATAAATTAAAAATATTGGTTATATTAAAAAAAAATATTTTTCTTTATAAGCAAATTAATATATATATATATATCAAAAGTAATTTATACTATTTGAAATGTATACCATACCATTTCAAACACAGTTAAAAATAAATAGAACACAAAATTAGATTTCAAAATAAATAAAAAGTGAAACATTTTTTTTTTTATTAAATAAAACACTATTTACAAACTGTAATCAATCCAAATAAAATGTAATAATGATTACAAATGTCAATTAAAATAAAGTTTATTGTGTGAATATTTTATTTCTACAAAAGAAAAAAATTAACATGAAAATTGAAAAAAATGAATAATATAAAAAACAAAAAAGTATCTTTAAAAAATAGACAATAATATCAACTTCAGCAGAATCAGCAAGTTTATATTCCCATACAAACATATTAAAATAAGTTATATGTCTGAATCTATAACTGAAAATATTGTTATTAATTTTTCAGTTGTGTATCTGTTGGTTCCCATTTCAACAAGGTGTTAGTTTTCACTTAAAAAAAAAAAACTACAATAAAAATCTTTGAAGGTAGAGTTTATTTCATATAGGTTACACTTCATGAAATCATTAAATTTTATATACACAATGAGCTTACATTTTCATATATTACAAATGTTTTAAAAAAATTGCAGTTAATTATACTACATAAAATATTCATATTTTTGTTTTGTTTTTAGACCATTTTTTAACTTTCAAAAAAAGGAAAGAACACTTTACAAAATGTAGTGAGCTGTAACCTTTATTGCTGTACATATGTATATATTGTAACCACTGCCGTAGATCACATGTATAACTTTTAAAACAAACCATAATGTATTAACAAATTGAGAAAAAAAAAATTGTAATGAATGAAAAATTTACCTGTTCATTTTAAGATAATTTGAAAATAAAATTCATTATTTTCAAAATATTAAGTGTCAATTAAAAAAAAAAACTAATAGAACACAGATTAATCAGATAAAAAAAAAAAAAAAAACCTAAAGATTGTTGTATGCTATCAAAATTTGTTTAGATAAGTGTTATTGTACTACTCATAAATTAGTAGCTATGAAAACGAATTGCTTTCTTGTATATTTAAATTTATTTATAATGATGGTGTAAAAAATTTTGTTGGAGAGCTAACTTCATCTTTTTGGATGTGTAACTTTTTTCACGAAACTATGATAATGCCCTAACATTGAATGATACCTAATTATATCTACTAATGCTGGATCTTACTTACAGATGCTGTATCAAAACTTAATAGACAAATAAAGAAATTGTAAGGTTACTAAAAGAAAACACCTAGGAAGAGAAAAATGCACACATAGCATGACTATCAAATAGAGAATTTAAAAGTCAACCATGGATTATTACAAAAAGAAGTCACCAAGGTAAAAGAATATCTACACATATTAAATATATTTGGTTTCATTTGTTATAAAGCACAATTTCCAAAAAAGAACTTTTAGTTTCTAGTAAAATATTCAAGTTGAATTATTTATAATTTAAATGTGAAACTATGATGATGCAATTGTTATGGGAAGAGATCTCATTGTTAAATTGACGTGAGCATCTCAATGTATTGAGCTCAACATGAAAACAGAAAAATTAAAGAAACTTGCTAAGAGTTAAATAACTTTTATTGAATAAATGATAATTTAAATAACATCAAAAGAAATTATACTTTATAAAATATTCATTTTCTACTCAAGTCATTTCCCCCCTTCCCCTCTTGGTTATATATATAAATTCAGATATAATAGAATGAAAACACTCATTTTAAAATATTGTCAGGTATATTCTATATTTATGTTGATTATATAAATATAAAAGTTTTATTATTTGAATACAAGTATAATGTATATACTGAATTTAGATGTAATTTAGAGGAAAATGGAACACAGACTTTCAAGCTTCCTTCAGCTATCCACTCCATCTTATATAACTGATACATATGATCACATACATGTAAAAAAAATAAATGATCTCCAATACGCATATTTTATACTGAACCAGCACTCATCAGTTGGCCCAGATCATTGCATATATTCTATTATTGTATTTAATAAATTTCTTATTATAGCTAAGCATAGTTTCCCATTAAATTTTCTCATCTGACATTCAAATATATTATTTTCATATTTACATTAAAATACTTTATAAATGTGAAGTGGATAATAATCAGGAAATACGGCTGGATCTGCATAAAGGCTTGTATTTGATGTAAGTTTAAATCTGATCATTATCTGTGACTATTATCATTTAGTATAGCATTTTTTTTTTGTTATAGTCACTCCATGTACATGGTAGTCCACCAGTCATTATTGATGATTAGATAATCTTTTCCCCTAGATTAGCATTTTTATTTTTGTGGATGATTCCATTACAATATATGTATAACAAAATACTATAATACTTTTTGATTAAGAACAAATATGAATAAAGATACACACACAGATATGTTTGCCATTTATCTGTGATTACATAACATATAATTAAATTTTACCACTGATTTCTGACATTTTTAGCCAAATAAATTACATGCATAATAATTCAAAATTACTTTGATTATACAATTTAATTATCACATTTTAGAATGAACAGGCTAATGAAATAAAATCAAAACAAAAAATGTTTAATCATTTATTTCATTTTGTTTTAGTTAAAAATTATCTTTTTTTTTTGCATAAAAAAAAAGCATGCTGATTTCTTTTATTAACACAATTTAAATATATATATATAACTTATTTAAAGCACCATTTCTGGAAACTTTCTTTCACTTCCTGTTACTACAATAGCTTCCGGTTTAAGTTTTTATTAGTCACGATCTGTTCTTAGGCATAATCCTTTTCTATCCTTCCTTCAAGCATATATGTACTGTTACATCAGAAACCCAAAGGCAAATAGTTTTCCGTTTTTATTTTATCATATTCAGTAATATTTGCAATAGATGTAGCCACTATTAAATTTATAAATACATTTGCCAGCACTTAAAAATGATTACAATCTTTAGATAAATATATTGATTATTAATAATCACTTATTATGCAAGAGTTTATTATATTTTCATTCCAAATATAGATTTAAATTACATTGAAGATCAATGTGGTCTTCCTTATTATATTGTAGATAGTGACCAATTCTGGCCAAGTTAAAACATTAGATTTAAAATTGGGAATTAAATGGGCAATCAGAATGATAAAAGAAAAAAAAACCAATAATAGTTCAAAGCACGAAGATAACCTGAACAAGGGTTCATCATTCTTCCATGCAGTCACAGCTCTATGCAGGATAAAAGATTAATAATAATTTATATTTAATAAGTAAATGAGAACTTTTCTTATGCTTTTTATAAATACCAATTATTAAACTTATTAAAAGAGCACAATTCATTAAATGGTAATATGACAAATTCCAAACATTTTAAAAAAATACCAATAATTAATTTGTTAAGAAGTTTATTTTATATAGCGCATGTTTATAAATGGTAATACATTAACGATCAGCCTTTCAAGCTATTGTGCATATGCTTTTTACGAGTGTTAATAATAAATGAATACTTTCACTCCCAACACGAGATATAGTATTTAAGAAAGAATAAAATGAATCCACTCATTCTTTCCAACCCAAATGCTTATATATGGGCAAATCTTAAGTACTGGAAGTGAAAGCGTGAGGATAGACCACTCACTTTAAATTACTGTTTACGATGTCTGAATGAATGACATCGACGAAATTACCTAGAATTTACCAAATGTTATTCTCAAATGAAACTTAAACATATGTAAATAAGCATTTATTTTATATAGCGCATGTTTATAAGATTTGCCCATATATAAGCATTTGGGTTGGAAAGAATAAGTGGATTCATTTTATTCTTTCTTAAATACTATATCTAGTATTGGGAGTGAAAGTATTCATTTATTATTAACACTCGTAAAAAGCATATGCACAGTAGCTTGAAATGCTGATCTTTAATGTATTACAATTTATAAACATGCACTATATCAAATAAATGCTTATTTACATATGTTTAAGTTTCATTTGAGAATGACGTTTGGTAAATTCTAGATAATTTTGTCAACATCATTCATTCAGATATCGTAAAAAGTAATTTAAAGTGAGTGGTCTATCCTCACGCTTTCACTTCCAGTACTTCAAGATTTGCCCATATATAAGCATTTGGGTTGGAAAGAATAAGTGGATTCATTTTATTCTTTCTTAAATACTATATCTCGTGTTGGAAGTGAAAGTATTCATTTATTATTAACACTCTTAAAAAGCGTATGCACAGTAGCTTGAAAGGCTGATCTTTAATGTATTTGTTAAAGAGTTGTAAAAGAAAAAAAAGTATAAATAATAATAAATATATATATATTTTCTCTCACTTCAGTGATTTTATTTATCTATATGTTTATTTTTGTTTAAAAAAAAATTATTAACATTTTTTTTAAAGAATGTTTTTTTAAAAGTAAGGTTGACTTTTATTGTTTTGCATCTCTCCAAAGAGATGAAGAATGTTTTTCAAAAATTAAAGGATTATCTTATCTCTAATAATTAAAAAAAAAAAAAGACGTCAGAGAGATTTTTCAATAATTAGAGTATAATTGGAATTTTAATTAGAAAAAGAGGGAAACAATCTTTTTGTAAAGAATCAATTAGTCAGGGCTTAATGTTGTCACATCTGAGATAGTATGTGATTGGATGGATAAGATTGTTTTCAAACATTTGATTACTGGAAATGAAAGCAATAGATTTCACTATACAGCCAGTAAGTCATTTTTGGTCCTGCTGTTCAGAACACAGCAGAAGCCGTCTATCCAATTGTTGAGAAGAGAATAGCAGTCTTGGTCCAGATGTTGAAAAGAACAGTAGTGGCAGTCAGTTTAGCAGTTGATAAGAGAACAGCACTAGCAACTCAATTCATGAGAAAACAGTAAGGGATTAAGTTTGTAGTGTAAATTGGGATTGACTTCCATGCTACATTAAAAATTTATTTGAAATAGAGTTGAAAAACTATTTCTAAGCTTCAGCTAAAAGCTGAACATTACTCATATAACATAGCCAGTTCACTAAAAGAAAATTTAGAATATCCTTGAAAGAAATTGGTAAATCAATATGCATTTATCCAAAACACGACTATCTCAGCCTCTGCTAACCTGACTGAAAATGTATTTTGTGGAAATTATCATTTTAAACTGAAATCTTGAAGCTACAAAAAAATTAAATAACATTTAATGGATAAATTCAGGCTAAATGCTAATCTAACCTGGAAATCTGATAATTATAATCACTTTAAATTGAAAACTCAAATCTGCAAAAAGTGAATGAAATTTTTTTCATGACAATGGATAAACTCAGTCTACACTAATCTGACCTGGAAATCTGTGTTATTCTGAAAATTATTATATTATAAAAGTGGATAAATTTAATTTGTGTTAACCTATTCTGGAAATTAATATCATTTTAAACTGAAAACTTAAAGCTACAAAAAGAAGTTAATTGAAAAACTTTTAATGGAACAATGGGCAAATTAGGCTTGTGCTAAACTACACTGGAAATTATAGTTTTAAACTGAACATTTTAAGAAATCAAAAGAAAAAGATGATCTGAAAAGAGATTGACAATTGTAACTTAAAAAAGTACAAGAATGAAATCCATAATAAAATAAGGTATAGTTCATGTGTATATCTTCACTTACATTTATATATCTTCATTTATGAATCTTAATTTTTAATGCAAATATTAATGATAATGAGCAAAGATTATTTTTCCTCAAAACATGTTGAGACCTCCCCATTTTGATAAGAGGAAGAAAATAATTAAGTTAAAGGAAATCTTAATTAAATAGGAATCAACAGGAAATAATCTTACTTGTTATACATATGTTAAATGTGAAATTGTGTTGACGTGTTTATTTCTCCAGTTTTGTGAATTGGCAGTGAGTATAACTCAATTTCATTATAGCATTATGCTTTCAGGGATTTGTAAATTATCCCAGTAAAACTATTTAAAGTAAAATGAATTAAATTTATGCATTTGTATTTCTCTTGTTCACTGTCATAACACCCAGGATCCTTGTAATCCTGAGCTAGTTCATGAGCAATAACAGTTAATTTATATAGATGTAGTGATTCAAATTTTCATGTTTGTTCATCTACATAATGAAATGGTTTATGTCATCTTTATAACCTAAGGCTGATTGCTCTTCTCAATGAAGTTTACCATAATTATAGCTCTCTTAAGTTAATTATTACTGTTTATTTATATAAAAATAGAATTATGCATGTATTTTTATTTAAATTAATCCATTTAAATATTGCATTTGTTAGCTAATAAACCGTACCTCACTGATCTTTTTCTATTGTGCTCCATACACACTAGACTTATGGTCTGTGGCAAAGCTATATTCTAGGGTGTTTTTGCATACCTATATAATTATTTGTGCTCTACTGATCTAGTTGAGATATTAGTTCTAGATTTCCCAGAGTATATAGCAGTGCAGCCTGGGCTGTTGCATGGAATCTTGTATACCATCTACAATGTCCTTTTATAATTTGTCTTGTCAATCAAACTATTAAGATTAGGAAGAGTAGGGAAACTAACTGTGAATGTTTGGCTCACAGATTTTTATTTTATTTGTTAATCTCAGACTATAAGGGGTGTTAATGTTTATACTTAGATATCCTGATAGTTATTTGAATGGCACAAAGATTAAGATCATATTTAAAATCAATTCACAATACTTTATTTGTAGAGATGTGAAATTAATTTATAGATGGTCAGGACATTCGTGGTACCATATGGTCAGAATACTGATGATCAGCATGTATAAGAATCCCAACACTTCCATTATGATAGATATTTTAGCTCTAATATGAGTGTGCAGATGAAAGTTTAATGATTGTTTTATATAACCTAAGTCATTGACTAAATAATAAGCCTACATTTTAATATTATATCCTTTTTAGATTCAATTACAAGAGATGACTTGATTATTTTTGTTTAAATGCTGGTGATATAACAGTATTAATAGAAATGCTTATTTTAGTCTATTTTCTCATGCTCTTTTTATATTTACTGATGAATATTCAGTGGGGATGATGATTGTCATCACTATAGTTTATTCCAATGCATACTATATAATCATAATTTATTTCAATGGGCAAAATGCAGCTTCTATGCAACTCCCAAAGCTATTGTGAATAGATGCTAAACATTTATATTTAACAATCTGTAATAGGGATGAAATTAATCATAGAATTAAACTTGGTTGGGGTGTTTTTGGTAGAAATAACTTGATACTAAAAGGAAATATGCCTATGGGTTTGAAAAGAAAGGCTTATAATAAATGTGTTTCACCAGTTCTTACTTATGAATCTGAGAGTTGGACATTTAATAGAAGAGCAATACAGACCACTCAAAGAAGTATGGAGAGATGCATGTTAGGAGTAACAGGAAGAGATCAAAAACACAATATATGGGTAAGAGAACAACAGGTGTTATTGACTTCATTAAAAAAATGAAAAGACTGAAGTGGAGTTGGGCTGGGCATCAAACTAATATTAGAATGTTTTATTTTATAAATACTTTAAAAGATAAGTGAAAAATAGGTACTCTGAAACTTGGTTTTAGTTTTAAATGATTTTAATGTATTTTTTGATAAAAAGTATTTTGACATTTGATGACTTGTGCCACTCCTGCCAAAATTAATTCCAAAAATGGTTCTTAAACATTGAAAAATGTATGAAAAATATTATATATGGCTCTATTTACTAAAGAACTTGCCCAGTCTGGTCTACTCATTTAATGCCATATTCTTTCTCTACATATAAAAATACCGATATAGAAGTCAATCTAAATACTTTTGAGAGTCATTTGATTTCTATTAATTTATATGAAAAATAAGTTATTAAATAGTAGTTTTTAAATATATTTAAAGATTTGAAAGAGGATTACTACTAATAAATAAGATCATGCATATATAATTGATAAAAAAATAATATACTGATGTTTAGTACAATTTCAGTCCATATTTAGATTTAGAAAACTAATCCAATAATCTCTAACCTCACAAATAATCACTAATAAACAATTATATTTATTTAAAGAAGATTATTATTTTTAAGTGCCTGCTGGAAATGCAGCACTTATCAATTGCATATTAAGTTTATGCTAAGTAATAATGAAAGATGATGAAGGCAATTACAAGTTAGATGTTATGACCTGGGTCAACTAAAGAAGCAGGTTCAGACTAAATGTATATTGAGATTCGTTTCCTTTTTCCAATATCTTTATTCACTTGTATAAAAAGTGAAAATATTATAGTTTTCAAATATATAATTCTTTTTTTTAAAAAACAAAACAAAAACAACAACATTAAATTAAATTAAGGATAACATTTAATTTTTTTTTTTTCGAATCAACATTACTTATGTTCCTCCTTTCTTAAAAAGGAAAATGAATTTATTCCCTCCTGTGCTGGAAAGTTTTGCAGTTCAGGAAAGACTTAAAGAGAAATGTCATTATACTATTTATTGAAGTATAGTGAACATAAAATTATAGAATGGCTAATTCAAAACCTGTTGGCATTAGAGACTATATTACAGTTATATTCTTAATAGAGATGAACTCATAATGCAAAGACAAAAACAATTTTACTTTCCTTTAATTTTCTAATTGCTTTTCTAAATTGTATCCACAAATTATGCAGCAGTATGATCTGAAGTTGGAAATGGAATATCCACAATAAGCATTTTAAATGGAATATTCATGCTCCAAAACAATTTTATTTCAACATAATTAGAACTAAAATTATCATTGGAAGTTAAAATGGAATAAAACTAAATATTTGACATATGAAAGAGAACTAGTTTTCACACAAGATAAGTTTATGTTGCTATAAGAGAATCTAAAACGTTTCAAATCAACACTCTCAGGAGAAATTAGTGAAGAAAAAATAGACAAAGAAGTAGTGAAGATAACAGCGAAGAATCTATAATTTTGTATTTTATACAAGTGTCTCCAAACAAAAAAAAAAAAATACTGTTTCTTTAATTAAATGTCAATTACAAGATTTTTAGAAATGCATTCATATTTATTTAGTATAAAGATTTTTTTTTCTTGTTTCTGATAGCTAGTTATTTATAATCATTTATGAAGAACTTTACCAAAATTTCAACAAGTGATTTCACTTGCAAAGTTCTTATTTTTCTGACATTGCAAAGTTCTTATTATTCTGACATTTTATGGATAAAATAACCAATCATTAATTACGTATTCCATGATTTGTATGTAGTCAAGTTATATTAGTTAACAATTCTTAAATTACATTTCTGAAGGAAATAAGCATAGTAATCAGATTGTTTTGAGTTTATTGATGAGACTCCAGTGCTATCCGAGATCAAATCTAAATACTTTAGTTGTATGAAAACGAAATTTGTTTTGGAGATTTGTATGAAGTCTTTTTTGCACAATAATTAATTATTCAATGTATGAAGGATTGTTGATATAACAACTACCCCCCCCCCCAAAAAAAAAGAAATATTGTTTTGAAACATGGATTAAGTGGTGTAAAATTGTCTTAAATTATTAATAAATCGAAATTATTCAATAACTTTTTATACATTTTCTGAGAGACAACTTTACTGATATCTGACAGAGAAATATAAGAAAGAATGGTAGTCAGCAGATTTGTCTATGTTACTAATATTTCTCATAATTAGTATTTAATTATGTATTCAAAAGTTTGTGAAGATTTTTTAATTAAACATGAATATGCAAATATTCTGGAAGTTATTCTTAGAATATTCACATCACTTCATAAAATAATACCAAGAAATTATTTATTGGTACTACAATGATCCAAAATCATTTCTGTGCAGCATGGGGCATAATGATGCTTTTGCTTCAAGACATCATATTTAAGATATTTTCCTAACATTTATAAGAAGTTTCATATTGTTTAGAAGGAAAATTGAATATACTTTTTTTTGTAGAATTAGGAATTCCATAAAAACTTAAACTAATTTATATTTAATCGAATAAAGAATTAATAAAAAATGTGTTCAATATAAATAAATTATTGCAAATCTCTAGAAACAGTTATAATAAATAAAACTGTATACTCAATATAAATAAAAATTGAAATACAATTGTAAATTCAATACAAATAAAATTCCAAAATCAATATATGCCCAAATTATTGTTTGAGATAGAAAAAACTGAAATAATCTTTCTATCACTTTGAATGAAGAGTAGTGAGGGATAAAAGCAGTATTAAAAAAAAAAAAAAACAGCCTGAAACAAAATCCAACTACATATTTCTTCCAGCACTGACTCAAGTACCTTAAAAAGAAATTCTAATGGATGAAAGCCAAAAATAAAAAATTTAAATTTACCTAATTGACAGAATAAATGATACCTTTACAATATTTTACATTAAAGCTTTATTATCAAATAAATATTACTTAGGTGCTTTTAATATATTTTTAAAAATATTAAAACTTCCAATTAGATACAATATATACACAGTATACATATGTCAAGAAAGTAAAAGGTTCTGTTCAAGATTTCATCTATTAGTAGTATTTTATTATATAAATCAGAACATATATGCAATTATAACATTGAAATGTTTTTTGTTTTTTAAATAAAATAAAAAAAGGCAAAGCAAAACAAATAACAATGTTTTAATTTACAACTTCTGCTTTCTTCAAACATGATATGTAAAATTTTTAGAATTAATGTTATGTATTGAACTACATTGAGTATTCTTATAATAGTTATTTTTATTAAAAAAATACCAAACTTATTTTACAATTTGCTTTTTGAGATAAAATCTTTAGATTACGTTTGCAAATTGAACTGTATTAATCATCTTTATATCAGTTTATTCATTATTATGCAATTTTTTTTATGTCTGAGTGTTACTTTTTGCTGGTCATAGTAAAAAAAAAAAAAAAAATCAATACTTTTGTTGACATTTTACACATAAACAATAAATTTGAGTCTTGCATTGGTGGTCAAGAGGTCAGCGCGACTGCCTTGCACTGGCAGGTAGTTGCCCGGGTTGCGGGTTCGCGTCCCGGCCAATGCTATGACACTTAAAAAAAAACAAAAAAACAATAAATTTGAAAATTAGCAAGATATAACTATCATTTCTCACTACACAAATATTGGGCAAAATAATAAAAATACAGGTGCACATCCCAAAAATTTATAATATTCCTTTTTTAAAAAATTAGCATTAATTTTGTAAATGTTAGAAGACTGATTGTTAATGAAATTTATCAAAAATATAGGCTGGCATCTTGATAAGCCACTGAAATTGTGTATTTATCAAATTTTATCAAAAATACAGTCATCTTGGTAGTCCTGAAAACTCATAAGTACCAAAATGTTGAGATAATTTTAACAATTAGCATAGAATTTTACAAAGATAAATTTGTCATAAACAAATGTTTGAATAAGATTTTTGTATTATACATTAGATGCTAAATGTTTTATATCAGAATTTTATTTTGTCATTTTTAAATATATAAATACTGAACTAAATTCATCAGCCATTCTATTTTTGAATCTATCTTTTATAAAATTAATTTCTGAAAATAATGATTCATGTGCATAAGTAGAGAGAGAAAAAAATAATATTGTTGTTGCTAGTATTGGTCTAAGAAAGGCAGTCTAAATTTTTAATATTTTCTCTTCAGCATTTTTTTAAAAAATGAAACCCAATAATTGATTGTTTTCAAACATTTCCAAGTCATTTCTCAAATAACAAAATTTTGTTTCTGTATAGAACTAGGTTGAAAATCAGTTAAATTGTATATCATCCAAATTCATCCACTGAAAATTTTCAAGTTGGGTTTATCTGATGATGACATGTCGATATAAATTTTGATGTTTCTTCAAATTGTCTATACAAAAAAAATTATCTGATCACTGACTGAATTACAGTAGAAACTTTTATGCCAATTTATTATGATTTGGTTTCTCGTGAAATGTTATGTCTGCAAAAAAAAAAAAAATTGTATTTGGAAAATATTTATAGATATTTGAAATAATATCATGATTACAATTGTCTAATTTAGTTTAGAATGTTTTGATTACATGATAATGACTGTTTTATTAATGCTTTACAATTTAATAATTCATTTAAATGACAGACAAATCAGTAAAAAATATTTATTTCAAAAGCCAGTCAACATGCAATAATTGGTTGTATTGTTCAATATTTTCATTATGTAAAAAAGAATATAATTTCCTCTAAACACTCAACATATCTTTGAAAAATCTTTCCACAATTTAACCATTGTATAGTATTGTATAAAAGTAAACCATTGTATGATCAGTTCGCCTCATTAAAAAGTTCTAGGAATTTTTGTTTATTTAAAATTCATGCAGATATTATTACAAATCTTATTATATCTTCTAGTATCATGAAATTAACCTTAGTGCAACCCAGAAATGGATGACCAATAAGTTTGGTAAATGAAGTGACAAAATCATTTTCCTATTCGATCATACTGCAAGAATCATTATTATTATTAATATATTTTGGAAATGTACAACTATTGTTCTTGCTAAAGATGATAAACTAAGTGATTCTTCCTTGATATTGCTCTCAACACACAAATGAATAAAAATAGCTAAATAAACTGATCCAGTTGTCAGTAATCTCATCAAGCTAATCAGAAATTTATTTATTTATTTTTTGCTGATGGGTTATATTTTTAGTTATTTCCAAGATTCTATTTTAACCATGTTTTTAGCTAAACACGTATCTTTTATTCTTTGAATATTTTTTTTTATTTTTCAAAAAGAACCAATCGATATTTAACCATGCTTTTTCTTTTGATATTCATCACTGCCACAGGACTTCCCATGTTTGTCAATTACATTTGAGGCAATATAACTTCCATCAATGCTCTCTGACTGGCGATATTTTTAATTAGAAATGTTGACTGAGCTATTTTAATAGCCTGTGTAATAAATTCATTTTGTTTTGCTTTATTTGTATCAAGAAGAGATCTAGATTTTTTTAATGTCATTTTATTGACAAGTTCTACATACTATTATCCCAGAACATAAAATACAAATCGCTTTATTGACCTTATTAATCATGCCATAATCGTTTGTCCACCAATTTTGGAATTCTCTATTATTTGATTCCAATAATTTTTGTTTTTACTTATGCTTGTATAAAAAAAATTTCTACAAAAAATATTAAGAAAAATCTCTGTAAAAAATATAAATATAATAATTACTTTAAAATGGAACCATACTATAGAACCCGTTTCTATATTATGTCCATCATACTTCTCAATTTCTTATCACTGCCACATAATATACAGTGTATGCTATCACTGACATATGTGATTATAGATGGGAGATATGTATCTATTACAAAATAATGTATTAAAATGAGGAAAATTAATTTTTGTTAATTTGTCTCACTCAAAATATAATTTAATAATAATTATTAAAAAATAATTTTAATAAAATATGGGTGAATAATATTATTATGGGTGTTATCAAAATTTTCTTATATCCATTTCTGGCATATGTGC
Organism: Epiperipatus broadwayi; assembly: GCA_028023455.1. Taxonomy (NCBI): domain Eukaryota; kingdom Metazoa; phylum Onychophora; class Udeonychophora; order Euonychophora; family Peripatidae; genus Epiperipatus; species Epiperipatus broadwayi. Next base: position 14,854,334 of record JAQFVV010012405.1, on the reverse strand, counting down.
CATACGTTCCTCAATAGCTGATGTAGTATATTTTCAACATCAAGTAGTAAAAATACTTATCAATGTAACATCTTTAACTCTAACGAAAGACAAGAAATTAAAACCATTTGACAAGAAATTAAAGTCAATTTCTGAAGTTTGTGAAAATAAATGCTACATTTATCTGAATTAAAACAAGTCAAATTGTCTATACCCTGATAAGCTGAAGTATCAGGAAACAAAACTTTCTGTATTGTTTAATGTTCCAAGATTGAGAGTATTAAGAGTGATAAATGCATTTCCTATAAATAAGCAATCAAAACCTAATTTTTAGTTGTAGTCAGAAATTTATGCTTCTTGAGAATGACTTCTGGGAATTGCAAAAATTCATACTCAAAAAGTCATAATGAAATAAATAATCTAAGAAGTCAACACACATTTGGACTCTTAAACAACTTTCAAAACAATCCATCATGAGAATCACAAATAAAACACATATGTGTGTGCTACCATTACATGTTCACAGTTTTCCAAGGTAAATGAAGAAGCAGTGATGCTACAAGCACAAGAAATGGATAATGTATAAATGGAAATATAACATATGACCAGATGAATTATTACACTGATCTGAAGCATGATGATAAACTGTTATGATTTGGATTGCTGAATCAAAGAATTCATTTGAGGCAGTCATTCTGAATGTAAATATCACAACTGCAAGTTATATAAATATTTTGGAGTTCATCTCATAATGCAAGTATTATTTTTAGACAATACTGTTATCTTCCAAAATGAAAGTACTCCAATTCATATAGGTGATATAATCAAATATTATTTAAAAGAAACTTGATAAGATATTACACTTTTTTCATGATTTCATCAGCATTGGTATCTGTATGGTAAATTGCTTGTGATGTGATGTGATCATATAACACTCAAGCCCTCTAGTGACAAAATAAGCATTTAACAACTCCAAATCATATTTGTATTTTATTTACATTATTCAACTAAAGATCATCTTGACAACCTTTAACTCTGAAACCATCACTTTGTCACTACACTGATTGCATAGGACTCAATCTTTCAACATTTGCCTTAAATAGATTGATCTAAGGATCATATATTATATAATTCCATTTCAGAATACAAATAATTTTTGGTAATATAGTGGCACTACATCATTAAATAATAATACTATAAGTATTCTTACTAATTTTTCCAACACTTGTCAATATAAAGCTGCAATTTAAATTTCATTTTGAACATAATTTGAAAACTGAATTTTTGAAAAAGTTAACCTTTCATATAATATTCTAACTTATTAAAAAATTATTGTGCAAATGTTTTGGAAGTGGTGTATCTATATTATATATATATACATACATACACATGTAGTTATTTGAAGTAGATATGGTTTCAGTCTGAATTTTTAAGCAAAAATTTAACCCACAACACAATTATTATGACCTTTATGAATCTGTTTTAAAACTTTTTTAAAATTCAAAATTATTATTCTTTTCTATATATTTATGTAGTTTTAATTATTTTTCTTCTGCAAATTTGTATATAGTTTTGATAGCTTAAAATCTCATATCTTTAGACTAATTTTCAAATCATGTTTTAAGTTCAATTAGTAATTTTTACAATATTTTCTTTATATAATTGTTTCTTTTCACTTTTTCATAGCAAATTATAACTACTGCTTGGTGGCCTAGTGGTTAGCTGCCTTCCAAGCAGCTGGCCCAGGTTCGTTTCCCGGTCAACACATTTGACATATGAAAAAAACCCAATTATAACTATTGCTTTTATGGCAACAAATTACATTATAACACTCATTCCACAAACATTAATTGTTTTCTCTTGGAATCAGAATTACTATGATCAGATTCTGATCCAGTACTCATTTTTGATAGATTTGCAAAAAATATTTTGCCACTATTTTTATAAATTGTCACATTTTTCTTTCACTTGTACACAATTATTACCTTCAGTATTCTATGTAAAAGGTGGCTCTTTTTTAATTGAAACAGGATGTATAAAATTTCTAGATGGAATTGTATTTTCATGTCCATGTAAAATATTTTCATTAGAATCTGAAATATCAGTATCTATTGGTTCTTGTTTTATAACAACTGCAGGGGTGGAAACTTGAGATTTTAATGGTTTTGATTGGTTAGACTTACAAGTCCATGTCCTAATTTCTTCAGAAGTTAATGTTTTAATTCTAACAACACATTCTTTTATCATATATTTTTGTTTCAAAAATAAAATGGAATTTTTAAATCTTGAAGTACATCTATTTAATAATGGTTTAGAATTTACTTTTTTTTTATGAATGAAAGTCGGTTTTATAGTTGTTCTATTATTCTGCCTCGGAGATTTTGGTGTTTTTATAATTTTAGGTGGTGTCTTGGAAATTATTCGTTGCTGTTGCCTTGAAGATTGGATATTCGAAGCATTCATTTTTGAATATGCATTACAAATTTGAACAACATGATCCATAATAAAATAATGGGCTACTTTATACATTTTTGGTAAAATGCTTGCATTAAGAGATATTGAACCTGTGTACATAAATGCTAATAGAGCTTCTACAGCATGGCTGTCTAAATCCTGAGGCAGAGCTATATGAAGTTCTTTATACTGACTATAATTAGCATTTGCTAATAAATTGCGAAACAGTCGGCTTCCTATTGATAAAACAATGCGATGAGCCTTTAAAAAAAAAAGAAAAAGAGAGGAACTGTAATTTGTTTCAAGCAAAATAATGTATATGTAATATAATAAGAAACAGTTATTTCAAAGAACTGAAGAGATGTTCAAATATTTTTAATTGTATGTAAGTACATAAAATGAAAAGAAATCCCAAAAGAAATAAAATTATATTAATATCCTTAGTACATTTTTAAATACTTATTTGAAAACATTTAGTTCACATGCACACATATATGATCAAGCATACCTATCTTCTAATTGACAAAGGTAGTTGTAAAGGTAGGCATAAAACCAATAATGGTGTGATTTAAAATAATAAAAAAACTATCCATATGTTAAACGAATGGTAAAAGTTAATTATTATAAATGATTTCGACAATTTCAAAATTTTCTTGTTCAACTGCACAAAAAAATACCAATAAAATGGAAAAATCTAAGATATGCATCAATCAAATCTTCTTTCTGGAAACTCAACTAAGAATATTTTCAAACAACCAAAGAATTATGGCATAAGAAATGGATTTCTTACAAAGAACCAAGCAAATCTTTTTTTTGCAGAAGCAATAATAAAACCAATTGGATTTCATTTTCCTAAATATTACAGGAGTGTCATTAACAAAAAATCACTCATAGTTGTTCAGCTTATCTATTTCAGAAATGGAATTAAACTGTTTTTGATTTATCTATTTGAGACCATATGTAAATCATATAATTAGTGATTATCAAATTTATGCATATAGTGGAAGAAATAAATAATTTAATAAAGTTATTAATGAATCTATTTTCTTGCTGAAATCTCTACAGATTTCTTCATAATAGTTTAGCTAACTAAAAAATAAATAAATAAAATCCATATTCTAGATAAAATAAAAATCCACATGATTATTTATATCAAGAATAGGATCAATGATATCTACAAAATGATTTGAAGAGCTTATAAATAATTTTTTCATTGAATCAACTGTTAAAAGAATATATTATCTAGACATGATGACAGAATGTTTGACAATAGATATTGATTCTCAGATCAACAAGATAATGAATAATTCATTTCTATTATGAATACTGAATATTATGACTCAGTTGTTTCATGATTCAATAAGGTATATAAAAATACAAAAGTATCTTTTGTAAAGGGCTTTCTACTTATCAATACTAACATTTAAAAATGATTTCTACATGGGTATATTAAAAATACCTTGTTTGTTACATCTTTACAACATTTTGTTATTACAATCAATAAAATCAAAAAATCTAGTTATTATGCCTGTGTGTATATATAAATACATATCTGCTTAAATTTTTTAAGAAATCATCTAAACCTGTTAGAATAATTCTATGTGTATGCATATCATATAAAAAATATTATATGAGAAATTCAAAGACAGAAAAGATGTGCTATTTGAACTCTTAAAATTTTTCTTTAATTAGAAATAACTCACTAATATAATTGAATACCACTCCTCAAATTTTTTTTAAAAACTGGATTACATTTTATAAGAATTTGTGTGGAACATGATTATGGGTCAATGCATTCAACTTCAAAAGTTAGAATGATAAGCATCTTCATTTAAGGAATAATTATTTTCTTCATTAATGATCATTACTATTAAATAATAAAGATAACAAATTATCCCCAGTTATTAATATATATTTTTATATACTATTAAGATAATATAATTGTTTTTCATTATCTTATTTCTCTATTTGCAATTAATCTCATATTATTTTACATGACATTTTCATTTTTATTGTTGTTTTTCTATTTCTATACTTCAACTAATAATAATGTTTCATTAGAGCTATAAATGATTATTATTTATATTCTTATAACACAAAATTTTTAATAACTAAATGTGCTAATGCTCAACTAGTAATACTTTATAAACAAATTAATCCTTAAAAAAAGTTTAAATCATATCAGCCTACAAATTCATATGCAACAAAATCTTACCAATTTTGACATCATATTAAATATCATCAACTAGTTTTTTCGAGAAAACTGCTTCATGCTTACAAACACCACTCCCTAACTGTGTATAGAACTACCTGGTAGGAACCTAATATGAAATACAAAACCATTTATTTTACATATCAAATTTCAGACCAATTTGATATTAAAACTCAAAATAATGATATAGTCTTCCAAACCTTAAGTTTTTAACATTATAGAAAATTAGCCTCAGGCAGATTGCAAATTATTACCTTAAACATTAATCAAGTTCAATTAATAATCCTCTATATAATAAACTAAATGTACTGATGCTAAACTGTGATATTATATAAACATATTCTTCTTAAATTGAATTTATATCAGCCAATAAAGTCATATGCAATAAATTCTTATTAACTTTGATATCACATCAACATACCACCAGTTAGGTTTTCCAGAATGACTGTTTCATGGATTAAAATATCATTCTTTAGATGTTTCCAAAACTGGCAACATGTCAATGTAGTGTTCAAAGTCTTTTTCAAATATATATACTAAACTTCAGGCCAATTACATATTAAAATGCAAAATAATTACAACACAGTCTTAAATATTAAGCTTTTAGACAAGTTAAATTAGTCTAAGGCAGAATTGAAAACTACAAATTGTCCTTGTAACCATAATTAATTATAATTTCTAAAATATCTAAAATAAAATTACCTTTTACATATATATATACATTTTTAAACTCTTAATCAATCTAATTATAAATAAATTGAAATATTAGACAACTTGTTTGTATACAATTTAATTTAATATCATCAAATAAATTTTTGTTCACATATGAACCTTCTCAAGATACCATTTTTAAAATCTGTTCTTCATTCATTTTATATCTCAAAATTCATATTTTAATTATAAGTTACATTATAATTAATTAATTTTTTATATGAACATATTATATATCATTATAAGTTTATTTTATCCAAATATCTAAACATACACAATTATTTTCATAATTTGAACATATAAATATTTTTATTCATTTTTTTTTTTTTTTGGTATTCACTTTATTTTCTATTAATTATATTAATTTCATAATTATCTACACACAAACATTCATATAATAATAATTTTATATAAAATAATGGGTTGTTTTTACAATAGTGTGTTGAAACCGCCGGAGGGCGTTATTTCTATGATAGCGCGCAGAAATATGCCATTTAGGTGGCCTCCGCCGCTATCGAACGTTCTATTTCTAATGCATAAACCTAGAAATAGTCCGTTAGATACGGGAGGGGGGGTACCGGCTGCTGTATTTATTTCTATGCTAATGCACAGAAACATGACATTTAGCCATTCTGCCGCAGAAAGCTATCGTGTCAGCTTACAGCTCAGATTTGTGCTAAGCATTTTGTATGTGCGATCACATTTCACTTTTGGTTACAGTATTGTCTGAGGGTGGCTGGAATTCCGATTGTCAAAACTATTTTAATATTCATTAAGACCATCTCCCCCTCTATCTCGCATGTTTTAGGAAGGTCTACTAACAATTATCAGCAGAGTCTCATGCTTCCCTAGCCCCCATTAAAAGCGCGATTCCTATCAAATCACACTCTAAGTCACATTTTGTGCGAGAACAACTGCGACCTGATTAATTGAATGGCTGAAATAGGACAACTTTCCGAATGTCAAAGAAAGAAGGATTCTTCTCTGACTGCTGGAACCAGGTTATCAAACAAAACAAGCTTGAAGCTGCATGCCTGCTGTTTTTTTTTTTCCTGAAGAACCCAAAAAGTTGCTTTTAATTGCCGTATATATTGATGTTTTTTGGGGGAATTACCATCAAAACTTGGTCAACCTTCGAGTTGTTGGCGTTCCGTTCTGTTAGCAATTGGAAACACCCTCCCCCCTCTCCCAAAGTTGGACTTTGGCTTGTAAATTGTTACCATTAAATGGACAATAGATTTATTTATAATTTATTAAAATAAAACAAAACAAACCAAAAAAAAAAAAAAGAAGTTGAATCGGCTGATTTTTTTGTCGTACAATACTGAACCGGAAATAGAAGGGTTTAATGAGAAGAATAAAAACAAACAAAAAATTGTTAACTACTTTTTAAAAATCATTTTTAATCAATGTTTTTTTTTTTTGGTTTGCCAAAATCGATTTGATAGCCGCCGTACTTTTTAAATGTGATAAAAAACAACAACAAAAAAATATATAGACGGAAAAAAAAAAACCCGGCCCCTTTGAAAATATAAATAATGAAAAGAATCAAAAAAAAAATTAAGTACTTTTTTTGTAAATTCATTTATTTGTAATTTTTTTTATGCATTTGTTTTTTTTTTTTTTGGTTGTGTTTAAAAAATTTGATTTGATATTACTTTTATAAATGTGATAAACAAAAAAAAAAAACCAAAGCCAACCAAAAAAAAAAAAGAAAAGAAACCCGGCCCCGGCAACATTATATTTATCTTTGCTTACAAACCAATCCCGCCCTCCAGCGGTTTCAACACGCTACTGTAAAACAACCAAATAATGTACTTTAATGGTTGTATTTTTACGTAATGTTCAAATTTTGTAGATCTGATGAAGACTGCATGGTACAGTCGAAACTGGAATCAATAATAAAATGTTTAAGATTTTTGAAATTCATTATTAAACATTCATATACATACATATATAATATGAAACTAATAACAAAATATTGGAAATCTAGTTAAGATAAAGATTATTATTTAAAAACTATACATAAAAATTTTGGAAACTAAAGAAACATTAAAGATTTAACATGTAATGAGTAGTAAATTAAATTAATAAATAATTACATGGTTAGCAATTCAGATAATCATGTGGCATTTGAGCATCCTATTTGTAGGATCAATCTAATGGCAAATTGAACACAAAAGCTCCATTCAAATGATGGAGCCTTTTTTTTATATTACCTTAGCTGAAAATCAATCCTAGAATCTTTAGTTCTTAATCTGCCAATAAATATACATATATAATAAAAAAGAAATATATACGTATATTTTAATAAGTAATTTATGTGAATAATCATATGTATATATAAAAATCACATTCATTTTTTCTTTAAATTATAAAAAAGTTATTATTATTGATAGATTGATGTTTCAGCTAAATCTAGCTGGACATTTTTGAAATAACAGAAAGAAAAATTGAAAATGATAAAATAATAATAATTGTACCAATGAATAAGAAAAATATAAGTATTATTTTTAGCTGTCAAATTGCATTAATTAACAATAAGTACATATCTTACAATAGATTATATACATTATAAAAATTGTGAAAGTCATATATTACATGAACAATTAATTTTGTTAATATATAAATGTATAATATTTATATATTAAGGAGAGTGAAGAATTATATCACTAGCAATATTGTGTAACCCACTAACCCGTATTATCTTTGCATGTTATTATTAACAGTTCTTAGTGTTTGGAAAAGTTTAATTTTTTCTAGACATTTAATGTTAGATTATGGAAATAGTCCAATATATTAACAGTTGATATTCCTAATCTTCAGAAACATTCCAATGATTGTAAATTAGACCTTGCAAATCATTTAGAAGATGATTCAACTTGAATGAAATCAAAAAGATGGTAACTATTAAACTATTAAAAATTGCAAACAAAGATAGCTGGTACAAAAATTTAATAGTTCACCAGTAAATTTTCTACTGGTCAAGACAATGTATGAAGAAAAGAAGGAAAATAAACATTTTAAAAAAATGATCTATTAAGAATTGAATGTCTAGAGTTTTGTAAAATGGTACAAAAATGAATTAATAACAATATAAAAAAATTAAATTCTGAATTAGTAAGAAAATCTATAAAAGAGAATAAGTCTCAAAATTGTAAAACAACATTTTAATATTGGAATAAAAGTTATTTCTGCAATAATAAGAAAAACTGGAACTACTGCTGAAAGTAGAGATCACATCATTAAATGTGTGAAAAAGTTCTACAAAGAATTATGTAACAACAAACAACAAGAAAACATAATATACCTACAATTATTATATTTTCTGACTTGCTAAACTTTTTAAAGGAAGAGATTAGATATGCAATTAGATCTAAAGTTCCAGGAAATGATGGAATTATAATTGATATCTTAAAACAAGCAGATGAAAAATTAGAAAAAATGTTGGCAAAGCTATAACCAAATACCTAAATGATCAAGATGTACCAAATAATTGAAAGAATAAAGCAATAATATTGATACTTAAAAAAGGTTATGACTTATCAACTTTTTATCAGTTCTACACAAAGTTTATCAAAATAATTGTAACTTCTCTACAGTGAACATTTACTTTAAAATAGTTTTAACACAGTGGATTACACCAAAGTATTAGAAATTATAGAAAGGATCAATGAATATGAGTTGCAATTATGCTTTGAATTTGTAGAGTAAGAAAAAGCATTTGATTCTATAATCATTTAAAGCATTAGATCAACAGAGATCTAATATTATCATATTCTGAAAAATGTTTATAACGTAACAGCAATGATTAGATTATATGGTGATACTAAGATTAACATCGAAAAGGATGTGTGACAGAGTCATTCCATTCTTCCAAAACGTTTTACAGCAGTTTTTCAATAATTATTTTGTGGATTAAAATGGTAAATTAAGGGAGATTTTTAAAATCAACGACATTTTTCAGATATAGTTGTTTATGCTAATAACACTTTAGAATTTCAGGAAATGTTACAAGAGTAATTAGATGTAAGTAAGAGAATAGGACTAAAGATGAATGCTAAAAAAACAAGTAATATTCAATGGATTTTCTCAGAAACAAAAAATAAAAATTGATAATCATAAATTAAAAGTCAACATCTACAAATATCTTACTCAGATTATTAATATACATGGAAACAGAGATGAAATTAATTATAAAAGGAAACTTGGATGGAGTATTTTTGGTAGAAATAACAATACTAAAATGAAATTTGCCTACATGTTTGAAACTGAACATTTTTAATATGTGTTTTATCAGTAATTATGACATTTAACAGAAAAACAATTCAAAGTCTTCAAACCATTCAATAAAAAAGGAGAGATGTATATTAGAAGAAACAAGAAAGAATCAAAAATTACTGACATCATAGAAATAATTAAAAGATTGTAATAAAACTAGGCTGGATATATTGATGGAACAGATCATAATAGATGACAGTTAGTCTTAAACTGTATCCCATGAGATGGTAAAAGACATAGAAAAAGACAGCAGATAAGATGGAGGATGAAAGAAAATTTTTTTGTTATGTTGTGGAGAAGAGAGGCTAGGTATTGCAAAACGGCATTAAACTTGAAGCGATTTCCATGTTGAAGTAGATCAAAAATAGTTTTAAATGATAATAATTTTGAATATATATATTAATAAAATTATTCAAATAATTTATGATTTTAATATATAAAATGAAAAACCTAGTAATTGATACTAAAATTATATAACATTTGAACAATTAATTTTGTTGACATAAATATATTTCTATAAAGACAGATATTTGAAAATTTTTACAATTTATATAGATATGTTAGAATAAATTGAACCTGTTTTATATATTTGATAAAAACTTAACAAAGATTCAGCAAATCTTTTAAAGTAAAAAGATGTTTATTCATGTGATGTGATTTCTCCTTATACGGAGTCAGGAATCTCTCAGCAACTATGCCCAGAGAAACCTGTTAGCCACTTTAACTTCCCTTTCCATTCTCCACTCTAAGTTTTCCTACAATCTGATCCATCCCATTTCCACAACATAATCTTTGTCAACTCCATGGCCTTCATATCTAAATCCCCCTTATCTTTTCCCACCAAACCCAGCATAAACCAATAACTCACTTTCTCTATAATCACTTGGTTCATATTTATTCTTCCATAACTTCATTATTTGTACCTTTTCTGCTTCCAAGCATTTACATTGAAGTAATAGATGCCTAATATTTTCTATGCCTTCCTTACACAACTTGCAGACTAAATCACCTATACTTTTCCATTTATGTGTATATTCCCTTGTCACTAAAGATCCCGTTCGAGCCTTAAACAATAAACTACTTTCCTTACTATTATCATAAATTAAATCACATCCAATGTTCCGTTTACTTCTATATATATTTAACCTTGTTTTACTCTCCATACTAGTTCTCCATCTCCCTATTTTTTATTAATACATCTATTCTTCTATCCCACTCCTTACCACTATAACACTCAACAATTCTCCTAACACAATCATCCCACCTTTTGTACAAGTATACTGATATAGATTCTTTATTCAAATCTTCTGCATACTGCATTACCTTTCTCACCCATCTTGTTGCCTGCCCTTTAATTGTAACCCAATTAAATACTATTTTGGCTATTCTTTTATTATCCATAAACTGCAATCCACTGAACATTTTCATTTTGCTTTTTGCATCTCTCATATAAAAAACTTGACCATCCCATTTCTCCTTGAATTGTCTTCTTTGCTGTCCACACCTCTGCATCTAATGGATGTCTTCCTACTTCCCTTTGTACTTTTTCTAAGTAATCTAATACCCCTTTACTAACACATAACGGATCATTGCCATATGTTAACCCTGCTACGGCCACTCCCTTCCATACAATTCCAGCTACATCATATTTATTATATGAAAACACTGTTCAATTTCTTTATCAATCCCTTTCTTTTCTTTGCTTCATTTATCAATTTTTTCTCCCATCCATCCAAGCAATTTTTCTGATTACTAAAGATGATTCGCTTGCCACCTATTAACGGTACCTCTATCCCTCTTCCTGGTCTTTCTATTGCTCTCTCGATTTCACTCAAATACAACAAAAACAAAATAGGTGACAGGCATCCTTGCTTTAGTCCCATCCAATTTTTAACTTTAACTGATTCTATATCCACTAATTGATATGTATAGTCATTATTTTCATATAATTTCTTAATAATATCCACTAAAGCTTCTTCCATTCCCAAATTTGCTAAACTTATCCATAATCTATTTCTGTTTACTCTATCCTATGCCTTCTTTGTCTACCTGAATTCCCATTCATATCCATAAACTGTGTAACTACAAATAAACTATCTCCTATGTGCCTATCTGACCTAAAACCTCCTTGTTCCCCCACTACATTATTTTCTTCCATCCATTTTGCCACTCTTCCAGCTACCATATATACAAAAACTTTATATAAAACTGATGTTACCGCTATCGGTCCATAATTGTTTAACTTTCTATAATCCTTACCCTTTCCTTTAAATAATAATCTTACTCTCATATTACTCCAACTACCCGGAAAAGCTCTCTTCTGTGCCATCTTATTAAAACATGATAATAGCTTTACTTTTGCCCTATGTCCTAAATTCATTACCATCTCTGCTGTTCATCCATCTAAACCTCTTGCCTTCCCATTTCTCAATTTCTTCCCTGCCTCATTCAGTTCATTTTCTGTAAACCTAATATTCCCATTACTATATGCTTTCATATTTTCTATCCCTCTGTCCTTCACATCTAACATCTTTTCTATATCCATTACATATCTATTCAAGATTCTCTTTAATTCTTCTCTAGAGCTATACTCTATTCCGTCCTCATCCAGAAATACTATCTCTCTCTCTCCTACATTTCTCCTTTTAATGTAATTCCAAAATTTTTTACTCCCATCTCTTCCACTTTTATTAATATCGTCCAATAATTTACTATTCAGTTTCATTCTCTCTCTATAATTATCTATTTTAGCTAACTTCTTCTTTTCTAAGTACTTTTCCCATTTAGCATTTATATTTTTTTCACTTTCTTTATTCTTAATAGCACACTTCTATTCTCTGCATGCTTTTCCCCTCTCTTTTACACTTTTACTAACTTTCATTTTTTAATACTTTTATTCTTCTGAATATTCTCACCTAAAACCCTATTTGCCACTTTTTTTATTTCATCACACCAGTCCTCATACTCATTTCCAACCAACTATTCCATGGTTTCTTCAACTTGTATTTTATACTCTTCAAACTTATTCTTATCATTCACTTTCCATCCACATCTTTCACAATTGTTTCTACTTTTATTTCTATTCTCCATCACATTACTAACCATTTCAATTACAAAGAAATTATGATCACTATTATATATTCTCTCTTCATTATCAAACATTATGTACTTTATTCATTCCCTCTTTCTCTACCAATACATAATCTATTGTGTGGGATACATTATTTCTAGACCATATGTATTGTCCCTTATAAATATTTCATAAGTTTCCAATGCTCAAATTCACACTGACAAAATTTCTTCAAAAGCTGTCCATTCTTATTATTTACACCACCAATTTTTTCAATATGCCCATTCACATCTCCTATAACCATTATTCTCTTCTCCTTTCCTTTAAAACTCTGTATATCCTTAATTAGGCACTCACATATGCTATTGTTCCACTCCATTAAAGTTTGACTATCTCCAGTAGCTATATAAATTATAGCCACCATCCATTCTTGTTTTCCCAACCTTATTTCCAAACCACAAATGTTCTTGGCATTTAACAGTATTGAAATATTTTTTTGATATAATACCTATACCACCACTCTTTTTGTCTTTCTCTTTTCTATTTATACCCTGCCATACCAAATCCTCCAAAACAGGTTCTTCTTCTCTTAGATGTGTTTCCACTACTGCTAATACATCAAGCTCTTCATTTTCAATTGCTTTGTCTAATTCCTGCCACTTTTCTGGTCTCCTACCACCTTGCATATTCAAATATCCAATTTTAACAATTTTTTATTTCCTAACTACTCTTTTATAAATTTTTTTGATTCTTTCTTCTCCATTATGTTTATAAATAACTTGCTTATCATTAATTTTAGAGACCCATCCCCTCTCCACATCTACATTTATATCTAAATCAGCTACCCTTTGTTTATTCCTTACAACCCATCCATTCTTCTTCTTTCTAATAACACTGCAATTTAAAATCCCATCCCCTTTACAAGTTTCACAAATTACATTCTTTATAAATCAGACTCCCTAAAAATTCACTTCCTTGTTTCACTAAGTGCAACCCATTTTTACTATATAACTCCCTCTTCCCAATAAAAAAATCCCACATCCACAAACATAGCATCATTTCTCTCACACAATTTTTTCAATCTCTCATTAATAGAACATTCCCTATCTAACATATACCTATTGTCAAATCTTGGTAATAATCCAACTATTCCTACTCTTCCTTTAATCATACTCAAATTCCTAATCAATTCTATGTATTCACCCATTATTCTCTCTGATGACTCTGATAAATTATTAATCCCTACCATAACATACACATCTTTATTCCCTTGCTTCTTTACTTTATCTGTAACATCCTTGATTCTAGCTCCAGGCAAACATACTCTTACATATCTGTTTCTATATTCCCTTGCAATTATATCTCCACATTCTCTTTTTAATGAATTGCCTATCAATACTGTCTCATTTTCTCTGTTTTGTTCACAATTTTCTCTACCACCTTCTGGACTTCCTTATCACTCCTATTCAATAATTCCTTTATCTGCTCACACTTTGTCTCTAACAATTTTAATTTTCCTTCTACATTCTTTACCTCTTCCACTATCTTACTTATTCTTTGGCCAACTATCTCCAATGCACTACTATTTTTCCATCCATATCTCTTGTCACTCCGCTACAAACATACTGTATCCTGCCTTCCCCAACTATGTTTTGCTCCATTTTTCCTGACTTTCTCTTTATGCTATCTATACTTTGAAACCCCCTTTTCACCTCTTTTATTACATTCACACTGTCTGCATAACCATAAACCTGTTACATCCTTCCTAGTCTTATTTAAGCATTTCAAGTGGAAAAACTCATCATATATAGTACACTCTACCACAGCATGTCTAATTCCTTTCTGATGATTATATATGCATTGTAGAATACAAATGTAATCCATATTACTTATTTTCCAAGTCACCTATTCTATATTTGTCTTTATACTTCTTCTCTTATTCTTCAAACCCTTTTGCACAGAAAGATAAAAACTTTACTTTCAAAAACGATCAAACAATAATCACATGTACCTTATGTCTCTAAAACATTATCTCTTCCCTCAAAATAACTAACTATTCTTAAATTAAAATTAAAAAAAAAAAACTTTAGTAGCAAATTTAAGCCAACTAATCTTATGTACAACTTAGTTATAGAAATCCTTACATTAACACACATTCAACAAAAAGATTTTCTTTTTTTTTTTTATAAATATTATATTTTTAAAATGGTGATCAAAATACTTTTTTTTTTTTTTTTAATAATTTTGATCTTTCCAAATTCAAAAAAAATCTATCTCTTTTGATCACAATTTACTCTTCACTTTCATACCACAATTAAACAGTCTTTAAATCGATGATTAATAGCATAAAAAAGACAGAAAACTTAAAACTTAGCTGAGATTGAAGTCAGTGACCAAACTCTGTTAAGCAGCAAGTCCTTCATATTCAATTGTTTCCACAACTCCAGTAACCTATTAGATCCTTATTATATAGTATGAATATGATTGTTGTTATTAATGCAGAAATTTAAATATTTATAGGATTTAATTAAGATTTATGTCTTTCAGTTTATTCTGTTACACAACTATTATTATTACACTTTATCAAGTTAGCAAATTTGATATGGTAAAAAGACAATATACTAAAAAGATTTTCCATTTAAAAAAAAAAAGCCAAGTTAGATTTTTAGCAAAAAAAATAAAAAATTACAACAGATATGTATATGTGCACAGATAACAAATATATGACATAAGTAATAGAGATAAAATGAACACACACACACACACAAATATATGGATAGTTATATAAAGATACATATCTATATTCATATTAAACTAATTCTTTATAATTAATTTATATAGTACATATTTTCTCTTCTAAGTAATAAATTAATAATTCTTATTTTTTCCCAATGTCATTATGAATTGTAAATAATAGATGACTGGAAAAAAAAAGTGCTTAAGTATGTAAGTATCCTCAACAGAGAGACATAATAACTAGATTCAACAACAAATATCCAGATAAAAATCCAATATTACTGGAATATTGTACAAACATTAAAAAAAAAAAAAGCCACAATCGGCAATATAATCATCATTAACCAAAAACTACAATTCATAAAAAACAACTGCAACAATAAATTAAAATTTTGAGAATAATTTCCAGCCCATCAAAGTGTAACTTGTTCAAGATCTGTATAGTATTTAAACAAATGAAGTTAAAAAAATTTTTATGAATAGTTCACATAAAAAGCAGTAATTTACTATATTTTAGTATCAACAAACTCAATACAATTGGATAAAATTACACTTTCAATATGGCTGTGATGCAGTAATTATTAAAGAAGAAGTCAACCTCCTATAATACATTATTTCATGAATATTATAAATCTTCACGCATTCATTCGCCAATAAGAGTTTTAAAAACTTAAGTGAATATCACTTAAGTTTAGAGCATATATATATATACCAACTCTTACTGACTATGCTTATATCAGGGCTTGAGTTTATTGTATGCCTGATGTTATAATCAAATATTGAATTGTACAAATTTAGTTAACCTACTGCAGGAGAAAGATAGAGTCTGATTTTTAACTACCTACGATAAGATTTATACAACTTATAAATGTAAATCTATTATTATAAAGCACTGAAAATTTTGTAATTATTAAAGAGGAAGTCAACCTCCGATAATATGCTATTTCTTGAATATTATAAATCTCTGCGTACTCACCCGCCAGTAAAAATTTTAAAAACTTAAGTGAATCACTTAAGTTTAGAGCATATTTGTATATACACCAACTCTTACTGACCATGCTTATAACAGGGCTTGAGTACAATTCAATATTTGATTATAACATCAGGCACATAATATACTCAAGCCTTATATAAGTATGATCAGCAAGAGTTGGTGTATATACAAATATGCTCTAAACTTAAGTGATTCACTTAAGATTTTAAAACTCATACTGGCGGGTGAATGCATGGAGATTTATAATATTCAAGAAATAATGTGTTATCGGTGGTTGACTTCCTCTTTAATAATTACAAAATTTTCAGCACTTTATAATAATAGAATCGTAATACAGATAGGAATATTTATTGAAAGATTAAATGGGCCCTATGTTTCAACAATAATGTGTGAGGAATAATATATCTTCATATGCTACAATATTTTCTTATTTCTACATTAGACAACATTCATTTATTAGAATGTGAATTCAATAAAAGAGTGCTCCATCCAAAATTGCTATTAATGTTAGAAATTATTAAAATGAAATTTTTTCAGGTAAAAGGATAAATAGATGAAGTTTAAGTTAAATGGCTTCTAGATCTTCAGACCTAACATCTTAATTTTGTTTCATAAGATCATCTGAAGTCAGTGGTTTACATAAATTCAGCTTATAAATATTAATACACTAAAGAAGAAATCATACTTGCATGTTAGAGCTTGATTATAAATACCTTAAGAAAAGTTCAATAGCTACCTATCTGAGAATTTATTATAATTAATTGCATTGAAGTATAGTATACAAAATATGACTTTTGAACAATTCTGTAATTATATATCTAATTTTATTTAATAATTATTTTAATGAGCATGTAAATAATTTTAATTTATAAAATATGTAACACTAAGAATATAAGCCTATTGCAAGGAACAAATAAGTCCATTACTAAAAAATTTACAATCAAGATCCCCAAAGAATTATTTACATTATCCTGTAAATAATTCCTGCTTTTTGTTATATCAATGCCAATCTATTTTGTCAAATAAAAGACCATCTTTTATCTTTTATTTGACAAAATAGATTGGTATTGATATAACCTATTAGTTTATTTAATCAAATGATCACCATTTCTTATGCTTACACAATCTATTAACATATTATCTTGCTTGCAAATTGTCTTAGTAATTTATTTGGATTTGTTTATTCCTTGAAAAGGCTTACAATTTTATTTATACTTTAGATAATTAATTCATAGCATACCTGATTTGTATTCCATAATCTTGTAAACTACCATCTAAAAAAAGACATCAGACTGACCTCTCAATATATTTATATTATTAAATTCTTAAAATAACCTGCAGTCAAGATAAGCTAAAGGTTTAATTACCTGAACTTCCCCAGTAAAAACAATAATCCAATTCTGTTTGAAATACTATGATTTCTGGAAGGAAATTTATGTTTTTAAATCTCTAGCATATGTGATGATGGGAGATTATTCCAAAAAATATGTAGAAAGTGAAGTTAAGTCTGCTGCTTTTTCATTAAGTCAATAACTAACAAAATTATGGAATGTATATCTGAAACGCCATGAGTTAATTTGATTGATTATATATTTTCTTATAGTGCAGTGATTACTCATTATATTTTTAATATATATATATTGAACTGGATAGTAGCCGTTTCAAAGGTCACTACCCAAGAGTAGAACTAACTTTTGTGTTTATTAAATTTGAAAGCATAAAACTATTAAAATAAATAAATAAATAGTTTATAAGAGTATGTGTATAAAACACATACTCATTTATATTTAAAATAGATCATTTTAATTTTTTTTTATATAGAATCAAGTTTAAAAAAGTTTTCTTTCACAGCTTGTTTTTAATCAATTTAATTAAAAAACAAGCAAGCTTGTTAATTACATTCCTGTCTCTTTTATTTCAATCACTGTAAAGTTTATTCTAAAAGCAGAGATTTAATTTTGTGTTGTTGTTTTAGTTTAAAATAATTCCTGGTTGGATTTCCTAAATTAGATTGAATGAGAAATTGAGATTTACCCTGCCCTAAGGTGTAGAATTCGACAACAGGACAAGTTTTTGTGGGAAACTGAGTGTGAGTATAAATAACCCCAAAAATTTCATGGATTATTCTAGAGCCTTGACCAAGCAGATACTCCTTCAAAATGATTAGTTCAGCTCTTATTTCTAATATTCAGTCTGATTAACCTGTTGAACTTCATACTGTTGGCAGTTCGGACATTTAAATTCTTTTTGAAATTTGCCTTCACAATGTCAAAATACACTGCTATATGTAGTGTAAACAACAATATGTGTGGCTAATTTAAATAAGGATGAACCTCGGACTCTAAACTGTTCTTTCATGATGTCATGAAACTCTAACATAGGCCGGATTCCCAATTTACCTTGATACTTGCCGCCATCATAAAGAGAAGTCGCCTGAAATATAAACTTATTAAAAGTGCGGACTCTTCCGAAAACTACGAGAACTCTGCTTTACCCTAAGATAAACTTTTTCTTCTTCTTGCCAGGGTAAATAAATTGCTTTTAATTAAATATCCACTCAATGTAATGATAAGTGTGATAAATAAAGTTGTATTAATTATTTTAATTATTTCATCTAATATTTATTATCTGTATTTCCTTTTACTAGTATTTATAGTGTGTCTTGGAATCTTAGTTTTAAGATTCTAAGTTTGTTTTCAATTTTCATTTATCAGAGGGTGCGTTGTGAGATTATATTTTATATTCCTAATATGTCTTTTGTTTATTTCACTATCTATTGCTAAATGCTTTGGCAGTTTTCGTAATTTTTATTTGCTCATCCTGCCCTTAGTTGTTATTGTAGAATAATTAATTTTAAATACATTTAGTTTGCGTTTCTTGCAAACCTCAAATCTTTTGGCTGGTGGTTTATCGTCTTCATTGTTCTGATTTTCTGAAAGTAGAGATTTCTTTCTAGATTACGTAAGATCGTAATCATATTTTTCTTTTATCTTGCATGTAAATCGACCCAGAATTGCTTTAAAGATAGTATATCAGAGGGCTGTACTATCGGCAATATGACATTCTTGTCTCGATACATTATTCCAGGAAAAGCAATGCTCGCGGGTGCAGTTTCATCGATTTCCTGAAAGACTGTATATTTTCATATCCCTGAATCAGGAAACTAGAGTTGTTTGTTTTTTGTAATTTTATAAATCGCCAGCAGGAAGATATTATCCTATCCATTTTCTTTATTTTTAGGTGATAGAATTTGGCTGCCAAAGCATTTAATGTGTGCTGTACTCATGTGCACTCTCTGATATATATATGCGTAGTCCAATCAAAGTCACTTTTGTATTCATGGCTAAGTTGCTTTATTCTATTGTCCAAATTTTAGTAAAATTTTCAAATTATTTAAACTCTTAAAAAAAATTTACAAATTGTTTAAATTTATTTGGCTGACATTTGTCTTAGTGCTTTTATTTCTCAATTGTCTAAACAATACTTAAGATCTCTTGCTGCTCCCTGAATCTAGTCGGCGCAAACCATTATCCTCATCCATTTTGATCACAGAAAATAAATTTTCCATGATGTGATGTATTTGGCTTCTCCTTAAACGAAGTCAAGAATATCTCAGCAACTATGCCCAGATAAACCTGTTAGCCACTTTATTTTCCATTCCCCACTCTAAGTCTTCCCATATTCTGCCCCATCCCATTTCCACAACATAATCTTTGTCAACTCTATGGCCTTTAAATCTAAATCCCCCTTATCTTTTTGAAA
Organism: Epiperipatus broadwayi; assembly: GCA_028023455.1. Lineage (NCBI taxonomy): Eukaryota > Metazoa > Onychophora > Udeonychophora > Euonychophora > Peripatidae > Epiperipatus > Epiperipatus broadwayi. Next base: position 14,834,135 of record JAQFVV010012405.1, on the reverse strand, counting down.
CCCAGCATAAAAACTACTAACTTACTTTCTGTATTGTCACTTTGTTCATACCTATTCTCCCATAACTTCATTATCTGTACCCTTTCTGCTTTCAAGCATTTACATTCAATCAACAGATGCCTAATATTTTCTATACCTTCCTTACACAATTTGCACGCTAAATCACCCATAGTTTTCCATTTACATGTATATTCTCTTGTTGCTAAAGATCCCGTTCGAGCCTTAAACAATAAACTACTTTCCTTACTATTATCATAAATTAACTCGCTTCCAATATTCCGTTTACTTCTATATATATTTAAACTCTTCTTACCCTCCATACTAGTTCTCCATCTCTCCAACTCCCTATTTTTTATTAATGCTTCTATTCTTTTATCCCATTCCTTACCACTATAACACTCAACAATCCTCCTAACACAATCATCCCACCTTTTATACAAGTATACCGATATAAATTCTTTATCCAAATCTTTTGCATACCGCATTACCTTTCTCACCCATCTTGTTACCTGCCCTTTACTCATAACCCAATTAAACACTATTTTGGCTATTCTTTTACTATCCATAAACTGCAACCTACCAAACATTTTCATTTTACTTTTTGCATCTCTCATATAGAAACTTGACCATCCCATTTCTCCTTGAATTGCCTCCTTTGCTGTCCACATCTCTGCATCTAATGCATGTCTTCCTACTTCCCTTTGTACTTTCTCTAAATAATCTAAAACCCTTTTACTAACACATAATGCATCATTACCATATGTTAACCCTGCTACTGCAACTCCCTTCCATACAATTCTAGCTACATCATATTTATTATATGAAAATACTGTTAGTTTCTTTACCAAACCCTTTCTTTTCTTTGCTTCATTTACCAATTTTTTCTCCCATTCAACCAAGCAATTTTCCTGATTACGTAAGATGATTCCCAAATACCTACATCTATCCATCACACTTAACTTTATATCCCCCAATAAAAAAACTACATACATCCTCTCTTTCCCCAGTATTAACCATCATTATATTTGATTTTACTTCACTAAATTTAATCCCAATCTCTTTAGCCACCCTTGCACATGTCCTCAACATAATATCCATATCTTCTCTTCTTTCTGCACATAAAAAGATATCATCTGCAAAAAAAAGACCTGACAAAGTATATACTCCTTTGCCACCTATTAATGGTATCTCTACCCCTCTTCCTAGTCTTTCTATTGCTTTTTACATTTCACTCAAAAACAACAAAAACAAAATCGGTGACATAGAGCATCCTTGCCTTAATCCCACTCCATTTTTAACTTTAACTGATTCTATATCCTCTAATTGGTAAGTATAATAATTACTTTCATATAATTTCTTAATAATATTTACTAAAGCTTCATCCATTCCCAAATTGGCTGATCTTACCTATAATCTATTTCTATTTACTCTATCATATGCTTTCTCTATATCTATAAAACTCATATATAATGATCTACCTGAATTCCTACTCATCTTCATAAGTTGTGTAACTACAAACTATCTCCTATACGCCTATCTGACCTAAAACCTCCTTGCATTTCCGCCACTACATTATTCTCTTCCATCCATTTTTACAACTCTTCCAGCTCCCATATATGCGAAAACTTTATATAAAACTGATGTTACCGCTATTGGTCTATAATTATTTAACTTTCTATGATCCTTACTCTTTCCTTTAAATAATAATCTTATTCTTGTATTACTCCAACTACCCGGAAAAACTGTCTTCTGCGCTATCTTATTAAAACATGATAATAACTTTGCTTTTGCTCTATGCCCTAAATTCATTACCATCTCTGCTGCCCATCCATCTAAACCTCTAGCCTTTCCACTTTTCAATCTCTTTCCTACCTCATTCAATTCATTTTTTGTGAACCTAATATTCCCACTACTTACTGCTTTCATGTTTTCTATCACTAATTCCTTCACGTCTAACATCTTTTCTATATCCATTACTTATCTATTTAAGATTTTCTCTAGCTCACCTCTAGAGCTACATTCTATTCCCTTATCATCTATTAATACTATCTCTCTTTCCCCTACATTTCTCATTTTAATGTAATTCCAAAATTTTTACTCCCATCTCTTCCACTTTTATTAATATCCTCCAACAATTTATTATTTAACTTCATCCTGCTCTCTATAGTTATCTATTTTAGCTAGCTTCTTTTCTAGGTACTTTCCCCATTTAGCATTAATATCATTTTCACTTTCTTTATTCTTAATAGCACACTTATATTCTCTGCATGATTTTTTCCTCTCTTTTACACTTTTACTAACTCTCATTTTTTTATTACTTTTATTCTTCTTCATATTCTCGACTAAAACCCTATTTGCCACTTTTTCTACTTCACCACACCAGTCCTTATACTCATCCCCAACCAACTGCTCCATGGCTTCTTCAACTTTTATTTTATACTCTTCCAACTTATTCTTATCATTCACTCTCCATCCACATCTTTCACTATTATTTCTACCTTTATTTCTATCCTCCATCACATTACTAACCATTTCTATTACAATAAAGTTATGATCACTATTACACACTCTCTCTTCATTATCAAACACCTTAATTTTTCGTATTTTATTCATTCCCTCTTTCTCTACCAATACATAATCTATTATGTGAAATACATTATTCCTAGACCATGTGTATTGTCCATCATATACATTTGATAAATTCCCAATGCTCAAATTTACTCTTTGACAAAATTCCTTCAAAAACTGACCATTCTTATTATCTACATCATCAATTTCTTATATCCCCTATAACCATTATTCTCTTCCCCTTTTCTTTAAAACTCTGTATATCCTTAACTAGGCATTCATATATACTATTGTTCCACTCCATTACAGTTTGACTAACTATCTCCAGTGGCGATATACACTACAGCCACCATCCATTCTTGTTTACCCAACCTTATTTCAAACCACAAATGTTCTTGACATTTAACAGTATTTAAATTTTTTTTCGATATAACACCCATACAACCACTTCTTTTTTTTTCTTTTCTGTTTATACCCTGCCATACTACCTCTTCCAAAATAGGTTCTTCTTCTCTTAGATGAGTTTCCACTACTGCTAATACCTCAAGCCCTTCTTCAATTGCTTTATTCAATTCCAGCCATTTTTCTGGTCTCCTACCACCTTGCATATTCAAAAACCCAATTTTAACAATTTCTTCTTTCCTAACTACTCTTTTATAAATTCTTTTGCTTCCTTCTTCTCCATTACGTTTATAACAAACTTTCTTACCACTAATCGTACAAAACCATTCCCTCTCCACATCTACACTTATATTTAAATCAACCATCTTTTGCTTATTTCTTATATCCCCTCCATTCTTCTTCTTTTTGATAATATTACAATTTAAAAGCCCCACCCCCTTTAAAGGTTTCCCGAATTATATTCTTTAAATATCAGACTATGTAGTGATCTGGAGGCGCCCTCTGCGATCAGGATGGATTGAGTGTCCATTACAATATATATTACAAAATTGTATATTATAAAAATATTAAAATGCCATTTTTCAAACAAACAATGGATGAAATAAGATATTGATAAAATAGCTTAAAAGTGTGAAATTATTATTGCTGAACATATTTAGAAAATATTAATTACAGTCACTAATCTTTTCATCCAGTAAATTGGTCATAAATGAAAAGGAAAATAAGTAAATTAATTCAAAGATATTTAAGTTGTAGAATATGAAGAGATTTGAATAAATAGCTACAGTATATTTATCTTAACTGATTGATAATATATTTTTTATGTTCTGTTATTTAAATATTCATTAATTTATTTTTTCTTCTTTATTATTGTTATATTTTTTTCTAATCTATCCATATCATGTGTTTAAAACTATCTAATCTTACTGAAATTATTTCATTTCTGGAACATGTCTTCACCTGATGTTTCATAATAAATTTTCATTCCTAATTTTATTTCCTTAAAATACCCTTCCCCCCAGTAAATTAATATTTCCCAATTTTGGATCAAATAATGGTTATGAAAAATATTGATGCTTAGGATCATGACAGCATTTTAAAAATAATCACTAAAACAAAAATCAAAATGTGTATCTAAATTTAAATATAATAATCAAGATTTAATTAAAATATGAAAATCTGTACTTCTTAATTTTAAAGTAGGTCTCACAATAGGTAAGAATCAATATCAAAATTTATTGCAAACACAACCTCCCCAAATACACATAATCAATAGTACTATATATATTGTAATGGTAGGAGCATGAGATCACCATTGCATTAAAAAATAAATATACTATAACAATAATACTAATAAACTATAATATCACCAGCATTTCACATAAACAATCAACAGTAATCCCTTGTGAATGGGATCTAAAAGAGGTACATTATAAACAGATTAATTATCTAGCAACAGTCAAAATTTGGGCAAAATATAACACAATCATCGGATGTACATATTTGAGTGCTAATATATTAATCATAATAAAAAAAAATGTTGGTATTTTGAGACATGCAGATTATCATCAATATCCTGACCATGTGGCACTATAAACTGGTTTTTAATCTTAAAAAATAATGCAGTGAATGCACTTTAAAGATAATATCTTTCTCCCATTCAGAAAACTATCTGGATGTTTAAACACCCCCCCCAATACAAATAACCACTATTGCTCTAGAGCAAGCTTGAGTTCACAAGACCCTTGGAATTGTAACTGTAAACAAAAAAAGTATAATATCATATAAACATATTCTACTTTAATTAGAATAGTTTTTACTGGGCTAATTTAAAAATCCTTAAAATACTACGCTGTAATGAAATCAAGTCACACACTGCCAATTCATAAAACAGATAGCTGGAGGAATAAAAACTTTAGCACTTTTTTAAACAATAAATTAACTAATAAATCATTAAAAAAAAATTTTAAAAATTATAATTCCAACTTAAATATATTTTTATCAACAACATATAATTTCGGATAGCAAAAGCTGTTAATTTTTTACTAATAGTTATTTAACCTTAACTTTAAACATAATTATTTCCCTTTCAATAATTAGAATTATAAAACATTTCAAAGATAAAAAATTTAAATTAAGCCCTCTCTCTTTTATGAAAATGACATGGTTCTATACAATTAAATTTTGGAGGAAAATGAGATAAAAAACATGTTTCAATTAAAAAAAAAGCTAACAACCATTAAGTATTAATTATATAAAAACTCATCAATAAATATAGATATGTGTACATTAAAAATATCTTTTGACTAGGGATTTACTTTTTTGAGTAATTTTATTTTCAGTTATCCCTCATACTGCTTTTTCTTCTTGTAAGATTTTAGAAGTTCTACTAGTAACTTTTCCTTTTGTAAAGTCAAATTTCCATTATGATAGCTTATCCATCGACATATATTTCCAGGGTAATGTACACAGTTAAAATTTCTCTATTTTTATAGTAAAATATTTTCACCCAAGCCAGAATCTATCTTTTTTTAATCAAATAAATCCCAGGTCAGACTATCACACATAATGAATTTAACTATTTTTTCCCATCTAATAATTTTCCAGGCCAGGCAAATACTTAGAAAGAGAAACTAATGTTCTTGGATGGAGATAAGCCTTGTTGCAGATTACTTCAGGGCTTTTATCCCTCTACATTTTCTTTAGTGAACAGATTACATGGTGAGGTTTGATGATGTTCAGCTTCTAACTAAACTTAGTATATGGTTTTTTCTTAAAACTTTTAAAAATCATTTTTTAACTTGTAGGTGAGATGAGACTTACACTTCAGACTAACAAACTATTTATCAGTTTCTTTTCACAGCTTAACTGCTGCTACTGTTTCTTCAACAGTGGAATCCAGAAAAAATAGCTGCTTTTATTATCTGTTCTCCTCTAATTTCTGATTGATTTCTTTTATTTTTTTTAGCAGTTTCATGAGCTCTTTGATTTTCTTCTTGTTGTTGATAGATTTCTTTCATTTCTTTAAAACATTTGCAATAACTGGAATAATTACATGGTCATGTTTTCTATTCTCTGGGCACCACTTTCCATTGAGTGCTGATTTCTACCATTTTCTTCAATTTTATTCTTATCAGCATATATGTATATATTAAATCAATTTTAATTTTACTCTTAAAGAAAGCCTGTCTTGAATTACTTTTACAACAAATATAAACTAATATCTGATTATTTGTATTTTCAGAATAAGGTAAATCTTTTAAAAATATTTTCATAAAATATACCTAACATCATCTCTTCCATGCAACTTTTCACTACTATCTATTATTATCCTTAATTTCCTTTTTTTGAATCTGTCTCAATACCTTACTTTATTAATCTAATTTATTTCCCTTGCTTTATTCTCCAATTCATTCTGCTAAGGTATGTGTGACTGATTTCCTTATTTATTTTTATTCTATTTTTAAGTATACATGCATACATGAAATGAAGTTTATAAAACAAATCATTTGCTCAAAACTTTTTCCTAGAGATGTGAACAGCATATGACAGAAAAGAATGAAGTGACCTGGAATTCTGGGATAGACTGAATCCCACCATCTAACTATAAATATACAATGCAGTATGAACACCAGAAGGTCTATCTCAATTTAAATATATAGAAATAATAATGCAAAAGCCTTTGCAAAGCTTAGCTCCTTTATGTCTTAGAGGCTGGTAAATACAAAACTTCAAAATTTATGCCTTGCCCATTTTCTTTGAGACTTAGAGGCTGAAGTTCATGGCATAAGATTACAATAAACATCCATAATAAACAAAAGAAAATACCAAACTTGAAGTGTTGATAGAAAAACTCCAGGAAGTTGCATGAAAGCATTACATCCTCAACATAAGGACAAAATCTGTCATTCATCACCAGTACTCAAAGTACAGCTAAACAAACTCCCACAGTTAAAAGTATAATCCAATCTCCAAAATTCATACTTTTCTTATATGTGAATTCTTTTTTAATGTACATTCTCATCATTATTTTTATCATTTACAATCAATTATAATTTGATCAATAATCATCTATATTCTTGTCATATATGTATTTTTGTTTAATTAATTCTGCATCCAAATACAATTTTCTTTCTCAAATGTAATTAAATTTGAGCTTCAAATTATATGGCCTTTTTATATACCGATTGCTGAAACTTGATCACCATTGGGTCCACAGTTGGGTTACCATTATAATGGTGTGGAAGGTAGTTAATATGTGAAGATGGCAATTTATCCTCCTCCCCATTGAATAATCAAAAACAATGAGCAAATATAAAATATACAGTGAATGCAAAAGGAAATTTCTTATAAAAGGAATGAACATGAGAATGAAATAAGCAATTAGAAGTTATTAGTAGTATAATGTTATTTTGTAACATAATTATTGTTATAATTATTTCATTCTCATTCCTTTTATATGATATTCATTTATATTCACTGTATATTTATATTAGTTAATTGTTTTTGATTATTTAATAGGGATGATGATTTGTCATCACCCCATATTATCCCACCTTCTTCCATACTGTTACAATATATATATATATATATGCAGATTCTAATCTAAGAATAATTACTCTTTTCTTAGATAAAGATTATAAAATCAATTTCTAAAAGTTTATTATACACAATAAAAAATACTATAAATTTAAAATATGAAACTTACATCTAGTAGTTTTCTATATATGGTGTCATTACAGTTTTAAATAACAAATTTGTCCAATGATCAGTTTTCAAATTACAAAGTTTATTATAGGAAATTTTCAAAACAGAAATCTCATTCCAATTACTTCTTATTGCAAAAAGAGAACTTTTATGATAGAGTCAACTTTGCACTTCTTATATTGGATTTGAGCTTTTTTGGTATGTTTAATTATAAAAATAGAATTAAGAGAACTATTTTTTAGTTTAATTTAAAAAAATATTTTAAATTTAGACAAATTTATTATACATATATATAAAATCCCTATTTCCTCTGTTGCCTGATTGGTGAATGTATGTTAGTCCGTGGATGTTCAATTAAAAAAAAAGTTTGTTCGAAGGAAATAATTCCGTCATTAATAAACCATAATATTTATGTCAAATTCACAGTAGAACAGGTAACGATGGCCTTTCAGGTTAGCAAAATTTCTCACATTTATTTATATAATATTAAAATCTTTTGTTTAATTTACATTAAATCTTTAAAAAAAATGTTAAAAAACAATAAAAAAACTATTACAAAAACATTATACGTAATGCTACTAGAATGTATGCTTGCTCATAATACTATCAAATTCACATACCAAATATAACATGTAAATATTGAATATAGTGGGGAAATTTCTCACATTTATTTACATAATGTTAAAATCTTTAAAAAAATTTACTAAAGGAATCAATTAAAAAAAACTATTAAGAAAATTATAATTTTTTTAGGCCATCAGGATATTTAATTTTAATTTGGCCTTGTTAATAGTTTTGTGGACCAGGCCATCAGGCGGGCACACAAAACTATTAATAAAAGTAATGTATTAATATCTTGCCGGGTACATTCCAAATAATTTTTTTCAATTGTGAATTTCTCACATTTATTTATATATTAAAATCTCTTGTTTAATTTACATTTAAGGCAATCAGTTAAAAAAAAATTACAAATATATTTAATAATACATAATTTTTATTATGAAGAATTTAATGTGAAGGAAATAACAAATTCACATATAAAAACAATGATCTTTCAAAAGGCTGGGTACATCTAGTTCATATATAATATTTCTCCCTCCAAAAACAAAATCACGTATATACCCTAAGTTATAAGAATTTGACACACTCCTATCACCAGAATAGTAATAATTTTTTTGTTTTATTCATGCAATGGATTTTTTTTTGGAGGAATAATATTAAGATTTTGAATGAGTCAGAATTTAAACTTATTACAGTAATTACATTTTAAATAATTGTTTTGTATACTGACTATGACTTTATGAATATACCCGGGTCTCGTTTTATGCGGATTTATTTAATGTGATTTTGAAGTTATGCGATTCATGATTCTTCTTAATATCTTTATATGCGGTTTTCTTTTATGTGATAAAAATCATTAGATCAGAAGTCGAGCTCCGATAATGCGCTATTACTTTAAATATTATAAATTTCGTGCACTCACGTCATATTTAAAGTAATAGGGCATTATCGGAGTTCGACTTCCATCTAATAATTTCAATATTTTCAGTGCTTTATAATAGTACTGTAATAGATTTTATGTAATAAAGAAGTTCATAATTCACTTAAAATCAGAATTTCCCTATTTTATATTCACACATTAAATTTTACAAGACTATAATGTAAATCTGTTCAAACATTATAGATGAAAAATAATATGTTTGTTGTTGTTTTTGCATTTTAAATCACGTTCTATTTTTGCTTTTTATAAAAAGAGTATGTAATTAATTAATCATTTAGTGTCCGCAAGTAATAAATTTTACAAGATTATAATGTAAATCTGTTCAAATGTTATAGATGCCTATACGATGTATGTTGTTGTTTTTGCATTTTAAATCATGTTCAATTTTTGCTTTTGATAAAATGAGTACATAATCAATTAATCATTTAGTGTCTGCAAGTTTATTTTTAAAAGATGAGTAACAATGGTGAGCACAATTAAATTTGACAATTAAAATCTGATTTTTAATTGTAATTAACAATTTAAAAATTATGTAACGAGGTGATATGAAATGATGAAATTTGATTTTTAAACGGAATTAAAAATTAAAAAATTAAAAACAAAAATAAGAATTTAATTTTTAATTGTTAGTTTTAATTAAATTTTGCCCAACAGTGGTGAGTCAGTGTCTTTTTATTATCGTAAGTCTAAGTTATTATTTTTATTTTAAATTTTTAGTTTACTCTAACGGAGAGTAAAAAAAAAAACACTCAAGAAAATGAATTTCTTTGGAAAACAAAAATTTCAATTTTAGATCGCTTAGCGAAATGGGAAGCATCAATAGCGATTGGAAAACGTTTTAGTTGTATTTCCTCTTGACTTCATTTAAGGAGACGCTACAGTACTTCACATCACATCACATCATGACGAATCTGATGTCTCAAATAGTGATATTAAGTAAAATACGGTACATGTATGAAAAAAATGTAAATTACGCATAAAAATATAGTTTTGAATAAAATTAAATACTGTAGTTAATAAAAAAAGTAAAAAAAGTTTGTCTTGTATCAATTTTTTCCAAATTTGAAATTTTTTATTAGTCATATTTTATTTTCTTACTTTTTTTTAATGCAAATTTTAAAGTGATTTTACATTGTTGCTTTGCTTTTATGTGATTTTTGGAAAATTACAGTACGTATCCACCATTTTTCAAGGTAAGTTAAGTCTATTTTTGTGCGATTTCTTTTGTGCGCATTTTCTGAGGAACCTATCTCCCGCATAAAACGAGACCCAGGTGTATTAATTTTGAAAATGGATATTAAAAACTTTATATATTGTTTAAATGCAAGGAAATTAAGATCATCCACATATTAAGATTTTGACTGTATTCCTGAATCATTTATGTTTTTAAATTTAAAAATACGTTTAGATTGCAAAAAGATTATCTATGAACTATTATAATAAACATGTTTTTACACTAAATATAATTCTTAAGATACATTGTTTCTTGGATATGTATAATTGTTTATTGCAATCTAAATGAATGACAATGCTATTTCATAGCATATCATCGACCTATCACTGCAAATAGTTAGTTATAATATATTTAAGCATTTATTACGGTAATTAATATTATCATTATTATTAGCAGTCAGTTATAAACAGGAGTGGTTCTTCTAAATCCAGAAAAAAATAGAAAGACAAAACAAATAAATAAATTTTGCAATGTCTATACAAATCAATCCAAGAACAAATACATCTACATATATCATATTCTTGTTCTTTAGTCAGTTTATTTGATATCTTATGATATTGTATTTTAGATTTTTTTTGCAGCAATTTTTTTTTCTGCATTTTTTCAGAACCATGTTTGATTGTATCTCAGCAATCTTCTATTCTCAGTCATATTCTTCCGATGAAAGCAATAAGTATTGCAATTCTTACCACTATATATTAAGAGTATTAAAACTATTGAGTAATAAAAGTATTATACTATATGACTCATGCTACTATATATATATTTAATGACTTTTTTATAATAGTTGTCATTATTCTGCATATAATAGATATTTATGATAGAAATTGGAATGGCAAACATGTATCATAAATAAATTAGAATATTTTCATTCAAGAATTCTAAATGATAGCAAAATCATAAAACCAATCAATATGTTCTTAGGCTTGCTGGATGAGAAACATATATAACCTAATGTTATAAAATCACATCTTCATTAAACTGGATATGTGAAGTGAATGAATGATGCAAGACTATCTAAAAAAATATTTTATGGCAAACATGAACAAGGTTTTCATGGATGAGGTAGACACTGTTTATGTTATAAAAATTATCTCAAAGACATTCTAAAACAATGCTATTTTGCTTGCTTTCATTGAAAAGATATGGCTGAAAATAGAATGCAATGAAGAGCCACAATTAGACAACACCTTGAAATCTTTCAGAGAAAAATATTTGCTCCACAGACAGCCTTGCAAAATAAATTAACAGAATTATGGACTTACACTTTCTAAATGAGGAGATACTTATGTTCCACATTTTTAATAAGTTATTATTGTTCTATGTCACCTTTTCACTCTTCTTTACCTTTCTTGAGAATTGAATTGGCCATACACCTAAGTTAGTGGCAACTGATATATATATAGTAATAATTATATATATATAAACAAAAACAAATAGTAATCCAAAAAAATTTTAAACCTGTTTTTGTTTTTAGAAATTTATAATAAAATAAAAAACATGAAAGTTTGTATTCAGGCTAAGAATGAAATGATAAGCTGTAGTCTAATAAATGAGATGAACAATAATTATTAAAGTATTTATCTTAAGTGGATGGTGCCAAAGTTATAAATGCAGAAAATTTGATGCTTGTAAATCAAATCATAATAATTTGATAGTGAGAAATACTTAAATAAATGATGAAGACATATCTAAAAGATTATGATCTGAGCCAAATGAAAAGTACTGGTTCAGTATAAAATGCATCTTGGGAATCATTTATCTTTTACAGATCTCCTTATTCATGTTTCAAGAATGTGTGATGGTATGAATATTTTAAATATATACAAAAAAATATTATGCATGTAAAAAGTGAAATAAAGTTGGGCTAATTAATCCATGTGTTTATGCTGAATTGAATAGCAGATATTTTAATCTTTTAACTGGGTTTCAAGTTTAGATAGGCTAGTAATGATATGACCATCTTTAACCTAATAAGTGAATAGTAATACTCACTGGCTGCAGAAAGGAGTTTGCTATTAACTGAAAGGAGACCTTTTGATTCCTCTTGGAGGCCTTAAAGGAAACGAGCAGGGCAAATTCCTAATGTCCACTCCATACGTTCTTGTCATTGCAGCTGTTATTACTATATGTTTATTCATATAGTATACGAACATGGATGGGCTGCTCACCAACACGCATTAGCCAGCGTGGTGAGTTTATTGACTTTTTACCTCTGAGTTTAAGATCAAGAAACACCATGGTCTTTCTTCTCAGTGCCTGATAAGGCAGAATGAATGTTTGTGTAAAAGATAAAGATTTTTCCCAATTATATAATTATGACAGACAAAAATAAAGCATGGCCCTTATTCCCAGGAGGCTGTAAAGTCACCAACCAAGGCAGCGGTTGGTGGCCGAAGGCGGAGGGTGCTAAGAATATCCTGGAGGCGGACCCAGGCTGCCATTTGATGACAACTTTTTATTTAGGTACTTACAACTGCAGATCACTTTCAAGTGAAGGAAGATTGCAAGAATTAGAAGAAGAACTCTCTTATATTAAATGGGATATTATTGGACTTTGTGAAGTTAGAAGAAAAGGTGAAGAGATAATTGATTTAAAAAGTGGACATATGCTCTATTATAAAGGCACAAATATTGGAAATACAAGTGGAGTAGGATTCATTATAAATAAAAAGTGGAAGAACAATATTGTGGAGATTGATGATGTATCAGACAGAGTGGCAAGATTAGTTATACAACTTAATAGCAGATATCAAATGCAGATAATTCAGGTTTATGCCCCAACAAGTTCTCACAGTGATGAAGTAGTAGAAGATTTTTATATGGATGTACAAAAGGCTTTTGATCAGAGTAAACAACATTTTAAAATTGTTATGGGAGATTTTAATGCTAGAATTGGTAAACAAATGAAAGATGAAAGTGTTGTAGGTAATTTTGGTTATGGTAATAGAAATGAGAGAGGACATAGACTTGTGGAGTTTGCAGAGAAGGAAAAACTTTATATTATGAATTCTTTTTTTGAGAAAAATGTTAGAAAGAAATGGACATGGAAGCATCCAAATGAAGGTACAGCAGAATTGGATTATATTTTGACTAACAGGAAATACATATTTCAAGATTGTAATGTTCTTAATAAATTTAACACAGGAAGTGATCATCGATTAGTAAGGAGTAAGATACATGTTAATGTAAAACTAGAGAGACAAAAATTATTAAGAAAAACTATATTTACAGTTGATATTCCTAATCTTCAGAAACATTCTAATGAATTTAAATTAGAACTTACAAATCGGTTTCAAGTATTAGTAGATTTTGAACATGATTCAGATTTGAATGAAATTAATATGAAAATAACTGATACACTTTTAAAAACTGCAACAAAGATAGCTGGTAGAAAAAAGCGGCAATTGACTAATAAAATTTCTACTGAGACTAGAGAACTTATGAAGAAAAGAAGGAATATGAAGATATGCAAGAATGATGCATTAAAAAGAATTGAATATCTCGAATTTTGTAAAATGGTGCGGAAAAGAGTTGAAAATGATATAAGAAAGTATAACTGTGAACTAGCAAGAAAAGCTGTAGAAGAAAATAAAAGTCTTAAGAATGTAAAACAACATTTTGATATTGGTAGGAAATTTATATCTGCAATAAGGAAAAAAGATGGAATTATTACTAAAAAGAGGGATGACATTATGAAATTGGTAGAAGATTTTTATCAAGAATTATATAGTAATAAAGAACAAGTACCTCCTATATCTATTACATCTTCCGAATTGCCCAGAATTTTAAATGAAGAAGTGAGAAATGCAATTAAATGTATGAAAAAAGGAAAGGCTCCAGGTAATGATGGAATTATAATTGATATATTAAAAGAAGCAGGTGAAGAAACAGAAAAAATATTAGCAAAGTTATATACCAATGTCTAAATGATAAAGATGTACCGGATGATTGGAAGAATGCAGTAATAATATTAATATTTAAAAAAGGTGATAAAGAAGATATTAGAAATTACAGACCTATCAGCCTTTTATCAGTTTTATATAAAATTTTTACCAAGATAATTACAACTCGTCTACAGAGAACCTTGGATTTTCACCAACCAAGAGAACAAGCTGGATTTAAAAGTGGTTTTAGTACAGTAGATCATATTCAAGTATTGAGAGAAGTTATAGAAAGGACAAATGAATATGAGTTGTCATTATGTTTTGGATTTGTAGATTATGAAAAGGCATTCGATTCTATAAACATTTCTTCAGTGATTAAAGCATTGGATCATCAAGGTATAGATCCAGGATATTGTCATATTTTAAAGAATATTTATAAAAATGCAACAGCAACAATTAGATTACATAATGATACTGGGAAAGTCAACATTGAGAAAGGTGTAAGACAAGGTGACTCCATATCTCCAAAACTTTTTACAACAGTGCTGCAAGAAGTATTTTGTGGATTAAAATGGGAAACTAAAGGAGTGAAAGTAAATGGAGATTATTTAAGTCATTTAGATTTCGCAGATGATGTAGTTGTTTTGCAAATAATGCTTCCGAGCTGCAGGAAAAGTTGCAGGAGTTATCAGATGAAAGTAGGAAAGTAGGACTAAAGATAAATATTAAAAAGACTAAAGTAATGTTTAATCGATTTGCTCAAAATATGAAAATAAAGATTGATTATGATGAATTAGAAGAAGTTAAGAGTTACAAATACCTTGGTCAGATTATTAATACAGATGGAAACATAATAGAGGAAATTAATCATAGAATTAAACTTGGTTGGAGTGCTTTTGGTAGAAATAACTTGATATTAAAAGGAAATATGCCTATGTGTTTGAAAAGAAAGGTTTTTAACAAATGTGTTTTACCAGTTCTTACTTATGGATCTGAGACTTGGACACTTAATAGAAGATCAATACAGAGACTTCAGACCACTCAAAGAAGTATGGAGAGATGTATGTTGGGAGTAACAAGAAGAGATCGAAAACGCAATGTATGGGTAAGAGAACAAACAGGTGTTACTGACCTCATTGAAAAAATTAAAAGATTGAAGTGGAGTTGGGCTGGACATATTGCTAAAAGAGATGATAATAGATGGACAATTGAAATTTTAAACTGGATTCCAAGAGATTGTAAAAGACCCAGAAGGAGACCACATGTAAGATGGATGGATGAAATAAGAAAATGTGTAGGGGTGATGTGGAGAAGAGAAGCTAAAGATCGGAGAAGATGGATTAAATTTGGAGAGACCTTCATCCTGCAGTGGACTGATAATGGTTGATAATGATGATGATGATGAATACTCACTAATGTATAGATATGAAGTAAATTAAGAATACTAAATTAAAATAAGTATAAACTAAAATACTTTCATTACATGAAGTTGGAAATAAATAAGTTTTTGATGTGTAAGTATAATAAACTGAAAAATTATAAAAACAGCTCAATAATGATTAAAGTACCCTTAAGGCAAATGATATGAATACTCTGGCCTTAGCAGTATTCTTAAAACAAATTTTTGCACCAACAAATTAGAAAAAAGGGTTTTTTGATCAGCAAGATTAAAAGTTAAACAGTTAACTCTTCAAAGAGCAAAATGTTTACATATTACATAATTTGGAAAAAATAGTAATATATATATATTAATAAATAAGTCTCAACAGAAAATTAAATTGTTTGTGTGCAGAAATTTAGCTGTTTAAGTCTCTATTTCACCTGACGAATTTTACAAAAAAAATCCTGGGAAATCTTGCTTGCTGTACTTTACTTCAAGCTGTAGTCTTTTTGTTCTGTATATATATATATATATGAAATCCAGAAATGTGTTACTCTGCAAAAATGCATGAGTAGATCTCTTTGCCATTGCTCTTCTGTCCGTCCCTGGGATCGGAGTCAAAACCATGTGAGCCATCCAGAAAACTAAAGAATTGCCTGACCAATGCCTGCCCTGTATTAATGAATCCCTACAATTAAAAAAAAAGCATGAAACAAACTCAAAGAACCGAGAAGACCTGATAGCAACATCAAATAAATCCATTTTGACCCACTCTCTCTAGTTACCGGCAACTATCACCTTAATTTAAAAAACCTCTTTGTAATTGTAAATTCAATCTAGATTTATGTTTTATATATATACATTGGAAATTGTATACATATGTCAAGTCAATAATATTCTATAATTTATTTAAAAATATTTTAATTGGTGTTGGTTTAATGCATGTAATGGCAACAATGAAACTTCTTAATTTTTTTTTTTTTTTAAATATAATTTATTTATTAACAATAGTTACATTTATTGAGTTACATATCATGAAGGAAATATTACAGTGGGATATACTTGAAGCAATCTTACATATCTGGAGCATCAGGAGTATCCTGTTGATTTCTACTTTGTGTTAGTTTAACCCTGCTCAAAGTTTCTCTGTATAGCCAATCAAATGCCAGCATTTTTGTCTCTGATACTCATTTTCTTTATTATCGATTTAAGACTCCCAGATACTGGCTGTAGAGTTGGTGAGTACCTGCTTACATCTGGATAACCAGAGTGTAAAAGAGAGGAAGATTGCTAGCCTGATATCTGAATAGATTCCCTTTTGTATTGCACTTTGTACATCAAAGAGATCTGTGGCTTGATTTATGATTTCATTGTTGATGATTAATTTTATTGAGTTGAGTGTTGGGTAGTTATGGAAGATGTGATGGATTGATTCCTCCTCCCTGGAGCATAACTAGAAGGGGTTTATTTTGGTAAAGCCCCTTTTATAGACTAAAAACTGACTGGTGGGTAACATGTCAAGGTTTAAACTTTATTATGAAATCAATAAACTTCGGTTCTATAAACCAATTTTTTGCTTTTCTAACTAGAGTTCTATTGTTTAATCCAATTGTGCTTGAGAGTGCAGCTGGAGTGTTAATTCTTAATTTATACACTTCCCAATGTGATCTTTTGGCTCAATATGGGGCTTGATTGATGTTTGTACAGTTGTTGACATGTGTCCAAATTTCGTTTATCCATTTGCAACTGTTTGGAGATGAAGTGTCTGTGGGTGGTACATTTAGTGATGTGTTTGGAAGGGCTACTTTTAGTGATAAAGCATGGAGCACTGCTATAGATTTCTGCAGGTACATCATGGAGACAGAGTGGAGATTGAGACCATTTAGATCCTTGGACATGTGGGCTTTATTTATGCTGATGGCGACCACTCTGCCCCTCCAATAGTTTTGAGCATAGTGTATTAATTGATTTTTCGAAAGTCTTGGTAGGTTTAATGATTGGAAGAAATAGTTCAGTCTGGAGAACACTAGCATATTTAATAAGGTAGTTTTACCTGGAAGGGACAATGAGATTACTGAGAGCGAGTTGACTATTTTCTTGGTTTTTTCTAGTATTGAATTTTGTATTTCTTGGTCATAGCGCACCTGGATTTGGCCAGAGAGAACTTTCTTAATTTAAGTGAAAAATGTCCACTAAAATTGATCACCATTATACTTAAATAATTGAGTTTTTTTTAAAAGTATGTTTTTTTTTTAAAAAAAAAAAAAGAAGAGAGAAAACAAAATGCAGAAAGTGCAAACCCCCCCCCCCTTTTAGAAATAATTTTTAACTATTAAAGATTCTATTTTTAACTATTAAAGATTTTATTTAACTATTAAAGATTCTATTTAGTTTTTTTTATATAAAAAGAAAAGGAAGACCCTTACCTATGTCCATTATTATACGTTTCTTTTTTTGAGTCAATGGAAAGGTCACAAATATATTATACTGGGTTCGATCCATGAATGATCCAACATATTCTACATGCTGGGTTTAAACCTTATTTATAATAAATTTATAATCTTATAAATATTACATGAACGAACTGGCATGTTCGAGCAAGCTATGCAATGCATAACACGATCACATTTCCAGATCGTGACCCACCTCGACTGCTAGATTCAAACCCCTACTATTCAAACACTTTATTTGTTTCAGAGTAAAACCTGGGCGCAGCTAGTTCAGAACTAACATGTTTGGATAGTAGGCCCATAATCCAGCGCTCGAAAAATCCCTTAACTAGCTCAGCTACTTGTAATCAATGAATAACAAATTAATTCAATTAGTGGTAAAAAAAAATTGACCGACAAATTAAGTTTTAAGTTTGAAAGACAATTTATTTTAATTAACATTTAATATACTAATTTTAAATACTTTTATAAATCTTATTTAACTAATATAACACTGGTATAATGATCACGCACATTTTAATTCACACCGTATATCATATAACAAAGCATTAACTAATATTTGACATTTAAAACACACACATCAATAGTTCGTCTACATATGCTATGGAGCTCATATTACTCGACTCTCGGAGGCTTCAACTAATGCGATGGCTACTTTAGAAATGAGAATAAAAAAAATATTATTACCTAGGATTTTTGAACGTGGATTTAGAACTTTGTTTTCTTCCTGGTTGCTGCTTCAATTACGAATATTTCCAGCCGGCTGGGACATTTTCTTGATGAGTTTTATTATTATTCAGTGGCACTATTTTTTGGAGACAGCTAAATATTCCTGGCGATTCTTCAAGTTGTTATGCAGGCATTTTTCTATTCTGGGCAGGTTGCTGTTCCACTGGACTCAGGCTAGAGAAAGTCGTATGTTCCGACACTGATTAGTATTGCATTTTGATTCTGGATATACTAATTGATTGACTGATTTAACTGCTCAATCTAAACTTCAATCTCAACTGCACAATCTAAACTGTAATCTCGATTGTCTGATGAAAAACTGAACTATTTATACGTAAGGCCTGTTGTCATTTTGATGTTCGCCAGCAATATCTGTTGGCGAAATTCCTTCCTTGTTTTTAATTGCATTCCTTGAGATAAGCTTTTAATCCTGTTGTTGGAGATATTAATTAGCAGCCATCGCAAACGTAGTGTTATTGTTTTTTTGTTTAACTTAATAGCCATCGCTGTTTTTTAATGATAATTTTTTATATCATTTTTTAATATTTACTACACATACATTTATTATATTTACAATCGCACATATATATTTTACTAACAAACTCATATTAATTCGTCATTTATGCACATATATAATTTAAGATCAATTCACTATTTAGTTTTTAAGATGACCTTTTTTTTTAAACTTAAATAAAGAGATTTATATTTTTAAACTTTAAGTTATATTAATAATAATAAAAACTCTTTACTTCTTTTATAAAACTTTTAGTTTGACGTTTCTAAAGCAACCCCCCATCCCCCCTTCTAATTAATTAATTGTAACTTTTATTTAAAAAAACTCTTTGACTTTTAATTTTATGTTTTTCGAAAACAAACTGCAATAAATAAAAAAAACTCTTAAACTTTTACATACTATTTTCTTTTAACGAAAGATTTTTTTTCCAATAATTTTAGACAAAATTATTATATGTACCAACCATGATATTGGTACAATATATATGTTTATTTCTGAAGAATGTAAATAAAATAGATTGTTTGTACTTTTATCTGCAAAAGAGAGTGTACAGTTGTCTATATATATCTATAGAAAAGTTTTTTTTGAAATATGTATTGACTCTGTGAGTAGACAGATTAAACTATAACTAATTAAAATATCCGCCCTTTTTGTATAAGTGATCTCTATTTTATAAAGGAAAAGTAATAATTATTTTATAATGAATTTTTCTGTTTGGTTAAACTTTCATAATGTTTTATATATTTTTATAATGTTTTTTTTTTTAAATTTAAAGGTCGATTGACTGTATTTGTATTATAATGCATACTGGGTGATCTGTGGGTATCTCTGCATGTGTTCAGCGCTCTTTTTACCAAGTCTTCGTTAGGCTAACATACCTTCCTCGGGATCGCAATGAAAATTATAGATTGGATCTCATATCCTTAATATATTAAATACATAACTGTACACAAGCAACAAACTCTGTGCCTGAATTCGGATCATGTTTTGGTGAACAAATTCCATTTTCTCTAATTGCAGTTAGAGCCAGAGAGCTATCCAGGCTCGTATTAGCCTCTTGGTTTTGTCATCATGTCTCGGGATTCATCCTAGCTCACAACATTCGATCATCTTAGGACACAATATTTTATATTTATTTTAAAAATCTTCTGTAAAATATTATTGAAATGTTTCTATCAAAACTGAAAAATATCCATCAGGGGTCACTATTAATTTTTAGTCATTAGAAGAGGGCTGTTATCCAGTGAGACCACCATATTGAATTTTTACAAATCTGACTTGAGACATAATTTTCACAATAATAATGTTAGAGCAAAAAACTTTATATTGATAGAAACTAGAAAAACTAATGAAAACAATAAGGCTAAGACAAATAGTGACTACAATTTAAAAAAATAAGGAAAAAAAAATTTCAACATCCGACATAATTATAACTTTATTGTTTGTTCATAATTTCTAATTTATCATTAACTAAGTTTAAATTACATCTTCATTGATAATTTCTTTGTATTCCTCACAAAATCATCTTTCAAACCATATATAATATTTCTTACCTGAGATAATCCATAGCTTCAGAATCTCCAAAAGTGTTCGCATAAGAATTCTTCATTTTTATATTGTACCCCAAACGTGACAAATCTCAAAGGCATCTACAAGAAAAAGATTCACCCTAATAAAAGCTACAAAACAAATAATTTCCAGAAGATGGATATGCATTTGTCATCATAGCAATTGGCTTCTTGTCTATCTAAAACTAGAAATTGTAGGTTACTGTCTGTATCACTGATAAAATGAGTTTCATCTCTTCATTTTATATTTTTTGCATACATCAGTGATGTTTATATTCTTTACGCAGACCAGTGTTGCTATCTTGTTATATTTATTGTCCCACAGAGATATAATTTATTTGCATATAGCTTATTTGCTAGCTATAGATTTGCAAGATGTGACAAATCTACTGACTCCATAACATGAGTATCAAGACATAGTCAAGAATCAGAATTTGATTCTTTGCGTGCATATACAATGCCATGTGGTGTATGCATAACCATTGTACATTTGATTATTATATTAGTTTTTAAAATTTACATTGCATTGCTCTATATATGTAAATCATTATTTGTTATAATAAACACTACAAATGCAAACAAATTAGTGTAGCATTTATCAAATAATTTTAAAAAATTTTAAATATTAAAAATTAAAATTAATAACTTAACGATATTCTGCAAAAGAACTTTCGTTATATTTGAATTTGTATATTATATATTTTACAATTAGACTCCAGGTATGTGAAGATTGACTGTATTTCAAATATTTGTATAATAAAGAGCATAAATGATTTAATACATATAGTACACACACACCAATCTAATCACAAACAAATTATCAAATTTTAAAAAATTAAAAATATTAAAATTAATAACTTACGATATTCCTATTACGTTTATGTTGCATTGAAGGCCTTCATAACTGAATTATCAGCATATTTTTAACCCATTATTGAAACAGTAAGATTCGTATTCGAATCTTAAGTTTCACCTTTTTTCTATTGTCTCTCACTCACCGCTCTATCCTACCCAAATTTAAACTTTTTGGTATCGAATTGTGTGTGTAGCAATATTAGAAATGTATAGATATATGTAGAATTCACCATAAACACGCACATATTTCGATATCAAATTTAAGGCAATAAATAAAGATAAATAATATAATTTAGATTTCTTCTTTTAGTTATATAAAAATATATAATTTTAACTATTTATTTTGAATTGTAAAATCCGTTATTTATTGCTTTGTTTAAATTTCATTAAGTAATAATTTTAAAAATAGATTGTAATATTTAATTAAAAGTAAAAATAATCATATGTTCCTTTTTGTATTTGAAATTTTAAAAACAACAGTCGGTGAGAGATAATAGATTAATTAAAGAAAAATTCCCCAAAATGTAATTATAAAACGTAAATGTAAAATGTAAATGTAAACAATAGAAAGGCAGCTTTCTCTATAATTAAACTTAACAAAAATGCATTGATTATCCTCAGGGCAGATTAAGTGGAATCCAAAAATAAACTATAAGAAAAATGTAAAAGATAAGATCTAAGAAAGGAGGCCATTTTAGACTTTCAGTTGAACTTTAGCTTTGCTCTCGAGCAGTTGAGTCTCCAAAGATATATAGTTTTTATGTGCCCCAGTATGCGTGAGTAGAAAGCGCCAAAGACTATTCTCCCCGGAGATGGTCGATTGTTTGCCAAGAACCTACGCTCATGCCCTCCATAAAATCAACCAAAGAAGATCTGCTGCCCCGAATAATTAGAAAACTGCTGCTGCTATTCAAATAACTAAATCACCTAAATATTGTAAAGAACTGTTAATGCTAGAATCATGAACAATTTGCTGCTGATCCCTGAATCGGAAAACTTCTCATAAAACAGGTACCTGTATCCAAATTCTCTAGAATACTCTACTAATATCCCGCTATAGCTCATTCATCTTTTTATAACTTAAAAACTATAAACTGTAAATTCTCATTTGTAAAACTATAAATTTAATAATTAATATTATGTAAATTTCTTTAACAATCTAGCCTGCTTAACTCTATCTTTCTTGGGTACGTATTTCTAAAATCTACATTTTATTATATAATTATCGCATGCTCATAATTTTCTAAGTATAAATCTATGATCGCTTGAAACAGTGGATGCGTGTCAAATTTTCATTAATATTTACTTTCATAAATAACTTAATATTTTCATATAAATCGACACGCATTCAATGCTTCATTTATTGTAATGCAGGGGTCTACTGCTTAGCAAATGGCTGACGTATTAGTTATAATAATCACCCAGTTTACATATTGTTTTATATTTTATTAAATTTTAATTAATAATTCCATAAATCGCATTTCTTTGAGAGTCACAAACGTTCTTTATTAAATGTTGATAATGTAGGGCCGAGTTATAAAATATATTTAAATCTTACCAGGATCGTCTATACATTATACATGTGTTACGTTTTAGAGACGCGATGACCCATTACAAGCCTTGAATATTCCGGATTCTATAGGGTTGAAATTAACCCCAGTTGTCCTACACAAGAGGACAATAAATGCTCCTGTAGGGCTTGATGACCGTCACGCAGCCAGCAGGCAATCATGGCACAAACCACTTGCCCCTGATTATGCTTGTGATACCTTACCTCTTTGGGCCTATGGCAAACGCCAGCCCGTTTTTATAAACTCATTCACAGCTTTGCAGTTTCAATATATTGCCACTTCCTATCGCCTTTCTAAATGTACCATGTGTTTCTTTTATTAACTTTATTATTCTATGTATAACTTCATCCCTGCATTAGTGACAATTCACTCTCAAATAAATGTTTGCCCCTAGTTATTAGTAAATATCTTTAATTACATAAATATATGTCCGCCGCTACTATTATAAATCTTACTTTAGACTCTTGTATTGCAAAAGTATAAATCCCTAAAGGCATGACTTAGAAATACTTGCTTGAGAATTTTAGGTAGCTAGATTACGTCATCAAAAAATGTATTTCTCTTTGTAAACATAACAGTATTGGAAAATACCGCTACTGAGATCTTAAATATAAAGTATTATTGGTAAAATGATTTCACATAAATGTTTCTAAATAAATAAATGTATTTCTTTAATATATAACAGTATCGGAAAATTCCGTTACTCAATTTTAAATATTACCAAATATTATTAGTAAATGATTTATTATTAAAATGTTTCAATAAATAATGTCATACTATACGTCTGCCATTACTTCTTTATTTATTTATTCGATACCCATTCCATATTATATTTCCTTGATTCTGTAAAGATAAATGTTTAAGATTAATGTTCTGATTGGCTAACTCGAAATAAAATTCTTGATTCTCTTGCATCTCCCTGATCACCGTACCTAAAGAAATGTTTACTAATGTGGCATCAGGTGCGTTGTTTCATAGATTGTATTGTGGAACCGATAAACTATGTTCGAACTCAGTACTACGGGTGGCTTCGCTACCTAGATGGTGCTGCCATTCTGTGTGGTAGTCGGATTCTGCACTATGTTAACGAATCACACGTTTCTGACTGTTACATTATATTAGGGTTATAAGGCCGATAAAGGTTTTCCACCTTTATTGCTTCATGTAAAGTAATAAATTGATCAGAAAATATTAAAAAAAAATCATCTAATTTTTAAAATAATTATAAAAAATTCAAATTTTATCCGACATCAATGCAACATGTATCATTCGAAAGGCAATAAAGAGGAGTATCAAATGCTGCAATTTCTGTTGACATCATGCTTTTAGTTTTTACATAATTTAAAAAAGAATACAAAATTTCAAAAAGCGCCATCACCACACGTGATAATTTAGCTCTTGCTGACTAAACGATTAAATGCGTCCAAAAAGTAGTTGGTTTAGCCATTTATTTCTTACCATGTGTTCTCACCATAAAGTTAATGAAATTATGTTTCTCTCTTTAAATTGAGTAACCTGACCACTGGCTAGAAATATTCCAAAAACTATAATATGAATTTATCTTTTTTTGTTCTCGTGACATAAAAGGGATTTTCCTACATGTCTGTTTATGGTTGCAGGAAAAATAGTCTGCAGCGCCATTACTTAAGCTTTGTGTATTCTGCTAATGTAAATAATTTCTTTTGTCTTTCATTTACTATTATTAAAAGTCTGTAGTACTGTTTTCTTTTTGTGATATATATATGTAAACCTGGTCATTATATATTAAAATTCCTTTTTGTGGTCTCTTTTCTCCCTGACCACTGGGCATACATTAAAGAATTAATTCTTGTGAGGTTTGGGGAGTAAGTTGCTTGGTAGTAATATGAAGTAGTAGCTGAGGTTCGAACCCTCTCTACCTATGTCTCTTGGTTAGGTTAAAGCAGCTCTACTTTTCTTACCGTTATAATACGAATGTAACATTTATTTCTTTTACAAATAGAATCATAAAAAGTAGTGATAAAAAGTCATAAGTTTCATAAGCTTGTAAGAAATGACTTCAGAGATCAACTGTATGTTCTCAAGCATAGATGTCTGAAACTTTAATGTTTCAAGATAATTATATAATAATCATAATATTTCTTAATGCATTTGAATTCTATCAATAATTTCTGTCATTAAGGCAGTCATCCTCAATTGAAACTAAAAAACAATATACACTTTAAAAAAGTTATATTCATTAAATAAATTACATGTCCAATATAATATTATACAAAAAAAAAAGATTTGTATCGGTGATCATTATTATATATAATACTTCATACTTTATTTTGATATTAAGGTAAAAGAGATCAGTTCAATGCTCTCAATTATATTAAAAAATGGAATAGGAGAAGAAAAAAAGTAATGGCAGGGGGAATAATTTAATAATAGATAGTTGGGGGAATGATTTAATAATAGATAGTTTACTATGGTAAAGTTTTAGAGAGGGGAATATTTTCTGATCATATAGTTTATGTATAAAAATTGTTGACTGTTAAAGGAAAAGCCACATCACATTTATATTAAATTTATTGTAATGACTGAATATTTTGGGAAATAAATCCTGCCAATGATTATGGGGTGATTAAATCAATAAATTGGTGCATTATTTTAGATGTAACTAAGTATAGTTATTAATGAAGATGGTAATAGAGGTATAATTGATTTTTAGCTAGTAGTGATGCCAACCATTTAAAATGCAAATATAAAATTTACAAAAAATAATAATTCCAATAAATAGAATAAAATCAAAAAGAACATGTTACTTATCTAATTAGATTACTATGAGTAAATGACAAATATTTAAATATTTGACATGTGATTGCTTTACACTATGTACCTATGACATTTCTAGTCCTATAATATTATAAGAATGTCAGTTACCTATTAGGTTTTTAAAAACAAATCCATTATTCCTTCATTAAATTAATGAAATAAAATACAACCCATCTGATTATTTATTCCATTCCAGGCACATATGGGCAGAAATAGCTTGGTAGAACAGAAGGCTCAGATACTATGATATATTATATGTTGCTCTGCTTCCCAAACTTCTTATAAATCTCAAGCAACAAAACAAATCGATTACTTATTTTTATTTATTATGCAGTTTATTAAATTAACAATAAAACAGAGATCCACCAAGATACATTTATTACCTAATGTGCACACTATTAATAGTGATGTGCAGGATAAAATGTAATTGCTGTATTTAAATAATGGTATTAGCAATTATTATATTTCAGGTTAAATGAATAATTCTGAAAAATTAAATAACTTTTATTTTTGTTTTCTGTTTGAGAATTAGGAGCAAAATTGATTTAAAACGATTTGTAATTATGATACTGTATGTACATATTTCATTTATACATATATGTATCTATGATATAAACTCAAAAGACTTTAAAATGACAGTAATTAATAAATTTTCTTTCAAACAAATTATTGGATTTACTAGTGGCAGATCAAGTGCTTAGATAGCACCAAGCAACAACTTAGTTTTGAGGCCTCCTTCTATAGTAAGTTGTGCTATCAAGTTAAATTATTTAATAAAAAATAGTGATCAATTATTTCCTTAAAAATATTTCTTTTAACCTTTTGTAGTCACAGATATGATAATCATAACTCAATATAGTTTATTATGGCATTCAAAATAACATGCTCAGTTAAAAATTTAACTAATAAATTTCTTTGTTGCAGCATATATATTTTTTCTTTTTTAATTTTTTCCATTTTTCAGCTTTGCTCTGAAACCTCATAAGCTAATGAAAATAAAAAATACTAAGTCAATTAAGAGATAATTAATAAAATAAAATAAAATAAATTTGCCCTAAATTGATTTTTATACTAGATGGTAAGATTCTTATAACTGACTAAAATGCAATGGATTTTACTGTTTTGAATGACTTTATCTATATTCTTTACAAGAAAGTATCAATGAAAATGTCAACCCACACCTAATGCAAATAAAGACCAGCTGAACTTATTTGATGGGATAATAAATACATAAGCACACAAGAAATTTGAAATATGATTTATTACTTAAGATATTTTCTGATAGTCGAAAATAAAATTTTATTAGTCAGTTTAGATGAAGATAATATAATATCTGTGCCTGAGGTTCAAAGAATGCATCTCTTTGTGAAGCTGCTAATTTTCAGAAGCCCCCAATAAGCAGTCTCCAAATTTACATTTCTTTTGTCTGTGCAATGATGTGTCAATGATAATTCCCTATAAATATTTGCATATAAAGATTTGCACCAAGCAAAATACAAAAATTATAGTACAATTAAGGGAAGTTAAATATTCATTGTTTTAAATAACCAATTTCACAGAATTAAATGAACTTATAAAAATTAAGACACACTTATCTGAATAAAATCATGTCCTATATCTTCTTTTTTTTTTCATAGTTATGTGCAAATATAAATTAAATAATTTTCCAGCATAAGTAATAATTTTGATCAATGAAATTTGAAGGCCTCTCTCCAATACAGTTAATTCCTGAAGAAAACTTGATGGAAACAAGTAGCTATCCCTTCCAGATATGCATAGGCAATTAGTCCAAGCCTTTCAATTTATGCTTTGCAAACCCAATTAATAGGGAAAAGAGTTCAGCTTATCCATCCTTTAACTTGGTATTAACAGTACCCTGACTTTATCAACAAATTGCAGCTGACATCAAAGTAATGTTCTTAAGATTAATTCATTTTATTTTTTAAAACTTAAAAGTTGTTTATTTATTCATTCTTTTTTGAATTAAACTAAAAGTGTTTACCAAAAAATATATTTAAAAAAACATTTAAAAACGAATTTGTATCTTTTTTTAATGCTAAATTTATTTATTGATCTTTTTGCACTTATTTTAATCTTAATTCTTTTAATCATTTTTTCCCCCTTTTTGACATTATATCAAAAATCTATATAAAAATCCCCTACTGTGGACCCAGATTGCCATTCAAATTGCAAGAAAATGTCTAATATTAAATGTAACTTAAACTATTTAAAAAGTGGATTTTAGTTTATTATAAAAGTATAAATATTATAAGCCCAAATGGATTAGGCTTCATTATAAATAATAAAAAAAAAAGTAAGAAAACATTGTGTAGATTGATGGTATACCAAATAATGACAAGAATAGTTATTCAATTTAGTGGAAAATATCAAATGCATGAAATTAGGTTTATATCACAAGTTCTCATTGTGAGAAAAAAATAGAGGATTTTTAAATAATCTACAAAATAAATTTGATCAGACTAATCATTTTAAAATTCTCATTAGAAACTTTAATGCTAGAATTAGGAGGTGATTGAAAGATGAAAGTGCTGTGGGTCAATTTGATTATGATGATAGAAATGAGAGAGAACAAAGAATTATAGATAAACTGTATATTATAAATCTTAACTTTCAGAAAAAATAACAGAAACAAAAATAGAAGAATCCAAATGAAGGTACAACACAAATGGATTATATTTTGACTAATATAAAATAAGTATTTCCAAGATTGCAATATTTTTAACAGATTTAATACAGGAAGTGACCATCAATTAGTGGGATATAAGATATGGGTTCATGTAAAAACAGAGACAAAAACTATTAAGAATGTCAGTAATAATAGTTGTCATTTTTAATTAACATAACCATTCCAGATTTAACTTAAAACTTGCAAATCATTTTAAAATATTAACAGGCTTTGAAAAAAAATCAGATTTGATTGAAATCAATAAAAAGATAATTGATACTCTATTAACAACTGCAAAAAAGATAGCTGGTTCAAACAAGTTGCAATTAACCTATAAATTTTTTAACAAGACAAGAGAATATATAAAGAAAAAAATGAATATGATCACTTTTAAAAATAGCCTTCTAGAGCTTTGTAAACATGATATGAAAATGCATTAAAATGATATATAAAAATACAAATGTAAATTAGTATAGAAATCTATAGAAGAGAATAAGTTTCAAAAGTATAAAATGCCATCTTGACATTGGTAGTAAACTTATTTTTGCAATAAGTGAAACTATTAGTAAAAGGTGATATGAAATCATGAAATGTATGGAAAAGTTCTATGAAAAATTATAAAATGATATAGATTAAAATAACAAAGTATCATCTACAATAATTACCTCTTCAGAATTACCCAGCATTTTAAATGAAGTGAGATGTGCCATTAAATATCCGAAAAAGGGGGAAAATTCATGAAATTATGAAAATAATTATAAACAATATCTTAAAAGAAGCAGATGAAGAAATAAAAAAATTGTTGACAAAATTATACATTAAATGTGTAAATGATAAAAATGGTTCAGATGACTAGAAAAAAGTAGCAGCAATATCGATATTTAAGAAAAAATGTAATGAAGATATTAGAAATTACAGACATAGCAGACTTTATTCTACATAAAATCATTACCAACGTAATTGCAATTCATCTATAGTAAACTTAGAATTCAACCAACCAAAAGAACAAATTGGTTTTATACGTGATTTTAGCACAGCTGATTATATCTAAGTTTAGAGAGAAGTTATAGAAAGTAATAATAAATGAGTTGCCAATATGCATTGGATTTATAGATTATGAAAAGGCAAGTAGCTCTACAATGATTACAGCATTGGATAATCGAGACATAGGCCAAAGATATTGTCATATTCTGCAGAATATTTGATTAGATTGTATGGTAATACAAAGATTAATATAGAGAAGAGTGTATGACAGAGTGACTCCATATCTCCAAAACTTTTTGCAGCAGTTTTACAAAATATATTTTGTTTATTAAAATGAGAAGCTAAGGGAATAAGTAAATGGAGATTATTTAAGTCATTTAGATTTTTTGCAGATGATGTGCGTTTTTGCAATTAATGCTTCAGAGTTTCAGAAAATATTACAAGAATTATCAGATGAAAGTAAGAAAATAGAATAAAAGACAAATTCTAAAAAAATTAAAATAATGTTTAAGTAAGAATTAGAAAAAGTTATCAACTACAAATATCTTAATCAGATTGTTAATACAGATGGATATATACTGGATAAAATTAATCCTAGAATTAAACTGGGATGGATGTTTTGGTAGAAATAACTTACATTAAAAATTCATATTTCTATGTGCTTTGCCAATTATGAGGATAGCAATTCAAAGACTTTAGATTCATTCACAATTAAGGAGAAATATATGTTAAGAGTAACAAAAAGAGAACAATTATATGAAATTATGGATAAGAGAACATATAGGTATTGTTAAAATCATTGAAAAAAATCAAGAAATTTAAATTAAATTGGGATAAAAATATTGCTCGAAGAAATGATAATATAGTTCAATTTTTAAACTGGATCTGAAGTGATTGTAAAAGATCTAAAAAAATACTACATGAGAGATGGATGGATGCAGTAAGGAAGTTTGTCGTTGTGTTGTGAAAATGAGCAACTAGGATCAAAGAAAATGGATTAAATTTGGAAACCATCTAGCAGTGAACTGATAATGATTAAAAAATTATTGGAAAACTGATAAATTGAAATTCAATTTTTGTCAATGTTTCTTTTAAAAGATGCTAATTATGCACCATTTTAAATTTTATTATAAATCTACATTAAAGTATAAATTTGCAATTTCATAATTATTATATTACTAAGTTTTTAAGAAATATATAAATTTTATATTTTCAAAAATGACAATCTTATAAGTACATATATCATCATTTTCAACTATTACCTATTCACTGCAGCATGAAACATTCCAAATTCAATCCAGTTTCTCTGATCCCTAGTCTCTCTTTTCTACATCACCCAGCCCTTTATTATTTTATCCACTCACCTCACATGTGACCTCTTTCAAGGTCTTTTACAATTTCTTGGAATCCAGTTTAAGTTTTCAACTGTTCATTTATTATCATTTCTTCTAGAAATATATTCAGATGAACTTCATTCTCTTAATTATTTCAATGATGTTAGTAACACCTGCTTGCTCTCTCAACCATGTACTTCGTTTTTGATTTCATCTTACTCCTAACATATATCTCTTCACACTTCATTGAGAAGTCTGAAGTCTCTGCATTCCTCTTCTGTTATGGTAAAACACATGTATTAAAAACCTTGCTTTTCAAACACACAACCATATTTCCTTTTAATATTAAGTTATTTCTACCAAAACTACTCCAGCCAAGTTTAATTCTATGATTAATTTCATCCATTATGTTTTCACCTGTAGTAATAATCTGACCAAAATATTTCTAGTTTTTAAATTCTATCTCATCAATCTTTATTTATTTATTCTTTTTGAGAAAATCCATTTAAACATTACATTAGTAATTTACCTTAAGTCATACTTTTTTACTTTCATCTGAGAATTTTTGCAACATTTATTGAAGCTCTGAAGCATTATTTGCAAAAACAATTACATCATGACTTAAATAATCTCCATTTAATTTTACTACCTTAGCTTCATATTTTAATCCACAAAACACTTCTTGCAAAATTGCTTTAATAAGTTTTGGAGATATGGAATCCCCCTGTTGTACATCCTTCTTCATGTTAATCTGTCTAGTATTATTATGTTAGCTAAACACTGCTGTTTCATTTTTATATATATTCTTCAGAATATGACAATTTCCTGAGTCTATATCTTAATAATCCAATTCTTTAATTAATCATTGAAGAAATGCTTATAGAATTAAATGCCTTTTCACAATCTACAAATCCAAAGCATAATGGCAACTCATTCACTGGTCCTTTCCATAATTTTCCTCAATACCTGAATATGATCCACTGTACTAAAACCACTTTTAAATCCAGCTTGTTTTCTTTGGATTATTTCTCCATTTAGAACCCTAGGTAATTCAGAAGACATAGTTGTTGTAGGTGATACTTTTTCTTGTTTTTTATTGCCATAATTTAACATATTTCTTCTTATTGCAGATATAAGTTTCATACCAGGATACTGCTTTTCATTTTTGAGAATTTTATTCTCTTCTATAACTTTCCTTGCTGATTTATAATTATATTTTTTATATTATTATTAACTCTGTTGCATTCCATTTTATAAAATTCTAGATATTCAATCCTTCATAATGCATTATTTTTATATATTTTCATATTCCTTCTTTTTTTCATAAATTGTTTTGTCTCCATAGGAACTTTGCTGGTCAGGGTTGCTTTTTTTTTTTTTTTGTATTAACTATCTTTGTTGCGTCTTTCTGTAGATTTCATTGAAATCTGAGCCATGTTTAAAATCTGTTCATATTTGAAAACAATTTGCAAGTTCTAATTTAAATTCATTGAGATGTTTAAGGAGGTTAGGAATATGAAGTGAGAATACTGTTTTTCTTAATTTTTGTCTTTTTAGTTTCACATTAACAAATACCTTACATCTCACTAATCGATGATCACTTCCTGTGTTGAATTTATTAAAAACATTAAAATCTTGAAATACATATTTCTGGTTAGTAAAAATATATATAACAATGAAAATGCACATAATATAATACATATAAATATTATTAAATAAAAGTAACATAGTGGCACCCAATACAAGCCACAGTGGCATTAAATCCAAAGATCTAGCTACAGTATTTTTAGAACCAAGGCTCCTCACTGATGAAGGCTGTAAGCAAAAACTAGTCAGGAGATTTTGGATTAGCAGACACTAGATACGGATTTTGATACACAAACATGACATCCATTGATTACTATGGCCAGATGGCATTACTGTAGGGAGAGAACTTGTAGAATAATACAAAATGGTGATCATGACATATAAAATAATGACATAACCAACTCAGTATGACATATTTTAATGGTTTTATTCTATAGTTTATTACTTATAAATAATATTGTTTTCCATAAATCATATAAAATAAATATTTTATTTAAAGAAATATTACTAATTTCAGAGAACAGCAGTAGCAAAAAAAAAAAAAAAATACAAAATACCCAAAAATAATGCAATAATTTTTAAATATAGCAAAGTATTATATACTATCTTATAGATAACACTAATTAATAGTAGTTATTAATGGCTAAATATTCTAAAATTTATATTTGTTATTTTGTTTTATATTAAAAAAATAATAACTGCAGGGAAATGTATGATTTTTGAATGTGAAAGTTACAGTTCTATTCCAATGAACAAACTGATATTTTATAGCTATTTACTTCAGCTGAAAACAGTTCAAGAATTTTTACTCTCCAATCCGCTTCCCAACTATTCTAAAGCACTCAAAACATTTTATCATAAGAAATGTATGTCTATTAAAATCATTTTTAGTACTAAATAAATAATCAACAATTTAAAAACAATCTGTTCAAAAAATAGCACCTTCCTCACTATTATTGAAGATTGCATCATATTATAGTTGTATACTGCATTTGAATGCATAAAATCTGATCAACCCAAATTAATTTGGGATTATTATTCCCTAGTGAAGAATGGCTAAATAAATATTTACTACTTAATATTGTATGGCAAATAAGCTGGATATTTTAAACAAAAATATCGAGCCTGCTTATGACATAAAAGAAACTTTTAAAGTTCAATCAGTCTGGACTTCAATCTCAAAATCATGACAAGTTGATGTGCTAGTCACACTCCTATGAGATTTTTTCCTACTGATAATTAATGTAAATATATAAATTTTACTGGTTCTTCAATTACAAAGCATATGAATTTTTATTTCTTTAGCTAAAAAAATTACATATACATTTATCAAAATTCTGCAAGATAAATCTGCAATTTATTAAAAAAAATAAAAGTCATCTATTTTTAAAACTTTAAACATTGATAAATTGAACAAAAAGCAATCCATTGCATACATTAACAAATCAAATTCTTAAAAACATAAGAATGCACTTTATGTAGAAACTTCACTTGAGAATAAATTTTCCGTGATGGCAAATCATT
The DNA here is from genome assembly GCA_028023455.1 of Epiperipatus broadwayi. Lineage (NCBI taxonomy): Eukaryota > Metazoa > Onychophora > Udeonychophora > Euonychophora > Peripatidae > Epiperipatus > Epiperipatus broadwayi. The sequence goes on along the minus strand of JAQFVV010012405.1, from coordinate 14,799,857 downwards.
TTTGTTGAACAGATAATTTAAATAAATGAAAAATATTATTTATAAATTATTACATCTGATATAAATGAATATATATTAACAAAAACAAGTAATCCCAATCATCATTATCATTTTCAACTATTATCAATATATTTTTGGAAGGTCTCTCCAATCTGGTATCTTTTCCCCACATCATTCCAGCATATATTACCTTATCTCAATCATCCATTCATCAATTTATGATCTTTTATAGATCTTTTACAATTTCTTAAGATCCAGTTCAATATTTCAATTATCCATTTATTATCTTTTCTAACAATAAATTCAGTCTAGCCGCATTTCAAGTTCTTAATTCTTTTCATAATGTCAGTAATAATTGTTTGTTTTCTCTCTACTTGCTACTCCTAACACAACATCTCTCTATACTTCATTGAATCATCTGAAGTCTAAGGAGACCTTTAATTTCTCTTTGAGATCTTAAAGAAATATGGGAAAATTCCTAATGCTCACTCTATGAAATGAATTGTTAATATGAGATTATTCACATGGTCAGCAAATATACATGAGCAGTTCATCAACATGTCTCAATTAATGTGGTGAGTCTACCAACTTTTTATTTCTCCAAGTTTAAAACCAAAAAAATACCATGAACTTTCTTCTTAGTTGCCCTATAAGTCTTAACTCAAATATCAGTTGAATTTTCATGAAGGCAAGATTAATCAATGTAGTATTTTGAATGTCTACATACAAGGTAAGTAATCAGACAATAATGGTTCATTAAATCTTATGAAATTTTAAGTACTACTTTTTTTACATTTTAAAATACTAGTTATTAGTTTATTATTAGTAAAATTTTCATAAATTAGCATTATCTTTTAGCATACTTATAATCAAAGCACTAAAAAAAATATTTTTTTAAAACACACATTAAAAATGATCATATAAATTAATTTAAAATGAGAATGTCTTATTAAGTTATAGAAATAAATTAATTGTTAATAAACTCATATCTCTGAAATATTCAAAGCATTTAGTAAGGCATTTATATGTTAAATGATAATTTATCTTTTAACAAATAAGCTAGTTAAAAAAAAAAAAGAATTAAAGTGAAAGTAATTAAACAAAGATAAATTGAGTTACATATATAAAAATTATTTTGGGTTTTTAAAAATATAAATATGTGGTTTTATGGATGCTTTGGGAAATTATTAAAATTATTTTAATTATATAATATTGCAAATTTTTGAATAACTTATAGATCTTTATATATTTGTAAAAACAGATCTTGAAAATTACCCCCCAAAAAAAAAGGTCTAATCATAATTGAAGATGTATAATAATGTATTGTGTATATATAGAATAAGACTAAAAAAAGTATTTTTGAATAAAAAAGAGACAAGAGGAATTTATTGATTGATTGATTAAATTACATTTAACAAATAATGTGAATAAAATAATGATTTGATGAAATAAAGTAATAAATCAAGAACATTGTATATATTTAGAAAGATTTATTCTACTTTGAAGATGATTAAAACTAGAACAAAAATGAAAAAGTTTTCTCTTAAAACTTAAAGAATTTTCTTATTACTAATTTAGAAAAATATTTAAATCAGTTTTGAATTTTATTTATTTATTTGGTGTATAGATTATTCTTTTATATTAGATAAATAACTACTCAATTTCAATTCAATTTATTAATTTAATGTACAATTCCACAACACTATAGGCCAATTACAGATTGCACATACATTAATTAAATAATACATATAAGATTATAAAAAAAATATATAAATAATGTAGATTGTAAATATGGAAAAAAAAAGCCATATATCATTGTAATAAATTAAATATTATATTTTTTGACAAAAACCATATTATAATTTTTAGCATTTAAATTAAAATAATTATTATTGTAAAAATCTTTATTATAAGAGTCCAACAACCAAAATAATGGAGAAAATTTAAGAGGATCTGAGTAACAGGTTTTAAGATAAAGACATAAAGTCTTATTTTATATTCTGCTAAATTAAATGAAATATTTGAAATCAGATTTTGATAAATTACTCTTTTATTTACAATTTTGTATAAAAACTTTGGGTCTCTTATCCTTCTTGAATAGAAAAATATTATGCTGTTTTTATTTAAGCTGACATTTCTATAAAATTTCTCTCCCAATGACTGAAGTTTAGCAATATCCCTTTTTGAGATCCATATTTAATAACAGGGAAGACAAAAGCTCTGAACAATTTATATTTTAATTGTTTGTTAAATAATTTGCCATATCTAAAAATCATTCCCATAATTTTAAGAACATGTGCATGTAATGATCCATTATTTGTAAATAGAATACCTAGATCCTTTTGCAAAGTTTTACATTTAATTTTATGTGTTTCAATATAATATGAGAGATCTAGATATTCAGAATTATTACAATATGAACTACTGAACATTTGTCTATATTATAACGGATGAGGTGTTTGGTTGTCTTACCATATTTGCCGTACAAGGGTGCCACCAGGCCATTCGAACCTGGAAAATTTATATAGTAGGCAGATACTTACTGTTAGGATCCAACTTTATTTTATATTGACAGTTAGCCCATGTCACTAGCTCAAGGAGACACAGAGATTTAATATAAAGCTTCTTAAAATATATTTTTTATATTAAAAAAATAAAATAAGCCATTGCCAGTAATAACACACAAAAACATTTATTAATGCACATATATAAATATTTAAAATTGAGGAATAAATTTCGATTTTACTATTAATTTTAAATTGGTTATTATTTTTTTAAAAGTTAAGTTATTATTTAAGAAAGTCCGCACAGATGGACATTTTAATAAATTTTACTTTAGAATGTTGGGTATAGATAGGCTACATAGATTTCTCAGTTAAAAACTTTTCAAAACAATGATTCAATCTCAGACTGAAAGTTCGTAACTAGACCAATGCTTGCTTCCTGATATACGGATGCAACCAATGCAATATGAAGATGCTAGCATAAAACCACGCAGTCGGGAATGTGCATTTGCTGTGTGATATTATTTGAAGGACATGATCCTTGTCCAGAACAGGAATGTGCATCTATCTGGCGAGGGAATCAGGTATAAAAAAAAATATTAAGAAGTGCTACATATGGCAGGAGAGCGGAACTTTTGCCAACTTATAGTCCCTATCCATAGAGCTAACGGAAATCAATGTCGCAGGAAATACATCTGCGTACATTGCAACGCAATGACTACATCTTTGGGGTCATGCATTCAGTTGGGCATGTTGCCCTGTATGATAACACACTTCACATTACATTGATATAAACATCCATAAAATTGACTCAACTACGAGACAAATAGTCTGAAATTAAACACCCTTAAAATAAACAAATGATTTTAAAAATAAAGTTATTAATTAAAAATTGCTGAGGGAAATTTACAATAAAGTAACCCAATGGCACTCATCATAAGGTGCCACATTGACAACAATAACTTGAAAGATATACCAGTAAATACATTTAGGTGTCATATTTACGGATATATATATATTTCATGCATATGAAAATCTTAAAAAAAAAAAAAAAACTAAACATTATTGAATCCATGCAGCTATCTACACCCAACTTAAATTTAATAGATTTTAATTAACATATAACAAAAAAAAAAAAAATGGAAATGATTAATTAAACATATGCCTAAAAAATTATTATTAATAATTGATTTGAAAATTTCCTTTTAGGTCAGATAAGAGTTCTTATTTTCAGTTACTAATTGCAAATTTGAAAAAGTTCATATTAGATAAACACAAAAGTTCATACTTTACGGATTCCGCAGATTTAGAGGTCCATCTTCATGATCACTTCCGTAGATTGTTTGTCCTTCTTGAAATGAAGCCGCTGTTTGCCATTCGTTTGGTCAAGAACTATTATCGGGAGGTCTCAGCTGGTTGTCAGGAAATTAAATCTATTGCAGACTCCTACATCATGGAGTCTGCAATACTACTACATTTCATATATAGATTAATAATCAAATCTAAGACAACAACTCATGAATTAAATTATATTGGCTTTTATATTTTTATTAGCCTCTTATCAGCATTTTCACGGATCAATCGAACATGATGTCACTGATTCTAATGTTCCATTTTCGGTCCGTACCATGGCTTTGTGCTTGCCTTGGTCAATCTAATTTTTTTTGTCTTATCTTAAATTTAAGTGCCCCAAGGGCTAGTGTGCTTTACATTTAATTAATAAAACAATCATTTCCATTTTAAGATTAAAATATGATTAAAAAAAAAAAAATTGAATCTAATTAACATTGCTTTTAATCAAAAATATTAACCTTTATCTTAAGATCTTTATTTTTTTTCTACAAAAAGTACTTTTAAATACTTTTTTTTCTTAAAATAGTTTTAAAGTTTTCCATCTGTGTGATATATACATGTTAACATAACTCTATTAATTTTTTTCAGTTTTTAATAAAACACTTTTTATTTAAGATTTATTTTCCCTTTATGTATTAATTTTAAAATAATGTAATGGCATATGTATACCGTTACAATATTAATCCACATTTTATTTTCACTACACCAAGTTCTAAAATTATTATCATTTTGTAGAGAAATTTGATCACTTAATGTAATTATCCATTTGAAAATTTTGTCATCAGCACTATAGTATAATAAATGAGAAGTTATGATAATCTTTAAGACCATCCATAATAATAAAGGAGCCAGAATACCACCTTGAGGTACCCCAAATTACAATTATATAAAGTGGAAGTTTGATTATTATATTTAACAAAAGCCATACTACCTTTAATAAATTAACTAAACCATTTAATAAGTTTTATGGAGAAATCTAATCTGTAAAGTTTTTAAAGAAGGATATGTCAAAAGTGTTAGATAGATCAAAATAAATTACATTTAATCTCTGTCTATCTTCTACAGCATGAGAAATATGATCAAATATAGTGATGAGATTAATTTCAGTAGATCTATTTGGCAAAAAAACATGTTGAGTAAAAGTTAAACAATTACACTATCTATGATTAAATAAATTTTCCAAAAATTTTTGCCAAAGTATATAAGACTGAAATATATCTAAAATTATTTATACAATCCTTAAAACCATTTCTATGAATTGGAATAACTTTAACACATTTGAGAACCTCAGGAAAATTGCAATTACATGTAGAACAATTTAGAATATAGCATATAGGGTTAGCAATAAAATGGGCTTCAAACTAATATTTAAGCTTTCTTAATGATGCTAGAATATCTTTACTATTAAAACCTTCAATTAAGATTTTGTGATAAGATTTCTCTGAAAATACAATAGGTTTTGATTCACTATCAACATTCTTATATAGGTGAGCAAAGAATGCAGAAAAATCTTCAGCAAAAAATGAAAAATTATAAGCAGTTCCATCTTTGTTATTACGAATTCCTGAATCTTTAATGAAAGACCAGAATTCTCTTGGCTTTATAGAGAAATTATTCTCCACATTCTTTATATGGTTAAGAAATTCTTTCCTATACAAAACCTTTGTCAACCTTCTATAATCAGTAAAGTTATAATGTAGAATATTATTAGTTAATAAATATTATAAAGGAATTTGTAGAGATTACAACTAGAAGGTATATTTTCTAATAGCTTTATTAACTCCTTTAATTTTGCTATTGTACAAATACATTTGACAATGATTGACTATATAGTTTCTCCGAAATTAAGACAAAAAGACACCATAGAGCTTATTTTCAGAGGATGTCTTAATTTTTTCATGTACAAAAATCTATATTTATTCAACTACAAAAAATGTATATTTATTCAAATATATTTTCTCTTTAGACAAAGTTGTAAGATTCTTACCCTAAGAACTCGCCACAATTCCTTTCTTGTACTCACTAATAGCTCTTTCTTTTTTCTAGTGAACAAAATATTATTCCATTTAAACTTACCATTAAATCAAGTGTTAATTGAAGACACTTGTGAGATAGGAGAGGTAACAAAAATGATTACAGTTAAGAATGGTTTGTCCATACAAAAGCAACAAAAAAATGCAAGTACAAATATTCAGAAAATGTTTATTTCATACATGCACAATAAATATCTGCATTATAACACATAATGTATTGAGCTAAGATGATTCATATATGACTTAACCATGTTCATCTGTTCTCTACTGCACACATTGTAAACACATTCCAAATTATTTGTAATAGCCCTGCTTGGGTACTCTTTTTAAAAACTTTTTTTTAGGAGAAAAAGTGATGATTTAACTTAAGTTAAACTTTGATTATTAATATCACTTCCATTATTTTAATAATCTTTTTGAAGGAAAAAAAAATGTTTAAGAAATCCAACTATATTTTTCTTTTATCTTGAATATTTAAGAGCTACCATGTTGAAACTCTAAAACTAAATCAAGCAATCTAAATATAAGTATTAAATATAAATAAAATAAGTACCTAAAAATATATAAATGAAATTATAAACTGTCTAATATACTGACTTGTGATAGATAAATTGTTTCTCTATAAAGTTAGAATTACATTTGTTGAAAATGATCAATAGGAAAATACAAAAAGAACCATATAATTTATATTACCATTTATTTAAAGCAGTAATGTCAATAACATTGTTTATTTATACATTCATTACTTTATAATTCAATATGTCTATAGTGTGTTTCAATGGGTTGACAATCTTAACTAATGTTTATTTTTGGGGTAGGGCTTATATTATAAGCATCCTGAAAAATCACGCTAAGGCTTATTTTCTGGTTAGGTCAATCAATGGAGGCTAAGTTAGTGGCAGAAGAGGAGAGCTTCGATGTGCAAACACCAGAGAAGAAGAAACCTGTAGTGGCTGCATGGACATTATAGATGCTTTTAGCAGCAATGAAGAAAGATAATGAAAAAGAATGATTGAAAAAATAAATCGATAATGAAAGAAGAGAGAAACACATACTATAAAGGAAATAAGAAAATGCTAGCAGCAATAAATACTATGGAGAAAAATCAAAAAGAAATGAATGAAGCTTACATTCAAATTCGAGAGGAAATGAAAGGAGCTTATTTTCAAATTAAAGAAAAAATGAAGGAAAAATTATACGGAGTAGAAAACAGTATAATTACTTTGAAAAAAGAGATGATTAGATAAAATGGAATTAATGGAGAAAACACCTATAGGTATCCAGAATATACTATATGAAGCTGTTAGGATCTACCAGAACAATGTGCAAGAAATAATGTTAAGGATAAGTGAATGATTACAGAGGCTGGAACTGAAAAAAGAAGAAAAATAAGGACCTTCCAAAAGAGGATTAATCATTAAAAAAAATGGTTTATTCTATTAATGATAATAAAGCTGAGTATAATAAATTGAAAGAGTACATGTAGCAACGTTAAGAAGAAAATCAAACTTATATAAAGGATATAGTGGTATCAGGCAAACAAGATGACACAAGCATCCAAAGTCAACAGAGATGTAGTGAAAGTTTAAAAAGTATTAATCAATTCCTAAAATTCTAAATATTTAGAGGTTATGCAGGAGAAATGCCAACAGAACATTTGGATAGTTTAGTTACTTCAAACTGAATCCATTCATTAAAAAAGAACAAGTAACCATTGTGTATAATAATTTGAATGGACCAGCTAAGGAATGATGGAATTCATTGATATGTAAACAGATTATTTATCCGAATTACAAAAAGCAAATTTTGAATAACTTATGGTCTGAAGAAAGGCACAAGAAGCAATCAAATATCAAATCATGCAAGAAAAGTTTTGAATTAATGGACGAGAAACCTACACACAATTCTTTAGAAGACAGGTTTCTAAATTGCAAATTTTATCTGCATGTGGAATAACAGAGTGAAATAATCTGAATTATAAGGCATAACTTACCTTCTAGAATCAAGAAAATAGTCATTAATACAGATAGAAAAACCATTGAAGAGGTAGCAGATTTCTTGAATGCTGTAGATGAGTTACCGTAATCAGAATTAAGAAAGCAAAATTTCCATGGTAGCCCAACCTCTAGTCAAGAAAGCAGACACATTTCTTAGTAGACCAGCCATATAGAAATCAAATAACGAATAAAAGAAATTTACGAAGATGATAGGAGAATGGAAGTGAGACTGCAGTCAAAAAGTCAGTCTGAAACACAACCACAAGTTCTTAAAAAGTAATCATCTTTATCTCCCATTCAAGATATAAATGGAGCACCTACAACAATTAGAAAGAAGTAGATTTAAACAGAAAAAAACAATTTAGATTTCAGATGAGAAAACGGATGTAAAATATAAATGGTTACCTATCCCATCACCACTTAGAGCTCATTTTGGGCAACCTGAAACTTGACATTAAAGAAAAAGGACAGTTTATTTATTGACAATTCAAGAATTTGTTCAAGAAATAGTGATTTCAGAAAAGAAATGTTTATTTTGTGTAAATAAAGGAAATATCTTTTATTTTTAAAATGTATTTTGACAGATCTAAAATGGAATTTTTGTTACAATAAAGTTTTTCATTAGATAAAAGAACAGAAGTGAAATAGCTATTATATCATAGGAATTAAAGATTTATTTCTCACCAATGCTGATGAAATCTTATCACTTTATCATTAATATATTGCACCATGTATTTATATATATGGTACAAGTATGTTGGCATTTGGTCATCTTTAAAAGCTAAAAGAAATAAAATTTAAAAATCATTCAATGGAATCAATTTAATTTTTTTTTAGTTAGTATAATTCATTTTTAGATACATGTAATGAAAGTTATTTTTGTTTGATATTATCTATTTAATTAAAGTTAAAAGTGATAAGAATAGAAATGCATACAGATTGTTGATCCAAATAAATAAAAGAAAGACATTCCAAATATAAATGATTACCATCAGAATAATATCTTTTGAATACTAATTAAAAATGGCACCGAAGGAATTTATAAAAAAAAAAAGAACTTAGTAGCTAAAAAGAAAAAAAAGAATGTACAAAACTTGTATTCCAATAAGGAAACAAAAGAAAATATATGCGCAGAAATCTCAGAACTGTTCGAGGTATAATAAGAAGCAGACAACTTCAAAGTTTTGCTGGAGGTTTTCTTGGGTCCTGGATGGAGTGAGAGGGCAGAGTGGGCTAAGTGCAGTTTCTTGCCACACAATCACAATAAAATGCCTCCATCCAGAACTACTTATATGCAGAATCATTTCCTCCAGCATGAGAAAAAACCAGAGCATCTCATCATATTTTACTACAGACTAGAAGTGTGAAAATATTGACACAATTAAATTAAAAATTAACTACCATTGATCTCTTCATCAAAAAAGCCATGCATATAATCAACGATCCACATAACACCAAGGAACTTACCAGTAAGATACTAGTCATAAAATAAATCATACTTGATTCAATATGTGCACAAATTAAACAATTATAATCTTGCCCTATCACTAAAGAGCCATTGTTTTTCCTTCAGTCTTCAATAGACTATCTCATTAATTGCTTTCAAGCAACAACTTAAAAAAATGGAATATGAACTATGTAATTATTTGATGAACATTATTATCTGGATAAGCGTGTGTATGTTCCTTACAATTTGATAATAATTCCATTTTTGGTTAACATGTCATAATATAGTCTAATATTTTAGTTAATCTGTTTTAATAAAATTATCAGTAATATCACCCTTTCATTGTACATCCTCAATTTGAGTTTGCTATATTTTGTTAATAAAATATTTAAAAAAATGTATAAATTACCTATGCCAACATGTTTGTTTAATATTAATTGTCAAGAAAGTGAAATCAAAAAAATATTACATTTAGTTATTTACTGTGAAACTATGAGATGCGATGCAGTGGGAATCAGTGGGTCTACAATCCTGGCACCCTCTTAAATAAATAAAAAACTAATTCTGCCAGAAATGCAAATCCAAACAAAAAAAAATTAGGTGAGTTAATCTGGAACTGTACTTATGTTCTGTGAAGCTTTCTAATATCAAGAATGAATAAATGCAGACGTATCTTGATTAACAAATACATTAGCAATTTATAATGTATAAAGCCTAAATTGACTGAAAACGGTACAATATTCTATTATTTACTTATTCAATTAACATTAAGGCAGCAGAGACCTTGATATACATATATTTTTATATAGTTTCAAGTATATTCTTTCATCATAATTTTTATCAAAATAAAATCATTCTTTTTATTTATTTATTCTTAACATTTCTATAATTATTATTTAAACTTGTAAATATTAATATTCAATCTATAATAAATGAATCTAAAAATGAAACACACTAATCATAATTATGAATAATTTTTAAAACTATATATATGATACAACCAAATAATATAGTTATAGCTTATATATATTGTTTTATAATTTTCAAATAAACATATCTCATGCATATAATCATTTCAAAGATTCCATCACATGATTATGATATGATAATATGTATAAAGATTCATAATTGCTCAATATAGTTAGTGTTTCACAATAATCAAAATAATAGCATTAGAATAAAGATCAAAAGCCAAATTCATTTAATAATTTAAAAAAAAAAAGATTTCATTGTGATATATAAAATGTGTTATTATACCTGGTTCTGAAAACAATGATTTACTTATGTTTGCATTAAAAATATCAAAGGTAAAATGATTCATGAAGTTAAAATTTTGTTCTACATATATTTAGTAGTCTAATATACAAATATACATATAGCTGTAATTACAATAGCATATAAAAGTCATTTATATTATAACAGGATGTGCCGTTTTCCATATATATTTTACGCATATATGTAGTCTTGTACGATTGCATGTATGTATATATAACGATACACATATACGTGTAATTGTTTTAAAAAAATATTTATTCTTAAAATATTCCATTTTATCGCCCCAGCATATTTATGAGCATCAATTTATGACCTCAAGCACCAATCCTATATTTCTATAAGAATTATGCTGGAAGAACTGGAATACCAATATGGAAATGCCCCTGGACTAGCTCTGCTCAGGGCTGGTGGTAAAATTTACCGGCAGTAGATCTAACCCTCTCTTTTTTTTTTTATTAAAAAAAAACTCATAACACAAAACAAAAAAAAAATCATTCATTTTATATATATTTATTAGCAATGATATTTACGTATCTATAAAAAAATATACATTTATGTAAGTTAAATTAGTGTCTCTTTTCTCTTTTAAATCAAAGATTCATATCAGTTTTTTTTGTTTGATCTTTTCTCTTTTTGCCAAAATTCCCACACACACAAATATGCAATTATATGTATTTTGCACCAAAGATTTAATTGGACTAATTTATACACTAATAAATTCCGTAGTAAATAGTTTGACCTCTCCGGGCAAAGAAAAGAAATTTTAAGTTCACAATTGTGTCAAATAAACAGTATTCTCAAATTCATCGAGTAAGCTTACTAAAAGTGACATATATATATGTAATTAGAAAAAAAATACCTGGTTTCCCGGGGAATTGATCGAATTCACTTGCTGAAAATGGAATCTCCGGTCCTTTGTCGGTGAACGAACTTTGTTTTTTTTTCTTTGAAGTTCGGATTCCATGGCTAAAGTCTGTTTATTTATTTATTTTCTTTCTCTTATGGCGATTCAACGTTGTTGCTTATTGAGGCGAATTCTCCGGGCTTGACGTCCCTTCTCCGCTATCGGCAGCTGCTATACATTCGGGGGGCAAAGGATTCGGACCCTTCGCATGTCGAAGCCTCTACCCCAGCCTGACCATATTTTATCAAAATGTATATCACGTTGACCGTCCGCTTTCTTCTACCTCCAAACTTATACTAACTCTTAATTCTTTTTTTTTTTTTTAATTATCCAATTTATCTTTCTTTTCATTCATTTTTAATTATATTTCCAATCACATTCCATATGCTTTTGTTGGAATGCACCACAAAAGACTTTTTTACACCTATTTCTTTCCAATTAATATTTAATTAGAATTAGACATTCCAAGATTTTTATAATTACTTCCATTGTTCTGCAAAATCACTGTCTTCCATCTTGACATTTATAGTTCTTTTGTTGACTTAATATGTATATATTTAAAAAGTTTATCAAACAAAATGTTTTTTTTTTATTTATTTTGTGAATTTTCATTTTTAATGGTTCAAAAATGCACTCACACATATACATAGCAATGTATATAGCTGGGTTTGGCAAAAAAAAAGAGAAAAAAATCAGAGCAAGTGTATAACCCCCCCATACCTCTTTTATGAGTTCTTTTTAATTAAAATAACTAAATCAATTCAATACGACCACGCAAATGTTGATTGTACATCCACTTGTAAATATTAGTTTTGTTAGTAAAGTAATATATGTTTTTAATAATACATTAGTAATAAGATATATATATTTTTTAATAATGTGTTAAGTATACGAATATGTATTTGTCTAATTATCGCTACAGGGTTTGATTATACCTGCCCTGTTGCAATATAAAATAATCTATTTGCAATTTGAGATATGAAACTGAAAACATGTTTCATGTACATTATTTATATCAAGGTCATATAAAACTAATAGATGCTCAAAATGTTTTCTAACACAACAACAACAAAAAATACTGATTTGTATGTAAAATAGATTGAAAGAAGGCAAATTTGAAAAAAAAAAAAGCTCTATAATTCAAGTTGTAATGTCAATGAATGGCAAAGTAAATTAACTATGAAAATGAAAAAATATATTTAAACTTTCTAAAACTACATCAACATATAAAAAATGGTTGAGCACAGTATTCAAAAAGAAGAAAAATCTAAAAAAAAAATTGTATTCTGATCTTCCAAGATCATTCATAATGATGCTAACCATGATCAGAAAGAAATGTGGTCTTTAACAATAATGGTGCTACATCAGATTTATAAATTCTAATAACATAATAATAATTGAGTAGTTTATTGTTCAGGAGTTCATGAAAAGTTTAAATATTAGAAATGACAGAACTGGATCTGTGATCTATAGATTTTTTAATTCTAGAGTTTGTCATTCCACCACTATACCAATCATGTAATTACAGTTCTAATAAATTAAGTTATAGTTAATATAAATAAAAATTGAACATTGTAAAATAATTGTTGACATTGTAAAATAATTGTAATGAAAAGTTTAATTATTACACATATATCAGTTTGACTATTATAAATATACATTCTTGTGAATATAATTGTACAGTCAAGCTGCAAACATACATAGCTTATAATAGCTCACATTTTGTTAACAAGCCTTTATTGTACTGTAAGGATACAATAAAGTACTTTTCAACATGCATTTATATATGAGATGCTTTATGTGAATAGTCATCATCATCATCATCATCATCATCATCATCAACCATTATCAATCCACTGCAGGATGAAGGTCTCTCCAAGTTTAATCCATCTTCTCCGATCTTTAGCTTCTCTTCTCCACAACACCCCTGCACATTTTCTTATTTCATCCATCCATCTCACATGTGGTCCCTTTCTGGGTCTTTTACAATCTCTTGGAATCCAGTTTAAAATTTCAATTGTCCATCTATTATCATCTCTTCTAGCAATATGTCCAGCCCAACTCCATTTCAATCTTTTAATTTTTTCAATAAGGTCAGTAACACCTGTTTGTTGTCTTACCCATACATTGCGTTTTCGATCTCTTCTTGTTACTCTCAACATACATCTCTCCATATTCCTTTGAGTGGTCTGAAGTCTCTGTATTGCTCTTCTATTAAGTGTCCAAGTCTCAGATCCATAAGTAAGAACTGGTAAAACACATTTGTTAAAAACCATCCTTTTCAAACACATAGGCATATTTCCTTTTAGTATCAAGTTATTTCTACCAAAAGCACTCCAACCAAGTTTAATTCTATGATTAATTTCCTCCATTATGTTTCCATCTGTATTAATAATCTGACCAAGGTATTTGTAACTGTTAACTTCTTCTAATTCTTCATAATCAATCTTTATTTTCATATTTTGAGCAAATCGATTAAACATTACTTTAGTCTTTTTAACATTTATCTTTAGTCCTACTTTTCTACTTTCATCTGCTAACTCCTGCAACATTTCCTGCAGCTCTGAAGCATTATTTGCAAAAACAACTACATCATCTGCAAAATCTAAATGACTTAAATACTCTCCATTTACTTTCACTCCTTTAGTTTCCCATTTTAATCCACAAAATACTTCTTGCAGCACTGCTGTAAAGAGTTTTGGAGATATGGAGTCACCTTGTCTTACACCTTTCTCAATGTTGATTTTTCCAGTATCATTATGTAATCTAATTGTTGCTGTTGCATTTTTATAAATATTCTTTAAAATATGACAATATCCTGGATCTATACCTTGATGATCCAATGCTTTAATCACTGAAAAAATGTGTATAGAATCGAATGCCTTTTCATAATCTACAAATCCAAAACATAATGACAACTCATATTCGTTTGTCCTTTCTATGACTTCTCTCAATACCTGGATATGATCTATTGTACTAAAACCACTTTTAAATCCAGCTTGTTCTCTTAGTTGGTGGAAATCCAAAGTTCTCTGTAGACGAGTTGTAATTATCTTGGTAAAAATTTTATACAAAACTGATAAAAGTCTGATAGGTCTGTAATTTCTAATATCTTCTTTATCACCTTTTTAAAATATTAATATTATTACTGCATTCTTCCAATCTTCTGGTACATCTTTATCATTTAGACATTTGGTATATAACTTTGCTAAAATTGTTTCTATTTCTTCACCTGCTTCTTTTAATATATCAATTATAATTCCATAATTTCCTGGAGCCTTTTCTTTCTTCATACACTTAATTGCATGTCTCACTTCTTCATTTAAAATTCTGGGCAATTCGGAAGATGTAATAGATATGAGGTACTTGTTCTTTATTACTATATAATTCTTGATAAAAATCTTCTACCAATTTCATGATGTCATCTCTCTTTTTAGTAATAATTCCATTTTTTTTTCTTATTGCAGATATAAATTTCCTACCAATACCAAAATGTTGTTTAACATTTTTGAGACTTTTACTTTCTTCTACAGCTTTCCTTGCTATTTCACAGTTATACTTTCTTATATCATTTTCAACTCTTTTCCGTACCATTTTACAAAATTCGAGATATTCAATTCTTTTTAATACATCATTTTTGTATATCTTTATATTCCTTCTTTTCTTCATAAATTCTCTAGTCTCAGTAGAAATTTTATTAGTCAATTGTTGCTTTTTTCTACCAGCTATGTTTGTTGCAGTTTTTAAAAGTGTATCAGTTATTTTCATATTAATTTCATTCAAATCTGTATCATGTTCAAAATCTCCTAACACTTGAAACCTATTTGTAATTTCTAATTTAAATTCATTAGAATGTTTCTGAAGATTAGGAATATCAACTGTAAATATTGTTTTTCTTAATAATTTTTGTCTTTCTAGTTTTACATTAAAACGTAACTTACACCTTACTAATCGATGATCACTTCCTGTGTTAAATTTATTAAGAACATTACAATCTTGAAATATGTATTTTCTGTTAGTCAAGAATATAATCCAATTCTGCTGTACTTTCATTTGGATTCTTCCATGTCCATTTCCTTTTAACATTTTTCTCAAAAAATGAATTCATAATATAAAGTTTTTCTTTTTCTGCAAACTCCACAAGTCTATGTCCTCTCTCATTTCTATTACCATAACCAAAATCACCTACAGCAATTTCATCTTTCATTTGTCTACCAATTCTAGCATTAAAGTCTCCCATAACAATTTTAAAATGTTGTTTACTCTGATCAAAAGCCTTTTGTACATCCATATAAAAATCTTCTACTACTTCATCACTATGAGAACTTGTTGGG
Source organism: Epiperipatus broadwayi (assembly GCA_028023455.1). Classification (NCBI taxonomy): domain Eukaryota; kingdom Metazoa; phylum Onychophora; class Udeonychophora; order Euonychophora; family Peripatidae; genus Epiperipatus; species Epiperipatus broadwayi. The sequence goes on along the minus strand of JAQFVV010012405.1, from coordinate 14,784,010 downwards.
GCATAAACCTGAATTATCTGCATTTGGTATCTGCTATTAAGTTGTATAACTAATCTTGCCACTCTGTCCGAAACACCATCAATCTCCACAATATTGTTCTTCCACTTTTTATTTATAATGAATCCTACTCCACTTGTATTTCCAATATGTGTGCCTTTATAATAGAGTATATGTCCACTTTTTAAATCAATTGTTTCTTCTCCTTTTCTTCTAACTTCACAAAGTCCAATAATGTCCCATTTAATATAAGACAGTTCTTCTTCTAATTCTTGCAATCTTCCTTCACTTGAAAGTGATCTGCAGTTGTAAGTACCTAAATAAAAAGTCGTCATCAAATGGCAGCCTGGGTCCACAATCAGGGGATTCTTAGCACCCTCCGCCTTCAGCCACCAACCGCTGCCTTGGTTGGTGACTTTACAGCCTCCTGGGAATAAGGGCCATGCTTTATTTTTGTCTGTCATAATTGTATATATGTATTGGAAAAATATTTATCATTTACACAAACATTCATTCTGCCTTATCAGGCACTGAGAAGAAAGACCATGGTGTTTCTTGATCTTAAACTCAGAGGTAAAAAGCCAATAAACTCACCACGCTGGCTAATGCGTGTTGGTGAGCAGCCCATCCATGTTCGTATACTATATGAATAATCACATAGTAATAACAGCTGCAACGACAAGAACGTATGGAGTGGACATTAGGAATTTGCCCTGCTCGGTTCCTTTAAGGCCTCCAAGAGGAATCAAAGGGTCTCCTTTCAGTTAATAGCAAACTCCTTTCTGCAGCCTTAGGTGAATAATATGCACATATAAATTAAGACTATAATATAAACAAAATTTAAAAAAAATAATATTAATAATAAATTGAAAAAAGCACATTTACATATGCAATTATAGTGCTGCATGCATGTTGAGTCATTTACAATTCTGTTTCATCGCTTGTTCCGGACATATTTTTATCAATATTTTTTTTTAATGCTAAAGAAAACTGAGCAGCAGTTTCATTATTGACAGACACAGCTTTACAGCTCATTTTAATATTTTTAGGATTAATGGTTTCAAAATCTATACAATCATTCCTTATTTGAAGACAATAGCTTTGAGTTATGTGATCCAAATTCTCATCTAAATTCTTCAAAAAGGCCTAAGCTTTCTGACACAAGACAAAACTGTCAAACATAACTTTCTTACAATTCATATTAATCAATCATAAGCTTAAGACTTTTTCCATTTTAACAAAAAATTATCCTACTTTAGTTACATTTCAGGGGCACAAACAACAGTGGCATAAATCTGAATTTTTTTCAATTTCCCTGATTGATGACTCATTCTTTTGAGATATACTTTTCCTTATTAAATCAATATTTTTTTTTTCATTTAATGAAGTACTTTATAACTTTTTTTTTGTATTTATTGCTCAGTGTACCATATTTTCCTTAAGATACGATATGTATTATATACCCATAAAAATTTTAGAGGAAAAAAATGCAAAGAAATAATTCTGTACACATGGTTTTTAATTATTGAACTGCATTTAAATCACAAAGTAAAGGTGACTTAATAAATTCATGTTTGAGATTTGGGAATGTTAAATTTACCAAAAAAAAAAAGTGACCGCCACTGCACAGAGATTTGTAAAATTTTAATAAATTTATGAATTTCTAAGTTTTTTTTGTTTGTTTAGTTATTTTTTTTATTTGTTTATTTACATTTTTTCTTTTTTTGCTTAGTGTATAACTAAAGTCATCTAGTTTAATATAGCATAGTTTGTCATTTCACTGTATTCTCAAAGAATTAATGTACAAATTCTTAATTTTATTAAATCTATTGAGGCAATAGAGATGCCCAATTAAAAATTTAAATTAATTCTTTATTACATGTAACAGAAAATGATAAAATTTCATTTAAATATTTTTTTTACAATATTTTAAGATCTTCATAAAATCTAATAATTATCTTTTTTTTTTTTATTTTATAAAAAGTACAAATATATTTGGAAATTTTTTACTATTTCTAAAATTTATTTTAGATGATAGAAAAAATAAAATTCATAACATATTTTTCACATTGAGCAATCAACAATTTAACTTTGAACAATTGGACTATTTCCATCATCTAATATGAGTATTGAATGTCTTAAGAAATATTTAACTTTATTTAAATATTCCAAATACATTCAACTGTTAGTAATAGCACATCAAACAGGTTAGTATAGGCATGTTTCGAGAGGTATTATTCTCCCCTCTTCTTCAGGGTTTGCTGGCCTGACCAGTGACAGTATTAGCATGGGATTCAAACCTGGACCCTTAGATTCTTGAGTATGAATTTTTATGGTAACGCTCTAACCAACTGAACCATCCTGCCAAAGGAAACAGTCAGTAGAAATTTCATATACTTATCTATGAGGTCCCTTGTGATTTCTTTACTTTTTCCTAAGAGCAAAATTGATTAGTTGTTTCCATACATTATGTATAGTCATACTAGGTTGGCTTAAGAGATTTTTTTGCCATGATCATGTGAACAGCTTCTTTAAATTTTCTTCTTTGTACCTTTTCTTCTCTATCCAATATTTTGGTATTTTTCCAATTGAACACATGTTCATTGGCACATACGTAGTCTGGTACCTTAGACACATCTGTTCTCTCTCTTCCAATCATTATGTATGTGCCAATGAATATATGTTCAATTGGGAAAATACAAATATACTGGATAGAGAAAAAAAGATACAAAGAAAAAAATTTAAAGAAGCTGGCTCACATGACAATGGCAAAAAATCCCATAAGCCAACTTAACATGACTATACATAATGTATGGAAACCACTAATCAACTTTACTCTTAGGAAAAAGTGGAGAAATCAGGAGGAACCTCATAGATAAATGTAAGAAATTTCTATTGACTGGTGCTCTTTGGCAGAATAACTTGGTTAAAGCTTTACCTTAAAAATTTCAATACTCAAAAATCTAGGGATCTGGGTTCGAATCCCATGTTAGTACTGTCAAGAAGAGGGGTGAATAATATCTCTCAAAACATTGTACACACACTAACCTGTTTGATGTGCTATTACTAACAGTTGAATGCATTTGGAATATTTAAATAAAGTTAAATTTTTCTAAAGACATTCAATACTCATATTAGATGATGGAAATAGTCAAATATAAAAATGCAACTAGAATACCATCATCACAAACCTTCAGAAAATCACTAATTAGAAAACTTGTAACTGCAAATTATCTATTGTTTTTATCATTTAAATTTGTTCAAATTTTATTAAAATGTTCCCAATAATATATGCTTTAGAACCATTGAAATTACATTAACATGTTTATAGAATAAATAGAAAGAAGCCACAATATGTTCTGAATCAATATACATACTTCAGTTAGGATGCTACCCCCCCCCCCAAAAAAAAAGAAATGAACAAAAAAATGTAAATAAACAAAAAATAAAAACATTAGAATTTGCACATTCAATATATTTTATGATGCAGCAGCAGCTATTTTTCTGTACTGTATGCAATCATGTTTATTAATATTTCTTTGACTTACATTGAAGGCATTGAAATACATTTTATTTATTATTCTCTTTTCCAAATTTAATATGGTACAATATTTCATGTAACAAAATGTTTTTTAAATATAAAGTTAAAAGTTTTATAAAATTTATGAAAATTCATAAAGTATCTTTTTTATTCCTTTATTGGATTGACATTTCTATCATTAGATCCAGGTGGCAATTTTTGACAATGTTCAACATTTGAAGTTAATATCAAACTTTTATTCTATATTAGAATTCAATAAATTAGATTTGATTTGTTAGAAATATAAGTTTACATATGAAATATATTCTAAAAAATCATATTTGAACTTTGAAAAATGAAAACAAATAACTTTTTCTTCATTCAAAGATGTTCAGGATAGCAATTTTGCTAGCAACTACAGAAAATTAAAATCTTTGCTGAATAAAATTTATTTTTAAAAAGAGAATGAATAAATGTAAAGCATAAAAAATCTATCAAACTATCTTCTAAACTTTAAAATTGCATTCATAATTTTTCAAATATCTCAAAAGTTCCTAGCACCATGCTAGTAAAAGTATTACTGATATATTTCAAATGGCATTACAATGTTATCTATCATAATTTACTTTCTTAGCTTTATAATCAAATTTATTAACTTCTATTTTTAAAAACATGAATAAAATAAAATTGTATACTTGTTTTGTTTTGATTTTAAATAATTATTATACAATTATTGTTTAAGAAAAATAATCATTTATTTTTAATAACTATACAAAAAATGAATTTTTTTGCTATTCCCAAAATTGTCTCAAATTAACAACTAATCTTGAAATCAGAGAATAATAAATTGGAGTCATGAAGTAAATGGAGGCTGGAATCAATGTCGACTATCAGAAAGTATCGATTATTTCAGTTTTTTAAAATTAACACAGTAATTTCATTTTCTAGCAAACAAATGAACATGAAAAACAAAAATAATGTTAAAGATTGTATAGAAGAGTGATTTCAAATGACTAGGAACTAACAGCACCATCTCCAAAAAAGTAATCAAATAATACTCAAAACTTAGGCTCTAGAAAGTTATCAATTTAGTAGTGGTTTAATGTAGTGTTAAAAGTTCTACAAAATTTCAAAAAATTTGCAAAAAAATTTTTTTAAGTTACCTGCTTTGCCCATCATTATAAAACATTCCTTGATTATTTTTAAAGAGTGTGATTTTGTGGTTTTAAAATATTGTATTAATGTCATCGTAAGTAATAATGATCTACATTTTTCTTGTAATATATTTTTTCCATAATGCTTTTACTGACATTTTATTTGAAAAAAAACCCTCTAAGTCAGTATGTTATGGAAAGTCAGCTAAGATCTAAGGAACAATTAGTTTAGATCTAAGGGATACCATATTGTTTGACACAGAAGAAAATGCATTTACTTCCTTCTTGTCAAGTTTTCATGCAAAATTTTTGGTATAAACGGATTACAATTTTTGTTTGTTCATAAATTATTTTTGCATATTTTTACTAACTAATTTTTTGATTATAATTTAAACCACAAAGAAATACAAATATAAACTTTCAATTTATTCATTTATCTTTTATTTTTAGAAATAAAAGTTAATAAACTTGACTATAATATAATGAAAGAAAATGACAGCATCTAATACATTATCTACCAGAATCAAAATTCTTCTAATATTGAAATTATTATTTTTTTTTAAAAAAAAAAGATTTTAAAGCAAACTTGATAGATCTATCATAAATCTACCTTTGTTAATTCACATAAACAAAAAAAAAACATTTTGTTTCTTTTCTGTGAGTGTTCACACTAACTTGGGTGATGCCGTGTATGATAGTTTGATTTACAAATTAGTTTTTAAATATTTAAAAACATCAAATATGATTTTTTGAAATATTTATTTTATGAAAATAAATTAAAAGGAAATCAAGTGCTATTTATTGAGTTTTATTACAAAGATGTGACCATTTTCAAAAACTCTCGCCATGTGGGAAGGAAAAAAAGCCAAATTGTTAACTCATTAAGCAATAAAATGAAAGTTATCAATTTAGTAATGCAAAAAAAGTGAAACATTCTTGCATTGCATCAAATTTTTTTAATGAATGTAACTAAGAATCTGAAATGGATAATGGTAAGTAAAGTAACTGTATAATTTAAGAAGTTGATATGGAATTAAAAAACCATCAAAACAATTAGAAAGATCACAGACTGCTGATAATGAAAAAGCATTATGTTTCTATAGAAAAAAAAGTATTGAAAAAAGATATTGTTCAGATCATATTTAATTGCTATGGAAGTATAATACAGAAAGTTATTTATTATTTTTATTTCTAGAGTGAATGTAAATGAATGAACAATCATATAGTAAATATAAGTGTGTTACATAAAACATTTAAAAAGATTCAGAAAAAAAAATAGTATTCAGAAAAAAAAAAGTATATATTTTATGTAAATGAAAAAGAACCATTATTTTAATAAATAAAAGTAAAGATATAAACAATGAGGATTCCCAATTCCTCTACAAGCTTTATGATAAATGCTTAGCCAGAGCCAGCACTTAAAATATCTCTGTCAGGAACCCGTTCCCAAACCTCTGACCATGGTTTCATGCTTTGGCACTCCTCAGAGAGATGTCAGGGTAGGTTCAGATCCTAGATCAAAAAATACCAACCCAAAACCAAGCACTTATCTAAAAGTTATCTATTGAGTGGAAAATCTAAAATTTTCAGACATCTACATGTCTTCAAACCCAGCTATCCAACTCAAATATCTATATGGGGCTGATAGATCTTCAGCCATACCATATATTAGTGGCTAAGCATTTATCATAGAGCTTGTAGAGGAATTGGCAATCCTCATTGTTTATGACTTACAAGATTAAGAGATAGGGTCATGTGATCTATGACTTTTGTTATGACTATTTAAAAGTAAAGATAGTTTTAAAATAAATAAAAATCTGTTAGGAAATAAATAAAAAATATTATCTCAAATTAATAAATAAAGTAAGGGTATTTTAACAAAAGAAAATATAATTAAAGCATATTGTAATGTAGGATTTTTTTTTTCAAAAGATAGCTTATCTGTTCTTTTAACTAAAACAAAAAAATTCCAAAATGTTACAATGGAAATGAAGACAAAAGAAACTAAACTTTAACTGTAAAGAATAATGTAAATGATTGCACAAATTTATTATTGAAAATTGTTTAATTAAAAAAATTAAGATCTAATCAGAGATCAAAATACTTTTGTAAATTATTTAATCAAGATGAAAATATGTTTTACTGGAAATCGGTAATATTTCCAACTGATTAGATAATATTATAACTAATATTGTTTATGAAAAAAAGAGGATTAACTAATTAGAAAAGGTATTTGAAATTAATGATGTCTGTGACCTCAAACAATGAGCTTGTCCAGGATATAAAAACTACTAAATTTCTATTGTATTCAGTCTGCTGAGTTGTACTGTTAAAAGATTCTTGACATTTTAGTCTACTGTTATTTCAGTTTGCTGATAAGTAGGGGGTTACTAATCATTCTACTGTTGACAAAGGTCTGCTGATTTTGTTGATTCCTTCACAAAGGACACCCAGCTCATCCAACAGCAATGTATAAATATTTATGTATAAGTCCTAACATCACCATGCATTGCTAAGCTCAAACATAAGTGTTCATTTGGTGTTTGCCATCCAGTTCTATCACACTAGACTGCCTGCAATGTAATAAATACCTTGACCACCACTGCTGAGACCCCCACACATCATTATAAAAGAAAACCAACCAAATGAGACCGAGCAGGTATATGTTACTCCAGAAAAAGTGATAAGTTATTAAAATGAAACCATGAGTGCCAGCCATGATCTCGATCAACTCTCAAGCCAATAATGATCACTCTGGAAAAAGCTATAACAAAACCTAGGTATATGATAATTTAAGGTATAGACCGATTTTATTCTCTTTACAAACTTTTATAAAACTAAAGTAATCAAATTCTTATGCCCTCTTTGGAAATGGACTGATCTATACTAAATAATTCTATAATTAGTGTAAATTAGTTTATTTTATTTTGATTATTGTGTTGTTTTTTGTAAATAAATGTTTTAAGTTGTTAATTTGGTTTAATTCTCTCTCTCTCCTATCTCACTATGTAATATTAACTAAAATAATTTAGTGTCAATTATATGTGTGTATTTATAGCTTGGGTCAGGTCAGTTTGTTGCTCTTTGTGCTGATATTCCAACCTTTGGTTGTATGTCTGAGGAGTTACCCTCAGTATAAATAAAAATACTCACAGGAGAAGTGTTGGCTTCATGCAGTTATGGAGGAATGTGAGTCTTTAAAGGTGACAGTGAGTTGTATATTTATATACAATCTTGGTCCGGCCATTGTTATGATTAATGTGTAAAAATATTATGTGTATTAACTCCTCGGCTTGTATAATGGTATCTCAAATTTATATGAATTTTTATTATTGTTAAAAATTTAAATCATAAATAAAATAGTAATCCATTATAAATTATTTTCCAGACTTGGGGATGAGAATATTTCGGTTATAAATGTCAATCTAAAATTGGGATTTGCGAGTTTCAGTTATAATATGTGAAAACGGGCAAAACTCACTATACGTAAAGCCACACACTGCAAGCTAGAGTAATCAATGGATGCCAGAAGGCTTGTGAATAAAATCCCCATCTAGTACCTACTACTTTATGTATAGTGAGTTTTGCCTGTTTTAATAATAGTTATAAGCAAACATAAGAAATGGTGATCATGTGATGTTTATTGGCTTATAATATATTACATTATTTTTTAAATTTTGCTTATATTATAATCTTTATAGATGTAAACTATGCATATAAACAATAGCAAACTCTCCCTATAGTGATGTCACCCAATGCAAGCCTAAGTAATCAATGAATGAAGATGTATGCATAAAATCCCTATGCATTGCCTAAACATCCAATAACCCTAGTCTAGTTTCTAGCTTGTGACTCTTATCAGTGAGAAGTCTTGAATTTGAGAGCAATGTACCAGATCTTAGGAACCCTCCAGCAGCAAACTTTTATCTATTTAGTAAAATATAGAGCCATGCTGCCAAGATGAAAACAATAATATTTTCAATCCAAGCTCTTTCACTTGTATAGTCATATAGATCTGAATTCAGTTCAGCATCTATACATTTTCATGTCTTGGATTTTTCAAAAATCAGTCACCATAATCATATGAGCAGGATTGATATAAAACCACTAAAACATCACATGATCACTATTTGGCTATGCATAAGCAAACTGTTTAATCAGTGACAAATTGTCCATACAATAGAGGTACCCAGTGCAGGTGCAAAAGGTACGTTCATAAAATCCCTATCTGGTGCCTTAGATCCTAAGATTTACTTGCAGTGCTCTCAGATCCAAGGTTTGTCACTAATGAAAGACATAAGCTAAAAATTAGTCTGAGCATATTGGACAATTAGGTACTACATAGGGATTTTGTTACATCTATTGATTACTAAGGCTTACCCTGGGTGGTACTACTGTATGGAGACTTTTCTACTGTTTAAACAGCTTGTAAAAGTATAGAAATATAATCAAGTGATGTTTGTGGTTGTATTTAAAAAATCAATGAGATATGATGTTTTATACTTCTATTTCATGGAAAGTAATGGGTTAAGATGTGTGCTAATACACAGATGAAGAAGTTTATTATTTATAATTGAAATAAAATAACGCTGAGCACTTTTGAGAGTTATACTACTCTCATAATCATAGCTTTGTTCAGTTTTAAAGTGATAGAATATGGGTCAGTACATATATTGTTAAAATTAAAAGTTTATGTAAAATAAAATAAAAATAACAGAATATACTTCTTGGAGAAGGGGAATGATGAGTCTTTGCGATTAATAGCATAGGTGGAGTTGGCTATGTAATATGCATCCCTAATTTTCCACTTTGAGTGGTCTCATTCAATATACAGAATTGCTGAAGATAGTGAGGACACGTGCCCAGTTATTTCTGATGCTCACAAAGACTGAACTGCAATCTGGCTTAATGGCTGCTCTCTTGTAAGTGTATTATTAGTAGAAAATTGTTGACCGATGTTGTTAATCCTTACTACTATAAACCACAGCAATCTGTAAAAAGCATTCTGGATTTAGGACCGAGATACATAGGCAACTTCTGGAAACATTCAGTGATGGAACTGATAGTAGATATAGAAGCTGGTCTTACACAAAACACTGAAAAGATAATTTGATCTTGAAGCTAGTAAAACATAATTTGATCTTGAAGCTAGTAAAACACTCTAGGCACAATTCATTTAGATGTTTATATTCCAACTGAAACACCAACATCAACATCACTTGACAATTTCTTACTAACAATGCATAAATGGAGAACAAAGACAACAGATTTGCACTTATTAACAAATCTAAATTTACACCGAAAATGCAACAGCAAATAGAGAACTTAAAATTCACCAATATTTCAGCCTTCAACATCAAATATAATAAAGACAAATTTGTGAGTGATATCCTATGCAAACATTGTAGCAGAGCATTTATCAAGAGAGAGTACTACAAAGTGTACCCACCTGTGGCTATTCCTCTTAACATGTTTGCGAATGTCAAAGCACATAAACCTGATACCCCCTTGGAACTAATACTGAGTTTTGGGAACTCCCATTATTTTGAGACTGCCAAAATTATAAATCAATAACTTATTGACTAACTAGGATTTGATGATTACATTATCAAGTCCTCTTTATCTCGAAAATTAAACCTTCCAAGCTCTATTCACTTTCTGGATGTCACAGAGTCATATGGTTTGATTAGTAGGCCTTTATCTATCAATGTTATTAAAATGAACTAAATAGAGTGAAATATCCCCAATGCATAATTTTTTTATTGCATTTCTCTCATCTCTGTAACGATGGTTGGTATATGGATCTCCCTCTGAGTGGAGCCATCTCTAGTTTATACCTTAATTATTTAGAAAAGATCATCATTCCACCATACTTTGAGCATATTTCAAATTACATATATAAGTTATGTGGAGTCATCTTCATTACGGGCCCAGAATCAGCCATCTAAGAAATTAAAGTGAGCCTTCAAACCCAATCTGCACTATGTCTCATTATCAAATGGGAAGACTCCTCACAAAAATTAAACAGAGAAAATTCTCCATACAGTAGTGCCACTCAGTAGAAGCGAGTAATCAATGGATGCCAGAAGGCTTGTGCATAAAATCCCTATCTAATGTCTACTCATCCAATATCTCAGGAGTAGGCACTATATAGGGATTTTATGCACAAGCCTTCTGGCATCCATTGATTACTCAGGCTTGCACTGAGGGGCACTACTGTATGAAGAGTTTTGCCTGTTTTAATAACAGTTATGAGCAAGCATCTTGTGATGTTTAGTGGTTTAAGACTCATAACTTCTTAAATACCTTGATTTAACAATATACAAAAAGTCTCTCCATCTAAACTACTCTGTGCAAATTAAACTACTTGAAGTACAGAGCTTCACAGACCCAAGGTCCACCACATTTCAGGCCCATAAGTTAGCAGGCTTCTCATCATTTTTATTTTGCAATCAATCCCTATGCAAATACGAATCTTCATGTATAAAGTGATCTCATATCTGTTGAATTCAAACATACTATCCTCAAAAATAAAAGTAATACAATTTCACAGAAGGCTTCACTCTACTCCCTCCCCCTCAGATGACAGACCATGGTTTCTTCCATATATTCCCACCTTTAGCAAAATTTTCAATAAAGTATTTGCATCTACTTACTGTGCATCTACTTACTGCCTCGCTTTTTGCATCCCCCTCCTCCAATAGACTGCTAAATAACCCAAAGGATAAACTTGAACCTGAGCCCAACCCATGCACTGTCTATGGAATTAAATGCCCTCACACTAGGTGTAATTCTATTTATTTCAGAAAATCTTGGGCATCTTTGTCTACAATATTGGCACAATATCAATACACTTGCAAGAGAGTAGCCACTAAGCCAGATTGCATGTTCAGTTTTTTTTTGAACATTAGAAATTGACCAGGTATGTGTTCATACAGTCTTCAGCAGCAATTCAGTATAGTATATTGAACGAGACCACTTAAGGCAGAAAATTGGAGAGCATATTATATAGCCAAATCCATTCATGCTATTAATTGCAGACTCATCTTCACCCTCTCTAAGAAGTGGACTAATTTTTTTTTTTAATTTTACATAAATTTAAATTTTCACAATATATACATACTGACACACCCTCTCACTGCATCACTTTATAACTGAACCCAGCCATGATTATGAGAATAGTATAACTCTCAAAAGTGCTCACTATTATTTTGATATTTCAATTATAAAGAATAAACTTCTCTTCTGCATATTAGCACACATCTTAACCCAAAATCGATGACACCAAATGTATAGATACTGAACTGAGTTCAGAGCTATACAACTATAATAGTGAAAGAGCTTAGATTGAAAACATTCTGTTTTCATCTTGGCCTCATAGATTTATAGCTAATTAAATAAGTAAAAGATGGCTTCTGGAGGATTGCATTACATCCTAATGATCTAAGTGTTGTGCTCTCAGATCCAAGGCTTCTCACTTATGAAAGCCACAAATTAGAGAAACTAGTCCGGATATTGAATGAGTAGCACTAAATAGATTTTGTGTATAAACCTTGCATCATTGATTACTAAGGTTTGCATTGGATGACACTATTGCATGGAGAGTTTGCTATTGTTTAAACAGCTTGTGTAGGCATAGAAAATGGTGATTATGTGATGTTTAAACTGTGCACATAGAAAAAATCTGTTATATATATAAATAAACATAATGTATATTCTATTGTAATCAAAGCTTTTAACAAAATGTGAATTATTATATATAAGGTATAATATATGTGAGTGAGGTTTGAAACAAAATAAAGCACATCATGGCTTTATCAAAATTCAAAAAAGTTGCACTCTTGTATTGCATCTATGAATATTATTTTTTGTACTAAAAAGACTTTTACGTTTGACCTTATTAATAGTAATTTTAATTCAATACTTATATTTCTTAGATTTTATTGGATGACCATAAGTTATCTTTATTTATTTTTTTAAAAAAAAAATTAATGTTTTTCAATAGATATGCACATATAATATTTTTAAATACTTTTTTTTGGTACCAAATTCAGAGCCAGATACATATAAAGATATACATCAATCATTTTTCAAAATGCTACTTTTTGGCATCTTGATGCAATATTTATCTGCATAATATTTTTTGTTCTTTCAATTGACATTTTTATTTCATTAAATAATAATAATATCTTTATTGTAATTCTTATAATTCAAAGATCAAAGTAAGTTTCTTTTAACATAGAATGAATTTTGCTATAAGACTTGTTTCAACGTACTATTAAAAGTCTTAACATTTTCAAAAGTAGATGAAGTTAGAAAATTTATCTCAACAAAAAAATACCAATTTACATTTTTACTATAACAATAAATTATTAATTAAGATTAATTATTAAAAAATTCAAATAATTATAATATCTCATTCTTAAAATGTGCAATTTCTATATTAAAGTTGTATATATATATAACATAATTTGCATATAAGTGTGAAATATTTAATATCAAAACTGTACTTAAAATTAATAGATAAGTTATGCTTCATCATTTAAATTGTTTCTTATCTATAATTTTTAATGGATTTATATTCTATTGTATTTGTATATTATTTTCTTTGATTTCTCAAAAAACAATGAATCAAAAATTTGTTATTCTCTATAGGCTCAGGTCATTTGGCATGAATAATCTATTTCTTCTATAAATTATACTCTCATGTAATGTGTTAATGTATATTAAGTTGGTATCTTTTCTCTGCTTTACTGCTTTTTTTCTATATTTATTTATCTTTTTCTAATGTCATATTAGTAATATATCTAAAATGGTTAGGAAATAATATAGTATATTAATAACAAACAATTGACTCAACAGCAAAACATCATTTCAAAATATACAGAAGTAATCATAAAATACTTCTGTATTATTATGTTGAAAATTTTATGAATAGGCTAAATTTCCAACCATTTATGTAACTGCCAGGCATTATAAATGATTTGATGATATTTAATAACAATAATTATTTATAAAGAATATTTAAATTTAATGATAAAAATAATAAAGTACAAAATGATGAATGGAAAGAAAAAAATTAAATTAAATTCTAATATAAGGACTTTATTGACTAAAGAATTAGCGCCAGTAAATAATATTTTCATTTTACCAAATAAAGCATTATTCTTTAGATTTTGAATATTTCTTTAACACCATAAATTCACCTCTTTCTTTTTCTTCCTTTTACTATTTTCTCACAAATTTTGCTTTCAAGAAAAATCAAGATTTTAGATTTTCCATTCCTACTTTCATCAAGCTGATTTTCATTTGAATTCACTTTGTACAAAATGTTCTTTTGTTTGAAATTTTTGTGATTAAATGTTTAAATTGTTCACTTTATTTTCAAAACTGTTATCAGATATCATAATTCATATGCTTCTATTTGTTCTATGATGTTTTAAATAAGAATCTGGATTTTATACTACCAGCTTGTCTAAAATTATTATTAATTTACTTAATTTTGTAATTGTGTGAGAAGTGCAATTAATTTACTCAGGAATTTCTCAAAAAAACATAACTCATACAATGATTCTATTATATGTACATCCTTATTTCCTTGATATGTTTACTTACAAATGCAAAAGTCTTTCTCTAGAGTAATTACTATAACAATAACATTTACTTATCTCAAACTGTTTATTAGCACTGTGTTTATCATAATTACTGTATTTTTTTTATCCAGTACTTTTAATATTATTTTTTTGAATAAACATTTTAAAAATAAATTACTACATTCCCATTTGATCTTTATTTTTTGGTGCTAATAATCTTTTTTTAAATTCTAATACATCCTATTTCTTACATTGTAAAAAGTTCTCTCATGGTTTAAACAATGAAATAATGGAATGCTCTTTTCAGCATTTTTATCTTTAAATAAATATTTTTTAATTCTCATACTTACTCTGAATTTAAATTATTTAGTTCCTAGTATTTTTTATTTTTTTTTTGCTATTTTTGTGTATTCTCTATTAGGAATAGTTTAATTTAATTTTGCTAACATAGTTGAGAAGATTAATTATCTCTGTATTGTGAATTTTTATTGTTTCACTTGTTTGTATGAGAATAATAAATGAATTATAACCTTCTTAGAAAACTTTTCTAGATCTGTATATTTGATTCAGAACTTTGGCTATATTCTTAATTTTAAGTCTTTTATATTTTACACAAGGTTCAAATGGGATTTTATCAATTTCTTCTTTTTTTTGTCGGGAATAATATTATCCATTTTACATTACTTTTATTGTGTGTCATCCATATAAGCAAGAGAAGACAAAGAATATCAGCTATAGTGATAAACAAAATCTTAGATTAGTGTCCATTTACTGCCTGTCCTCAATAAAAAGCACTACCTCCGCCATATGTTTATTTTCATTTATGAATTTAACTGAAGATCTTAGCTTTTTACTATAATTTCTTTTACTTTTTGTGATCATTACAAAATTCTCTAATGCATTCTTATTAGATCTTTTTCTTTATTAGTTATTGATATTCTATCATTCTTCTTATATACAAATTTTGTGCAATTATTCATTTCTACAAAATAATATTTAGCATTTAACCACTTCTATTCCTCTTTTATTTTTCTCTGAATGAATCTAATTATAATTTTATTGTTTGGGCATTATTTTTGAATGTTCTGTGTGATTTGATGTAACAATACAATGATGGGCTTGAGCTAAAGATACTTGGGACAAAACTCAGCCCTTCAAGTGCTTGAAAGTATATGTTTTTTGACCAATTAATAATTTGGTTGTCTTTTACCTTTATTCAATTATTTTTTATCATATTTAGTTTGAGCCATTAGTGATCTCTACTAAAATTTATTGACAGATTTCATTAACAACAGTATCCTTTTTTTTCATTTTTCTTTATTTAATACATGTTTAGCATTTTTCATTTATTTAATTTCGCCTTATAAGTTGTGATAAAATTGTCCTTGTATTGTAGTCCATTTAATTGCTTAATTTTTATTACCTTTAAAAACTACTAGTGTTTTCTAGGTATACAGTCTTCTGGCAGTAAATCAAAAATCAGTTGCTACTACTATATATGTTGTAGAATTTTATTAATCTGTTCTTTCATATTTTTTCTATAAACCAAGGGACTGATTATGTTAGAACTCTATTATTACTTACAGTAACATTCACCTTTACTTATTCCTCCATCTCTTCATAAAATTTCTCAATCTCTTGATAAAGAGGCAAACAGAATTGCATAATATTCAATTTAATTAGCATTGTGTTAAGTATCATATTTACATATCTCTCCATACTACTAAAAAAAATAATTATTTTGGAGATTCCTTTTTGTGGGTATATTTATTATAATTGATCCGTTTTATTTTGCTAGTTTCAAATTGTCCATTCCTTTCATAATACATGTACTCCTAAGTCCAACACTGTGGGATTAAATAAATTTTATGTTTTACAGGCCATACTTAATCTGAGCAACAACAAAAAAAAAAAAAACAGAAATTATTCTGCACAAAGAAAACTACATTTGACAGATAGAGGACATAAAATTGTAAATCCATTATTTTAAATAAAATTGTCTATTAAAATGTTTAATTAGCATTTTCTAGGATTTACAACAAAGATGAAGAATTCTAAACATTACTATATTCTAATAATAGCATTCTTAAATCAACAGTTCTTATCATTGAATAGGAAGCCATTTAAAAGTGCAGATATATGTAGAAAAAATTAGGAATATAAAACTTTCACTTCAATACTGATGTATATAACACTTATTCCCGAAATCATTACCACTAACTGGAAAAAAAAAAGGTTTAAATTTCTGTAGTGAGAATGTTGACATATTGAACAACTTGTTTTGCTTTTTGCCTTATAAGATATTGGTTTCATGATGACATTTTATAATATTGGTTTCCCTTATTTGGTGAAAACTGTAAACAATACATATACCAATTTTGGTTATTCTGCAACTTTTTAATATTTCATTAACATTTAGGGTTTGAAGAAGATAAAGGAATACTTTTTTTAGTGACTAATAAAGATTGTGCAATGATTTCCATTGCCCCCTGCATCATAATTCTATAAACTCTAATCTTACATCAATAACAGTAACAAAACAATTTTTTTTTTTTAAAAAATAATTTGATAAGATAGAAGCATATCAGCACATACCTTTTTAATAATTTATATGATAATGCAATGAGAATAATATAAATATATCTCCAATACATTTACATATAGTTAATAGATAACATTTAGTTTAATACATTAATAGAAAAAACATTTATAAACATACAATTTACACAAAAATGAACACTCCTATATATTAATGACGAGATACTTTGTATTATTTAAGATTTAAAATAAATAATATTAATTATGAACAAAAACAAAGCAATAACGTCAAAGCATTTCAAATATTTACAAAGTTTAAAATAAATAAATCAATTATAGATAAACACTTTTAGCACTAAGGATATTATTAAGTTTTTGTTGAACATTTCTTTCAGTTTAGAACACATGAAAATTAAAGAAAAGAAAATAATTAACTACTAATATATCAAAACAGCACAGTTTTATTTAACTAAATTTTATTAGAGTTGTCACCTTGAGACCCAGCAAAAGATTTAAAAAATATTAACAAGAAGAGCCTTACATGAAAAAGAGAAAAAATAAAAAACAAAAATTGGATTTGGATTAAAAGACATGTCCAAAATATATTTTATACAAATTATAATTGCAGTTTATAATGTTAAAATTGATTATTTAGTAGTGTGCATACAGAACAAGTTTGTATTTACCTATTTAAAGTGGTTTATTTTCTTTGTATCAATAATTTCATCTCTGTGGTCAAGTTGCAATCTTTAGTGTCTATATAAAAACATTGGACCATAAATAAATGTGGGATTCCACCTTTATTGTTAAAAGGTTCCTCAGCAACAGGTTGAGATTGTTGAGTGTTATTGATATTAGGATGGTTTAAGTGTTGACCGATTTAAATGATCACTTAAACAAATGTATATATACAGTGAGATTGTCATATTCACTGCCATAAAATCAGATAATTCAGTTACAGTTTGAAACAAATACAATAAAACTAAAAAAAGTTGGAAATTTAATTTTCTATTTCACACAGCAACTGTTAAACATTGTGATCAAGAACTGAACAAAAAATAAATGATTAAAATTACAAATAACAATTTAATATCACTTTTGTCAATACCAATTTTCACTGCAATTAAAACAAATGGTAAGTTAACTTTATTTTTATTCTTATATTAATATGTTTACTAATTTTTAAAAATAGTGCAATAATATTAGTATTAACCTGAATTATTCTACTTATTTTCTTTTAAAATTTGATCCAATCTTCAATATGTACTATATAATGTTTTATTTTTTTGTTAGTAATTTTTGCTTATGACATAATATATATAAGTATTTTTTTTTCTAATTTTTAACTAATAAATATAAATATTAGTATTAAAAACTATATTAGATATTCAATTTCTTTCAGTATTTTAATATGTACACACAGTTTTTAAATTAAAAAATAAATATATGTACGTACTATATATTGTAATGGGCACACATGCCGTTACATTACTTTTTTATAAATAAAATTAGAAATTAAAAATAAAAAGTTCGCAAATAAAAATTTGTTTTTAAAAATTGAAAATTAAAAGTCATCTAAACTCGTATATATATAAAATCGCACAGATGGAAAAATATTAAAAGAAAACTATTAAAAAAGAGAAAAAGTATTTTAAAACTAAATTTTTAGAAAGGCTTAACGATTTAAAGATAAAAATATATCTTTACGAATGTACAAAATTTAATTAGTCTTAAGTAAACTAGCCCTTGGGCATCTCAAAATTTATAATTAAAGGTCAGATAGGAGAGAGAAACAAGAAGATCAGAATAGCCAGTAAAAAAATCCCTCAGGAAATGGACCACAGTAGGATCATCATCATCATGACATCATGTTGTCAATCCGCAATTTTAATATAAAAAGAAAAAGATTGGAAATAAATTATTATGTGTGCTATATGTATTACGTTCCGGGAGAGTTGAAGGAGAAGGGATTAAAAAGATGCATTTTCAATCCCTTCAGTTTTTCCAAAAGAAGAAATGAAATATCATTTTCCTATATTGCGGACCCCCAGGACATCAGGGTCCTGCAATAAAACCCTGCAAAGAACTATTCAAGCTACTGTAAAGGACCTCTGGATAAATACCAACAGAATGGCAAACAGCATACCGGTCTCCCCCAGGACATCGTGGGAATTAGAAAAAAAGGGATCCAAATTACAAGCAACTAAAAAGTATGAACTTTTCCCTTTTAAAACCATAAGAACGTTATCTAACTAATGAACTTTAACTATAAAACTTTTCCAATAATTAAATAGAAATATAAATTCCTATCTGACCAAACTAAATCATTTATTAATAATTATTTTTATGATATGTAAATTTAAAATCATTTCCATTATTATTTTTTTTTTTTTTAGTGTTTATTATGATTTTTTTTTTCTTTCTGTTAAGCTAAACTTTTAATAAATGTTAAATTTAAGTTGGGTGTGTATGGCTGCATAGATCATAAAGTTATGTTAGTTTAATTAAAGGGAGAGTTGATCTTAGGTTATTTGTTTCACAGTTAAATTGGGTTAATGGGTTGGAAGTATCAGTGTAAATAGTAAATGTACCATGAAGATATGCTACGTGCAAGATCACATTATATGCTGCACTTGGGAAAAATAAGCTTATTTCTTACTGACCATCGAAAGCAGATGATATCCCCTGCTCCGTGGATCATCCCTTTAGTCTATGGAATGGGATCGTAAGTCGCCAAAAAAAACCCCGCAATCCCTTCCTATGGAGTTTTTTTTTGTATTGTTCTTCTCGCCAGACAGACGTAGCATTCCTGTACTGTACGAGGGACAATTTCTTCTATAACCACACTGTTCAGATGTACATTTCTAACAGTTCGGTATTGTGCTGTCATATTCATGTTGCATTGAATACATCGATATATCAGACAGATTGGCATTAGTTTTATTGCGAACTTTTGGCCTAGGGTTAAATAAGGGATATAAAATATTTTCTTTTTCCAGTGCAATCTATGTAGTCTATCCATACTCGACCCTCTAATAAAATATTAATGAATTCATCTGTGTGAACTTATAAAATAAAAAGTAAAAAAAAAAAGTAAATCAAATCAAATGTTAAAGTAGACATTATACTAAAGTAAATCTAAATTTTATATATGTGCAAAATAAATGTTTCTGTGTATTGTTAATCTGGCAGTGGCT
Organism: Epiperipatus broadwayi; assembly: GCA_028023455.1. Lineage (NCBI taxonomy): Eukaryota > Metazoa > Onychophora > Udeonychophora > Euonychophora > Peripatidae > Epiperipatus > Epiperipatus broadwayi. Next base: position 14,764,011 of record JAQFVV010012405.1, on the reverse strand, counting down.
TATTTTATTTTTATTTCTTTAAAGTTAAAATATATATTATTTCTGCTGCTCCACGAGCTAGTGACTGGGGTATTTCGGTTGTATTTATTTAAATTTTGGATCTTACTGTAAGTATCTGCCTACTATATAAATTTTCCAGGTTCAAATAACCTGGTGGCGCCCTGTATGGCAGATACGGTAAGAATATCATTCTCCCTGACCGTTATAATATATATTAAAACATTTTTTATACACATTTAAAATAAGTCATCTATTATAGGCCTTGAAACCAAATATTATAAAAATAGCCATCTCATTGTAGTATTAAATAAAAGAAGTTAATAAAACAAAGTTGAAATAAAATATTAAAAGAAATGTGAATGTTTTATTCAATAATTAATGCTATTCTTAAAATAGTAAAAAAATATAATGATAACATTATTGTAATAAAATTTATTTCATTTTTCTGTTGATACTAGTAAGTAATAAAATTCTATTTAATATCTTTGACTCAGCATAGATGTAAAGATTTCAAGAATAGAGGATACATATCTATGATTTATTAGTTTGAATTTTTTATGAGAAGTAAGATTAATATATATATATAAGTATGCTTCAGAAATTAAATAATTTGAAAAAAAAAGTCTAATTAGTTAATAAAAAATTTAATAAACAAAACTAATATTAAATCAAAGCAGTAACTTCTGGAGCTTAAAGAAAGAACTTCAAATCCTCTATTCAAAATGAGAAAGGTGGCAACTCTAATTATCATAATAATAACAAAACAAAAAAAACATAGTTATCAGTTAAGATGATTAACAAAAATGCTCAACTTACATATAACACTTTATTTTCCACAGAGAGAAGCACATCACAATACTTCTGTTCAAGTCTTAATTTATTCATTTCAGTTAACATCAAACTACTCCAAGCTTCCATTTTTACCATATATTGTTTCGAAGACGAAAAACTACAGAAAAAAAAAATTTCAAAATTAAGATTGCATTCAACTTTATTGACCTTAAAATGATTAAAAAATCCAAAGAAATATCAGTATTAATGTAGTTTAGTCTGCCCATCAGGTATGTTTGTTATTTTACACTAAAAGAACAAGATGAAAATAAAAATTCAGATAGCACTACATTTAGAAGGAACCAATGCACATAATTTTAAAAGTAATACATTTTATCCATAAAAAAGAACAGCAATTCATTAACGATGAGACCAAATACAAATTTATAAAAAAATAAATTTACAAAATCAATCTGTGGAATGAATGTAAATAATGATTTGACAAAATGCAGATGGCAATAAGGGTTGTCAACACAAGTAATCCATAAGAAATTAAATTCCAAAAAGCAGTCTGTTATTAAAAACTAATTATATTAATTAAATTGTGGAAAGTAAATAACATTTTAATAATGACTTCAAATACATATGAAATTAAATTCAAAAACTAATCTCTTTGAACAAAAATAAATAACAATTTAATAAGTACAATATAAAAAGTAATCTGTGTAATACATAATAGAATAATTGACACCAATAAATTCATAAGAAATTAAATTTCCTAAAAACCATTCATTTACAAAAAAAAAAAAAGTATGTGGATGCCTCAAAAAATTTATGAGAAAAACACATTTGCAGCAATAACTCAAAGATGGATGTAAACATTCTGGCAATAGTTCATTTTTGTAATTTAATTTATGGATTTGTGATTGACCTCATTGTTAAGATGTTTAATTTCATGATTTTAATTAAAATTTATAGCTGTAAATTGTCATTTTGTCAATGAACTTTCTATGGCATTTACATTTTTTCCTGTAAGCAGATAGTTTTCTGGCATTTAATTTCTTTTAGAAGTGCTTACTATTTATATTTATTCCAATTATTAGCTTTTTTAATTCAATTTCTAAGGGATTTGTATTTTGCCCTATCGCTAAAATGTTTACTTTTATAGTTATAATTGAATTAATGTTATAAATGTACATTTAATAATTACTTATGTCTAAACACATTTATTGCAATTAATTGATTCCTTAAAAATTATCTTTTGTATTGCTATACTTGTTAAACTATCAGTTATAATCATATCATAGACTGTTTTTTATAATGTTAATTTCCTATTATTTAGTGTTTATTGTTATCACTAAAATATTTAAGTTAATATTCTGCGTGGTTTGATTTCTAAGTATAGTATTTTTAGATAGTTTTGGTTGTTAAATATATCATTTTCAGATTTGTTTTCTAAGTATATTATAGTTTCATGTTTTTAAATATCAAAATTATCAATTAGTTTTTTTCTTAGGACATTAGCATGCAGAAAATGGTTCCATTTGATTGGTAAATCACAGATTCTAGTATGTATAGGCGAAATACTATTAATTTATCATATCTGGATACTTTTTCAGGTTAAATAATTTTGCTGGGTTAAAAGGATATATAGTAAAAATTCTACAATATCCCTATTTTCCTTGTAATATCTCTTTCATATCTTTAAAGCATTAAAGACTACTCAACACTTAAATGTCAGTAATTATTAATCTTAGAATATAATAAGTCATTTACTTAATTATTATTATTATTATTTCTATCACTTTCCTCCTATCATGCTCATGCCAGAATTTTAAATAAATTTTACAATTAAAGTGATTTTATTTCTACTTAGAAATCATGCATAATACAATAAATAAATAATATATAAACTCTTCTTTCACTTCTTTTAAAAACTTTTTATTGTGTATGAACTGTATAATTTTTATTTTTTTTTAAACTCATTTTCCAACATCCTATGAACCATTATTAAGATTTAAATATCATTAATTAACTGAAAAAAATAAAAGATAAAAAATAAATTAAAATCAAATTGGCAAAGTGCAGTTGTAAATGCATATATTAATTAATACACAATATATATACAGACATTAACTTTTACTTTTGTATGCTACATTAATTTTTTTTTTTGCTTTTTAAACCCTTTTTTTTATACTTTATTTGGATTAATTACATTAAATAAATTATATTATAAGAAATAAATACATTTTAATTAGACTAATTTTAGTTATTTTTTATTAACTTTGTATTTGTTTTCCATAATTTGGCTAATTGTTTGGCAAATTCAACATTTTTCTAACATTTCTTAAGATTAATTATCTACAACTTTAATTAAATTTATCTTTCTTTTCTACAAATTGATTATTCTTTTAGCAAAGTTATTCTAACATTTTCTTATCTATTTATTCAATAACATCTGTATTCTTTTACAATAAAAAATATAATTAAATAAAATTAACTGTATAAAAAAGTACTTTTTTTTTTTCATTTACGTTTTCTATTGTAATAATCACAGGGGAGGGGAAGTTGGTAATAGTCTTATTAGTATGCTCACTAACTGTTTAGGTATTCTATTCTATTAAGTATTGTAGATTAATGTTTTGACATTTATATATTATTTGTTTCGAAAAATATTTATTTTGATTTTCCCTATATTTACTATCTCACTATCAAACAACAATTATTATTCATTTATTATTTACTTAAAATAGGCTTTTATTTCTTTAAGATATTGTTTTATATTTATTTAGAAGTTCACAACATCTTTAAGCCAGTGGTCGCACATTCAAGCAGAGGGATAGAATGCCATTGATAGATTAACTGCCAATATCTATGACCGGATTGAGGCTACATGAACATGGTCCTGATCATAGCACCCCTCCATAACTGCAGGAACAACACCAATCTTCCATGGCAATTTATTTGTTTTGAGATGAACCTCGGGTGTCATCCAGCCATATAAAATTTATATAGCCAACATGCCCAGACAAAAGGCAAACAAACCCAATGCTTGAAGATTTACACAGACTAGCTCCAACATGTGACAGGGGACCGAGCACATTAATAACAAATACATAGTAATAAACATATAATCATGGTGGCACAGGTAGAGAGAGAAAATAGCCCAAGTAATATTTAGTAAACACTTTTAATTCAAAGAGACACACACATATATATGTTCCATACAATAAAATAACCATTCAATAATTATTAAACGTTAAACATCATTTTATAATATCAATAGTTCTTTCTCTTAGTAATGTGTAGACTTTTAATAATAACTTTAGAATGTTCATATTTACCTAGGTTTTCTTTAGTGACAAGACAATGTCATCTTTTTGACAGTTAACATAGTTCTCTTTCCACGGTTCATGGTCCTTTTCATTTCTGCTTCTTCTGTTGTTCTTTGTAGTTGACCATTCGGTCATCAGCAATGATTTTGTTTTTCATCTTTCTTGGTTTTAAGTGACAATAGGAGAGAGTATGCAGAAGACTTATACTATTGACAAGGCACTAATAGGAGACTGATATTGCCAGAGACCAGGTCATGAAGCCCAGATGGACACTCCTGATTCATTTTAGCAATGCATATTGCTGCTTTCTGGCTCATAACCTTTATATTCTTTGTACATAATGGAAAAACTTATATGTGATATTTATTTTCTCTGCTTGGATCTTGCTGAAAGAAGAATGAATAGCACAAGAATGCTCACCCCAACTATCAAACTGCTTTTATACTTGATTCTTCCATTGCTCAATTTAATCAATTTTTTGGGTTGTTTTTTAATTAAAATGATTTATCTAATCTTTCTCTTAGATTAATCTACTATCTTATCAGCCAAGAATCTTTCCAAAATATAAGTGCATTCCTGCCAATGGGATAGTTTAGAAATATTATGTTCATTAATCAATTTTATTATTTAGTTCTATTTTGATTTCAACTCTGTTTTCGTACTATTTTAACTTTTTTTTTAATTATAAAAACAAGAGGGCAAATTCTGAATCTTTATCTAAACCAGATTCTCTTTCCCCTCCCTTATTATTCATAAAACAAATCTACTTGAAATATATGATGCAATATTTTAATTAATTCTTAAAATTTCTTAAGTTCTTTTTCTTTTTATTTTATTTTCTTAAATTTTGAAAGTATATGTAATGCATATAAGTGTTTTAATCTCAATGTTCTATACAGTAATTTGTTAAAAGTAAAAATTACACTGGTAGTTTTTAGATGAATTTTTTAAAGAAATTAAACTAATTATTAAGCTATACAAAATTTCTTAAATGTCTGCATAAGCTGGAAACAAAGAAATTGCAATTCTAAAACTAAAGTTTAATTTCAATAACAAATAAATGTGTTAAGATTTATAATGCACGTGGCTTTCAAAAGCAGATTACATAAAAGAAAAAAAAAACACAGAATTTAGAATCCATATTTTTTAAAAAGTTACAATCTTAGGCTGCATCAAAAACAGTAATTTTCTATACAATACTGTCATGCCCCCTCACTCCAAAAAAAGGTACTTGGGTATTATTCATGCAATGAAAAAAAAAGATAGGAGGCCTTTTCACATATCCAATAAATGTGTAATCTTGTGATGATATCAAATTTGGAAAAAAATAAACCCTGCGATGCATATTGAAAAACCTGTGAAAATGTGATTCTTTTTCAAAACATGGTTCGATTATTATTATTTTGCATTATTTATATGTCACTTGCAAAAACATTACCCTTTTCAAAACATGGTTGGATTGCTATTTTGCATTATTTATGTCAATTGAAAAACATCTTTTTTTAAACTTGATTTGATTGTTGTTATTTTGCATTATTTATATTTCTCATTTACTTCAGTTCATTTGATTTCAATTTAATGAGTGTAACCTTAAAACATCACATGATCACTATCTTCCATGCTTGCTCATAACTGTTGTTATAATAGGCAAAACTCCATACAGTAGTGCCACTCTAAGCAACAGTAATCAATGGATGCCAGAAGGCTTGTGCATAGAATCCCTATCTAGTGCCTACTCATCCAATACCCCCAAACTAGTTTGAGTTTTGCCTATTATAATTAATGAGTGTAAGTAGTTTTTGTATTTTACACAAAAATAAGGACACATTTTTCTCTAGACTCAACGATATAAAACAATTTTTCCACCTGCATAAGTCTTACAATTGATATTTGTTTATTGTTCTGAATTATTTGTTTGGTTTTGTTTTGCGTATTTGTAAAAAAGTATAGGTTTATTAATATTTTTCTCCAATTTTTCCCGCCTGCATGAAAACCAGTAATAAGACTTATAAATTGTATTTATTTATTGTTCTGAATTATTTGTTTTGAAGTTTCTTAGTATTTTTCTGGAAAATCTCACACTTTGCAATCACATGTTCATATTGGGGGGGGGGGGGGGAATTTTCAGTTCAGGTCTATTTTGTTGTTTAAATGTGATTAATTTCTGTTATTTATTACAGTGTAAGTAGTGTATGGGTATATTTTGTGTTTTTATAAATATTTAAAAAAATAATTTAGTGATTGTTTTAAGCACATGTAAAGTAACATTTGGCAGTTTATTCAATATATTTTGGGGGCCAAGAAAATGTAGTTTTTAAGATAACAAATTTTTGTTTTACAATGTTGTTTTTAATTACACACTTATTTCCAAAAAATTATACATATGTTTACTTTTTTTATTGTTTTACTTGTGTGTGAACATTTAAACTAGTGTTGTGATACGGTATTAGATGTGCTGTACCTTTTTGTATTCTTATCAACCTGCTGATAATTTTGTAAATCTTGCAAAAATATCATGTACAAGATCCATGTACATGTTACTTTTTGCCAAATCTTGTGAAAAACATTGTATACAAGATCCATGCACATGTTATTTTGGTCATATTACAAAGTTATCAGTGGATTGACACAAATGTGAAAAGGTGCAGCACGTCTAATACTGTATTGCAGAAATAATACCCAAATACCAAAAAAACTGATTGTACATCAAAAATTTATTTTTGACAAATTTTATATAATAGCAATTTTTTTTTAAAAGTCAAATTGATAAATTGTTATATCAGCCAAGATTAAAATAAAAAATAAAAATTTGCCCTTAACATCCAATATTCTAGTCATTTTTAAAATTCATTTTAAAAAAATTAACAAAATATGTTGTTTGAATATCGAAGCAATATTCTGACAGCAATATTAATATATGTAACTAACAAGACTTTTTATGGTAAATTTTAATCTTTTAGTAAATTTATAAGTAATTATTTATTCACAATTCTAACAACCAAAATCAAAATATTTGAAATTGTGTACTGCATTAAAAGTTTATTTAAAAAAAAAAATTGTAATAATTTTTAACTTTACTCAATATTATTCAATGAAAAAGTAGTTCTCATAATACATTTCTCCTTTATATATATAAAAAGGTTGACTTGTTGAAATCATGAGACATGTTTTTTTCAATTCTATGTAAAATATAAAACCAAACATTTTGAAATTCTCAAACTAAATTTTTAATTTCAAAATGTAAATAGAGAAAAAATAATGAAGGCATCATTTTGGTGTTATAATTAGTTTTTAATAAATCATACAAAGAATACTTTTATTTTGAATATTTTATCACTTAGTAATGTAAATAATATGAATATGTTATCACAACACGTGACTAATCCTATAATAAAATTAATTTTTAAAAAAAAAAAAAAAAAGTCAATAATTTTAATGTCAGTGCAAAGTTAAGAAAATTATTTTGATGTATAATAGGCCTTCAAAATAGGGTACTTGAGTATTAGTCCTGCAACATTGGGGAGATGGTATACCTTTTCACATTTACAATAAATGTGTAATTTTGTGATCAAGTTAAATTTAAACAAAATAAACCCTGTGATGTTATCTGATCTCGTGTTTCTCTTTATCAAAAATGTTTTTTTTTATATATTTTCAGTTATTGTCCAGATTTCTTTCTGACAACAGCTTTCATTTCAATTGCGTTTTTGCTTCATCCAAGTATTTCTACATTATTTTTACTTCTGACTTAATTTAATTTTAAATGTAAGTGTACATAGTGTTCATTTTTGTCCTTTTGATTTTCTTTTCATAACTTCCTAATGCCAATTACAATCATTTTTGCTTGAACAGCAGATAAAAACTTCATGAATCCAGCAACTAGGATTCACACACAAACATTGAAAGACTATTGTGGTGAAATAAGAAGCAGCAAAGAACATCCAAGCAACACCGAATTTGTTGCAGATTGCATAAAAAATGATGTATTCATTTGCATACTGAACGGCATAAAAAAAAATTTCCGCCAGGATGAAAAATTAATAAAAGTATTGTAATTTATATTTCTTTATTTCAGTGAATTTTTGTCATTTTTTAAAAAAAAATAGTGTAGAAAATTCCGTTTAGCCGATACACTGCAATCACGAATTCAGTAAAACTCCATTTTGGGGGGAAATTTTTCAGATGAGATTTCATTTTGTGTCAAAAATATAAATGCCAAATTGCTTGTTTCAATATGAAAATTCCTTTTATATATTAGACAGTAAGTAGTGTACATATATATTGTTTTTTTTTTTGTAAATATTTAAAAAAATAATTGTGATTGTTTTCTCCCTAATTAAAGTAATATTTTGGTACACAGTAATGGCGTTTCATATTTTAAATATTTTTTGGCCGAGAAAATGTACTTTTTAAATTTTTTTATGAAATTCATATTCTTAGTGTTGTTATAAATTTTAAAGTGTGAAAATCATATATATTTTTCTGGATAATAAATCAATATTTTTTTTAAAATGTTATTTTCCTAATATCGATTTACTATTATTATAAAATTTAAACTTTTTCATGTGAAAGTAATATATATTTGGGTATGGCAAATCAATTTTTTTTAAAAAAATGTTCTTTTTAATATCGATTTCTTCCTCAAATTTATATATCTTTATTATTGTTATAAACTAAAATTCTGCTCCATTTATTAGTTGTGTGAAAGTGGTATTTTTAGTCCTGCAACCCAGTAGCATGTATTAGACATGCTATGACTTTTACATACATATTTAACCTGCCAATAACTTTGTAAATCTTGCAAAAATATCATATACAAGAGCTGTGTATATGTTATTTTTTGCACATCTTATGAAAAATATTGTATACAAGATATATGTACATGTTATTTTGGTCAGATTGATACGAATGTGAAAAGGCATAGCATGTCTAATACATGCTCCGTGTTGCAGGACTAATACTCAAGTATCGAATGGATGGAGTCGACTTTAGGAATTTCTCCTGCTTAATTCCTTTAAGGTATCAAAAAAGAAGCAATGGGTCTCCTTTCAGTTAACAGCAAATGATGACCACTTATTTAAATACTTACAACTGCAGATTGCTTTAAACTGAAGGGAGATTGCAAGAATTTGAAGAATTATCTAATATTGAATGAGATATCATTGGACTTTGTGAAGTTAAAAGAAAAGGTGAAGAGTCAATTTAAAAAGTGGACATATTCTGTACTACAAAGTCGCAAATGTAAATGGAGTAGAATTCATTACAAATAAAAAAATGTCAGAACATTGTGGAGATTGATGGTATACCTGACAGAATGGCAAGATTAGTTATTCAATTTAAAGATAGATACCAAATGCAGATAATTCAGATTTATGTTCCAACAAGTTCTCAATGTGATGAAGTAGATGATTTATATATATATTGAGAGTTATGCATCTCGTGGCATACAGCATAATAGTGTGTGCATATAAATATATAAAGTTGAAAGAAAAAGTAGAAATGAACACAAAATATTTTTTTAATATTTAAAAATATATACACTGAAATAATAGTTAAAGGTTAATTATAAATTTATTTAAACACACACTGATTACGTAAGTAATATTTACTAAGGTTGTAACCTCAAGAATATATATGTAAAAATGCGATAGTAGGGACCCTCTACAGGTCTTAACCACAAGCTAACGAAATTAGTTTAAATCATTTAAAAAGCTCTATTAATTCTAATTTTGATGGTTAAAACAAACTTTTTATGTTATATTAAATACTACATGTTTTTATAAAATTCCCTATCTGTTTATAATTAGATTAATTTTTTTTTATTAAACCTTTTGATAACATTAGTACAATCTGGTGATTTTGAGGGGACTAAAATACTTTTAAACAAACATTTGGTTTTAATTGAAGTGAACTGAAAAGTCATTAATATTTTTGATAAAGAAAAGAATTTAATTTTAATTACTATTTTTTCAAATTCCACCCCTGGCTGTAAAAGGTTGGAAGAAAAAAAAATTCATTAGATTAGATTACAGTAATAAGAACTGTTATGGAGATATAACTGAAGGCACAGAGAAAAAATCATCATCAGCTGCTAGAGCAATGATGGAGTTTTGATTGACATGAAGGCCAGGACCAGCTTTTCAGTGGTTCATTGGCCAGTATATATTGTGTAGTAGATAGTCTGCCTGAAGTCTTATCAAATTATAAATGGAATGAAAATGACTGCATGCAAACAGTTACCAGATTATATATTTCCCAGAGATGACAATAAGCCAGTCTACTGTTTTAAAAGGGACCAGCTTACCAAGATTCCATCGCGTTGCTAAAGAATGTTTATATGTATATTGTTTTATCTATATGCAGAGCACAGATACAGACATTGTGCCATATATATAAGATATAGCAGGTAAATAGAATGCATTATATATTGAGAATATTATTTTAAATAATTTCTTAAAAATGAGTTAAAATTTTTGAATTTAAGTTTTTAAAAGTAAATTTTTGTCAACTAAAAAAAAATTAAAAAAATAAATGACATTTGTCTCTAGATTATTTGTTCCCATTATTGTTCATAAAAAAAAAGGGAAACTCAGAGGATCTTTTTTTTAAATATTGAAAATGAGACCACAAAGACCTGAGTCATACTTGACCATTTTATGTATATTTTCAACCTTGAATTGTCTTGTGAAAATATATTTTACTAAATATTTTTGACGAATGAACTATAGGATATATAAATGTCAGTGTGCACACACATTCGAGTGTAGATCACATGCATGTTAAATTTATCACATATTAAAAATGGATGTTTTATACAGCACATCTGTGCTTATTTATGTAGATATGCATTGTGTAATCATCTAGAAATTTCTGTAAATTGTTAAATTATGTATTATAAATATGAATTTTATTTATACATTTATGACAATTCAAATATGTTCATTTTATATTAGGCAGGTACGTTTTTGTGCAAATGTGTTTTATATAAACCTATTGAGATATATGTAAACTATAATGTAATAGTGAATACTTTTTTGTATTTTAATCAAAATCAGTGCTTAATTTATATTTATAACCATATTCTACAGACCTTAATTTTATTTTAATTTGTTATTAATATTTCATTGTTAAAGTTATTCTATTGTATTTATTCAATTCTAAAAGTTTTAGAATATTATATGTTTGTACTATCTCTCTTCCAGTAACAATTATAGTTTTTGTTCACTAAGCTGGATTCATGCATAATAATCTGTTATATAAGAGATTCATATTTAGTGTTTTTGGATATCCAGATGGTCCTGGATTGTCATAAAGAGTATATCCTTAAAATCCATGCACTACATTAAATTTTATTTTATTATTAATTAGATTGAGTGGGCATGGCATTGACAATGGTGAGAATATTTTAGTATCTCAGCATTATTTTTTTAAATGTATTCTAATAGATTAGTACTTAACTCCATGCATCCAAATTATTGTATTGCTGCCCTAAGTTTATCAATGGCTAAATAATTAGCCTGGTCTATAAGGGGCCACTGTCAAATCCATTTCTAATGCTGATGTTAATGTAAACTTAGTTAGTTCTGTGATCTCTCAGGCTCATTGATTTATGCTCATTTCTTTTATATTTAATATACAGTTGGTAGTGACTGTGGATGATAATGATAAGTACCATCACCCATGATTAAGCCCTTAGTATATACTGTTACAATATGTACAAAGGCTTTTGATCAGGCCAAATATTTTAAAATTGTCGTGGAAGATTTTAATGCTAGAATTGGTAAATAATTGAAAGATGAAAGTCTTGCGAGTACTTTTAGTTATGGTGATAAAAATTATAGGAAAGACTTGTGGAATTTGCAGAAAAAATTTTGAATTCTTTATTTGAGCAAAATTCTAAAGGGAAATGGACATGGAAGTATTCAAATGAAGCTACAGCAGAATTAGTTATTTTAGCTATTAGAAAGTAGATATTTCAAGATTTTAATGTTCTTAGAAAATTCAACATGAGAAGTGATCATCAATTAATGATATGATACATTTTAATGCAAAACTAGAAAGACAAAATTTAAGAAAAACTATGTTTACAATTGATAACCTTCAGAAACATTCTGATGAATTTAAATTGGAATGTGCAAATCATTTTCAAATATTAACAGATTTTGGATGTGAATCAGATTTGAAGGAAATCACTAGGAAGATAACCAATACATTTTTAAAAACTGCAACAAAGATACCTAATACAAAAAAAGCATCAATTGATTAGTAGAGATGACAAATTATGAAGAAAAAAAATACAAATATATATATAAAAATGATTAATTAAGAAGTGAATATCTAGAATTTTGTAAAGCGGTGTAAAAAAGTTAATAATAATAGTAAAAAAATAAATCTCAAAGGTGTAAATCAAGATTTTAGAATTAATAGGAATTTTCTGCAATAAAAGGAAAAAATGTAATTATTATTAAAAAGAGAGATAACATCATAAAATGTGCAGAAGAGTTCTATCAAGAATTATATAGTAATAAAGAGTCTTCTACAACTACTATATCTTCTGAATTGCTCAGGATTTTAAACAAAAAAATGAGACATGGAATTAAATTTATAAAGAAAAAAGCTCCAGATAGTGATCAAATTGTAATTGATATAAAAAAAGATGAAGAAATAAAAAAATTGTTGGAAAAATTATATAATTAATGATATACATTCCTAGATAATGGCCATAGAATTTGGTTAAAACATGGAATTTAAAAAAATTGTGGAATAAAAGATTTTATATAATATCTATAATGGCTGAATGATTTTGAAAAGTTAAATGGACAATTTTTATTAATGTTGTATATTTCAAATATTAATAATAATGGAATATACTTAAAATAGCAATTTTTCTCTTCTTTTGTAATTCAAATTTTCATACATTTATTCATCTGCATAACAAGTGTTTTTTTTCTTTATAACAAAAGCTGAGTGCACTTTCAGTGAAGTTTACCACAAACATAGCTCTTTTAAATTATTGTTGCTGCTTTATTTATAGTGTAATATAATTATGTATGCATTTTATTTACATCAGACCATTTAAATATTCTATTTGTGCGAGTTAGGTTTCAGCATCCATTTGTTTTTCTCCCCTGAACAAACTATTATTCAGATGTGGGAATTACTAGTGAAAGAATCAGCCTTAATATGAATTATCAAATATGAAAATAACACAACTTTTCATTTTACTGTTTATTATACATTAATCTCATTGTAATAACTAATAGTTTCTTTTTTACTTTTCTGCATTTTTATAGCATTAAAAAAAGAAACAGAAAACTATTAGTTATTTAAAAATGTATCACTTTGTAAAATCTGACTAATGATGCAAATTGTACAATATGGTGGAACATGCATGTAATTAGAAAAATGTTAAAGTAGATTTATTTTCATTGAAAATTAGTTTTAAAATTTATTTTGTAATTATCAAATTATGAATATTTTTTAAGTACCGGTAAAGATTTTGTGGAGTGGTACCGCCAATGAGAAACACTGTTTTACAATAACATTCATTTCCCAATTCACAATTGATACAACCTAACAGAAGTATCAGTATGATAATAATATGAATCATTTATGGATGAATCCAAATAATATATTTGAATATATAATCATTTATTTTAATTATGCTTAAACTTAAGTAATTTCATATTTAATGGAAATATAGTACAATATATATGTATATAATGAATAATAATATAAAAATATAAGTTGAAATATAGTTTTCTTATGTAACTTATTTATGTATTTTATTCTGAAATAGACTGTTGTACAATCAAAACCACAAGAACAAAATTAATTTTAAAAAAAGATGGAAATACATAGATTTATAAAACTGATTATTTTATATATTACTTCTATGTTGGACTATTTTTAGAAAAATTCAATTTTTATTTATACTTTTCCAAATATTTTATTCAAATATTAGTAATAGTGTATAAGTCAGCATAGAACCAATCTAAAATTGTATATTGTCTTCTTCAGGTGTTGATGATTCAACCAATTTCAATAATAGCATAAATGCTCAATTCAATGTGACACTAACTAATTAGGATATTATAGTAAAGACTAGTATTACTATGGGTCAGGCAACAGCATCTGAAGAAGAAAATACTTATCTGAATTATTACTAATACTTAAGAATTCAATTACACGAGAGAAATAATCCAATATAAAACTATAAGTAAAATGCTATTATCACTAACTTTCAGACATATATTAATTACAATAAAGCAAAAATATTTTCATAACTATTTTTTACTAAATCATTTTTTATTTCTGAACTGACAGACATTTATATTTATCACTGCCATTAGTATTTACACATATATTACAAACCATAGTTAGGAATGGCACAGATATATTCATAAGTGGATTTCATAATTTTGAATATTTTACATTTATACTAGATGAAATTTTAATTTTATTCAATATCTATATTTTCAAAAGATATTCAGTAATATAATTATTAAATTTTTAATATTTTCAATAATATTCTTAAAAATTATTTTACATTTTTAATATAAATTTAATCATTAGATATATATTCTTATAATTTCTTGAATCTTGTTGACTATTTAAATTTTACTTATTTATCTTTCAGTGCTTAAAAATTATTACTTCTAAAGTTTATCAATAATTTTATAAATAGTTAATGTATTTCTTTTGTTGGGAGCTGTGCTCAAGGTTGCTAATGGACACCACAAGTTGCTGATGATTATGCTACTTTTTTTCCAATTCAAAACACTTTACAGAATGTAGTTAATGTTTTGAATGCAACATATAAAGATTTGGGTTTATTAATTAATGTTCAAAAAAATTCAAGTTCTTTACCATCCAATGATAGAAAAAAAAATCCTCAGCAGAGTTTAGCTTAGATCATTATCAATTCAAGAATGTAAATCAATTTAAATATCTTGATAGTTTTATAAGAAGAAAAGTGGACTTAAATGAAATACAACAGACTCCAATATGTTGCTGCTGCTTTTTATGAGTTAAAAGATAGGCTATTTTATTAAAAGTAAATAACTATTATAATTAAGCTGTATATAGAGCTATTATTTTACCTAATTTATTATACAGAAGAGACCTTTGAATACTCTATCAATGTAATATAGACTGTAAAATTCTAAAAAATACAAAGGCAAGAGCATAAAATTTATATGATCATCTAGCTGATCATGAACTATAGAAGCCATTATTATAAAATCATACTTTTGTTGGAAATGTAAAACTAATGAATAATGCAAGACTTCCTAAAAGGTTGTTTTATGCTAAACTTAACATGGTTTTTAATGAAAAATAGATATTGTCTATATTATAAGGATTATTATCCTAAAGATATTTTACATAAGTGCAATGTCAATTATTTCCATGAGAAGCGAATATATTGGAGAATTACAATAAAACAGCAGAGGAATATTTTTTGCTGAAGAAATTAAAAAATATCATAAAATATCAAGTAAAGAGAAAGTAGACTAGCATGCTTTATGTATGGACATATTTGTGGTCAACAAATCTGTTTACATAGTCATCACAAAATTCATTTCTAAAGTACTTTTTTTCTTTTTTAATGTTACAATACAATGTTCTTTATATTGTTATTTATACTTGATATTCCCTAACATATCTTTGATAAATTTAGTTTAGTATAAAAGTAAATTCTTTACAACATTTATCTTTATTTTCTTTTTTAAATTTTAATATCTACTGAATTGTTATGGTAATTAATGAGTAAGATATTTTTATCCATTAAAAAGTTTCTGATTATTTTCAATTAAAATATATATTAACATAATTTTATAAAAAAATTATTCAAAAATGACAAAAAAACATTTTAATTTTAGTTATCATTATTTGCTCATGAAGTTTGCAAATATATAGGTATTATTATTTGAGTGTATATGTAAAATATTCAGTATTTCTATATTTTCTAGTTACATATGTTTAAAAAACATGCATTTTCTATTATATTTTTAAGTTACATACTTTTGAAAATAAAAATAAAGTAATGCAAATTTTTTCATATACATAAATAAATGTTCTAGTTGCAAACATTTCAAAATATAAAAACAAATATTTAAAAAGAAATGCCATTAACAGTATCATTTTATCATTCTAATGTTAAAAACAATATCGTTTTTGCTTCTTTGTATTATAATAGCAAGGATTTTTTTTATAAAAAGTAATCTAATTTTATTGAACAAAAGTAATTATTAGTCAATTTTAGATTTAATCTATTGTGTATATCTTGTCTAAATTGCAAATGTTGTAGCATGATTGCTTATGACATAAATTCAATTTATTCAATAAATCTAAAACTAAAAAAAAATTTGCATCTGATAACTAATTTGATTTCAAAACATGGAAAAATCCTGGGCAGAACAAACAGTGCACTGTAGTACAAACATTTAGCAGAAATTTTATTAGTGATCATAATAAAATCCCTTAAATAAAGACATGAAAGTAAAGGAATATGAAAATATAATGTTTAAAAATATAAAAATAATAGGAAAATCACCCTTTCCTTTATTTTTGCTGTAATATCTTACATAAATCTAATTTATCCAAAACACTTTGAACACTTTTTAGGAAAAAATCTTTTATTGTACAATATATACATATACACCTACATTGAGATTGTCCTGCAATCTTCTTCAGTCAGTTTAATCTTTTTTAAAAAAAAACTGAACCTAAAGAAGACTGCAAGGGCAGTCAAAACATAGGTGTATGTATATTGTACGCTAAAAGATTTTTGATAGAAAGTGTTCAAAATGGTTTGGATAAATTGGATTTATATAAAAATAATATAATTTATTGTGATAACAAACTTGAGAATAATCTTTAGTGAATAAATTAATGATTGAAATATATTATCATAAAGTGTGATGAATGGAAACATTTTATAAGAAATTAAATCAGCAATGATGGCAAGCAATTTAATTTATTTTTTTAAATATTAATTTTTAGGTACCGATGGACTCCAATATCTACATTCCAGCTTATGTTTAGTTAATTCTTTAAACACTTCATCAATTTCGTGAAATAATAATGGGATAACTCAACTTTAAGAATCTTTTTATTTGGAAAAGATTTTTCATAGAAATACTATGTAATATTGACTTATAAATTAATTTTTAAATTCAATGTGCATTTTAAAACCTCTTATTACTTGTCAGTGATAGATTTACTTCAAACTTTTAATATTATTTACCTTTTCAATTTCTTATGTGGTTTTGAAAAAAAAAAAGAGGAGGGGAAATAAAAATACAAATTCAACTTTTACTTTAAAAATTGATTTCTTGTAATAGTATATAATATTGACTTTCAAATTAATTTATAGATTAAATGTATAATTTCAAATAATCTCATATTAGTTATAACTGACAGATTTGTTTCAAATTTTTATTATTTATCTTTTAAATTTTTTAATTTCTTATATCGCTTTGAAAAAGTGATCAAAAAAAAAAAAAGGTCAATTGTATTATTAACTTTTAAAAAAACAGTGGCCAAAAAAATTGTCTGCTACAAATATTTTATTTTTCATATAAGATATTTTTTTATTATGATTATTATTTGATACAAATTACTATAAAAGAATCCAAATAAAAATGAACTCACTCTGAAACAATAAATCAAAAAAAAAAAAATTAAACAATCGCTCCAAAAATTCCCTTCCCCCTAGCATCTTTCTTTTTTTTTTCTATTCGAATTTGACAATGTTAGGATCATTGTGCTGTAAAAAATGCTAATGCATTTCTTCACTGGCAATTACTTTACCATAAAAATATAATGATTTTAAATAACATACAACTCAGCAAGTCAACAACTTTCTCAAGATATCAATGATTAGTGTTCTGAAATGATGAGATGTAAATGCAAAACACAAGGTTTATTTTTAGATTTTTATTAAAAAAGTTATATATACATAACACTATAAATAAATAACAAGTTTTATTTCTGTATTTCTTTATCAAAAAAAAAAAAAAAAACATTTTTACAATATTCTAAAAAGTAAAAAAAAAAAATTGTAATTAATGAAAATGTTTCAATTTTATATTTGATTTTCTGTCTTATAGTTTATTTATTTACATATATTTTATTGTATACAAATAAATTAAATTTAAATTTATTGATTAGTTATTCCAGTTGTCATTCATGATGTAAACACGTTTTATAGAAACAAACAAAATTAAATATAGATACCTGATGCCATTGGTACAATTTTTCAATCATCTTTATTCATTGAATAAATGAATTTCAGATTTTTTTGAAAAAAAATACATTATTTTTGTTTTTGGCCTTTATGACAGCCACTTACCATTATAACAAATAAAATTTCATCAAATGATTGTATTGATCCCACTAATTGAAAATGTTTATGACAGCCACTTACCATTATAACAAATAAAATTTCATCAAATGATTGTATTGATCCCACTAATTGAAAATGTTTATTTTTCCATCGTTTGCTAGACATTATTTTCAGTTATGTATTCTAAATAAATTACATTACTTTCATGATTTCAAATATATTATCTTATTTTTTATTTTCTTTCAATTTTTTATAATTGTTAAAAAAAAAAATCCATTAACTTATTCTTATCCACTTTGTTATGTAGATTCATCAGTGAGAAGCATGTACATGCAACTATCAATAAAAAAAACTTCATGGCTGGTATATCCAATTTACAATAAAAATAAAAGTTCACTAGTAAATCTTGGGCAAAACAAAAAATGAATTGCTGTGTCCTATGTTTTAGGATGCTTATGCAAAGTAGTGATTTTGTTGTCAATTGTGCTATGTTTGTTGAATTTTTTATCGTCTATGAATATTTTTTTAACTTTTAATGTTAATAGTACTTTGTATACCTGTTATTTTTATTTATTGTACCGGTCAAAACATGTTTATCCATGTACTTCAAACCCAGTCAAGCCCAAGATTTAGGTCAGGGACCAGCTTGTACTCGAACCCACTCTCTAAGCTCCAGATCAAACACCTAATGGATAACATAACAATGATGGTACATGAGAATTAATTTTAAATCCGGCCCACTAGCAGAGCGGAGAAGACAATGAGATATCTATTAACTATGACTCAACTAAAACATATATACACATAGCTATATGTGTGGAAGTGAAGAAAAAGGAATTCAAACTACTCAAACAAGTTAAGCAACAAAAAAAAGTTTAATATAATGACAAATTATTACTACATTTATAAATTAATGACATATATTAGTATGTGCATGAATGAGCAAGCAGTCTACCAAACGATAATTATATATTGGCATTCACGCTATTTATTTCTCATATGCTATCTTATTAATTAAATAACATATACTATACATAAACACACATCTTTGGTGGGTCCAATATTAAAATGCCAATCGATTATTAGAAAGAATCTACATAAAATTGCTATTAACGCTTTGGGTTACAGTTCTGAAACATGGTGACTAACATTATTACTTCGGGGAGCATTCTGAGATTCATTACAGATATAATACAAACTATTTTCATGCGATTACGGTCGTGAAAATAAATAAAATACATTTGAAAAAGATTCTATGACAAAATAATTAATGAAACTTCTTTTAATTAGCGCTGGTAAGAAGAACACTTATTTTCCCCAAGGCATATAGACACTTAAATACAGAACTAAGTTACGATGGTGGGATTGCATAAGATTGAAATAAATTTAATTAATAAAACTAGAAGTAGTTGGCATTTATGTATATTTTAAGCAGAGCGCAATTTTAATATTAGAGCATTAAAACTGGGTCATGAAGCAAAATAAATAATAATACAAAGAAGTTTGCGGTTTTGACATAATAGCCAAAAAATAATAGAAAAGGTCGTGCTTCTGGACGAAAGACGAAGTCTAAGACCCCCTTCTTGGGTAGTGCTTAGAGAAGAGTGGATAGGCATGGTGTGGACCAGACTTTTACTGGTATAACCGACGTGAGAAGCCTTTTTCTATGAAGAAGTGAATATGCATAGCGTGTGCCAAACTTACAGGAATCACAGCCAGCGGCATTTTTATACAAAATAAATGGTCCTGGGAAGATTAACTATCCTCAGGATAAGGCTTGAGAAAAAATCTATGGGTTCAAACTTGTTGCAACCCCCAGATTATAAAAGCACACATATATATATATAAACATAAAGATAAGGCCGAATGTCAGTAACGCAGTACGGATAAATGTTACTAACGATATTGACTAAGATTTACTGCTTTAAAAATAAATGACCCTTGTATGAATACCATAATTTAGACAAATAATACGCTATGCAGTTATATATATGGAGAGATTTCCCTACTACAATAAGATTTTATTTAGTAAAAGAAACATTAAGATTTACTCCCTTCCCTTTTCTGCTATTTAAAATAATTCAATCCCACCGTGGATTTTATAACAATTGAGAATATTTAAGCATATATTTTAAGAGTATGGAGAAAAGAAAATAACTAGCAGTTATATATAGAAAACAATTAATAAGTCACCCTTTCAGAATTGAATAACATTTATAAAATAAATAAGATTTCAGAGCGTTAATTAACTTGAGTTCTGGATTCTCCCCGGGTAGAGTCCAGAATTAAATAAACAAATTTTTATACTAAAACATAAAAAAATGTTGACTCGTAAAACAATATGGCAAGCGTATTAATTAACAATACATTATATTTTAAGGGAACATTAATAATCTTAGTTCATGGAGTTTACTTAAAAAGAGGGGAAAAGATTTGAGAAATTCAACTCGTCAGATTGGCACATTATTAAGAAAAGCATATATATAAAATCAAGTAATAAATAAATGACTGCACCAAGGTTAAAGAAAGTTAAGAGCATATGAGAGAGAATTAAATTTGTAGAAATTATTTAAGAGCAAATTACATTTTACATAAAGTTAAATCAGTTATGAAAGAAATCTTGATGAGATTTACTTGTAGCTGGCGGTTTGAAAATTTACCTTGCACTATTTTATGAGTCCATATTTTAAAGTCTGTTCATGCATGGCAATTGGTTCTTAAATAACAGCAAGCTTTCATTCAGCATTTCACAATTCTCCAGTAGGGCTTTTATTTCATTCTACAGGAGCATGATATAACAGCAGTCGAAGATGACCCTCATGGGTCAGAAAGGTGATGAGCTTTCTATGCTTACATTTCAAGAGCTTGGATTCAGTTAACTGTACAGTTCTTTCCATAGTAGCTAATCTATTGGTGACTTAAAATCTGGCCATTTTATACTCCTCCCCGGTATTTGAAGAATGCTTTCAATTACTTAGTTTTAGCTTAAAATCTAATCTCTGATCTAACAGAAATTTTATATTTCTTTGTTTATTGTTTTTGAAAGATGCAACTGTTAGATAACATTCCAAAAAAGAAAATCTTTAATCTTAATCCCATTTTAAGTAAAAACTTTAATTAAAAATACCTTCCCCAGATTAAAACAATAGTTTCCAACCCTTTAATTATTTTTGTACAATTAACAGTTGCATCTTCCATTTTGGATTTTCTAAAATACAGTTTAATAGGAAAAAAAAATACTTTAAAAAGAAAAGTTGTATAAATGACATATAATATAATATTTACAAATATCAATATTTTGTTAGTAAGTTTTTGCTCCTATATATATATTTGAGCCGCACCTATGTACTTTAATAAAAAAAATTACTAATAATTAACAAAAATAAAAATTTAAAAAACATGTGTTATTAAAATATTAAAATTTTATAACTTAGGCGCACATCTCAAATATATACAAAAAATATATATACACGACAAAAGGAGCAGGATGGGATATAGGGTTTGAATACAGGTTAGTAGATGGAACTATGAAGCTCAATCTTAAGCTAAGATTGATTGCTTCATTATATTACAAAAATTGTCAAATATATTGATCAAGTTTGGACCTTTTTTGTTTACAATTTTAATAATTGTCTTCATTCATTTTTATTTGATAATTAAGACTAATAATTTTATTCAATAAATAGCAAATATTAAATAAAAAAAATATTCTCATGATACATAAAATTATAAAACAATACTCATAATATATATATATATAAATTCAATAATGTTTTATTTTCTTTTTTAAAGGAAAGAAGATTGATTGAGTAATATATTTACAAACACAAATTTAAAGAAATTCATTTTCATGAATAAATGAACAAAAGATGTGAAAATTATTTTCATGATAGTGTTTTTGTAATAATAATGGAAGTTAAGATTATAAAATTTACAATTATAAAAAAATAAACTTCCTGAAAGTTAAGATTATAAAATTTACAATTGTAAAATAAAACAAAATTAAAAAATAAACTTCTTGAATGTTAGAATAATAAAAAAACAACAATACAATATATAATAAAAAACAAAATACATAGAAAGTTTTGTCAAAAAAATAAAAAGTGATTATTAAATCAAAACTTATATGATAAAATATAAAAAAAAAAACAAATTCATTATTAAGTACTCAATACAACATAATAATAAATCATTATATGACTTAAATGAAACAAAAAAAAAAACAATACAAAAATTATAAATGCAAAAACAATTCCCAAATCCAAAAAACATAAATGATAAATACAATGAGAAAATATAATACAATAAATAAAATTAATGAGAATATAAAATAATATGCAAATAGTTTTATGATCAACTAACTGTATACAGGACATACAAAAATTCACTAAAAACAAAATGAAGTATAATATTAACAATATATACAAATTTGCTTACACAAATGCATAACTATAGGGCCTAAATAAAAAATGAATCTCAATAGTTAATTACACAAATTAACCAATAAAATATCAGCAATCTGTTGTTATGGCAACACATATTAAATCCACTTATCAGAATCTAAGATCTTAAATAAATTTTGAGTCAGAGTAGCTGACTTAAACAGAAGAAAAAAACGAAAACAAATAAGCCATCTTTCCTAAAGTAAGTAACTAAGCAATCAAGTATTATCATTTAGCAATAACATCTGATGATGATAGTTTGCAATTGTTTACCACCCAATAAAAATTATTCTAGTATCTTAATTATAGAGTTACAGAATAAAATTTAATTATCCATTTACATCATTTAAACAAACAAAAATATTTGTACTTAATATTGTACTAAATAAATTTACACATTAATTACACATAAAATAATTGATACATTTTATGACAAACTAAAACTTAAACAATAAAATGCCAATAAAATGTAATTAGTCATAGAAATTGGGGGGGGGGGGGAAGATAAAGGTATTTAATCAAATTAAATTTAAAATACTTTATAATGAAAGTTGTTGAATAAACCATTATAAAATTATATATAAGAATATTTTCGAATTTAAAAGAATACAAAAGAACATTATAAAATTGATAAAACTAAAATTGTTAAGCCTATCAAGAAATTGTTAAAAATACACTGATAAAAATTAAAATATATATTGGTTTTGTTAAGTATAATGAAAAGGTAAATAAAATAAATAAGTAATTAATATATTACAAATATAAATTATTTATTTTTTAAATACATCTTTATTCTGTTACTTATAAGCAGAGCGACTGCTCAAAATGTATTATAAAATTAATAAAAACTATGCAGAAAGTCTAAGAAATAAAGTTTTATCACAAAGATTCATTAATTATAGATAACAATAATCCAAAGATGTTTTATTTGGGAAGTTATAAGATGCTTGATCTCCGTAAGTGACAAAGTTGTACTGTGATCCAGAGATGTTCAAATCTGAATCAATCACTACCTCGGCATTAAACCATGCATGGCATTTCAGAATAATGAACTGTACATACATGTTTTGTTGGTATGGTAAGAATACAATAAAATATAAATTACAAAATAAAAAGCCTTTGCATGTTTTTTTCTAATATTATAAGTTGGACACTAGCAACTATTTCTTAAAAATTATAATTTTTAAAGTGTTAGTACACATTAATCATTAAGAGATCTAAAAGTAAATTTATAGATGAAATTCAAGAATGTTGATTCATGGTGTAAAGTTGTTTGTGAAAAGGAGGAAAAAAATCAAATATTTAAACTTTTACCTAAATTTAAAAAATGAGTACATGTTGCTATTAAACAAATCAGTATTTTTCCCAAAAATATTGGTTAGTAATCACAAGGGGATGAGGTATTAATTATAAGCATTTAATGTTGTTAAAAACTAAAATTATTTAATATATATTGTACCAAGATCGTAGTTGGCACATATATAAAATAATTTTATCTAAAAAATTTATTAAAATAAAAATCCTTCGTAAAAGAAAAACGTAAAATTAAAAATTTAAGAGTTTTACTGCAGTTTGTTTAGTAAACGTAAAAGTCAAAGAGTTCTTAAAATAAAAGTGCAATTAATTAATTAGAAACGTCAAATTATAAAAAAGGGTTGGTTTTCAAATAAGCAAAGAATTCTTTTTATTATTGTTGTTAGTTAAAGAAAATATTGTTCACAGAGTTCAGATAACAGTTCCTTTTATTATATATCAGTCAGAAATGCAGTGTTAAAACCCTCGGAAACATGGCCGTCTCCAACCTGGAGTCCAGTAAAATAGCAAAATCTGCCTGTGAAAATAATGTCTGCGTAACAGCTTGAAAAATCTCCGTCAGTATCTAACTGTCTCCAGTAATAATACCGATGAATAAGAAAAAAACCTCAAGAAACTTCAAATCTAACCGGTTAGAGATATCTCATTAGAAGCAGCAAACAGCAAGATGCATCCGCGTTTTAAAATCCTAGGTAAAAACATTTTCTTATTCTCATTTATAAAATAGCCATCGCATTCATAAAAATTGGTGTGAATCCCCCAAGAGTCTAGTTTATGAACACTATACATAAAAATGAACTATTAATTTGTGTTCTAAATATGTTTTATATTATTTAATGCTTTATTATGGATGTCAGTGTGTGAATATGTGCGTGATCATTATATAGATAAATACCAGTGTTCTTTTATTAAAATTTACACGAGTATTTAAAATTAGTATATTAAGTATTAATTAAATAAATTGTCTTTAAACTTAGGCTTTATTTTGTCGGTCAATTCTTTTTACCAATCTTTTCATCAATTCTTTTATCAATTCTTTTCACCTCTAATTTTGTATAAACTGTTAACGATTACAAGTAGCTGAGCTAGTCTATGAGTATAACTTAGGCATTGAGTTAGTGGCCATTGTTCAAAGTGCGTTGTTTATTCTTTGAATAAATAACCAGCGCCCGTGTTTACACAAAACAAAAAAAAGTGCTTTGAACTTGGTGTTGAACTCAACAGTCGAGAAGAAGTTATGTCCTGGAAATGTAACGCTAGTTATATATTTTATAGCTATCATTTGGACATACATAATCTCCGATGTTCTCTGCCTAAGAGCCCGGTGTTTCAAACTCTCATATACGAACCCGGTACAAATGGCGTAAACAACATGGGCTGAACGTGTCATAAATGACAGTTAACTAAATACTTTGTTTCTTGTTTGAAAAAAAATTTTTTTTAAGAAAGATAACTAACGTATGTTAAAGTGGTTTAATTTTAAAAAAAGAATTGACCGAAAACTTTTTTTTCTTTAAACGAAAAGAGATTTGACATTATAAATAAATTATTCTTTTAAATTAAAGACAGTTAGATATTTTGGGCGGAGCTAAAACTTAAGAACGGGTAGAGAAAAGGACAAAGCGGCAGAGTTAGCCGTGTGTTCCATTTTAAAAAGAAATAAAGAAACAATAGTATTTAAATTTAGTTTAACATAAGTGCTAGTTTAATAATAATAATAAAAAAAGGTGAAATTGAAATTTTTGAAAATGGATCCGAAAGAAAGCCCGATATATTTTAAAAATCCCCAGTTAGTAGAGAAACAGAAAAAAGAAATATCTGAGATGCAGATGATGATGAATATGATGCAAGAGTTCAAAGAATTGTGTCAGAAATTTGAGCAAAGTCAGCAAGACCTCAAAGAAGAATTGTGTCAGAAATTTAAACAAAGCCAGTTAAAAATCAAAGCAGAATTGAAGGAAAAAATTAGTCAGGTTAAAGGAGAAATTAAGGAACTCAGAGCAGAAGTAAGAAAAATAAGATGTGAGATAACAGTAAAGGTAGAGAAGAACCAAGAAATTATAAAGGTAGATTTAGTTAAAGAAAGTAAGGAAGTTGAGGTCACGAA
Source organism: Epiperipatus broadwayi (assembly GCA_028023455.1). Taxonomy (NCBI): domain Eukaryota; kingdom Metazoa; phylum Onychophora; class Udeonychophora; order Euonychophora; family Peripatidae; genus Epiperipatus; species Epiperipatus broadwayi. The sequence goes on along the minus strand of JAQFVV010012405.1, from coordinate 14,737,692 downwards.
AGACGTAGAAATTGAATTAGAATCAGATAGTGTTGCGACAGATAAAGTAGAAACAAATGTAGACCAAGAAATAGAAGAGACGTAAGTTCAAGGTAGAAGATAGCATTAAGGATAGTATTTTGGAAATAAAATTAATCAAGATAGAAAACAAAATGGTTAAAGTAAACGTTCATATTCGTTTTAGACGGAGATTTAAAACAAAAAGAAAGCGTAGAAAAAAATATTCTAATATTGAAATAATACGGAGTCGTGCTAGGTATCAAGGTTTTCTGATTTACAAAGTTGAAAATAGACTGAGCTAGTTAAGGGATTATTGGAGCGTTGGATTATGGGCCTACTATCCGAACATGTTAGTCTTAGATGGCGTCCGGGGTTTACTCCCAAGGGGTTTGAATCTAGCAACGAGGTGGGCCACGATCTGGAAATGTGATCGTGTTATGCATTGCATAGCTCGATCTGATCGTGGGTATTGTTGACAGCTCTGCTATCAATAATATTTTCCACTTTGCTCGAATGTGCTGGTTCGTTCATCTAATATTTATAATATAAGATGATAAACAAATAAAATATAAAGTCTAGGAAGAGTAAGTGAGCGAGCCTCAATGGATTGAACCCGGTACAATATATATAATTTATTGGTGATTAGAAAAGTCAATGCCAACAGCAGACATGCTCCACTCATTGAGATATGCATACCAAAATATAAAAATAAGTTAATAAAGCTTTTGTTTTCTTTTGTAAAAAAATCAAAAACAAAATATGAAAAAAAAAAATATGTGGAAATATGAAAATAATAGCCTTAGTAAACAATGATTAACAAACAAATATTTTCAATAAGTATAACCAATGCAAATATTTGGTGAGAAACTTTAATGATTATGGCAAATCATTATTACAAAGCCAAAGCAAAAACCTAAGAAAATATTACTTTGCTTTTATATATTTCATTTTCATATTTGTTTTCTAAATACATTATTTTCATATTTTCAATTTTTTTTTTTGTTTTGCATTCATTTAAAACATTTGCCATTCTCATTTATAACATTTCTATCACATTTATTGAAAATATTTGTTTTTCAATCATTGTTTTTTGCTAAAGATATTTTCTGAATTTATTTAAAAAAAATTATGGTTGTAGTTTGCTGGAAAAAGATGCCGCTGGATGGCGCTGTTTATGTGATAAAGCACATAAAAATGTTTCTGTGGCCAACAACTTGTTCGAACCCACGTTTACTATAATACAACATTTTTGTTGTGTTACAGATTGCAGGCCGCTTTGTCGCATCGCAGTACAGCATGTATGCAAACCTGTGTTTATTATACTACATTTGTCTCATGTTACAGATTACAGGCCACGTGCTCACATCGCAGTAATTAAATTTTGCGAATTCGCAAACTTCCTACAATTTTTATGGCTTGGTGTGAGTATTTGAATTTTATAAAAATGGTTTTTTTATTTAACTTTTTTTTTTTCTAGTATTGACATATTGCAATTTTCTTAAGTAATAATTATCCGACTATTTACACCATTCTGTATTGAAGTTTTAAGCAACAAAATCTTGTCCAGATAGATGTGTGAAGATAGTTTGAATTAGGTAACACGTCAAGTAACATACTGTTCATAACATTTCACGAGACCAACAAAATGGTGCAGGAAATAGCACATCTTGTTTGATTCTGTGATTTACCAGCAACAGAATCAGATGCTATGTCTTATTTGCAAACAATCAATGTGCTTCCATATTCGAAAAAATGCGATTGTGAATCATCAATGAAGTTATTCTGTTGTAAAGGAACAGCTCAATTTCGCTAAGTAATACCAAAATCGTGTTTTTTAATCTTTTTTTATTAACATAAACAAATGAAATGAAATGACATCAACAAATGTAAAATAAAATCAACAAATTTCAATTTTATTCTTTTTTTTTTTTGTTAGGCTTTTTTTTAAAAAAATCATCGTAACAAAAATAAAATTTTTTTCATTTTCATTCAAAAATAATGGCAACAAAAAGCAAAAGTTGTTAGCCTTTATGCTCACCATGCTATTTGTTTGAAAAAAAAAAACAAAAAACAAATTGATTACGTCTTTTTTTGGGTTATGCCTTTTTTTTTGTTGTTTAAAAATTCATAATCGGAACAAAAAATAAAAGTTCTTAGTCTTTGTTTTACATTTTCATTTTTACAGAGAAACAACAACAAATATTAAAATGGCTTTAAACTTTTTTTTTAATATGTTTTTTAGAGTATTTAAAAAAAGTAAATTTCAATTTTATTACTGGATATTTTTGTCTTACCGCTATTTTTTGCTTAAAATATAATGGCAATAAAAATTAAAAGCTGATAGCCTTTACGCTCACCATGCTATTTGTTGTAACGTCTTTTGTTTTGTATTACGCCCTTTTTTATTGTTTTTTAAAAATCCATAATCGGAACAAAAAGTAAAAGTTCTTAGTCTTTGTTTTACATTTTCATTTTTACAGAGACACAGCAACAAATACTAAAATAGCTTTAAAATTATTAAGCTTTTTTTAAATATGCTTGTTAGCCTTTCTTTTTTAAACTATAAACAACAACAACATATTAAAAAAGTATTACAAACAATATGCTTGTTGAGTTTATAAAAACCAGTTGAAAATTTTTGAAGCTTTGTTACAATAACAACCACCAAAATGAAAGAGCAACAACTTTAATACTATTACCCAAATAAACAATGAATACTTTAAACCAGTTTTTCTTTTCAAAAAAGAACTACAACAACAAATCTTAAATATCTTCAAAATACATGAACAATTTCAAACAAAAAGGAAATTTTTGTTAGGTAAACATTACAAAATGTAAACATTTGTAAAAAGAAACAAATCAAAAGAACAACAACTACTATTAAAAATATTCAAAATCACTTCGACTTCAAACACTACTTGTAAAATCCTACTGTGAGTGCCGTGTCAAAGACATCTCTGAAAGGATGGCCAGGAAAACATCTTCATCCTTGTGAAGACATTGCCACATAAATTCTGGAAGGTAGTTGGGCAGAACTTGACATTGAGTTCCATGTTGTTTCCTGTTTTTCCACTTTAAAAGGCCCCAAAGTTGCTCGATGGTCTGTGTGTGAGCGCCTGTAGAAGGGTCAACAAAGTTGTAGGTGTGATTCACTGTCAGATGATGGAACCCTGATGCCTCAATATCAGCAGACTTATAACCCTTCCAACAGTCCGGGAAGATAGACAATCCAGCTTTGATGTCTTTTAGGGCCTGCAAAAGTGTGGATGCAGATCGGCAAGAAATACATTCACGTCTCTAACCAACTCTGCTTTTAAACAGAACACGTTTGCTTGCATGAACGCAATGGACAGCGAAATTGAGCTGTTCCTTTACAACAAAATAACTTCATTGATGATCCACAATTGCATTTCTTCGAAAGTGGAAGCACCTTGATTGTTTGCAAATATGACACAGCATCTGATTCTGTTGCTGGTAAATCACAGAATCGAACAAGATGTGTGATTTCCTGCACCATTTTGTTGGTCTCAAGGAATGTTACGAACAGTACGTTACTTGACATGTTACCTAATTCAAACTATCTTCACACATCTATCTGGACAAGATTTTGCTGCTTAAATCTTCAATACAGAATGGTGTAAAGAGTCGGATAATTATTACTTAAGAAAATCTCAATATTTCAATACTAAAAAAAAAAAAAATTAAATAAAAAAACCATTTTCATAAAATTCAAATACGCACAAACTCACACCAAGCCATAAAAATTGTATGAAGTGTGCGAATTCATAAAATTTATTTACTGTGATGCGATCCTAAAAGCATATTAAAAAAAAGCTTAATAAGTTTAAAGCCATTTTAATAGTTGTTGCTGTTTCAATAACTTTTACTTTTTGTTCCGATTTTGATTTTTAAACCCCCCCCCCCCAAAGCAGTGTAACACAGAAAAAGGCTAATAAAATTGAAAATTGTTTTTTTAAAAAAATAGCATGTTAAAAAAAAAAAAAAAAGCAGACTAACTTTAAATCATTATAGTATTTGTTGCTGTTTCTTTGTAAAAATGAAATCGAAAAAAATTATTTTTGTTACGATGATTTTTTTTAAAAAAAAAATGAATGAAATTGAAATTTGTTGATTTTATTTTACATTTGTTGATGTCATTTTATTTCATTTGTTTATGTTAATAAAAAAAAGGTTAAAAAACACGATTTTGATATTTACTTTTTTTTTTTTTGACAACAAAAAACACAGCAAAATGATTAAAATCAATGGCCTGGGAATGTTCATATATTATAGTTTTGGCGTGATAATGGTGCCATCGAGCGGCGTCTTTGTCCAGCAAACTACTACCGAAATTATATTAGCTTCATAATTTAGAACACATTATTTTCACATTTTTGATCTTTTTACTTGCATTATCAGCATATGATATCTTCCATTAACACAACAATATTTACAAAACAGTATAAAATGTACAGATTAAAGCAGTATCTCATACTGCTCTTAAGAAGGGTATTTATTTTATATAAACATTTCAAATGTGATTTTTTTTTATTGTAAGCATTATTTACAATAAACATTAAAGTATTTGTATTAAAAAATTAAAAAGTATAGCCAGGAAATCACAAAACATGGAAAGCTAAAATTATTTTTGTATAATTGGATTCAGCTACATCAATTTCTTAAAATAAATTATAATAAAATAAAATTCTTTTATAGTATTGTAAGCAATAATTACAATAAGTTTTATAATATTTATCTTAAAAAAACGGGAGAGAAGGAAATAATTTTAAAAGATTTTTTTTAGTCATTTACACTACAAGCAGTACGAAATACTGCTAAATCTGAAAAATTCAAATATATTTGACTTTTGCAAAAATAAACATATTTAAAGATATTACAGACATATTTTCAAGTAAAAAAATATAAAATTAGGGCACTTGAAAATTGATGGCAGTATCATATACCATTTCTAATCATATACTGCTTGTAACCATTGCAGGCAAGTTAATAAATTAATCATGCCACTGTTTGATATATTGTTAATCTTGACAATGTCATTCTTCCATTTTATTTATAATAAATCCCATTGAATGTATTTCCAATATTTGTGCCTTTATAGTAAACAGCAAACCCTCTTTGTGTTTTCTTTAACTTCACCAAGTCCAAGAATGTCCTATTTAATATTAGTTCTTATAATTCATGAAATTTTCCTTCACATGAAAGTGATCAGCAGTTGTAGATAACTACATAAAAAATTATTGAATAATATTCTGAGTTCACAAGTGGGATTCTTAGCACTTCTGCCTTCATCTGCCATCCACTGCCTTGGTATGATTTTAAAGTCACCTGGCAATATAGGCCATAATTTAGTTCTATTATGATTATAAATATAAAAAAAATCATTTACATATTCATCATGCCTTCGTAAAAAGAATGTTTCTTGAAATATATTTTAATTAACTACTATTCAGATTCATTGGACAAGGTATAAGCAGGTCACATAAATTCATACAATAAAACTGGACATAATTAAAAATTAGATTGAATAACATTATCAAAAAATAAATCAAAATTAACATTATTAACAAACATCAACATTTAAAACAAATACATATGAATGTTCCCATATTTTTTTATTATACCATATACTCTTTACATAACTCCTTTTATTTACACTGCCCACAGTTTTCATCAGAACTACAAAATATTTAAATACAAAAGGGGAGAATACCTTTCGAAACAGTATGCATATATTAACCTGTTTGCTATGATATTACTAACAGTTGGTGCATATACTAACTTGTTGCTGTTTTATTACTAACAGTTGGTGCATATACTAACCTATTTGCTGTGATATTACTAACAGTTGAATGTAATTGGAGTATTTAAATAAAATTAAACTTTTCTAAAGACATTCAACACATACTAGATGATGGAAATAGTCCAATATAAAAATACTAGAACACCATCATCACAAACCTTCAGGAAAACAATATGATTACATAGTTGATATATTATAACTTTAAAATATTCATAAATATTATAATTGTATTAATCTTAATTTATGTTATTGCTTTACTTAATATCTACAGCATATTTTCTTTTATAATCTTTATATACACTTTCATATATAGTATATTTAATGGTTAATTTTATATCTATATTTTTAATTCTATATTTAATAAAATATTTATGTACTTAAATCATTTCTTAATTTATTTGTTTTAAATTATCTACCACATTTCAGTTTCACTAGCCAATTGTCAAATTTTTTTAAATAGTTTCTACTCTATATTATAACTCTATGTTTATCTTTTGTAACTAATATTTTCTTATCCACAATTAATTTTTTAAATTATATTATTTATTTTTCTATTTTCTGAAACTAATAAAGTTTTTATACCAAAATCTTTATTTAAATTTGGATTAATTTATTTTAATAAATATGGCTTCTTTATTTTTCTTTATCTTTTATTGTTAGCATAATAAGTCATTTTATCTGCTTTGTGGTTTATAGCGGTGATGCAGTTCAGTGGTGTCGCGTCATTGAAATTTTGTATTCTTTTTAAAATGATGTAAAAACTACTAGCATGACATCAACAGAAATTATGGCATTGCTTCATTTTTAAATTCTCGTTTGAATGACATATATTATGTTGAAATCTGGAAAAAAAATTGAATTTTTTAATATTTTTATTTGTACCTTCATTTAATTTTTTTTTAATTTTTATCAAGTTTACTATTTTTCATGGAGAAGATAAAGGCAGAAAATTTTAAACAGCCAGAGGATACAAAAATGGATTTAAAATGTGCTGATAATTTTGCATGTCAAGGCCTTCAAAATGTAATTAGAATGCTTATGTGAATAGTAAGTTTTTAAAAAATATTTGTTTATAATTTAACATTTGTATTCAAATACAACAAAAGTAGCTTATGTAATTTTGTAATATTTGTAGTATGTAATTAAACATTTGTATTCAAATACAACAAAGTAGTTTATGTAATTTTGTGGGTTTGAATTAGAATATCATGTATTAATTTTTTTTTTTTATATTTTAAATTTTTTAATTTGTATTTATTTGAATAGTAAATGTTTTAAAAATATTTGATAAATGTATGTTGGTATTTATATTGATGTCTGTGTGGTTTGAATTAGAATATCGGTCATAAGTCAAAAAAAATTTATTTTAATTATTTGAATAGTACACTTTTTAAAATTATTTGATAAATGGTATGTTTTAGTTTGGATTGGTGTCTGTATAGTATATAAATTATATATCATGTATGCTCTTTATTATATGTGTATAAATTTAAACATTTGTATTCAACAACAGAAGTAGTTTATGTAATTTTAAGGCTCTGATCTAAGTTTAGACAATCATATTTTCTAGACATAATGATTCGCAAAAGGTTTAATAATTTATTACTATGTTTATATTTATATTAGTGTTTGGGTTTGCAATTACAGGTTTGTGTTTATATAATAAGTAATGTCTATATATAAAAAATTAAGGTATTAAAGAGCAGTGCAATATAAATTTTAGGACTGATTATCAAATATATAGAAATTTTGCAGTTGACAAAGCAATCACAAAATTTACTGGGCATAGTACAATGTGAAAATATAAACACTTATACTAACAAAGAAAGATTTCAAATGGTGTGGATGTGAAGATAACCACAATAATTATGTATATACTACATGAAATTGTATGCAGACAAAGAATCAAATTCTGATTTTCGCCTATGCCTTGGTATTCATGCTGTGGTGTCAGTAGTTTTGCCACATCTTGCATCACATTATTTTCAATTCTATAGCTAGCAAATGAGCTATATGCAAATAAATTATAACTCTATGGGACAATATATATAACAAGATAGCATCACTGGTGTGCATAAAAAATATAAATATCACTGATGTACACAAAAAATATAAAATGAAGGGATGAAACTCATTTTATCAATAATACAGACAGTAACCCAAATTTCTAGTTTTAGATAGACAAGAAGCCAATTGCTATGATGATAATTGCATATCCATCTTCTGGAAATGATTTGTTTTGTATCTTTTATTGGGATGAACCTTTTTCTTACAGATGCCTTTGAGATTTGTCACTTTTGGGGTACAAGATAAAAATGAAGAATTCATGTGCAAATGTAAGAAGTATTATATACGGTTTGAAAGATAATTTTGTGAGGAATACAAAGAAATTATCAACGAAGATGTAATTTAAACTTAGTTAATGATAAATGAGAAATTATGAACAAACAATAAAGTAATAATTATGTCAGATGTTGAAATTTCATTTTTTCCTTATTTTTTAAATGGTTATCACTATTTATCTTAGCCATACTGTTTTCCTTAGTTTTTCTAGTTTCTAACATTATGAAAACTGAAGTTATTATGAAAATTATGACTCAAGTCAGTTTTTTAAAAATTCAATATGGCATCAAGGATAACGACCTAATTATATTAACTTTTTCAAATGTATGTCTATTACCATTGTATGCATATATAATCTTTTATACCATTTATGTTGTTTCAATCTTGTGTTAGTTGATTTTTTTATTGACTTGTCTAATTACTTTTAATATTTAATTTCATATATACCATTTATGTACTTTTCAATATTTTTATTATAATTTTTCATATATTTATTACCTAATATACCAAATATATTTTCCTTTTATATTTACTTTAAAATGTTTATTTTGCTTATTAATAATTTTATTTATATTTCTTGCTATGTTATTATTATAACTTTTAATTCCTATATATTTGTTTTATTTTCACTATCATTTATTTTATTTTCTATCATTTTTTTATAACCTGTATTGAGTAATTATTATTTTTAATTCATTTATCATTAAATTCATTTTTTTTTCGTACTCTTCTGAATTTAGCAATATTTTTTGATTCTATACATTCTAGAAATTATACTATTAATTTCATATTTTTTGTTTGTTGGAATAACAATAAGTTTGTGTAATATTTATTTGTTACACAAGATTTAATAAACAATATATCAAAAAATGTTAATTTATTTTATTTTCCCCTTTCTATTGTGAATTTTATATTTTCATCTAATTTATTTCCTTCTATAAAATTAGCTATTTATCTTTGACTTCTATTAAAAAATTAAGACATATCTTTTCATAAGCAGCAGGCATTTTTATTCTTCAATATTTTAAAGTGATAAAAAGAGTAAACCACTTGACATATTAAATAATAAATATATAAAAAATTATAATGAAAATATTGAAAACTGCATAAATGTGTTATATAACATTAAATGCAAAAAATGTTAGAGAAAAAATATTAAAATTACATAGGAGAAATGAAAAATTCAATTAATACAAGACTGAACCAATATACATGGATTAAAGACCTATATACATACATGCAATAGATTCATAAGTTTGAAAAAGATAGTATAAAAACAATTAACTATACTAACAAGAAAAGAGAAAGAAGCTATATTAATTTAAAAAAATTAATCCAAGTTTAAATAAATATTTAGTAACTAAAAACATTACTAATATAATAAGTGCGCATATATGCAACTATAGAGAAGTTTGTTATTTCTATAAATTAAATATAGTTTGGTGTTTTAGAGAACTTGTGGTGTTCTCATAGTCACAGCAAGATGAAATAGAATAATAATGGAGAGATAATACATATTTAATTTATAGAAATAACAAGTTTCTCTATAGTTGCATATAAGCACACTTATTACATTCTGTATAAAAGTATAAACAGTTAACGTCATTACTAATATAAGAGATAAAGAATAAAAATAACTAAAAATTAACTAAGTAAAAAAATATTAGTTACAAAAGGTAAATATAAAGTTACTTTATATTCACTTGAAAATAGCTTTAATTGAATTATAATAATTAAAAAAATAAAATTAAAATTAATCATTAAATATAAATATTAATTCTTGTTAAGTGCAATCTCAGCACGTAATATTTATATAAGGCTATAACCTTAGCACATGCACCTTATATATTTAATTTTATTACAAAAGTGACTTCTACAAATCTTAACACAAGATTCAACCTTATAAAGATAAGAATGGTTCTTATCTTCAACCTATTTTTCTAATTATATAGGCAAAACTAAAGCATTTTGATTTGGGAGCGTGAAGCTAATAAGGCGCATCGGCGCATGTACTAAGATCATATATAGTCTTATATAAATTTTACATGCTGACATTGCGCTTAACAAGAATTAATATTTACAATTTTAAATTGATTCAAAATATCTCTAAATTTAAGATATGAATATTGACTCTTTATAAATCAAAAGATTTCATGAACATTAATGTGTAACCGAAATAGTGGACTTAAATCAGTGAAGAATTTATTAGCTTCGCGCTCCCGAATCAAAATGCTTTAGATTTGCCTATATAATTAGAAAAATAGGTTGAAGATAAGAGCCGCTCTTATCTTTATAAAGTCAAATCTTAAGATTTGTACAGGTCTCTCTTGTAATAAAATTATGCACATAAGGCGCATGTACTAAGGTTATAGCCTCATTAAATATAAGTTATATATATATAAAGATTATAAACAAAATATATTACCGATATTAAGTAAAACCAAATATAAAGATTAAAATAATTATAAGATAAATACATTATTTTGTACAATTGTAATTAAATAATTGATTATTTATGTTTTAGATAGAATTATAGTATATTATTTCTATATAGTCATATGTATTTAAATATTTTGTAGCTCTAAGGAAGATTACTGAAAGTCAAAACATAAGAAAAAAATGCAAAGAAGCTATATGTTTGCAATTGAATAAAATATAGATGAAAGTTTTTATTAATTATATATCTCAACACTTACAGTTTTTGTTTTTTTTAATGGAGGTTCATTATTTACTCTATTTTTAGATATTCTTCCATCTCACTTTCTTTATATACTATTTTTGTAACTCAATTATACAATTTCTTTCTTGTCATTTGGACATTTCCACTTAAAGACAACCATACCCTATATGCATTTATTATATTTATATTAACCATATTATGAAACACAATGAACGGGATCTTATTCTTTCGTTATTATAAGCATTTGTCATTTTGTTTTATTGCAATCAAATGAATTTTTAGATATTTTTTTCTTGAGAGCAGCATCTACTTTTCTGTTAGCACTTTGGATAATCCTGTCTTTTTTTATTTTTATAAACAGTATGAAACTATAGTTGAATCTTTTTGAAATCCAAATAATATTAAATATGTTTATCTATCTTTTACATTGCTAAAACAAATGGTTAATTCTGATTTATTTTTGAGTATGATATCCAATAATGTTAACATTTTTGTAAGCAGATTACAAGATAAAATAATTATCACAGATTATATTGTGAGCAGCTTTTCTATTTCTTTTACAAATCTTGATGACATCTTCACCTTGATTTCTTTGTCATTAATTTTCCAATGTACATCTTAAACCTCCATGTATAAGATGTAATGCTATCACAGATTGTTCAAAATATTATCATCCAGGCTTCAGTAGAATTTATTGCATAAATGAAAATCTGCGACTACGAATCACTATATAATCCATATTCCAGTCTCGAATATATATAACTTGAAAATACTAATTCCTCAACTCAAAACATTGCTAAATGGACTGCAGTTTATCTGTATAATATTGCCAACTCTAAATACTCTTAAATATGTTTTGAAAATTGTCTTGGCTCATCAAATCGTTGAAAATTTTATGCCTTTCTTTTTTGCTCTAACTTTAAATTTCTTCAATTTTTTGATTTATAGACAATGATTAAAACTCCAATAAACTTTTGTCATCTTCATTTTACAAGTTTACAATGACTTTCTGGAATGGGTTATGACAAAATACAAAAATGAAGAAATGCTTTTTCTCGTAAGATATGCATAAGTTGTCTCACTTAAGATTGCATAAATATGAATATGTTTTTTGGTTCTGTTTTCTTGACTCATATCCCTAGATGTAATTTCTTTGACTATTTCACATTGAGGATTGTTACCATCAGTGTCAACACCTCTATAACTTCTACATTGCTATATTCTTTAACTTTTGAAGAAATGCAATAACTATTATTATATTTGTAAATAAGTCAATTATTTTATATAGCGCGATGTTTTTTATAAACTAATATTTAAACAGCATTAAACTCTTCCAGTTTTAGAGATCTACAATTTTCTATTGTAAAAAAAGGGAACTAATTTATTCACTGTAGAGATCTAAAAAATGTAAATAGTAACTTTTTATGGGTCTATATTATCTGATAAATATTTGGTGTATGGATTTCTTATGAAAAATGTCAAAATAAATATTCATTGATTCAAACATTTTCTGTGTTAAAGTTTTAACCAAGTGATATGAACTTGAAGTAGGACCAGCAGATCCAACCCAATAATTTAAGCGATTAATTTTTTGCAAATTATACTACTTATTTCTAAGTAAAATTAACTAAAATATAAATCAAAATATATAAAATGTGCTAACATGCACAAGCACACAAAGCTAAAAACAAATTAAGAAAATATATTATAATGGTCGGGGAGGATGTTGAAGTATCCAGTCTTACTGTATCTGCCGTACAGGGCGCCACTAGGTTATCTGAACCTAGAAAATTTATAGAGTTGGCAGATACGCGCTATTAAAGATCCAACTTCTACATAGATATTTTTCATGACCGTCAGCCCAAGTCACTAGCTCATGAAGTAGCAGAGGTTTAAAACATTTATTAAATATATTTCTTTTAATAAAGAATAATAAAAGCAATCATTGTCAGTATTAATAACACAAAAAGATTTTATTCACGTATATATATAAGTGACGACACACAATCTTGAAAAATAATTATATAAAAAAAATTATGTTTGTTTCATTGTTATTTACTATTATTTTTATTTGTTTTAACTTTTATTTTTAATCTTAGAAATGTTGAGTATAGATGAGCTACCCAGACGACGCACTTAAAAGACTTTCAAACATTTGATTCCAAGCTAAAAATCCGCAGCCACACCAATGCTCGCTTCCAGATATATATCAGCAACCAATGCAATGTGAACATGTTAGCATAGAATCAGGCCGACAGGAATGTGCATCTGAACAGCGTGATATTATTTGAAGAAACATGACCTTCGTCAGTACAGAAATTGACGTCTGTCTGGCGAAGGAATCATGCATGTAATATAATAAAAGAATAACGCTTCGTATGGATGGGAGAGCAGTCTATCTTGCCGTGCTTATCCTCCCAATCCATAGAGCTGAAATGGGTAAATGGAGCAAGAAATATGTCTGCTTCCATTTCAACAGTATGACTACCTCTTTGGGGTCATGCATTCAGTTGGACTCGTCACCCTATATGCTAACACACTTCACATTACATTGATATAAATATCCCTATATCTCTCCCCCAGCATTGACACAACTACGAAACAAATAGTCCGAAATCAAAACCCCTTTAAAACTAACATATATTTAAACGAGTCTAGCGGCCATCTACACTCCATTAACATTTAAATCATTTTATTAATTTAATTCTAAAAAAAATATCTTTAGTTTAAGGTTTTAAAATCATTTTAAGATGACATATTATATTTAATTTATTTTACTACAAATACTACTTGACCTATTTTTTTTCTTTTAAATTCAACAATGCACAAATAACGATATACGTTTCTATTTTTAAATTTAAGTTTGCAATCGCAAACCCCTACCCTATTACGAACAGATATTAAGCATGAATAAATAAAAGAAAAACAATACATATTTTAAGAGATTACGTTTCAAACTTTAGATAAGACTTAAAATTTCAAAGTTTATAAAAATAAAGTTCAGATTTGGTCAAAAGAGAAAATCTATAATTCATCTTTAAAGGAAAATAAAGTTCGGAGATTTTAAATTAAAGAGTTCATTTTTATCAATAATGTATACTTTCCTTTCTTTCTCCGTGCTCGTTCATTCACGATGAAGATCTAATTTACGCAAGGGCCCTTTTCTTGTGGATGATGATGATTTAGGAAGATTTCCGATGACTTCTGAAGACGTTAATAGTGGTTCGATCCTGGGATCCGTGGAGATGAAAGCTGCCTTCGGCCGGCCGGTCCGAGCGAAGCTCGATTAAACAGATTACATTTTTGGTAACAGCGACAATATTTATTTTAAATTTTCAGCAACAACAAAACGAATTCTAATTCTCTAATTAATTATTTCTTTTGGATTTTTCTTTTTATAGTCTTCAGGCACCTTATCTCTGGAAAGCACGGATCCATTAAACATATTTCATATCTATATTTCATTGGTTCATTGAGTTTGTCACCAAGTAGATTTTTGGGTTTTCCACTGAGGTCTGTGTCTATATCTTTGGCGGGAACTCTTATCTATTTCATAATCATCTTTTCAATGGTCATTTTGCCCTAAGGATCTATTTGTAATTTTTATTTTTATATTTAAAAACTCTCTTCATTATTTTTTTAAATTAAAAGGTTTTTATTATATTTTATTTAAACTATAGAATCTTTGCTTCGATTCTACAATTTTTTTAAAGCTTATCTTATTTTAAAATTTAAATCAAACATATTAATAAATTAATAATTCGTTATTTCTGCATTTTGAACGTTCGTGCTTTTAATTCAGTATTAGATATTTACAAAAACATTAAGTATTAGAATTTAAATGTAACGCATATATATATCCCGTTACAATATATTTTAATAATTTTTATTTTAATATCTATTCATTCAATGGCTAAGCGCTTTCAAGGGTCAAAGCCCTCATAATCATAGCCGCATTACAAACTATAACAAATTGACTCGGAGTGATGCAAATTTATGCAAATGAAATGATTACGCATTCCATTTCTCAGATATTTTGTAGCAAGAGCCTTTTCTAGTGATGGCGTCGCCATCTCTAGATATAAAGAAAGCTTCTTTTATCTTTTAAGATCATGCCGCTCTCTGCACACCACCACTGGATTTCCAGGTTGGCAATCATGTCCAGCTGAAGCGCGGCGCTGCCCAAAAACTGAACTATGAGCAGTGTCCACCAAAGCTTTATTATAAGAATAAGTGTGTTGAGATAGCCTAGTGGACAGAGAGCGCATTTTATATGTTTTGATTCATAATTAGCCACAAAGTATAAACTGTTTGCTTAACTAAAATATAATAAATTAGAACAAAACAGCTACATGAATTTATAACTATTTTTTTAAAATGCAAGGAACCAGAATTGAAAACAGTAATAGGTAACAAGTTCATTAAACTCATCTCATAGACAAAAGCTTAAATTCAGATATAAAAAACTAGTAAACTCACCATGCTAATTGCTAATTATTAGCGAAGCCTTTATATGTAAAAATTGTCATTAGTGATAATAGTTGCAATAATCAAATCATATGGAATGGAAATTAAAAATTTGTGTTGCTTAGATCCTTAAAACCTCAAAGAGAAATCAAAAGTTCTTAATAGTTATTTGCAAGTTTGTTTCTGTAGCCATCTTTTGAACATATTCTCATGCTTTTTTGTGAGAGTTTATTTTTTTAAGGCAAAAAAAAAAAACCCACAAAATTTTAGTATGTGGTGGTGTTTCTGTCATTTAATAATTCACACATGACATTTATTGATAATATTTGTTTATTTTCAAAAGATATTATTTTTAGATTTGTTTCCTAAGTTATATTATTTTCAATGTTTAAAAATATTCTTTTCAAGTTTTTTTAATTTCTATTTATTTATGCCATTTGCCATGATGGCTAATAAAATTTCTTAAGGAATATTTACATTAATCACAATTATTAACAATATTTATTTTCCATAATTACTTGTTTGCTATAAATATTTTCAAGTTTGTTTTCTAAATAAATTATATTCTTTTCCTGCTTTCAAACAATATATTATTTTCATGACCTAGATCAAAAAAATAAACATCAATTAGTTTTATTTATTTTGATATGTGAATGATTGCACCACCAACATGTAATATGTTCCATATATAAAAAGTAGTTATAGTATTTATCATTGAAATTAAAAAGCTAATTATTCCAATTTTAAGTAAATCTATTATCAATAATGTTTTTCTATTATCCAATAACTATTTATGATAAGTATTTAACTATTTTAAATTTCACACAAAATGCTATCTAAAGGAATTACATTTTTATACATACATATACACTAGGTCTCTTTTTGTACGGATTTTTTTAATGCAATTTTGAAGTTATGCGATTCATGTTTCTTCTTAATATCTTTTTATGCGGTTTTCTTTTATGTGATAAAGAAGTTCATATTTCACTTAAAATCAAGATTTCCCCATTTTATATACACACATGCATTAAATTTTACATACTTTAAATGCCTTTTGGAAAAAGGTTTGACAATAAATTTAGATACCTTAGAAGATTTAGAAAAAGATAATAAAACAGAAATGGAACCTGTTCGTTCCAAGCAAAAATGATTCGAGAAAGTCTTCAACTTTCTAATCAATTGGAAAATCATTTTCTTTTTTAATGACATAAATTATAAATGAGCTCTTAAATTCCAACGAGAGCTAAATAGTTGTATGTCAGTGTTATATATGCGTATGTTTATATTTTCTTTTATACATATATATATAAATAAACTTTTAGACAAAAAAGTTACAAGTAAAAATATTTAAGAACTTTTAATTTCTACTTAAAAAGAATGTATCTTTAAAATGTGTATGTTTATATTTTCTTTTATACACATATATACATGGACAAACTTTCAGACAGAAAAAAATTACAAGTAAAAATTTTTAAGAACTTTTAATCTCTACTTAAAAAGAATGTATTTTTAAAAGTTTTTAAATAGTTTTACTTGTAACTTTTTTCTGTCTAAAAGTTTCTCCATGTATATATGTGTATAAAAAAAAAATTAACCATTAGTCATTATTAACACACTCATGGAAGCATGTTATATATATACAGTTGCACGGAAGTGCAATCTCTAACAGCTAGATAGAGCAGTTTGGATTCGCGAGCTTCATAAAGAATTAGTAAAATCATTGTCTCAAAGTTTAATTACCAATTACATTGTCGACAAAAAAAACCATTAACACAGAATGAGACAAAATTGACGTTAATTGTATTTCCTCGTGATGAATTTGATTTCTTACCAGTTCACAAACTGCATTTTGTCAAATAGTGAGAATGATTAAAATATGTATGAAAAAATGTAAAATAAATTGCACATAAAAACATATTGTTTGGAATAAAATTAAATAATTAATAAAAAAAAGTAAAAAAAGTTTGTCTTGTATCAATTTTTTTCAAATATTTGAAATTTTTTATTAGTCATACTTAATTTCCTTATTTTTTTTTATGTGAATTTTAAAATAATTTTACCATGTTGCATTGGATTTATGCGATTTTTGAAAATTGTGTAACGTATCCCACATTTTTCAAGGTAAGTTAAGTCTATTTTTGTGCGATTTTTTTAATGCGAGTTTTCTGTGGAACCTATCTACTGCATAAAAAGAGACCCAGGCGTACTTTAATTTAAAAGAAATATACATTAAGAATATATTATTTAAACATATATATATATATACACTTGCATGCTCATCCTATTTAAGGTTAGTAAAATCTATAAAAATACTATTACATGAATCTATAATAAATAATGTAGTCATCATAATTTAACAATTCTGAGAAAGTATAATAAATGACACACAAATTCCTATAGGAAAAATATTAACATTTAACTTGCAATGAAATTCTATAGAATTGCATAAATCCTATCTATAATGACAAACACATAGAGAGAAAAAGAAAGTGCATTGTTTTCTTTTAAAATCTTTTAATATAAATATTGAATTAAAATGTTTAGCTTTAATATGTTTATTTCTAAAAGCAATTTCAGATTTAAAAAAAAAGAATCAAAAAGACTAATAATATGCCCTCTTTCTTTTTTTTTTTTGAAGGCTAATTAAAATAAAATTTTTATATACACATTTGTAGTGAAAAAAAAATTTCATATTTTTTTTTTATATAAACAAAAATAAATATATCATTTCATAAAACTATTCTTTTAATAATTATTTTCATATGATTTTAATTAAAATTACAAGTTTTTATTTATTTATTTAACACTTATAGATTATAGTATTAATATAAATAATGTCCAAGTCTATAATATATAAGTCTTAGTACAATAAGGTTAAAAGTTTTAAATACCATCAAAGACAATGAAGTATTATTATTTAACTAAAGTAGCCGAAGTTATCCCAATTTATTTTTAAGCAGAGGATATACACATTTAAGCATGTTATAGTTTCTATTATCATTCTCAGACAAAAAATGGCACCATATTTATGACACTAATTTTTTTTTTTTGAACTTGTATAATGGGACATCATTATACTTTGCAAATTTCAAGAAACTATAGAGAATAGTGGAGAATTTATCTTGCAATTATTCAATTCAGTATGATTGTTTGGATTTTATAACGAATGAAAAAATATTCAATGGGAACTTCTCATTACTGATTTTACTACTAATAAAACAAAATATTTTATGCTAATTCCTCTGCCAAAACCTAGTTAAAATAAGCAGACAATCCTGACACATGCTTTTGTTTGTTTACACTTCACACAATTTATTCTAAAAAACGAAGATATAATTTATTTCTAATTCCAATAAATTTGCATGCATTAAAAATAATTGTCCATTGATGGTGTTATTATAGAAATAGCATTAACACTTTGTGCTAATTAAATTTTTAAAATTACCATTTTAACTTCTGATATAGAATTTTTTAAAAAAAAATTTTTTTTAAAATAATTATAGACATTTTTGTTTGTTATATTACATCAAATTAATGCTTTTTTCTCTTTAATAACTTGTTTTATTCACAACATGAACAAATAAAAACAAAAATATCAACATTCTTTTTTTTTTTTTTTAAGAATTCTTTTAATTCAATAAATACATTTTAAATAATCTAATAGATATTTTTTGGGCATTAATGTAACAACTAAATAAATTAAAATTCTTTCATAAATTAAAATAGAATAAAATATATCCCTAAACTAGCTAAAATAATTGTAATAACTACGCTGTTTTAGTAATATTATATAGCTATCAATAACATTCAATTAAAAAATTTTCCTAGCTAATTTGTTAATCAGAAAAGGAAAAACTCAATTACAGAAATTACTCAAAATGCAGTTTATATAAACATAATTAGCCATACCCATGGCTTTGCTGATATTAGTAGAATTTTACAAATCTATTATATAAATAAATCTTAAAATTTTGTTTGATATTTAATAAGTCATCAAATATTGCATCAATCTCGATAAATTATGCACACTTTTCTTTATTTTTGGAGGTAGAGGAAAAATACATAGGCAATGGATTTTTGCTTTATGGTACTTAATTATTATAAAAAATATGGTAATTTTCTAATGTGAGTCAAGTCATAGATATAAAATTTTAAAGTTTGTATTAGTAGTGATCTCTAAGGAAGCTTTAAGCATCTAAAAGTAATATTTTTTAGCAAATATAAAATTTATCAATCTAACTTACAAATTTATATATGGATTCTAATGGATAATTTGTAATACTGTTTAAAGTAAGCTTATAAAGCATTTAATAAAAGATTGTTTATGTAAAATTTGTTATTCTTTTTGTTTCTGTTTGTAATAAATTGTCTGAAATGTCGCTCTCAACTATGTTTAATAAACATAATTACATATAATAAATTTTTTTTTAACCAGCATTCAAAATGTTTTGGTCAATTTACTAAAAAAAGATTCTTATTTTAATATGCACACATTATTATCATTCTTAAAAATAAGTAATTTAAAAAAACTACTACTAAGGAATTAATCATTTGCAAAAATATGTCAAAGAAATAATGTATAAAATTGTCAGCAATAGATGTTATAGTATATTTCACATATTACAATAACGTTTAAAGGATTTGCAATAACCAAAATAAATACTACAGTACCAAAACAAATAATTCAGAAATATTTAAAGATAGCTCTATTGTGCATACATTATCGGTAATCATTTACCCTTTCCTTTATTGTTATATACATAAATTTGAAAGTTTGTTACTTAATAACTCAACAAATTTTGTATCAATCTTGATGAATCTTGCATGATTTTTTTTTTGGAGAATAGGCTATGGATTTTAGCTTTATAATAATTGTAAAAAATTTGACAATTTTTAACAATATTCTATTAACACGAACAAAGCCATGGGGATAGCTGGTAAAATTATAAAATAATATAATATAGTTGATAATTAAAATATATTTACACTGTTTTAGTAGTTCTTGGTGCTGCTTGATAATGTGCCTGCCACTGTAAATGTGTTTCAGATTGAAACATAGGTTCTGCAGTTCCCATAGTTGCCTGGTGTTGAGCTTGAGCCCTTTGGCGCTTAGCAGATCTTAATGCTGCTTGACGCTCAGCCTGCTTACGGCGACGATTGTCAGTCTGTTCAGGTAACTCCGCTGCTCTCAATGCTGCCTGGCGCTGAGACTGCTCATGCAATCGTCGTTCAGTATCAGCTACAGTTTCTCGAGCTCTTATTAATTGCATTGCTCGTGCTTTGGAAGAATAATGACCAATATTGGTATTCTTTAATGGCATTCTTGAAATCTATTATATACATATATAATTAAATAAATTTGAAAGTTTGTATGTTTGTTATTTAATAAGTCAACAAATATTGCACAAATCTTATTGAATCTTGCATGATTTTTTTTCTTTTTTGAGAATTACAACTGCTATGGATTTTTGTATTATGGTACTTCTTTTAAAATGTTTGGTAATTTTCTACTAATGTGAGCAAGGCCACAGATATAGATTTTTAAAGTTTGTACTAGCAGTGATCTGTAGACAAATTTTAATCATATAGAAGTAATATTTCCTAGCAAATTCAAGTATTATCAATCTATTATTTCACTGGAGAAAAAACATATATATATAAGGCTAAGGATTATTTAAAATATTGTATTGCTATTATTTTTAAAAATAAGTAATTAAAAAAAAACATGTTTGGGGATTGATCGTCTGCATTTTATTAATTTTACAAATATAAAAAATTATGTACAAAAGTAGGCATCAATAGTAATATTCAAATATTTCAACAATAAACTTTAAAAGATTTGCAGTCAATAATCAGGATAAATACTGGAGTCTAAAACAAATACTTCATGAATATTTTAAGCTTATTTAAAGATAGCTCTATAGTGCATACATTATTGGTAATCATTTATCCTTTTCTTTATTAATATATATAAATTTGAAAGTTTGTTACATAATAACTCAAGAAATATTGTATCAATCTTAAAAAATCTTGCATGATTTACTTTTCTTTCTTTTTTTTTTTTTGGAGACTAGGCTATGGATTTTTGCTTAATGATACTTGATTGATTTAAAAACTTTAGTAGTTTTCAATTTTTAACATTATTCTACTAATGCAAGTAAAATTGTGGAAGCACCCATTATTAATATAAAGATCATAACTGAAAACAAGAGTTGAGTTCGGGAAGAAAATCATGCAAGATTCATCAAGATTAGTGCAGTTATTGAATAAAAAACAAACTTTCAAATCTTTATATATATAAATGGATAAAGGATTATCAATAACTTACACATTTTAGAGATGTATTTAATAAAGTGTTTAATTTTAATTTATATAAGTTTGTAATTATAAATAAAAATCACCCAGAAATTTTTATTTTAAGGTTCTAGTTTTAATCCTGGTTGTTGACTACAAATTCTTTAATCCTATACAATGCTCACTTTAGTGCTTAATTCCTTTACTATTTCTCAGATACAGTTTTTCTAAATTACTTATTTTCAAAAATAATGGCACTGTGCATAATAAATTACCGATCCTTTATAAATTTAATACTAATCAACTATTATTATTATTAGGCTTTTTAAAAATATAAAATTGCTTTTCCAATGTAATACTTTAAATAATCTTGTTAAATATATTTGGCTAATAAATCTATTAACTTGATAACTCGTTCAGTGAGAATTATTGGGTGTTTCCTTCAAAAAAAAAAGCACAGTTGTTCAGCTAATTTAGGATGCTGTTTTTCCATTATTGTAAATAAATTTAACACAGGAATTTTTTAATAACATTAATCAACCACTATTATTATTAGGCTTTTTAAAAATGTAAAATTACTTTTCCAATGCAATATTTTAAATAATCCTGTTAAATATATTTGACTAATAAATCTATTAACTTGATAACTCATGTTCTGTGAGAATTATTGGGTGTTTCCTTCAAAAAAAGCACAGTTGTTCAGCTAATTTAGATTGCTGTTTTTCCATTATTGTAACTAAATTTAACACAGGAATTTTTTAATAACACAATTTCCAAGGGACTGCTGTATAAATTTTAAAAAATCTGAAGAGATTACTATTTTATAGACAATTAGCAAATATCAAGTCTTCATTCTATTGTTGTCAAAGGAAAGCCAGATTTATGAGTGTTTCTTTCTTCTTGCCTCATATTCACTCAAAGTTTTTGGAATAAAAAAATGACTTTTTTGCTTATTTATTAAACATTTGATTGTTTTTACATTTGTTGATAATTATTTAAAACAAAAAATAATGCATATATTCAATTTAATTTTATTTATTAATGCTTTATTTTTATAAATAGAGGTTAATAAACTTGACTAGTATTAACAATGAAAATCACAGCATGAGTTTTACCATGTTGTATGTATAACTCGTGTAATGTCATCCCTTTATCTTTCTTATTGCATTGCCAAATCCATATAATATTAATATGATTTAAGTTCTTTATTACTTTTACAATGCTTTTTATAACCCACTATTGATGGTTTATAATCTGAAAAGATTGCTGGGGCAATCGAAACTGTCAGTAGGTTGTAAAAAGCATTGTAAAAGTAATACAGAATATAAATATTAATATTATAGTAACATCATCATCTGACAAAATTAATGCAGTGTTAGAATTTTTTCAAATATTTTAATAATTCTAAAGTAAACATCAGATTTTAATGCAGAATTTGAGATTTATCACAAATCCACATTTATTCAATAACATTAAAAAAAAAAAACTTAAAATGAAAAAGAAATGTCATTGATGTTTATGATCTGTTGTTCTTATTTACAGCCTATTTTTTAAATACTTATAAAGTTCAAATGGGAATTTTTATATTATTCATTTATAAAATTAAATTAAAAAAAATTAAGTTCAATTTATTGAGTTTTAGTATAAAATAAAATGTTTTATACAGAAGTGAAAAGTTGAGCATTTTCAAAAATTCTCACCAGGTAAAATAATAGAAAATGTCTGAATTTGAAAAGATTAAAAAATAGATATATTCAAGACTTTTTCAAAGTAAAGTTCTCTCATGATTACAGACTTTTTATTCTTAGTAGACACTTAATTTTTTCTGTGAAAAATTGTTAAAAATTATTAATTTTAGAGGATTACAAGTTTCCTAGAGATTACTGCTAGAACAAACTTTCAAAATCTGTATGTGCAGCTTTGTTCACTTTAGTAAAAAATACCACATTTTTAAAAACAAGTACCATAAGGCAAAAATCCAGAGCCTATATAATTCTCCAAGAAAATAAGAAGGAAAATCATGTAATTTTCATCAAGATTGGTGCAATATTTGTTGAGTTATTAAGTAACAGAATAACTTTCAAATTTATATTGTAATAGATAGATAGATAAAAGATTATAACAATTCAGCTTATAAAAAAAAATTAGATTTTGAAAGACTTAAATTTACTTATAAGTATATTTAAGAATATAACTATTTGGTTTCCAATTATTATAAATTATAAATATTAGAATATTTTATTATAAAATAATTGTTAATCATATTTGATGTTAATTGCTATGATGTTCGAGTCCATGTAAAGAGTTTTAAATGTGTCAGTGAAGCCTTTGAGTGTTCATTAACACTCAAACTCATGAAGCTACATAATTTTTTGATAGCTCAGTGTATGCTATCTTGTTTAATTCTTCTGTTTTTAGGTAGTTTGTCATGACATGGTATTTTGTTTCGCCTATTAGCAGGATGTGTGGGGAATTGTTTAAGTGCATGGACTCTCCCAAGTTAATCCCCCCAGATGTTAATGCTTATAATTTTACATATCATGGGTGGAGGCGTGGTTTTGGAGGTTGAAGTCTACTGATTCCATATCTGATGTACGAGTCTCGTTATTGGGAGAGGCCATGGAGTGGTTGCTTAATGAGTCATCTTCTGTATAGAATGGTTCAATTAGATCTAAGGTTCCCTAAGAGCCTGCCGGACTTTTGGGATTGATTTGGGCAGAATTGAAGATCTTGAGAGGTTGTGGTGCATCGTGTTCTTTGTACTGTTGTTTGTATGTATTGTCTTGCCTTTTTTGGTTCAGATGATTAGTTTGTGGTTTTTTTTGGTTCAGGTGATTAGTTTATGTTGTTTTCCTTCTTCTTCGGAACTAGGCTTTCCAGCATATAATTCATTCGAGAAGTCCATTTCCATTTTGTCTGATGTGTAAATTGTTCTAAAGGAGCTGAAGTCTATTTTGTTCTCCTTGCTGAGTCTTTTTTTGTATTGTTTAACTTTGGTTCCAGTGTTTATTAGGTATTTCTGATAGATTGGGATCCTTTTGTTTGGTTGTTGTATCCTGTTTGTTTTCCGTTGAAGGTAATTTTGTGGACCCGTTTTTGTTGTAAATTCTTTGTTGTGGTGACCTCCTTTCATTATCAGTTTCTATGTGCTTGGTGCAGTATACCTTTCTGTTGTTTCATGTTTATTGTTTAACACCATATTTGTATGGGTAGAGCCTTGTGTTTGTTCTGTTTCGATTGTTTTTGTTTTGTCTTTGTGTTCATTTGATTGTATATGTCTTGGGTTGAATTGAATTTTCTGTACTTTTCCAATGTTGTTTTCATCTGTTTGTGTATTATTTTTGGTGATGCTGGGGTTATCTTCTGAGTGTGTTGTGATTATTTTTGCACCTGTGATATTTATTTTTCCTATTACCACAGTCTGGGCAGAATCTAGCTGAGCACTCTTTAATCAAATGTGTTCTCTGTATGCAGTAGAAGCAGTGAGGTTTGACATCTCGGAAGCCTAGTATCATGGGTGAATCTTTGTGGTTAACAAAGTGGAAATGTCTGTTGGACTTGTTTTGTTTGAGTGTTAATTCAAATGTAGTATTTGAGAGGATACTTTCACCTGCTGTCATCAGGAAGATACTTAAATTTTGAAGTTTTTCCATAATTGATCATGATTTCTTGTAGATTTGTCGCACCAGAAATTTACTGTACAATTCTTTATTTTCCCTGAGAGCATCATTGGTCTATTAAGCTCTATGTAATTGAGGAATTTACTGTCAAGTGTTTTGTTTAAGCTTCTACTGCCTATATTTTGTTCTTTGATTATAGTATATAGCATGTCAGTTGGGAATTTGAAGTGTTTTTAATGTCTGAAATTGCTAGTATCATGCTTTTGTATAATAGTTTGCAAAAGATTTGTATAAGTTGTTTGGGATAGTGTTGTTGAATTGATGGTTTAGGTTTTTGTATTGATCTGTGTAATTTTCAGTTCAAAAAGATTGTTGGGATAAAAAGCATTTTGCATATCAGTATTTTGTTCTGAATTGTATTCAATAATGTCTACTATAGTCTTTGATTTGCATCATGTTTAAATTCTTCAGAGATGTGTGTATTATCTTTAATTTTTGTTGTCTGAGCATAGGATGGTTTTTTGATGGAGTAGTTATACATTTCTGATTTATTTTGGATGTTAAGGAAAAATTTTTGATTTAAAAACATAAGTAGATATCGTGTTTTTTTTTCCTTACTATATTTTTATACGTTTTGGTGCTGTATTCAGTTTCTAGCACCTCTAAGGGCTGAATCAAATTTTTACTGAATGTTGTATTGCTTAAATTTTTTGTATGGGTATTTGTTTGTAATAATTTGTTTGAATTTTCCTTTGGTGTGTTGACTAGTAAGGTATTGATGGCTTCTCTGTCTTGTTTTTTAGTAATTGAAAGTTCTGGTAATTCATCTGCCCCTGTCTGAATGAGGCATTGTGAATCGCAAGAATTTTTATAGCGGTTATTACATTCAAATATCAGCCTTTCAAGATAATTGTGCAAGCACTTTGCGAGTGTTAATAATAAATGAATACTTTCCCTTCCAATACAAGATGTAGTATTTATGCAGGAATAAAATGAATCCACTTATTCCTACAACTCAAATGCTTATATATGAGCAAATCAAGTACTGGCAAGGAAAGCGTTAGGATAGACCACTCACTTTAAATTACTATTTACGATGTCTGAATGAATGACGTCGGTGAAATTGTCTAGAATAGCGGTTATTATAAATGTCGTATATCTTTTTCTGTTTTTTTAATTAGAACTATGTTTTGATTGAAATTTGCTTCTTTGTGACTTATTTCTTTATTTATCTCAGTAATGCTTTTTTCTTCTTTTTGATAATTTGAGGCTCCTTTTCAGGAGCTTTCTGTTAGGGTTTTATAAGGATATAACAAAGCTGTGATTATTGTTAATTATGCTATTTTCTGTCTCGGAGGTTTCTGGTGAACAATTATTAACTTTGTTTGGTAATTTATCATTGTGCTATGGATGATTTATGCTAAATTGATTTTTATTAAATCTATCATTTGGAAAGTCTTCTGACAAATTTTGTATATGTTTTCCTATGTCTCTAATGTTAACCACTATGCAGTTTTTAATGCTTTCATAGGAGTCTAATTTAGCGATCTGTTTTTGATTTAAATCTTATGGATTATTTGAGGTTTTAATTATATTTTCATTATTTTGACATAGATTGGATGTTTTTTTTTTCTGATTGGATCATTTTATCACTTTTAGAATGATCATTTTTGTTTAGATTGGCCAAACTAATGTTAGACAAAGGTTTACTGTCAATTTCTACTTTTTTTTTTCTATCTTTTTTGATCCCAATTTTTTCCTCGGATCCATGCTAACATTAATAATATTAAACACATTATTTATGCTTCTCTATTAAAGTTAACCTCACATTAACTTCGTGAAAATTAATATCTTTTAGAGAACTGAGAGGTGACTGTCACTCAACTTGCCATAGGTGGCGCTTTGAATTAAATGAAATTGTACATACAAATTCAGTAGGCCTCAAAGAAGAAACAGTAAATATTAAATGTGATATATATTTAAAATCAATGGCTTCAAATGAAAGCTTTGGGCATTAATAAGCAGGGATAATATCCAAATATTTGGAGAGTTGCCGTATATTTCAATGCATTTTTTTGGTTCAATATATTTGTGCGAATCAGCATTTTCCTGCATGAATGCAATAAAAAACTAAACATAGGTCACAATTATCAGATTTACATTTGGAATCATGTTTACTTTAAGTTCGTATGAGCCAAATTTTGACAAACTCACCAAAACTATGCAATGCCAAGTGTCATCAAAATAAAAAAAAAATATTTTTTTTTTTGTAAAATTTGCATCTAATTTATTTTAATACAATTCTAAAACAGTTTTCTTTCTTTTTCTCTATATTTTCTTGATTTTTTTTTTTTAATTTTAGGTAATTTAATAATTATTTTATAAAGTGACGTGAACAAATGGTAATATTAGAGGGAGCTATTTTTTTGGTAAAATTTGCATCTAATTTATTTTAATACAATTCTAAAACAGTTTTCTTTCATTTTCTCTATATTTTCTTGAATTTTTTTTTTTTAAATTTTAGGTAATTTAATAATTATTTTATAAAGTTACATGGACAAATGGTAATACTAGAGGGAGCTGAAGTAATTTAATAGTAGTCATAGTAAAATGTGTTTGATATCTTAAAGAAAAAAAATCATCAGTTTGTAATGATCTACTAAAAACATCACCAATATTTGTGTTTCCAAAAAACCTTTATAAAAAAAACAACAATTCATAAGTACATTCCAAAAAAAAACGGGACTTCGAACCATTATTTTTTTTTCATTCTGGCAAAAGTAACATTTTTTTTTCTGGTGTCCGTTTCAAAATCTGAAAAAAATGTAGTCACCCCCAGGTACACTTTCACCAAAAATAAAAGTTTGGTAACCCCTGATATATGGTCTGCTACTGTAGGCACATGTTTTTTTCTTTCAACCATGTTTGTTCTTTCAATCACTGTTCAACATGGTGACAAGTCTCATCAACATACTTCCTTCCACATTCACAGGTTATTTCACAGACGCAATTTTTGTTCTTCAGTATTTCCAGTTAGCCTTGGTAAAAGTTAGAATGCCTCAAAGTATGATTTTGGAAATTAAAGAAAATCTGCAGTCAATATAACATTACAACAGCTTTTCAAAGCCATACTACACTTCAAGGAATTTTAACTTCTATCTGTTGAATAGTTATTAAAAGAGAAAAAATGTGTTTACAGTAGCAGACAATGTATGTACTAATGACCATATGTTCAATTGGGAAAATACAAAAATATTGGATAGTGAGGAAAAGGTGCAAAGAAGAAAATTCAAGAAAGCTGCTAATATGATAATCAAATAATCTAACAAGTCAATCCAATGTGGCAAGACACAATGTATGGAAACCTCTAATTAATCTTGCTCTTAGAAATAAGTATTTAAAAAAAAATTGAAGAACTCTGGAGGATTTGAATCAAACCTCATATATTAATATACAACATTTCTACTATCTTGCTTTCGACAGAATAGCTCAATTATTTGTTGTTGCCTTATAATTTGATAAGCTAATATTGTTACTGGTCAAACCAGCAACACCTCAAGAAGAGTGGAGAATAATACTATTCAAAACATGTAATTACTAACCTGTATTGTCTATTTGTGTTATTACTATCAAGTTGTTTGTATTTGAAAATTTTAAATCAAGTTTAAAATTTTTTAATAGAAGCAATCATATACATACACACACACATATATATATGCTTCATGTATATATATATTGTCACCACAAAGTTATAATATAAGGCATTTTAAAATAAAAAAAATAATGTAAAAGAAATTTAATTTTATTACAGTTTAATATTGTTATGTGGGAGTAAAGGGGGGGGGGATCAATTCAACAAAGAATGTATAAATTAAATTCTAATTTTGTAATTATTTAGGAAAAAAGGTGACAAAATGTGATTATTGTAGATCAAATAAAATCAAAGACATTCAAAATTTAATTAAGAAAATGCAATTAGTAAAATCTTAAATTAAACTAGATGAAGATTGCTTATCAGTAAATTTTTTTTAGATAACAACGAAAATAATTTTCTTTTTAAAATTAATTAATTTGAAAGATCCGAATGCCTTTGTTTTGAGAGATATATGTAGGGTCAGGGAAAAAAGACTTGTTCTCGTGAACTTATTGTAGTTTTTTTTAAGCTGTTAAATTACACCATGCTATGACCAGTGAGTAGATCGCCACAATTTCTCTTAAGTATGGAGTTTCCTGGTACTATAAAATGCGATGCTGCTAAAGTCTCTGCCTACAATTGACGATCCAAATTGCTGACATACTATGCAGTCACCATCAATAGAAAGCCCCAGTATATAATTTCACTGAATAACCAGACAGCCTATAGCCAAGAACATTACTCCATAAAACCTATGAACTATACTGGTAAGTTCAGAATAGTGTTTTACTGTCTATCAAAAAATTCCTTTGAAGGTCTGGTAAAAAAATAATTTAATTTAACTGTATAAATTTCAATTTACCGGTAAACGATAAAAGCCTCTTTACTATTCTGCTTTCTTTGCTTAAATAATTCATTTATTAATAGTTCTCTTGAACTTTGTTTTCTTTAGTGTTATATAAAATATGTTATTAAAATGTTTTTATTATATTATAATGCATGCTTAATTAATTGTACATATTATGGAAGCTCGACTATTGTAATATATTCAATGCTTCTTAAATTTGCTAGACTTATTATTTAAGAATCAAATGAAGGAGAAAATTTTAGTAAATATATTTCTGTGACTAATTTAACAGTCCAGTAATTCTGTTAAATCAAGACAAGTAAATCCCTCCTTTAATTGATTGTAATTTCTTTTTTTTATTACTTGTGATTTTAAACTTATTTAAAATCGGTTCTTTCAAAAATGTCATTTCACCATTAACATAATTACAATGTTTAAATAAAACTTTCAAATTTAAAAATTAAGATGTTAAAAGCAAACTTTTTCTGTTTTGGGAAGGGACAATTATATATGTACACTAGGTACTGGTGATTTATAAACAACCTGCAGTTTTAAAATAAAATTTAATGTTCAAAGTTAAAACTTTGTTTCTTTTCTTTTGACAAATATATATGTATACTGCAGGTATTCTATTTTCAATTCTATAAAACATATTATAAATAATGAAATATATGATGTGATAGTTTAATTCTTTAAAAATTTTAACACAATTTAATATATTATCATTGTAGGCTATCGTATCAATAATCCTTACACAAGACCTATAGGGCAGATCACTAATTAAGCAAGGAGTAATCTGTGTAGGCCTTGATTTAGCCTCATATAATAGATATTCGCATATTGTAATCTTATGACATGACCGTTCATGTTTTATTCCTATATATATTTAAATTTAAAGCCAATTATTCATTATTTTATAAAAATTGATATTACTGGGTTGTTTAATTTCATGTTTATTTCACTGCATTTCTTCAGCAGGCATATATCCCCGCTTTGGAATATAGAATAGCTGGGTCTCCTTTTTTGAATATGATCCATGCAAATATGGGAATATTCCTATCTATTCCAGATCTGGTGGATCTTCGTTCTGTATCACCAATTGGGCAGTGGATCGTTCCTGCCTGTTGGCGAGATTTATTAATGATTATGGAGATGCTCATCCTTTCATACCAGGATGCCTTTGTTTCAGAGACTTGGGTATGGCCTCATGAAGGTGAGCCTATTCCAGTCTACCTCATTATTGGATTGTTTATTATTGGAGCAATCCAGTACTGCATTCCTTCTTTGTGTAGACTGAAGCAGGGTATTTAGGCATTGGTGGGTCATGATCATGAGAATTAGATAATTATCTATTTTAATCATATTTATTAGAGAATTAACTCTCATTTAAAGCTGTTTTACTTAGAATCACATACCTGCTTAAGGGATATCTGCCCTAGAGATCATCAAATCTATCATCCAAAATATATTTATGTATTGAAATTCTTTGTATATATACAATCACAAATTAAATGTCATGCAGTCCCTTATACTTTGAAATTCTTGACACATAATCACTTATTAATGTAATTTCCAAGCGTTAGTCATTTCTTTTGTTTATTTTGTTTATAATTTTATTACTAATAGTGTTTGTATCATATATATCTATTGCATTGGGTGTCTTGTTTGCCATAGGGAAGTCATATAGTTAATAATCTAATTCTAAGAGTCTCTCTCTCTCTGATCACCAAGTCTAATTAAAATAAAGTATTATGTGGGTTGGAATGAGTTGTGGTAGTTTAAATCATCCTAGTGAGGATTTGTGCTGTTGTAGGCTCATTCCAACCATTACACAATACTTACTGAGAGATGATGGAAATAGTCCAACATATTATCACATCTAATATACTATCATCACAAAGCTTCAGCCAAATAAAATCTATACTGTTTATTTAAACTTACCAGTGATTCATTTAATTTCTTGGAGCAATATTTGTTTAAAAACTCAGATGACAATCTGTGGAACATAATTTCAATGGATAAAAAACAAATGAAATCAAATCCTATCATTTAAAGCATTCCATTGATAAATCCGCTTTTATGATTTTCAGATCAAGTGTTCATTATTATAATGCAATTCACTCCATTTTTCTAACTTTTGACTATTCAATCATAATCATCTACAATGTTTATCTTAAAATTATTTTCAGATGATAAATATCCCCATTTTAAATATATATGTCTATTACCATTTTAAAGCTGAAATTAAATTTCTTTACTATTTCAGCAGAACATAACAATAATTTACTTATCCACAATTATCAAAGATTTTTTCTCTTTTCTGAGTAATTGTAATACTCACATAAATGTTCTGGATATTACCCATAACATTTATGAGAATATTAATCATAATTAATCCCTTATAATCATATACATTTATAATATTATTAATAAAAACTAAAGCAGTAACAGGAAATAGTATAAAAACCGCCATTTTGAAAAGCAAGAACGCCATCTTGAAAAAATGGACGCCATTTTGAAAACAAACTGAAATCATTTTCGATTGAATTCAAAACCGGCTAAGTCTAATTTACATTTTCATAGATTTCTAAATTATTCTTCATTAAACATAAAATTTATATATATTAAGATTATAATATCTGCCTTTTTTTTTAAAAAAAAAAAAGACCAAAACAACATAAAAATTCCATAACATAATAAAAGTATGAAACTCCGGTATACCTAATGAATTAGCCTTGCTAATTTAATAAATATTTGAACAATAGTAATTTTTATTTTTTTTCTTTAAAAAACATTATTGCTTTTTTCTTCAAATTTAATATATATAAGCACAATTAAACTCCAGTTTATGAAAAAAAAAAAAACAACTTAAATATATAATTATTTTTCGTTATTGATTTAAAAAAAATTTTTTAAAACTAAATCTCGCAAACTGCAAAATCTAGCTAAACCAATTACATAAAAATGAATATATCAATATCAAAATTATATTATTACAGTTTATAAATTAGTACGATAAAAATTTAATAAAACTATAATACCTGTCTATATTAGCCATCGGTGATCACGCGTAAAAAGTTTTTAAAATATAATAAAAGCAATAACAAAAATTAGTGTCACTTTATAATGGAAACATAATCCACGTTACTAATATGATAAGTATATTCACTCAATAACTAATAAATCTGTAAGTTGATAATCCAAATACACGCGCGCTTAAAAATTACAAAAGGAAGGCATAATAAAGTCAGACTGAAAATATGTTTATTAGCACTAGAGGGCGAAAAGTTCTCGTTGACAGCGTTACTTTCGGCCATTTTATTATTTTTGAATAGCAGATAATTTGGTAGTAGAAACGTTATTTATTCCCGAAATTTATGTTTTATTTTTAAACTTAATGACATTTAAAGACTGTTAAGGTAAAAATTGATGCAACATTTATGATTATAGTTGAATTAATTTTTTCGAAAGATCTTTGTTTTATCAGAATATAAACAATAAATAAAAATATGCCATTGAAATATATTTTCTTCATTCTTTCCCAATCTGTTTTTAAATATATACTAGTATTTTTCTTTTCTGAATGTCTAATTTTTTAGCGCTATGTAAATTAGAGATGAGTAGCGCAATCCAGAATTTTACCACCATATTTTGTGGTGATTGTATATTTAATCTTATTGTACATTATCTTTCCCGTGGCTACTTATTATTTTGATGTTTTCTACTGCAGTTTGATAACAGTTACATGAACTTTGAAATAACCGATATTATTGTAATTGGTATGTGTTCGATGACTAAGTCAGTTATTTCGGAGGCTACTTTAATTTTGGATTTGAATTCTAAACGGTATGTCTGCAAAAAAATTTAGAAGAAAGTACCCAAATATAGAAATAAAGGAATGGTATGAATTATATTTTTCAAAAAATAAAATTTTAGGAAAAGGTGGAAATTGCAATTAAGAAGAATGTCAGAAATAGTATAATTTTACTTTTACATTGTAGTAAGATAATGAAATTTTCAAAATTTTACATCACACCGAAATTAAATTATGGATTTTAAAGATTGAGAATTAGTACTATCAAATTTATATATAAAAAGTTCTAGACAAGAAAATGTTTCTATACTATAAGAAGCAATACAAATTGCAGAAAGCATTGGCGATCACTCTCATAATAAATGGTCTTTAAAATGAAGTCAAAACAATTTATTGAAAAGAAAAAATGAAAAACGATGTAAAAATGTTATATATAAAAAAAATCTAAAATATATGCCAAAAAACTCCAAGTGGAAAGTATGTTGTTAAATTGGAAATGAAAATCGATTTCATTAAATTTTCTATTTTATTATTTTGAATAATTGTCTTTGGTCCTAAAATGATTATAAGTTTTAAGTACAAAAACAGATATAGCACATTTCCAATTATTTGTGTAAATAAGGGTCCAGCAATCTTATAAACTGAATCATAATAGTAAAGATTGCAAGTGTGCAAATTTGAATTTTTTAGTAAACTTGCATTATTTTCTAGATTTACAAATAAAATAGGTTTTATAAATAATAAAATAAACTTTTTTAAGAATAAATTATTTCATTCTAAAACTTTGTTAGAAAAGTTGACTAATAATAAAATTATTTTTAAATAATAATAGACTAATTATAAATTAGAAGAGATATTTATTAAACAATATGTCATGATTATATGACAGATTTCAATTTCTTTTTTTTTTTTCATTGAAAGACTATCTAAATAAGTGCTAAGAAACCTTTATTGATGTTTTTTTATTTTTGATAGAGGTTCTGTGAAAAATATAAATATGAAGTTGCATTAATAGAAAAACTGAAGAGTTCATGAATTTATAACAAAACACACAATAACTTAAGGATATGTAATATTTTTAAGTCATAAGATAGCTGATTCATCCATATGTAAATAAATTAGTGATACCTAAATATGTTATTTAACAACCAATCTTTTTGTTACAAAAAAAAATTTCAGTAACATTTTTTTACTCTATTTAGTGTAAAAATATGCAAGCATTTCATGGCAGTGAATTATGTAAACGGTGGCATAGAGATTTTATTTTTTGAATAATAATTTTAAAAAAGAAACGTAATTAAAAAAAAAAAATCTTGGATGTCATGACATATATATAATACTCTGTTATTAGTGTTTGTGTAGGCATTCTACATTGAAAAATACAATAAAACTTTATTGGAACTTTTTTTGGAATTAAAATAACATGGTAATTGTTGTTTGGTATTACTTTTTTATTTATATTGTAATAAAATGTGCATTGGATAAAATAAGTAGATTTAAATTCTAACCCTTCAATTACATCGACACTATTTGATCTCTGAATGTAAATTTATAACGAAGTGTTGCAATTATTTACATACTGAAATATGTTTCTAAATAGGGAATAATGACACTAATCACAGTTAATATAATATACATGCACATCTCAAACACTTTCATTACATTTTACCCACACAATGATTAAAGTGATTAGAAACATTAGATCAAGTCAGGAATAAATTATTTTAGAAATAATATAAAATTCGAACAAGCATATAATTACAATAACAACATAAATATATATATATATGTCTGGAAAAGAATTCTTATTTTTATATATAATTTTATTAATTTAAGTGATATCTATTTTTTTTTTTTTTTTGAGAGTAAATAAAGTTATAAATATAATAAATCAAAAATGCACTTGACCTTGTACTCTATTTATGTCAAATAGATAGGTATGGGGAATGATAGCAGTCATATTGGATAATATGTATCTCATGTATTAATGCTTGCACTTCTTTTACTTCCACTTTTTATATTAATTATGGAAGTATGTAAATTTTGGGCAGATAATTAAAGATAATTATTTTTTCCTAATAGATATTTACAATGATGACAGACAAATATAAATCATTGCTTTTATTTCCAGAAAGCTGTAAAGCCACCAGCTATGGTTGCAGTTGATGGTCGAAGGCAAAGGGTGCTAAGAATCCCCTAATTGTGGATTTAGTTTGCCATTTGACGGTGACTTTTTTATTTTGGTACTTAACAACTGCAGATCACTTTCAAGTGAACAAAGAGTGCAAGAATTGGAAGAATGGTCTCATATTAAATGGCATGGATGAAATTAGGAAGTATGCTGGGGTGATGTGGTGGAAAAAGGCTAGAGATTGGAAATGAATTGAACTTGAAGATACCACTCTGCAGTAGATTGATAATGGTTGAAAATGATGATGATGATGAATTCTCATAAATTATTAACCTTCTAGCAGTAAATCATTCCTTATTTTCTGTTGAAAAAAGATTTTCATTTTTTTCTTTTATAAATTTTTGTAAGAGAATAAATGGGCATGATAACATTATGATAATGAAGTCATTACCATAATCATGCATTCAGAATAGCTATCTTTATGTGAGTGAAATATTCTCATAATAGTTAAATAGTAGCCAAATGCTAATATTAGTTGAGAAGATGACAATCGAAAGTACAAGTAGTATTGGTTTCTATAATAAAGAAATGGATTGATTAATTATATATTTATATTTCCACAAATGAAATATATATATGATTTGTGTTTGTTTTGTATTATATGTCTTTGATGATATTATTCATATTACTTTAACTGGGTGTCAATCATTAATAGACTTTTCAGGGGGCACTATGCCTCCTAATCCCAACTATTTCCTTTTCCCCACGCAACCAAAGTTATGTTAAATAGAGTAAAAGATCTCACATAAAATGATATATGTATTTTAGGAATCCACAGTGAACAATAATTCATAAAAAAATGATTAGCATTCACTATAAGAAAGAGATTAATAATCTATAAATGTAATTATTCAAATAGCAGCACAAGTAGTTATTCATAATTTGGATTAAATTAATAATACTACCCAAGTTTTAAGGCAAAATCAAATATACTCTAGCTTTTTTAATGTATTTGATTAACTTTTAATTTATGTGCTAAAAAAAGATATATGTTTCATAAATTAAAATACCATAAAAAAGCAATAAAGCTGAAAGAATATAATCATTATCTTAACAATAAATAAAGAATTTAAACATTTTTAAAATTATTAATTTTAAATTATAAATTATCAGTTTTAATATGTTACGTTTATAATAGGACTTGTATTATTAATTTTAAATTATTCTAGTAAAATAAATATTATTATACTTACCAATTATAATTATAATATTTCCTTTGGTAAAAATCAATCAAATTGATATTACATTTTTAATCCAAAATATAATAATAAAGATATCTGTTTATGGAAGCTGTCCTTTTCCTAAGAAAATCAATGTTAGATTATGCAATAATTTTTTTTCAAATATTTATTTGGAAGAACAAATAACTGCCTTTGGGCAAGTTATGAACACTTGAACATGTATGTACACTCACACAAATATATATATTTATGTGGCAATTTCTTCTACAAACTGCTAATAAACTTTGTTTTTATAATAAAAAGCCATTTTAGTTTGTAAAGAATAAATTTAGAATAATGTATTGAGACAAATTTCAGTACGAAACAATTCACTTCAATAATAACATAAATTAATATTAAAAAATATAAATATTGAATTTATCTTCACAATTCTAGCAGTTCATTTTAAAATCTTTGTACTTAAATTCTCCATGATTTTGTTTTCAATAAAAAAAAAGTATTTAAAAAAAAAAAAATCTTAGGAAAAAATTAATAAAAATAACTTCATAAGATGATGTATCATACACGTGCATAATATGTTCTATTATTTATATTTATATGTTGCACTATTTTTATTATCTAATTTTAAACATTGAATATGTTAAGAAAAAATTAACTTTATTTAAATTTTCACTTGCATTCAACATACAGGTTAGTATATATGCAACTTTCCAATGGTATTATTCTCTTTGGGTATTGCTGGCCTATCCAGAAACAGTACTAACATGGGAATTGAACCTGGACATTTAGATTCAATATTCAAGAATTTAAAGGTTCAGGTTCAATTCCCATCCTAATACTGTCATTGGTCAGGCTAGCAACATCTGAAGAAGAGAGGAAAATAATACCATTCAAAATGTTGTGTATATTCTAACCTGTACGCTATTACTAACAGTTGAATGTTATTGAAAATTTAAATAAAGTTAAATGGTGGAAGTATTTCAACATGTAAATACAGCTAAAATGCCATCATCACAAACTTTCAGGCAAACATGTTTATTGAAAGAGAAATTTGTATCATGTAGACTTTCAAAATGCAGATGAATCACAAGTTCCATATAATTAGTATTAAGTAATTGAAAGCAGAAATATTTTAGAATGAATCTATTTTAATGTATGCATGAAATTTTTTCATTTTCGTATATACCAGATGAAAACTAAAAAAAAAACCAATTTTTTTTAAACAAAAGTTATAGCCTTAAGAATATGCGTGTAAAAATGCGATATTAGGGACCTCTACAGGTCTTAACCACAAGCTTACCCTTTGGAAGAAAAGAGGGAACCCATGATTATTAGGGGGGAACCCCTTCTCTCCTTCAACCTACTTTCTATTTAAATAGGTGAAGCTGAAGCAGTTAGATCTAAGAGCATGAAGCTATTCAATACTTCACTGATTAAGTCCACGTTTCTTATTACACATTAATACTCGTGAAATCTTTCGATTTACGTGTCAATGGAAAGATCTTATAGTTAGAAATCTATTATGATAATTTAAAGTTGTAATTATAAATTTATTTAAACGCACATTGATTACGTAAGTAATATTTACTAAGGCTTTAACCTCAAGAATATGCGTGTAAAAATGTGATATTAGGGACCTGTACAGGTCTTAACCACAAGCTTACGCTTTGGAAGAAAAGAGGGGATCTAACCGGCTCAGCTTCACCTTTTTAAATAGAAAGTAGGTTGAAGTAAAGAAGGGGTTCCCCCCTAATAATCATGGGTTCCCCTCTTTTCTTCCACAGCATAAGCTTGCGGTTAAGACCTGTAGAGGTCACTAATATCGCATTTTTACATGCATATTCTTGAGGTTAAAGCCTTAGTAAATATTACTTACGTAATCAATGTGCGTTTGAATAAATTTATAATTAAACAAAAGTTATTAATTTTGTCTATGTACATATATTTATTGCGAAAATATATTCACTATATAAAGACATGTATCAATAAAATATTGAAATTTTTATATAATTTCCACAAGTTAAAATTTTTATTATTTAAGAATTAAAATGTCACATTTAAATGAGCTTATAAATATGAATATTATAAAGGCAGATTTACTTAAATAATTTGAAAAAAGTTCTTATCATAAGTTTATGTAATTGTGGGTTTATTTCAGATGTTTTGGCTTCCGTTAGTACTTAATTTTAAAAATCAGAATCTTCCAGCTCAATTAATTAATAGCACTTATCTCTGACTAATGAAACTTGAAGAGTCTTCCAATTCTGATAGGTTAATCTTTGGCAAAAGCATGATGATGACAATCCTTCTGGTCAAACATGGGTAGCTAGCTATTCTGTCTTAGTATTTTTGCCATGAGTGGCTTTAAAATAACGACCATTTAAAGACTAGGACAATTTAGTTTAGTTATCTATAATATAACGTAGGGCTACTTTCACTTTTTAATCTGCAATACACTTATTTTGAAGTAATTTTTTTTTCACCTTATATACATTTTGAAAAACACATTTTAATCTGCCCCATCAAAAATTTTTTTTTTTAAATATTCATTTAATATAATTATTTTTTGAACTCTTTAATTTGTTCCTTCAATAATTTTCCTTATCTTGTATATAAAACCGTATACATGTGATAATATGTTGGTCTATTTCCATCATCTATCATTAAATGTTGAATGTCTAGAAAATTGTAAACTTCCAAATACAAACAGCTGATAGTAATAACAGATAAAGACAACATAGATTAGTAGGTTAAACATTTTAAGTGGTATTATTCTTCACCCTTCTTCAGGTATTGTTAGCCTAACCAGTGACAATGCTAGCATAGGAGTTGAACTTAGACCTTTAGGTTTTTGAACATTGAATTTTAAGGCAATACTGTAACCAACTGAACTATTCTGTCAAAGGCAACAGTCAGAAATTTCATATATTTATCTAAGGTTAGTTCAAATCCTGATTCCTCCCTTTTTCTAATACTT
This sequence comes from Epiperipatus broadwayi, assembly GCA_028023455.1. Taxonomy (NCBI): domain Eukaryota; kingdom Metazoa; phylum Onychophora; class Udeonychophora; order Euonychophora; family Peripatidae; genus Epiperipatus; species Epiperipatus broadwayi. The sequence goes on along the minus strand of JAQFVV010012405.1, from coordinate 14,697,823 downwards.
TTTCCTAAGAAGCAAGGTAATTAGAGGCTTCCAGACATTGTATATTGCCACATTGGTTTGACTTATAGAATTATTTGCCATTGTCATATGAGCAGCTTCTTTGAATTTTCTTCCACTTTTTTCTCTTTATTTAATATTTTTGTATTTTTCCAATTGAACATATGTTCATTAGTATACACATGGTCAACTATTGTAGACACATCTATTTTTTTTTTTTCTAATAAAAGACCATGTGTGTACTAATGAACTTATGTTCAATTGGGAAAATACAAAAATATTGGATAGAGAGGAAAAGGTGCAAAGAAGAGAATTCAAAGAAGTTACTCATATGACAATGGCAAATAATCCTGTAAATCATCCTAGTGTAGCAATACATGTCTGGAAACCTCTACATCCTGTTCTTAGGAAAAAGTATTTAAAAAAAATGGAGGAATCAGGAGGATGAATAAATTCTCATAGATAAGCATATGAAACTTCTACTGACCATTGACTTTAACAGAATAGCTTAGTTGATTAGAGCAGTATCATAAAATTCGATATTCATAAAGGTGTTATGTTTGATTCCTATGCCAGCATTGTCACTGGTCAGGCCAGCAATATCTAAAGAAGGGTGGAGAATAATACCACTCGAAATGTTGTGTTACTAACATGCATTATTTTTATGTTTTATTACCGACAGTTGTTTGCATTTGGGAAAGTTTAAAATTTTCTAAGCATTCAACATTTAATGATACACAATGGAAATAGTCCAATGTATTATCACATCTAAAATATTATTATAAACCTTCAGGAAAACTCTTTACATATTCTTTTATTTTATTTAAACTGAAAGACTTTACCAAAAATACATTTAATAATATATTTAAAATAGTTTACTTTTTTTTTTTTGAGTTAAAAATTATTTATATACATTATTCAATGTTTATGTCACATTGCAGCTGCTATAAAAAGCAAATGTTATTGTTAGTTATGAGGACGCATTAAAAAAAGACATTGTGAATGCATGTATTATGTTACCAAAATCACATTTTTCTCTAGTTTTGCCATAATATCCTATAAATACAATTTATCCAAACCGCTACAAACACTTTTTAGCAAAACTCTTTATTTGTACATATACATACACCTACATTTCGACTGACTTGCAGTCTTCTTCAGAGCTATGATATAATGAACAAAATAAAATAAAAAACATAACTACATAATACCATAAAAAATTTAAACAATAAAAACTAAAAACAGCAAAATATATATATTAAAAAAACATAAATAATCAAACCCAAATAAAACAATTTATGTTGTATATTTTATTTTATATTAATTGTTTTATTTGGGTTTGATTATTTATTTCAGTTTTTTAAATATATATATTTTATGTTGTTTTTAGTTTTTTATTGTTTAAATTTTTTATGGTGTTATTATATAGTTATGTTTTTTATTTTATTTTGTTCATTATATCAAAGCTCTGAAGAAGACTGCACGCCAGTCGAAACGAAGGTGTATGTATATGTACAAATAAAGAGTTTTGCTAAAAAGTGTTTGAAGCAGTTTGGATAAATTGTATGTATTATGCTGTGTTTAGATAATTTATTATTATTTTTAACAGCTTTCTAAAGTGTTGATATGAGTTATAATTTGTTTACATGGAAAAAAAGCACCGATAAATTGATAAATGCCTACAAGTATATACAACTTTAATTATTACATTTTTATTTTATATAGAAATGAATTATTTCAATGTAAAATTACTTTTTATTACAAAAAGAAAATTAAATTTATTGTGGAATATTAAATATATTTTTATTCTTAGTTTGTAAAAGAAATTAGCTGTATAATAATAGTTTCAATATATTTGTTTATTGTGATATATTTGTTTTTTCATGTGTGATATACATGTATGTATATACATGGGTGTGTGTTTATGTCTCTAAAGTAACTAATTTAGGTAGTAATTTATTTTTGACTTTATCAATATTCTTATATAATTCAGTAAACACTTCTTCCTCATCCTTAATATTGCTTCTTCATATACAACAATATATCTTATCAAAATAATCACAACTTCTTACATCTTTTAAGGAAAAATATTTATTATTATTATAACAGTTTTGACTGTTCCTCGCAGTCTTCTTCAGATCTCATTCTATGCCTCTACTTTTCCCATTATATGGTGGAAAAGAAAAAGTAGGGGCATAGAATGAAATCTGAAGAAGACTGTGAGGAACAGTCGAAACTATTATAATAATAATAAATATTTTTGTTTAAAAGGTGTAAGAAGTTATAATTATTTGAAAAGATATATTGTTGTTTATCAATATTATTATTAAACAAATACTTGACAATAATATACAATCCAAAAATTTTTTTTAAATCTTGCTGGAAAAAGGGGGGTTTTTTTTTTTTAAAAAAAAAAAATTATCTTCAATAATTACTAGTAAATGTTATATCATTTATTTAAAATTTTATGTAGAATAATTTAGTATTAAAGTTGTTTTAATTTTAAAACTTGCATACCAAAATTTACAATTTAAAAATAAATTTAAAATTAATGAGTAAAAATATATTTAAATTCTTTATTTTTTAATATTTATTTTATGGTAAATATTATATTATCTTAGATTTATTGTTTTTTAATGATGTGTTAGCTTTATGGATAATATAATGCCATCTTCAGTTAAATAATTAAAAAGTAAATGTGGCATTTTCAATAGTCAACCTGTTAAAGAAAATATCTAATGTGAAGTTTAAATATAAAAAAATAAAATTGAAATACTCGATCTTATCAAAATTTTAATCAGAATTTTTTTTAAACTTTTTTTTCATTTTTAAAACTATTTACACACGGCTGAAATATAATATATATTTCAAAATAAAATGTAATACGATAGGATCTTTTAAATAGTTTTTTAGTATATATTTTTTATAAATGTAAATATCTTTAGAAATAATTTATGAAAGTTCCTGATAAAAAAATCTTTTATGAAATGTAATGATATAATGCTATTTATTACATTATATGCTTTACATGTCAAATTATGAATAAAAAATGTTACTTAACCTTTTTAGTTTCTTTGTTAATAGTATCTATCACACTTATATAAGTAGTGTATTCTGTACTAAATTGTCTTTGCTACTGCATAAATATGCATTTTTTTTGATTAATTAAAGATTCCATCTATTGAAAAAACTAAAAATATACTAGTTTTATAAGATTATACTTGCAAGCTTCAAACCTGGCACTACTTGAGGGTTGCCACCAAATTAAAGCCTCTTTTTATATATACAGTAAATGAAATTGCAATATTATTATTGAGTAAAATTATTTTGGTTAGCTAAATATAATGCTGCTTTTTTTAAAAAATACATTACATTATTATTTATCATAAATATAGATTTATATAAAACATATATAATAAACATTTTAATATTTTTTATAATAATGGCAGAGATTCAAATCTATTGTACATATATGTTTTGTTTACAAACATGTACATTTATATGTGATATATATGTATATTATTGATATCGATGCATAATAAAATTATTAATTAATAATTCATAGCTTTACATATATACACATCAACATGCATGCATTATACAGTTTTCCATTCAATGTGTAAATAACCAATTATTCATTAAATGTATAGATATTTTATATATATTCATACTTTTTTCTAATTAACTCCAATTTATCTCTGTAGCAAATATTAAATAATAAACATATAATGCTGATTTATTATCTCTTGTTAATTATTTTATTATGTTCTTTTTTTTTTTCTGTTTACTTTCTTGATATCTGTAGTAACCATATTATAAGTTTGACATTGAATTTTATAGACTATACCTTTTTGTGTTAAGTAATAACAAAGTTATTTAATTTTATTTTATATTATTTATTTATTTCCATTTTATGATATTTTAATAATAAAAGATATCTATATTGTTGATATAGTTTACCAGGCCCTCACCAAGATCTTAATATTAGAGTGAAGGTTTATGATGATGATAATTTACTTGTGGGTATATATTAGTCTATTTCATTATTTCGTCACATTGTTCAATGTTTTTAGAAAAATTCAGTCTTTATTTATGTCTTTCCAAATACATTTCACTGCTAATGATATTACATGTTTTAGTAATATTTATGAATGTATCTATCAAAATTTTATTTATAATGCTCATTATCTGTTATGAATAGATCATAAATACATTTACAATTTGCTGTTTGTTTGTTTTTTAATATTTCATTTTTGTCTGGACAGATCTTAAACATTCCAATTTGAAATTTTTAAAATTCTACACAGTATTTTCATGTATGTAGGGAGTAGATTTTTTTAAAACCACAATTGTTGTATTTCTCAATCCATAGTTTGTTTTGAAGAATATGAAAGTTATGGACTGAAAGATACTAAGAAACTTAAAAATTGATTTTAAAATATTTAAATAATGTCATTATTTTTACTTTATAATATTCATATATATTAAACTCTTCTATGCTCTCCTCATATACACCTTAATGCAACTTTTATATATAATTACTCTTTTATTTTCCTTACAGTTTTGATTGTCCTACAGTTTTCATCAAAGCTCTTTTTAACCGTCACCTTCTTTTACAATCATAACTGATTCTATAAAAATTGCATTAAGATGTATATGAGGGGAGCATAAAAGAGTTTAATATATATGAAGAAAGATGCAAAGAAAATTAAAAAAGAAGATATAAGAATAATATACAAATGTTTTTAAAAAACAAACAAATTGATTAAATTTTTCAGTATTGAAGAACAAAATATCGACATTATTTCTATAAACGATGTTTACAAACTTATATAACAAAACTAACCTATTCTGTATATATATATATAATAATAATAAGTGAAATGGAAGTAGTACTAAATGATGTAGTACACTAAAAATTCCAGATGTAAATTATTAATAAGTAACTAAAATGGCCACACTTATATAAGGAACAAACTTCTTAAAAATCTGGCAGAAAAGACTATCTGTAATAAAAAATAAAGTATTCTCAAAAATATTAACAATTATTTATCAATAAACTTACTCTGTTGCAATTAAATATATGTTAAAGAAAAAAGTTGCATTTTATGAAATAGTTGTGGGCATATTTAATGTGGGAAAATAGAACTTGAATTTCTCCTCATGGATAAACAATACTTTATTATGAACATTTTTGGCAACTGTTTTATAAGATTCTAATATATATGATTTCAGAATTAAGTGTGGGTAAAATAAAACTTATCAGAAACATATCATCTGTAGTAAAAAACTATTAATAATTATTTATTTAACAGTAAATTTGCTTTGACCCAATTAATAAAGGAATAAAATATAGTGTATGTGTTAAATATATGTTAAATTTTTAAAAAATTCATAATCAGCACTTTATTTCTTTATATTTTTTTAGAAGAAAAAAAATGAATGACAGAATTTAGTCAGCACTGAAGATGTAGTAGGTAGAGCCACCTAGTATTTATATAATGTAACAGATTTATATAATTCTTTGACTTTAATACACTTAAGTCACAAAACAAATCAAAAATATTAATTGTAATATTCTAAAAGCATCAAAATTCCAACATATCTTTAGATAGAAAGTTTACAATGACACTATGTATAGTATAAAATCAGAATATATAAAGTATTTTGCAAAAACAATCTTTCAAACAAAAAAATAAAATACTGGCAAGTCAATAAAATATAAATATAACTTACAATTATATCATTTCCACATCTATTTAAAATCAAAAAATAAATAAATGATTGTAAGATCCACTATAATGTTAAATGAAACTTAAGCATAACATAAATTTTACAAAGGTCAAACCTGTTAGCCACTTTTAAATATATCTGCATTAATACTCTTAAAAACAACAAACAATAGTATGTTTTGCACCACCATTAAGTGGCCTGAAATAACTAATACAACAGAACTGTAGTATTAGCCATATGTCTGGCTGCATAAACAGCATTTTTATATGTGATGTGATGCGCCGTGACTTCTCTTTATATGGAGTCTGGAATCTACTATGCCCAGAGAAACCTGTTAGCCACTTTACCTTCCCTTTTTATTCCCCACCCTAAGTTTTTCCATAATCTGCTTCATCCCATTTCCACAACATAATCTTTGTCAACTCCATGATCTTCATATCTAAACCCCCCTTATCTTTTCCCAAACCCAACATAAAAACCAATAATCCCACTTTCTGTATAATCACTTTGTTCATATTTATTCTTCCATAACTTCATTATTTGTACCCTTTCTGCTTTCAAGCATTTACATTCAATTAACAGATGCCTTCCTTACACAATTTGCAGACTATATCACCCATACTTTTCCATTTACGCACACCCAATGTTCCATTTACTTTATATATATTTAAATTCTTTTTATTCTCTATACTAGTTCTCCATCTCTCCAACTACCTATTCTTTATTAATGCATCTATTCTATCCCATTCCTTACCACTATAACACTCAACAATCACCCTAACACAATCATCCCACCTTTTATACAAGTATACTGATATAAACTCTTTATTCAAATCTTCTGCATACCGCATTACCTTTCTCACCCATCTTGGTGCCTGATCTTTACTTGTAACGCAATTAAATACTATTTTGGCTATTTTTTTATTATCCATAAACTACCGAACATTTTCATTTTGCTTTTTGCATCTCATATAAAAACTTGACCATCCCATTTCTCTTTGAAATTGCCTCCTTTGCTGCCACACATTTGCATCTAATGCATGTCTTCCTACTTTCCTTTGTACTTTTTCTAAGTAATCTAATACCCCTTTACTAACACATAATGCATCATTGCCATATATTAACCCTGCTACTGCAACTCCCTTCCATACAATTCTAGCTACATCATATTTATTATTTGAAAATACTGTTAATTTCTTTATCAGTCCTTTTCTTTGCTTTATTTATCAATTTTTTCTCCCATTCACCCAAGCAGTTTCTCTAATTACTTAAGATAATTTCCAAATAGTTATATCTATTAACCACCTTTAACTTTATATTCCCAATAAAAATTATTTTTATTTCTCTTTTCCCAGCATTTATTATCATTTCTTTTGATTTTTTTTCCACTAAATTTAATCCCATCTTTTTACCCACCCTTGCGCACATCTTCAGCATAACTCCCATATCTTCCCTACTTTTTATGCACAAGAAGATATCAGCAAATAAAAGACCTGATAATATATACACTCCCTTGTCATCTATTAATGGTATCTCTACTCCTCTTCCTAGCCTTTCTATTTCTCCATTTGTCTCAAATATAACAAAAACAAAATAGATGACATAGGGTAGTCCCACCTGACTTTTAACTCTTAACTGATTCTACATTTTCTAAATTGATACTAGAGTAATTATTTTCATACCATCTCTTAAGAAGATCCACTAACACTCCATTCATTCTCAAATTTACTAAACTTACCCATAATGTATTTCTATTTAAATTTATTATATGCCTTCTCTATATCTATAAAGACCGTATATAACTGTCTATCTGTATTCCTACTCATATCTATAAGTTGTGTGACTGCAAATAAACAATTTTCTACACTCCTATCTGATCTAAAATCTTCTTGCATTTCTCCCACTATATTATTTTCTTCTATCCATTTTGCCATCCTTCTAGCCACCATATATGCAAAAACTTTATATAACACTGACGTTACTGCTATCGGTCTATAATTGTTTAACTTTCTGTGATCCTTAACCTTTCTTTTAAATAATAGCCTTAGTCATGTATTATATCAGATATCTAGAAATTCTCTCTTTTGTGCTATCTTATTAAAACATGATAATAGATTTAATTTGTCCTATTTTCTAAATTCATCACCATTTTTGCTGCCCATCCATCTAAATCTCTTGCTGTTTCATTTCAATTTCTACCTGGCATCATTCAATTCATTTTGCAGTATGATGCACTATGGTTTCTCCTTTCTCGGAATGAATAATCTCTCAGCCGCTATGCCCAGAGAAATCTGTTAGCCACCTTCCCTTTCCATTCTTCACCCTAAGTTTGCCCCATGTTCTTCTCTATTCTGCTCCATCCCATTTCCAAAAGATTTATCTTTATCCACTCTATGACCTTTATATTTAAATTCCCCTTTTTCTAAACTCAGCATCAAAACCAAGAACTCATTTTCTGTATAAGCACTTTGTTTATCTATATTCTCCCACAACTTCATTATTTCTACCCTTTCTTTTTGTAAGCATTTACATTCAATTAACAGGTGCCTAATATTTTCTATGTATTCTTTACATAACTTTCAGATTAATTCGCCCACATTTCTCCATTTATGTATATATTCCCTTATTGCTAACGATCCTGTTTGAGCCTTAAACATTAAACTACTTTCCTTGTTAGTGTCATAAATTAACTTGCACCCAATATTGTCACTCTATATATATATATTTAAACTTTACTGTCCATGCTACTACTTCATCTCTCCAATTCCCTATTTTTTATTAATGCATCTATTCTTCTATCCCATTCCTTGCCACAATAATTATTCTAACACAATCATCCCACCTTTTGTGTAAGTATACTGACAAAGTCTTTAGTCAAATTTTCTGCATACCACACTACCTTTCATACCCATCTTCTGACAAACTATCCATACAGTAGTGCCACCCAGTGCAAGCCATAGTAATCATTACTTGCACTGGATGGCACTATTATATGTATAGTTTGTGAGGATGGGAGAGGAGGCATTTCAAGGAGAAATGGAATGGTCAAGTTTTTATATGAATGATGCAAAAGGCAAAATAAAAATGTTTGATAGATTGCAATTTATGGCTAATAAGAAAATAGCCAAAATTGTATTTAGTTGGGTTGTGAGTAAAAGGCAAGCAAAAAGATGGGTGGGAAAGGTAGTATGTATGCAGAGGATTTGGCTAAAGAATATATGTCAGCATACTTATACAAAAGGTGAGATGATTGTGTTAGGAGAATTGTTGAGTGTTATAGTGGCAAGGAATGGGATAGAAGAATGGATGCATTAATAAAGAATAGGGAGTTGGAGAAATGGAGAATTAGTATGGAGAGTAAAAAGAGTTTAAATATTTATAGAAGCAAACAGAATATTGGGTGCAAGTTAATTTATGATACATAGCAAGGAAAGTAGTTTACTGTTTAAGGCTTGAACAGGATCTTTAGCAACAAGGGAATATACACATGGAAAAGTGTAGGTGATTTAATATGCAAGTTGTGTAAGAAAGACATTATAAAAATATTAAGCTTCTGTTATTTGAATGCAAATGCCTGTAAGTAGAGAGGATATAAATGATATAGTTGTGGAAGAATAAATATAAACAAAATGATTATACAGAAAGTGGATTCTTGGTTTTTATGCTGAGTTTGGGAAAAGATAAGAGGGATTTAGATATAAAGCCAATGGAGTTGACAAAGATTATGTTGTGGAGATGGGATGGAGCAGGGATAGAGAAGAAATATGTGAAACTTGGAGTGGAGAATGGAAAGGGAAGGTAAAGTGGCTAACATGTTTCTTTGGGCATAGTAGCTGAGAGATTTTTGACTCCAAATAAGAAGTTAGTGCATCACATTGCAAATAGTAATAAAAGTAGAAAGGATAGTGAAAGATGTGGATGGAGAATGGAATTATAAGAATAAGTTAGAAGACTATAATATAAAAGTTGAAGAAAATAAGGACAGGTGTGGTGAAATAGAAAAAATAGCAGATAGGGTTTTAGGTGAGAATATTCAGAAGAATAAAAGTGAGAGTTAGTAAAAGTATAAAAGAAATGAAAAAAGCATACAGAGAATATAAGTGTCCTATTAAGAACAAAGAAAGTGAAAAAGTTGTTAATGTTAAATGGGAAAAGTATTTTTTAAAAAAAGAAATTGGCTAAAATAGATAATTATGGAGAATGAAATTAAATGATAAATTGTTGGAGGATATTAGTAATAGTGAAAGAGATTGGAGTAAAAAAATTTGAAAATACATTAAAAGAAGAAATGTAGGGCGGAGAGAAATAGTATTATTAGATGAAGAAGGAATAGTGTGTAGTTCTAGAGAATTGGAGACAATTTTAAATAAATATGTAATGGATATAGAAAAGATGTTAGATGTGAAGGACAGGGTGATAACAATCATAAAAGCATATAGTAATGGAAATATTAAGTTTATAGAAAATGAAATAAGAATAGTGAGAAGTATTGTTAAGATATTTATACAAAAAGAAAGATAATTTATGTAACATATCTTGAATTAGATGACTTTGATTAATATCAAATTTGGAAATAAAAAATTGCTAGTGAGATGACTTGGGGAAATTTGGATGTGTGACAAAAATTATATATTTTACAAATATATAGAGTGAACTATTTATTGATTATTTGAGTGAGTTGCTGAATGAATGTTATTTTATTAGGAAATGAAATTAGCATTGAGAATAATAATGTATACTACATCCGAATTGATAATATGCTAATAAAAAAATAAATCAAATGATTTTATTACTTGGGAAATCATAAAAAGTTCCAGCACTGTAAGTACCCAGAAATATAATCCAGAGTCTGATAATCTGTTATTGCATTAAATTATACAGAGCAATATACCAATTGTTTTGGATAATGGAAATAGATTAAACAAACTGTTAAATAGCTCTTGATAGAAGTTTTAGAAATTGTGTCATAAAAATTAATGCAATTAAAATGAAAGCATTGAAATATTAGTTGAATAGCTTGTTACTTTTAAATACTGTACTGGGAAAATTCAATAATCTGTGATAATAAAATCAAATTTTTAGTGACTAAATCGTTTTTTAATAAATATAAGAGATTTCTTCATTAATTCATTTAGTTAGTTTTAAAAAAGATATCGGATAAATATTATATTTAGAATGGATAACGTACATTATTGAGCATGGATTTAAATGTTTAACAAAGGAAAGAACATTTTGATGCTTTAAAGATTGAAGGAAAGTGGATAAGAAATAGGTTAAAATTACAAAGATAGAATTGCTGAAAAAAGAAATATTTATTTGAGGATATTGTCCCAAGAACCCCATGCCTTTTACCACAATGAAAAATGTGGAATCCAGACAGAACTAAAGATTACTGGATTAATTTCTAAGACAACTAAAAATAAATTAAGTTTGTTGTGCTCATTCTATTATTGGAGATACCACATGCTTGCTATTATCTTTATTCTATGACGTTCTGAGCAATTAAGAATAAAAATGATAGTTTGCAAAGTTGAAGATTTCTAGATTATTTTTCAACTAAGGCATTAAATGAAAAGCAAAATACATTGGTTTATTTAAATAAGATCATTTTTTATTAGTATTTGTGTACTGAATGTTACTTGCCTTCCTGTTGTATGAGTAAATTAAAAAGCAAAGAATGAATTAATTATGAAGTTACAGAAATAATGAGAAAGAGTATTGGAAAAGATTGTGGAGGCTAAGAGGAAAAAAATGATATTAAAGAAAAAAATATCTATGAGTGTCTGAAAAAAAGAAATACCTATAGGAATCTTGAAGTAGGTGATCTTGAATAATGTGTCATGCTTATTTACTGCAGATCATTCATGAGTCAGTTTTATGCTTTTCCAAAACATTAATTTGGTAGTTAATGTTATGTAACAAATACTGGTGAATTCGTTTAAATTAAAACTTCTGGTATTTTAGATCAACTTAGAGATTTGTCAAACAGATACACTAAATTCATATTTATTTATAATTATGTTAGATTATATGTTGTGATTATTGAGCAGTTATAAGGAAGTCATCAGAGTAAATATCTAGCTTGAATGAACCAGTGCTGATTTTTATTTACATCATAAATTGAATTCTTAATGGATAAAGTTTAGGAATATTTTAGTGTATTATGGTAATTGTTTAGTTCTAAAGATCAACAGCTCTACATAGAATTTAAAACAAACGGGTTGGATAATTGAAGTAGCATATTACCCAACCAAAACTAAAATCATTTTTAATATATAATCTGAAATATATCATATCCATGAATTTACCAATAAAACATGACATTACTTTCTCAGCTTATTTTTAATATATACTTTCAGCAGAAGAGCCATCTATTATAACTTTGATTAATAGAAACTAGATAGTAATATCATTATGTTCACATCTCCAGATTAGTTTCTGGCTTGTGGTCTTTATTAGTGAAGAACAATGCACTTACGGAGGCTATAAGCCAGAAATTAGTCAGGATGTGGGTAAAATGACCATGGACTATTCAAATTTAGAATGGGCAATAGTATGACAAGAAGTGCCCTCCAGAAAGCATAAAAATCCATGAATACAAAATCTTGCTAAGCCATTAAGTTAATTAATTAAGCATTTCAAATGGACTATTGATTTATGAATCAGTTAATATCAATAACTTGAAAAAAGTTTGGATTATTTTGTCGAATCTACACATTGAAACACATAAAGAATCTTAACTATTTTTATAGAATTTTTTTTTTTTGTAGATTGCTCATAAACAAAATAAATTGGGCATTATATTAAGACATTCTATCTTTTTGTACTATCTATCTATATTAATCAGCATGAAAAAATATGTTAGATCAGACATGCATTTTTCTTAATATTTTTAGATATTACTGTTTCAGCATTCAGATGGCGTAATCCAAAAAACCTTCAACAAGTAACACAATACATATTCCGTGCCTAGTTTGCAAATAGTTTTACATTAGGAGCAATATCACTCAATTCAGCATGACATTTATTTGTAATAATTAAATTTGTAAAGTGCATACTCATTACGTAAAGTAACATATATTAAGGCTATAACCATAAGACTATGCACCTGAAAAAATGACAGTAGGGACCTCTGCAAATAAATCTTGTGCAGAAGTCCCTACTGTCGTTTTTTCAAGTGCATAGTCTTAAGGTTATTGTAAACTTAACTAATCACAGACTACTCTCTAGTTATTGCCTCTTCACTGAGAAGCATTAGATTTATACCTGTGCACCTAGTAACCATTTTCTTTTATACCATTGAAGAAGATCAGTGCTTTGTTTAATACACATTATCTTTGGAAAATGTCTTACAGCTACCTACATATAAGATTTTAGAGTAAAAGATGGAATCCATCTTTTCCCTGTAGAAGTTGCCTTGATCACAGATTGTAGATTTTGTGGTTTATGCAAGCTTTAATCATTATGCCATTTAAATTATAAACTACTAGCTATTGGCAATTCATGGTATATTATCTGAATAATATTAAATAGGATTAGGGTTTAAAAGTCGTAAAAAATGTTTGTTTATCAACTTTCAAAGCAGATTATATATGCCTGTTTGTTTAATGGAATTTTAAACTTCTAGGAAGATAAAAATGTGATTTGGTTCCAATCCCATGTCTATCTTCTTTGTCTATATTAAGATTTTAGACCAGGATGAAAAGGGAGTTTTCTATATATATATTGGCAAATTAGCTTGGGTTCAAAAATATTAGTATGTTTGAATTTCACATTTTTAACTTGGAATAATATAAAAAAAATAAAGATGCTGTGAAGATGCAAATGCAATGTTTATTTGATGAAGATCACTCCAGAAATTAGTCTGAGAATTTATCTCTGCCACTATCATCTAGTGCCCACTGATTACTCATGCTTACAATAGATTTTATTGTAGTAAAATAGTCAATTATCACTCTTAATGTAGATATTGAAAGTAATCAGACAGTCCTATAAACAAACTATTAACAGATTTTATAGTTAACACACATTATATAGGTAATTTTAATTGTTTAATATTTTATATAAATTAGTAATTCTATCTATTTCATCTTGCTATGAATATGAGAATACCATAAGTTCTTGAAAATGCTAAGCTGTATTTAATTTATAGAAATAACTAACTTCTCTATAGTTGCATATAAGTACATATTATATTCCATATAGAAGTATAAACAATTAACTTCATTATATACGCAATATATATAAGTGCTGCAAGAGATTTGAATTAGAATATTTCCTAGACTATTAAAATCAAAAATAGTAAGATTACAGAATGAACAAATCTGTGAATGCATGTCACTTGTTAGTCATCTTTATAATCTGACAAAAAGTGTAAATATTTAAAAAAAAAAAAGCAGTAGAAAGAATTATAAAGTCCAAATGTGAATAGAAACAATAGAAAAAAAACAAGACAAATCCAAGATATGGTCATGATGAATGATGATAGTAAGCTTAAACAAAAGCTCTCAAATAAATGAGATGATGTTATAAATGCAACATAATATATAAAAAATACAAGACCAAAGTTTATTGTATCAAGCAATTTTTAATCTGTCAAATCAAAAAATTGTGTAGAATTTGTTTAGTAAATATTACATTTACGGAAAGCTACTTGAATCATTATAAAAACAATATATAATGCGTAAAGAAATATATCAATCATGACCCTTGCCAAAATTGATACTAAAAGCTGCTTATGTAATAAAATTTTTAGTAGATGATTCTCAAAATAGAATTTGGATACCAACAATAACTCTGTAACAAAATTTGTTCATAGTAATCTTTTCTAAATTATAATATTTTTGGAAACTGAATAAAAGTTTGTCTTTTGTAAAAGATTTATTTGTAAATAAAAGAAAAGGAATTGAGTATATACATAAAGGCAAAAGATTTATGAAGGATATGTTTGAAGTTTGGAGGGAAATGAAGAGATAAGAGATGAACAAAATTGATTGGTGATCTAAATTAGTGGTTCTTAATCAGTGTTCTGTGAACTTATTACATATGTTCTGCAAAACGCCAAAAGATTATCAGAAAAATAAAATGATTGTTCCAAAACAGAATACTAACTGAGAAACAACAATTGAATGAACTGGGACATAATATAAAATATGAATTTTTGAGTGAATTGTTTAAGACTATTGTCTATGCCACAGTCAGTTAATATTTTTGATAGTTTTTGTTTTCTGCAGTTTGTATGTATGTATTTGACTTATATTTTATATATAAATATTAAATTCTAACATTTTAAACTTTTTTTTTACTTTTCAAATCAGATTTGAATTTTTATTACTTCAGGTTTTACTAGATATTTAAAAATGAGAAATATTTATTTATTATTATAATATTAAAGAATAAATTTATTAAATGAAAGCATGATTTTGTCTTAAGTATTTAGATATTGTTGAAATCCATAATAGATTCAAACTCAAATATTACTTGAATGAAAATATATTTTTTAATTTTTTTATCACTTTGTAGCATACTTTGTACTACATTTTATATTTAATTATGTCCTTAAAAAACCATAATAAACAGTTGAAATATAATTATCTTTTATTATTTAATTCAGTAATCAATAATTAAAAAATAAATTTTTTTATGAAAATATGGTAATTAGATCCTATTTTTAAAATAAAGTTATATTATTACAAATTATAGTAATCAATAAAGCAAGTTATATATAGCATGACATTGCTTTTATAAGCTTGTATTTACAAATATGTAATATAGAGAGCGTACTAATAGCTCAAACAAGCTCTTAATTGATAAGTGCGGTAAGAAAAAATATTTAAAACCTCTATCTGGAATGTTTCTATCCCCAAACCAATTGGTTTTATTACAAATTAATATTTTTTTAACTACTATGTAATTGAAATTATAATTTTTAATATTCTTCCATATTTTTATTGTTAGTTTTATGACAAATTCAGTTATCTTGTGAGTATTATTGATTTTAATGTTCTGCAAAAACTTTTTGTAATCGAAAATGTTCTATGATTTTGAAATATTTAAGAACTATTGATTTAAAAAAAGGAAGTAGTTGTAATAATTGAATATTATTTAGAATAATAAACCAAAAGATTGGAGAGGGCTGTGAATATGTTTGCATTTCTTGACTTTATATATGATATTGATGACAATGTGTGGGGAAAAAAATGGTATTTTAAGACTTGTGGTTAAAAGTAACCATGTTGTTCAGTACTCACTGGATTGCCTTTTTTTTTTTTACCAGTGGTTCAAAGAAGATATTGTATTACAATTGTCTCGTTCTTAATAATTAATGCATCCCCATTCATCTGACTAACCCAGAATACCTGAGATCATTACCTTCTAAGAATAGTTGGATGTCCATTTATAGATTAATATTGAATGGCTAGTTATCTTATTAGAAGTTTGACTACTTGAAAAAAAAAAAACCTTTGCTGCTTTGACTTAGAACAATTTCCCAAGTTCACATTGTCTATATTTAAATTTCACTGATGGGCATAGCTTGAATGTGAAAATTCCAATGTAACCTGAATTCATAAAATATTTTTTGAAGTGATAATTATAAAAGGTTATAATTTGATGCCATTTATATCACTTGTAGTAAGCATAATACACCTATCAGCACTTAATCTGCAGTTTACTTATTATTTGGAGTTGTGTTCTATCTTGTTTTATTGATATTTATTTAAGGTAAGCTTGTATTCAGAGTTGTTTAATGCATTGTCACACCCATTGTTTGAATAATTTGACTTCAAAATATTAATATAATATTTTGTTAATCATTTATTAACTAATATAAAGATCCATAGAAGGTTTTAAGAAACTAAAAAGTTAGTTTAGGCCTTAGATTTTCTAGATTGATTTCTAAGAAAATGAGACAAAAACAAGTATGAAAGAATTTATACATTAGATTATTTCCATCATTTAATATTAATGTCTTTAAAAAAATGTAACTTTATTCAAATTTTTCAATTACATTCAACTATTGATAATAGCACATAGGTAAGAGTTGAATGTAGTTGGAAAATTTAAATAAAGTTCAATTTTTCTAAAGATATTCAATACTAAATTGTGGAAATAGTCCAATATATAAAGAAAATACCATCATCACAAATCTTCAGGAAAATATTAAGTATGAAAGAATGTTTTCTTTTCAATTAGTATGGAAGTGTTACCTGTAGTTACTTGAACATGTAAATGTTGTTGTGCGGGTAATTAATTATATGATTGAATAAATTATTTTTGAAGAGTATTTAGAAGAAAAAAAAGTATTATATATATCACTAATTTTATAATACTGCACATTCAAAAGGCTCTTTGTCTGACATGTTTATGATTTGGGTTTGAATCAAAGCACAAATATTTTGCTATTTTTAGCTAGACTTGAAACAAGGATGTAAAATTGTTCAAATTCTTTCCACTCATTAATTAACTATCTTTTTCATTCTTTCTTTTTGAGAAGTAAGGAGGCTATGAAGTGAGCTATTTAAACACTTATACAATTTTATTATCACACATTCTATGATTATTCTAAAATACTCTTAATAATTTGTAGTGTTTTTGAGAAAAAATATAATACATGGAGGAAATTTTCTTAATTTTTTATTAGATTTTTAGGAGAAAGTATTATATGGCAATAATAATATACAATACTTTTTTTATGTGCCTTTTATTTTATACTATCTTTTATTATCTGTTGTAGCAGAAATGGAATTATTGATAAAGGGTAATTTAATCTCTGAAGAAAACTGCTAGATAGTCAAAATTGTAAAAACAATATTAACAAAAGGATATTTTATTAAAAAAATGTTAAAAAAGGAAGAATATGACATTTTAATATTTATTAAAAATAAAGGCATAGGAAATGGTGATCATGTGATGATAATTAAAACAATGTGAAAAGAATAAATAATTAATAAAATCAGATCTAGAATAGGAGAAACATATTTAATAAAAATATATAATATTTAAGTAGATTGTGTGTCAACTGATAAATAATCTAAACATTTATTTATTTATAAAGCTTTGGTTTAAATAAAAAACGAAAGTATTAATATATGAAATATAATGTTCAAGGATAATAGAAATAATGCACATATACACACATAGTATATATACACATAGATGGATAGGTGAGGGGAGGAAGGAATACATAGCATAGATAGATTGAGGATTTTAATAGTCATTAATTCAAAAATAAATTTTTTTTAGGTAGATGAAAATTTCCAAATAAACTTCAGATGAAGCTGTAACCAACTCAGTTGGCTTAATAATGTTTTTGCTTTTAATTTTTCTCCTTAGAATGATGCTAGAAAGATCTTTGTTAATGAATTATATAAAAATTATTACATTATTTATATAGATAGATGTTTTCTATTTTTCAGTTGTGATTAAATGTACTTTTATTTTTATTTTAGATGTCTGGAAAAACAATATTTTCAGAAAAAAGAAAAATGAAAGAACAAAATTATCACAGAAAAGAAATATATAATCAGATTGTTGTGCCTTCTGATAAGAAGTATGAAAAAAAACATTCTTCCAGAAATTTTAATTATTCAACAGATGCTTCATTTGATAAAGGTTTTTCAAAGAAACATAGACAAATGGGCAGTTTTTTTAATGTATCAGGATCATCTTTTTCTAAGCATGAAAGGAATTATTCATCCATTGATGATGAAGACACTAATAACCAAAAAGCTTCACAACATCACCAATCATATAAATCTTCATTATACCATAATTCTTCAAATAGAAATCTTGAAAAACAGAGAAAATATTCTTTAAAGAAAACATTAGAGGACTCCAAATCCATTTCAAATTCTGAAAGTGAATGTTCAAGTGATGAAAATGATTCTAATTTTAACTGGGAACATCATAAGAATGCATTGAATAAAATTTTTTTTAGAGAAAAGGATGTTATTAAAAAGTAAGATATATTTGTGTATTTATTTCTTAGTTTTAAAATAAAATTAGCAAAATTTTTAGACTTCATTTTGTTTATAATTGTGTATAGCTTACTTTTTCAGTAGCTATAAGTGGAAAAGGTAAGAGTATGTATACCTACCGTTTGATGGCACTGTTTTTCTCCCAATGCACGTTAATATACCGATTCACGGTCTGTCTGTTTACATAATATTACGGGTTTTTTTTTCCGGTCTGTCTGTTTGGTTTACTTAATATTACGGTAAACCAAAGAGTTTTGGGGTTTTTTTTTTACCTGGTTTTTAATAAACAAACACTTTGTTTTTAGATGGTGTAGGGGTGTTGGTTTGCTTTTAAATTATCAACTAATGGTCCGTCAGTTTCTTTACATAATA
Source organism: Epiperipatus broadwayi (assembly GCA_028023455.1). Lineage (NCBI taxonomy): Eukaryota > Metazoa > Onychophora > Udeonychophora > Euonychophora > Peripatidae > Epiperipatus > Epiperipatus broadwayi. Next base: position 14,678,744 of record JAQFVV010012405.1, on the reverse strand, counting down.
TTATAGTAAATCAAAGTTTTTTTTTTTCACCTGGTTTTTATTTTTGGTTCGTTTTTTAAGAAACAAACACTTTGTTTTTAGATAAGGTAGGGGTGTTGGTTTGCTTTTAAATTATTGATTAACGGACCTGTTTTTTTTTTTTACGCAGTTTTTTTTTTTTTGTTCATTTTTTAAGAAACAAACACTTTGTTTTTAGATGGTGTAGGGGTGTTGGTTTGCTTTTAAATTATCGACTAACGGTCCATCGGTTGTTTTTATTTGAAAGTCTTAAACAATTCGGTACTTTAGAATAAACCAACACTTGCTTTTTAGAGGGTGGAGGGGAGGGGTTGTTTTGATTTTGAATTGTCGTCTTTTTTTTTTAATTGATTACGAGGCTTTTTTTCAAATATTTATTTATACTACAGAAACCTTTATATGATAGCAAAAAGTTCTTCCTTATTTTTTGGCATTTTAAAAAAGACATAAACAGTTCGTTTTTAAAGAACACTTTTTTTAATGGGGGAGAGAGAGTGGGGAGAAATTTTGTTTTGATTTTTAATTGTCGACTTTTTTGATTTTCTTTTTGAACATTTATGTTCCCACACAGTTGTTTATTATTATTATTATTTTGGCCTTTTGAAGAAACTTTTAAACACTTCTTTTTTTGGAGTAAAATATTACCTACCTACTCTTTAGAATCATGTGAACAACAACAACACCAATAACATTTCCCCATAAAATAATTTATTGAATGAAAAATAAATGAAACTTTGGACAAGTTGTGACCGAAACAAGTTAAAAAAACACCATTTTGGGGGGCATAAAATAAATACAGCAGCCAAAAATAACACACAAATACAATAACAGAGAACCAAAAAAAAAAACCAGTCGCTTTGACATGCTCATCTCGCCTAGTATGGCCTGGAAGATGTCCTGAGCCTGTGGCTGGAAATTCACTCAACTTCAACCAATTTTGACACCTTGCAGATGACATTTGAGTGTTCTCAAACTCTGCTGAAAAGCATAAACTTTGCATTTGTGCAGGAAATCGGCAAAAACTCTGCTGAAAAGAATAACCCTTTGACTTTGTGTGCAGTTCAAAATCGTAGGGAAGCGTATGTGATGACATGACATTTCTTAATATGGATTACTAATTCCACTGTACTTTCTAAAAAATTTCCAACATTGAATTTTTGGAGAGTTTTGCCTCTTTCAAATATGGCCACCATCAAATCAGACCATAGCGAGAGTTCAATAGCGCTCACTTGAGGAATACTGCTGCAATACAACAGGTGTAGTATTTAGTTACATAATCGTAGAATACATCGCCCTCAGGTGGCCTGTTATGGCTTAAACAACACCTATTGTAGTGTCAACCATAAGTTAAGGCCGCTAAAATGGTATATTGATGTGCGTTGTGTTAAAAATAACACCATCAAGTGGTGGGGTTCAGTATACATACTATTATCCAAATATTTATATACAAATAAATATTAGATTTTGTGTAAATAGCTATTGGCATTCAATTTTTATAATATTGTATACCAGTTTTGAAATGCAGTGCCAGTTATAAAATAAATTTTTTTATGACCAACCATAGTGTGTAAATTTTATAATGAAATATATTTAAAATTTCAATATTTTATTTAATGATAATTTAATTTTATAAATATTTATATTTTATATTTATACTTAAGATAAAGTGTTTTAGTCAATAATTTGATGAATATGAAGTGAACTTTTTGAAATATCAAATTATATAAAGGATTTATTATTTTCTAAAAAAAGTCCAAACATCACAATTTATTAGCATTTGTAATGTACCTCTAAAATGAAATGTTTAGATGGTAAAGGATTGTGAACAATTACAAACTTCAATTAGCAGTTTTTAAATGAATAGTAATTGGTTGTAACACTATTATTAGGCAAATAACACATGCAAAATATAAACATATTGTACTTTGTATTCATGTCATTTAGCTCCAAACTTTGGATATAATTAATAAATAAAAAAAAAGATACTATAATGAGCAATTTTATAATTAATAAAATTAGCACTACATCTTTTATAAAAAAAAATAATTATAATAATAAAGGATTTTCTCGTAATAAATAAAACAATATCTCCATTTTTTATTTCTAAAAAAAATAAGATCTAAAATTAAGTGACTTTATTTTTACTTCTTTTTAAAAAGATTAGAAAAATTAGCTAAAACTAAGGGATTTTATCCCCCCCCCCTTTTATTTTTTTTATTTTTATAGAAAGACAAGTAAGATTAGTTAATAATAAACCTTTATTCATTTTTCTAAATAATTATATAGTACAAATGTTTAAAAATCATATTCATTGAAATATCACTCTCAACAAAAAAAAATAAAAGAATACTATATTCTTCTTATTCATTTTTTTTGTGATGAAAATTTTCGATGACATAGAAATTACAGATTATATTAAAGTCAAAAACTAGCTTGCTATATACTTCTCTGAAAAAATAGCATTCTGAATTGTAGCACTAATAATTGTACTAATTTTTTTTATTAATCTATTTTATATTTAATATGGTTTTTGAAATTTTAATGAAATCATAATTATTGAAAATGTGGATATAGAAGGATAATAGTTTGTTTTAGATTTTAATTATTGTGTGTGAATAATTACAAAATATATCACAAAATGTTTTGATTATTTTAAAAAAAAATTGTAACATTACAAATTTGTCAATCTTTAAATAATAGAACATTATTAATATGATAGTTATTCTGGGTTGTTTAAATTAAAATATAGTCCTTAGTATATTACTAATTCATTGGTTATAAACTTATTGCATTTGCTAATTCGCAGATAGTTGCCATTACTGACAAAAGATGACAAGTTGAGCTGTTTTGAACTCTTGTCATTTTGTGAAAAGATAATCAATTATTCCAAGTTGTAATATCACTAATAAATTAGCAGATTTTTTTAAAATTAATTATAATTTTCTTTATCCAAATGTAATTATGTTTGTGTTTGTTAATTGTAATTTGCATCATCTTATATTTTAAAATAAAACATGAAAAAATTATTAATATACATAAGATTTGTGCTTAGTGGTGTTAGAGTTTGACATAACTTATGAAAAGGGTTCTCTTGAAACCAGTCCTGTGAGCATAGTATTGACATAGTTTTCAATTCAGAATTTGTTTGTAGTATATAATATATAATAATTAAATAATAATTAATGACAAATAGAAGATTCTTAAGTAATCATTCATAATAATATTAAGAATAGTTCTGTCATGTATTATGCAAAATTATATAAAAAATATATAAGCATGACTCTGAATAAATTACTTAAATTTTTTATTTGTGATTTTTATTCTATTATGATTTTTGATAATTTATTTAAATTAATTGCAAAATCTTGTGGTGCTACGGTAGCTTATCTATCTGTCTCTACTATAATTTGGACTTGAATCCAGATTGAGTAAACTTGAAAATGTTTTCAATTAACAGGACTTTTTTTTTAAAGCTGCCCCATAACCAACTTAGCTAACTATCTAATATAATTTAGTAAATGTGTTTCTAATAAATTTTATCTAAAGGATAAAACAAAATTGGAAAAATACTCAAATCTTCACTGCCAGCAATTGGCAAGCTTGATTAATACTTGTCTTATGGTCCCTCTATAAAAAGTTTTGGAAATGCTTTTGGTTTGTAATGAGCTTTGTTTTACCTTACCTTCTTTACCTATTAAAATTAGTGTCATATCTTTATGTTGTTTAGTTACAATAAATTTATTGATGTCCTGATATGAGGATAGTTATAGCATGCCCTTCCCTTTTCAAAGGATTTATGTTTGGGGTATAATTGAATTTTTTTTTTTTTGGTAATTGAATAAATTCAGAATGTTTTTCAGTTAGCTAGCTAATCATTGGTATAGAATTGCTATTGCTTGTCAATTGATAAAATGATATTTAATAGTTTTTGTTGAAACCTTTATGTAAATCATGTATTTAAATGCATTAATATTGGTTTTTGGAACAAATGAGGGAATCAAGAAGAGATAATATATAGCATAGATGAAATGCTGTCTTTATATTTGTTATCCAAGTGAAACACAATATGATAAAAAATTTATTTATATGCTTTTAAGTCATGTGCGAAAATGATACCATAGGCTATAATAAATTTGTAAATGGTGTGAGCAGAGGTGAAAATATGTATTTTAGATTACTAATGATTTTTTTAATAGATAAAGTTTGAAGCTGAATTTGTAGAATGTTTCATGATGTACATATATATTTGCTTATTTCTATTATAAATGAAATATATTTAGTAATTAGAGAAGAATATTTCTGTAAACGTAAGATATTTGATTTCAAATCATATTCAAAACCAATCGGATTTTTATATTTAAGAGTATATATATATATATTTTAGATAATTATTTTTTTAACTTATGGTGAAACATAAACTATTTTCTAAATAACCTACTAGAAGGCAAAGTCTTCTCCAATACCTTCCATAGAGGATCAGTAAAGGAATGTAAGATTTAACAGCCTTGCCAATTGCTAGATGATAAGGGTTTGAGCAATTTTTCATTATTTTATCTTCCAATCAAAAATAGCTAGATACTCATATATTAAGTAATATTGGATAGTTAGTGATTGTATATAAACTAGATTTTTTAAAGAAAATCCTAACTGTTAAAAATTTTTTTAAAAATTTATTTAGCTTGAATTTGAATGCAGATCATATGCATTGCATATATATTTATTATTATAACAACTATTTATATTTAACTTACAGAAATAATATTTCATTGTAGTCAATTTATCTATTTGAATTATATACATGCGTCTTATTTTTATTAAAACTGAATTCATAAGATGCTTAATTGTTTTGTAAGTAAAAAGTTGATGTAGTATTAAAATGGATAACAAGAAAATGTAAGATCAAAAATGCTTTTTTTTTTCTGGCTATTCTAATTTTACACTTTTGATTGACAATGATATATATATATTCATTTCCCACATTTTTTTAACATTAATTATGCCCAATTTTTAATAAGTAAAATTTAATTTTACAGAGATTCTAAAAGTTATGATGATCTTTGGAATTTTGTCAAGAAATATCAGATTATTCAAAAGAAGAAAAATATGAATGAAAATCCAAAAGGTATTACATTTATTATTAAGTTTAATATATATAGAAAATGTTAGTTTTAGAACAGTTTTATATTTCTCTATCTGTTTGTGCATGTGTGTATATATATATAAATTTAAATGAAAGTAACAGCTTCTCATGAGTTATTAATAAACAATACTCATACATCAATAAATATAAATAAAGAATAAGTGACCACCCATCCTTTAAGTTTTGATATATTTAAATGATCGCAATACATTGATGTTGTTAGAAATTGAGTGTGATATTTATGTATCAGCCAGGTTTTAAATATTGCTCAATTTCCAATGTCATTGATTGTTTCCTTGAATACATCAGAATTTAAAAAATAGGGCCTATTTTTCTTAATATTTATTGAAATATGAGTAATGTTTATTAATGGATCACAGTATATCAGGCTAAGCATATTTATTATTTATATTCATGAGCTTGTATATTGAGGATCATTTTATTGCAGACATGAGTTGTGTTTGAAAAGAAAACAGAAGAAAAAATTTTTAGCTTTGCATATTGGATTAAAAAAGTTAAGAATGAAATCTGTGGTTATTTCTAGAAATATATTATTTTTTAATCTAGTTACTTCATCAAGATTTGTCCAGAGAATTTAACGTAAATGCATAAAAAAAATAAGGTCTTGAAAGAATTTTTGTATAAATAAATATAATACTTAACCAAATAATATATAACTATAATTTTGCCTCATTATCATTTAACTAAGTCACTTGGTTATGTTTTTCAGTTGGTTGTATGTCAGTTAACTTAAAAAATTTTATTTTCTTATTAATTGATTATGCTCTAATTACTTTTGATTAATGAAATCATATTAAAACAATTTATTGAAGACAATCTTTTTGTTTTAGCGGTTATTGCTTCTAAGTCCCATGACCCTGATCTGGGATTAGAATCTTGGTTAAAATGAAACTATCTGAAAAGTTGGCTGTGTTTGACAGATATCACAGTTTTGATTACTCTGTAAGACTGAGTGACTTATTGTTATTTTCTAGGCTTATCAATATATGTTTTTTTAATTCATTGACATAGTACATGTGCATCATAATATTAAAAATGTTTATAGTTGTGAATAATTAATTGAATGATTAACTGCTTGGATTGTCATGTTATTTGATTTTCAATCAAAAACCTCTTAACTTTTGAATCCTTTACTATTGAACTAATCCCTATAAGGAATGTTATAGCTTATCTTGTAGCTCTAAATTTTAAGGGAGTACACTCGTTTTATGTGGTAGATAGGTTCCGCAGAAAACCCACACTAAAAAAAATCACTCAAAAATAGACTTAACTTACCTTGAAAAATGGAGGATACATTCTGTAATTTTCAGAAATCACATAAAAGCAAAGCAACAAGGAAAAATTACTTTAAAATTTGCATAAAAAAAATAAGGAAATAAAGTATGACTAATAAAAAATTTCAAATATTTGAAAAAAATTGATACAAGACAAACTTTTTTTACTTTTTTATTAACTACAGTATTTAAATTTACATATTTTCATATATATTTTAATCATTATCGCTATTGACAATATGTGGTTCGTTTGTGAACTGATAAGAAATCAGATTCATCACAAGAGGAAGTACAACTAGCGCCACGTCTAGTTTTGTATTATGTTAATGGTTTTCTGTTGACAATATAATCAGTGATTAAACTTTGGGATGATGATTTTACTAATTGTTTATAAAGCTCATGATATCCAGACACACAACTATTTAGCTCTCGTTGGAATTTAAGAGGATGTTCATTGCAGCAAACTCTCAGATTTCAGCATTTTTTGATGTTTTTCTTTGTCTCACACGTCAATGTAAAATCTATGATTAAATGATTTTTACTTATCAGAAAATAATAAATTTGTCTTCTTTTGATAGATATTTTTGTTTACTACTGAAATAAATTTTAAATGTTTACATTTTGTTTTTATATTAAAAAAATGAGATCACAAACAAAACAAAAAGAGTATACATTATCATTAAAAAGATTATTTTCAGTTTAAAAAATCAACAAAATCTTTATTTCTGATTATTTTTAAAAATCTAAAAGAATATTTATTTCTGTTATATCTAATGTTTGAATATTTATTGTGATATTTTTATACTCCTAAGTATAAATCTATTATTATTATTTACTCATAAGTATAAGTAGGTTATTTACGGAAAAGCTAAGATTCTAAATAGCTTCAGGCCATATTCATGTTAGCTGCTAATATAACATATTTTTGAAAAAAAAAAAAGTATTTCAAGTCAAAATAAGTTATTAATAATTTAAATTTCTTGATATCTAATAAAGGTAGTGAAATATGAACTTCTTTATCACTTAAAAGAAAACCCGCATAAAAAGATATATATTAAGAAGAAACATGAATCGCATAACTTCAAAATCACATTAAAAAAATTTGCATAAAACGAGACCCAGATGTATTTAGAAATCCAAGCTGAACGAAGCCTAATGTTTAACAGGAAAGTAAATTTCAGCAAGTTAGCTGATCTAAACCACCAGCTTTAGTAACATTATAAAAGCTGTTTTCAAGAATTGCTTTTAATTTTTAACTTTTTTTGTCTCTGTCAATGAAATTTTGTTTATATATTAAGTTCTCTGCTCTCTTGAACTATTATTATATCATCTAGGGACTTTTTGTTTTTTTTAATATCCTTAATATTTATATTGAAATTTTGAACAAACATTTTAAAGGCTTTTTATTTGAATAGAACTTTTCAGCTGTTATCTACAAAAATATCAATAAAAAATTTATTGATATTGTAACAGTCAGAATCGTCTATCTCGCTAACACACTGCAGAATTCAAACCCCAAACACAAAACTGAACATTCTAGGAGGGGTTGCCTTCTAGATATACTAAGTTCGAATCTAAAGTCCAAATTACACAGTGCCACCTATGTGATAACGCATCTGATGCTACTACTAGTATAATCCTTTACCGGTGCCTGGTGGTCAGGGAGAAACAAAAAGACTATACTAAGATAAGTTTGGGTGGCTAATTAACGTCTATGGATGTACAAAAGAAATTATAAAATAGATCATATAGACCGAGACAGTGATAGGAATCAATAAAATAGAATCAGAATTAGTTTTAAATGATTTCAAAATTTATTTATATAGAAATATATTATGACACCACTGTCTGCTTATATGAGACAGGGATGCATATTAAATAATTGTTGGCATCACATTTCAATAAATGACAAAAGATTTTAAAGCAAAATTATAAAGTCTATCCCTCAGGCTAATAGCATTACGATAATGTGCTTACAGAGATTGGAACATGTGTGAGGTGCTTTTAGTAATTATAACAGTTTAATAAAATATTTTATATTATGGGTTATATAATGTTTATTGATCTCGAGAATGGCACGGACAAAAGCTTACTAAGCAATAAAGTGGGGATGTGATCAAGGCATTTATTTGATAATAATAATTAAAGCAGATGGGAGATCGGTATTGCTAATAATGAATTTATTAAAGTTGGAGGGTGTGACACATTTAAGTCACGGATGCTTTGTAAAAATAAATATAAAATAAAACAATAGTGGAATATTTGGAATGACTACGGAGGGCAACTCACCGCTAACCTGTAGGAAAGTGTTGTCACGAACAGCCGAAACTTAGCGACTGGGTGACGGCTGCATTTAATTCCCAGGTGTGACATTTGTGGACACACTCTGCCTGGAAACCGCAGGAAGCGAAGAGGACGGACTTGGCCATGTAGAAATCCTTGGAAAAGCAAAGCGGTCTCAACAACCAATTCATTTACCAGCAATACTAAACTAATGTATATAAAACATACTAAATGGGTTTTACTTGGATTAAGAGAAATGCCCAATCAAATTCCCATAAATTCATTTAAAAGGGTCCGCACATTCTCGACATCAATGATGAACTTTGTAATTAAAGTAGAACGCAGTATTTAACATAGGAAAATGCATGCTTGCGGGTTTGAAAAGTAAGCATAGGTTTATTTACGCAATCATGCATTTGGGGACACATTTAAATCATTGACCTCGCACAAACTCTCATATTATGTTAAAATCAATAAATGTAGATTTTAAACTATGTGATTATTATATATTAAAGAAGATTAGAATCGCCCTCGAACGAGTGATTTGTGAGATAATAAAATGGGAATTATTATAAATTTAAAATATGCCTTAATAGCGGCATCTTACTTTCAATAAAGGAATAGTTCACTCGGTCAAAGACGATTCTGACACATTATCATAATAAAATAACAGAAAGCTTTATAAATAGAAAATATTAACCCAAGAATAGAGAGCAAAACGGTTGATTATATTTGAACACGTTAAAGAAGTACATAATAAAGTTATGTGAAATAAAAGAAAACAATTTAAAAATGGCTATAGCATTTTAGTTAGGAATCACAAGAGCTCTTGGGCTAATTTAGGTTACCTCTGGAGACACATTTGCAGGTAGATATTCGGCAGGTTTTATAATTCAGCAGCAAAATCTGGAATGTTCATATTTTTGCAGCAGCAGCAGTTCCGGGGTTCCTTATGTGATAGCTTCCGATGGTCTGGAGCAGCGGCCGGCTATTCCGAGGGGACATAGCCTTCCTGACGCCTCTACTCTGTCATTTCAAAGTTAGCAAATTTTGTGGTAAACATGGTTAGAAACATTTAATCAGCAAATGATCAGAATAAATTTGGTTAGCAATATTTCATCAGCAAATGGCTAGAAAGTCTTGGTTTGAAACAATTCATCAGCAAATGACTAGAAACATTTCATTAGAAACACCAGAAACATTTCATTAGAAAATGACCAGAAACATTTCATTAGAAACACCAGCAACATTTCATTAGAAAATGATCAGAATAAAGAACAAAAGAAAACCCTCCTTTTTATAGGTGAATTGAAACAATAGAACTGCCCTGGAGCGTTACAAAAATATATCGGACTTATCAGCTGTAATTAAATCTATCCGAATGTCTAAAGGAATAACAAAATTTTAATTAATTTCTATTGTTAATTTCCTTGTCGACATTCGAATTACAGACTAGATTTAATTAAAATAACTTTTATTAATTAAAAGAAAACCTTAAGTGGACATCTGCTGTTTTCTTAGATAATAATTAAATAATTAAACTATTGTCCCTCATTTATTTTAACAGAAATATTTGGAATGACTTTTATTAAATTAAAGAAAATGATTTTACTTTTTCAATTGCAATATTTGAATCTATCTGCTAAATGAATATGAACTTTATTTTAAATCACAAATATATTACGACTGTAATATATTTTTGTAAATAGATTCAAATAAAATAACTTTAATTAACAATTTATAATTTTGATATGTTTTAAAATGCATATCGTAGTGTGTGCGCAATTACAACTTATATAACCTACTTTTTAAATAAATCTAAATTATGTGAACATATACATAATCCATAATATTTTATTTATTTGGGAATGAATTATACTTATATATAATACGAGCATTGTACTCGTGGTTTAAAATTAGGCGGGATTTTTGGTATAGGAGCGTATTGCAGACACATTATGATAGATTGGGGTTCAAACTAAGGTATGAGGGTAGGAAGTAGGTGAGAAAAGGTGAAACAAAGATCTGCAAAGCAGACTTTACTGTTTCAATATTCAGAGACCATTCATAGATACTCCCACAACTTTCTCTTAGAAAATATCAGCTATTATTAATAAAAATGCAATTTTATCATGTCAAAGGTATGTTATTTTCTTATATTTTCTATTCATTTCCATCAAATTAATGAAATTTTAGGCTAACCTAGATTGTCAGATATATATTGTGTCATTGATATTTTTTCTTGTCCCATTGACAAGTACAGTAGTTATTGAAAGTTTGACAAACTAGGAAAATTTTTGTTTGGTTTTTAATCAATCTAGATTACAGTCTCATGTTGTTGCTTCAGGAATATAGGAACCTCAGTATAAATACTGATTCTGAATTAATTATTAATGAACGAAAATATTGGGTTCATTTTGAACAATCAAACGAGTATGTAAAAGAAAGGAAGTTAAGGCCATTCTTCTCTGGATTTTTTAAAAATTATTAATCAAAATGAACCATTGAATTTAGAAAATGTAATTCTAACATTTTAATGGAAAAAGCTCAGCAAAAGCCTGCAAGGGTTTAATTCTTTCAAAATAAAAGAACTGTATTTTTATTTTTAACAATTTATCATTTCAAATGCTAATAAATAAAATTGAGGAAGAAAAGTCGTTACTGACAACCAATCATAATCATATTTGTCATTAAATTAAGCTTTTCACATTTTAATGTTAAAGTATTAACTTCTAAATTCAAAATTCTTCAAGTTTCAATAATAAAAATTAATATTTTATGATAATTAACAATACATCATAGTAATAACCAGAATATTTTAGAAAAACTGAATACTGGAATTCTGTAAATGATACGAAAAAGAATTAATGATGATATAAGAAAATATAACTTTTAAAGACAAGAAAATCTATAGAAAAAAAAAAAAATTCTCAAAAATAGTATTAAAAGAAATGCCGTTTTAGCAACTTAAAGAAAAATTCATAAACTTGAGCTTAGAGATTAGTATATTTTAATATAATTTTTTTTTTTAATGTATATTTGAATCTATCTTTTTAAAATAAACATTTGCTTTTTGATCTTTGATGGCTCTCTCTTCTTAATTTTTTTAGTTGTGGATTTAGATTTAATGTAAATTATTACTATTAAGTATATTTTTGTTTTTATTTTAGGTCAAAGAAAGAACGTGGCAGAAATAAATAAGAGTTTTGATCCAATGTCTCGTTTAAATTTTTCTGTAGTTATGAAAGATGTTGAAAGAATTATGGGTACATTTTATTTTATTTTTAATTTATATACATAATAAAGTTTTTTTGCTTTTTTTTTTTAATATATAATTTATTTATTAGAGTTTTTTAATGTTATTATTAAAAAAGATTACTTTTTAGCTGTTAATATTGTTACTCATTATCATCAGGTAATGTTACATTTGATAAATACATTTCAAAATAATAATAAAAAAAATTTTTATTTTTTATTTTTAATAATCTACATATGTAATAAATCCTATTTTACATTAACTCTGTTATCACAATCCTGGAGCTAATGATGATGATGAATAACATTATTGCCAGTAAAATAAATAATTGTTTTTAATAATGCTAATTATTTTAAATATATTAAATTCTTATTGATTGCGAAAAAGTAAAAATAAAACATCCTTTAAATAGTCCTCTATAGGGCAAAGTCTTTTCAATCGCCCTTTATAAAGTAACAGTGAAAGAGATATGTAATCATCAGAATTTCTAGAATTAGTTTAATATCCATTTGAAAAGCAATAATGATTATTCTATTACCTATGTGCTGACTATCTGATATTTTAACTAAAATTTAAAAAGTAATCATGGTTCATACTTTGTCAAAGATTTATACATTTTCAAGAATAAATATTAATCAGATTTGTTTCTGTATATTACAAAGACCATTTTTATATGTTATTTGATAGCCATGATTTTTATTTGATTATAGGACTATTCTATCTAATCAGTTGGATACAAGGTTGTGCGATTGCATTCTTATAATCCACTTTTCTGAAATCAACCTTCTTCATGCAGAAAAACTTATTTATGAAAGGGGCAAGTTTTTAGTTTTACTGTGCAATTCAACTTGCAAAAAAATAAACTATCTATGTTGGTTTTATAGGATAGCCTAAAAATTACGAAGGGATTGAAAATGTATTCATGTTGCATTTAAAAGGTAAAAGTTGTCATGGGTCCAAAATCTAAAGGAGCCTCACATCTTCATTTTTGATAAAAATAAAATTCGATTATCTTTGTCTTTAGCACCATGCTAACATGTTTAGTTAAAATGATGTAGTTACTGCTAATGAATAAGTTTAGAGTTGAAAGAGTCAAAATAGCATCAAATGGCAATAAGTTTTATTTTTTATAATGAAATTGTTAAGCAAATCTTTTTTATTTCACTTTTTCTAAATTTTTAAAATTCCAATTGCAAATGATCTTGCAGTTTTAATTCTTGCTCCATCTAAATCTTGTAAGGATATAAACTGTAAATATTAAATTAAAATCTGTTTCAACAATATCAGAGTCTATCTAGTCTGAAATTGAATTCCTCCATGTAGATTGGATGTACTCTTCTAAATCATAGAAAGTCTTATTACAGAATAATTGATTTTTTGATTTAGATATTCAAATCATTATTTTCATTTGTTGTTCTATTATAGATATGAGAGGCTTTAGAATGTTAAGATAGTGGATTCACCTGAAATATTGTGATAGGGTTTGAACTCAAATAGGATTTTAAAATTTTTTAGGTGGATGAGATTTTCAAACAAGTTTAAAATATTTTTTTTACCAACTCAGTTAGCCCTTATCAACTGGCATCTCTTTATTTTAGTAATATACCTTCTCATTGCTTCTTCATTACTCTATGTATAATTTTTATTTCAGATTGTTTTATTTTTAAAATATGTTTAACATTAATAAATATTATTTTGTATATATATAATTATTTAATGTAGTACAGAACTATAACTTAGTATGAATAAGGCATTAAACTCTATTAACCCATAGAAGATGTATATAATACCAAATTATATATAGCAATTCAGTTTATATTTCAGAATTTGGCTATTATATGTACTGACTTATATTTCATTTTCACAATAATCTTTTATAAGATACTTGTATATTTTCATTCATTATTATAATATATATATATATAATTTTGTTTAGAAACTCGAGGAGCATTTGAAGGTCTTTCAATAAGAAAAATTAGGAAATTCCATGCTATTATTCATTTATATTTTGATTTTCTTCAAAAACAAAAGGTATTTATTTATTTATTTATTTTTTAAGTAATTTGTTTAAAATACGTTCACTAAAAGTATAGATACATATAGAGTCCTTGTGATAGAGTAAGCAATTAAGCAAATTTGGAGAGGGGGGGGCTGCTGCCACATTATGATGATAAATTATTTCAATCATTATGAATTTATTTGAAATTTATTTCATCATAGGGTGATTCCTGATTTGTTTTTTGTTTTTTTGGAGCCAAAAGACTACTTTTTGGTAATGGTAGAGGGATAGGGTGCCAAATGTTTGATTTGCTTAGGACATTAAACATGCTCATTGTGTATATATATGTAAACATGTAATGAAATTATAAAAAAAAAACTTTTTAATAATCAGAAATATTATAAAGCAATTGAACATTTAATATGGTTTTTTAGAATTTTATTACAATAATTAATATATAACAAACATTTTATTTTATTTATATTCTCCATGTATATATTATGCACCCATATACAAATATATGCAAGAACATTTATTTTTGAGACTAGATAAAGTGTTTAATTTTATTTTTGACGCAATGCAGTGAAATTCATTAATATATAATTTTTCATTACTTAAAACTGTTTATTTTAAATTTTATGATTTTCAGTAGAATTTTTTATATACTAAAGTCTGAAATTAGTCCCAAAAATATATAATGTACTGTACCAGATATTGGTCACTTGAGGATGACACCAGGCTTCTTATGAACCCAGAAATGCAAGGTGGTTTTCAATCAGATAGGCATATAGGAGATAGTTTATTTGTAGCTAAACAACTTACAGATATGAGTAGAAATACAGATAGACAGTTATATATGGTTTTTATAGATATAGAGATGACATATAATAGAGTAAATAGAAATAGATTATGAGTGAGTTTAATAAATTTGGGACTGAATGGAGTTTTAGTGGATTTTATTAAGAGATTGTATGAAAATAATTACTATATATGTATCAATTAGGGAATAGAGAATCGGTTAAAGTTAAAAATGGGGGGGGGGACTAAGGCAAGGATGACCTATGTCACCTACCACTCAAGGGTGAAGTAAAAAACAAGGATTTTATTTTATTTTTGTTGTATTTAAGAGAAAATGTTGAGAGCAATAGAAAGAATAGGAAGAGGGTAAGTTATTGAGTCTTTTATTTGCAGATGATGTCTTCTTGTGCACAGAAAGTAGGGAAGATATGGAAGTTATGCTGAAGACGTGCAAGGGTGGGTAAAGAGATGGGGATTAAATTTAATGAAGAAAAATCAAAAGTAATGATGATTAATACTGAGGAAAGAGAAGAGTAAGAATTTTATTGGGGGATATAAAGTTAAGTGTGGTGAATAGGTATAACTATTTGGGAATTGTCTTAAGTAATCAAAAAAATTGCTTGTATGAATGGGAGGAAAAATTGATGAGTGAAGCAAAGAAAAGAAAGGGACTGATAAGGAAATTAACAGTGTTTTCATATAATAAATATGATGTAGCTTGAATTTTATGGGAGTGGCAATAACAGGGTTAACATATGGTAATAATGCATTATGTGTTAGTAAAGGGGTAGTAGATTACTTAAAAAATACAAAAAGAAGTAGGAAGACATGCATTAGATGCAGATTTGTGGATAGGAAAGGAGATAATTCTAGGGGGAATGGGATGATCAAATTTTTATATGAAGATGCAAAATGAAAATGTTCGGTAGATTGCAATTTATGGATAATAAGAGAATAGCCAAAATTGTATTTAATTGGGTTATGAGTAAAGGGCAGGCAACAAGATGGGTGAGAAAGGTAGTACGGTATGCAGAATATTTGAATAAAGAATTTATTTCAGTATATTTATATAAAAGGTGGGTTGATTGTGTTAGGAGAATTGTTGAGTGTTATAGTAGCAAGGAATGGGATGAAAGAATAGATGCATTAATAAAGAATAGGGAATTGGAGAGATAGAGAACTAGTATGAAGAGCTAAAAAGAGTTTAAATATATATAAATGTAAACAGAATATTGGTGCAAGTTAATTTATGATAATAGCAAGTAGAGTAGTTTATTGTTTAAGGCTCAAATAGGATCTGTAGCAACAAGGGAATATACACAAATGGAAAAATGTGGGTGATTTAGTCTGCAAGTTGTGCAAGGAAGGCATAGAAAATATTAGGCAATTGTTAATTGAATACAAATGCCTGCAAGCAGAAAAGGTACAAACAATGAAGTTGTGGAAGAATAAATATAAACAAAGTGATTATACAGAAAGTGGATTCTTGGTTTTTATGCTGGGTTTGGGTAAAGATAAGAGGGATTTAGATATAAAGCCCATGGGGTTGACAAAGATTATGCTGTGGAAATGGGATGGAGCAGGATAGAAAAGAATATGGGAAAAACTGGGGGTGGGGAATGGAAAGGGAAGGTAAAGTGGTTAACAGATTTCTCTAGGCATAGTGGCTGAGAAATTCATGACTGAATAAGAAGTCATAGTGCATCACATCTAGAAAATTTATTTGGAGTGACCAGTCATTCACTAACATTAATGAACTGTTTCCTAACATAAGAATAAATTACTGCCGTTAGATCAGGAGAGAAGGAAACTTTTATCTAACTAAACAATTGATAGACAGTCAACAGCAAACAAACATCAGCCAAATTAAACTAATAATAACAAAATTTATTAATATATGACTAAAAAAAAATAAAAGAATACCCATAAATAAATTTCATTTATGGATGGTTTAATTGAGTACCTTGATTTTCCAGAAAGCCTTGATAGTTAATTTATCTTTTCCATAAGTTAATTATACTGAAATAGTCTTGTAGTAACGATTTTTATGATAGAAGTGTGTATAAACTTGTTTAATACATTTTATCTAAGCCTTAATCGATCTATTTAACCATAAGCTTATACATATATGCACACAGACTCGTGTGTCCCGATACCTACCACATGAAAGTATACTGAAAATAATAAGGACCATAAGTGATAATAAAAGAGAGAAGTATGGGAAGCTATTTTTAAACTTGTCCATACACAAATACTAAAAGATTGCACTTCAAGCATTAGGTATCCTGATTTAAAAGAAGAATATAAGCTTGGCTGAAACATTGTGGATCAAAGGCTATTAAGAATTCGCCAATATATAGTGATAATTATAAAATTGCAAGAGTAAATAAACTGCAATTAAAGTAGTAGATGACTTGGGTTACAGGAGATAATATAAAATAAAATCAGCCTGGTACACGTGGATAACACAGGCTAAGTAACACGATCTCTGCAAATAACTAGATAACAAGTATACTTTATATATATCGATTTTATTGCCATACACACAAACAGATCACTTGTTTATAAACTATATTAACATTATGCACAAGCATCAAATACTTTAACAAATCTACAGTTTATACACACATATGTAAGAGTAACTGTTTATAGATTTTTTAAACACTCTGAAAAACATTATTACAACTGTTACTTTTAAAAGATTTTAATTCTAGAATACCATTTCATTTATAAAAAAAAAAAAAAAATGGTATTAAATATTCAAGAAGGAGGGAAAAGAATCTGCTAATTTTACAATAAACTAATTTTAAAACTAACATTTTTTTTTTGTTTTAACTGTCAAAACCTTTACAAGAAAATAGAATTCATTCAATAGATACGTTTAAAATGAAATAAATAACATAATTCATAAAACAAATATAAAAAATAAAACATCCATAAAATAAATTAATAATATGGCAATAAAATTGTATATTGACAAAATTAAGTAAAAAAAATACATTTTTTTAACATTTCTTGTACTAAAAGTTACATTATGTAATTAAAGATTAAATATAATCACACCTGGCTTATTGAAGGCAAAATAAAGTTCATATTACTGTTAATTCATTAGTGTCCTAAACTTTTGTTTTCTGTGAATTAATTGAAGAAGTACATACTTTAATTGAGTGTCCCAAATTAGTAGTGCCCTCATTAATGGATTGTTGAAAGAGAGGCTTTCAGTGTCCAGGATGCTGATCAGTAAAACAACATGTCAGTCGGATCTGTAAAATTATACCATGATGATAATTGAAGTTATGCCAGAAAAGATGAGTTCATCAGGATAGTTTTTGCCACATAAACTGTCAATTAGAACATTAGAAATGATTGATCCTTTCATTTTTAGAAGCGACTGCTTGGTTTCTTTTGGACTAGCCACATAAGGTAATTGCAGGTAACCACTGTAGACTCTTCTTTAAAAATTTAATAGTGACAAGTGTAGAAACAACTGGAAACTTTTAATCATGAAAGTGTAGAAATAATACAGTCCATGTTCTTGAAGGAATTGAAGAAAGCGAATCAATGAATACAATAAAATTTTTAGCTTCTGTATATCTCTGGTCCTTTTGTTTTCCCACCCGTTTTTTAGGAAACTTCTAGAATCAGCATTAATTAAAAACAACTCCAGATAATCTAGTATTTTTAACTGCTAATTAAATTATTAACACTTCTAACTAATTACTTAAGAATTTAATATTAATATTGCCTATTGTAAGTACAACGCAATTAAAAAAAAATTATCCCTTACATTAGGCATTGTTTAAGATGGATAAAAGTAAACTTTTACAAAATCACACAAATTCCTATTTAAAGTTTCTTTTACAAAATGATTTATAAAATTATTTGTGTGTTTGTGCATTATATACATTATATAACACGTTTAAAAATTACAACATAAAAATTTATTTATTAACAAAATTAAAATCTTTAGAAATACAACTTTTAACTCATTTTCGACCTGATATTTGCAAATTTATATTTTTCGATTGTGAGACAAGATGAAGCATTTCAATAGCTCCAACAAAAAACAAAAAAATGAAATATTCATTTCTTTATTTTTTTTTCACATTTGAAATTGAATATTAGAATTATAATTTTGCCTCATGTTCGTGCTGCTGTCTGCTCACTGAGTTCCCTAACAACTAACTTTGTTCTCACTGTGTTCCCTAACAACTAACTTTGTTCTACTATCTATTTCCCCTAATCCCAGTACCATTTGTCTTCGGCTCTGCTGGTTGGAGACTTTGCGCTTTATAGGATTCATAGACCCTGGACTCATCTTCCAAGATAAATGCATTATGACTGCTTTTTTTCTGTATAGTAAATGGACCATCATATATAGGGACAAACTTTTTCATATTGATGTTGGGTCGCATTACTGACGAGGTTTTCTTACAAAAACTAAATCTCCTGTGTTCAATTGTCATGACCACTGGTTTCCACATTTTACTCACAAGTTAGCCATGTGTTTTAGTCTTGCTTGAGCTTTTTTTTTATCCTGCTCTCTATCAATCTTTTCCCAGTTCACTGGTAATGGAGTTTTTAGAAGTAAAGGATAATCCTGACCAAAATGTAACCTGACCAATGTGAAGCCTATGGTTTCATTCTGAGTCCAATTGTACATAATTTGTGATGTTATCTGTTTTTTTTTATCCATTTTCTATGATTTTGATGCATAAAGTTGAAACAACTGATTCAACTCCCTCATAACCCATTCACAAGGCTTAGATTTGGGATTATGTATAGAAGTTAGCAAATACTGGATACCCTGTTGTTGAGTCCAATGCTTCTATAGACATGATTTAAATGGAGTTCCATGATCAGTAAGTATAAACTGAGGTTTTCCTACTTTTGGAATCTGCTGCCCTTGCAATATCCAAATGGTAGTTGTGTTATTCATCCTCCTTAAGGGATAAGCTGTCACATATTTGGAAAACGTCATATATTATGATTAAGAACATATATTGCCTGTAAGCTGGCAGGGGTTCATGGAAGTCAATGGCTAGCAGTTTGTTAGGGTTCTGAGCCCATATAGGTTGTAGGGGCCTTGTAAATTTCCTATTTAGTGAGAACAGACATGACAAGTTCTTAGATCTGACAGCATATTCGAATATAAACTAGGCCAGTAAAACAATTCCTGTAATACATAATTTGATTTATGTGGCCAAAATATCTGTAAAGGCAATGTACATTTTCAATTAACCTATTCACTCTAAGTCCCTTTATTATGTGGATTATTCATGAATCTTCTTCTGATGTGATCTTATATTGCAGTATTCCGTCAATTAATCAATCGGCTATTTTACTTTGTTCTAGCTTTGCTGCATAGGAGGATGGTGGCGGAACCAGGGTATCTTTCATGTTCATTATAGTCTGCACATATTCAGGGTCTATTGACTGTACTTCGGGAAGTCTCTGTAACTCTTGCTCCACTCACTCATCCATAGCCAGCATGATTGCTGCATTAAAATTATCCGAATCTAAATGATATTGAAGTAGATCTGTGGGGTACTGACTCAAAATATCTGCCATGATGCTGTCAGTGCCCTTGCAATAAATAACCTTTATGCTTGAAATTCTGTAAGAATAGACTCCATTGAATTAACTGATCATTTGTCAATTAGCTGCTGTTGAGAAATTCTAAACTCTTATGATTGTTAATAATTGGACCAAAGTAAAAACTGTTTCAATTTTCCAAAGGCCCATACAATGGGTTAGAGCTTCATTTTCGGTACTAGTATAATTATTTTTGGGTCTCTTGAGGGTTTGTCTGCAAAAATATAATACTTTGTAACATTGCTACTCAACGATTTGAAACAATACTACCCCTAAACCTTGACCACTATTATCGATCTGAAGATAGAAAATCTGAAAAAGTCAGGATAAGCTAGAACTACTTGTTCTAAGAACTTTTCAATATGATGATAATCTTGCTCCTGTTGAGTTCCCAAGCCCATTTTTGATCTTTTTAAAAAAAGTTCAATAAGGATGATGAATCCACTGCAAAATTCTCATAGAACCAGTGCTAAAAATTACATAGGTCTATAAAAGATCACAGCTGGCACCTATTGGTAGATGGAGGGAAATGATTAATTGCGGTAAACTTATCAGGATGAGTCTTAATACCTTCTGTTCCAATTAAGAAATCTAAAAATGGTATCTCCTCCATGGCCAATTATTTTCTGATGACACTCCTTTAAAAACAGTTCTAAGTGTTACAAATGTTCTTCTAGATTCCTTGAGGCAATAACAACATTGTCCATAAATAACACAATAAAATTCTGTATTCTCTCTGATAAGACCTGATCAAGACACCTCAGAAGTACTGGATCTATTATTGATCAGTCCAAAAGATATACCTTTAAAAACATACATATAGCCATCATAACAAAAGCCAGTGTACTGACGGTAAGACAGATGAAGAGGTTTTTGCCAATAACTTGAGGTCAATTCCATGATAGTGAAAACGGTTTTTCTTTAGAAATTTAGACAGGAGTTCTTTTATAGTAGGAGGAATGTCTCTTTCAGGAACAATGATGTCATTCATCCGGTGAGTATCTAAAACATATTGTGACAGACCTGTCTTTCTTCTTTACCACCACTAAAGGATTAATATATGGGGATGCCTGCTTTCCAATGACATCCCATTTCACCATCTGCTTTATGTGAGAGTCCAACCTCCACCTTATATTGAAAGAGAATGGGTATGATTGACTCTGGAAATGACTTTCAGTAATACATCATCTGTTCATCCACACCGCCGATGGCGCTTTTTCTATGCTAAAGCACAGAAATATGCTATTTACAAGGCCACTCATAGATCTTACAGCCTGTAAACTGTTCAAACACTAAGATGTTGAAGTGCACCCTTACCCCAACATCTCTGGCATGTTGAACATTATTAGCGATGAGTATGCGACACTCTCTATAGACATTACTATTGACTATTGTACAGCGTATGATATGAAGGTTTCTATAGTTGTAATGACGAAAAGTATATTAGAACGGATTTATTCTTTTTGGTTAAATGTATTGTAATTTATGTGAGTTAGTTGTTAGGGGTCACAATTCACTAAATGAGGAGTGTAAATCATGATTTGGCAAAGTTCATGATCAAGTTGCACACTTTCCGATACATTTTCGAGATCAAAACAGTTAAATGGCAGACGACCATTCGGCGTTGTAGTTTTTAGATTTACCTGCTACAGAAGCAGATGCGATGGCCTTCCTTCAACCAAAAAAAATATTTTACCCACCCAGAAAAACTGTCTTTGTGGTGGTTTAATTAAATTAAGGCATTATCAAACATCTGAAATGGAATGTCAATCGCATCAATGTCGCCAAAGGTGTTCCATTCGCTCATGGAACATGGTTTGAGGGCTGCCGAATCGCTTTTTTGCAAATGGTACGGCTAATGTATTATTGAAGCCGGGATCAGCTTACAGTGAGCGTATTACAGCTGAGTTGGAAATGTGTCAAAACGCGGTAAGGAATATGACGACTAGAGAGGTGTATCAAGAAAGCCTTGTTTCTCAAAAAAAAAAAAGTTTCTTCAAAAACAATAAAAAAGACTGGAAAAAAAAAGTTTCTTAAAAGAAAAAAAAAGACCGGAAAAAAGAAATGTTTGTTTTAAAAAAAAAAACACAGAATATTTTAAAAAGCCAAAAAAAACCCATTTTTTTTATGTTTAAGAAATATACATAAAACCGGTTAAAAAACAAAACAAAAAAAAAAAAAAAAAATCAAGCAAATCCAAAAATTAAAAACATAAATCAACAAAATAAAAACAGCCCGGTAACGTTATATCTATTTGTTTTTCACTAGCAACAGCGCCATCGAGCGGTATGACGATGTATTACCTGACTTTCTTCTTTGTCCTTAATTCAATGTATATACCCATCAATAATTTTGGCCTATTGGAAAAAAAAACTATACAGAGCTTCATTAACAATTCCATTAGAAGATGTTGCTCATTCTGCCCTTTTAGAATCAATTGATCTACTTTATTCTTCATCTCAAATGTATCCATAACGTTGAATACACTCTCAATCCTGCAAATGGTATTAAACATTCTCGACAAAGGAATAAGCACTTATCATAATCCAGCACACATCTATGCCTATATAAAAAATCTTCCACTTAAATCTTGTATTAAGGCTGGCATTATCAAAAAGACATGGTCCAATTTGATATCTCCCAGCTGAAGTTGTATCCATACCTGTTCAGTTTCAGTGTTTGCTTAGTGGAAGTGTATACAAATGTGGCTGTTTGCTTTTTACCCTGTTATAGACCTTACTAGAAAGTAATGATATTTGACTTCCATAATCAATCAGAGCTTTTGTTGACATGTACATAGAGATATTTTAGGTATTTTGATTTTTCGTAGGTATTTTAATCTTTCACAAATATACACCAAACAAGTACCATTCAACTTTTTTTTTTAAATACATTCTCTTTATTTACAATATTGACATTTATTTTCATGTACAACATTATATAATTCATTGAATAATTGACTATTCATTGATTATTCATTCCTTAAGATAAGATTGCAGATCAATAAAAATTATAGTATTGTTTAATGAACAGAATGTAAACTAAAAGATGAATAATGCTATAATACTTTTTGTGAAGTAATCATTGTATATCAAAACATAATATTTTTATATATGTGTGAATAATATATATATATTATATACAAAAGTTTTATATAAAACAAAAATCCTATTATAATAAATGTAGAATAAAGTATTATTGGGAGTAGTAATAATTCAGATTGAGTAAACTACATATTCCATCCATTTATCATATTCAGTGATATAAATTTCATCTCGTGGTTATTATAATTATTGTATAGTATATCACAAGTCTGGAAATATAAATTGATTCAGCAGAATCATTTCAGAATACCATAATAGCCAGGAATTAAATTCCCTTACAAATTACTTATTAATTCTCTTGGCAACAATTGTAGTATTATTTAATCTGATGTGTGATTGTGACATTATGCACTCAGTAAAAATATTTGTTCCATCTAAGATTGTTTTTGTTTTTTTTAATATTTATTATATAATGATAATTGTTCTACACAAAGCCATTAAAGGAATTTAAAGTTATCTTAGTATATCTTTGATCATAATTAGTCACTATTATGATTAAATTTATATGTTTTTTTTAAATTAATATAACATTCAGTTAATTAAATTTACATTGTTCTAATTTCAGTTTAATAATAATTGTTCTACACAAAACCATTAAAGGAAAGTTATCATAATATATCTTTGATCATAATTAGTCACTATTATGATTAAATTTATGTTTTTTTTAATTAAGATAACTTTCAATTAATTAAATTTACATTGTTTTAATTTCAGTTTATGAAACTAATCAACTTAAGAAAAAGTCAAGCCAGCCTTCCAATTCATCAATACAAGCAAACAATTATAGATACTGTTAAATTGCACCAAGTAACTATTATTGCTGGAGATACTGGGTGTGGAAAATCTACTCAGGTGATTGTATATTAAATGCTGATACATATATTTACCAAATATTAAAAAATATTCTTTTAAAAAATTAGTGATTGATAAAAATGCCCTATATGTTTTGGTACAGTAGCAAAATCTGAAACTCAAGATCCATGGATTGTAGTTTGGCTCTTTCTCTCTAGTGATTGAACTTCTTATAAAGTCTCGAGCAGTAAGCCAATCAATTATTTTGCCTTGCTTGATTTAGGATAGTGATAGAGTGTCAGTCTATAGTACCGCTCGATCACTTCCAACACTTGAACTTTATATGAATTCCTGAGCAATAAAGCGATTTGATTATTTATTTAATTATAAAAATGCATATTACTTTATAAAACTGATAGTACAGTATATGTGAAGGGATTCATGGAGAATAGTTAGTAAATCTTTTTTGTAGTGTTCCTCATTCAAAATTTTAAACATAAATTTAGTTTCAAAATGATATCTTATGGTAGATTTTTATTAGAAAATTGAATAAGTTTTAATATTATTACAAAAAGTCATCTGATTGAAAAGTAGCTAAAAATAAAATATTAACCAAAAATATAATCACAATATATCAACAAAATCTAATTGATATATATGTATATGGTTATAATAAGTAAAAAAAAGAAATTAACTTCAATATATTGTATCGCTAGTGAACAGCATTACATGTTCGCAATTTTTAAAATAAAAATTATTAAAATAAAAAGAATCGATGAATAGCTTAAGAAGTTGTAAAACAAAAATTTAAAGAAATAAAAACCTCACGGAATTATTTATCAAGTATGATTGAAGTAAATTTTGTTAAAAGAATTATTAAAAGTAGCAAATAGCAATCTAATTTAAAAGAATGTAAGAAACAGAAGTTTATTTAGAAAGTTTAAAGAGTTTTTTTGTTATTAGCATAGATCACCAAAGGGCAAAATACTACATCATTTATTAGTATGTTTTATTAGTGTAAAAAAAAAAAACAGTTAGAGAGGGGCGGGGGGGGGGGGGTAAAATCTAACTAAATAAAAGGTTAAAATTAAAGTTCTTTCTTGTTATGAATTTTAAAAGAAAAAAAAAAAAGAGATGTGTGTGTGTGTAAAAGTGATATTTGGTTGAAATATAAAAGAAAAGCATATAAATTTAAATTCACTCGGAGATTGCTTGGTGATAAACAGAAGGAGGAAATAACAATTATAATTTGCAATAAATGAAAACAATGGGAAGTAATACAGAATGATATCTTATCCAAAAGCTAGATAATCTGAGCAGGTATGCGAATTAAGAAATAAGAAAACAATGGAAATATAATTAATAAAATTTACAAATTAATTTGGAGTGATAAAGGAAACAATGAGGGAAAATCATATAAAAGGATTAAAAATCTATTCATCATCATTTGGACTCTAATTTCTGATTTTGTTTCATATATTTGATTCGTGAGTTAATTAATAACATGCAGTGCTAAGCAGCCAATGGAATATGAAGCCAGTCTCTGATCCCAGATCCTTCAGAACACTAGAAGTCCTTCATTTAGAAGTCATGCCCATGTAATAATCTGAGCCACTAAGGATGTCTGTCTCAATATGAGAAGGAAGTTAGCCAAGAGCAAAAGCCATTAGGAAGCCCAAAATCCAACTGGTTGGTAACCAATTTAACAGAGATGAAGTGAGGAGCCGTATTCCCGAAGTATAAGTGCAAAAATCCTAGATAAATATGAACTTGCCGCAGCAATTTTGAGTGCCTTCGGTAATTATCATATAAAGTGAACTTTAGTTTATGCATGTACATTTAATCTCTTATAATATATTTAGTTCAATATGTATAAGGCTTTCCTTGAATAATCACTATGCAGTTTCTAGTATGTGTGTCTGTGAAATGTATAATTAGTTATATTT
Organism: Epiperipatus broadwayi; assembly: GCA_028023455.1. NCBI lineage: Eukaryota > Metazoa > Onychophora > Udeonychophora > Euonychophora > Peripatidae > Epiperipatus > Epiperipatus broadwayi. Next base: position 14,652,518 of record JAQFVV010012405.1, on the reverse strand, counting down.
TTCTTATTATCATGTATTTATAAAAATATGCTACAGTTTTATAATATTCCTTATGCTAAATATTTTACATCATTTTCTTTTATTATTAATTAAAAGTATTTTAAAATACAGTGGTTGCTTGCTAATTATATTTTGATCACTTCTCTTACCGGGTCTACCACCACTAACTTCTTATACATAAACAAGAGAGCTAGCAAAGTGTTAAAACAAGTGCTAAAATTTGTTTACCCTATGGTCCAGGCATGCTAATTATAGATTATGATTAGCTGGCACCTGAGGGTTTACCTCGAAATAAATAAAATGCTTTGAATGGCAGGAGGGTTGAAATTTAGCAGTCGAGAAAATCTATAACCTGGAAATGTGACCGCAGGTTATATTTCTTAGAGCTGTGGTTTGGTTATAGATACATTGGTAATCTTCGCCTTCTGTATTTGACTTTTCCGCTTGTCAGGCCGGTGTGCTGCAACTTAAAAGTGTAGCTGGAATGGATCTAGATTTAATAATAATTTTTTTTATTAAATTTATAAAATCAGAGTGATCTTTCTCCCTTTCGGTTTAATATTTATATTGATATGAATATTATCACAGGTAAAAGATGCCAAATATTTTTTCGAGATTCGCTTTGCCTAAGAACAGGCAAGAAATCATTCATATGTGGAAATATCAGTAGGTAAATAGGTAAAATTGACTGCTAACAAGAATGTTGTTGAAATGCTAGCAAGTCATTTTAGATATCATGCATCACAGAACTATCCATCTATTGATCTTATTCCATAAGAATAGTTTAATCCCTGTCCTAATACATAGAATACCTCCTCCCTCAAATTTTATATATATATAAACATAAAACAGAAAATCATGTAACACTAAACATGTACATCTTGTATTTATCCATGTATGATGTTTTTTTTATTATTATTTAATATGTTTCACTTTACATAAATGATTGAAGACATTGGACCAAAAATAAATGATCCTACTATGTATTTTGATTGAACTAGTATCTTCAATTGGCCTAAAAGGAAAATCCTTTTCAAATGTCTTCTTTTTTCTTTAATATTTATTGTGTATTACTATGATTCAAGTGTTACATGTCCTGCATGCATTTAAGATGATTACCATATTTGGATAAATATATTAATGATGATTAGCTGAGAGAAAGACTTTGAATCTTAGTAAATATTATATATATTTATGTATATATGATCTTACTCATTCACTGCAATTTCCTTTTTCTATACATGTGTCATGTAAAGTATTTACCCCTTAGAAATTTAAATATATTAAAGGAAACACTTTTTCAAATGAACAATGTAAACATATATATTTCACTTTTGTTTCTGTATGAGGTTATTATTATTAATGCAAAGAAGTCATGATTTATTCTGCATTAGTATACACTTCTTCAATTATATATATATTTTTAAAAAATGTAAATAAGCAAAAAGTAATTACTAAGTATTAAAATTCGTAAATTTAATAGATGATTAGGCAGTAGCAATTTCCTTTCGGAGTGCCATATATGATCACATTTATTAGTAACATTTCTTCGGCTTACAGTGAAAACATCAAAACAATTAGGATGGTCATAGTATGCTGATAGTGAAAGTACTATTTTATTTCCATTAGTAAAAGAAAATTATTGTAAAAAAATAATTAATTGCAATGATAGTCAGACATTTCACTCTTCTTTTTTATCTTAAAGATAGTGTACAGTAAAGTGTTACTATTTTTTGAATGAATGCACATGGAGAACATATACACAGTAAATATATGTAAATGTACTCTCAATTTATTATTAATAACTATTATTATTTTTTTATTTTGTTTACTATAATCTTAATTTATATATGCATACTATACCTATAGAAAAGCATGTGTGCTATATATATATGTATGTTTAAAAATACTGCACATGCAGTTCAGTAAACAATACGTATTATATTGGAATCAAAGCTTATCAACAAAACATGAGCAGTTATATGTGATATATGATGTAGACAAGTAGGGCTCATACCAAAATACAGCTGTTATTACAGCTCCACTGACAAATGTATTAAGACATCAGAAAAAAGTAGATGAAAAATGCATAAAGATATCAGAAAAAAAGTAGATAAGTCTAAGTTGCATTTTGGCTGATGAATAAGATTATGTTTACATATTTAATAAGTAATTGTGTATTGATCTTTAATATGATTTTAAATTTCTCTCTCTCTATATATAATAATCTCTAATACAATAAATCATTATAAATAATCATTAATGATTTATTCATAAACAGTGATCATCATTGTGTGCATGTAAAGAAATAATAGTTCTTGTAAGTTGAACTGTGATAGTATATGATCAATGAATAGTCAAAAATTACAAAGTGATTTGGGAGAGAGTTTGTTCAAGCCTACTTGAATGAGTTACTTTGGCTAAAATGCATATTCAGATCCCAAGATATATATTTATATCAATTCTCATTAAAAGTCTTAATTTATATATATATTTGTGACTAATTTTCAATGGTTGATCTCAATTCTCTATGTTTTCTTATTCAATTTCTAGATTTTAGTATACATATTTTTTATTTGTTATAATAAAGCATAACAAATGAAATTTTAAATATATGTAGTATTGTGTGCTACCTACTACTTTATTTTTCTCATTCTTTGCATACTGTAAGTATTTAAAAGAAGCTAACATATCATAATTGTTAACTTAATGTAGAACTCTAGGCTATGATATACATGTGAAAAATCAACATTTCAACCTCATGTTCCAATAAAAATTTTCAAGAGGTTTACGATTTCTCTTTCAAGTAATTAGCTCATAACTGATCTATCTAACCAGTCATCTTTGGATGGTGATTGGATATCTAGCTTTTCATAGTGAGTCGATAAAACAAAAATAGAAAATCCTCTACAACCAGCTATTGGAAATCCTGATAAATACTGCCTTTTCCTTTAATGTTCTTCTATCATGGCATATTGGAAAGGCCTCTGCCTGCAGTAGCTACTTATATACATGTATTATGTTTTTTTGTTTTTCTGTTATAATTTTTCATTTTCATGTTAAATTCAAAGGAAAAGCGATGTTTTTTTCTCTACATATACATATAAAATTAAATTTCACAAATAATGTTTGAACAATAACATTCAAATTGCTAAGCCAGGTTTAAATCCATATTATTTATTTGTTTTCACATACTCTTGTGGAATATAATTTTATATTTTACTACAGTTTAAATATTTTCTTATATACATATGAATGTAAGTAAATTATCAGTGGTAATTTAAAAATTTTATCTAGTTAAAAAAATCCTGTAATTTGTGCTTCTTTATTTTATTCACATTTTAAAACGTGATTTTTATTTATTTTCTAATATTAGGTACCACAGTTTTTAATTGAAGCAGGTTATAATAAAATTGCCTGTACTCAACCCAGACGAATTGCCTGTATTTCATTATCAAAAAGAGTGGCTTATGAAATGCTGAATGAATTTGGATCACAAGTTGGTTATCAGGTCTCTTTTTTTTTCATTGTATTATCTGTTATTTAACTTTAAGTAATTTTATTGAAATAATGAAAGTACTGTATTATATTTTTTAATTAGCTTACATTGATGAATTCTTTGGTGGAGGGGGGGGGGCATGTACTTTCATACATTACAAGTTTAATTTTAGCATTATAATAATTTCCTACCTACTTAACACCAGGTGGTAGCTGTTCTATCTACATCCTCAGATTAGGGTTTTTGTTTTTTTTAATTTTAGACTATTAGTTTGATACTATAAAGGAATTAAGCAAATGATAGACACTTCTGGATGCTTAGTGCATTAGTTCAAGCTTGAATTTGAAATTTTCACTACTGATGATCATAAGCCAGAAACTAGTGGATTTAATAGCACTATTATCTAGTATCTGTTAATTACTCAAGTTTGCAATACATGACTCTAGTTAGATTAGAATGAAGAAAACTGTTCCTGAAAACAATTATTACTTTTAGAAATAGAAAAAAATCTAGACTGATTCTTTATCAGAAGGTATTTTATAGAAATTATAAAAAAATATTCTGTTCTAATTCATGAATATACAAGGCTTTATACTTCAGATGTGTATATAACTTGTACGATTGTTAAACATAATTATTGATAAACTATTTATATTTATTTTTATATATAAGTTAATGAACTTGTGCACATATAAAAATTAATCATGCTACTTTTTATGAAATAAAAATAACTAGAAAATTTTAACTAAAGTGTATTATATATTGGATAAAACTTCACTTTCTATTTATAATAAATTTAAAATAAAAATTATAATATATATAATTTATTAAAACATAGTAATTTTCATTTGTGTTTAAAAAAATTTTCTGCAAAATTATATTGATTATTATTATTTTTTAAGTATCACCATAAAAATCAAGTGTAATCTTTGATTTTCAGTTCATGTAATATTAATTAAATCTAAAAACAGTAATTTCTTTTTTGCCTATTTTACAATGTTTTTTATTAAGTCGTCAGACAGTTTTAACGGTCAAGCAGTCTTTTTCAGAATTATAAATTACTGTCATGTTACATTATTTCTTACTTATTTATATATTTATTTAAATAAATAAGAAATAATACACATTTATATATTATAGCTCTGAAGAAAACTGCTAGATAGTCAAAATTGTTAGTCAATAATAAAGAGCATTGCAATCAATGCAAAAGAAAAAGTAAATTTCTTGGAAAGTTTTTGTCACTTCATTAATATTTTATTAATATTTCATACCTTCATCTGTTTTTTTTTTTTTTTAGATTCTTTTAAAATCATTTAAAAACTTTTTTTTTAAAATTAGTCTGTCTGCAATGAAATATTTTTCATAAAATAATTAAGTATGTGTTATAAGCATAATATCAGCAGTAAATGAACAATTGAAAAATAGACAAAATGATGAATAATTTTTTAAATATTTAAAGCATTAACTTCTGACTTTATAAGTACAATATTAAACTTTTTCTAGTTGTGTTTATGACATTTAGTTACTTTAATTTCAAACTTATATATATATATATTCTGATTAAATTATCAATAGATTGCATACATTGAATACTTCTTTCTTTAGTGCTTATTCCATTCTTTTTTATTTCGCATATATTAAATATCACAGTAAATGAACATCGTAAAATTTTCTAAACAAATTCACTTTTTATAATGTATTTTATTCATTTCAATTATCTGACACTATCAAGTATCTAGTAGATTTCTTCAGAGTTGTAAATATAATTGCATTATAGTATTTCTTGTTTATTTATACAAACATACAATAAAATGCATTTTCAAAAGTGCATAGTAATAATACAAAAAGAATGAAAATGTATTGTAAATTAGTTTATATTTATTTATCTATGTTATATTTTTTTTTTCACTTATATAAATACAATCAATCACAACATAAATATATATATCATGTTTTAATCCCAGTGCTTAATGCTAAACTGAAATAAATATCCAAATATTAAATCACTCCACATGGTATCATTTTGAAGGTGGCTATTTTGAAATATGGACTCTAATATATTCATTTCACAGAGGGCAGAACTGAATTTCTTAATCATGTGGTGTAATTTAAATTCTCTGATTTGTATTTACGATTTGATCGCTATTAATAACACCTGATTGGCTAATAAGCGTGAGAGGTTTGCAGTCTCTCAGTTTAATTTCAAATACTGTTTGCGCTTTATAAATTAAATATTATTTACATACGTTACTGCAAATTATAACATCTAAAAACTACTGCATAGTAAATCGTAGGATTTCATGCAGTATGTTTGTAATTTAAACTCAGTGAATTAAATGTGAATATGTTTGAAGATTCACGCTTTCAAATCTAAGTACTTCAGACTGGCTTGGATATATACAAAGACAAGTAAAGAGTAGGGTGGACGCCCTCTTCTTGTTAAATTCTCTGTCTTGTATTTACGATTTGATCGCTATTAATAACACCTGATTGGCTAATAAGCGCTTTGCAGTCTCTCAGTTTAATTTAATGCTGTATTGTCAAATACTAAGTAGGAGTGTGTCATTTACTATTTAAATAATAGTCAAGTTCATATATGTATTACCAACTTTGAAACGCAGAGAGATAATGGATACCAATATTTGCAAATATTTTATTTAGTATTTTTCTATTCAGCAATGAGTGATTTGCATATCTGAAGTGTATGTGAATCATTCTTAATCTTTTACATAACCATTTATGAAAATAGTATATTATTGTCCTATGTTTTATAATATTATTATAATTACTAGCATTTAAGGATTTTATAAAAGTTCATTATGAAAGTAAAATATATGCTGTACATAATAGCCATATTCAGAATTATAAGCTGTGATAATACAAATCAGAATAGATTTTAAAGTATGAAATATGTATAATTATTAAATGTGATATTTATAGCAAGTATCAAACATGAAAATTACATTTTTAATAGAAAGAGTATCATAAAAGTCTTCTTTAATCATAGTGCATTTTATTTCAGTTCATTCAACTACAGATCTTGAAGTGATTAGTATCTTGATTTAGAATCAAATCCAAATAGAAATGCAAAATTATGTGCAATTATGCATAAATAACTTTATGTTTTTGTATTGCTAATGTCTTACAAAAAGGAATTTGCTGTTGAGTAAAAGGGCATCCATTAATTCTTAGTGAGTCTTTACATATTGTAAATTTTTACTATAACTCAATATATTTTCTCGTCTCCATATCAATGTTGATATCATAAACAAGTATGATTAAGCTTTAATCTTTTAGTCTAATATATAAAGCATCGTAAGGTTTTTTTCCACAGATACATGATAGTTCTTGAATGAGATATCAGTTGAGTTTTTTGAAGGAAGAATGAATTATTTTATACAGATAACAGTAAACTTTTGAATGTTATAGAATTGTTCACCAAGACAAGACAGAGGGATGCTAGGAATTTCCACTTTTTTTATAAGTCACTATTTAGTGATGACTTGATACTTAGTTGCCTATAAATGGAGATCATTTTCAAATAAAGGAAAAGTGTATAAATTATAAAATGAATTATTGTATTGTGAGACATGATCATATATTGGGAGGTTGGAATAAAAGTTGATAAAACTGATAGAACAAATGAATGTATGTGTTTTATTCTAAAGGAACCAGTAATAATATGTTTAATTATAAATAAAAAATAATTAATGTAGAAATTGATTGTAAATTACACATAGAGTTAAAATGAATCATCTGATACATTTGATGATATCCACTCCAATTAATTTATTTTATGCCCAATAAGTTTTCATTCTGATATTGAAAATACTTAGAATAAAACAAAAATTGCCATGAAAGATCTTAATACAAGAATTAGAAAAGATTTGAAAGATGAAAAACAATTGGTTAAATTTGAATATGGAGACAAGTGAATGATGATCCAGACTTGAAATACTTCCAGAATAGGAAATTCTTTTTGTAAAAAAAATTTAAAAAAAGGGTATGGATAGGATCCAAAATGAAGGACCAATGAATCTTTTGACTGGCACAAAATATATTTTAAGATTTTTGATGTGTTTAATAAATTTAACATAAAAGGTGATAATCAGTTGGAAAGATTTTTTTTTTTTATGTGGTACAGAAAAGTGCTAATGATGATATAAGAAAAGGTATTATGTTTCTTTATACTTCAAACGAACGAGATAACAATGAAAAAGGCAAATTATTCCCTAGATGCATTTTGACTGAACTATCCTTATCAATTGATGCAGAATCATAATACTTTTTTTAAATTTTCTTCATTGTTTTCAAAAGAAATAACAATAGATTAGTAAAGGAAGTCTTAAATATGATCCCAAGTGAATTTAAGAGATGGCATGTGATATGAATTGATGAGATCAGAAAATATTTTTGGTATGATATGAAGAAAATAAATTATAAATAGAAAGTTCTAGAATAAACTAATAAACTGTTTATTCTATAGTGGATTTGATGATGACAGTTATTAATAAATTTTAATAATTTTATCGTTTTTAAAAATTTAGTACTGGAAATTTTGCTTACTGTTTTTTTTTTTAAAATTAAAAATGTTTAAAATATCATTTTTTGTAAATTTTTATTTTATTTTATAGATTCGTTTTGATAAAAATAAAACTATGAGAACCAAAATTTTATTCTTAACCGAAGGTAATTATGTCTGTTTGTATATATGTATGTTTATAAATATGTGTGTTGTAAATATTAACATTTTCTTAACGATATTTTGAAGCATTATATTTTTTCTATTGGTATTTATTTATTTGTATATATTTGAACATTTTGAATCGAGGGTATTACAAAATAAAAATAACAAAAACCTGCACACCTTTTAAATACTTTTAATTTATGCATTATTAAAAGGAAATAATCATTTTCTCTCTCTATTTGAAATGACAAATATTCAAAATATCCACTATCACATTAGTCGTGTATCATTCCAATTGTCTTGGAATAGATAAGTGTACTTTTTGAATCATAGCTAAAAAATAGTGGCTTATTTATTCGTAGGTTTTTTGATATGATCTTCCATATTTTACTGAAAGTAACATTGTTTTCTCCAAAACAAATTATACCTACAATATCTTCAAGCCCACTTGTTAGTAATTCATTCTTTTTTAAGCTTTTTTACTGGCTCAACACCAGTAGAAACATAAAAACTCCATATTGGGTGATGTTTGCTTCATCCTACAATCAATTTTTTTATTTTAATAGTCATTATTTTTACATTCACTTAAATTAATTTGGTGTATTTAATCTGTAGCTAAACTAGCTACATATTGACTTTTCTTTACTAGGTGGCCAGCTAGTTTAGCTATAGTCCAATTATTGGGGAGGATCTAAAATCTGCTTGTGATATAGAAAAATTTGCACATCACTTTTCTGAATTTTAATATCTAATCACAGCAGGCTGAAATCTAACTGTTATATTATGAAACTGATTTGAAATATATATTTATTCTAAACTTATATATTGTTAATATTTTTAACATTAACTTGTTTATGATATCTCAATAATTAGTTTTTTAAAAGAATAATATTCATTAAAAAAAAACCAGTTTGTCTTGGAATATGAATGCCCACAAGGATTTTTTAATAGTCAGGCTATGCAAACTTATGATCATTTGATTGGAACCTGTATACTCAAGAAAGAAGTAATTATAAAACATGTCATTTGTTTAGAATGATGAATCAATGAACATACATTGGAAAAGTGTGTAAACTGATAGATAATTTAAGTTATATAAGAAATATCAGAAAAATTAACTTTTTAATAGACAAGTGTCAATTAAAGGTCTCTTCCAAATGTTCTCTAAAGATGAACAATGGGAAAAAAATGGTATTACTCATTAGATTACCCAATTGTCACATCATAAGAGTTTTGATGATTTCCTTCTTTATTTTGCACTCTTATTTAAGATTAGCTAGATTCCTGTTTACCAATTAATAATTAGATGAATAACTGTTGTAGGTATAAGCTAGCTGTCTGATAAAGAAAAAGAATTAAGATTTTTTTAGAATCTGAAAAAAAAAAAAAGTTTCAGCTTGAATTCATGTTCATAATTGTGTGCTTCATTAATAGATGAGCTAATTCTATGTTATAAAGCCTTCTACAGCACTTATATATCTACATCATCATCATTATTGATAGTGGTGGTGGTAGTATGAAGAGTGCATGGCTTGCAATACTTAACACAATTTCTAATAGCATCTAAATATTACTTTTTATATCGTTAAAGTATTATGCATCATAATTACAAACATGTTCAAATGCAGAACTAATGTTATTCTACAGTTTAATCACTAATGCATGGGGAAAAAATGTTATGGCTGATAATAACTCAATTAACTTTACAAGCTATGCCTAATACTCTTTTATTCTCTAGAGTACTCTAAAAATTGTTTATTATGTGAAATAAAAGTGATTTTGCATTCTTAAAAAAACATTGTAATATTTTAAATATAAGTATTTTAAAAAAAAATGCAATTATTTACATTGACAAATAGAATAATTAAACGAATAGTTTGGATTATTACTCAGGAAGTCATGATGTTCTTGCGTCAGAAGTGATGAGAATGAGGTTTTATTTATTAATCTTTAGCTCTTGAGCCCATCATTCTGTAAATTGCACAAGGCCTTATGCAATAATCTGTATCTCTTGTTAATAGCATTCTTTATTTCTTTTCAGTTCCATAATATTTTAAATGAATGCTTAGAAATGCATCAGTTTGTTAAATGATAAAATAAAAATTATGAAATCTACTGAAATTTAGAAAAAGTTTTTTTAAAAAAAGAATAACTTAAAATTGCTCTTTAAATGTTTAGTGAGTAATAAAACTGATTCAATTTGAAATTTTCAGAGACACTAATAACAATCTAAAATGTAGAACTAATAATTAAAATTTTGAGTTGTTTTGCTTCAGACATTTTATGAACTTGTTTATATTTTATATAAAAATTTGCATATATATATATTCCCCCCCCCCCCCAAACTTGAGTTTTATTACTTAATCTTTAATAAAGCCATTTTTTTGTTGTTGTTGTTGGTGAGATTTCAGACGTCATATTATATAATAATTATCAATAACAAGTTCAGTCAAGTTTAATATTTTTTTAGTAAGGTAATGATGTTGTCACTGTTTTTTCTAGATCCATATATGTTAAACATTAACAAGACGTTAAATAAGGCAAATAAATTTTCATAATCCATTTTTAATTAATTAACTTCTTACAAGAATTGCTACTTTATTTCTGATTGTAATTATTTTGTTATTTATTGTTATAATTGAAAATTACATTTTTAAATTACTACAAATTCTATTTATTAATGTCTGATTACTTATGTTTGTAGCACTTTATCATTAATTTTCCTAAATACATGAATGATTTCTTATGCACACACTAAAGTACAATTACATCTATTTTAATTGATATATTAAGTATATATAATAATTATCATTAGCAAATTCAGACAAGATTAATATTTTGATTAAGTAATAATGACACCACAGTTTTTTTTTATAGAACCAGAAATGTAAACATTGAATAAGACACTTGGCTAAGAAAATATATTTTTATAACTCATTTCTAATTAATTAACTTTCAAGAATTACTACTATTTTATTTTAATTGATATGTGTATTTTTTATATTATATATTTATGAACCATTTTAATTGATATATTAATTATGAATTCATTTATTAATTGATATATTAAGTCTTAAATAGTTGCATTATTATTTTATTTTAGGTTTGTTATTAAGACAAATAACTTCAGATTCTCTGCTTTCCATGTATGATGTTATTGTTCTCGATGAAGTAAGTAGTTGAATGGCAAAAAAGTGTTTTAAATTTTTAAAAAAAGTCAGTCCCATTAATTTATTTATTTTATAGGCAATGTCATGTAAATTTATATGTATAAAAACATATGTATCCTATGTATGTGTGTGTGAGTTTAATGTCATTTTTAACTTCGATCTACTGCAGTATAAAGAACTTCTGAATTTATTCTATTATTTTTGATTTGTTGGGTTTTTTTAATGTAATTTCATCAAACTTTATTTCATCCATTTATCTCACATGAGAGCTCTTTATAGCTCTTTTTAAATCTTTTGGGATTATACCTTCAGCTGTCCATCTGTATTATCTTCCTTAGAAACATATTCAGCCCAGTTTCATTTTAACATCTTAATTTTTTCTTGATTATCAATAATACCTGCTTATTGTTGATTTTAACAACTGGCAAATGAGATACTATTGACATGTGTAATTTAATATTGTTGATTAGTTCCAGTTATAAATTTCCTATGGCTTCATTTTATAATGACTTCATTTTTATAGTGAATACTTTCTTAAGCATGGGTAATGTTTATATCTTTATAAATAAGATGGTTCTAATGCTAAATTAATGTTTAAATATTTTATATATAAAGTTTTAAAAATAGTTCTTATTTTTATGCTATTGCCTAGAATATTATAGTAGAAAGTTAAGCTTATATATAACAGGCATTTCACCCATTGCTTAATTTTATAGCCTTCAGTGTAAAGGTTACTGTGTACTAGGTATTGAGATCAAGGATGGCTTGGTTTGTTTTGTCAATGTCTCACATTGTTGATCATACATGAATTTGTTGATTTTGGTGTATTAATTTAAATATTAGTAGCTATTACAATAACATTCTTATATTTTTTTAAATAAATTATTTTGTTTCTTTTATTATTCACTATTACTTGAATTATAAAATATAAAATATTGATATGCCAAATTAATAGATGTCCAAATGTAACTCATGCTGAGTAAACTTGTCTTTTATTTTAAGATTTATTATTAATTAGAAAAGTTTCGTATTATAATTTATAACATCTCAACATTTTTGTGTAATTGTACTTTACTTGTAAACTTAATTTCTTTCTTTGATATTTTTTATATTAGTTCACAATATTAAATTGGAATTTGTTGTAGGAAAGACTTCTAGATTTTTTATGTGTGTATGAATTATGTATATATTCTTAATAATTATGATTTATCAATGTTTATTTTTAATGGACATGCAATAATTGGTAATCAATTTTTTTTTTTGCTTTGTTGGAGAACACAGTAGATCATACATGTATCCAATATATTTTTTAACAAGAGAGATTAGAGCAGTGGTCTTCAACTCTTGGTCCGCGGACCGGTGCCAGTCCGCAGAAAACTTCTGCCAGGCCGCGCTAGACTGGCAGGAAAGTTTGTAATAACAAAATAATAAGATTTTAAAACTTTTAATTAATATAAACAATTTTTATTTATTTTTCATCTCATTTTTATCCAATTAAAAAAAAAGAAGCAAAATGAAAACAAAATCTAATCAATCCTACATAAATTAATTTGTTTTTCTAGTTATCACAGATGTTTATGGGGAGATAGAATTAAATTTTTTATTATTTTTCTAAAAAAATTCAAAATTAAAAAAAAAAGTTTTTTATTAAACAAACTCCATATATATAACTTCGTCTTGTATATTTAACATTAAATACAGATATTATATTTATCATAATCATTGTCATGTAATTACACTAGCTGTGATATTTCCCAACATTCAGGTGAATAACATTTTATTATTGCATGTTTTAACAATGGAATAATAAACGTAGCAGAACGATTGTTATTGTACTGTTTTCTGTAGCAGTATGACTGCGCAACTCGAGAAAGAGTGTTCAGCATGTGAAGGTAAGCAACACCATTACAATACACAGTAACTAGTGTGTTGTTTTGGTCAGTTATAACAATTATGCTTATCTAAGGCTAAGCAGTTTACATCTTCAAAAAAATTATATCTGTAGACTTCTGCCAGTCTGCGAAACCTTATCTTTATTTTTGCTGGTCCACAGGTGTGAAAAGGTTGAAGACCACTGGATTAGAGAATGTGTTTTTATCTTTAGATTAGTGATATGATGAAATATCATATAAGACTTTTTGATACTTTGGTATTATTCCTGCTATGACATATTAATTACTTCTGTGACATATTATTCTAAGCTTGCAATATGTTTAAATAATTTCTCCAAGATATGTACGGACAAACTTAATCAATAAAATTTGTCTGCAGATCCAGTGGAGGCATAATTTAAAGATATCGCAAACTTAAGAATAATACGTCACTGGAATAATATGTCATATCAAGTGTAATATCAAACTTCAAATCTAAAAAAAAAAATGGAGAGATATGTTCAATATGAAAAAAGACAAAAACACATTACGATACTAAACAAAAACAGGTAGTTGTGACTTTTTAAATAAGGCACTTGTTGTAAATTTTATTATGATACTTTATGCTGTCAAAGCCATTCTTCTCCCTCCCTGCATAGTTTGACATTTTATGCCATCATTAACATTCAATATGTGTAATACCAAACTTCAAAACCAAAAAAAACACATCTTATTTTCAATGATAGAGAAATAAATATATTCATTATGGGAAAAGGAAAAATATGAAAAAAAATCATGAAATGTTTTTTTTAAATGCGAACTATAACAAAGTTTTAGCTTTATCTAAAAATAGTGAACTATAAGTTTAATGTTATATTTTTAAAAAAATTTAAAAAAAAAAACGTATAAAATTTTAGCAAAAAACAAAAAACAAACTTCAAATAAAGTTTTAGTTGTAAATGTATTTTTAAATATAAAACCGTATTACTTATAAATGATATGATAGATGTATTATATTTTGGGGTAGGGGGATCACTGCTGGACTGATCCGTTTAATATCTTCTAAAATGGAAACGGTCAGTTTATTTGGTTGCCATGGCATCATAAACAGAAACTTTGAATAAATATTACCTGATGCAAATGTCACCAGAGTAATACATCATAGCAGAAATAATACCAAAGTACTGACTTTTTATACGTCACTTTTAATTATAATTGTGTGAGAAATAAAATTAATCTTTGTTAAATTTTTAAATTAAAATAATTTTATTTTATAATAGTGACCGCAATTTTCTCAAGTTTATTGCAGTCTATGTTATGTTAGCTTTATGACAGTATATAATATATTATATTTGCATAAAGTAACTTGATATTATGAAAATTGTAACTTAACTAAATGTAAAAAAAAAAAAAATCCAATATGGTATCTTAGCAAGAATTCTAAAGGTTAATCCACAAAATAGTTCTTCTAAACTAGCTATAAAATTATTTGAAGAGATGGAATTATTCTATGTTACAATTTTATAAATGTCAATGTAATCATTGCTATTGCATTTTGAAAAGTGTTTTTTTTTAAGACTGTATTTTGGGTCTATATTATGTTTCAAAACTGATTAAAACGGAAGTGTATAAAATCAGATCCTTTAGTTTTTTAATTCACTATCAACGGGCAATTCATATCATAGTTCCTATCTAAAATTTCACTTAATATATGGGTCATATCTCACCTTGCCATCAGAAGTGGACTAGACCAGATGGGTTCCTTATCTAATTGAATTGAACATTCACTACCACTAACCAATGAGTAAACAGATACGTAAAACACAGCCAATGGTTAGTACTGACCAATAGGCAAGTGATGCTCTCAGAATCCGATGGCTGCCAGTAAGGTTGGGGATCTGGTAATAAGTAGCCAGCCTTTTATGACACAAGCAGAGAATGTCACTCTAACCTAAATGATTGAATGCGTTCTCATTTGAAACTACTGCGAACAGTGCTCGTTTTTATTATAATCATTATGCCATAAGTCTACCGTAGTGATGCAAGTCCATGATAGAAGCAGAAGCTGCTAAGATTAGGACCGACTTGAGGCAAGCTATCTATTCCAGCCGGAAGAGTCTCGGCTAAACTCACGAGGCAAGCTATCATATACAGCTAGAAGTGAGTATAGTCATTCAGGCATGACCAGCCCAATATTAAGTAAGTTTATATGTACGTTATATTGTATTTATTATTTATATAATATATTGTACCATGTTCGAATATGTGTCCTCGAAACACCGGCCTCTTAGGCAGAGAAGAACATACTCGGAGAGTATGTATGTCCAAACGATAGCTATATAAAAATATAACTAGTGTTACATTTCCAGGACATAGCTTCTTCTCGGCTGTTGAGTTCAACACCATGTTCAAAGCACTTTTTTTTGTTTGTGTATAAACACGGGCGCCAGCTATCTATTCAAAAAGAATAAACAACGCACTTTGAGCAATGGCCACTAACTCAACGCCTAAATCCACTACTAGCTCAGCTGTTTGTAATCACTAATAGATTATACATAATTAATTAGTGGTTAAAAGAATTGTAAAAGGAATTTATAAAAGAGATTGATAAAAAGAATTGACCGACAAATAGAGTTTAATTTTAAAGACAATTTATTAACTAACATTAATTTACTAAATTTAAACATCTTTATAATTTAATATAATACACACACATTTTAAATTAACATTTCTAAACTAGTTTAAATATTCATGTAGATTTTAATAATAGAACACTGGTATTTATCTAATTTAACTAATAACACTGATATAATGATCACGCACATATTAACTCATATAGCATTCACAAATTAATAATAAAACATTAATAGCATTTGAAACTTAAACACACATATCAATAGTTCATTTTATGTATGATATAGAGTTCATATAATTAGACTCTTGGGGGATTCGCTTAATGCAATGCAATGGCTATTACAGTATAAACGAAATAAGCAAATGTTTTACCTAGGATTTTGAACGTAGATTTAGAACTTTGTTTTCTTCTTGTTTGTTGCTTCTTCCAGCTGGCTGGGACATTTCCTTGATGAGTTTCCTTATTATTCACGATCATTACTATTGGAGACAATTAGATACTGACGGAGATTTTCTAAGATGTTACGCTGACATTATTTCACGGGCAGATCTTGCTGTTTTCATCGGACATAAGGCTGTAGGGACGTGTATTCCCAAAAGCTGCTCAACACTGCATTTTTTTTGTTTCTTGATACAATTAACTTAACTGATTGAAATTAACTGACTCAATTGATTTGTGAACTGAACTGAACTATTGTCTCAACTGATTGTCCGATAAAATATTCAGTATTTATACCTACGACGTGTTGTCCCTTTAATATCCTCCGGCAAATATCTGTTGTCGAAATTCTTTAGCAATTAATCCTTTGACAAGGTGTTTTTGAAGATTGTTTAATTAATAATAGCCATGCAGACATATTGCTTTATATTTTTAATTAATAACCATTGCCGTGTTCTTTAATGATAATCTTTTATTTCATTTTAATATTTATTACGCATACATTTTTTATTTATTTACCATCGCACATATATACGCACATATATTACTAGTTTTAAGATTATTTTTCTTTAGTTCGGATGAAAAGAAATTTGTATTTTTTAAACTTTAAATTATTTATATTTTACGAATACTAATAAGAAAACTCTTTACTTCCTTTTTATAAAACCTTTAGTTGATTTTTCTAACGAAAGACCCCTCTCCCCTTCTAATTAATAAATTGTAACTTTTATTTCAAACTAATGATAGAAAACTATTTGACTCTTACTTTTTCTTTCACGAAAGATTATTTTTTTTTGTTTTAAAACTCTGACCTTTTAATTTTACTTTTGACACCAAACTGATTTTGTTTACTTAAAGCAACCTTTTAGATTTTTATAACTTATTTATTATTTTAATAATTTTTTTTATATAAAATTAAATGTGCCAATTTCAATATTGGTACAATATATATATATATATTTGTTACTAATAAATTATACTAATTAACTTTGGATATTCATATTTGTTACAACTGTTGGTTTGAGCTACAATTCAGACCAAACACAACAACTTACTGTGCTACAATCATTTTTGCATCTTCAAGTCTGAATTTAAAGTTTTGTCTGAATGATTTGTAAAAATCTTAATGAATATTTAATGATATATAAAAGGTGGAAGATTGTAGTTTCACAATTTCTTTATTTTGCCACTTCTTTTTTTATTAAATTACCTAAGCATTTCATGTTCTTCATAGATTTAATTACATGTCTTATATCTTTATTTAAAGATTTTGGCATTTCATTTGATATTGTTATTATCTGGTTTACATTGTTCTTTTATTAAAAAGAGAATATATTATTTAAATTGTTACTTTTTTGTTTCTGTTGTCTTATTATTGATTTCATTCTAAAGATGGGGATATCAAATGTTGTTGCTATTTTCTTTTTATTACTAAAAACAATTCTCTTTATTATATTACAGAGCCATTACTGTAAGATTTTTAGTGTATTTAATTAAAAGTCGTACAATGATATGTTTCAAAAAGATTGTAACTTTTATGTTTTTTTAAATTCAAAATTTAGACAAATCACTTGGCCATATACTTATCTCAGCTATTGCTTTTCATTTATGCTTAAAATTAATTATGGTCATAATCCTTACATTTTATACCATTAAATATTAACTAACCATGTCATTACTAAATTATATAATAGAAATCAAGTAATTTATTTCAGAATATTTTGCCTTGATCTTTAATTATATATAACATTTGTAGACATTCTTAATCATTAGTTAAATTCTCAATTGTTGTCATATCCAAAAAAATATAAATTAAATGTAAAAAAGTACCCTTGCCAAATAGATATTAGTAAACATATATGCGATATATTTCTATTGTTTTTTTGTTTTTTTCAACTAAAAATAAAACACCTGCATGGTTTAACATATAGATAAATATCACCTTAAAAATGAAGGACTTTTGTATTGATACCTTACTCAATCTGACATTGTTATGCTCAGACATAATATAATGTCCAGTATAACTAATTGTAAAATGTATAATATCCAAAAAACAAAACAAGATTTTAATAAATTTATAATATATTTAGATATAAGTATTCATAGTAAATTTCAAACATGATATAATAAATATGCTCAATTTATTTTTGCCAAAATTTTTATGTAATATCTAATTTTTCTAACATAATTAGGAATAAACCTTTCTGTTTTATTAAATCAATTGCTTTTAAAGTTTACAAAGTTTTTATTAATAATAAGAATATTAAAGTAGACTATTAAACAATTTTGTAAATTTAATTTCACTTTAGGTTCATGAACGGCATCTTCATGGGGATTTTCTATTAGGAGTAGTTAGATGTCTTCTTAAACATAGATCTGATTTGAAATTTATTTTAATGTCTGCTACCATTAACATTCAACTGTTTACAAACTATTTTGAAGGAGCTCCAGTTATACAAGTAAGTAAATGTAATTCTTTTATTTAATTTAATTATAAACATGTGAAAATATATTAATACCAAACATACAAGTAGTGGTATTATTACTCAAAAATAAGAGAGATTTATTTTTTTCTCTCAAAATAAAAATATCTGTTCATCATTACCATTGTTTTTAATCATTATCAACCCAGTGCAATTTGAGTCTTTCTATGGTATATGGTTTCTCCATATTATTCCAGCAAAGTGTCTAATCTCATCCATCCATTTTACACATGATCCTCTTTCTATATTTTTTGGCACTATCTTGGGGCCAATTTAAGACTCATCTGTCTATATGTTTTCATCTCTTGCTAGGTCAGAGATAATCTTTTATAATAACATTAAAAATAATAAAAAGAGATAAGTTAAATCTTTAAACACTCTAAAATTTATTTGAACATAAATTAAGATTGATATAATTTATAAAATTTTATTATTTTTTTACTATAGTAAAATTTAAAAAATAATTATAATATTCCACATGCAGACATTTGTAACATTTATTATATGAGAGACAACATTAACAGGATTTTATCTCATATAACTGTTTTAGAAACACTTAAGTTTTTGTTTTCTTTTGTTTTGTTTTTGCAGAACATTATCTAAAGATTGAATCAGTGTTTTTTTTTATGAAAAATAAATATGAAAATAATTATTTTTAAGCAAATTTTACTTATTTAAAGATTGTTGTTTGGCTTTCATAATTAAGTTAAAATTTCTAAATTCTAAGTAATTAAATTAAATTTAAATGTTAAATTAGTTTTTTTTTTTTTTTTAATATTAAACAAAAAAAAAAAAAATTGATTTAAAAAAAAAAAAAAAGACAAAATAATTGTAATAATAACAATTAATAATAAAGACCTGATAGATAGATTTTTTAGAACAATATTTAAAATTTAAAAAAGGTTATATTATGGCTAAATTCATTGTACTAAATATGTTTATACATTGTTTTTATGTATATATAATCATGTTTTACATCTGTGGTTTCAATATCCACAGTTTCAATTTGAAAAAGTGTAAAATTAAAAAATATTTAAATTTTAATATTTTACTTCATAGTAAATTCATTCAAATAACTGGTATAATCTTTTTTTTTAGAAAAATAGCTTGATTTTTTTAATTGCATGGGCCACTTTTTTATTTCATGACTAGTAAAATGAAAAAGAATTTTACAGGAATACAGATACTTAATTTTTATTTATTTAAAAAAGAAGAGAAACAAAATTACCTGATCTTTAATTAAGTTATTTATTCAATTAAAAGATAAAAAAGAGAGAATAGTCTTTTATTTTGTTACAGAAAAGACTAAAGAAAAATAATATCACATTTTTAGATCCTTTTATATAAACTTACAAAAAAATATTAAAAAAAAAAAAAGTTAGTAATTTTATTTATTACAAAATTTCTAATTATAATCTCTTTTTATTAGTTTTTTTTTTGTTGTTGATATTTTAATATTCTACCATTTTTAAGTCATCTTGGGGGTTTATACACTTTTATCTACTCTATTTACAAGCATATATGATTAACCAAGTCCACTTTTCCTTAATTCCACAAGAAATCTGTTAGAAAAACTCAACTATATTTCCTAGTTAATCTACCTCTAAGCATGCGACTTATATATAATGTCAGAGTGAACAATCACTTGTGACAGTTTTTATTTATCTATTTCAGGGCATTAGCACTTTATGGACCATACATGTGGAGCACACTCCACAAGTAATTACTAAAGACTGAATTTTCCACTTTTTTCTAATGTATTTTTTTGTTATTGTTATCAGCCTTTATATATTTCCAGAGCTTTAGTAAATTGATAACATGTATTGGCATTCATAAATGGCAAATCTAAATGGAAAATTGCTGACTTTAAATTAATCCAGATTTAATAAACAAAATTATTTACCCTTATTGAATATTATTACACCATTAACATATAACATACACCTATTGCATACATGTAAAAGATACATATAACACATTTTAATTATGAACTTAATTGGATATTCTGTTAGCAATAATAGTTTAGTTTATCTGACTCTTTAGTTCCTTAAAATTTTTATTCCTAGTTCAGATAACAAATTTATATATAGAGAGCTGTCAATAATCTTAACATTTTATATCTGGTTGAATTTAATAGGTGCTTGATTATAGCCATGAGTTTTTTCGTTTTATTTCCATTTTCTGTGGGATCTGTTAAGTCTGATTGCAGTGTTGTTGTTTTTTCATTAGCTTGCTCTGGGTCTTAAAATTATAGGCACGGCATTTGGAATCAGACATTCTCTCAATTTTTGGTTAGGGAGAAGCATTGCTGATCGCATCTGCTTAGCCATTGCCAAACATAAGACAGAAATACAAAACAATTATCTGGATGCACATTTAAGTGCTAATTCATCAAAATATTAAAAAGAAATCAAATAATGCTGAGATATTGAAGCATACTGATCAAAATGTAGTGCATGGACTTAAAAGGACATAGCTTTGCACCATCCAGGGTTATCATCTGGAATTCAAACACCAATCTATGTCCCTAATTTATATAACCAACTGTTATGCTCTAATCTAGTTTAGGAAGCAAGTACTCTTATGGATTGTTGCTCTAAGCAAGGGATAAATTAATAAAATAGCTTAATCTACATCACTTTAAAAATCCTAGAACACCAAGTTGTACTGAAATCAAGTCACCCACTGCCAATTTATATAACAAAAAGCTGGATAGAATAAAGACATTAAGACTAAAATATATTTTTAAGCAATTATTTAATAATTAATTGATTAACAATAAACAAAATTTAAAAAATGATTTGAAAGTATAAAATTTTATGTATGCATTTTATCAAAAAAAATAAAATTTAGGTTTATAAAAATTATAATTAATCAGCTGATTTCTATTCATTAGTTAATTGACTTTTAATTTTAAAATCAGAGATAACAGTCTTTGACTTAGCTTCATTAACCCATTGTTAAGTTTGGGGAGGGGATAAATGAATGAAAAGAACATATTTTTAAAAAAAGGTTAAATTAAAATTAACTTTTCTAAAACAACATTTTTTGAATGGATTAAAAATAAAATATGTTTCACAATTTGAAAATATTTTAATGAAAATATTTTTATAAATTATTTTATATTAAAAAAAAATTAATTCAACCGATGACGTTTTTGACTTACCGATTTTCCTTCCGGTAGACATCGACGTTTTTTGCATGACAACGTTGTCATGGTAACCAAGTGACTGGCGTGATTAATCCATCAGAGAGTCAATTTTTTTTTTCACCCGCGAGATTTAAAATTTGTAGAGAGGTTTGGGAAATTTTTTGATTTTTCTGTCTATTGCGATTTTGCTATCCACGGCATCATGGTTACTTTTTTGAGCTGTTAATTCGGGTAAAGTGTTTTATTTATCTGTTTATTTTAAATTTACAAAAATTTTTTGTTAATATTTCTACAATTCTCAAACTTACATTGAATTACGTTTAATGTGTAAATAATTTATTCTCCGGTAAAGTGTTTTTTATTTATCTGTTTATTTTAAATTTACAAAAAGTTTTTGTTAATATTTCTACAATTCTGAAACTTACATTGAATTACGTTTAATGTGTAAATAATTTATTCTCCGGTAAAGTGTTTTTTATTTATCTGTTTATTTTAAATTTACAAAAACTTTGGGTTAATATTTCTACATTACGTTTTTAGTGTGTAAATAATTTGAAATAATTTTTTAAATCAATTTTGCAATATGCAGTACGTTTTAAAAATTACCAAATCATGTAAAAGTGCGGCGTTTTCTGGACGCCATTAATACCAGATTTGCATTAGATCGCGTCTTTTTTATTTAGGTGTTTATTTAAAATTTACAAAAAGTTTTTGTTAATATTTCTACAATTCTCAAACTTATTTACAAAAAATATTTGTTAATATTTCTACAATTCTCAAACTTACATTGAATTACGTTTAATGTGTAAATAATTTTCAATTATTTTTTAAAACAAATTTGGAATATACATTACCAAATGCATGTGATAACAAGAACGCCATTAATGCCAGATTCGCATTAATTCGGGTAAAGTGTTTTATTTGTTTATTTTAAATTTACAAAAACTTTTTGTTAATATTTCTACATTACGTTTTTAACGTGTAAATAATTTGAAATAATTTTTTAAATCAATTTTGCAATATGCAGTACGTTTTTAAAATTACCAAATGCATGTAAAAGTGCGGCGCCATTAATACCAGATTTGCATTAGATCGCGTCTTTTTTATTTAGGTGTTTATTTAAAATTTACAAAATGTTTTTGTTAATATTTCTATAATTATCAAACTTATTTACAAAAAATATTTGTTAATATTTCTACAATTCTCAAACTTACATCGAATTACATTTTAATTTTATTTTTAATTTCTGAATTATATCATATAGCTATGAGAGTAATACAATGTCTGATATACGTGTACACTGGGCCTGCGGCCCGACAAAAACATCCGGAGGCCCCCCCGCTAATTCCAGCGCTACGCGCTGCTATATTTTAAAATTGAGAATAATATTTTGATGCATGCATGTACATTTTTTTTTTTAGTATTTGTCTGACCTGCGTCAGGTATTTTTCATTTTTGAATATTTTTTAGCATGTGACCTGGATAATTCAACCGATGACGTATTACTCTGAAGGCATATCAGTCTAATCTTGCGATTTTTAACGTACCGTGTTCACGTGATCTGCGGACACATTTTAGTGATTACATGTGTCCGCAGATCACTTGGAGACATTATCTTAAAATCGCAAGATTAGACTGATATGCCTTCAGGGTAATACGTCATTGGTTGAATTATACACAAGTACCCTTTTTTTTATTATAAATGAAAACAGTGTGCACACAAAAAAAACTAACCATGGTTTTATTCTTCTGTGGAGTCCTTTCCAGTTTTTCCGGGTTAACTAATAGCAAATTTTATCCATTTTTTTACAATAAAATTTCCAGGTGAGAGTAACATCAGAGATTCATGCTCTTGGTTGAAGACAAGGTTTGCTTCAGATTACTGCAAGGGTAAATTCTTTTCTACATTTTATTTCAGTGAAAGCAGGTTACATGGAGGAAGATAATGTCTAGTTTTTAGCTAACTTAGTATATGGTTTTCATTATAGAAACTTTTTATAAATTTCAAACTGCTAAGAGCTTGTTTAAAACTTTTGCTGTTCTTTGCAGCAGCTTGGTTAAGACTTCTGCTTCTTTTCTTTTTTAGCACCTAAGTTAAAGAACTTCTACTGTTTATGTATGGAAATGAACTTCTTACTAGACGTTTAGGTCTTCTGATTACAATCCTGTCTTCAGGCCAATAACAGTCTCTTCAACATGGCACTATTTAGTAATGACCAATTTTGGATCAAAGTTTACAAATAGAATGGTTCACTTATTTCCTTCCTTAAACACTGATGTTGGAAAACAAGTCAAAAATTTAAAATAGAATTATAAAACTTTTGACATTCCTTTTTTTAATTAAAAATATTTTCTTTCAAAAAGAAAAACAAGATAATCAGTTAATTGTATTGATTTGATTTTTGCATTCAAGAAAGATAAAGAGAGAAAAAACAACTGACTAATTAAAATAATAATTAGCAAAAATGTCAAATTTTTTATTTTATTTTTCCTTTTTACAAGAATTAGGAATAGTTCCATTTTATTTCTTTGTTTTATATTTTAATTTTTATAGAGTAAAAGTAACGTTAGTTGAGAATTGAAGTCAATATTTTTTTTTTGGGGGGGGGGGAGGATTTTGACATTGTGTTTTTTGATCGGAATGTAAAGTGAACGAATATTGATTTATTATTAAGGTTTTTGAAAAACCTTTTAATTATTTTAAAAAAATAAGCAAAAAGGAATTTTTATTACTAGAAGAGATGAGGCTATAGCATTCACAAAATTAGGAATCATTCGATTACATTGATTTGTTATGTTTTAATTAATGTTTACTTTCAAAAAGAATTTTATTATTGCTATAAAAATTATTACATTTACTCTTTTGAGTCATTTTGCATATATATGTTTATATTGTGAGTAAAAAAAGATAATATGGTTATATACATATGGGGAACAGGAAGAAGGGAATAGTTGGCCAGTGTTTTTTTTTTTTTTTTTAATAATACAAATTAATTCCATTAAAAAAGTCTCTGAGTGTTTTATGTAGACCATTTGGAACAATTGATTTCTTGGTATTTTGTTGTTCAAGAAGGTCAGCAGTCTTAACAAAATGATCTCTATTTCCTATGTGGTTTGAAGAGAAAGGTTCAGTTCCTTCCATGAATAATTATAGGGATGTTGGGATGCTGTGGATTTTGAATAGTCTCCAAGTATTCTCATAAAGCAACTTTGTTGATATAATTTCATCTTTTTTTTTAATCTTGTTTAAAGTACTGATGAATATTGTCATTGCATTCGGTGGTGGGATATTGAAGGTGATTTTGCATCTAGTTATCCACAGTGAGTATATAATAAAAAGTCGATATTCTTATGTGAATGAAGTTTCGGTCTTTCATGCAATCTTTAATAGACAGCATCTTATAAAAGTCCATTGAGGTATTTTGGGCTATCATTAGCCGTACAGATGTCAAGCCAGTACAGGATAGAATCATATGCTCAAAGGTTTCTTCCTCTCTATTACAGACAGGACAGCAAGGATCTATGTTTTTTATAAATCTTCTGTAATGGAGGAAATAGTTTGTTGGAATTGCATTCAAGTTAGCCTTGATTAAAAAATCCAAGAACTTTGGCTCCATCCATAAGAATTTGAATAGTGTAGTAATTTTTTGATTTGTTACTCCAAGTTTTGGTCTTAATTGTGAAGGTTGGGGGTTCATTAATGAGTGGGCGGTCCATATGGAGATTTTGGTAAGAAAGCACTTGGAGGACCTTGCCATTGAATTTGTAAAGATGGGAGAGGATTTGGTCTATCCAAGAGGACTTCTCAGGTGGAGGCGTATCTGTGGGAGTTATTGGTTCTTTTGCAAGGATGCTATCGTATTTTTGTATCAGGTTGACTACCACTGTGTGTGCTTTTTGATAGAATATTGCCTGAATGGAATGAAGGGACATTCCATTCTGTTTTCTATGGAATTGCATTTTTGCTGTGCTGATGGATGAAGTACTGACCCTTCCAAAACAGTCGTGCACATAGTCTGTAAACTTTGGATAGGAATATCTTGGTGATGGTAATGAACGGGAGATAATAGGCAATCTTGGCCATTACTTTCATATTTAACAGAGCGACCTTGCCCTGCAGAGATAAATAGACCTTCGAAAGCCCCTGTGTAAGGAGGTCAGCTTGTTCAATGATGGTATTCTGAATACTTTTGGTCCTGGTGAGTTGAGATTTATATATAGGGAACCCCAAGAAATTTTGGGGCTCCGCAAAAAATTTGGAATGGATTTTTTTTCCATTTAATATTCGCCATGTAGAGGATTTGCTGTGATTAATGTGTAGTTGAGATGAGCTAGAAAATTTGTCCAGTAAAAGGTAAAACGGTTGGAGATACTTATATGATGGAAGGAATATTATGACATCATCCATATATGCAATGGAGGTGATGGATTTCTTGATTCTTGGTATATGAATTCCAGGGAGGGAGTCTTCTATAGACCTTAAAAGAGGGTCTATATAGCATGAAAATAGCAATGCACTAAGCGGAGACCCTTGAGGTATGGAGCGCTTAGGCGTGAATCCATCTGTTAAGGTTCCGTTAAGTGTGAGGAGAATGAATCTGTTATATAATAGGTTATCTAGTATTTGTATGATCTGGGAAGGAATGTTGTATTTCCCTAGAAGTTCAAGCAGGATGTTGGGATTCACTGTGTCAAAGGCCTCAGCTATGTCAATCTGAACTGCAATCGGTTTTGATAGTCTATTAGATCTGACATAGTCGAGGAGTAATTTAACTTCTGTCATGGCAGTAAGGGTTGATGAACCCTTTTTAGCATATTGATTTTTTGAAATTATTATGAATGATTTTGGACTCTATTTTCTCTTGAACCCTTTTTCTTCAAGAACGGCACCATTGCAATAGGGTAAAGATTAGGAATTACCCTTTTTTGTGTTGAGGTGTTTTATCATTCCCATTACAATCGGAATCACAATGTTGCTAAGATGTAGAAGCATAAACTTAGGTATGGCATGTATACCAGGATGTACATGGTCAGGTAGGGCTGCTAAGCGATTCTTTATGTCAGTCTCTGTGATGCCATGTTTACCTATTGGAAAAATGTCATTCCAAGAGAGATCAACTCTGGGTTCACAATTTTGTAATCTTTCTTTAAAGAAAGATTCAATTTTCTGAAGCATATGAATTCCAGTATAATTGGAACCACTGATGATGATTGTTGAGGGCGTGGATTGTTTGGGTTTGTATCCTAATGCCCAACGAAGATATGCTCTAGTCCAACAATGCTGATTAGGTAGGTATATTTTGGATCTTTTAATTGCTATGTATTCTGCAATGGCCACTTGTTTGGTCTTATATTGATGCTTAAGGTTAAGCAACCTTTCCAATGGCTCATTGTAGATGTTGAATGCATTGATTTGGTGAGAGATTTGTTCCAGCTCATTAAAAAGCGTTGTAGGCCCTTTAGATCTTCTGGTGTGTTGTACTATGAGCGACTGTAGAATTCCCACAAGAGAGAACCAAGCTTCCTCTGGAGGTCTAGTGAGTAGGTCAATTTTTTGAAAAAGAATGTAAGCCTCGGAGAATACTGCCTCAGTTGTGGAGGCACGAGTGAGGACTCTTATGGTATTGTTGGTGCTTATTGTAGGGAAGTTTTGAAGCTGCAGGTCTGCAACTATTGCATGGTGGTCTGTAAAGGCTGCTGGCTGAAGATATGCTTCAATACAGAAGTGAAATTCTGCTGTATAAATAAAATAACAGGTCTATTAGGGTGTGATAAACTTTCGTGTGAAATGAAAAAGCATTAGGAGGGAAATACCCTCTACCATCCAGAAATCCTCTGTTGAGGAGATGAAGATATTTTTTGTCATATTCTTCATAGGATAGATTAAAATCTCCTATTAATATAGCAGGTGCATTGTTATTGGAAGTCAGCATATTTATAGTGATGATAATTCTTAGGTGAATTTCTTTATTATTGGGGGCATATACATAAAATGAGTTTATGTTACTTGATCCATATGTTAAGTTCAGAGCAATCAAGTTGTTGTCTTCGTAGAGCACTTTAAATTTATTGGGAGGGCACTTTTTGTTAATAAGCACTCCAACTTCTCCGGCAGCGGAGCTATTGATGGCTAATTTTAAGTAACCAAGTTTGCTAAGCTCTGTCTGGATATTATGGTTGGAGTGCTGGTGGAATTTGGTTTCTCCTAAGAATAAAATGTGAGGAGAAATAAAAGAAAAAAAAGCCTAATGGCATATACACGAGTGAGGGTGTTTAGACCTCTCACATTGATCCCTACTACTCTGCACGGCAGGTTATCCATCAACTCTTAGATCGCTAGTAAGTACCGCTTGCGGGCTGTTTAAGTTTGGAGAGGCAAGTTCAGAGGATTTAGGTGAGGGAACCATGTGAGCAGATGCAGGAGGTTGTAGGCTATAGGTAGAAAGGTCTTCTGTATTGATGTCTGTTGGCTTAGAGTGAGAGTCCTGTGTATTAGAGTGTTTTATTTTCCTTTTTTTATCTTGCATAGTATTTGAGCTGTTGTAAGAGTGATTTTTTATAGTTTTATTTAAGTCGAAATTGGTTGAATTCATAGCAGTCTGTTCATCTTCCTCAGAACTGCTTTGTGCAAATTTTGTTGACTTTCTTTTTTTGTTGTATAAGGTTTGTGTTATGTAATCCATATCTGTTTCTATGTCTGGATTAATCTGTATGTCATTGGCTTCACCTAACATTGACGGATTCTGATGTGTGATATTTTGTGCTGGTTTTTGCATATGTTTCATGTTGTGGCTTGTGCTGGATGGTGTGGGTAAGTCAGAGTGTGATTGCTGTACCCGGGGTGGTTCTAAGAAATCTTTTGTTTGTTTGTTTTGGGAATTATAAGTATTTGAGCTTGTGGTAATATTTATTAAGTGTTTATCTGATGGCAAGTCTAGTTTAAGTTGCTGCCTTGTTTGGTCTCTGTAGCTGTTAAGAAAACCTTTTGAATTAATTTGTGATGAGTTTTGAGAATTTGAGGCATGTCCTGTGGAGTTTTTTGAATTCGGATAAGTGGTTGTTTTTTTATTCCGATTTTCAACAATTCTGAATTCTTCCGTGGTGTGGGTTTGTCCAGAGTCATCTTCTGGAATAAAGTGTAAATTGGATGTATGCTGATTCTTTGCCTGATAGTTAATTTGCTGCTGGCATTTGTGTGATCTATTTTTATTATGACCACAATGAGTGCAGATTCGGGCTATACAGTCCTTTATAAGATGCGTGCGGAGCCCACAGTAGAAACACTGTGGTCTCACTCCGATAAATGTAAGAATCATTGGCTCTCCATTAAGTTTTAACGTTGTTGGTATATCTGTTGGTTTGGAATTTTTATTTAAGTGTATATTAAATGATGCGGTGTTTGATAGTATGTGCCCATCAATTGGGAGATATTTAAAATTGGAAATTTTGCCAAAATCAGCGAGAAGTTCTTGTAGTTGAATGCCATCGAGACCCATTACGCAGTTTTTGATTTTTCCTGTAAGCGTTGCAGTTCTATTTAAATCTATATAAGTGATAAACCTATTCTGGATAATTTTACATGTGTTACGGAAGTTATTTCTGGGCGCATATGAAGAAAATTCGATTGCTATGTAGCGATCATTAGGGTGAGTTAGAATTCGTTGTATTCCCTCACCAATGTTTTCTTTTTTAATGAGGCTACATAGCGCTTCGATTGGAAACTTATATAGTGAGCAGTTTTCGTCTGTTATGGCCAGAACAAGGCTTTTGTCATTGCTATAGTTGGATAGTGACTTCAGTAGTTTTATTGGGATCGATTGATTGAAGCTTTGACTGAGAGAAGCATACTGTTCATCATTAAAGTTATCTGTGGAAAACTGAGATGGGAGAAGTGGGTTTTGTATTGTGTTGTTTTGCTGTTCAATCTCTTGTTCTATTATATCTAGCATGGGAGAACTAAATGCGTCCGAGTAATTTGTATCATATTCACTCTGAAGTGCGAAGTTTCCAGTAGAGCGGTTTTCATTTATTACTTTATTCATATTTGCGTTTTGATTTGTGCCTATTTTAGTTATATTTGCATATGATGGTTTAATTTGGGATAATTTATCATAACATGTCTCTTGTTGTTCTTGCAAAACTTGTGAAATAGCTAGATTTAAGGGAGGTTCGGCTGCGGAAGCAAGAATCGGTGATTTGACTTTGTTTGACTTAACGTTGTGTGGATTTTTGATCAGCGCCTCTAGCGGAAGCGTGGGTTTGGAAGACGAGGAACCGCCGACTATTATATTTTCAATTTGAAGCTTTGCATTTTCCTTAAATTCTATTTTATTTCCATAAATTATTTTTTTTGCATCTTCTTTATTGTTTAATCTGTCTTTTGATTGTATTTCTAGTCTTGCCTGGCCATTATTTATGTTAGAATCCGATATGATTCCTTCATGAGGCAGAGAGCCGTTGTAATCGTGAGTGTAAGTGGTTAGTCCATTTTGTGTAGAATATTCGTAAGTTTTGTTAAACGAAATGCTATTTTTTGATGTATTGTTTAATATTATATCAGGATTTTGTGTTTTTGTCTTTGATTTTTTATTATTTTTTGATTTTTTCCGTTTTACTTTCAGAAAGAGTATCTTCGCCGCTTTCATAAGACCGACGGCCTTGACTATCAATGTAAATTATTTTCCTCTATATTTAATCTTTGTTTGTTTTTAGTTGTTTCAGTTATTGGCATGGTCTTAATTGTTTGTGGTTTCATTTCATGTTGATTTAACGTTAATTTAGAAGTGATATCAGCATTATGAGTCAGAGGTTGCTCTTTTTGGTTTACGTTACATGCGCTTATCCCTATGTTTACGCTTGGGCTTCATAATTGCGATTGAATTTTTTCTTCATTTAAAATCTGAATGTCATTTAACTGTTTTAATTTTTCGTTGTTATTTTGGGCTGTATTTGGATTTAAAAATACTTTATTTTTTGGTGGATGAGAATCCATAGGTGTTTCATTTTCTGTAGAAGTTAAGTAGGGAAACTTATCTTCACTTAAGTTTTCTTTCGCGGAGGTAGATTCTTTGTTGTGAACATTATCATTTTGAAGAATTTTTGTAGATTTTTTATATAAATATTGATAATTTTTAGCACTATTTTAAATTTATATGGATTAGTATGGATTTTTTTTTTGAAGTTATTGATGATTTTTTTTTATAAGGGTTAGTTCTGGCTTTCACGCTACGAATATTTAATATGGCCGTTTCCATATTCGGCTGATTTTTTTTTATGTACCTTGGAATGCGGGATTTATTCCGCAGTTCCATGTGATAAATAATAAAATAAGGCTTACCTTATTCGAATACGTAATTTTCCTGTCTTGATTCTTGAAATTAAGGGAGATTTTAGTTCGATTTATGAGGGGCACTTTTATTTTGCTGCTAGTCACTACAGTGCCATAGATGGCGTCTTTAATGTTTATGTAGTAAAAAGTAACGTTACTTGAAAATTGCAATCCAATTTTTTTTTTGTTTTAGAAATTGGGTTTTTTGATCGGAAACTAAAGTGAACGAATATTTATTTATTATTGTTTTTGAAAAATGTTAATTATTTAACAAAAAAAATATTTAAAAAGAGGAATTTTTATTTATGATATTAATAACAAAAATGTTTTAAAAAAACAGTTTTCTCTGTGTATTGTTTTCTGTTATAATATGTAAATCAAATGTAGTAGCCCGGTAACGGTATATGAAGACATTTTGTTGGAAGAACAATGCCACCAAGCGTGATGGATGTGCATTCAAATGATTACCGAATAATTTATAAAAAAAAAGAAAATTATTTTCTCATAATACATTTTCAGTTTAGATTAAAACTATTAATTAATTATAATTACTAAAGAGAGAGATTAAAAAAAACTTGTTTACATTATTTTACAATTTTCCTTTTTAAATCATTTATAACTCTTAGTAAAATATTCACATATTAAAATCATATTATTATTTAACAAATTTAATGATTGAGAATTTGCATACTATCATTTTGGGACTTAAAATATTTAGTTAATTGACAACCCATTATTGCTGTTTATTTTTAATATAGCAATGTAGCCAAATAGCTACAATATATATGAAAACATTTAAAATACACTTGGTTATTATCTATACATCTTACACATTAGTTTAGAATAAAAATATCCTTGATTTACCTTTTTTTTTTTACAATATAATAATGCTATTATAATATGAATTTAAAAAATGTTCCTGATGAACATTGAAATTGCAACTACTGTATACAGACAATTAGGACAAAAGTTTGTAGCACATAACATGAAATGGTCATGTTAAATAGTCTTATACTTTCACCAAAGTATTAAAATAATATAAAGCAATATATCAATGCATCACTTTATTAAAATTAATGATTAATAATACATATATATTATTATTATTATTATTAGGTTCTGTGAAGTTGATATCAATTTCTGTCATTCATTGAATACCATTTCTATAGAATGACACCTTTTTTATGTATTTTCTGTTTGTTTAATAGTATAGTATTACAACAAAGAAATCATCTCATTACTGGATATCCTTTTTTTCCTAAGAATTTTACACTCTTTTAAAGATTTATTTCATTTCATAATATAGCAGAAATAAAGCATTTTTACCCTGGTAATTTTTAGTATTTAGGATTGTGAATTTTTTGTTGTTATTCAAATTATTTTTTAAAGTTATCAAAAAATTAAAAGAATTTGATAACTTTTTTTTTTTTTAATTAAATAAAGCATATTAGTTTTTTCATTACACTCTTTTAAAGATTTATTTCATTTCATAATATAGCAGAAATAAAGCATTTTTACCCTGGTAATTTTTAGTATTTAGGATTGTGAATTTTTTGTTGTTATTCAAATTATTTTTTAAAGTTATCAAAAAATTAAAAGAATTTGATAACTTTTTTTTTTTTTAATTAAATAAAGCATATTAGTTTTTTCATTATATTTATAATATGCATATATAATTTTTCTCATGATCTGCAACTTTATATTAGGAATTTTGGACTTGATGAAATTATACATTAATTTAATATACATTTAAATCACTTTTAAGAATATATCTGTTACTTGTGTTCAGAATCATACCAATTATATAATTAATATGTTAAAGGGTAGTAATTTATAATATTATGTAATAACATAGTTTTAGTTCAGAAATTGACTATTATTTATAATATGCATATGAGCTAATAGAAATTGTTTAAATGCTTTCCATAATAATCACATACACTTATTCACAAACATATTGCATGATATAAAGAACATAGTGTATCATTTTATTTAATGTGATATATTGCAAAATATTTTTTTTATTTATTGATAGATACCTGGAAGGCTGTATTCTATTAAACTGCATTACTCTCCTATTAGCCCAGAAGAAGAAACTTCAAAATCCGAACGAATAAATCCATCTCCATATCTACGTATAATGCAACTAATTGATCATAAGGTAAGTTTGTAACTTTTTTTCTAACCTAAATATGTATATAAAATTGTTACATATTTACAAAATTAGATTATGAAGAAATATATGAAGAAATAAATATAATAATTAGATAAAAGCCTGAAATCTGGGCACGGCTGCTTGGGGCATTGTTTACGTGTCAAAACACATAAAAATGCCATTTCGGCGGCCGCGACCTTACAGGCTAATACAACATTTACATATTGTATTAACCCATTGAGCTAGGCCGCTTTACATGACATCGCACAAAAATATTATGGCCTGTTTTGTGCTTCGAAGCTATTTACGCGTATTCATTCTTTTCATAGCTGATTACCGTATCGCTTGACGGTGTTTAAATTTCAAGGCGGTACGACTTTTTCAAATCTCCATAATAGAGTAATGTCATTTCGATTTAAAAAATGTTGTTAATTATTAAGAATTGTCATATGGTCCCCACCCTTCCCGAAAAAAAGGTTAATATGTAAAAAAATTGGCAAAGTGTATGTTCAAACAGGCTTCAACAAAGCTCACGCGCTAAGTCACGTTTCAGCGTGGTGGGGAAAATATTCGAGACCACTAAAAGATCTGAGACAAACGTGCAATTTTGAAACTTTTCTTCAGATAAATTGCCGAGTACAGAAAGTGTGTGAGATTGTGTTTTTTTTTTATTTTGTCAGGCACACGTAATGTCCACTTTTTATTACAGCAATAAAATCGAATAAATAATTTTAAAAAGTCCAAAGTTTGTGTCCTTTTTTTTTTTTGTTTTTTATTTCATTCGAAATTGACAAGTATTTGGATTCAATTTTTTGCAGCGGTGTTAAAATAAATGACGACTTTGGTTTACTTTTTGTTAAGAATAACAAATTACGAAATACACCCCACCCCCAAAAGCAGTTTATTGTAGAAGGCTAAAAAAAAAAAAAAAAAGGTAATTCGAACGAAATAGAAATCAAAGTAAAAAGTGAGAAAAAGTTGTTTCAAAAAAAGAAAAAAAAGGTTAAATTCTTGACTTTTTGGTTACAATTCTTTTTCCGAGTGTGGGTGGGGGTGGGTGTTTGAAAACAATTTTTGAATCAGCAAAAACACAAAAGTAAATTTGTATTTAATATTAAGAAAAACAATTAGGTCAACCAAAAAGAAATCAAAATTCGAAACATGTCCCAAAGTTGATTCTCTTTTTTCAGCGCTGTTAAAATAATTGATTATTTTTGTTGCCTTTTTGTTAATAATAAACAGTATGAATTCCCCCCCCCCTCCCCCGCTCAAAAAGCTGTTTCTTGTAGTAGCCAAAAAAAAAAAAAAAGGCTAATTCAAACATAATCTAAATCAAAGTGATAACAAATTGTGTTTTAAAAAAAAAGTAAAATTAATAATAATAATAATAAGAAAAACCATTTAGTCAAGACAAAAAAAAAATAAATAAAAGAAAGGTAGAATTAAGTTCTAAACAAGTCGCAAATAATTGTATTCTATTTTTTCAGCTGTGGGATTCAAACAAATTTTTTTGACGTCGTGAAACGGTCCGAAGTTTTCAAATGATAAAAAGAAAAAAATACAATTAGCAAAATTTGTTGAAAAAATATCAGGTTCCAACAAAAAACCTACAAAAATTAACGAAAATGTGAATATCAAAATTTGTTTAATAATAAAGAAATCATGTTGTAAATGAAATAAAAATTATTTGTTTAATCAATATTAGAAAAAAAAAAAAAGAACCTTGTTGTATAAAAAAAGAAAAAAGTTGCGGCGGCCCGGTAACGTTATATTTCATTGATTTTGTCTAGCATCGACGCTCCAAGCGGCTTTGCCCGGATTTCAGGCTTTTACCAATAATTATTTTTATTAAATTTGTTTAATATTTAAATACGGGTATACTTTATATGCCTGGAGTTTAGATGTAATTATAGGGGATTTGAACCCAGACTTTCAAGCTCCCTTTAGCTATTCAATTTATCTCATACAATTGATGCATATAACTACCCACATGTGAAAAAGATAAATGATCTCCAGTATTGGTCCAGATCATCATCTCCCACATATATATAATCAGTATGCAGTTTATGTTAAGCTGTATTTGGGTTAATTCAAGATTAAATTTAGTAGAAGCATCAAGGTTTCTTCTAATTTTATTACAACAATTGAACCTAGTGGTGAGTCATCATTTTACCATTAGAAAACACATATTCTAGAATTGATATTAGAATTGGAATTTGTGATATTTAAACGAACAAATTATATTGTTATTTATCTGATGATTAATTAATTGGAAAATTAAAGGTTTCCATAGGTCAAAAAATTTAGTTATTGAAATCATAATTCAGTTCATAATCTTGGATGTATATCCAAACTATCTGTAATTTATATTCCATTACTGTTGCGTAGAATTTTGACAAGTTTTCACTATGTTTAATTTGGAAGAATCTTATTTTTTAAGATTAGAATATATTGAATGAATAATCAGTTATGAGGATCTTAAACCACAATAATGGAGAATTATTTGATTTTGGTGGAATCTTTATTTTATCCTCTCATGATCATACACAGGAACATTATTTCCTTTTTTTTTTCATAGTCACATTTATCACAACTACATTCACTGGTGATTATGATTTTATTACTGAATAATTCTAGAGAACTTATAAATTGTTTAATATTATGAATTACTTGATTATTTATTTAATTATGACTTAGTTTTGCTTTGTGACTAAAGTTATCTTTTTTTAGTGTTAGATCGGGAATAAGAATTTTGAAGGGTATGGATGAATCTATGGCCTTCAGATTTAGACATGTCCTCGTTAATGGCTTTATCACAATGCATAATTGATGGTGAGATAAAAATACCATCTCATTTGAATTATAAATAAATATTCAATCCAAATCTCATTTCATTGTATTATATACATATAATATCAATCAATAATGTATTATAAAATAAAACATTGAAATTAGAGTTCTATGATTTTCAATATATAAATAAATAACAACTAAGCTAGCTTCAGTTGTTATTTATTTATATATTGCTATATTAAAAAGTGTAGAGTTAATTTCAATGTTTATTTTATTGTGTAATTCAATCGTGCTAAATGCTAAACTAACAATTATAAATAAAATAAAAACATACAACATTAACAATACTAGCCACACTTTTAAAACCTTATTTATGATTATCATTTCACCTAAACACTTATGCTTGTTCAGGTGTATGTGTTGTTTAACATTTGGAATGGTGATGTATATAGGGAAACTATGACCATTTATGAAATGTTTAATAGTTTGGCTAATATTCTTACTGTTAAAATTGTGCATTTTTATTTTATGTATATATATATACACACACATGTGCAATCATTCTGTCATGCCCATGAATTCTCTTATTCACAGTTTTAGCCATCTGTAAGAGCATCATCATGATAATTCATCTGTCAGTTCAGCCATTTTCTTAGCTTGCATGTTTAATCTTGTTGTTGCTCTCTATCTCTCTAATTTTTGTATTGTCTTTTTCATAATTAATTGTTCTGTTTTTGTTAGTTACTTTTTATTTATGTTTCATTGTGTACATTTTTTGAATTAAATTATAAGGTTTGTGTTCATATGTCAAACAATCGTGTTTGCTTTACATTGAAAGGCGTGCAATCAAATGACAGAAGATATGATCAGATTATTATATATACACATATCTGATTTATATATTTATATGCACTACACAGTTTTTGAAAATTAAAAAAAATGTAAGAATGATGATTTCCTATTTCTCTTTTTTGACTTTAGTATCCAATTACTGAAAGAGGAGATCTTTTGATTTTTTTAAGTGGTATTACTGAAATAACAACTATTGTAGATGCAGCTAAAATTTATGCCCAGCAGTCTCAACAATGGATTATTTTACCTCTTCACAGTACTTTGTCTCTTACTGATCAGGATAAGGTAATTATAATATTGTTTAATGTATTTACAGATAAATGGAATTGAGATAATCTTATTATGTTTATAATACTTGATGAGGGTCAGTGATTAATTGCTCAGAAAATCATGTGTAATGTGAGCACCATAAGGGACTGATTGAATTTCAATCTAAGAATCCCTTTGTTCTTGATTCCATCACTCTATCTTTACATGAATCCTATAGATTGTTGCTTTTATTATTTTTTAATAGGTAATGAACTTAAAATTTTCATAATTATATTGCTGTTTTCTTTTTAATTTTATAATTATTGAATACTCTTTTAGTAAATTTAATTATTATTTATTATTGTAAGGTAATGTATTAAATTGTTAGTACTTAAAAATATATATATATAAGATTTTTTTTTTCAATATGCAGTTTTTACATTTCTGAAAAGCATAACCTTCTTTTATTATGATTTTAATTATTGCTAGTATTTTGCTGGAATGATTCATATGCAGTAGTAATACATTTACCTTCATGTCTTACACCTGAGTTTGAATCCAGGTTAAATAAACTCAGGTAAATTAGTATTTAGTTATTCTTAACTAAAAAGTAAAATAAGGATATAAGATCTTTCAAAGTCTTACTACTTAGTAATTGTCAAACCTGGTGAGTACTGTTATGTCCATTGTTCTCCTACAAAAGGCTGTTTGAGAGATTACTCTGAAGTAGTCTGTTTAAAGGCTATTTACCTTTTCTTTTACCTATATGTCTCGATATTTAGGAATTTTTTTTAATCTTTTACTTTTTTTTTTTTTTTTTTTACAGTTATGATTTTATTGGTCCTTCTTATTTCATTTTTTTTTTTTTGCTCTTGTTATCAGCTTTTATACATTTATTTGAACAATTACTTTTTTAAATTTAGTTGAAATAAAAATATATTATAAAGGAAACAATTGATGATTAATTGGACTCAGTAAAATTATTAAATTAATCACTTTGGCTGAAAGCATCAGAAATATTATTTATGAGATACATCTGAACATTCATCTATTTTAAGACTCCATATGTTTAGTGCAATAATAATTGTGGACTGAGAGATTCAACTATCAATTCTTATGCTGTGTAAAACTTTTACTATTTTTTTCTATTTAATAAATGTAAAGGTAAACCATTGACACTTTATTAGTAGTAAGCTCCACAAAACATGTTTGTCTTTGCAATCAAACAACTTACAGGATTGCAAGTTTACTTTTTTTTTTTAATTTATTTTTTGTAATACTATTAATAAAAATTAAAAAAAAAACAACAATTTATCACATAAACTACGCTTTAGTCAATGAAAAATATTCGATTAGAGCATTGATAATCATGTGATCAACTCAGATTAAACTGGGACCATTGCCTTTTATTAGTCACTAATAGTTAGATGACTATTT
This sequence comes from Epiperipatus broadwayi, assembly GCA_028023455.1. Classification (NCBI taxonomy): domain Eukaryota; kingdom Metazoa; phylum Onychophora; class Udeonychophora; order Euonychophora; family Peripatidae; genus Epiperipatus; species Epiperipatus broadwayi. The sequence goes on along the minus strand of JAQFVV010012405.1, from coordinate 14,613,770 downwards.
ATTGATCGATATTGAATTTCCTGGCCAACTGCCTGAAGAAGAAAAAGAAAAATCATAAACCTAGTCATGACTTGAAAAATTTTCCAAAATTCTCCCAACCCAGATTAAAATTCTTGATCATGGGTATACCAAACTGTTGAGCTAACTATTATTTAATTTATTTACATTATTAAAATATATCTCACACTCTATTTATTATATTTTGAATTTTTAGAAATTGCAAAAACTAAAGAAACATTAAAACTTTGCATTAAATTATTTTTAATAGTTTCTTTATATTTTATTTGATATTTTTATACAGTCTAATGTTTTGTTTGTTATAATGTAGGTGTTTGACATTGCTCCTGAAGGTGTGAGAAAATGTATTGTTGCTACTAATATAGCAGAAACTTCTATTACAATAGATGGAGTACGTTTTGTAGTTGATTCTGGAAAAGTAAGTATATTTAAAAATAGTTCTTTTTATATTAGCATATAAACATAATAGGAAATATTGGAAATAATGTCGAAATTTATATAACACAACAACACTAGCCAAAATAACAATATTTTACTAAAATTCTTACATAATTATGGCTTCATCTATTAACAAATAGACCATCTCAAATGAAATTCAGTTAAACATACAATATATATATATATATATAGCACAAAATAGTTTTCCCATCATTCACTTCCTTTCTCATCAAAGGATGTCTTCATGAGATTAATGACCTCAGATTCAAAAAATTTTATCATCAAAGTTTCTTTTACTCTTTTTCACTTTTTTCATAAAAAATAACCTCTACATTGTCAAATAGTATTTTATGACCTGTATTCAGTTCTTGAATGTACATATGTGAATTTTGATATCTATTTTTAACTCTATTCTTATGAACTGTAACTCTTTCATTAAGACTTAATTTACTCTGACCTATATAAATTTTATGTCAACTACAAAATATCTTATAAACTACCCAGGAATAGATTTGCAATCAATTGATTGTTTTGAACTTAAATTTAGTAATAAATTTAAATTCAGGCTTTTGTTCCAGGTCACTTTCATACAACCCAATAAAAAGCTATTCTTGTAAATCAATTTATTAATTGATGCCTTGTAGGACAAAGAAATAAATTGTTTATTCACACTATCAATTAAATCTTTATTATTAACTGATTTATAGATATTTTTATTAAATATAATATTCTTAATAAATTCATGATTTTATCCTAATTCAATATAGTCTGAAGCAAATTGATTTCTCTAAATATAAGTATTGTTTTCAAAATTATTAAGTCTTCTATTCTTAACAAAAATTCAATAAAGAAAGTTTCTTATGAGTAAAAGATTGATAACTGTCTGGTCTTTAATAAAATGACTGTTATCAACTTTATCAACAGTTAAATCTAAAAATTTTAACTTATCAAATTCAAATGTACCCTCTTCAATAGTAAATTTAATATTATAATTAAAAGCATTTAATCTATCAAAAAAATCCTTCAATTTATCTTCCAGTAAAACAAACAACATACCTAACAAATAATTTTAAAGAATTAGAAGAAATATTAATAACATTACTTTTTAAAAAATCAATATAGACAGAGCACATTAAAGGAGAAATAACATAACCATTATAACTCATCCCTTTTTAATCTTACATATCATACACACAAAATACATAGAATCTTCTAATAACAATAGCAAATCATGAATAACTTATCTTATCTGCAGAAAAATATTCAAATTTCTTTAAAATAATAAAAACACATTGTTGCTTTTTATCCTATCAACTGATTGATATATGTTTTTAATATCTAAACTACCAAAATCATTTCTTTTCTAAAATATGTCCATTAATTTTTTCATATGCCTCAAACAAAGACGATACACAAAATTGATATAAATCTATATAATTCTTAAAAAATATTATAAGAAATTTTGAAATTTTATTAACAACCCCTCCCCCCTCCCCCAACCCTTGTAAAATCAAAAATACATCTTAAAGGAAAAATATCTTTATGAGATTTCAAATTGAAGAAAATCTTAGGAGCCAAAAAATCTCTAGGATAACAATTTAAATAAATAGATATGTCTAAAAAAAAATTTATTTACCATAATTTTCATAATTTCAATTAACTTAGATTTTATTTTTTTACCAGGATCAGAATTTTAAATAGCATACTTCCCATTGTTTAATTCTAAAGAAACTTTCTAAATTATGATCTTGCTAACAAAATAAAATCTAAATTAATTGAAATTATGGGAAATATAAATTTTTTAGATAAATTTATTTATTTAAATTGTTATCCTAATGATTTCTTGGTTCCTACAGTTTTTTTCCAATTTGAAATCTCATAAAGATAATTTTCTTTTAACATATATTTTTGATTTTACAGGGGGATTGTTGATAAAATTTCTTAATGTTTTTTAGGAATTGTATAGATTTATATCAATTTTGTGTATCCTTCATTTGAGGCATATGAAAACATTAATGGACGTGTTTTAGAAAAGAAACGATTTTGGTAGTTTAGATATTAAAAACATATATCAATCAGTTGATAGGATAAAAAGCATTAATGTATTTTTATTGTTTTAAAGAAATTTGAATATTTTTCTGCAGATAAGATAAAGGTTATTCATGATTTGCTATTGTTATTAGAGAAATCTATGTATTTGGTGCGTAATGATGTATTTTATAAAATTAAAAATGGATGGGTTATTGGTTATGTTATTTCTCCTTTAATGTGCTCTGTCTATATTGATTTTTAGAGAATAGTACTATTAATAACTTTTCTGGTTCTTGAAAATTATTTGCTAGGGATATTGACAATTGTTTGATTGTTATACAGGAAGATTTTTTTGATAGATTGAATTCTTTTGATTCTAATATTAAATTTATTATTGAGGGGGTTCATTTGAATTTGATAAGTTAAAATTTTTAGATTTAACTGTTGATAATGTTTTATTTTGCAGTAATTTTATTAAAGAAAAAAATTTAAGAAATAAGATAAGGCCGGACAGTTATCAACCTTTTACTCATAAGAAAGTTTATTGAATTGTTATTATAGGAATAGATGAAAATAATAATTATATTCAGAGGAGTCAATTTGCTTCTGACTATATTATATTTAACAAAAATATCTATAAATCGATTAATAATAAAGATTTATTTGATAGGGTGAACAAAGAGTTTATTTCTTTGCCCTATAAGGCATCAAATTAGTAAATTGATTTATAAGAATAGTTTTTTATTGGGTGATATGAAAGTGGCTTGGAAGAAAAGCCTGAATTTAAATTCATTGCTAAATAGTTCAAAACAATCTATTCCTGGGATAGTTTATAAGATACCTAGTAATTGTTATAAAATTTATATAGATCAGAATAAATTAAGTCTTAATAGACGAGTTAAAGTTCATAAGAGTAGAATTAAAAATAGATATCAAAACTCAGCTTTATGTCTTCATGAACTGAATACAGGTCATAAAATATTATTTGATAAAACAGAGGTTATCTTTTATGAAAAAAGTGAATTGAAAAGAAGAGTAAAAAAAACTTTGATGATAAAATTTTTTGAATCTGAGGCCATCAGTCTCAAGAAGACTTCCTTGATGTGAAAGGAAATTGGTTGTTGAAGTAAATGATGGAAAGATTATTTTGTTTTGTATATATATGTTGTATGTTTAGTTGCATATCACTTGAGAAAGTCTACTTATGAATAGATGAAACCATGGTTGTGTAAGAATTTTACTAAAATTTTGTTATTTTGGCTAGTATGAATTTCTATTTTATTTTGAATTGTTTAGTATAATTTTTAGGCATTTAATTTTTAAATATAATAGAGTATAGAGACAATAATTTAAGTATCATAATTTTTTAGTAGAGATTTGCTAATTTGTAGGAGAAAAAAATCATTAATTAATCCTCAATTATAATGCAAGTGACTAAGATTTCATTAAATATAATTCAATTCTAAATTACTGTATTGATTATTATTGATATAATAATAGGTTCTTATATATAATTTATAAACCCTGTAGCAAAAAACTATTTGATTATCTTCAATATAATAATGTTTATTGATTTGAATTAAATATTAGTAATTATTATTTTTGTATTTAAGTGAAATCATTAATTTGTTTTAGATGATATTAACTAATTAAGCTATTATTTCCCTCTATTTTTATCTCCAAATATGATAATATAAGAATGCTTTCCAATGGGTGTATTTAAAGGCAATCTAACTTAATTTTTTTTTTTGTTTTTTTTTTTTTGTTGTATAATTTTCTTTTTGTTCATACAGACAAAACATGTTGAAATAGTTACGGTATTTGAGATCATTTCAAAATATATTGGTGTGTGTAAACATTTAAATATAATGGGCATTTTTGTATTTATCTAGAACTATTTCAGCTAAGATATAACAAAACAAGCACCAATTATAAACTGGCTATATAGGCTGAAATCACATTATCTGAAAACAGTATATTCTTTTTCCCCATCTATCTTGTTTTTAGCTTGTTGTAGTAGATGGTCAAAAAAAAATTATTTTGAGAAAGCATAATTTCAGCTTGTATAACCAGTTTGTAATTGATTGTTATCTGATTAAATTGTAGATGAAATATTTCTACATAAATACATGGAAATGCCTATTACAGTTTCACATTTTTATATCTATAAAATCTGTAAAAATGTACTAATTATATAAACATATATATATATATATCAAATGTCTATAATAGTAACATTTTCTCTTGTTCCATCATATAGAAGATATGTAATATGAATAAATTTTGATTTTATCAGGAAGTGTAGTTGCTCCAACAATTGTTTTCAGTTTTTATGATTGTAGCCTTTGAAACTGTCTTTAGGCAGGTTAATGAATCAGGAAACAAGATGTGATACTGGTTTAATAGTAGAATTTTTAATTTCAATCATTTAAAAGCTACAGTTTGCTCATGTTTATGCTATCTTTACTAGTTCAAAATTCAATGTATAAAATGTACTTATTAATATGAATGCAATGTGTAGAGACCTTGGTTTATTAATTAATGTCAACAATCTCAAGTTCTTTTATTAGTCAATTATATAAGAAAAATCTTCAACAGCTTTCAGTTTGGATGGTTAAAACTAGTGTGAGTGGTAGTTTTTAAGTAGAAAGGTTGATTTAAATGTTGCTGTGCAATATAGATTTAAATGTGTCATTGCTACTTGTTTTAACAAGTTAAAAAATAAGGATATTTCATCACAGTGAAATATCTATTGTAAGTAAATTAGCTGTATATAAAGTTATTTTATTAATTTATTGCATGAAAGTGGAATTTGGACATCCATTGGCATAACATAAAAGCATTAGAAAATGATCATTTAAAAATGCTCCATAAAGCTTTAAAAGTACTTCATCAAGATTATAAGGTTAATCAATATGCTTTTTAACTTAAATTGAATGTGGTATTTTAGAATCCACAAGTATAAAATTATCTAAAAGATTATTTTGTAATGAACTTGATCATTCTATTTGTGGGAGCTGCAGACTCCTTTTATTTCAAGAATATTCTAGAGAAGTATAATGATAATTATTTTCATTGATAAACAGAGAATAGAATATATTGGAGAGTTACAATTAGGTAGGCATGTTGAAGTATTTAAAAAAAAAGTTTGGTTCAGAAGTCAAAAAACAGCATTTTGAAATATCAAATATATGGATTAATGGACTAGCAAATTCTATATACGGAATATTTTGTGGTTCGTAGAATTATTTGCATAGTCATCGCAAAACTTATCTCTACTGTATTATTATTGTTATTAATTGTTTTTATTTTTTCTCTTGGTGGTGATGATGATAAAATAAATAATAATTCACTAGAAACATGTTTTGGATTGACTGTATAAACCAATCTGTGAACCATAAATACATCCATATATAGAATATACTGGTCCATCTTTTTTTTTATTTGAAATTTTGCAATGCTGTTTTTAAACTTCTGCAGCAAACTTTTTATTTTGAACGATTTCAGTATCTCAGCCATATCTCTTCCTAATAAAAACAATCAATATTCCATTCTTTTTAAATGTCTTTGAGATAATCTTTATAACATAGATGGAGTGTACTTTTCCATGAAAACCATTCTCAAATTCAATAGAAAATATTTTTTGGGAAGTCATATATTATTCATTCATTAAATATGTCCAATCCAATGAAGATATTATTTTACAATATCAGACTTTATAGAATCACATCTAACAAAGTTGAAAAATGTAATGATGGTCTTATGATCTTGTACTTTTAGAATTTCACAGAGGAAGTCGATAAAGTTCAACTCTCATTTCCATACCCTAAAATAAAATAACCAGTCTATTGTAAGGGTCACTTACAACCAATAACCCACCTACACTAATCTACACCATGCTAAGCCTAATCAAGTAATTATCAAATAACAGTTATCCTTTGTCAAACGCATATATATACGCAAAACATCGCGTTAAGCAAATTTTTTTTTTTTAAAAAGAGAGATAAATTTTTAGATTAAGCATTAAGAAAATAAATACACTCACACATATATAATATGACTATACACAAATGTCATTAACTAGCTGACATTATGATGTGACCATAGATAAAACAAAGGATAATGACCTCATGTCAAGCATATTGCTAAGCAACCAGACTTGAAAACAAAAAGATAATTTCAATAAATATTTATCTTAATAATATTACTTCAGTATACTTATGCAACAATGAACAATTACAGCAAGCATGGGAAATGGAAGCTATCGCGCGATCCTATTACTTTTTTTTGGCATAATTGCAAATATTGCATGAGAAAGGCAACATCTCGATATCTACATTTTTAGAACTAAACAAGATGGATGTATTTGTTCAATTCTAGGAGGAATTTCTATCGCACAAGATTAAAAGGAATTTGTTTCATCCACTAATATAAATCAAAACGTAAACACATTTAAATGATGAAAACAAACCGAATGGTAAACTAATTGTAAAGAACTCTTAAGTTTGAATGAAATCATTGAGAAAAGAAATAAACAACAACTAGAAATCATTAAGAATAGTTATATTTTTTTACATCATTTATCTATGCATAGAAACAACCCTATAAAAACTACATATACTAAAGAAGATATTGCAATGTGGTCTGGCTAAAGGAGCTATGCCTTAGGAGCCAATGCCAGCTTTCCATGCCTGCAGAATATGTAAGATGCCTTTCTTTATTGAACACTGATCGAGAACGATGATCTTCAGTCGATCTGTTACCTCTTGTTTAATGGAAACAAATTGGGAAGTGCTGATGATCTACAATCCTGGAGTAAGTGCGTGTCATGTAAACCTATGGACAGTACACCACCCAAGGAGATGAAGCACCAGGAATAAGAGACTATGAATATAATGAACGGTGCTTGCCAGACTCAGGAATTTATTTTATTAATCCAACTGATTTGTATTTTGTTTTTAAGGTATTTGTAAAGTATTTACTGTACAGCCTGTGGCGGCGCTGTTTCTGTGTAAAAACAGAATAATACCGCTTTCGCGGCCAAACCGTACGGCTAATAGACGACTAGCGATCATATTAGCTGTTTGAACAAGAGACAATAGATGTAGTGGTTAGAATCCACGGCCAATTCTTCCGTGGTCCTAACCGTACGTCTAAAGTAACAACACTAGATGGTCTAGTTTGCCATTTATTTCATCGCGGCATGAATTCCTATGCATAGGGATCAAATTTGTATTCTGGCTCGAATTTAATCTGAGAATGTGTGCACTGGGATGGTTTGCAACTGTTTGTTTGTTGATGTTTATGATTTTCCGTATTTCCCAACTGAGATCTTTTGGCCTACTAGTAATTATCAGTGTATTCTTGAGATTTGTCCGAGCTTTTTTTTTTGGTGTTTGTTGTTATTTGGAACCCAAAAAAAGTATGTTAACGTCTCTGTCAGACGATTGTAGTTGATGGTGAAAAAGTACCGTTTCTGTCGCGACTCGGACGAGAGTAACAAAAGAAGAACAAAATGGCTACCACATTATTGCAATTGGGGGATGTCCCAAAAAAGCGAGAAAAAGATGACACAGTTGATTCGGTTTAGTCATACGTGGTGAATAAAATTTATTTGATATAAAAGAATCTGTGTTTTGTTTGTGATTCTTTTGATCTGTAAGTCAATTAATTAACACCCAGAATGTCAATGTTCAAAGAGTAGGGCTTTACAGCCGAGTGTGGCGGAGTTGGTCGGACAGCTTCATATTCTTCTCAAATCAATCAACAACTTTACGCTTCTTTTGGTCGGAAGAGAATCGACTCTCTTGATCGATATATTAGTCAAAATACCAAACAATTCTTTTCGTTTATAAGCAAATACGGACATCTGAGGCGGAGTTTGTTGGACAGCTTTAATTTTTTTTTTGCTAAATCAATCAACAGCAACCCGCATTTTAAACAAATTCAAAAAGAAAGTGTCGATTCTAATTTTAAATAACAAAAAAAAAAAAAAACGTTTGTTTAAAAAAAAAGCAGTATATTAAAAGGCAAAAAGAAAATAAATAATGACGTATGTAAAGCAAATTGTGTATATTTGAGATATTCAAAAAAAAGTTAAAACTGTCCCTTATACTTTGAAATGTATCGAATCCAAACCCCCCAAAAAAAAGACGTCTGTAAAAAAGAAACAGTAGATTTAGAATGGAAATCCCCCCCCCCCCCAAAAAAAAGGCGTATGTCAAAAATTATGTACTTTTGAGATCCAAAAAAAAGTCAAAGTGTCCATTATAGTTTTAAATTTATCAAATGAAAACACAAAAAAAATAATTATGTCCAAAAAACAAACAAACAACAACAACAATATATTAAAAAGAAAAAAATTACGGCCGTATGTCAAAATACGATATATTAGAGAAAAAAAAATCTAGCGGCCCGGTAATGTTATATCGCTCTGTTTTTAACTAGAAACAGCGCCACTAAAGGCTGCACAGTGAATACTTTACAAATACCGTTTTTAATTTGTTATTTATTTATTTATTTTTACTTTTCATTTTCACGTTTGGAAGCTTATGCTTTAGAAAATGGAATAGTTTATTTTAAGCATAAAGGGGAAAAATTAGATTGAGTAAATGTTTTATGGTATCAAATAAAATTTAGATTTATTTTCTTACCCCTTCAGTAGCTTGACATCATCTGCTTGAATTTGGGATGAGGTAAGATTTTGAAGATGTTCCACATTAAGAGCATACCATAGTGACCAAACAGGGTTTTCATTATTTATTAAAGGTTATACTAAAATTTGTTTTATATTTGTTTCTTTGTGTATATGACTAACAGTCTTGAATGGATGATCTTTTCTATTAATATTACAGAATCACACATAGGTATAGAGGGGGGTCCTCTACTTTCAGAAGGGTGATCATAATCATTGTGATTCAGACAACAAGTGTTAGTTTGTGATGCATCTGTAAATAAATTAATTAGCAAGTCAGATTCACAATCTTCTGAAACATTTTTTTTTAATGTTATTTTAAACTTTGTAAATAAAGATTGCCAGGGAATGGACTTCTATCATGGGATTTGGGATTAGGTATCCATTGTATTTAGCTCTTAAGTGATAGAAAGCCATCCTTGATTCATACAATTATATATATTAATATTGTTATATTAGATTTGTTATTTAATAAATGTTGTTAAGTTATTTCAGTCAGTTTGGTCTCTACCTTGTCATCATCATTATGCATTCACACCATAAATATATATATGCTAAACATTAATATCCACACATCTCTTCTTATATGTATATTGATATTAGGAATATTCTGGAAGAGTGTGTTAATTGATCCTTGCTTATATAGAGGCATGGTAGTTGTTAAACTGAATATTCCCTGAAGAGAGCCGAGTGCGAATTTTCTCTGAGTTCGAATACTGAGGCATAATGGAGCCAGAAAAGGGCGAGATGTGCACGAACTAGTCCAAATTATATCTGGATTTAATGAGTAAACATTGAGCTAGCCCATTGAAGATAGATGTGATTATAGACTAAGCATTTTATTATGCCATCGCCAGAATCCTACCTGAAGATCCCAGGTCTGACCTAGTTAGATGCACCCCTCTTTCTTGTGACAACTACCAGCCCGTTGCACTATATATAATTAATTTAGTTGAAGCATTTATTTTGTTGGGTTGAAATAGCCTATCTTTTAATTTGTTAAAAGAAGCAGCAACTTATTGAAATATGTATTGTATTTCAACATTTAATTTCACCTTTCTAGTTAAAAAGCTATCAAGATATTTAAATTCAACTCACATTTTCAAGTTTTTGCGATTATTGCTAAAAGTTGTTGAAGATTTTTTTTTAACATTGGCTGATAAAGGACTTGAGTTTTTTGAACATTATTGCTAGAACAAAGTGTTTAGATGTTGCATTTCAAATATTATGTTTATTCTGTAGTTTATGTTTTGAATTATCAAAGATAGAACAATCATCAGCATGCGGTAAATTCAAGATGAAGTTTTTATTTTTATTTCAAAAGTTCCATCATCAAACTTGTGTTGTACCCTGATTCTTTTTCACTAAGGCATTTATAAACAATTTCAAAAAAAATTGAAAACAAAATTAAAGCTAATATAGGTTCTTGTTTAATGGCAATTTTCATTTTAAATGCCTTGGTTTATGACCATATAGTAATGACATTTTTCTCTCATTCCATTGTGTAGAAGCTGTATAATATGAATAAATTTTGATGAACAATTAATTACTTCAAACAGTGGCACAGATCTGTTTGATTAATTGATTCAAATGCTCTTGATTAAATCAATAAAAGTATTACATAAGTCACTCATTTGTTCCTGACCCTTTTTTTATATTTATCTAGGAACAAAAACCTTGTCTATAGTGCTTTTTAATTCTCTTATAATCTTTCATCTATGCCTGTAAACAACCTATTTAGCAAAATTTCTGGAAGCTCCTTTATTTAGTAGATAAACTGGAAAAATAAAAGTATTCTTAAGATTAGATGGCACAATTTTTTGAATCCATATGTATTTCTAAAAAATTCCAATATTTTTTTAAGATAACATATCAGCATCATATTTTAAAACTTCTTCAGTTATTTAATCAGGATCTCCAACCTTTCTATTTTTAACATTGCAAAGAGCTATTTTGATTCTTTAAACTGGATATCTTTGTCCAAATCTAAATGATTAGATAATATGGATATATTATTAACAGTCATCCTCTGAATTCTTGTAATTTTATTCAAAGGCTATCAAAATAGTCTTTCCATCTGTTCAAAATATTGTTATATAAGCGAGTACTATTGATAGATTTATTATGATGATGATATTCTTTTTCAGATCTATTTGTTAAAATTTTAATGCATTAAAAAAAAGGAATGTCTGTATTCTGTTTGCACTTTTAATTTACGAACCAATGGTAAGTCTTCTTGTCACTTACTGAACTGCTACCTTTAAATCTATATTATGAAATTCTTCATTGACTATTATTTTGCTGAAAATGCCACATACGCTTTTAATCCAACCACTAATAATAAGGACATTGTCAGAGAACTATTCACAATTTTTTTAGTTAACTCTGGAATAGATTTACTTGTATCTATAACACATTTCTGAAGAGTATTTCATATACATGATATTCTTAAAAATTCTAATTAGCAATTTTAATGTTCAGAAGCTGTTGAGATTTGATACAAATAATAGATATTTCTAAAAAAACAACATCAATTTTTTTCCAAATATTATTAGAATAAAATTTTTAAGAGAAATATTTTAATCTTGGCACATACTTATCTATAATCTATCTAACAATCTATGCTTGCAATGTGCCTGTGGATTAATTTGTGTGTGTGCCCACCATTATTTAACAAACACAGAAAAGATTTTATTTAAATTTCATTTTAACCAGTCACCAGAAAACAAGAAAGCTGACAACAATGCAGACGTAATGCAGATGTATTGTTTTTAAAGTTGACAGCTATGTAATTCAAATCAACAGTTAATAAGTAATTAATAACATAATATAAAAACAAAACCAACTATAACACATGCAATAGATGCAATGCTATAGAAATTCGTTGCAGTATCAAAAATATGTAAAGTTGAAGAATTCATGCACATTTGAAAAACACTGTCCTCTGAAATTTGAAGTAAAGAAGAAAAAATAACTCAATTAAAGTCAATCTTATCTTCCCAACAGTCATAGGCAAATGGAAAAATCTAAAAATGCTACCATTTCTTCTTTGAAAATTTCTCACATGCTACCAAAGAAGAAAAAGTTGTTCCAATCTGGTGGATTGTTAAAAGAAGCATTTCTGACTGGCACTGATTGTTTATTTGAGAGATTTTCTAGCAAAGGTGAGATTATATTAGCAGTACATCTTACAGTTGTCAAGTAACATTGTTTCAAGAATAATACATGCAATTTTAGCAGAGATTCAAACTCGAATTAAGAGTGACTTGGTAATATGTGAGTGTTTTTCACTCAATTTGATGAGTCAACCTACATATCAGACACAGGGCAGTTAATAGTTATGGTGAGAATGGTATTTAGTAATTTCCCCTTGAAAAATCTACTGAAAATATTACCAATGATAGGATGAACAAAGATGAGATTACTTATAATGCATTTACAACATAATGCCAAATCAATAAATATGCCTCTACACAAGCTATCTGCTATAATCATTGATGGGGCATCAGTACTATTTGGTAATATCAGTGGCTTTATTGCTCTTTGAAAGAAAGATGAATCATTTCCAAATGTTATGTCCTACTATTGTATTATCCATCAAGAAGCTTTGTGTGGTAGAGTATTGCCCTTCATAAATGTGATGAAAGTAATTACAAAAATAATGAACTCTATTCGAGCAGCTTCTTTGCAGCACTGACTTTTCCAAACCCTATTAGCAGATGATGAAGATAAAGAACTTGTTCTCATCTTGCATACTGGAGTACATTGATCCAATAAAGGTAAATTTATTATAAGATTTGTAAGCTTGATAGATGAAATTAAAAAAAATTTTGATCACACAAAAAATGAAAAATTTGATGCAGTAACAGACTTTTGCTGGCTGGGTGGTGTGAGATTTCTTACTGACATAATGGAAAAATTGAATTTCTTAACTCTGAAACTGCAGGGAAAAAATAAACGTAATAAAAATGATAAGATCAGTTTATTTAAAGCAAAACTGGTGTTGTGGACATCACATCTACAGATGAAGTTTCTCATGCATTTGCCAAATATGAGAAAAATGATAGCTGATAGGGAATTTAACTTGTTATCCTTTGTTAAACATCTTCAAGTGCTTCAGGAACAATTTGAAAAGAGATTTCAGCAGTTTACTATCATCCAGCTCTTGGTTACCTCTTTTATCAATCTTTTTACTTGTTAACTAAATTTAACAGAAATAGCTTCACACATTGCAGAAGTTGTTCAAATAAGGACAGAAAAACTGGAGCTAGAAATTTTGGATCTTCAGAATGATATTGTACTAAAATCTTATATATCAGATGATAACTTTTGGAATCTAGCTGACAGAGAAAAGTTTCTATTCTTAAAAAGATCAGCATACAAGATAAAATCATTTTCTGTTTCCACATCCCTGTATTAATCACTGTTTTCAGTCATGAATATGATAAAATCAAAATACAGATCTAGATTCATCCATGAGCATGTTGATGATTGTTTATGAATAGGAATATCATCATGCTGTTCTAATTATGAAGCCTTGGCCAATGAAATGCAATGCCAAAAATCGCACTGACAGTTAATGTTGAGAATGATATTATTTTTGTTATTATATTTAATAATTTTTTAGTATCATTATTATGACATCTTTTTTGTTAAATTTGTAATTTAAATAAAATTAAAATTATTTTTTTGGAACGTATTCTTTATTTTATTTTAATGGTACTTATGCAAAAGGAAACCTTAAAAATCAGCAATTATTTTAAATTTATAATACAAAAAAACAAACTTTCCTGCATTCATTAATTATGAAGGCTTATACTTTGTGCACTACTGTATGGAGAGTTCGGTATTTTTATTAACAGCATGTGTAAGCATATGAAATGGTGATTATGTGATGTTTTGATGGTTTTATACCTATCCTGCCCATATGATAATGGTGACTGGTTTTTGAAAAATCAAAGACCTCATAATGTATAGATGCTTAACTGAATTCAGATCTATATGACTGTACAAGAAAATTAACTTGGGTTGGAAACATTATGTAGTTTTCATCTTAAAAGGTGGGTGCTGGAGGGTTGCATTAGATCCTAAGATCTAGGTGTAGTGCTCTCATATCCAAGGCTTCTCATTAATGAAAGCCATAAGCTAAAAACTAGTCTGGGGATATTGGATGAGTAAGCACTAGATAGAGATTTTATGTACAAACCTTCTTGCATCTATTGACTGTGAAGGCTTGCACTTGGTGGCACTACGGTATAAAGAGTTTGGTACTCTTATACTCAGTAAGAGTGTTAACAATGCTATTCTCTAATGATATTTTAAAAACTTGTAAATGCAATTTTAAATTTTAGAATAGAATTTGATAGATTTATGGTGGCTTGTTCATTCATCAAAGATCTTTGTTAATTTTGTTATTTCACTGGCTGAGCTGACTTTCTTCTACACCATCCAATCAGAAAAAAAATCTCATTTTGTATTATTTTTTTTTTACCTATAGAAAAGTTCACATAAAATATTTTTCGTTTGTAATCTTTCTAACAAATCAAATCCAATTTATTAAATTCTAATACTAAAAATCAAATGTTGAATGATTACAAAAATTGCCACCAGGAAGTACAAAGCACATGTTTTCATCAGTTGTTAATGACTTATAATATTCTGTAAACTTTTAATTTTATTGATAGCATTTATTCATACTATTAACTTCTGATTTTATTAAAATCAAACTTATGTTAATTTCATTTTAAAAATCATTATGAATGGGAACATTTAATCACTCTCTTTTAGCGCATTATCAAAATAAAATATAAGATTTTATAGTAACTGCCAAATCTGTTCAAGATGCACACCAAGGGAACTCTGTTCACCAGTTAACCATAAATCAGAATTGACTTAAATCATATTTATATTAAGCAAATTTTACTTGTTTTTTAATATGTGAAAGATTAAGTCCATAAAGTTATTACATATGATGCTCTTTGTAAAATAATCACACTACTTATGCTAAAATGAATTTTGTTTTTAATTGTTATTAGGTTAAAGAAATGAATTATGATTCTACATGTAAAATGCAACGATTACAAGAATTTTGGATTAGTCAGGCTAGTGCTGAACAAAGGAAAGGAAGAGCAGGTAATAGCCTTTTTTAAAATTTTTGTTTGCTGCAGTATCAAATATTTTCCAAGATATTTAGAGTTACATGTTAATTAATATAAACAATTCAGTTATAATAAACAATCGTAAAAGGGAAATAAACAGTCCATTATATTGTTTTTTTTGCTTGCAATTAAATCAATAAAACCTAAAAAGATTAAAGAGAAACAAATATTGTATTTTTAATACATAAAAGCTTCTCTTGACGGGGATTTATGTCCTCCTCACTCTACCATATATACATTTATTTATCTATTATATTATTGTATTTGAAACGCTCCATAGCAATATTATTTTAACCACAAACTCAAATTTTAGCACTCCGTTGAAAAAGAAATCCTCAATGGAGTGCTAAAATTTGAGTTTTAATTTAAAATGGTAGTGTTATTGGAATAATATATCTATGGTGCATTTCAAATATTTTATATAGATTTCAACTGGGGATATTCATTGTTTCTATTTCTATTACATTATTATACAACAATGAAAATATAATAACAGTAACTGTACTGAAAACTAAACGTACATTTTTTTTTATTGTTATATAATGTATATAATATAATTATATACACAACTTTTCACTTCTTTTTCTTTTTAAATTATAGCTCCATGATAATAAATATATAAATTCAACATTCCTTTTCTTTTTAAAAGTTGTTTTATTCCAAACTATAATTTTCTTTCTCTTCCATACAACGTTTCAACTACATTCTTTAGTCATTATCAAGTTTAAAAGAAATAATTAAAGATAGGGAAGGAGGAAACTTGATAATGACTACAGAATGTAGTTGAAACGTTGTATGGAAGAGAAAGAAAATTATAGTTTGGAATAAAACAAGTTTTAAAAAGAAAAGGAATGTTGAATTTTTAAATGTATATAATAGTA
This sequence comes from Epiperipatus broadwayi, assembly GCA_028023455.1. Lineage (NCBI taxonomy): Eukaryota > Metazoa > Onychophora > Udeonychophora > Euonychophora > Peripatidae > Epiperipatus > Epiperipatus broadwayi. The sequence goes on along the minus strand of JAQFVV010012405.1, from coordinate 14,597,550 downwards.
ATATGGGAAGAGAAGGGAGAGGGGAGACTTAAAAAAGCTGTACTTTCATTAAAATCTGGGTTGTGTCTAGGTATGATGATGAAGCCAATAAAACATTACCAAAAAAAACTTGTATCTATTTAAAAATTCATTATTTATTGACATATTAATCTTTTTTGGTGGTTATATTTATCTATAATAAGCAGTTTGCAAGATAACTTTTAATAAAATCATTCAATGGCAAAGCCATGGTATATAATTTGGTATATAAAAGTTATAGAAAATATTAATTTAATAATGTCAATTAAAGAGATGACCAGAAGCCAGCCCCAAAAAATCCAAAACAATTATCATGCTAGATAAACATAAGTGTAATTCCTTATATAAACAATTTTTTATGTCTTGCAAAGATAATGGATGCTTTTTAGGATATTTTTTCTGGGACAATTTCCAAAAGAAATGTTTTTCTTCTACCTAAGAATTTAAAAAAAGATGACTTTATATTTTCAGTTAGTATCAAACAATTTTGAAAAGCAAGTGCTATTTTATATATATAAGCAATGCCAAAATTCTAACTTTAAAATACATCATAGGTTAGCACATTATATTAAGTCATTGATGAGTAAAGAAGTCTCACATACATTATGATTTTAAAAATATATAGAATAAATAGTTTATAAAGATCTGCATATGAAGTAAATTATGCTTTCTGGATAAGAGTTACTTTAGATTCAGGTGTATTACATCTAAGCTTCATATTGATTGAATTCATAAACCAAAAATTAATTTGGGTATGCAGATAAAATAGCACAGGATTTGGATATGATTGCAGTATTACCTACTATCCATTGACTATTCAAGAGTGCAATACATAGTTGTGGAGTAAAGCATAGAGAATTGATTCTAATGGCATATGTATTGATTAATATTATGTGCATGCATGCAAACTTCCTAAAATTCATTTTCAAACAGACATGCTTTATAATTTACAATATGAATATGATACAGTAAACACAAAAGTTTGAACTATCTATATTCCCTGATCTCTATAGCAATATTTTCTTTTAAAAAAACAACTGGGTTTCTGATTGAATCATTGCATCTGTAAACATAAATTATACAATTATGTAAAGCAACATGGGCACTTGGAAAAAATAATTTGTGATTCACAAAGTAAAGATGCATATGTAAGATTTTACTTCCAATGCTACCAACAAAACTTCAATTAGCTTAGTTCTAGCCTTGAACGAATTTAACTCATAAATTGGATTAAATACATTAAATGACGAATATCGTTACTTTTATCTTATATTTATCCTAAAGCACATCTTGCTCCCATTCAAAAAAAAAATGTCTTTCTGGCCTAAAAGCGAATGTAGTTAATATGCTTAAACGTTTTTTTGCACAATATGTAATATAATAATAGATATATAGAAAAAAGTCTTATGGAAAATTGTGTATAAAGATATTTCACATGTTAGTCTGCAATTTATATTTCATAGGTATATGTGTTTGAAGAAAAGGATATTCAGTGCTAGTATTATAGCCAAAGATGCCGTTCGATGGCGCCGTTTTCACGCTAAAACTATAAAATATGAACATTCCCAGGCCGTTGATTTTAATCATTTTGATGTGTTTTTTGTAATGCGAAAATAAAAATAAAACAAAATCATCTTTTTTAAATATTATTTTTTATTAACATATACAAATTAAATGATAACAATAAATGTAAAATAAAATCAACAAATTACAATTTGATTCGTGTTTTTTATTTTGCTTTATTAGAAAAATCAATTTTCTATCGGATATTTTTTTAGTGGGGCTACAGCTTTTTTTTGTTGTTGTTGTTTAAAAACTCATAATCGGAATAAAAAGTAAAATTTCTTAGTCTTCCTTATAAATTTTAATTTTTACAGAGAAACAGATATTATTGTGTTACCGCTATTTTTTACTTTTTTACTCTTCGTTTTACATTTTAATTTTTTACAGACAAACAGATATTACTGCTATTTTTTACTTCAAATAGAATGACAACAAAAAGTAAAAGTTGTTAGGGTTGGGTTTAGGGTTAGTTTTAGGGTTAGGGTTAGTTTTAGGGTTAGTGTTCTGTTGTTTGTAATGCTAAAATAAAAAATATCTAAATCGTACTTTTTGTAAATATTTTTTTTTATTAACATATATAAAATAAATGATAACAATAAACGTAAAATATATTCAACAAAGTATAACAGTAGTCGGAGAAAAGAAAGAAAGTAAAAGTTTTTTAAACAACAACAAATATATATATAAAATGTCTTCTTTACTTATTAACCATGTTTATAATATATGCTTTTTATGAAATTTAAAAAAAGAGTGTAGAATTGTACTTTTCTTACTGGATATTTTTGTGTTACCGCTATTTTTTACTTCAAAAATAAACACACGGTAGAATATTGTTTGTCTCATGGAATGTTACGAACAGTACGTTACTTGACGCATTACCTAATTCCAACTCACTTTACACATATATCTTGTCAACATTTTCCCACTTAAAACTTCAATACAGTACGTTGTAAAAAGTCTGATAATTATTACTTTAGAAAATCTGAACATTTCAATACTTTAAAATAAAAAAAAATTTCAATCAAAACAACATTTCCATCCAATTCAAATACACACACCCTCTCACCAAGCTGTAACAATGGTATAAACTGTGCGAATTCGCCAAATTTATTTGCTGCGATGCGACATACATGCTGTACTGCGACGCGACATAGCGGCCTGCAATCTGTAGCACAACAAAAAAGTTGTATTATAGAAAACGCGGGTTCGAACGTGTCGGCCGCGGGAAACGGCATTTTTATCTTTGGCTATAAGACTAGCACCAGATATTCAATGCTAATAAAATTATCATACAGATAAACTACTATTAATCGAAAATCCTTGGTTTCAGGGCTTTTTTAGATTTGTGAATTTTTCAGATTTTACAATAAATTCCTCAGTCCCTCTTTTTATAAATCCAAATCTCTGGAAATTTAAATAAACATTAAATTTACTATCTGTCATCATCATTATCAACCATTATCAATCCACTGCAGGATGAAGGTCTCTCCAAGTTTAATCCATCTTCTCCGATCTTTAGCTTCTCTTCTCCACATCACCCCTGCACACTTTCTTATTTCATCCATCCATCTCACATGTGGTCTCTTTCTGGGTCTTTTACAATCTCTTGGAATCCAGTTTAAAATTTCAATTGTCCATCTATTATCATCTCTTCTAGCTATATGTCCAGCCCAACTCCACTTCAATCTTTTAATTTTTTCAATGAGGTCAGTAACACCTGTTTGTTCTCTTACCCATACATTGCGTTTTCGATCTCTTCTTGTTACTCCCAACATACATCTTTCCATACTTCTTTGAGTGGTCTGAAGTCTCTGTATTGCTCTTCTATTAAGTGTCCAAGTCTCAGATCCATAAGTAAGAACTGGTAAAACACATTTGTTAAAAATCTTCCTTTTCAAACACATAGGCAAATTTCCTTTTAGTATCAAGTTATTTCTACCAAAAGCACTCCAACCAAGTTTAATTCTATGATTAATTTCCTCCATTATGTTTCCATCTGCATTAATAATCTGATCAAGGTATTTGTAACTGTTAACTTCTTCTAATTCATCATAATCAATCTTTATTTTCATATTTTGAGCAAATCGATTAAACATTATTTTAGTTTTATTAACATTTATCTTTAGTCCTACTTTCATCTGATAACTCCTGGAACATTTCCTGCAGCTCTGAAGCATTATTTGCAAAAACAACTACATCATCTGCGAAATCTAAATGACTTAAATAATCTCCATTTACTTTCACTCCTTTAGTTTCCCATTTTAATCCACAAAATATTTCTTGCAGCACTGCTGTAAAAAGTTTTGGAGATATGGAGTCACCTTGTCTTACACCTTTCTCAATGTTGACTTTCCCAGTATCATTATGTAATCTAATTGTTGTTGTTGCATTTTGATAAATATTTTTTAAAATATGACAATATCCTGGATCTATACCTTGATGATCCAATGCTTTAATCACTGAAGAAATGTTTATAGAATCAAATGCCTTTTCATAATCTACAAATCCAAAACATAATGACAACTCATATTCATTTGCCCTTTCTATAACTTCTCTCAATACCTGAATATGATCTACTGTACTAAAACCACTTTTAAATCCAGCTTGTTCTCTTGGTTGGTGGAAATCCAATGTTCTCTGTAGACGAGTTGTAATTATCTTGGTAAAAATTTTATATAAAACTGATAAAAGGCTGATAGGTCTGTAATTTCTAATATCTTCTTTATCACCTTTTTTAAATATTAATATTATTACTGCATTCTTCCAATCATCCGGTACATTTTTATCACTTAGACATTTGGTATATAACTTTGCTAAAAATTTTTCTATTTCTTCACCTGCTTCTTTTAATATATCAATTATAATTCCATCATTACCTGGAGCCTTGCCTTTCTTCATACATTTAATTGCATGTCTCACTTCTTCATTCAAAATTCTGGGCAATTCGGAAGATGTAATAGATATAGGAGGTACTTGTTCTTTATTACTATATAATTCTTGATAAAAATCTTTTACCAATTTCATGATGTCCTCTCTTTTTTTAGTAATAATTCCGTCTTTTTTTCTTATTGCAGATATAAATTTCCTACCAATACCAAAATGTTGTCATTCTTAAGACTTTTATTTTCTTCTACAGCTTTCCTTGCTAGCTCACAGTTATACTTTCTTATATAATTTTCAACTCTTTTCTGCACCATTTTACAAAATTCAAGATATTCAATTCTTTTTAATGCATCATTTTTGTATATCTTCATAAATTCTCTAGTCTCAGTAGAAATTTTATTGGTCAGTTGTTGCTTTTTTCTACCAGCTATCTTTGTTGCAGTTTTTAAAAGTGTATCTGTTATTTTCATATTAATTTCATTCAAATCTGAATCATGTTCAAAATCTACTAATACTTGAAACCGATTTGTAAGTTCTAATTTAAATTCATTAGAATGTTTCTGAAAATTAGGAATATCAACTGCAAATATTGTTTTTCTTAATAATTTTTATCTCTCTAGTTTTACATTAACATGTATCTTACACCTTACTAATCGATGATCACTTCCTGTGTTAAATTTATTAAGAACATTACAATCTTGAAATATATATTTCCTGTTAGTCAAAATATAATCCAATTCTGCTGTACCTTTATTTGGATGCTACCATGTCCATTTCCTTTTAACATTTTTCTCAAAAAAAAGAATGCATAAAATAAAGTTTTTCTTTTTCTGCAAACTCCACAAGTCTATGTCCTCTCTCATTTCTATTACCATAACCAAAATTACCTACAGCATTTTCATCTTTTATTTGTTTACCAATTCTAGTATTAAAGTCTCCCATAACAATTTTAAAATGTTGTTTACTCTGATCAAAAACCTTTTGTACATTCATATAAAAATCTTCTACTACTTCATCACTATGAAAACTTGTTGGGGCGTAAACCTGAATTGTCTGCATTTGGTATCTGCTTTTAAGTTGTATAACTAATCTTGTCACTCTGTCCGATACACCATTAATCTCCACAATATTGTTCTTCCACGTTTTATTTATAATGAATCCTACTCCACTTGTATTTCCAATATTTGTGCCTTTATAATAGAGTATATGTCCACTTTTTAAATCAATTGTCTTTTCACCTTTTCTTCTAGCTTCACAAAGTCCAATAATGTCCCATTTAATATAAGAGAGTTCTTTTAATTCTTGCAATCTTCCTTCACTTGAAAGTGATCTGCAGTTGTAAGTACCTAAATAAAAAGTCATCATCAAATGGCAGCCTGGGTCCACAATCAGGGGATTCTTAGCACCCTCTGCCTTCGGCCACCAACCGCTGCCTTGGTTGGTGACTTTACAGCCTCCTGGGAATAAGGGCCATGCTTTATTATGTATTGGAAAAATATTTATCATTTACACAAACATTCATTCTGCCTTATCAGGCACTGATGGTGTTTTTTGATCTTAAACTTAGAGGTAAAAAGCCAATGAACTCACCATGCTGGCTAATGCGTGTTGATGAGCAGCCCATCCATGTTCGTATACTATATGAATAATCACATAGTAATAACAGCTGCAACAACAAGAATATATGGAGTGGACATTAGGAATTTGCCCTGCTCGGTTCCTTTAAGGACTCCAAGAGGAATCAAAGGGTCTTTCAGTTAATAGCAAACTCCTTTTGTTTATATAAATATTTTTTCGATAATTTATAAATTAATTTTTTTAATAACCTTATAAAATATAAAATATGCTTATATTTTCATGAGCTCAAGATTTTTATATAGCAGGAATTTCAAAGAATTAACAGTAGCAAACTCTCCATATAGTAGTGTCACCCAGTGCAACTTAGTAATCAATGGATGCAGGAAGGTTTGTGCATAAAATCCCCATCTAGTGCCTACTTCACCAATATGCCCAAACTAATTTCTACTTGTAGGTGCAGTCCTCTCGGATCCAAAGCTCCACACTGATAAAAGCCACAATGTAAAAACTAGTCTGGGAATATTGGATGAGTAGGCACTAGATGGGGATTTTATGCATAAATTTTTCTGCATCCATTTATTACTAAGGCTTGCACTGGGTGACACTACTGTATGGAGACTTTGCTACTGTTAATAACAGCTTGTGTAAGCATAGGAAATGGTAATCATGAGATGTTTTGTTGGTGAATTTCAAAGGATAAATCACAAACTTTATAATTTTTTCTATTGAAATTTATAAATTAGCAAGATTTGAATTAATGGCAATCCACCTTTACTAAATTCTGACAAAGGTTGGTAATTTTGGAAGATCAATCCAGTCTCTATAAAAGTTATACATAGATATAAACTTATCCCATTATTGTCATTAGTTGTCTGCCAAAAAGTAGTTCCACATAATAAACCAGTTTACATTTTTTGTAGATTTTTTGTTCCTTACTTTATTCTTTGAGTTCATTATCCTTAATATCATCTCTTTTTTTTTTCTGTCTTCTTCCAACACATATTATTGATGTTTTGGCCTCAAACTATATATTTAAAATTTTTATATTTAATTTTAGTAATGTTTAAATTTTATTATATCATGTCTATATTTCAGTTATTCAACAATATTTTTCTAAAACATACATAAAAAAATTGCATGTTGGGTTATTAAAATATTATTTAATTTTAATTACTAGATTTTAAGCAGATATAAATATAAAACATTTTTTCTCATAATAATTTAAATCATTTTATATACAATTAATAAATACCTATCTGTTTATATATATACTTTTATAGTTTTACAATTTAATTAAACAAAAAAAATGATTTTACCTCTTGTTTAACAAAAAAATTATGAAATTGATATATTTAAATAGAAAATTAACTTCTGTATAATAGCTCTCTCTATTTTTTTTTAAAATTATATATAATATTTATATCTTTTATAGTCATTTACAATCATGGTGGACAAAACTAAATAATGATTGAAATAAAATACTAGTTTTCTACTTCACCTTTGAGTAATAAGTAATTTAAACTGCGCCTTACGCAAAAAAGTGAAGCTTGTCTAAAATATTATTAAAGAGTTATATGGCTAAGCGCTTTCAGAGAACTTAAGTCTCCATATTCATAGCCTACTTTAATTGAAATTTAGTGGTGATTTATGCTATGAATATGGAGACTTAAATTCTCTGAAAGCGCTTAGCCATATAACTCTAATAATATTTTAGACAAGTTTTACTTTTTTGCGTAAAGCACAGTTTAAATTACTCAATAATGATTGTAAAGTTGCTAGCTAAGCTACAATTGATGGCCAAAGGGCAGATAATGCTAAGAATCCCTTGATTACTAATTCAGGTTGTCATTTGCTAATGACCTTTTGTGTAGATATCTATAATTGCATATCATTTTCTAGTAAAGGTAAAATGCAATAATTGCAAGAAGAACTGTCTAATATTAAATAGGACATTTTTGGATTTTGGGAAATTAGAAGAAAGCATAAAGAAACAATTTTAAAAAGTTGACATGTTCTTTTTTGTTAATGCCCAAATACTGAAAGACCAAATAGAGTGGGATACTTTAATACTAGAATGGGTAAACAGTTGAAAGATGGAAAGTGTTGTGATTAAAAGAAATGATGCAGACTTGTAAAGTTCACAGAGAATAAAAATATTATGAATTCTTTTTTTTGAAGAAATGGATATGAAAGCATCCAAATGAAGATAGTCTAGAATTGGACTATATTTTAACAAACAACAAATATGTATTTCAAGATTGTAATGTTCTTTACTAGATTCAACACAAGAAGTGCTCATCAAATTGTGAGATGTAAGATATGAATTCATGCAAAACTAGATAGATGACACTATTAAATAAGACAGTATTAACAAGTGAATATCCCAATCTTTAGAAACATTACAGTGAATTTAAATTAGAGCTTGCAAATCATTTTAAAACATTAACAGATTTTGAAAATGAATCATAAGTAGATAACTGATACTCTATTAAGAAATATAAGAAAGGTAACTGTTACAAAAAGCAGCAATTTAACACATACCTTCCTGCATCCATGGATTACTAAGGCTTGCACTGGGTGGCACTACTGTATGTAAAGTTTGCTATTGCTATATAAGCAGCAATTTACCAATAAATTTTCTATTTAGACAACAATGTAGGAAGAAAAGAAGGAATATGAATTTTTTTTTATATAAAATAGTATGAAAAACAGTTAGTAATAATATAATGTAATTGTAAATTGGCTGCAGAAGGGAATTTGCTGTTCACTTTGATTCCTCTTGGATGCCTTAAAGGAATAGAGCAGGGCAAATTCCTAATGTCCACTTTATACATTCTTGTTGCAGCTTTTATTATATGTAATGACTGCTCACCAACACACATTAACCAGCATAGTGAGTTTTACCTCTTGAGTTTAAGATCAAGAAATATTACAAAATATTAAATAATATTTTAAACTTACGAATGTTTTTAAATAAGTCGTTGAAAAGAAATGTTTCAATTAAACGTAGTTTAAATAAACATAGGCGCATGTATATATTAATTAATGGAATAGATCTTATAAATTACCTTATATAGAAATGAATTCCTAAGACACTAATTAATTGTATAGATCTAAAATCTCAAGGATATGAAAATAAATTTCTAAGATTAATTAATATTATAGACCTTAAAAACTTATCGTATATGGAAATAAATTCCTAAAAGAGTAATTAATTGTATAATTAAAAAGCTAAGAGGAATTTCGTTGTATGATAACAAATAAATAATACGTAAATTATTTAAGCGAACTGATTAATTAAAGCCAAAGAATTTAGTCCAGAAAAGATAAGAGAAACAAAAGAAGAGATGGATATAAAAAGCTAGAGAAAAAGGACTGTTGATTCTTTCTAGAGTTGCTGCTACTGCCACTGTTCTGCGAGTTGAAGAGCAGTGAAGATCATCATTGGAGGACTTCATTCCCAGGATCTCGACTCCTGTAGGTCACTAAGCCGACTAGTGCTTTGAACAGACCGTCTCGATCTTATTATTATTTTGAAATGCCTCGAGAGACCTGTTGAGGGTTGTATTATAAAGATTGTAGACATTAGTGAAGGTATGAATAATAGTATACCTAAACATTATTGGCTATTCAGTAATTAATCTGTGAATTAAGTTTGTTCAGATGCAGACTTTATATTTGTTTTAAAGATCAGTATAGTAATTCTTTTTCTTAATTGTTAATAAATTATTATTGCTAATTATATATGTGCTGTTATCTATTGAGTTTTTGTATATTTGTTTGCTGGTCACCCAGTCATAGTTGGGGCCCAGCAAACATCATGATCTTTTTTTTCAGTTGCCTGATAACTCCTAACTGTAATCAATTGAGTTTTTTTGAAGGCAGAATGAAGGTGTGTGTAAATATATATATATATTTTAATAGATATTTGCAGTCATGACACAAAAATAAATCATGGCACTTAATTTCAGGAGGGTTTAAAGATGCTAGCTAAGGCAGCAGTTGGCAGCTGAAGATTGAGGTTGCTAAGAATCTCCTAATTATGGACCCAAGCTGCCATTTAATGACATTTTATTTAGATTCTTACAACTACAGATCATTTTCAAGTGAAAGAAGATTGCAAGAACTGGAAGAAGAACTATCATATGAAATAGGATATTATTGGACTTTGTGAAGTTAGAAAAAAAGATGAAGAGACAAACTATGGAAAAGATTTAATATATTTAAGATTATAATTTATCACCTTAGTTTTGTTACAAACAGAGTATATGCATAAATGTATGCGAGATAGGCTTTAAATTTGTAAAGTTAGCAAAATTTGCTTAGTGCAATTTTATTACTAATTGTAAGTGAAGTTTAAATGAGAAGATCTTGAAACTTTAATATCAATAATAGTATCAGTTAGTTTTCGTCCTACTCTAGAACCATATACGGTATACTTGAGTGTCAGTAGACAAGTGAGGATTAGGATTCAAAACAGACATGGGGATATTTTAGCATATCACTTTGATAATTTGTTTTTTTTTCCATTGGATGGTTTTTTTGAATAATTGTTATTAACTTCTAAATTCAGCATCTTGTCATTGCAATCACATCATTCTATTGTAAGCAATTACTTTCATATCTGTACATGAAAAACATCAATTTCATTGATCACATTTTTACAATAGTATATCACAACAAAAATGAAATGAATGGTTAGTTGCTCAGGAGATCATGTGACATCAAGCATCAGAAATATTAGATTGAGCTTTTGGTTCTTACATTCTTCACTCTGCTACTGTGCTATCATAATGATAATGAATAATTTATTTCTATATTTAAAAACTTTAATGTTTATTAAGTTTTTTACTGAACTTATTGTATAAATACGTAAAATATATGAGTTATATAAAAGTATTTAAATATATATATATATTATTTAAAATTAAACAAGGGTATTTAATGTAAATCACTTAAATAATCATTATAATAGTAATTAGAGAGGGGAGACATTTTAAATAGAGAACAAAAGACCAGTTTAAAATTAAACAGAAAAAAAACGTCAAATTATTCTAGTCTAATTTAAAATAAAAGAAAATAGAAGAGAGAGAAAAAATAATGAAACTATAATGATAATTTAAGGGTTTTAATTAGATTTTCCATTAAAAGAAAATCTAATAAAAGTAATCGCTGGTCAAATAAAGCCAGTAAAAATTGCTTATCTTCTCTTTAAAACTACAACATAAAAGAAAAAAGAATAAATGTACAATAGTCTGCAGAAATTATGATATTGAAAGCCTACAGAAATTATTATATAAAAAAGTTTCACCGCAGCACAGCGTGTTATTAATTATAATTTGGGTAAAAAAATTATTATCTAAGCAAATATAAAATAATTTTGTAAATTATTATTTAATCAAGAAAGAGACAGATTGGTTGTTTTACTGAAAATCTTTTAACCAATCAACTGATTAGGTAATTAATGTTGTAATTAAAAAGAAGGCTAATTAATTAAAAATTTGAAAAACATGTAGGTGGCTGATGCTCAAAACAATGATTGGGCAAGAGTATAAAAGCTAATAAATTTTCATTAGCATAGTTTATTCTGCTGTTATTCTTGATAATATGTTGCTGGTATTGCCTCCTAAATTGTGCAGTCTCTCACACCATAGACTTAATATTTCAGATACTTTACTATTACCATGCCCTGCTAGAATGGGCATTTATTCGGTGTTACCTTGCAGTTCATATAGATTATTGATAACAGAAGATGAGACCAAAACCTTGACCTGCCATTGCTGAGACAACTGTTTTTCCTACATTCAAGAATATTGCTGGACATTCAGATGAAGATATGCACTATCCCAGAAAGAATAAGCTATAAGCTACTAAGGAAATCAGAAGCCAACACAAGACTACTGTTTATGAGCTCATGCCCTAAAGATCTTAAAATGGTGACCACATCCAGAAAAGCTTTAACCAAAACTTAGTTCAAACATAAGCAAAAATCAAAGTCTATACTTGAACTGAAATACAAGGGGTAAGATTTATATTTTCCTACAAATTTTACTTAAATCTAGAAAAAAAATAGTCTTATTTTTTTATTTAAGATGAAATTAATTTTGCATAAAACAACTTTGTAATTAATTCAAGTTTTATTTTATTTTTTTGTTGTTGTTATAATTTGATATGTGTTAAGGTATAAACAAATATGTTATTTAATTGTTAATTTGGTCTGAGTTTTCTTTTCTTTGAATCTCTCACCATATGAAAGGTTTGTCATAAAATTTGTAAAATATCTCGTTTTAAATATTCAATATCTGATCGCTGATGAGGTGAGCCTTTTTATATTCAATTGAGCTTGCTGAGGAAACGAGCACTAAAAATGTTTAAAATCTTCTCTTGTGGATATCCCAGAATTCTCTGGATGGCACCTGGGTGCAAAACTGTATACATTAAAAGTATTCATAAGAGAGGTCATTTGCTTTTAGTAATAAAAGAGGGGTTAAACAGTCTTGAAAAGTGGCTGCGGACTGTGTATTTAAGACAGTACCCAGTCTGACCGTTATTATTGTTAATACGTAAATATTGATTATATTTCTTGTCTGCTTGAATAATGGTTTATATATAGTTTACCTAGTTTAAATTATATATCTAAATAAAATTAGAATAAAAAAAATAGGACTGTTATATATTTTTTTTCTTTTAAACTTAGGAAGAACTGGACCGGGTGTGTGTTATCGTTTATATTCTGAAAAAGAATATGAGCAATTTGCAAAATATTCTTTACCTGAAATTCAGCGTGTACCACTAGACAGCTTAATTCTACAAATGATTGCAATGGGACTTCCAGATGCTCGCAAGTAAATTATAATATGTTTGTTTTTTACAATATTATATATATACTATTGTTTACAGTATTTGTTTAAAGATGTTATTAAAAAAATAATTGTATGGTTAGTTGTTCAGGAGATCATATGCTGACCAACCATCTAAATGATAAGTAACAATTGAGCATAACAATTTCATTCAGTTGTCAAAATTTTTTTATTTTATTTTACATAACTAACAATTAATTTGTGAATCTAAGTTCTGAGTTTGCAATTATGCCATAGTTCTAAACTGGCAGTATATTCATTTTTTAAATAATAACCATACTTATTATATAGAAAAAAAAATGTATAGGTTTTTTTAGGAGTAGATTGGCAATCTCTTGAACTCAAGATCCTTGAATTGTGGCCCAGTTCTGTCACTTCCAGTGCTTAAATCTCTTATGAATCTGAGCAATTAATCATTCAACTTTTGCCCTGTGTGGCATGATACAATAATAGAGTAAAGATTCTGTAACTCAAGGTTTATAGATTATAGCTTAGCTCTATCACTACTATTGCTTGAACTTCTTAAGAATTCATAAGCAATAAGCTATTCCATTGTTTTTTTTTTTTAATGTTCTTTACAAATTAATAATGTTTTTTTTCTTCTAATTATTACAGGTTTCCTTTTGTTGAACCACCTCCATCAACTAGTATAGAAAATTCAATCATTTTTCTCAAGGAACAGGTTTGTTTTTATTTATCTAGTATCCTTATCCATAATCTCCACATCCACAATTTCAGTTATCCACGACTAAAAAAAAACTTGCTAGAAGCAAAAAAAAATTAGAAATTAATAAAAAATAAATTTTAATTTTTTAGTTAATAGTGTAAATACAATATATACAAATTTGTATATGTATATATATGTGCATCTGTATGTTATATATTATTTCAACCTGAATGTCCAGTATGTAGTACACACAAAATGCATTTTATGATGCTGTTCATTATTATCTATGAATTTTGATATTCATGATTAGTAATTTATTTTGTGATAATGTATACTGAGATTTTTTATTTTTTTTTAAATGTCCTAATAAGTTTTTTTAAAAGTTTTATATAGAATAAATAAGATTAGTGATTTTTTTTAATGAAATGTTTTTAATTTTTAATATTTCATCAAGGAGGCTGGTAATGTTCTTTTTAAACAAAAAGTAAATAGCTTTGCTATTTTAAATGAAAATTTTTTTTTATTTATTTAATATTTGAAAATCAGTGAAATTATTAATAGCAGTCATTCAAAAGATGTTCATCATTTTATTACTTTTTTTGTGTGTGTTGAAAGAATATAGGTTTTAAGGCAAAATAAAAACTCAACTATTTTATCTGTCATATCAGAATTAAATCACTAAACATCACATGATCACCATTTCTTATTCTTGCTCATAACTGTTGTTACAGTAGATCTAGGTGCAATGCTCTCAGATCCAAGACTCCTTAATGATGAAGGCCACAAGCCAGAAACTAGTCTGGGGATATTGGATGAGTTGACAGTAGATATGGATTTTATGCACAAGCCTTCTGGCATCCATCGATTATCTGGCGGGCACTGAGTGGCATTAGTATATGAGAGTTTTGCCTATTTTAATCTTGCCAGAATTATTATATTAATGTGTTATTTGTTCCAAATAAGAGGTCCTTGATTGAATCAGATATTATAGTTGCTGTTTTAGTAATTTTAAGTGATAATAGTGATAGAGAAAACGAATTTAGCTTTAAAGATTTAGATACTACATTGTAAAACAATTTATTTATATTGAGAGACATGCAAGAAAAATTATAATCAATAAATATATATTTTTAGTCTACTAAATGTACCGTTAAGTTTTGGCTTGAAATTTAAAGTATATTATTTATTACATATAAATATATTGTATATATTAAAATAAATTCGTTTTTAAAATAACAATGCTAATGATGATTGGAATCATCAGGAAGGAAGAGAATATCAGCCATAATGTTAAATCTAATTTATCAATGTTTGTTATTGGAAGCTTCATTCATTCTGATTCTATTGCTGTTGGAAAACTATTCAGATGGTTCTTTCATTTGCTATTAGGGAATTATTTCTTTTGCTTGATACATTTATAGATTAAGTATCTTCAATTTTGATTGCCAGTTGATATACAAAAATGATGCAATAGTAATTCTTTTAGCCCAATAAGGTAGTTATGAATCACTTATTGTATTTATTTTCACTGTACATTATTATCTTTTCTTCACTGTTTGTCAATATTTTAAATATGCTATTGTGAAATATATTAATTTTCTATTTGTAAATATGTTGATTTGTTAAATTATTATTATTTTTTTTATCAAAATCTTGTTAGTTTGGCAAATAAATATATTCTAATCTTTTTAATAAAACAGATTAAAAGTTTTTTATTCAAAGTTCATAGTTTTTTAAGTGTGGTTCATAAGATAGTTGTTTTGGAGAGATGTATTCAGTAGATATATGTCTTTAACTACTTATTAATTTTATCATGAATAACATTTATTGTATTATTTTAAAAAGTTCTATAAATAAATTTATTATTGAACGTATTTTTTTGTTTGTTTGTTTTATTTTTTTCTTTTAATTTTTGTATTGAGCTTAAATGTCATTAATTTATTTATTTTTTGTTGTTTGAATTTTTCATATTTTGCTGTGGTGAGCAGGGTTTCCTGCTTGCATTAATACATTTTGTATTTTTAATCATGTTTAATAAACTTGTTTATCATTTTTAATCAGTAATATTGGCTATATATATATTTAAATCATTTTAAATCATGATTTATTTATTTTTATAATTTTTATTTTATCTTATAATAAATCTTGTTTTATTTAATCTAATTATATTATGAAACCCAGGTCTTTTTTTTTCATCTGTTCAATCTTATTTAGGGTGCAATTACTGAAAATGAAAAAATCACTCCAATTGGAGAATTATTATCTCAACTTCCAGTCGATTTGGTTATTGGTAAAATCCTTATAATGGGCTCTCTTTTTCAGGTATGAGAACTAATTCAGCAAGTAGTAATTAGCAATAAGTATTTTTTAATAATGCTAAATGTAGTTATCTAACAGTTAAGTAAAATAATGATTTAAAAATAATAACATGACACTTGTTTATTTGTTAATGAAATAGTTTTAATAGAATGCTTATAATTGTTTCTTACAGATGGCAGAACCTATGCTATTAATTGCAGCTGCTCTAAGTGTCCAGTCGCCATTCACTAATAAAGCGTATAGAGATCCTGATATAATGGTGTGTTTATTTTATATTGAAGTAGTATATTTTAGATAGTCTTATTTGTTTCCATATTTTTATTGTGTTGTGTTTTTTTATTAAATTGTATTATTATTAGCATGATCATTATTATTATCATTATTATCCTTACTAACTACTTGTTAAATGAATATGGCAATTGTAATTTCATAAGAAAAAATTATAATACAGGCAAAAAAAAGATTAAGTGTAAGCTTTGTGGTGACAATATAAATTAATTTGTAAAGCACAAACATCTCCACATATATCATTATCCTGATATTAAAGACTCTTTATTTGATATATTTTGATGCTAAATTTTAATTTCTGTCATCAGCCATATCTTTTTAATGAAAGCTAGATTGAAAGTTGTTTTATCGTTGTTATTGCAATTATTATTATTATTGTTGTTGTTGTTGTTATTATTATTATTGTTACTCTTTGCTGTTATATTATTATTGTTGCTGTAGTAATTATTATTTCAAAATGTGAATGCAATGTTTTTATAATCTTTTATTTATTTATAGTTTCAACTGATCTTCCATCTTAATCAGATATGTTATTTAATTTCCTTAAAGCAAATTAAATAACAATTCTGATGAAAACTAGCTCAGTCACATGAACTGAATAAAAGATTATAAAAGCATTGCATTCAAATGCATAAAGAGAGGATTTTTAAAGACTGAAATAATATTCAAATAATGCAAAAAAAAAAAAAAAAATAGGTTTTAACAAATAATAATCATTATTAGTATTAGTGTTGATATTATGGCTTTTGTTGCTGCTTTTATTGTTGTTATTGTCACCATTTTTGCTACTTCTTTTTTACACTTATTATTAAGATTACTTTATGTATTCTAAATCATGTGTCATGCATGGACTGTATTTATTGTATTGCTCTCTATACGCAATGCTTTGGTAATACTTTAATTTCATGGAGTTACATGATAGAGGTTAAAATTCTCTTGCAAAGGACATATTTTTTGCTATTCTAAGTTTTTATATGCTTGTTTCAATATTAGTATATCATTTACATAACATATGGGAATCCTCATAAAAATTCTCAGTCACCATACTCCTTAACCAGATGTATAACTAAATAATAATCCTAGATTTATATTCATGATATTGTGCTATTTTTTTGGTGCCCACTTAATACCATTTATTTTATCCCAAAATATACTCAATTTTAATTGCACACAGTAACCAGTAAATAGGCTTTATATTGGTTACAAATAATCCCATTTGCCTTTACCAAAATTACATGCATAATCCAGTATTTATAATAATTGATATTTTGCGCAAAGGGAGATTTTATTAAAATTTCAGCTATGTATAAAAAGATCTTTATTCAGATGTATACAAGATGCAACTAATTGTGCATAAACTTCTAATGATTGGAGAACAGATATTAAAAATTTTAGCATACTTGATAAAGCTAGGTTGTAGTTGAAACTTATAGTAGTAATGGTCAACATCATTCAAGATTTGATAAATTTGCAGACTTAAAATCAAGTAGAAAAATATTACTGAATCATTGTAAAAATAGATTAAATTGTTAGGGAAAGCATTTGGAAAACTACTTATTGGAGAAGGCCATTCATAGTATTGAATGCATCAGTCCATTTATGATTACTTTTCTAAAGCTTTTGCAGTAAAAAGTAAAAAATTAAGATAGTTCTACAAATAAGATAGAAAAACAATTTATTCACAAAATAGTTGTGATGTTATAGGATAAAAGATTGAAGAAAATATGGAGTGTGTTATTATGAAAGTAGAGATTACTCTGGAGCAACATTTTTTTTGATCCATAGAATAAAAAACTGTTCTATGATTAGCATTCTTTAAAATGAATGAAGAGATATACCAAGATATTAAAAAGGAATACAAAAATAGTTGTATACTGATAATGGTAGATTGCAATTTTATAGAGGCTAAGGAAAAGATGATAAAGTTGAAGGATATTATGAATAGATAAATAAATGTCAGAGATGGAATTCTGATAACTTTTTTGCAAAAAATATGATAATAATGTGCCCATATCCTTTTTTTTGTTCAAAATTAATCAATTAATTCCAACATATAAAATATCTTTCACTTACTCATTTTCTTTCTTGTATGGGCCAAAATTTTACCACATTTATATATATATATTGAGATGATTATGTGTCTTATTGCATACAGCAATATAGTAGTTATAAAGTTGAAAGACAAGTAGAAATAAACGAACAAAAAATTTTTGTAGATATTTTCTACATTACTACAGTTAAGAATTAAATAATTTTGAATTTTAAAAAAATTATTATAAGTTAAACATTTAAAAAGGTCTAATTAAAATTTTATTGATTTTAATTTTGAAATTAAAACAAGCATGTTTTTATGTTATAATAGATATACTGGTAATTATAAAATTCCACTAACTATTTGGATTAGATTAAAAAAAAAAATTTAATTAAAGCTTGTATAATATATTTTGATAAACATCCTACAAAGTTATTTGTGAAAGGATTATGATGAATTGAAAGGAATCATTAACTTTTTTCAATCAAGATAAAGAAAACTTACTTTTAATTACCGTGGGTTTTTTTAAAAATTCTATCCCGACTATATTATGACAGTTTTGCAGTAATAGAGTTACTGTGAAGATAAAACTGAAGGCAAGACAGTGTAAGTCAGATGCTGCTAGTGGCACAATAGTAGAATGTGGATTTACATGGAAGTAATGAGTCTGCTTTTTGTGTTCTTCATAACTCATATTGTGTACTTGATGATGTGCCTGAAGTCTATCAAATTCTAGACTAAGTGGAGCTGATTAAATGTCAACAATTACTGGATTATATTTTTCCTGAAGATGACAATAAGCCACTCTACTGTTTTAGAAGGGATCAGCTTATCAAGAGAATCCATTATCTTGCTGAAGAATTAGTTTATTATATATACTGTTTTATCTATATGCCGAAAAGGGCAGATAAAGGCAATGTATCATATATATATATATATAAAGTACAACTGATAAGTAAAATGTGTTATATATATTGAGAATGATATTTTAAATAATTTCTTGAAAATGACAGTTAAAATCTCTAATTTAAAAGTAAAACAAGTAAATAATTTCTGCTTGAATTATAAATATAAAACAGAGGAATGATTTATAAATGATTTTATTTTGAAATTAAAAAAAGTAAACTTCGAATGGAAAATTGTATTGTAAAATGAAAAAACAAAAGCCAAATGTTTTTTTTTTTTGGAAAAACACTTGTCAAACTGGACCTAATGAGCGATTATTTGTTTACAAAAAAAAAAAAAACTTTTATGAAGGACTGTCAAAGAAGTAATATATATGTGTTTTCCTGAAGGTTTGTGATGAAGGTGTTCTAGTTATATTTTTATATTGAACTATTTTCATCATCTAATATGTGTATTGAATGTCTTTAGAAAAATTTAACTTTATTTAAATATCCCAAATACATTCAACTGTTAGGTAATAACATCAAACAGGTTAGTATATGCACAACATTATGAAAGGTATTATTTTACCGTCTTTAGGTGTTGCTGACCTGACCAGTAACAGTACTAGCATAGGATTCAAACCTGGACCCTTAGATTCTTGAGTATTGAATTTTAAGATAATGCTCTAACCAACTGAGCCATCCTGCCAAAGGCAACAGTCTGTAGTACTTTCATATATTTATGAGGTTCCTCCTGATTTCTTCACTTTTTCTTTAAGAGCAATGTTGATTACTCGTTTCCATACATTATGTATGGTCACACTAGGTTGGCTTATGGGATTTTTTGCCATTGTCATGTGAATAGCTTCTTTAAATTTTCTTCTTTGTACCTTTTCTTTTCTATCCAATATTTTTGTATTTTCCTAATTAACATATGCTCATTGGCACATACATGGTCTGCTACCTTAGACATATCTGTTTTCCCTCTGCTAATCATCAGTTTGTGTTTTTGCAAGTGCTTTTCAATGGGACAACTGGTCTCACCAATATATGTTCTTTCACATTCACATAGTATTTCATAGATGCAGTTTTTTCTTTTCAGCATTTCAAGTTTAGCCTTTGTAGATGTTAGAATTCTTCATAGGGTGGTATGACTTTGGAAAGCTGTTATACTGATTGCAGGTTTTCCTTAATTTGTCTGCTATTTTTGGAATGTATGGGTATTTTTTTTAAAAAGTAAAAAGAAAAAAACTTTTTTTTTACCATTAGAAATAATGAATTAATTGATCATTTTGATTGATACTATCTATTTTTTTTTTATATACACATCATGTGTGAATTTTATGTATATTTTAACATGGAATTAATTGTATTTTGTGAAAATATAATATTTTTAATAAGTTTATTATTTTGACAAATTAAATTATCATATGATATAAATGTCAGTGTGCACTCACATTTCCATGGGTACCCACATATATATGCGAAAGCTTATTTATGTAACATTAAAATGTGATAGCTTATTTTTATGATTATTATATGACAATTCCCATATGTTACAGCATCTCTGTGCTTATACAGATGGGTGGCATGTAGACATATATATGTTAAAATCAATCATATTTTATGAATTATTAAAATGAATTGTTTTTTTTTAATAAGTCTATGACAATTCGAACATGTTAATTTTTAAATTATTATACAACACAATCTAAGTGCTTATATACAGGTGCATTTTGTATAAACCTATTGAGATATTTGTAAGTCACAATGTGATAGCTTATTTCTTTTTGTATTAATCAAAATCAGAATGCCGAATTTATATTTATAGCATACTCAGCAGATCTTCATTTTATTTTATTGTTTCTAATTAATAAATTTATATTTCATTGTTTAAATTATTCCAGTGAATTTACTCAATCCTAAAATAGTTTTAGAATATTATATAAGTGTATTATATCTTGCTCACAGTAATAGTTATAGAACTTTTGCTCACTGAGCTGGATTTGTGCATAACTGTCTGTTATATAAAAGAGGTTTATATTTAGTGTTTAGAGATATCCTGTTGATGATGATTCCATCACTTCTCTAATGCTGGATGGTGCAAAAGGGGATATTCTTTAAAGTCCATGCATTATGTTATATTTAGTTTAGTATTTATTAGAAATTTTAAGTGTATAGTTGGCCACTACATTAATGGTACTAAGTGGTCAGAGAATTGTTGATGATCAGGATATTTTTAATATCCCAGCATTATTTTTTTTAATTGTTATATTCTTATGGATTAGCACTTAAGTTTGTATATCCAAATTATTATTTATAATGCTCAAGTTTGGCAAGGGCTAAATAATCAGCCTGGTCTATAGTGGACCACTTTCAAATTCAGTCACAAGGTTGTCTGTTGATTTTATTTTTGATTATTCTTGCTGATTTTTATTATTCTCTGTAATCTGGTGAACTTATAATTAGTTCTGTGCTGATTTCTCATGCTCATTTTTTTTATATTTAATTTTATATTTTGTTATTGACTTGGGGTTGATGATGATGATTTTCTTTTACCCCAGGTTCACCCCATGGTTTCATACCATTACAATATATATATCAACATGCGTAGACCTAAAAAATGATCTTATGTTGTAATCAGAAACATTGAAAAGTTGTCTATTGATATATTTGGAAATATGGAATAATTTGGTTTGATAGAATAAAAATAGACTTATAAAAAAAATGAGTATGTAATAGAAACAATATACATCAGTTTAGAATAAGAGTGCATGCATGTGCTTATCTAGGAATTGATATAGATTTCTGTCACAATTTATAATTTAAATTGTCTTTTAAAGAATAAGGAGAACTGAATCAAGTAATAAAGAAATACTGATAAATTAAAAGAAAATATTTATTGGAAAGAAAGTTAGATTTGTTATATATTTTTGTTCATTTTAAAAAAGATTGGAAGGAGAGATGTTTATTAGGATGATTGTATATGAATTAGCAGATATTTCTAAGATTAAATGGTTTGTTACAAAAGGAATAGCTATAGGAATGGTTATAAGCCATTATTTATATATAGTATTATAGTTGAGTTATTAATTGGGTGTTATTTTGATGCAGATGAAATTAAAGTTGGAAATAGAATTTGTTGATGATATTACATTATTTGCAAATAATGAGAATGAACTTTATAAAATATTATATAGATCTGATAGAATTTGCAAAAAGTTAACGATAAGAATAAAACTGAAGCAATAAAAATAAATGGTGACACAAAAAAATCAATATTAAACATTGCAAGGAAGGTATAGGACAGGTTTGTGCTTTTAAATTGTTTGGAAATTGATTCACAAATGATGGAAGAGGTGATGCTGAACAGGCTTTTAATTTCAGTTTTGTGGCCCATTGAAATTTGATATACAACAGAAACTTATTTTGTTTAGAATGCATTTTTTAATGGAACAATGACCTAAGAATTTAGGAAAAAGGAAGAAAAGATTGAGAGTATGAATTTAGAAAAAAATGGAAAAGGTAAATTGGAATGGTTATCAATGTAGAAATATTGAAAAGACTGATGTGATACAAAATTATTAAGAAATTATGAAGAGAATGAAGAATTAGATTGGGTATATATTTTATGGTCAAGGTTTTATGAAGATAGGTTATGGAAGAAGAAAGATGATCAATTATCTTACAGATGGTGAAGTAATCATACCTGTGAATATTTAAGGAGTAGAGCAAAAAAGTGAGGTAGTAGGAGGACTTAATAAAAATATTTCTGTGTATAGGAATGTTAATGATTGTCTCATATTTACAACAACATACTGTATATTATTTATTTTCTCATTGCTTTACATTTTGAGAAACAAAATGAAAAATGCTTTATTGAGTTATATATCTTTAAAAGTGAAATTAAATTAAAGTAACAAGTAATGATTAGCAATAACTCAAGCAGGCTCAATAGAGTTAACATACATATACCAGTTTACATAAGATTACTTGTTTTATTTTATAAGTTATAGCAGATTAATAATTTGGAAGAATAAGTCTTCCAGTATAGAATATTGGAAAACCAATATTAATATTAATCTTTTGGACTATAGAATATATTATTAAAAAATAAGCCTTCTTTTAATAATTAAAATAGGCAATGTATATTGTAACCATATGTTTTGGCTCATTGTAGTAAATTTTATTCAAGGGTCCAGTGTGTAAAATTTTAAATTTTAAAATTGTAATAATTTATAAATTATTGAAAGGTAGTGTGTAAATATCAGTTATATATATATTAAAATGCTTATTGTATTTAGATTTTTCAATCGAGCAAAAGCTCACTAAGTAATATCTTGAAGGTGATGATAACTTGACTGTGAGACACTGGAAAGTCTGATATAGTGGATATAAATCATAAACATTTTATCACAGGTTCCAGTAGCAGCTATTTCAATATAATATTTTAATAGTTAAACTAATTTGGAAGCATGGAAATATGTAACACTTTATTAGTATTATTAAACAGTAGTTAAAAATAAACAACAAAACCAATTTATAAGTCTTCTAAATTTTATTTATAAACGATCTTTAAATACCTTGTATTTTAATTTAAATTGAAATAACAGTCTTAATTCCTGTCACTAGAGGGATTAAAACATTAATTTATGTACAGTTACATTGATTGGATCATTGAGAACTAATCAAGTATTATAACACAAAGAATATACTAGAACAAGTTTGTAATCTGGGGACACTACTTTGAAAAAAAATCGGAATAAGACATAATTCTCCATGTATAAAAAAATAGTCAAAGTAATAAGCTGAAAATAGTAAATTCGAAAATTAGTTTGAATAAAATTTCGGGATTATATGAAATTAAATATGTTGGAGTAGAAAATTTAATAACTCTGTAGCATTTCTCACTACTTTTCATCGATCGTATAATTTTTGATTTTCGCGTGCAGAAGAGATCGGAATGACCCTCATTATTACTACTATTGGGAGAAATATTTGCCTAAATATGGACTATTTGGAAGAAATAACCAGAACAGAAAACGTAAGCAATTATTATTGTTTTATTTATTTTAATAAATGGCTAGAACTAATAAGAACACTAAAATTATTGAGATACAAGAGGAAAAGGATTAAAGTAATTTTGATTTTTGCGCCGCCATAAGCATTAATCTGAAAAACATATTTGTTGTTCAAACTATTTTCTCAGTGAAAATAATTCAAAATTCTTTTGAAGGAAATTTTTAGAAGAGATATTAAATAAATTAAACATTCAATTTTAAATCATATAAAGTAATTTGTTCTGAAGGAAAAAATGCCTAAATTATTTCATATTTTCATTGTGAAGAGGCATCATCTGCTTTAATATTTCACTGCTAATGGTTTAGTTGTTGAAATAGAAAATGATAAATGATTGATGTCAAGTATATTTTATTGACAATTGCTAAATAGTAAATTAATTCTACTAACATTATTAAATGCGTATTGTATAATGGAAGTGAATAAATAAGTATTTATTTAATTTTCTTGATTATGTGAAATGTAAAGTAATGATATTCTCGGCTGCTCTAAAATCATTTAAAATTATAACAGAGATCTTCGCGCAGATAGAAAAGCAGGATAAACCAACAAATAATTTCCAGTCTGTTCAATGGTCTTACTCTCAAATTGCTAAATATTATATCACTAGGACGACATCAAATATATTAATCAATCTAGGATTTTAAAAAAATGCGTTTATAAATCTTGATAAACCTAGTTTAATGGTATTGCCATTGAAAAATATTTTAGATATTACTTCATTATGCCTCATTATGTTTACATTATTATAGAAACTAATAAAAGATTTTTATGCCTTTAAAAAGTGTTTTAAGTATTATCTGAATATGCTATTAGGAAACAGGATAATCAACATATATATTTATTTAGGAATATTGCTTATCATATCCGTCTTCTCGCTATTTTTGCTCATAAGATCGGATCAAACTGGGACGACTATGATAAAATCCAATAGGAAAGAATGCTTGTTCATCGTTGTTATTGACATATATAATATTGTAATACATTTTTTTTCTTACTCATGTGTTATTCAAGGATCAGTTTTTTTATTATTATTATTATATGTTATATATTTTGTGATGCTATAAAATGTAATTAGTAAGGGTATAGAGATGCCCAAAAAGATATACATCTATCACATATATTTTATATTATCTGATCAAGGGAAACATAACAGTAAATATTATTATTGGGGAGAAGGGAGAAATATTTATCTCTCACACTGCTAAAATAAATGTTAATATTATATTGAAAGGGGAATAAACAGACCTGCACTTGCCAGAATTATACACTTCATGACATAATTGTTCTATTATAGGAAATAATTTAATAAACCCTTTTCATTTCTTAATGTAGTCTATGAATTAAAATGTCCATTTTAAATATCAAATGTAGGTTGATCCATCATTACATGTACATGGCTTGCTATAACAAGGGTATAATAATTATTTTAAAATAATTAAGGGTTGTTTTACTGATATATTGATGGTTAGTTTATCAAACATTAACAGTTTATGCATTGTAAAATGGAATATTTATGTTTCCACTTTTATTATTAGTGTTATTTTACCTTGCTATTGTATTAATTAGAATTTGTAATAGCTTTTAACTGATGAGTTTGTGCTAAATATAAGAGCATCAGATATAATAATATCAATATTATGCATGGGATGATGGAAAATACCCCATTGCTGATTAAATGAAAGGATGATATTGTTGAGGCTGGTTAAGAGTTAGTGCGTAGAGCATAGTTAATTCCCAAGAGAGGATGATCCCATGGTCTGAATTCTATTTTACGTGACGAGGCACTGCCCGCACTTTTATACCAATGAAGGTATTAGAATTGGCCATTTTAGTATACAACTTTCATGTTGTTTTTAGTATACAACTTTCATGGTGTTTTTTAGTATACAACTATCATGCTGTTTGTTTTCTTATGCCACTATCATGTTGTGTTATAGAGCCTCCTATTATTGTTAAGCCCCTCATGAAGTTTTAGAGTTAGTTTTCCACCGAGTATGGTAAAGCTTAACATTTCAAAATCCAATAGCAAGGATAAAATAAGTTAGATTACGGGACACTGGTCTACCCATAGTGTCTGTCTAATTGGGATAGTGTCTTGATGATGATGTGTAATCATCATCAGTTTATAAACAAACCGACCAAACTTAAGTGCTTGTAGAACTTCTACATAAAATAGCAAGGGGTGTACATGGACAATGTGGATGTATCTTTATCAAGTTGTGATTCGCTGATGGATTGGTAAGATCATTTAATTATTAAATGATTAGATTGTGGACATAGGCAATATTTTTGTGTCATATATGTATTTTAACTTATGATGTCTGTCCCACATCAATATAGTGAATCTTTTACAGTAAATAATGATAAATTATTAATAGTATTGCATATGGTAATTGCCCTTATCATATTTTAATAAATTAAATAGCTCCAATTTGAGATACGTTAAAACTCCATTAATAGATTTAAAAGGTTGCTTATCCCAAGGACTTATATACATTTTATTTTGTAATGTAAATAGTGGGATAATTCCACTAAGGTAACTATCTTATTCTATAAGATAGAGTAATATTTAAAATATAGCTCACAATAATAGGGATACGAGGAATATCATTATTAGTTTGTCATTATATGTGTATAGTTAAGGGGATATCAAGTAATCCCCATCCCTGATTGTAATAATGAAAGAATCTTGTTTCATGTAATGTATCTAACTAAAATGTAAATACTATAAATAAATCTTGTTATGTTAAACATTTACTTAATTGTTAGTAGTCTTATTGCTAATTAACATACACACCCAGTATTATTGTTATTGCTATCGACATATCCAATGATTATATTGAAATCATCATCGATCAAGAGTGTATAAGTTACTATATGTTGGGATATCAGAGTAAATTTTGCTAAGCCCTATCACTTATAAGTATATCTAGGGCCTCATTATTTAATAATCAAAATATTGTTAACCTAAAGTATATATTATCTTAAGTGATGTACTAAAGATTAAACACTTAATCTTGGTTTAATCAGTTTATTTGGACCTGCGGATTTATCATTCACTGATCTTGATCACATTGTTACTACTTATTTAAGAGAAAGAAGTTAGTAAGTTATTGTTTAGCAAGTGAAATTATTCCTACATATGGAATCTTACAGTTTATAATAAGTAAGGAATTTATAAAGTTTCTCTGAAATTTCTAGAAATGTTTGTTAATTTAATTTTATATCAAGAACCGTTTTGTGCAGTATATTTGGGTAGTAGCAAAATCCCTCTCACTGACCCAAGTATATTTTGTATAATAATCTTTAAGTAATATGAACCCTGAGAAGAATAAATTATATTAATTTGAAACGTAGAATCTGAGTTTATGGTAGATTTTAAATTTAGTTGTGTATTATAGTTGGATCGGAGTTATGTACATTCACTGTTTTGTAAAGATCAACCAAATTTTAAAATATCAATTGCTTCCTTATCTGAAATATTTATAGCTTGTTTTGACTTTATAGTGAATATTCTGGTTTTGCTGAGCTTGAAATCCATATTTGATTTAGTTGTTTCATTATCATTGAATTCAATATCAAATTTAGAGTTCTGGATATCATCTTTCATCATCATCATTTTCTCATCTGTCATTTCAATTTTCCTTTACTCTCCTTTCATCCTAATTCTTTATCCTAATTAACTCACCATTCAATAGCTCTTATTCCATTATCATCTTAATCATCCATTAACTTTTATTCTACCATCATCTTAATCATTCATTATGCTGATACATATTCATTCCTTTTCTCTTCATTCTCAGACTTATTTCATTTTATTATTTAACTTCTATTTATTTACCTCATCCATTCCGTCATCTATATCCTAATTTCCTTATTGCTTAATTTGTATTTTAACTTCATATTCAGTCCATCGATCTAATCATTATTTATTTATTAGTTTGGTAAAGATTAAGTTCATTTCACAATCTTTTGTTTGTTTACTTATTTGTGGATTTTGAGGCTGGTTTGACCAGAAGTTATTACTCACCTTGTAATCTTCTCTAAGTATAGTTTCATGTGAGCTTGGCTAATAAGGAAATCTTCTCTTTGGTTTAACACATATTTTTTTTTTAGGTGTATATTCTAGACTCGGTTAGGTTGAGTGTTGAAGCAGAGAGGTTAGAAGAAGGTATACTCTAGATTAATATAGACAAAGGTTACATTGGAATTAAATGCCTAAAAATGTGCATAGTGATTCGTTTATGAGTACGGTATCTGACGGGAAGGGTTACAATATATATAAAATAAAGTTATGAAAATATAATTCATTTTGAAGAAAGTAAGCGAATCACAGTGCTTATATATAAACTAGAAGTGAGTTATCCTCTGCGGACTAAGTAAGCCGATATGGATTAATTACAAGGTGAGAAATTTCAGTCTTGAATAAAAATTCAAAGCAAGAAACAATTAGAATATTTTATAAATTAACTTTTTTCTAGTGATTTATAAGTCAGAACGCATAACATTTTTTTTCTAGTAGTTATTATCTAAAGATTGTACTAGAGAGATTTAGTCCAAATAATTAAATATTATAAGAGCTGTGGTAATGGTTTTAAGAAACTAATTAAATGAATAGACAAAAGCAATTATACAAGGTTGCCATTTTAAATAATATTTGAAACGTGTATAGACTTTATATCCAATATTGAAAATTGTAAAGGTAGTTGATACATGTTAAGCTTATTTGCTTTGACTTACAGGTAGAATATCATTAATCTGAATATTTATTATTCATAAACTTTTATTATCCATACAAAATTTCAAAGGTGATTTTAAATCTTTTTCCAGTAAATAAATTAAATTTGTACACATGTTAAATAACTAGATTATTAAGCATTATTGCAGTGAACTGAGTGTATTTTTTTCATCATATCTTAACAAAATTTAGATTTACAATAAGGGAGTAAAAGATCTGTTTTTAAAGTCAGAAAAATTTAGTTCCAAAAAAGGTTAGAATTAACAATTTTGGATTAATGATGTTTTATCTACATATAAGTTTGTGCAGTGATTTTTTTTTTAGTTCACAATAATATGAAGTATTTGTCTTAGCTTTAGATTTTAAGTAAAATAAATCTTGATTATCTCTCCCATACCTTATTCTTATTTTAAAGAATCAATTAAAATTAAAAGTTTGTGCTTTTATTTATTTTTATTAACTTATTATTGTCTTTGCAGCTTCATATTTATTTTTTATATATTGAAATGAATGAAGATGACAGAGTATAAAAAGTAAAGATAGTGCTAAGTATAATTATTGTAAAGTATAAAATAGATTTTTTTTAAAACAGGCAAAACTCTTCATACAGATTTTTTAAAATAAAATGAAGATTGCAAGGCTTATTCAATCATAATTTTAAAGACCCAATGCTGAGACAAATTGTTGCCTTAAAACTTTAGTAGGAGTTGCTTGTAAGCAAAAATACCAGTCTTTAATTTAAGGCCAATTATTTGCTAATTAAATTATAGATATGTATTAAACCTTATAAAGTTATTAGAAATATTGCAGTTGTCTATATATACATATATTCTAAATTATAAATTTAAAAATATATTATTCTAATAGTGTCATCTGACCAGATTTTTTTTTTTTTAATTAATAATTTTTTTTTTTCAGACCTTACGTTACCCTCTAGAATGTGATCATGGCGATCCATTTACTTTATTAAACATTTATACAGAATGGCTAAAGGTTTGTATACAATTATTATATACCTCACAACTATTAGCTTTACTACTTGTGTAATGTTAATTATTATAATAAACAAGATAGTGCCTTCTTCATTTTAATATAATAAAGAAAAACGGACTCTAGTATTAAAGATGTCTGGATCAAATCTCAACTTGTCTTTTCTGATGCTCAAATATTACACGATTTCCTGAGCAACAAACTATTTGATTTTTTTTTTTAAAAAAAAGTTTATAGAAGTTATAATAACTTTTTATATTTTAATAATTGTAATTAATGATATCTAATAAAATATTTTTTTGCTTTTATATTGCTCTAGAATCTGTTCAAAAATTAGAATTTTAAAACGTTACCATATATTTGAATTAGAAATTTTTTAAATTGTATTTAATCAAAAATAAGTAAGTAATCAGTTTTCCTTTAAATTTTAATTTTTATTGGATTTGAAAAGAATGAAATATTTTTTATTTTTTTATTGGAGTGTATCTTTTGTTTTTTATTTAGTATTTACAAACTTTTACTTATTTTTGTTTATATTTAAAATAAAATTTATCTAAAATTGTTTATGAAAGATGCATATTGTTTCAGTAAAAATAAATTCTTTGCCAAAATCACATTAATCTTAAAATGTAATAGTGGACTGTATTTGAGAAATTTTTTGATATTCTAATTAATTTCTACACATTGGAAAGCACTGGCTTGCAATTCTTTTATTTTTATTTTGATTTCATAAATGTTTATTCAAATAGTTTAACTATATTGAAGAAATAATAATATCTCTACAGTCTATGAAACTTTTGTGAAAAAATTATATTAAATTGAAATGTATTTCAAGGTAATATGTTTAATAGTTGAATATATATTTTTTAAACTTCTAATTTGCCACACATTCTTGAAATATATGCATAAAGAAATCTGAAAAAGTCAAATGACTTCCAAAATACATTTCTGGTTGAACCAGCCTTATTTAATTCGTTCACATAAACAATCATATATTTCATCATTTGTTCAATATTTATCAATGTCAAATTATGATTTGATCTATATGTGCTTACATTTTTTGGCATCATCGATTTTAGATAAATGTAATAATGATTATTACTAATCATTTAGTGGGCTAGAGATTATTATATCATACTTAGTCCAGACACAAACTCTAAAGTTAATTAAAAGTTAATATATCTTATTTTTATTAGGCACAATCACATGGCAGTGGTGTATTTAATAAAAACCAGATGCATTATTCTTCAAAAAGTTTTAAAGTTTATATCTATGCTAAATGTGATATGTTAGTCTTCAGTTTAATAAATGATTATTAATAATCATTATTCTGTATATCTAACATGGATGAGGCCATGGCAAGAAATTTAGCAATATATAGGTATGTAAGCATAATGCTTGATTTTTTATTATAGTTAAAAGCAAGTCATGATACAAATACAAGAAAGTGGTGTAAAAGAAGAGGTTTGGAAGAACAACGTCTGTATGAAATGACAAAACTTCGACAACAATTTAAAGATTTACTTCAGGTTTATTGTTATACTTTGATATTTATATAAAATATATATATGTATTTACAATTTTAATTAATTTTCAATTTTCATTATTTTAGCTTATATGAATATGTCAAATTAATAAAGAAAATACTTGTGGGAAAAAAGTATTGAAAAATCTTTTCTTTATATTACCAACAAAATTCTCTGGTTAATTTATTTTTGATAAAAAATATTGGTATTTTGATTAATAAATCCATAAAATTATTTTTCACTTTTAATTTTTTATCTTATGATCTCTTATTGTTGTGCATTTTAATATCAATCTTTATTTATAGCAAGAATATATTTTGGTTACAAACAGTTTAGATTCAATAATTTGCTTTAAAGCCTTGATAAGAAATGGTTAGTAAATAAGTAACATACATAGATTTAGCCAATATTGTCAATACATAATTTAGTTTCATTTAGATAATTTGCTATGTATTAATTGGTCTTGAGGATATTCATAGATTTATGATAATATATCGTTCTACTGCTATTGCTTAACAGTTACTAAGTTATTCGTAACTAAGTATACATCACTCACCAATAATGGCATAGGAACACATGTTCTGAAATTAACACGGGTAATACATGTTCTGAAATTGAACTTTTAGTTATAGTTTTGATTCACAATGAAAAATTGGCACCTTTATAAATCTGAAAACTACAGGGCAAAATTAGATTCAGACCACTTTTGATTGATAGTTAGTAATTGTTTTATTTTCCTCAACTAATAACCATTAGATTGGTCTGTAGTCTTGGTCACAATACACACTCACTTTAACTAATCAGTATTGCTCTTTATATGATGGCTATGATTCAATTAATGGAAAATATTTTTTAATAAAGTAATTTTAAAAAACATCCATCATGGGGTATAAGCCAAACAATTTAAAATCTGTCAAAAACAAATTTACCACTTTTGAAACACTGATATTCTTGATGAATAATCTTGTATAAAAATTTTTGGTGATAAGCAACCTTTTGAAAATCAAGTTTACAATTTCAAAGATTTTTTTGGCAAAGAACATTATGATTAAACAACAACAACAATAATAATAATAATAATAACAATAGTAATAGTAATAATAATAATAGTAATAGTAGTAGTAGTAGTAGTAGTAGTAGTAGTAGTAGTAGTAGTGGTGGTGGTGGAGGTGGCGGCGGCGGGGAAAAAAAAACTTGATTATCATCAGTGACGGTCTGCTTTTCCACCATTTATTGCGGAAAAATTATTATAGCATTACATGTTCAGAATAATGTGTAAAACAATGTTTTCAATATTACATACAATTAGGCCCATAATAAGTTTTTTTTGGAATGCTAGGCGAGTTAAACATTGATCACGTCTCTCTTCCTCCTTCCATGATTAAATAGGCAGTAATTGATTGACTTCTGAACTTATAAATGCATTGTGCAAACATATTGGTAAAATAAATTTTGAACAATTCAGAGTAAACATTGATCACTATCAATCAGTATCTTAAGCATTTTCCTGCTACATTCTGCATACAGTCATATATACATACATTCAGATCAAATTTCAATGTTAAAATTTGTCCATAATGTTGCCTTTTATATATAAAATTAAAAACAATTTAAAACAAAATTGAAACAGACAACTCACTACAAATAAATATTTTTTTAAATTTATAGTGAGTTGTCTGTTTAAATTTTGTTTTAAATTGATTATTTTTAATTTTACATATATTCAGTTATATTATCCCTTCTCAAAAAAAAATCATACAATTATGTATATATGTGTAAGGATTTATATAGGTGGTAATATATATATATTGAAACGAGTCCTACCTTCTACCTATTTTTCTTAACATACTCGTCTTTACATGAGTATGAACGTGTATATCTATATACGCGTTTGAACAAAAATATAAGTCCTATACATATATAATTTTCTTCGATATCATACACAGTATATTTATGGACGTCTAACTAAAGACTCCAAGCGCCAATCTCACCCGTAGGTAAGAATTATACTGGACAATATGGAAGTATGTGATAGGATGATAAAATGACCCGGCCTGCGGCTAGCTTTTCTCAAGGCGGGGGGGGGGGGTAAAATTACCCACAGTAGATCTAACCCTCTCTTTTTTCTTTAAAAAAAAAAAACTCATAACATAAAAAAAAAAAAAATTCATCATTTTATACATATTTATTAGTAATAATATTTACGCAAATATCAAAAAGAAAAAATATATTATTTTATTATTTACGTAAGTTAAATCAATGTTTTTCTTTTTATTAATCAAAGATTTCTATCAGTTTCCCTTTTGTTGGTTTGCTCTTTTCTTTCCCTACCAAAACCCATACACACACAAATATGCTACAATATGTATGTTGCGACGAAGATTTAATTATGAATGAATTAATATGCTAGTAAAGACAGTAGGAAATAATTTGAATTCTCCGTGCAAAAGAAAAGAAATTTTAAGTTCACAATTGTGTCAAATAAAAGTTTTCTGAATTACGTGGAGTAAGCGTACTAAGAGTTACATATATATGCAAATAGAGAAAAAAAGTACCTGCGTTTCCCCGGGGAATTGATCGAATTCACCTAGTGAAAAAGAAATCTCCAGTCCTTTGTCGGTGAACGGACTTTTTTGAAGTTCGGATTCCATGGCTGAATTCTATTTATTTATTAATTTTTTTTACATCTTATGACGATCCAATGTTGTTACTTATTGAGGCAATTTTCTAGGCTTGACGTCCCTTCTCCGATATTCGCAGCTGCTATACATTCAGGGGAAGGATTCGAACACCTCGCACGTTGAAGCTTCTACCCCAGCCTGACCATATTTTATCAATATATAATCTGATTTCTGGATTCTTATTTCTGTATATCAATCTAACGTCTGCTTTCTTCCACTCTCAAACTTATAATAATCAATTTCTTTTTTTTTTTAATTATAAAATTTATCTTTCTTTTCATTCATTTTCAATTAACATTCATTGTGCCTTCATTGGAATGCACCATAAAAGCTTTTAACTCCCTTTTTTTTTAGTATTTAATTAGAACTTGACATTCTAAGGTTTTTTTATCAGTCAATTTTATTGTTCTGCAAATCACTGTCTTCCATCTTGACATTTATAGTTCTTTTGTTGACTTATTATGTATATATTTAAAAAGTTTATCAAACAAAATGTTTTTTATTTTTATTTTGTGAATTTTCATGTTTAATGATTCAAAACATATTCATACATATACATAGCGATGTGTATAACTGGGTTTGGCAAAAGAAAAAAATCAGAGCACATGTATACCCCCATACCTCTCTTTTATGATCTTATTTTCATTAAAAATAAGTAAATCTATAACACAATATGATCACATAAATGACTGTTGATTATACTAACTTGAAAATTTTAGTTTTGTTAGTAAAGTAATATATATATATATATTTATAATACGTTAGTAATAATATATATATTTTTTAATAATACATTAAGTATATGAATACATATTTGTCTAAATTATCGCAACAGGGTTTGATTATACCTGCCCTGTTGCAATATATATTATTGTTCAACATTTATACTATTGTATAGGATTCTTCATCAATACTTCAATCCATATCTTTTAAATTACAATAGGATATTGATTAATCAAATATTAAGTATTTGAACCAATTAATTATTGTAGCATCAGCAATTCCTCCATTTCAATAAAAAAGTGCAGTATCTATTTCTGATGTACTGATAATTATGCATTCAGTGCTACTTAATGTACTCGGTTTTGATTATTAATTCTAAAATATATGCACTAAGATATTGATTTGATAATAGATTCATTGCCTGAAAAGGATTATAGTTATTTGAAAAAGAATCACTAAATAGTTTAATATTAAGATGAATTGTAATCTGTAATATTTTGAATTTTATTAATGTAAAATTATTTTTTAAGAAAATAACTATAAAATAGTTTACTTCCCGTTATATATAAATAAACACAAAAACTTATAAATAAAGTTTAAAAGAGAAGTTATAAATAAATATAATAATAAGCTGAACGTTTTCGAGGATCCATGCCTCATAATCATAGCTTTCTTAAAAATATATAATAAAATATATGCAAAGATATTTAAATTAGAACGTATTATGTGGCCCATTTCTTTGATATATCAAAGTAAGTGTCTTTTTTATTTATAGCATTAATATTTCCATTAATGTAAAATGCTTCTTTTATTTTTCTCTTATGATCATTTGATTCTGTGCATATAATTACAGGATTGGCAGGTTTAAAATTGTGTCCAGATTTCATGGCATGCTCCAAAAATACAGAAGATGTATTATTGTTTTTCTGAGCTCTATTGTAAGTGTACACGTGTTGAGCAAGTCTAGTATTAATAGTAGCTTTAGTTTCACCATTTTCTTGAGGACATGAAATGGAATATACTACATGTGGTGTGAATGATCAATCAATATGATCTTTTGAGTTGTTGATCAATCTGTTAGAATTAGGAGGGGTTCTAAATCTTAATTTAAACTTATTGATTAATGCTTTAGTTAGTTTGTTAGATATTTTGGAACTGTAAGGAATGGTAATTCTAGGAAGTTGAATATATGGTACAATATTATTTATTTTATTATGAAATTTAGTAATTTTATTTTTAATAGATTTAAATTTAAAACTTGCTATCATTAAATCTTTAATAAAATTATTCAGATTTTTTTTTTCTGTCTGCTTCATATTTGCAGAAATGCAAATTTCTAAATAAGAAAGAATTTAAACCAGCAAATTTGTGTGATGCAGGTGAGTTAGATTTAGAGTGAATACAGGTTCTAATTTCAAAAGGCTTAATTATCATCTTGTAATCTATCATGTTATTATTTCTTGATAATGAAAGGTCAAGATATTTGATTTCTTTGTTATTATTTTTATATACAATGCTAAGTGATAGATTAGATAAATTTTGAAGTTCTTGTCGTATGTATAAAATATTATCCAGAGAGTCAATAATAAATATATCATCCACATACCAAATATATGTAAAATCATGGGTGGTATTGTAATATTTTGGTATTATAGAGCTCTCAAATTTATTTAAGTAGACATTAGATAAAATGCCACTGACAGGTAAGCCCATTGGCCATCCATCTTTCATAGTAGAGTGTAAAAATGTGCAAATCAAGCCAAGAAAGGAAAGCAACAATAAATATAACTCTTTCAATAGGGCAATGTGTTCTCAAAAGTTCTTCATGCACTATTTGAATGGATAATTTTTTATTAATGGATCCATATAATTTTTTCACAGCCATTGTAGCCATAGTGGATGTATTCATAAGTTGAAAACGTTCAGCTTATTATTATATTTATTTATAACTTCTCTTTGAAAATAACTATACTAACTTTTATTTATAAGTGTGAATGTATATCTGGAAATAGAAGATCCTGAAGTAGTATAGGATTACTAGTTAAATATTTATATGAAAAGTAAAAAAAAAAATCCACATTACCATCGAAACAAATACCTTGTTTTACAAAAACAAATCTCCTTATTTGAATTTTTTTTCAAATTTTAAATATGTAGCAAGTCATGAAGTTTTTAAATAATTTTTTAAATAGTATTTTTATTATGCTTTGGTGAAAAAAATATAGAAGAGGATTGAAAGTCATAATGAGAATAATCTTATATGAATTCTATGGAATTATCATTATTTTATTAATTTATACATCAATGAATTATATTTGAAAAACTGTTTTCATATAGAGGAGAAATGCACAACAAAAACAAATTCGTGTGCAAGATGTACCATAAAAAATTTTAAATGAGTATTATTTCAAATTGAAAGTTTAGTATTAATTTTTTGAAGTGTTGAATAATTTTGTGTGTATGTGTGTCAATTAGAATGTATAGGGAAAATATGATATGAATGTAAAGTTATAGCTTATAGTTAAGATAGCCAGACAAAAAAATATGTAAAAATTAAATAGCAAAATGTGAAATATGATATTAAAAAGTGCGCAATAAGATTTAAAAAATCAAAAAATGCACAGCTATATGTGTTTCTTTTTTTTTTTTTCATTTAGGATCATCATTTACTTGATAAAGCTGAAAATGAGAATTTGCCAGCTTCTAGTGAAGAAAGACAGCGAAGATTTGGGGAATTGAAAAGATTAAGAGGAATGAAAAGAAGTTTTCATCATAATCCTAAAAAGAAAAAAATTCTTAAATTAGATATAGATGTAAGTAAATATAGCTGATTGTTTTTACTGACTAGCAGTAATTAAGAAAATTATCGGTAGATGTATATATAAGATAAATATATTGTAACGGGCACATACGCTGTTACATTTTTTTTTTTTTTTTTAAATTAAACATGAAAAATAAAAGTTTGCAAATAAAAACTTCTTTTTAAGAATTAAAAATTGAAAATTAAAAATCGTCTAAACTCTAATATATAAAATCGCACAGTTGAAAAATTATTAAAAGAAAACTTTATTAAAAAAAAAAAAAAGAAAAAGTTTTAAAACTAAATATTAAGAAAAAGACTTGGAAGATTTAAAGATAAAAAACAATGTACAATAATTTAATTAATGCTATTGTAAAATGGAAATGATTATTTTAATTAGTTAAAAGTAAGCTAGCCCTTGGTCATTTCAAAATGTATAAGCAAAGGTCAGATAGGAGAAAAAACAATAGAAACTAATAGCCAATAAAAGAAATCCCTCAGGAAAACGGACCTCAATGAATAGATCATCATCATTTTCATTTTAATTTAATTATTTCGTGTGAGAGATTGCAATTCCCAATTCGATTGGCATTTGCAATCACCATCAACAAAGCTCAGGGCCAATCTTTAGAATTGTGCCGTTTAGATCTAGACACGGATTGCTTCTCACATCGACAATTATATGTTGAATATGCTAGAGTCGGCAAACCAGCCATCTCTATATCTGCACAGACAATGAAACAACAAAAAATATTGTGTACCCACAAGCATTGTGAAATTAAACACATTAGAACCATGTGCTATCACTTTCTTTTCCATTTAACCAGACTGAGCCACAGCAATGTGTGTGGGGGGGGGGGGTATGGCTAGTAAATAATAAATAAATAAAAATATTATAAATTTTACCATTCTTCAAGTGACCATACTTTCAATATTAAAAGTTTATCAGTGTCTCCGGTTAAAAATACTTTTTTGTTAAGCTTAACATTTTCCTTCATTTGTTTGTTTTTATATTATGGACTCCATTCCAGTATTTAAGATGCTATAAGAATCCATTATTAAAAATTTAGAAACAGCAAGTTTTTCAACTTCTTTAGCTGCTTTATATTTTTAATTATTTAGATCATATTTCTTCACTTCTCTAAAAACACAAATATTTCATGGGAGAGGACATTCATTTAACAAGAATATGTGCATGTATAATTTTAACATAGGCTAAACACAATTCAGGAATGGCAGTTCAAGTTTGATTACATATCAGGCTTTAAGTAAATAATCCAGACTACATTGTATCCAGGGTAAATGGTACACACTCAATGGGTTTAGCTGCCACCCATCATCGTGATCATTTTGCAATGTTGATTTTGATTCATAACCTGGCTTTTAAATAAAAACAAAACTTGAAAATTTTTACAAGCAGCTAATGATGCCTGTTAAACAAAAAGACAGAAGAGCATAAGCTTTTAATAAAATTTTAATTACACTTTTTATTTAAACTCATTGGTTGAAAAAAAAAACAATCTTATTTTATTACCTTTCTAATCATTTTTTAAAAAGTAAATTTTATTAATTACAATAACAAAAATATTTGTTACAATACAAAAATCTTTTATAAATTTATTTTAAACGCACATTATTATATTAAGTAATATTTACTAAGGCTGTAACCTCTTTTCTTCCAAAGCGTAAGCTTGTGGTTAAGACCTTTAGAGGTCCCTACCTTTGCATTTTTCAGACGCATATTCTTGAGGTTACAGCCTTAGTAAATATTACTTAAAATCTTTTATATAATCTTGACATTTTAATGAAGTAAACCTTGAATCTTTTTTTTTAAATCATATTTTAATTTCAAACTTAGAACTTTGAACTCTGAATGTTAAATGTGGAGACAATACAAGCAAATGTTAAATCTGTGAAATAAAAGAAATCTTTTTTTAACTTATTTATCTACTCTTTTTTTTATTATCATTATTATTAGAACTGTCATCCCAAAAGTAATCAGCATTTAGCCACTCTTGCTTTGCAACTGATACAATATATATATTGTATTTTTTTTTAATTACTGATTATATGATATGAATAACAATTTAAAGCTATATGTCTATGTGTAATAATTTATCCCAAATTATAAAAGTTCTTAACATTTCATCGTTTTGTTTTGTTTTTTCTAAGGATGATATTTCAAGTCCCGATGAAGGAGAAAAAGATATTGATATCAAAGACGTGGAATTTCAATTAGTAAATGACAAAAGAAGAGTACAGGTAAATTTTATGTTTAGAATAGAAATATATATTTATTAATTTCTGATTTACTATAGATGCCTTGGAATATATGGAGCTTTGGATCATGATACAAAAAATTGTTTTCCACTCGAATACTTAATATAGAATATTAATATGTATCTATATAAAAATAATCTTCAATGCAATGTATATATGTTTTTTTATATATACTGTACTCATATTTGAACTATTTAAAATAATTATAAAATTGTTAAATAGTACATACATATATTTTAAGGTAAATTTAGTTTCATTCCTCATAAAATTGATTATTACTTAAATAATTATTAATGCCATGTTTTCATCTGGCTGATATATTGAGTTCATACTGAATTTTTACCAATGTTAGCAAAGATACGCTTAAGAAAGTTAAAAGATTAAAGTATAGATGGATCTATTCTATACTTGATCTTTTATTAACAGGAATGTTATTTCTTTACAGCCTGAAGGCAGAGTGGTTTACTCCTTTAAATATAAATATATAAAGAAACTTGTTTAATAAGGGTTAGTATATCAGTCTTCAATTCTCAATATTAGATTTGAATCTTGGCCAGTAAAAATTGGACATGTAGACTTTTATTTTTCAATTTTTTTTGACTCGGTTAACTCAACTATTATTTCAGATATTTTCAAGCTAAGATGATAAAAGATATAGATGGGAAGTCATTAAAACTCATTATCTAGTATTTGCCAAGCCTAGGAAGGATTAATGGACATATTTGGACTGAAAAATATTCACCATTTTGATAGAGAATTCAAATTAGTAGTTGATCTTTGATAAGAATATTTGAAAATAATAAACTACACTAGAATGTCTATCTATTCTATTATTACATGCCATCAAAAAATTAGTATTTGTGACACAATTACTGATTGCAGATTTTGTTTACTGATTATAAATTTTAGCTGTGAAAATAATTTATGGAATCTCTATATTTTAAAATGCCATAAGAGATTGAGTTCCCATTAAGAAAATATTTCCAATATATCTAACCCAGACATGGCTTTTTATTCTGTGCTAAAATTAGTTTTTTCTCTAATTCACTCATAAAAAATAATTAGAGCATTTTTAATCCCATATTTTTTATAATATGAAATCTTTGCTATAATAATGTCAACATACATCTACTTTACAAAATCT
Source organism: Epiperipatus broadwayi (assembly GCA_028023455.1). Taxonomy (NCBI): domain Eukaryota; kingdom Metazoa; phylum Onychophora; class Udeonychophora; order Euonychophora; family Peripatidae; genus Epiperipatus; species Epiperipatus broadwayi. The sequence goes on along the minus strand of JAQFVV010012405.1, from coordinate 14,556,491 downwards.
ATATAATACAAAAATCACCATCTGGGAAGCTCACTGTAGAATCAACCCTGAAATCATCTCAATTATGCCAATGCTTGGCATCACTAATCATAGAATTACTTCTATTTTCAAGTTCTTAGCTTTAGGGCCTAAATTTTTAAACTATCTAGTAAAAGTAAATCTGGGAGCCATGCATACCAACTGGTTCCTCCACTACAAGAGGTTTCTTAACAACATTGACCTACCTGCCCAATCTGCAAGAGGCATGATGGTACATTTGACCACATACTTCGTTCATGTACCGGACTTGGAAATATCAAACTTTTGATTTTCCAAAACACAAAAATTGATTATTACAGAATCCTCTCTCTAAAAGACTCTCTACAAAGCAAGCAGTTTCCAATTATAAGAATGTCAGTATTTCTCACCCATTCTATCTGGAATGTAAGATGCAAATTAGTCTTCACAACTCCTCTGCCAGACCCAGACAGTTTATTCTTATCTCTTTTAAAGAAAATCAAGCATAAAGACATGACCCTTTCCTCCAGGTTTCTATTTGACAAAACCTGGAATCTATTCCAAATTCCAAAGCCGCCAATACATTTCCAGATAGCTGATGACAACGATCTGTAAAACCACAGGATTAATTTCATACCCAGGATTAATGTCTCTACAAATCTTCCACTATTATCCCAGTTTTTAACATTATAAACTCCTATTTAGTCAATGTACTTTAAGAAGTGAATGTATAAAAATCAATATTCTCCCTAAATAAAATTCTTTTAAAACTAAATGAATAATGATATCATTTATTTTCTTATGAAAGAAAATATATTGTTTTTAATATATAAAATGCTAATGTTATCAGAAATAATTTAATGTGAAAATCAACAAATTGTAAACATTTTTTCACAATATATGTGTATATATGGTAAAAGATATTATGTTATCATCATCACTTTCAACAATTACCTATTTACTACAGATGAAAGTCTTGCTAAGTTTAATCTAGTTTTTCTGATTTACTGCTTCTTCATATTACTCCAATAAATTTTCTTATCTTATGCATCCATCTCACATGTAATCTTTTTTTAAGTCTTTTAGAATATCTTGGGGTTCAGTTTAGAACTTTAATTATTCATTTATTGCAAATTTTTGATTCATATGTAAGCATTAATAAAATATTTATCTATCAATCAATGTCTTAGAATATTATCTATTATCTATTAGTGATTTACTGGCTCACCATTAATTATTACAACTCTAAGAATAGTAAATAATGTTTTGATCTGCCTATAAAATAAAAATTACTTAATAAATGAAAACTTTATGGTATATTGTTTCATATTGTTCCAGGATAATGAATATAAAATATTTCTTCCCTAATATTTTGACATGTATATATTGTTTATTTGTTGTTCGCTTATTTTGGTTTTGAACTAATGGGCATAGATATATATTAATCTAGAAAAAGTTCTTTCTGTTTTTTAATTTTTTCAATAACATTAATTAGTAATTAATTTCAGCTTGAAAAATTTGATTACAAAAGTTGATCAATAAGGGCTGTTGTAATATCTTAGCTCTTATAATTTCACTTTTTTATTTTTCAGAGATGGAAATTACTTTTTATTTCGAATTTTGTAACTTAAGTAGTGCCGCTGAAAATTAAAATATTAGACAATTTTTTTAAGATATAAATATTAATTTTTTTCAAGTTTCTATATTTTTGCATCATCAGTATAATATCTTAACCCAGTCAAAGCCAAATGTAATTTTACTAAAATGTTGGTAATTATATATTTTAAATCTTTAATATTATACACAATTGTTCCTGAAAGTTTCCGTAAATTATAATATGTATTTTACCTGTGAAAATCTTCATTTCAATACATATATTCTGTAAATAGTTATGCATATAATTTTATTGCATATTGTAAACTTGTTTTAAAATAAGAAATGTGTTTATTTAAAACCTTATTTTTCAAATATATAAGCATATTTTCTTTCAGTATAAAATTATTTCTACCAAATGCACTCCATCCAAATTTAATTCGATGATTAATTTTGTCCATTGTGTTTCTTTCTATATTAATATTCTGATCAAGTTATTTGTGATTATTAAATTCTAATTCATTATTATCAATCTTTATTTTTTTTTTGTTTAATAAAAATCATAAAACATTAGACTTTTTAGCATTTATCTTTAATCTTTCTTATTTTATATTCATCTGCATTTCTTTTGAAGCAATATTTGATTTGCAAAAACATTCATATCATCTGCAACATCTAAATGACTTAAATAACTGCTCTTGTTTCCTATTATTTCCCAAGCTTTACATTTTTATCTACAAAATATTTTCTGTTAAACTAATGTAAAAAATTTTGAGGTATTCTGAACCTTTAAATAGCTCATTATGAGTCAAAACCCTCTTCCCACAATAACCTCTCACAGGGGAAGTAATGAATAATAAGAAGACATTATTAACTAGGTTTGAGTGATTTTTTCATTCTTGTTTATCCTCTAATTTAGAATAGCTATATATTAATTTTACTAATCTACATGAAATGTTTATCTGGATAGTATAGTTCAACTATGTAGAAGAAAAATCCTAATTCGATTACAATCTGGAGAAATTTTTCAAGATGACTGAGTCTGAATTTGAAACCATGTCGTAGACCTGGCGGGTGCTTATACTTTTTGAGCATTACAAATCTCTTATATGTATATATAAATTAAGAAGCGTATGAATCACTTGAATGAGAAGCTATAAGGATTCCAAAAATTATTATACGCTAAGCGCTTTCGAGGCCATTTGTCTCATATGTAAATATTATAACGGTCGGTGATGATGATGAAGTATCCAGTCTTACTGCATCTGCCGACAAAGCGCCACTAGGCTACTTTGAACCTAGAAAATTTATAAAGTTGACAGATACGTGCTGTTAAGACCGCGACCGCCAGCCCAAGTCACTAGCTCAAGTAGATGCAGAAACTTATATATTTAATTAAACTATATTTTTAATAATAAAGAATAAAAAAACAATCACTGAGTATTAATACTACAAAAAAAAGATTTTATTTACGTATATAATTAATAACGCACAAACTTTTAAAAAAATAATTTTTATAACACAGGAAGAAATTTGTTTTATTCTGTTTCATTATTATTTTTTTTGTTTTTAACTTTTAATTTTAAATTTTAGAAATGTTGAGTATAGATGAGCTACCCTGACCACGCACCTAAAAGACTTTCAAACAATTGATTCCGGGCTAAAAGTCCGCAGCCACACCAGTGCTCGCTTCCAGATATATATCAGCAACCAATGCAATATGAGCATGTTAGCATAGAATCACGCGACAGGAATATGCATCTGAACAACGTGATATTGGAGAAAACATGAGCTTCAACCAGTATAGGAATGTGCTTCTATCTGGCGAAGGAATCATGTATGTAATAATAAGAGAAAAACGCTGCATATGGATGAGAGAGCGATCTTATCTAGCCGACTTATCTTCTCAATCCATAGAACTGGAATGCGTCAATGGCGCAGGAAATACCTCTGCGTCCATTTCAATAATATGACTACCTCTCTTTGCGGTCATGCATTCAGTTGAACTCGTAGCCCTAGGTGCTAACACACTTCACATTACATTGATATAAACGTCCATATATCTCTCCACCAGCATTGACACCACTACGAAACAAATGGTCCGAAATCAAAACCCTCTTTAAAAGTAACATATTTAAACTAGTCTAGCAGCTATCTACACTCAACTAACATTTAAATCATTTTATTAATTTAATTCAAATCAAAAATCTTTAGTTTAATTAAGGTTTTAAAATCATTTTTAAGATAACATTTATATTTTAACTTATTTTTTTTTACTGCAAATTTATATAACCTGCTTTTCTTTTTAAATTTAATAATGCATAAATAACGATGTGTTTCTATTTTTAAATTTAAGTTTGCAATTGCAAACCCCTACCCTATTACAAATAGATCTTTTTAGCATGAATAAACAAGAATAAAATACAATACATTTTGAAGAGATTACGTTTTAACTTTAGATCAGAGTTTTAAAATTGCAAAGTTTATAAAAGATACAGAAAGTTCAGGTTTATTCAGGAAAGAAAGTTTATAGTTCATTTTTTTAGACACAAATAAAATCCGAAAGATTTTAAGCTTAAGAGAGTTTATATTTAAGTTGATCATTTATAAATTTATACCTCTTTTTGTCCTGTGCTTATTCCTTTGCGATGAAGATCTAATTTACGCAAGAGCCCTTTTCTTGTGGACAATGACGATTTATGAAGCTTTGTGAAGACGGTTTCAGTGGTTCGATCCTGGGATCCGTGAATGGGAAAGCTACCTTCGGCCGGCCGCACCGAAGGAAGCCCGTTGACCCTGACTACATTCTTAGTGACGGTGACAATAGCTTCTTAAAAAATTTCTGCTTTCAACAAAAACAATTGAATTTATAATTTTAATTTTCTGATTCTCTCCAACTAATTATTCCCTTTGGATTTTTCTTTTTATAGTCATCGGGCACCTTATCTCTGGAATGCACGGATTCATCAAACATATTTCATTATTTATATTTTATTGGTTAATTCAGTTTGTGACCAAGTAGATTTTGGGTTTATGGCTAAGTAAATTTTTCCACTGAGGTCTGTGTCCGTATCTTTGGGTGGGAACTCTTATCTATTTTGTAATCATTTTTTTAATTGTCATTTTGCCTTAAGGATCTGTTTGTAATTTTTATATTTGAAAATTAAAAAAAATCTTCGCTATTATTAAAAAAAAAAGGTTTTTTATTATATATTTTATTTAAAGATTAGAATCTTTGTTTCGATTCTATAATTTATTTATTTTTTTAAAGCTTATTTTAATACTTAATCAATCTAACATATTAATAAATTAATAATTCGTTATTTGTGCATTTTGACAGTTTGTTTTTAATTCTGTATTAGATAAAAAAAGTTACAATTAAATTTGAATGTAACACATATATATATATATATCCCGTTACAATATATATATATTAATTTCATGCTACTATGGTTAGCTTATCAATATGCTGTTTCTATGACTTGATGCTTGAATCCAGATGAAATTCTAAAAAAATTTAAGTCGCTGAGAATATTTTAAGCAAGCTTAAAAATTTTTCGGGTAGCAAGCCTTAATCAATTCAGCTATTTATCAGTGATTAATGAAAGGATAAAACAAACAAACAAAAAAAAAAAAAACATAAATCACCTCATCAATAAATAGTTGAACTCTGTGGTAATTTTTTTTCTTCATTATTCAACTATGGTTATAGTTTGGCAAGACCTTTTGCCTGAAGAATGTGAGTTTTTATTTTGCTTACAATTATTTAATTTAACATTTCGACTTACTACTATTCTTTTATTTGTTAAATAGTTATAAATTTGGTGAAGAAGTCAAATTAGAAATAGAATATCTGTAAAAATTAACATAGCATTTGTAAGTTATTTGCAAAAGTTAAATATTATATGTTGTAGAATTTTTATAATGATTTATTTAGCCTATAACTGATGCTCAGTTTTATTTTTATTTTTTCAGGACTTAGCTCGCAAGACTCAAGTTTTGTCAATTAAAGATATTAGTCTGCTAAAAATAATTATATGCAGTGGTTTATATCCTCAGATTGCTATTTCTGATGAGTACAATACATATAAAAAAGATTCTGATCAAATAATGCATACCAAGGTAAATAATTATATATTACAAATAATCAAATTTAATAATTAAACTTACGAGTATACAATTAAAACTTTAATGGCTTTTTCTTGAACAATAAAGTACTACATTTATAGAATTAAGCACTCAAAGCGCATGTACTAAGGTTTTAGCTTTATATAAGTATTACGTGCTGACATCACGCTTAATAAGAATTAATATTTACAACTTTATAATTGATCATTATGATAGTTCCCAAAAGAATCTTAATTTCAATACTGACTAATTATAAATTTATTAAACGCACATTGATTACGTAAGTAATATTTACTGAGATTATAACCGCTTCAGCTTCACCTATTTAAATAGAAAGTAGGTTGAAGTAAAGAAGGGTTCCCCTCTTTTCTTCCATAGCGTAAGCTTGTGGTTAAAACACCTGTAGAGGTCCCTACTATCACATTTTTACATGCATATTATCGAGGTTATAGCCTCAGTAAATAATACTGTCTAAATAGAACATGTATTAACTTTAAACATTTAATGTGTAAAACAGCTATTATTATGTCACTGCAGAATAAAGACCTTTTCAATAGTCCTTCACTAAGGATAATGAAGAAGAAGGCATTATTTACCACTGGTGGTTTTCCAATTATAAGTTGATAAAGGTTTGACATATACTTTCTAATTAAGAATAACTAAATACCAACTTACTGACTAATATTGAATGATGATTTACATTGGCCATGAATTAGTTGCCTGTAGCAAAAATCAAACTTTTTGAAAAAATTTACAAGTTTTACTCACCTGGATTTGAACTCAGAATATAAATATGACAGAAAGATGTTCTAGTACTGCACCATGAGACTTTTCAAATCATATGTATATGCATACACCTTTTAAACATTTTGTTTTAAATACTGAATATTTATCAAACTGTAGCTATGACAATGAGCATGTCATTCAAGAGTATGAACTGAATATTAATGAGATAAACAACAACAAGCATACTAATGACTTTCACTTTTAGTGAAGTAGCAGAGCTGCAAGGTTTAGTAATAAATCACTACTTATAGCATTGACTATCTTTAAGTTTGTTTTTAACAGTGACATACCATGGGACTTATTTACATATAAGGATTGCATACTATATTCTATTAAGTATTTATACATTATAAGATACTATCTTTTAATGACAGCATATTACCTCTGGTACACATTAATGGATGTTGATGACTCAATAACAGTTAGTTGAAATTTTAGGGTTTGTATTATGAATTGCAATCCTATGCTGTAATTATTTTCCGACAGGATAAATATATGGTCATATACACCTAACATTTTTCAATGGTGCCTTATGGAATTTCACATACTAGCAAGTTTTTCATCCCTCTTATTTATTTAGCATCTATGGAATCTTATTGATTGATGCCTGCAAGCATCTTTTTGAGCACTCAGCATTGCAGAAGAACTATGAGATTGGATGAACATCGAGTGATTGCACATTTTTTTAGGATTTCATTAAGTGACTATTATTCTTTCAACAGATCATATGTCTGACTGCATTTACATCCTAGTAATTACACAAAGCAGCATTATTGTGTTTCCTTATATGTTAATGCATTGTTTTTAATTTTGAACAATGTTTGCCATGTGTTATTTTATGAATTTGATTAGTTTTATACCATATCTGCATCGTTTGTTGTAGTTGATAGAATTTTTTAAATTCTGTCTGGAACAACTTTTGCATTGAGTAGTATTTATTATGAAATTGACTAATGTAATCCAAGGTACTATATCAGTTATACAATTTATGTGTACAGATTTTCCTCAATTTATTTGGTTCAAAAGAGATTGCATTACCAATCTAGAATTTTTGGTTATGTAGCCTTTTTTAAAACCAAATTATTGAGAATGAAGAAGTCTAAAATTTAGATATATAAGGGGAATCAATGAGAATCAAAATTCAGTATAATTTTATCTCTTGCAGTACTTAATATAAGCTATTTAATACTAAAACAGGCAAAACTCTATACATATTGCCACTCAGTGCAAACCAGAGTAATCAATGGATGCCAGGATGCTTGTGCATAAAATCCCCATCTAGTGTCTACTCATCCAATATCCCCAGACTAGTTTCTAGGCTTGTGGCCTTCATCAGTGAGGATCCTTGGATCTGAGAGCACTGCACCTAGATCTTAGGATCTAATGCAACCCTCCAGCACCCACCTTTTATCTTTACTTAACTACAAAACTATGAGAAAAAAATTTGAAAACACAATAATATTTTCAATCTAAGCCCATTAGCTTATATAGTCATATAGGTCTGAACTCAGTTCAGTATCTATACATAACAGTTAAGAGTAAGCATAGGAAATGGGGGTCATGTGATGTTTTTTGGCTTAAAACCAATCCTGCCTAATAGGATAGTGGTGGCTACGGTTATTAAAGATCCAAAGACACCAAAATGTATAGGTACTGAACTGAGTTCAGACCTATATGACTATATAAGCTGATGAGCTTGGATTGAAAATATTATAGTTTTCAATTTAAGTCTCATAGTTTTGTAGTTAAGTAGAGAGGTAGCTGCTGGAAGGTTGCATTAGATCCTAAGATCTAGATGCAGTGCTCTCTGACATCTGGCTTGCACTGAGTGGCAATACGTATAGAGAGTTTTGCCTGTTTTAATAACAGTTAAGAGCAAGCATAAGAAATCGTTATCATGTGTTGTTTATTGGCTATTTAATACTAATTTTGTTTTTAATAGTCACTCCTTTTTTTTTTCTTGTAGTCAGCAGTTTTTTATATCGTTTTTTTGTTCTTTTTAATGCTTTGATTGATTTCTGTAATTTATTTGAAAATGTTTTTCATCCTGTGTAATTTTATTTATTATAATGAATACTTGATTAGTAAGACCTGGTTTCTTACATATATAGTTTGTTATTTAACATTTCAGCCAAAACTGTTGATTTTATTCAGGCAAAGATTTCTCCGCCATTCAATTCTTCTTCCTAAAGCCAGTCGAATAGCTGAAATATTAATGAGAGCTACACATATTTAAATAAGTATTTCCTTTATGGTTTCTCTAAGCAGTTCTTTATTATAGTTATTATATAGTAGAATAAATAACATCACTCTGAATCCCACAATTCCTAAAACTTCTGTTTTTCAAACATTTTTAAGTACACTGGTATAGTCATCATCAATACACTGCAGGATGAAGGTCTCTCCAAGTTCAATCCATCTTCTCTGATCTTTAGCTTCTCTTCTCCACATCATCCCTGCACACTTTCTTATTTCATCCATCCATCTCACATGTGGTCTTTTTCTGGGTCTCTCTTGGAATCCAGTTTACTATTTCAATTGTCCATCTATCATCATCTCTTCTAGCAATATGTCCAGTCCAACTCCACTTCAGTCTTTTAATTTTTTCAATCAGGTCAGTAATACCTGTTTGTTCTCTCACCCATATATTGCATTTTCGATCTCTTCTTGTTACTCCCATCATGCATCTCTCCATACTTCTTTGAGTGGTCTGAAGTCTCTGTATTGCTCTTCTATTAAGTGTCCAAGTTTCAGATCCATAAGTAAGAATTGGCAAAACACATTTATTAAAAACCTTCCTTTTCAAACACATAGGCATATTTCCTTTTAGTATCAAGTTATTTCTACCAAAAGCACTCCAACCAAGGTTAATTCTATGATTAATTTCATCCATTATGTTTCTATCTGTATTAATAATCTGACTAAGGTATTTGTAACTATTAACTTCTTCTAACTCATCATAATCAATCTTTATTTTCATATTTTGAGAAAATCTATTAATCATTACTTTAGTCTTTTTAACATTTATCTTTAGTCATACTTTCATCTGATAACTCCTGCAACATTTCCTGTAGCTCTAAAGCATTATTTGCAAAAACAACTACATCATCTTCAAAATCTAAATGACTAACTCCATTTACTTTCACTCCTTTAGCTTCCCATTTTAATCCACAAAATACTTCTTGCAGCACTGCTGTAAAAAGTTTTGGAGATATAGAGGCACCCTGTCTTACACCTTTCTCAATGTTGACTTTCCCAGTAGCATTGTGTAATCTAATTGTTGCTGCTGCATTTTTATAAATATTCTTTAAAATATGACAATATCCTGGATCTATACCTTGATGATCCAATGCTTTAATCACTGAAGAAATGTTTATAGAATCAAATGCCTTTTCATAATCTACAAATACAAAGCATAATGGCAACTCATATTCATTTGTCCTTTCTACAACTTCTCTCAATACCTGGATATGATCTACTGTATTAAAACCACTTTTAAATCCAGCTTGTTCTCTTGGTTGGTGGAAATCCAATGTTCTCTGTAGATGAGTTGTAATTATCTTGGTAAAAATTTTGTGTAAAACTGATAAAAGGCTGATAGGTCTGTAATTTCTAATATCTTCTTTATCACCTTTTTTAAATATTAATATTAATACTGCATTCTTCCAATCATCTGGTACATCTTTATCATTTAGACATTTGGTATATAACTTTGCTAAAAAAATTTCTATTTCTTCACCTACTTCTTTTAATATATCAATTATTAATTCCATCATTACC